>CM076261.1:75166854-76521854 GCA_038380795.1 Pyrocephalus nanus | reverse complement strand
AGATTTACAGTAGAATGTGAGACAAGTAGTTACTACCTCACATTTTTTCTGCTCTGAGAACAGGACTTTCCCCATATTCCCCTCATGCTCTGGCTCTGAAAAATGATCCATTTGTGCCATGGTGAAACTGAGGAGCTCCCTGGGGAGGTAGGGGTGGGTGATTAGTGTGGACAGCATCCCCCATCATGTCCTGGGACACAGTCTGGTCACTTGTGTGCAGCATCCCCACTCCAGCCTGCAGTAACATGTTGGACTCAGTGCATGTTTCCTTCCTTCTCCCATGCCAGTGACCCTGAGGGGTGTTTTATCACCTTGGTGCCATGGGGCAGCCAACATTTCCAGCAGGTGAGGGGACTGGGGCAGGAGGAGGACACCTGGGACATCCCATGAAGCCTGCAGCCTCAGGTGCAGCTCAGGACCCTCCTGCAACCCCTAGGGGTGCCTGGTGTGCCTGGCAGGGGGTGAGCTGCTCTCAAATGCAGGGTATGACAGTCACCTTCCTGCCACCATGCACTCCTAATGCTGGGCCAGCAGGGCCATTGCCATGGCTTGAACAGGGCAACCATTGGTTTCCATAGCACAGTGTTAATTCCTGGCACTTCCGTGCAGCATCGAAACCTTTTGCCTTGCAAGGCAACTGCTACGTGATTGCTTTCCTACAGCCATAATGGTGTTTTCAACTCTGGCCAATGAAGCTTTGCTTCAGCAGAGCTACAGACCCAGAATGAAGCTCCAGTTGCGTCCCCTCGCCCCATGACTGTGATGATGGTCCCAGCTGAAAACTGAGCCCGGGTTGTCTGTCAGGGTACCATCCTTCCAGGTCACTTGGTTGGGATTTCAACAGGCATTGCCTGCCTAAACACCATGTACAGAAAGAAAGGGTCCTAGGTGGCTTTTAAACCTCTCCATTTATCCTGACCACTGTCCCTATGCGTGCCATGAAAAGCATCCCCACACTGGGGGCCTCTCTCCTGTAACTTCAACCTATGGACAGAGATGTTGGTTGCAAGTGCTGTGTCTGAAGATGCCTGCTTGAAACAGAGAAAGCTGCAGCATGTGCCAGCCCAGGTTTCACTTTTCTGAACTCAGACCTCTTTTAAACAGGATAATGACTTCTAAAAATAGCAACCTATGGCTAAGTGGTTTATCGAACCACCCAGCAGAGACAGCTAGCAATGAAGTTACCCAATATAAATAATTTTTCTGACATCCCCCCACCTACCATCTTGCTGTCAAGCTGAGATCAGTTTGGACAACTTAAAATGGGATTTTTTCTTTTCTTAAGTGAAAGTATACTTATTATCCTTTAATTAAAAACAAAAACAAAAACAAAACCAACACACCAAAACCCAAGAAGAACAAACAACAACAAAAATCTGAACAGATTTACAGACTTTAGATAAACAAATACATAAAAAATCATTCTCAAGCTGAGAGAAAGATGGGAAAATGACTCATTTTGGGTAATCCTGAATAGGAAGCCAGAAGTCCTACATTCTGTTCCAGGCAGTAAAACATGCTGTCTCATCAGAGAAATCTAATTAGCTTTTTGTTTAAAAGGGGGTTGTTAGACATATGATGTCATGGCACCAGGGCAGCCTGCTGTTGTCCATGGCCCTCCTTACCTCTTGGGACCAGTCCTTGCCTCAGTCTGCTAGAAGAGGTGCCAGAAAGCAGTCCATGGTGGACCACTCGGTGGAAAGGGTGGTTTTGGCTTGTCAGCTGTTTGAAAGAAAACAGAGGACTGCCTTGGGCCTCCCCTGGGTTTCACAAGTCCTGTAGAAATCCCTGGTGCTGGCTCAAGTCTGTGCTGTGCCGCTGGAGCTGCTGCTGGGTTACTGAGCCATGTCAGCACCTCATTTGGCCAAACCTGGCCATACCACCAAGTCACCTTGGCTAAGGACAGCTGAGGGATGATAGGCTAGAGGTTTGGCTTGAGGCTCTGCATATTTCCACAGCACCTGTCCCTGGAGGCACTCTTTCCATTGGTACGGCTACTGGCTGTCAGAGAGCCATCCCTCAGATGAGGGATTTTAGCCACATTTCTGGATTCACTTGTCTTCTCAGCAGCACTGGCTTCACAGTGATGGAGGTCTCTCTGTTTGCTCAGCTCTTTGGAGAGCACTGGCTATGTTTACTTACAGCTGACTTGTGCAAAAGCTGGCTGCACTCCAGTGGGAGTCCCCGAGCTCAGCCCAGTATGTGCCCTCTCTGCTGCCTGGAAATTCCTCCCTTCCTTGGGACTGTGCAGACTTTCTTCCACTTTAGACTCTGCTTCAGTGCACTGATCCTGAGGGCTAAAAGAGCTGCTTTTACCTGCTATGCAGGTAATGCAGAGCCTATGTTGGTGCCCTCTATGCCTAGCATCTCTGTTAGTAAGACTATTGCCTGTCCTTTTCTGAGAAGCACACCCTTGTAAGGCAATGGATGAGGTCCCTGAGTGTGCCAGTGCTTGGAGTTAAACACCCCACACCTTCTGAACTGGAGCCAACCATCTGCTGTACAACTGTGGATTGGTCAGAAAACTGCTGGTGACTCAGTAGAGGAAGCTAAGGCATGGGTGGTCTATTTTTAGCTGTCAGTAAATGCACTAAAGTGGCTTACTGCTGAGTTGAAGAAAGGACAGACAATCCCTGCTTGCCCTATTTAGGGAATAAATGTGAAATACTTGCATCCATTTCTAAAGTCTAAATTATAGGTGCTGCTGGGGAGAGGTGTGCTGGGGAGGACAAATTTGTGGCCATCCTGCTGCGTGGCTCGGGATAGGCTTTGCTTCATGCTGCAGCACTTTCACAGAAAGAAAAGTGGAGGAGGAATGTGGGCACTCACCTGTAAGTGTGCTGCTGCTACCTGGCAGAGCTCAACCCACTGCTCAAGCCTCAGCCCTTCTTGAAAAGGATGTAAATAAGTGATGGGTAGCAATGAGCCCAGGGGGACTGTTAAGGTTTTCTTTTACAAAAGGGAGCAGTATGAAAGAAAATTATAAAATGAATTTTATTTACACATATATATATCTCAAATTAAATATAACAATCATATATAAAATAATAATAATAGAATCATGGAGTATCCTGAGTTGGAAGGGACCCATAAGGATCATCAAATTCATCTCCTGGCCCTGGCCCAAGAATCACACCATGCATATATATATATATATATATATATATATATATATATGTAAAATGGCTTTTGTTCACCTTGTATCAGAATATGAGAAGATGTTTGGGAAACTAAGAGCTTGTAGGTTCACAGCAAACAACCATGTTTTTCTCATCTAGCAGAGAATTGGCCCACAGATACAGCAAACTTCAAGAGTATAGAAATGCTGCAAGAAGGATGAGCTATGACTGTGTATGAAAGGACACACAGAGATGTTAGTAAATTTTAACAAATCCCATTTTTGCCTGAAATTCCTTGTGTGACACGGTAACTCTGACTTTGAAAACGAGAAGAAGGAAGTCACTTTTCTTTGTATGTGGCCTTGCCTGTGCCATGTTGTCACAGTTTCTTCTCTGGTCTTTGCTTCCAAGGTTTTCACGCAACAGAATACTGAGAATGGAGTAAGAGCTGACATCCCAGGGGCAGATATTGGCTAGGATAAAGTGTCACCCCTACAACTGCCATAAATCTGCTTTGGAAAATGGGCTCACCAGGGTTGTTACAGGGATAAGATGCCACAAAGGAGTGACTGGACCAGTCCAGTACGGGAAATGAGACAAATGGTAAGGAGGACAGCAAATAGGTCTCAGCAGGGCATTACATGTGGGTGTCTGGGGCTGGACCAGAATCTTCCTTCAGAAGGAGTTTGCCTGATGGGAACTGAGGCATAAACTGGGGGAGACACTTGGGGTTTGTTCTGCAGATTGTTGTTGCCATTACATCAGTTTTCTAAAAAGAGACTAAGAAAGCATATTCTGTCTCCATCTGTCAATGGCAGTGGGAAAGGCTGCTCTGCCACAGGCACTGCTGCTCTTCAAAAGCTTCCAAATGCTCCTCTGCTGAAATGTTGTTGAGGTTTATATCCTTGCAGTGCCTGTGGTCACAGAGTGATGTGATGGGCTCACAGTGGTAGGAGGCAGACCATCTGAAATGAAACAACTTCACAACTGTAAAATTATTCAATACACCTGAAGAAAAAAACTGCTAGGGAACAGAAAGGAGGAGCAACACCTAAAATGGAAAAGGTAGAGGATAAACAGCCTCTTGGATTTTACTCATTATTTTCTAAGTATTAGCAGTGAGTAATGGAGGTCTAAGGGGATCTGTGCAGTACAGATCAATACTCTGGGGGAAAGGTTAATTAAAGAAATGTATTTTCTCTTTGGTGCCATTATATGCTGGAGCTGTAGGGATGGCCTGTTGGCTCTCCAAGGCTATTCACACACTGTCACTTGCAAAGCTTATAGCTTTGCCCAGCAGGTGCCTGTGACCCACACCTGACAGTGTCCTCACTGTCTGAAGTGGGTGTGTAAAGACTTTGTGCCAAAACCAGCCATGTCCAACCCCATGCTGTGCTTCTGGGACTTGCACTGCTGATAATTCAGCATGGCATCTGCCTGTTCTTCATCCTCACCTGCCTTCCTCCCATCACCTATGTGTCTGGAAAAACAGGGCTTCTTTGCTCTGGCAAATGAAGACACAGGAGCTATGGAAAAATAGCACACCGAGTTTCCCATAATGTATTATTGATGCAAATGTTGGTGAGAAACCAAAGATTGAATGTTTACAAGCATGGGAGGTATTAGAGCCTACATGGGTTTGGTGGTTGAACCACCCAGCAATAATCTCTTTGACTTTGTGGGCCAGGATAAGAGTCACATCTCTAGGAATGCCTCATCATAAAAAAAAAATCAATTTTAAAGTCAATATTCTTAAGTCTTCCCTGCAGAGAGCCTGTCTGGGTTTGCACTTCCTCACAGTTGGTCTTTATGTGCAAGATGTTCCTCCCAGAGAGCTGCAGCTTCTGTTCGTTGTGTGTTCCCAAAGCTCCAGCCCAAGGCTGGCAAGGCAAGACACCAGCGATAAGGAATCTTGTGCTGCTGTGAAACATGACATTTATAACACACTGGTTCCTTCTTTTTTAAAGCAGCCTTTGCAATCCTTTTCTCTCTGTGTCTGTAAAAGAGACCGTGCTGGGTGTGAGCAGGCTCACCATGCCCAATGGTCATGGACATGTCCCAGACATCGCTCCCTTCCCTCCTGTGCATTCAGGCATTTGGATCTGACACAGTAAAGCTGTGCTTGAGTGGCTGCACAAAACAGGAGAGCTTGAATGTCTGCATTTTTTAGAGAATGGTTTCAATATTCAGCTCTGACCACCTATACTCTTTATTCCTTGTGGGATCCTGAATTAGAAAGGATTTTCTTGTCATTTTGCATTGGAAGAAATTGAGCATTGGTAAAAGCACCAATTCTGGTCATCAGAAGCCGGGGAGATGGTCTCTCCTCTCCTCTTGCTGCATCTTTCCTGGCTTTCCTCTAGTTTTCCATCTGTGCAAAATCAAGGGGAAGACGGTGAAACACCTCAGCATACAGTGGTGAAAATATCTTCCTCTCTGGGGCTTTAGCAATTTTGAATTGAAATGGGTTATTCCAGTGCTGGACATTGCACAGCCCAGCCTTATCTCTGCTGATGCTTCAGTTCCTGTCTTAGACCCAGCAAGAACATCAAACTTCACATTGCCCCTAGGACCTGTCCTTAGGGGTATTTTTGACTTTGAATCACTCAGTCTCATAATTTGTCTCTTCTGTTGCACTTATCATAAAGTTGCATAATCTGGGATTTCTTGCACTGGGATCTTTTCACTGATGTTTTCCTTTGGCTTAGTTTTGTGCAGTTTTATTTATCAAATCCTTCTTGAAGCTTCCTGTTACTGCAGGCAATAATTACTTTTATGTGTACAGATGCTGGACTAAAAAATTTCCATTGGCTCTGAAAATACCTGTTTAGTGTCAAAATGCAGATTTTGGAAATTGCCTTGTAATGGTCTCTGCTGCAGAGGAGGTATCAGTCCTCTGACAACTGACTTTATGGCTGATATGTCCGTCTCTTAGACCTGGGTGTTCTGTTGCTTGTTTACCATTGCCACTACACCTCCATCTTTAGACATTCATTTCCTTCTATAGTTCTGAAGAACAATGTTTTATTTAATTAATTCTCTTCTGTTATGTGGGAAAAAGTTTTTTTGTTGATTTGGCCACTTACACTTTAAAACCTTTTGCCTTGTTTTCACTGTTTTGTTATGTCTTGGCTGAACCAGTGTAGTTCATCAGCTTTAATTAGGGAAAAAGCACAGGGTGTGTTTGCTTTTCCATGAAAAGCATTTTCTGCTTCATAACAAATTTTAAAGGCTTATAAAATGCATTAATAGCCTTCCCAAATGCAGCTGGTGCTGAAGAGAGCAAGGGGAAGTGCAGCCTTCCCCATCACAGGGCAGCAGGGAGTCTACCATCCTCCTCCCACTCTCTAAAGCCACCATGTGTCTTTTGGAGCTGGAAATACTCTGGGAGTAACTCAGTGAGCAGCTGAACCTTTGCATGTCAGTGGGATTTCTGTTTGGAAAGGGAGGTAAAGCAGTTTTTCTCTGGCAGCCCCTTTGCAGCTCCCACTGCAGGGCTGGGGGACCAGCATAACTGAGGGGAGCAGCCAGGGAGGCTGGCAGTGAGATAGTATGATTTCAGTTCTCCTTGGGGTTGAAGGACTAGAATATGCCATTTTTAAAATTTGGCAGAGCCTCTGATTCTGCCAGTTGTGCCTGTCCTGCACCCAGACAGACACTGACTGCTTATGAAAGCTGCACAGCAGGGGATGGGAGCTTAACTCCTTGTTTCATTGAGGTTTCCTCTTTCTCACACTGCTGCAGCCCCACAAGCCCCACAAGTCTGCTCAGGTTGGTTCTGAACTGAGTTGTGCTGCCCACTGCCTGCTGCACAGTTGTCATGGTTTTGCCCAGCCGGCCAGCCCCTGGGGCTGAGGATGGTTTTGTCCAGGTGGATTTCCGGACAAAAAGGCCAACCAAAACTCTCAGTAATGCCTTTGCTAATTACATATTTAAGAAAACGGAAGAGCAGGTTAATTGCGCAGTTGAAATTAGGAGCGGCAGCCATGTAAGAGAGGCGGCAGGCCCCGAGGTGGGCCAAGGCCCCCTCCTCCCCCAGCCCTGGGCCAGGGGCAAGTGCAGCACTGAAGCCCCCCTTCTCTCTTGTGAGAGAATGAAGAAAAAAAAAACTTTAGAGAAGTGACTACTTGGACAGAAGCCACTGCAGAAGAATTCCAGCAAAGAGATAACGAAATGTTCAAGGCCAGAGCTGCAGCAGGAGAGGCAAGTGAGAAGGGGGGCCTGCTTCTCCCCCCTCTTGCTCTCTCCCTTCAACAGGGAAAAGACTGAAAAATAATCCCTGCCACCTGTAGAAGTTTGTTGGAGTGAGGAAACCTTTATGCGACTCACAGAGGAGCTTGTGAATGTATTAGGGAACCGAGACTTCATGAAAGGAACTGAAATGAGGCAGAGTCCTGTTGAAGATTTATGACCCTGAGGCTTACGCCAGAGCGAAGATGGCTTGGGTAAGCTTGGGATCTCAGTGAGAGATCCATGCTACTGGTGCTGGAGATTTGTGACCCTGAGAGAGACAAGACCCAAGCTGGAGCAGAAAACAGCTCGGGTAGGGATGTTGGGATTCATGTGTGGGATCCATGATAGACCCGTGATGGAGAGGTCTATCAAGGATTGTTCTCCCATGAAGAGGGACCTCCATAGGGAAACAGGGGTGAACTCATAAGCCATTATCCCCTGTAACCCAGTGGAAGAAGATCCATGGAAGGCAAGTGTCCCCTTGCAAGCCTATGGAAGAAAAAACCTTCAGGACCTGGGTAACCCCCAGCCTCCAGTCTTAGCCCAGGACGGGGGTAGGCCCAGCCCTGGAGGCTGACACAGAGCAAGAGAGAGAGAGAAAGAGTTCCAGCTGTGATGAGAGTGCTGCAGAGTTATTGAAGAGACCTGGAGCTCCGAGAATGAAGAAAGAGATTACTTCTCCTCCTTGGACTGATATAAAGGGGGGAGAGGTATTTCTGTGAATACATAGTACTTTTATTTAAGTGGAATTGTTATAGATTTATTCCTTAGTAGTTTTATTTTACTAGTAATAAATATTCATATTATTTTCACAAATCAGGTCTCTTTTGTCTGCATAAACCTTCTCTCAATTTATAGCAATTGTGTGGGGATGTGAAAGCAAATTGACCCAAGGCAAAATCCCAACATTTTTGGTGGAGAATGCGGGCAAAGACTGCCCAGAGAGGCAGTGGCTGGATCAAACCCCAACAACAGTGGGGCAGAAATCGGGGGGGGGGGGAGGCAGGAGGAAGAAATGCCTCCTGCACAGGAAGCTGCCATCTGTCTTGTAGTAGGTCTGGTGCCCATTTTTTGGGTCTCTCTGCTGAAGGCACAAGGGTTTCCTTCTGAATTAGAGCTTAAAACAGGAGAGGTATGGCCCAGTTACAACAGAACTGAATATAGATGTGTACTCTGGGAGGAGACCAGCTGTGAATTCCTGAGCTGTCCTCACGTGTTCCTTGCAGGAGGACAGGTTCACCTAAGGGTGTCATGGCTGATGCCTGGTCTACACTTCATACTGCAACGTGTTCATCGCACCTTCAGCTCTTGTGCTGCTCAAAGCCCAGGCGAGCAGTAGCTCTGCACACATGTGGGCTAAGTGGGAGCCACAATTAATGCACCTCTGTGCAATTACAGCATAGCACCTGTCCATGCCTATGAGGCTTGGGCAGAAGCCAAGAAGTGTGGGTGGAGGGTTTCCCCAGAGGTCCTGGCAAACGTGGGGCCAGGCAATGGATTGATTACAGCTGTATGTGAGGGGGTTTAAAAATAGCTCTCCAGCTTTCCAGAGGAATGTATTTGTTATGGAGTCACTGAAAGGCTGTAGTAAGAGATCCAGGAGCAGGCTCTGGGAGCAAGCCAAGAGACAGAGCTTCTTCTCGGCACAGTGCTCCCTGGAAAGGCAGACTTGGGCTGCTGAGCAAGGAACCTGCTCCTGTTTGTTTGCTCTCCGTGTTCAGGGAAACAAGACTCTGTGTATGTTTCATATGATAAATAAACATTGCTGCACTAAGGAAATGTTTGACGTATCACCCCTTGTATTGTAGTGGAAACAACCTGGCAAGACCCCACACCATTGGCTAATCCTCAGGCCAGATGGAGGTAACAATATGTTTCAAATGTTAATTAACTACTTCATTACGTGTCTGATTTTCTGTTTTTAAACAAATTGTTAAGAAGGCTTGTTTAACAAATATATTTACTGCTGCATCCTGGTTCACTGCTCAAACCCACAAGATCTCAGCCTTAACTGCAAAATTGTTAGCTTGGGTGTAACAGCATAGCTAATCACTAACACATGGGGAGCACAGAGCCAAAAATCTGCAAGCGGACAAGGAGCATGGCAGGGAACCGAAATAAGGGACACACATTACTCTACTCTGAAAGAAGAAGACAGCGCTCTGAGGTTTCCATCTTTTAGAAACACACTGATCATAATTAACTCTTCATGATGGGCATGCATTAGTGTGAGAAGGGCTCCCACGAGTGTGAGATTAATGTGCAGATACAGCTGTGTGTTTTCCCAAAGAAGTTCCCTAAAACATATCCCCTGGGATGGAAGAGCAGGAAGCAGTGACAATAATTTTGGAAGACAGAAGAAATAAAATTAAGTCATGTCCTTCCAAAGAAGAGATGATTTTTGTGTCTTGTGTGATCAGGTAGTATAGAAACATGACTGTTTCTTCTTAGGTTGAGCCTTGACTTCTACTTCCTGCAATAAATGCACGCATCAAGGTCTGAGTGTGTCCAAGTAAATAACATCACCGTTTGGGCTATAAATCAGGATTTTTGTGAGCACTGCATCAGCTTTGTTTTGAGAAGAGCCTGTGAGCTGTTTCAGAGCTGTGCAAATATTGCAGAATCAATATTTTGTTCTTATTTTAAAAAGACACTTTTAAACATTTGCTACATCAAAATCAGTCAAAGTTTGAGACTCCAAAAGGGACATGTTTTTCCCTTTCATGATCTTCTCCAACATTGCCCTGTAGCATGAACACAACCTTGGGTCTGATTGTTCCCATGAGCCTGCCAAGATCCCACCCAGCACCACTGGGTCAGCAAGAACCCCTGGAGCATCCCCCCACCATCTGTCCCTTCTCTCCTTGCCTTTGACAACCCAAGGAACATGTGGGAAGCATACCTGGGTGCACAGAGGAGTAAAACAGTGCAAGATATAATTTTAAGACATGGGTTAGGCCTTCCCAGGGCAGCTAAACCGCACTGTGTTTCCATACACAATGGCTCTTGTGCCCTGAGAAACAGCCTGTTGGTCATACATCTGGCTTATTGGGCACTACAACTATATCTAACCTGAAAATAGTGGTGGCAACAGGTCAAAAAGAGCAGGAAGGACAAATAGCAAGTTTAGTTTGGTGTATCAGTGACTAGGCATGGCATGTTTTGGAAATATTGCAGCAAGGTGAGCTTTGAAAAGGAATTTGCAGACAAATATGATAGCTTCAGGTTGTGCTTTTCTGGAGTGGTCTTCATCTTATTCCTTTTTTTAGGGGAAAAAAGGTAAAAATTGAGATAAAAATAGAGATTTTATGTTGGCTAAGCAGCCCTTAAAAGGCCTGGAAGAGAAAAACCCAAACAGCAGAAGTATTGCTTAAAAAAACCAATTGCATGATATTTCAAAAAATCTGAATTTTTCCATTGCTGCCTCTAGTTACATAAAGGCCTTTCATAAACCCAGGTCTGGTGATCTCTGATAAAACTGCACAAAGGAGGCAGCTCATTAACTCTCATTCTGCACTGAGCATGTTTTGATGTGCAGATCACTGACAGCACAAAAAATCCTTTCTGGCTGTGTGTGTAGGGATAATAGCAGTATTGACAGTGTGTACCTGCTGCAGGCAAAACACAGGGGATTCTCCATCTCCTCGGCATTTCATCTTAGGAGTAGTGACCAGGGAACGTGAAGAGTGATTGTGGAGTTGAACGTAATACAAAGCTCCTGTAATTGAACATCAGCTACAGTGTCTCAAGTCAGACTCTTGAAATGAACATGAAATGTTAAAAATTCCTGCAATTACCAGCTAGTTATTGATTAAAATAATGATACTTTTTGTTTTTATAGAGGTTTTCAAGCTCTCACGTACAGAAGACTTCTCAAACATTTAAAAATTCTAGGCATGAACAGTTTATTTGAACATTTAGGTTGCAACATTGGAGATTACAAACAAAGCACTGTTGTGTTAGTATAGGGAGGTAGAGACCAAAACTAACCCACATGCTTCAGTTAACTAAACTGGTTGGAATTAAACAGCGTAAGTGAAAAGAAAGTTACATTGAACGGATACCGTTTTAACTAAGGAATGTTAGATATCAAAGCTGGTATCTTTTAAAAGAGAAATTGTTGGCAGCACTCTTAAGTGTGTGCATGATGGGCATGCAAGTTTGTGGTTGTGCTTTGATTTCTTTCTCTCTGCTCCAAAGTCATGTAAGGTCATGGAGAGAAGTCAAATGGCTGCATTAGAGTGAAATGCTGGTGTTCACTGATGGAACAAAAATAAAAAGCAAACAACAAATGCATTGCTATGATGACTTGGGTGTTTCCTTCTTTCCCTAAACTAGGAGAAGATGGTTTCAGGCCCATTTAAGCTGGGATCAGTTTGCTTCTGTCGATAAAAAGATGATGGCTGTGTAGTGGGGTGCAGCAATAGAGAGTGGCTGTGCAGATTTAGGGTGGCTGTTGCTGAGACAGAGCTAATCCACCGCACCAGAGCTGCTGGGACAGCAGAGACTGTGGTCTACCCTTCCCTCTCCCCTGCAGAGCCATGTACCTAAGTCCCAGCTAGTACCTGTCCCATTACCCTGTGTGCAGAGAGGCATGGTGACCCTGGGAAGACAATGTCCCATAGCAGGGAAGTGCTGATTGCTCAGGGACCTTCCCAGGTCCCTGAAAATCGTAGGGTCATGCTGGTGGCATATCTCTCCAAGTACAGGATGGGAGCAAGCTGCTTTTTTCCTGCTCACAGCCCTTGCTGGTGCCCAGGTACTCACTCCAGTCTGGCACAGCCCTGCTGTGGCCATGACGCTATGGAGATGAACAGCCACAGTCTGCATCTGTGCTACCCACAATCCCAAGTTTATCAGTCCAGGAAATTTTTTTTCACTCCATGAACGGCAGCTGAAATTAAACCTGAAGAAAACTCAAGTTTAATGTCAAATGTCACTGTATCATTATGCACATTTTTCAGAGCTGCAGCCAAATTGGTCCAGTGCTGCTTAACTGCTTAATACAATAAATCATGGATTTTGCCAGCTGCTTGCCTAATTATGTCTTTTATTCGTTGTAAACATCAGCTCTGAGACGATGGAAGGGAAGCTGCACAGAGTTTCCACAGCCAATCTGATGGGCTTCAGTACAGCAGCCATTTCTGCAGCTTTATTTATCTTCCTCTCATCAGTGTGACTGACACGGACCTCCAAGAAGTTATCTTTTATACCCCACTCTTCAAAATGAGGACTCTTTGTCATTTCTTTGGGGAAGCTGTGTTTCTGAATCTATTATAAAAGGTTATTCATCTTATCTCCCAAGGACTTGAATATTTTCACAAAATATCATTTTGTCTTTTGCCATGTTTTCAGTCCAGAGTATCAGAAGCCAGTCCAGGTTTGGTCAAGAACTGGGAGGCTCCTCTCTGTATTAACTCCTGCTGCATCACACTGCAATTCATCATACCAAGATTCTTTTTTTTTTTGAGTTGTTTTTTTTTTTTTTTGGATTTTACTCAGAGCCAAACAATTCCGACAGACTGGAAAAATATTGTTTCCAAAGCCTCTAAAAGTTTAATTTCAGATCTGACCAAATTTAGCTTTTTTAAGCTGTAAATGAAGGAACAGGTTGAAGGTGGTAAGCACATGATGGTGCTGTGCAGCCCAGAAGGACAGCAGCCCCCTGCCCTTGGGAGCTCACAACCTGATGGTGTGAGCAGAGGGACACTGCCTGTGACTGGTACTCCGAAGGAAGGGGCAGGGCACTAACTGGGGTAGATGTGAACTCAGCCCACCACCAAACCCATTCCTCTTGTCAGGGTGGCTCCTCTGGAGAAGCACTGGTGGAAGAGGCAACACCAAGTGTGTCCCCACCACCCCCTCGCCACAGGGGGTTTGTTTGCTTACACTACTGCAAAAATTTGCCTATTCAGCAGTGTTTCATGAACACAATACAGCTTTCATCTATAGAAATTCTACTGAGGTTCATGCATATTAATGCTCATATACTGACTGCTCTTTCTGATCTGCTTTAATCCAAAGATAAGCTGAATTTCTTATGTTGTTCTGCAGTAGTAATTGAATTTGAAGCAGTACAATTTCCTGCTGTATTCCAACTACATTTGAATTAAACTTGGTCATAACGGTGAAGAAAGCATCAACCTCTACATAAAATCCATTTGTACCAAGGGAGGTGTATAATACTGTACTTTAAAGTGATGATCATTAGAAATAACTATTTGGGACATCATAGCTGAGGATAAAAGCATATAAGTCATCTGTATTAGCACAGTGAAATATAAATGTCTCTGTCTCATTTATCAACTGCTGAAAATTAAAGATGTTTAACTACACAGGATTTAATATCAGTAAAGACTTTTTTCGCTCTGATAGTGCACAAGATGAACCTTGCCTGCTTGAATTTTGAGAACACAGTTCCCCTCTTGCAGATAAGCTATACTTTATTTGGAGAGAGCAGATCAGAGGAATGGAGACCAGAGGTCCACTTACAAAGAGGTATGTATATAAAATGTGAGTATAAATATGTATATAAAATGTGAGTATAATGTAGAAATGACTATTAGAGTCACACATGACAGCTGAACAACCCTGCACACAACTAGCATAAAAGGGCAGTTACTCCTGGCCAGCAACTGCACGATGGATGGCTGCAGGTCCTTGCACTGTGGCTTCACAGACACCCTTGGTATCCATTTTATCCACATTTACTTCATGTGAATGGAGGCCATGCTTCCTGTGTTGAAAAGTACTTTAAAATATATTTCCATAGACATTCTGAAAGTTATTGGATTTATTCTTGCATTTTGTGAGCAATGTCTATGTGCGTCCTGGCTTTTTTTTTCTTTCCTCTCTTTGTCCCTTTTTCTGGAGGAGATGAATAATTCATCATAGAAGTAGGCACATGGATTTTCATTTTTTGTTTTAGTAAAACAGTACTTCAAAGCAAGCACTGTCAGAGGTTTGCTCATTGTGACTCAATGGAAAAGACACTGCAATGTCTCTGGGATCTCATTTTAGCATGGCCATATTAGTAGTCTACTCTCAGCCTTACGTTTTCTCAATATAATCTTGGAAAACTATCCTCAGATTTAAGGACTTCTGTCACTAAAATCTCTGTATATTTTGATTGAAGAACACCTTAAGATTATAGATTTTCATTCTCTGGTAACAGCAGAAATTTTTTAAATGAACAAAGCTACGTGCCATAGATCCATACCTTTTTGTGTGTATGTGTGTGTATGTGTATTAATCTCATGCTGAATAATTTAATAAATTTCATCAAAATAATCTGAGAACTCTTCAGGAGACTTTCCTAGCAATAAAACTGCCATTGTATCCTTTTTCCATATTTTCCATGTCTTTTACCATTTTAAAACCTTATTCTGCGTTCTGAAGGCCAGAAGTATTGGCCTTCAACTGTCCAAAGATACTTTCAGCTGTGACCTTTCATCTGGTTCAGAAGATCCTTTTAGAATCTTCTTGCAGCAAGAAAATCTTATTAAGACATTGATAAGCTATAAATGAAGGTAGGAATAATTCTCAAGGCTCTTGTAACTTTCTAGATGAGTCTGGATTGATTTGTACAAGTTTCTTGCAATTCTGTGATCCCTGAAATCCTGTAGTTGACCTCTGTCCTTCTCAGAAAATAGGTAATTCTGTGGAAGACAAGGAGTGAGAATGTGCATCATCTCCATGAGTCTAAGGAAAGCCCTCTCATATGAAGTCATCAGTACCTTCCAGAGTCCCAGTGGTTTAGAGTCTTTTCCATAACAACAAACACAGCTCTTGGGAGGCAGCAGCATCTGCACCTTTCCCCAAGGCTGTGGGCTGCTGACCACCGGCCTCCATAACCTGCAAAGCTCCCAAGCTGTTGCAACTGTCCCTTACAGATCTACATCCTGGGCTCTACAGCTCTGGGTTTGGCTCTCTATATGTCTCAAGAACAGCAGAGTTTTTCATCCAAAAGGTTTTCTACTTGTCTAATGGTGTTTCATTTACCAAACTGATCATGTAGTAAATTGAGGCACTTGAGAAATATCTGTGCCATTGAAGCTTCCATTTTGAACACACTATATTTTCACAGTGACCCAGTATGACGTAGGGCTGTCAGCAACCAACTGGAGTGTGGCCACCCCACCCTGTGTACACCATGCCCTGAGCAGGTCTGGATTCATGGAATACAAGCAATTATCAATTATTTGCTTGCTCCTGAATGTCAGCAGGGTCTTAATCCAGCCTTTCCTTAGAAGTTTCCCTCCTATTTTCCCATGCTACAGTCTAGTCCTGTTCTTAATACATTCACGAATTATATCACAGTCTTGGTGTCTGTGTGGTGTAGCTCTTCAAGACAAAGTGCCAGACCCATTGAGAGGTTGGAAACAACGTCTCTGCAGTAGTAAAAAGTGGAGCCCAAAAGTTGTGGGATGTTAAGCACAGGGCACACTTTTGGTAGGGAGAGGCTGTCACACAGACTTCTCCAGATCCCTCACAGTGTCTTGGCAAAGTTAAACCTGCTGGGGACCAGTTCGGGGGTCAGGGGTAGCTTTGTTTAGCTTTTGGCTCTGCTATTGTCAGGCAAGTACAACACATACTTAGGTACTCATTGCACACCTTAGGTACCCCCTCTTTTTTGAGTATTTGTCTTTTAAAGCTCACTGTTTAAATACTTTTTTTTTTCCTAAAAGGTTAGCAAATCCTGCATTTGTCAGGGGATTTGACAGACTTGAGTATTTTGCTCTTCAAGGTGCAGAGCTTCAGCTCTCCACTGAGAGCTATTATTCAGGGCTCAATTAATCTTTTGTCCATATTTTAGCTTCAGCAGCTGAGCAGAGCTCCTCACAGCGCTCACTGTGTCGTGTGGTGGATTGTGCTGGCCTTTGTCTGACACACCAGCTTGTCTCACTCTCTCCTGGATTATCTTCCGGCTCTGTAGTTCTTATCCAGCCATAGCTGTCCTCAGGATTTCTCAGAGCGAGCAGTGCATATGGTGTTTATATATGCTCAGAGGGGAACCCTCTGTTGCGAGTATGTAGGGGTTGACAGGGCCCTTTGTGTCCTCCTTATGCTTTGCATGTGAATTTTGTATTGTTTCCAGACAAATTGAGGCTCGGTTGTATGTGGTGTCTGGAGCCCAATACATTTTTTTCTTTTCTTTCTCTTGGAATTACAAACTTGAGAAATGGTGTTATGCTCTTTTTAGAAGAAACTGAGCTGATCTATCTGACTTCAGCAGCAGTTACGTGGGTGGTGAATGGAGCCCCTTGTGCTTGCAGAGAAGTGGAGGATTCCGTGCAGGGCTGCAGGCTCAAGCCAAAGGCCAACTGTGACCAAACCTGATTTTCCTCACCCAAACTCTCCAGCTACATCAGCTGAGGATGTTTTTATAATGGAAAACTGCATTTTTCAAAGACAGTTCAGTGGTGCATTTGAGGGATGTATCTTACCCCCTTAAGGAAGAAAGGAACTGAAGCACGTTTTCAAGCAAATACACCTCAGCAAAGTGCCCACAATACTGCAATGAGGCGAGATAGAATCATAGAATCGTAGAATAGATTAGGTTGGAAAAGACCTCCAAGATCATCGAGTCCAACCCCTGATCCAACTCCAATTACTATATCATGGCACTAAGGGCCACGTCCAATCTCTGCTTAAAAACCTCCAGGGGTGGTGAATCCACCACCTCTCTGGGCAGGCCATTCCAATGCCTGAGATGCTTCAGAAAATCTAAATTTGGGTTGTTAAACTTTTGTTTGGTGTGGCTTTTAATTTAAGACTTACAAAAAAAATCAAGGCTATGTGGGTGGTGTTAAAAATGTCTTTCAGTAACATTTAAAGCCTTTTGAATTTTTTCTGGTAAAAGTAGATCACTCATTTTCGTCCAGGCTGGGGTGGAAGCAGGATTACCCCAAGCTTTGGAGGGCAGCTGGACAAGTCTCTCTGCCACTTGTCATCTGGCACCAGCAGTGCAGCTCAGTGGATTCCTTTTCAAGAGCGTGGGGTTTGTGCTCACCTCTTGCATAAACAGCAAATCAATTAAATATTTAATCTTTGTGACTGTGACAACCTCTTGAGTTGTTTGTGATCTCATGTTTTTCTGACCAATTTTATGCATGTATTATGCAACAGGGAGAAGGGTTTTGACCTGATAGAGATGAGTGCCCTTCCTCATGTAGCATCCACTTGTGCCTGAGCCAGTTACCTCTTCCTTTAAATGCTGTCAGCCTTCTCTACAGAAATAAATGCAAGAGAGGAGGGAGACAAGGGACAGAAAAGTATTTAGGTGTGGATATACATGTAGAAATGTTTAGAAGTGCCTTCAAAGCAGGGAAACATGAAATTTTTTACTACCATTTCCTGTACTCCCTTGCTTGGGGCTTGTTTCCTCCTGCTTATGTGAAGTACAGAGCCTAAGCTGTAGATTGAAAATAATAGAATGGGACAGAGAAGCTAAAAATCTAGGTGCAATTTAGTGCAGCTTGTCATGCCCTTGGGAAATCAATACGATGGGAAAGCTAGTTCTTCCCTTGCTCTAATTGCAAATGTTGGCCTCATCCTTCCCATTCTTTGTTCTCAGTTTGCCTGATGGACAAAAGAGCAAGTCCTGCTCCCTCAGAAGGCTCTGGAACTCCCATCAAGCCAGCTTCTCCTGGGCTTTGCCTCCAGGAGGGCACAGAGCAGGAGTGTTCAGAAAATGGAATTCCCATCTAGGGTACCCAGGAGGGCACACACAAAGGCTGTGAAGCTGCCCTGCATTGATGGTCAAACAGGATTTCAAATCTCCCTGAGCGCATATGCATTCCCTACCCAGCAACATCCAGGAGTAATGCAAAATACAAAATGTAAATAACATAGACACAGTGTGTGTGAAAGGGAATTATAAGCTCCCAGGCTTGAGAGCAGAGGTTCCCCTGTGGTTGTGTTTGATACCATCAGAAACCACCTGGGCATCAAACGATATATCTTTTGTCCAAACTGTTTGTTGTCAAAAAAAGAGGGCAAGAAGTGACACAGAGACTCCTGATGGAGGAACACACAGAATAAGGATGTACTTGTGCTTGCAAGGTACCACAGCTTTATTCTCAGGTGTATTCTCACTTCATGCAGTTGTGGTAGTTAAAGGGTCACTCTGCATAGCCAAGGCTGAAGTTTGTTTCTCCTTTTCCATCTAATATGAATGGCTTACCCCATCCAAAGAAAAGCCAGCTCCCTTGAGAGATCCCATAAGCAAAAGGAAATTTTTACTTTTTCCAGGTGCCAACCCTGCAGCTGGATACAAGGTGGGAAAGAACAAGGACTATTCTTGCTTTTTCATCGTGGGCTTGAAAACCAACATATTTGACCCTCAGTTGGTAAGAGACACTGTCTCTGACTAATCAGACTGGTCTTGGAGCAATTTCACCCACACCAAGAGCACCCTGTGGGATGGACATCAGCCTGGTGGAATGGGACATGGGATGGGGGATGGAGGCAATCAGCTCCATTGGCTTGCCACACTTAAATTAAAGTAGCTGATGAATACTTCAACCTGTTTGATTTTTCTGCTTCCCTGCTCAGCACTGTTTTTTGTTCAAAGCTTTGTTAATTCTCTATATCATCTGGTCCCCTGAGAGACTGCTCATTTCAGGTTGCGAAGGAAATCATTTAGCAGTGTTTTTTTAATCCTCATTCTGTGCCTGATAATGTAAATAATGTATGTGCTACCAAAGGCACATGTAATTAGTCTATTGTGCTGTTAAACAAAATCTTAGGACCTAGGGTTTTGATAACAGCAGGTAGGAAGGCTCATGCTACCATTTTTTTTCTGTGTTTCATGCTTGTGGTCATACATGCTCTTTATCTCTGGTATTGTCTGACTGGTTGACAGCTTTCATTTCTAAAGGAGAAAATCACTCTCTGAATCCATTATAAGCAAAGGCCTCGGATAAGTGAATTTCATTGGGTCTTTATATCATAATAGCACTAACAAAAATAAAATAAAGAGATCCAGATATCCTCACCATCATTCAGATGAGTTAGTGGTTGGGTGAGTGAATGTCTGAGCCTCCAAGTGTGCCTCTGTTTTGCTAAGATGTCCTTGAATTCTGGTTGATTATTTTAAATGTCCTGATTTATTCCTCATAAGTTCATAAAAGTCATCTGAAAGATATTTACCAGTGACGTTTTGTGTTTGTTCTCTGTGACTGGTCTGGATTCTGATATCAGGATACATTTGTGTGGGCGGTCTAAGGCCTCCTCTGCAGCCAGCTCTTGCCATTATCCATGCAAGGGAAAATGCTCTGAGAAGCCTTTCCTGATAAATCAAAAAAACATTTATACTTCCAAAAGGGCCTTTTCAGTTCCAAGAGAGAGTAATAACTATTTTAGCTACATGCTCCATTAGCCTAGTTATGGCTATTAACCACTCTAAGGCTAACAGCTTCAGCTAATAAGATGCAAAGTTTGAGCCTCAGGAACATTTCTGGTAGTGAAGAAAATATGAATATTTATCAGGGGCTAAAATTAGCTCTCTCTCTCTTAAAAAAAAAAAAAAAAAAAAAAAAAAAAGACCAAAACAAAGCAAAAAACCAACCAACTAATCATGTACCTGAGGTAAAATACTGACCTAAATGGCCAGGTTTTTACCCTGACTCTTTTGCCTTATGTTTCCTTTACCCGAACAATAACAGATAAGGAGGATGCTAAATGCAGGGCTGCACACAAGGTTTTCACAGTGCTCTGTGGTATCACAAGTCAGGCTCCTGCCCCTCCGCTCTACCTGCACCAGAGAGGTGGACTTTGCCTGGTGAAGAGCATAGTACTGCCAGCCCCTTTTGAGGCCAGAAGAGAGGTGTTTATGGCTAAAAATGCTGCCCTTTGGGACAGCATGTGTTAAACTAGTTGTGAAAGGCTGAGCATGGACAGGGAAGAGTTTTAGAAAGTTGTGGAGCAGATGAGCATATTTCTGCTTTCTCCCCTATGACATCTGGTAGCACTTCTTTTCCACTCCCATATCAGATATGCCAGCCAGTTAATAAACTCAGGTGCAGGGCAGCAGATTGCATGATGAAAATGAGTAATTACGTTTCAGTTTCCCTGACCAGAAGCTTGATTGCCACTGGCACCATTAATAGGATTTTCCAACCATTGCATAAAGAAAGCTGTAACCCCTAGGAAATCATTTAGTATTAGGGAACTGTAAACAGGCTTTAAACCATCAGAAAAGATGAGGGATGAATAGTGAGTGACTGAGGGAGCAGTAGCATGAGAGGCTGTCTGATATTTTATAAATGTCTCAGTGAATAAGCTGCTGAGAAAGGACACAGATAGCCCAGTGACAAACTGGACACACAACATTGCATTGGGTGGAGCTGCAAGACATGGAAATCATTCAGAGGAAGGTGGGAGGACTGGGAAATAAAATCGGCCCTGCAATATCTTGGAGGAAGTAATACCACTCCTCCTTTTAAAGGGTTTGGGGAAGAGACATATGTTCATGTTCATTTATCAAATAACTTTATTACAACAATAAAATACAGTTGAATAAACTGTAACTGAATGTCAATATGCCAAGCATGAAGGAATTGCACTGCATTCTCAGAAAGCACTTTTTAAAAATAAGCATTTTGTCTTTTTCATGTTCAAAATTTCTAACACTCAATTTTGAACTGGAACTGTGGAAAGAAACAGAGATCAAGGGTAAAAATTCTGAGGACCATGGTTTCCATGAATTTTAGCCTGGGAAGTTTTTTTTCCCATGACTGGTATATACAAATCTGCATTTCTGCTTCAAATCTGCTTGATCTAATAGTAGTAGTATCTCCCCTCTAGCCATCAACAAAAATTCAAGATGCCTAAAACAGAGACCTTGATCTCCCCCATAAGCTGCATCTTTCTCAGGTCTTGGGCAAACCCCTTCATCCTTGAATTAACAGTCTGGGCATCATTCTCAGGTTGGATGTCTCTGCAGGTCCTCACATCCAGGCAATGCCCACGTCTTGCAGAGTCTTTCAGTGCAACTTCTACACATTTCTATCTATCCTCCATCCTAAAATTGTTATCCAGATTGTCAAATGTCTCAATTATTGGAAGGTTTTTGCCCTACCAGCATATCCACCCAGATCCTGCTAGGAAGTTTGTTTTCCTAGCTTGATGTTTTGAACATCTATCTGCCCTACCATCAGCTTCCCTCCTCTCTCGCAGTGATATTCCATTCCTTTCCTGGGCTTCATCTCTCATTTACTGTCAAAACATCAGTGCCTGCCCCAGCAGGATTGCCTCCCACCTTCACTCCTACCATCACTTTCATGTTCAGTTTTGTTACAAGCACTTCTGTGTTGTTTGTGCTGGAAGAAACTCCTTGCAGTCATCCAAAATGTTTCTTTCTCATTCCCTGAAAACTTTCTGAGCAACTTCATTTGCTCTGTCTCCTGTAACCAGCTTAGAACAGAAAGGTGGTTGGGATATGGAGGGGAGAGAGCACTCCCTTTGTATTGACCAACACTCTTGAGATGCTTCCCTGTATTTTTTTTTTTTTTTTTTTACAGATGTTAGAACATATGAACTGGCCTTTTGTGCCAATAGGTCACTTAGAGCAGTGCTTAGTTCTCCTAAGGCGCAGTGTTAATACAAATGAGGACAACAAATTGCTCTCCAAATACACCCCTCCTCTGACACAATTGGAGGACTGCTAATTGCTTCCCTCCAGCCCTCAGTGGCAATCTGGCCTTTTCCCTGCAGACATGAGCTTTGTGAGGCAGCGTCCTCTGGCTCAGAAAGCCTTCAGCTGGGATTTTGGCTGCTTACCACTCCAGATGCACTAGCTCAGCACAGAAGCAGAAGGCAGTGGGAAGGAGAGGTGTGCATGTGCACACCACAAGGCAGCTGCCTCTCTCCTCCTCTGTTGGCACCAACCACAACGTGTCCTCCTGCATCCCATGGTGGGGCAGTGGGACTGCAGTCCCCAAACCAGACAACCCTCTTACACTCCCTTGGTCATCTGTGGCTTCCCTCAGCCTTGCATACAGGGGGGACAAAACAGTGCTGGGACTACTGGAAAGGACCTCTACAGTCATCAGTTCCAACCATTTACTTGGCACCACCATATTCATGTCCCCAAGAACCACATCCACATGTCTTTTGAACATTTCCAGGGATGGTGATCTCACAGGTTAGAGGATCTAACCAAATACTTTCTAAAGCTGTGGAAATAAAAAAGACCATGACTAGATGGAAAAAGCAGTCTCCTTTCCTCTTAAACATTCACCCTTGTAAAAAATATTAATGGTTGTTAATACTAATAGTATGAATTAATAAATATCTAAGTGTTGAATGCTTGAATAAAGTGCCTCTAAGAACATGCTGCCGTAGACCTTCATTTCCAAAACTTTTTAAATTACTACTTTAGTTCATGTCTGCACAGCTCACAGTATATTTTTACATTTGGGTCATTTTTCAAGTCATCAGAAGCCCACTCAAAGCACCAGCCACTGCCACACTGTGCTATTACAGCTCTAAGGTCCATGTGAACCCTTGGACAGAGCTATGCAGAGTCATCTATTCCATTCCTCACAGTAACTGTTCTAAAATACCTCTTTCCCCAGGGTTAAAGCAGTTCCTGTTTTCAAGGCTGCCAGGGAAGGTGACATCCTTGGAACAAAGTCGCGTGCCTGACTCCCCTGAGTCATCATGGTCATGGGTCCCATGGCTGAGCAGTGACTGAAAACACAGCTCTGAGGAGCCCCAGTCATGAGACCCGAGTACTGGTTTGAGCACCCCAGCTCAGATATTAGCTCCCCGTGGTGTCCTGCAGTGCTCTTTAATGTTCCACATGAGACAGATGAAATCACGGTTAGCAAACAGCACACTAATCACGTAAATGGCTTCATTATCTTGATTAGACCCAACCACAAGCATAACCCAGCTCACCCTGCAGTGCCTGGCAGTGCAGCGAAGCAGGTCTGGATCAGATGGCAGGGGACAGGGTGTAAGGGCTGAGCTTCAGGCTAAATGTGTATTGAGCCCTCTGCTCCGTGAAGGAGTTTGTATCAGACACATATAAATGTGGTGGAGATGTCTCTGGGAGGATGGACTGAATTTATCTGGGTTCATCAGTTTGAAAATGGGATGACAGGGTTGCGTGTGATGCTACATCATCCTCTGGTGAACCGCATGAAGGAAGGGGATGGAAAGGGACCACTCATTTTTAAAACTCTTGAGTCAAATTTTCATGGGCAGCAAGTTAAAAACAAACAAAAATACTTTTCTTTCATACCTTCGCTTAAGCCAAAGATCCCACTGCCACAGAGACTTCCAGACACCCACTGATACTGCCTTTAGCACAGCTTCAGAGAAATGCATACAGGAAAGGTCTGGGAGGGCCATTTGACACAATGGACCAGCTGTTCTTATGCACTGACAGAGTCAGATGTGGCTTAAAAACTGATGTTAGTGACATCTCAGTGCCTTTGGGACAATACCCTTGGTGTCAGGTCCTTCTGTCTCTTACAACTCCTTGGAAATCCAGGAGAAAAAAAAAAATACATGAGAACTTGGAAAGAAAGAACTAACAGAGTTCTAACTAATATTTTCTACATTTCTGCTTTATTCTGTAAAGTTTAGAACAACTCCTGCTTAGATAATGTTTAAACAACAAAGCTCATCAGACATCTGATTATTTAGATGCTAAATGATCATATATTTGATAATGGGCTTGAATTTGGTATGGGATCACATGCTAATTTAAACTCACCCTTCTGCTCTCATTCTGCAGATAGGACTGATAACTTCAGAAGGGATTTCTCCTTTCACATTCTAAAAATATAATCCAGAAATATAAGTAATATCTCTTTTAAGGGAATATTTCTGGAGGCAATGGAGCTTGATAAAACAGGACATGGTGTATGGCTTGTGTTGGAGTATTTCTGAGATGCATACAGAAAGATTTTGTTGCTACTTTGTCCTCTTATAGCAGAGGAATCCTCATTGCTGTGCTGGCCAACACACATTCCATTACTTCAGGAAATCAGACACACAGCAGGTTTTGATGGGTTTTGTCTTGTAATGGAGATTTGTTCCTAGAATGAATCACTCTTCCAGTTTAAAGCTAGTAAAAGTTGGTCCTGAATTTTTGGACCTCCCTCAGTGCTAACAGACACATGAACTTTGAATATATTGCTTTATAAATTACAGTCTCATATTGTACTTTTTGGCAATTGATACACCAAGGAGAGAGAAAGCAGCCTAATACCAATGTAAAAATTGCTTTATATAGCCTAAAGTTCTGTTTTGAAGTGTATTTTATTTTTAACTTCACATCAGCTATCTCCAAATATAGACTGCAGTGAAATGCAGTCAGGGGAGAGAGAAATGAGCTTTCCTGCCCCTGTGCCATGCTGGTGCAGCTGAGAGTGAGGCACCTGTCCTGCTGCTCCTCTCATCAGTGTCCCACATGCTCCTCTCCTTCACGAAAACAAGGAACAGATCTTGGACCTGCATTGTACACCTGCCCTGCGCTGGGCCCGTTTCTCCCATCCTGCACCCATTTGCAGGAGGTTGCAATGCAGTGGGAATGCCAATGGCACCGGGAGAAGAGGTGTGTGGCACAGGGGTGGTGATATTTCGACACAAAAGCCAGCAAATCAAGACATGAAGCGAGATGTAATGCTCCTCCAGTCCAGGCACCCTGCTTCCCACAGGGCCTGGGGAGGATGGTGTCACCCTCAATGACTTCACAGGCAGCAATAGATTTGGACTTTGACTTTTATCATATCAGCCTTCACTCTTCCTGGGGACAGACTAGCCACTTGCAAGCTCTCCTGCTTTCTCTTGCCTCGCCTCCCCAATAACTTGTCTCATCACCTGGCCCTGCAGCCACAGCCACTTTCATGCACTTCCCTCACATCTACAGCCCTATCAGAGGGACACGCAGGTGCAGCCCTTGGGACTGAGGCCCCTCTACACCCTTGACTCTGCCTGGCAGGAAGGAGCACATCACTTGTCTGCAGGTTGGAGCAGGACATGCTCCTCGAGGGGAGGGATGGGAGGTTTACAGGACCACAGGAGGAAGGTGCTTCAGCAATGGAATGATGTGGGGGGAAACCATTGTGTGGGTTTCTTCACCACAGGGCACAGCTTCAGTCGGAGCACTGGAGAGCATTTTCTATGCCTTGCTTGTCCATAAAGTGGTGCTGGACACACCTTTGGGAAATGAGCTTTCAGCCTTTCCATCCACCTGGCTCTTGAACAGCCAGGGATGGATGAAAGCTACCTGGAGAGGTGTTAGACCTCTGACTGTGTCCCTGCTGTGGGTGAGCAGAGACACTGCGCTGGATGGGCATGAGCCTAAAGGGCAGAACTCTGGGCTTCAATACTTGCTCTGGTACCGCTACTACAGGGCTTTGAAACTGACTTTCCTTCAGCCTCATAACCATTCGTCCCTGCAATATCACAGACTGCTCCTCTCGCTCAGTTTTGTCTCTGCTTTGTGCTAGGAGCACTGTGCAGGCTTGTGAACCAGCTCCCTTGAAAAGCAGCAGCCTGTAAGCTACAGTCCCTGGCCTGGCTCAGGGGCAGCAGGCAGCACTGCTGTGTAGCATGCTGAGCCGTGGCTGCCAGTTCTATCAGACGTGGGTGGGAGGCACAGGAGAACCAAATTCTGCTGGGAGAATCAGAAGGGGAGGACTCTTCTTATTATTAGCCATGTCACCCGATGACAGCCGCACCTCAGACGTCCACCCACATCACTTCCTACTCCTCTGAACCAGCTGCTCGGCTTGGCTCCGTGGGGAAATGCTCAGCCAGAAGCTCATAATCCATATCTGACTCCTCAGTGTAAAATTAAACCACCCTTCTGTCAGAGCAAGGAGGAAGGCACAGCTGGTGCTCATCTTGGTGGGGTGATGGGGAAGAAGGGATCCTCATAACCAGGACCAAAGGGCTTGAGGAAAGTCAGTGGAGCAGTGGCATAAGTGCACACCCATTACAGCAAAGTCATCACTGAACTCCTTGTCTCTTCCCTGCTCTGATTTCAGCTCACTTATTTTTGCTTTTCTGCCTCTCCTACATTTAAGCTTCTGTTCAGCCTTATACTTACCTCTAGGAATTCCTTAGCATTTGGGATGACTTCCAGGATAGCTCTCTGTGTTTGTAAATTGACTTAGTCACCTCTCAAGCATAGGTGCTGTGCATTACTGGGCAATGTTAAATTGTACATGGGTTCTTCCAGGGGAATTAGAAATAAATGAGGAGTTGGAGGTATTTCAGGAACTGTCCACACAGAAAGCTTGGGGGCCATCATGGCTGTGAATTCTAGTGAGGATTCCCCATTGACCTGGTAACACTTTTTTTTTTTTTTTAAACAATTCATAATTAAGCTTTCTTTGACCTCCCCTTGTAATGGTGCTGGTGCTCCCAACATTGTAGGCAGGTGTCTCCAAAGGAACTCGTATTTCTTAAAAACTCAGCTCTGCATGACATCTCACTCTTCTCCTAGAAATCTCTGGGGCAGAGGGTATGGCAATCCAAGGACATGAGATAATACAGGTATTTCCAGCCATCTGTAGATAAAAGGGGTCTGAACTTAACCTGATCCCAGACAACACTCCAGGATGGGGACTCATGAACTGCACCTATGCTGCTAAGTACAATAGAGATGGGGCAGCAGAAGTCCCTTCCTCCTTTCTTCTGTCCCTTATATTAAACCTGCTCAGCAGCCTGTTTAAATGCTAATCATTTGTATAGAGCTGTTTGTTTGTCATTATGTGTGCCACATTCCCAGAGGATCACAGCAGTGTCTCAGTCATGAGCAGGGTGGTCTTGCGGTTGTCCCCCGACAAAGGACAATGTGTGGTTTGTAACCACTCTCCTTGCAGTGACTCTGCTGCTCTCCTGGCTCCTGGAGCAAAAGATGTGTTCACTCTGAGAAGGGCTTAGCAACTCCACTTGGGCTTAATGAGTAAACTTCTATAATCTATTAAGTATTTTTTAGATTTTACAGTATTTTAGCTTTATGAGGTAAGTCTGTGCAAGATAAAGAGTTCTACCACCAGGTAGCTCAGCTACCCTGGGGTTTTGTTTGCAGGTGGAAGGTGGCATTGGTTCAGCTCTTTGGAGCAGGAGGAAGGATACTTGCTGTCCATCAGTCTCAGGTTAAGCTGCTACTGAGGGGTAGGCGGGGGAGAGCAGCCCTCTCCATAAACCTCCCTCCAAGGTGAACCTCCTGTGGAGAGAGAGAGGCTTACTTAGCTACTGGTGAGTTACAGCAAAGACTTAAGAGATTTTAAAATGATCCCTGCCACTGTCTGGCTGCCTCATCTGAGCAGGAAGTAAATTTCCTAATTACTATTAACAGTTTGTCACTTGGCATGGCAAGTCCAACTGTGGGTTCAAATCTCTGTCTATAGTCTGGATCTTCACCTGTCTGCTTAGACCTCTGTAATTTTTATAATTTTTAAAGTTTCATTACTGGGTTATTTTATGCTATGCTATTCTATGCTATGCTGTGTTCTTCTAGGTATTATGACTGGTTGAGACTTTGCACCCCGGGCAGTGCTGCTGACCCTGGGTGGAAGGCAAGAAGGGAATCCTGTGCTTAGCACAGCGAAGGTGCCTGACACCTCTACTGCAGGGCTTCAGGGCAGCAGAGGTGTTTTCCTCCTAATGCAAGGGTCTGCACTGGGCCGAGGACAATGACTTTATTTTAACCAAGTGAATTCCCAGTTGCAGGAGCTGTTCAGCACAGGATATGTCTTCAAGCATAAAGATGAGGGTGGTGATAGGTGGATGGGAGCCCTCAGCACACTGATGGCTGGGGCTGAGGATGGGTCACCCCAGTGTGTGATGAGGATGCCTGTCAGCTGGCAGAGGAAAAAGCAAAGTACTTGGTGTGCCTCACCCCAGTCTTAGCTTGACCTGGTTCAAATAAATCCTCTGCCAGGGATTGTCTTCACTGCTGACTTTAAATAGCAACATCTCCAATAACTTAAGTCTTTCTTGAGCTTTGTGGCTGCTCTCTCTGCTGAGCTTTTTCTGTTACTCCTATCTCAGACTGACAGACCAATCCTTCCTGTGCCTGCACTAGTGCTAAAGACTACAGGCTCAGGGAGATGGTTTAAAACCCTAGAGTGGGGTCCATGGGCAGCTGAGATTCGCACTAGAAGAATTTCTCCACCAGTCTTTGCAGATCAGCAGGCATATCTGCAAACCAAAGATGCTCTATTTTTCCTCCCCTCCCCTCCCCTCCCCTCCCCTCCCCTCCCCTCCCCTCCCCTCCCCTCCCCTCCCCTCTCCTCCCCTCCCCTCCCTCTGAGGAGGGCCATGAAACCATTCCAGAACAAAAAGAAGCTAGGATGACCTCCAGGGAATGCACTGAGAAGGATGAACCCTACAGCTCCCTCGACTGTGAAGGAGAAACCAGATTTCAGCACAATGATAATTCACATCCACTTAGAGATCCAAGCTGTAGTGTTTGTATCTCTGCTAAACTGCCAAATAACCTCTCAGCATACTGACTGTGGAGTACAGATCCACCTGCTGAGATGGGTAAGTGCTGTGGAAATGGAATAATTTAAAATCTGTGTTTGCCAGAGTGAAGCAAACTAACAAAAAGCCCATTCATTCTTTTTTGTAATCAATATGGGACAGATTTCTTTTATGCAACACAAGGCTCTAATTCAGCTGAGTAAGAAGTGTAAAGTAATTTTGAGAATTTATAAATGCTCTGTGACGCATTTAATAACATCTATCCTGGCTAACTAGGCAGCAGAATTGCTTCTGTGATCATTAGAGATGAAGTTTACTATTCCAGAGCAAACACCAGTAATTTTATCTCCTATATACTGGAAAATCCAGTGCCTTCCAACAGTGTGGAACACATGTTCCTTAACCCTTTACTGTGTTGAAATAGCCATTTAAAAACAACTTTTGAGTCAAGGCATGATCTGATCCTTTCCATTCTTTTTCAAAAGCATTCACACCCAGCACTGCTTGGTAGGCTGACTTGATCTGGAGTAAACACTTCACAGATTTTTGGTAGTTATCAAAAGCTCAGTTTCAAGACTGGAAAACGTTTCACTCCTAAAGCATAGCAAATCAACTGGGAGAGAATGGAAGTGACTGGGCAATCTTCCTTTTGCAGGGTAATTTACTTTCAAACAAGCAGAGACGTGTTTATAGACACCCTGCCATCACCACTGGCTCTGTGACAGGCCCTTGGCCCTCCGAAGCCCTAGCCAACAATTCAGTCTCCTTCCAAAGACTGTTCAAACAGGATGGAGAGTGGCGAGTATTGCCACTCTGAGCAACCCCCCACAGCTGGCTGTGGTTTGGTCTGCTTCTCCCTGCAACTTGCCGGACAACAGCAGCACCCTGTGAACTTGCAAATCCTGGAGATAACACAACTTAGTGTATTCCCCAGAATTGCTACACTGTTGGGTTTTGCAAACAAAAAGAGGCTCAATTCCCCAGTTGAATCCAAGCTGTAGTTTGTCTTGTCTTTCTTGCACTCAACCACGGCCGCAGAAGTGGAGCAACTGTAGAGTTGTTCTCAGGGCAGGAGCTGCCACCACCAGCACTGCAGAGATGGGCCAGAAAAGACACTAAAGCACATCCCTATACACCTTAGAGCAGATTTCATCTTTTAATTCTCTTTCCTTTACAGTTGTACACATATCTAAGAAAGTCTGCTGACACAGAGAGGGCTGCCAAGGAGCTCCTACCTCCTACTCCTCCTCTTGGCAGTTCCTACCTGTGACTGCTGGCCCATTGGACACAGCATCTTACCCAGTGGGTGAGTGACAGCTCATTGTGAGAATTTTGCTAAGTGGAGGTAATTAATGGCTGGAGAATGACATTTAAATATGTGTTTGATGCTTTCTCCTAGAATTAGGACAGAATTACACTACTTTGCATTCTACTTAATTCTTTTAGCCTGCAACTGACTTCAGATTTGCATAAGCGGTGTAGTTCATGCTTTCTGCTACCAAAAGCCTAAAAGCAGACTATTTTTCAGCTATTATTTTGCTTTCAGTATTTCACATTCATTTCCACAGAGCATTTGTCATTTTCAAGAACATACAATTCATTGTCAGCTCTGTCATTAATGCCAGCTCAATAGAATATTGTCAGAACAATGATGACGTCTTGCTTGCATGAACTCCAGGTTTTCTGATAAAAATAAAAATTCTGAGCCGTATGTGTAATTTTTTCTGACCCTGCATGTTGCTCTGCCCTAAGGACCATCTGGTTCAGCCTGTGAATGGACTCCCCCATCATGGGTGGGGACACTCAGCCCCGAGCTCATTGCTGGTACATTTGGTGCTCACAGTTTTAAGGCTGTTTATCCAAAACAGAAGCTGGCAGCTCCCTTAATAAAAACATCACAACATTACAGTGAAAGGGCTTCAAGGTGGAGTTCGTGCTCTCTGCAGGCTCCCTTGAGATGCTCTGGGGTATGTGCATCTGGCAGTCACTGCCTGTCAGCTAATCAGGGTAGAAACAAAAGCACAGGCAAAGTAACTAGGAAAAAGAAGACGCACTTTCTATCCTCTAACTGAAGGTTCTCGGCTGGAAGAAAGGACATCTTTTATTTACTCCAGCTCCTGTTTCATTAAGTGCTTCTCCTTTCTGCCCAATGACACACATGCTGTTTTTCATTATTCTGTTACCCTCCAATAAATCCCCAGAAGAGGGGATATTTTCTTCATTTGGGAAGTGTAATTAAATGGCCTTGTTTTAAAGTCACATTTCCATATGAATCTTTTGTGCTTGTAACAAGTAACCCCTTCATCCAGGCATGCCACTAAGCCTTTACCTGCCAGGAAGGAAACAGGGAAGCATTCCATGTTTTTCTACTGGAGGACAAACACTTCCCTGTAAACAGCATTGGGCACTCAAGCGCAGAACTCTGCCTGTTCAGACTGTTGCTTGTCTGCGAATATGGCCAGGATGACCTTGTGTTTTGGGATGCTGTAGTTAGTATTTCAGTAGCAGTTGAAATATCACTGCTCAGGGGCAGTCCCCTTGCCCCTCCATGCTGGCTGTCAGGGTCGTGCCATCAGTTTGTGACTCATGAGAGAGATAAGGCACCTCTTGTTTTTCCCATATGTTACAGATTGAGAGAGTTGCTCCAACTGCAGGCTCCCACAATTGGTGACAGTGACTAACCTCTCTGTTTGCCCAGATAGGTATATGAAAAGTAGAATCATAGAGTGGTTTGGGTTGGAAAATACCTTAAAGACCATCTAGCTCCAATCCCCTGCCATGGGCAGGAACATTTTCCACTAGACTTGGCTGCTCAAAGTGCAGTCCAAACAGTTTCAGGGATGGGGCATCCACAACTTCTCTGGGCAGCCTGTTCCAGTGCCTCACCACCCTCACAGTGAAGCATTTCTTCCTTACATCTCATCTAAACCTACCATCTTGCAGTTTGAACCATCTAGGAATCAGTAGGAAAGGATGCTGCTTTGGGGCAGTGAACAAAGGGAAAAGCGAAGAACAGAGTTTTGAAACAGTAGCTGTATGAAATTCCTTCTCAAAAGCCAGAGCTCCGTCTGAACTCAGGGCATGCACGACTAAACAGACCAGATCTCCTCTGCTTGGGAGGCATCAGCAGGTCACTGTGGCACTACAGTCTTGCTGGCTGCATTCTCAGTGTGGATGCTCAAGTTCCCACTGCTGCTGTGATGATATTACAAGTCAAACACCTCTTTTGCTGGGCTGCAAATCACCTGGCAGAGCCAAACACCAAACCATCTGTACTGCCTCTATATAAGTTTGGACATAGTGAACATGGAAAAAGCCCCAGTGAAGTTTTATCCAGAAGTTCACACTGACATTTTTATCCCATTACAGTCACACACACTCAAAGAGCCCAAACACATCCGGCCAAAGGGCACCACAAGAATTCAAACAGTTTCGGTCTCTTCTGCAATTGCTCAGCCATGTTATATCTCAGTGTTAGTCCTCACAGAATATTCAAGCTACAAATTCAGACACAAAATCTGTTTTTTCCTTCTCTCCTTTGATTAACTGTGTGGCCAGATTGAGCCTGTGCATGAATGTTGTAATTTCCTTGAGTGAATGTCAAACTTTCCTGAAGAGCAGTGGAAAGCTTCTGGGCTGTGCTCAACCAATTTGTTGAGCTCTGAATTTACAGTATTGTTTATCAGATTTCTCAACATTTACTCTCAGTCCCCATTCCAATAAACAGATGACATATTATATGGTACTACTGTTCAAAAACCCCAAGGAAATGAAAACCAGAAACTCTCTGGAGCAAAAATCCACAAATTCAAAATATGTTGAATTTAGGTTCCTTCCAATGTCTTTTTCTCTGTCCATTATTTATAGATAACATGAAGTTCATATGTATATAGAGCAGGCCTGAGCACTGTTGGCAGATAGGCAATGCTTGATGGGTTCAGACTCTCCGTATTTTTAACTCAGAACCTCTCTCCAACAGTGACAATTTCCAGATGCTTTAGAAGAAAGATTTCTGTAAGGAATGATAATAGGAATGCAAGCCCTTAAATCAAATTCTTCTTTACTGAAGGAACTTGGTTTGTAACAAGGAGCATGAGGAATTGTTTTAAGCTCAGTTGAGTGGAGAATGAGAAAATGTGCCTCTTTGTACACCACTGCTTGGCCCTGTCTGAATTGTGCATGCTCCAGCCTTCCTGGGTGTTGAGTCTCCCAGGTGAGTGCCTTTCAATGAATGTGCTCATCATCTTCCTTCTTTTACCAGAGTAGGGTGCCAGCAGTGCCTTTCATTTTTGCTCGTATCTTTTTTTTTCAGTATTTTTGTTTATCTCTGTCGGCAGACAAACCTAGAGAGCCTGGCAATGCCATTGCACATGAGCTGTCCATTGGCCTGTCCACTCGCTGCCCAGGAAAGCCCTTTGGTAAGAGCACGAGACAAAACCTCCCTCTTACAGGGTACTTTGTCTGCACTTTAAAAGCAAGGACAGTCCATGAAATAATGTAGTATTTCCAAATCTGTGCTGCCTCCTGGTTTTAACTGCAGATTCCCCACAAGGCTGCTCAGTCTGGGCGGTAGACCCAGCCTCGGCCCAGAATGGACCAAGGGGGGTCTGTGAACCACTCAGGATAGTGCTGGTGAGAACAGCTTCAGAGGAGCCAGGCCCTGAGAAAGTCCCTGACTGGGACAGGCCCACAGTATGTGGCTTTTGCCCCCAAAGGAGAAAATGCCTCTTGCTTAACTGCAGGGAAGCTGTTGTTACTTCTGCATTGCACTTTTCTGTCCCTAATTAAATGGAATAGTTTTACATAATAATTTGATCCATGCATCTGCAGTATGCAGTGTAGATTTGGCAAAATGTTAATTTTAAATATTCTAAGTTTATTCAACCATGTTAATGCCAGTAACTCCATCTGGCTGGAGTAGCAAGCATGATTTAGCATTTGTTTCCAGGTTTACAAAGCTTTGGTTTCTGTAAACTGAAAGGAGATGAGCCATTGAAGGGAATTTGATGGTAATGTTTGATTTAGCAGAATAATCCTGTTTCAAGAAAATTAAATGGCAAGTAATGGTGTATCAACTTTGTCTACTCTGAGAGTTATAGGGGAACATTTCTAGCATATAAATTAGCTTAATATGGCACCAGTTTTGGCAATGGCTCTAATTCAGTAATCTATACATCAAAGAGTTAAAGAAATTAGGGGATTTTAAGTATTGTATTTGATTGAATATTAGTGTGATACTTTATTATAATAGAGAATAGCTGCTAAGGTGTGACAATTCTCTTTCATGTTTCTTAGTTTGTATCCATTTAGTGTTTGTTAAGAACAGAAATTTTCTTCTTTTCTGGTACACAGAGGAAGGTAAACCACCCAAAGACAAACACATTTTCAGAGATGACAAAGCAGTTGGTACGAGGACATTCATTCTACATCTGGACTTTGAAGCATCTGCACAACTACAGAACCGTATCTGAAAGAGCTGTGTGCTACTTTTTAAGGGAATAAACAAATGTACAACCTCATTAACATGAGTTACTGTTGTTAAATAGCCAGGAGATATGGAAAGCAGCAGCAAGTTGGCAGGCCCTTGTGGTTCATGTGCCAAACGAATATGGAATTGAAGAGGTTACCATGAAAAGGAGACTTCTTGCATAGTGATTTACAGTGCAAGTGTCTAAACATAAAACAGAAATACTTTAGGGGCTAGGAAACACTGAGATTTAATATGTATTTCTGTGGTGATAAAATAAATTCTTCCCTTTTTTATAGCATCTTCTGTAAAGCTTCTTTTTAAAGAAGTCGGTCCACTAGAAACACAGCAGATATGAAGATATATGGGATAAGAAGAGCTCGGCTTCCTAAAAGCCATTGCAAATGTAGTCCCTGGTCCTGGTATCTGTGGCTAATCTCACAAGTATTTACACAGACTGTGGCCAAGATATAAGATTTACAATATACACTATAATACAAAATGGTCTCTTTATCAGCCTGAGGTTTGCCTAAGAAATACAAAGAGTTACAGTGATTTTTTTTCTCAGCTGATTTTGCAGAAAACAGAAGACCCAGGCACTCCTGGCCTTCAGGTTCAATTTCACCACAAAGCTGTTACTCTTTATTTAGAGAACCCCAGTGCACAAGAAGGAAGAGCTGAATTGCTTATCATATATGGGACATTGCTGCAAGAAAACAAATCCCCTCTGGTAACCAGGGCAAGGTGTTATTCAGACATGTGCAGGATAGGACTGCTCTGTTTCAAGGAACTCAGTAGACTTGGGAAATGAAAAATATGAGGTAACTGCTAAGAAATGATAAACAGAGGCATGTGTACATAGCATTGCCAGTGCTGCGCTGGGCTCAGCTTCACTGCAAAATTATATCCCTAATGGAGATGTCACTAAGGAGGGAAAGGGTGGGAAAATAATTAATGGTAATGGCAGCTCAGTAAATTAAACTTGCAGACTCCATTTATTGGTACTCCCATCTTTGCAGGTGCTGTGAGGATCCCTAGGATGGTAGATAAATGGGTCTTGATCATGCAATCACCAGCTGATGTTTGAATTGAAAGGTGAGGACAATGCAAAAATGGAGACACAAGTCCCACCACAGTAGCAAACATGGCATCCTTTAGACATGTGTTTTGGATACTAGCTTGTAGGTCAGTGTGGTGAGTTGACCCTGGCTGGATCAGGAGCCAACCTGATAGCCATTCTATCACTCACTTCCTTACCTGGACAGAGGAGAGAAAATATAACAAAAGGTTCATGGACTGAGATAAGGATAGGGAGAGATCACTCAGCAATTACTGTCATGGGCAAAACAGAATCTACTTGAGAAAATTAATTTATTCTCAATCAAAATCAGAGTAGGGTAATGAGAAAATAGAGTCCTAAATCTTAAAACACTCTTCCGCAACCCCTCTCATCTTTTCAGGCTCAACTCAATCTCGAGTTGTCTGCCTCCTTCAACAGCACAGGGGCACAGGGAATGAAGGCTGTGGTCAGTTCATCATATGTTGTCTCTGTCACTCCTTCCCCCGAGGGGAGGACTCCTCACACTCTTCTCCTGCTCCAGTGGGTCCCTTCCACAGGGTGCAGTTCTTCAGAAACAAACTGCTCCAGCGTGGGCTTCCATTGGATTACAAGTCCTGCCAGTAAACCTGCTTCAATATGAGCTCCTCTCTCCATGGGTCCACAAGTCCTGCCAGGAGCCTGCTCCAGTGTGGGCTTCCCATGGTGTCACATTCTCCTTCAGGCATCCACCTGCTCCAGCATGGGGTCCTTCAGGGGCTTCAGGAGGATCTCTGCTCCACCACGGACATCCATGGGCTGCAGGGGGACAACCTGCCTCTCCATGGCCTTCACCAGGGCTGCAGGGATATCTCTGCTCCAGTGCCTGGAGGAGCTCTTCCCCCTCCTTCATCCCTTAACGTGGTGTCAGCAGAGTTTTATTCTCTCCCATATTCTCACTCTTCCCTTCCAGCTACTGTTGCACTGCCATTTTTTACCCCTTCTTAAATATATTATCTCAGAGGTGCCACCACTGGAGCTGATGGACTTGGCCTTAGCCAGTGGCAGGTTTGTTTAGGAGCCAGCTGGCACTGACTCAGTCGGACACAGGGGAAGCTTCTAACAGCTTCTCACAGACCCCACTCCTACAGTCCCTCCACTACCAAGCCTTGCCAAACAAACCCAAACCCAATACATTCAGTGACCAGAGAGAGAGTTTCTCATCCCTTAATGCATCTCTGAAGGAGCACGGAAGGATGGAGGACGATGCAGAGGCTGATCTTCATCTCTGAATTGGGATCGGGATGCAGTGCCGTAAGAGGCAGAGGGAGCAGGCTGTGTCTGTCATTGAAGGGGGCAGACTGACCATATGCAGTACAGCATGAAGCACATGCTGGAAAAAAACTTGGAAGAGAAGAAGGGGTCTGTTTTGGTTCATTGCTATGGCAAAGTCTGCAGAATAGGACTGACATTGTGGTGGAGGACAAAAAATAATAAAGTCCTGTTTGTTGGCCCCTGCAGAGCTTGGAGAGGCAATGGGAGCTGGGCTGCTGCCCAGGCCCAGTGTGCCCCTGCAGTGGCCTGCATTTGGACTCAGGTCATCCTGGAGAGGACAAAAACTTTCCCATCCACCCAGGGTGGTGGCCGTGCCAGTGTGCCCTGAGGAACACGGCAGCCCTGACAGGGCAAGCAGGACAGTGGGGCAAGAGACAGCCAGGACAGAGAGCTTCTGGTTTTATTAACTTTTATGTGGATGGTGATTTCCATCGTGAGACCTCTGTCCCCTGTTGGAGACACTATTCCTGTCTGTGCCTGCAGCTGGCTGTGTGGTGCACACCAGGCACTGCAGCTTTGCCAGCAGCAGCCCTGACCCCAGCAGCATCTGCACTCCCTGGCCAGGAGCCCCTCCTGCTAGGACGGCGTTGGTGCCCTCGCGGCCACTCAGGGACGTTGTGCCCCCTCACACAATACATGTTTTCCAGAGCAGCTTTATTTATAGGCAAAGACGCAGGAAGGGAGAAGATGAGCATTTCTGGTGGCATTGTGCTGTCTGCTAAGACATTCTCCTGTACCTCAGTGCTTATTTTTGTTTAATATATTGCCTTTCTGTGTTTATTTTGCAGGTGTTTATTTTGGAAAGGGCTCTGTTTACATTTCTGTTTTTACACGGAGTGCACATATGGTGATATTTGCTTTGCTGGGACTTGGCATTCCTCCTCCTCCCCTTCCACACAGCCCTCACTTTGGCCGAGCGGCCGGTTACAGCCGGCAAGTTAAAAGCTCCTTTTGCTTTCCCACCCGGCTCCCACCCAGCAGCCCTCGGCCTCCTCACTCAGGCAACTCTGACAAAGTACAGTCACGCTACAAAGTCCTTCCAAGTGTGGCTGTTATCAGGACTCCACACCCTCTCCATCTCTTGGTGTACCAGAGGAGGACAGATGTGATGTTCTTCACATGAAAAGCATCTGAATTACGCCACTGCAGAAGGCCTTTCTCTCTCTTCAGTCCTTCCTCGCTCAAAGACCTGGGCTCAGCAAGAGCCTCACATCCCCCCTGGGCCATGCCTGAGCAAACCCAGCTGTAGTTTTTCCACTAGTTTGTGCTGAGGTGGTGGAAAAGCTGATAAATCAGATCTTTCCCATCCAGCCCATGAACTTAGGAAGGTGACACTTAACTATTTTTTCAGAGGGAAGCAAGCCACTGAATACCTTGCACATGAGGTTTCCCCATCCATGCCAGCTGAAAAAGCAGAATGAGGATGTGCTACACACCAACCAAGTTCTCACTTATGTTGTCTCTCCTACCAAAAACCATGGCTGAATTTTCTAGGAAATAGCATTCATTCAGCCTTCATCTGTGGAGGAGTTCACTTCTTTTCTCTGATTTCTTTTTGCAGCAAGGTCCCCTCAGTGGTGCCACTGTTTCACTGGCAGCTGTTTCACATTTCTTTTGTTAGAAGTTTGAGGTTATTGACCTCTTACCTGATGTGTGGGCTTTGCTCTGCCATCCCCCTCTGACACCAAGCCACCATTCTTGTCCTTTTACAGTGGTCCTTAAGAGGTGCACTAGAGCTCTGAAGAAGGGAAACCAAGATGGTCACTTGAGGGCATTGCAGACCTCTTCAGAGCAAACCCTTGGAGCTGAGGAAGGGCTTTGTGAATTTTGCAGCACAGCAGATGAATACACAGTGACTCCGCTGGAAGAAAATCCATGACACCTTTATGACTCTTACAGATGGATGTTGAGGTGTGACAATTAAATAAAAACTAGTGACCTCTTCCCTATTTTTGTAAGTTTACATAATTCAGGAGTAAGACCTGTGTATGGGTTACATGCACTTCAAAAAGTCATTCAAATTAATGTGCGTCTGTCCCACAAATAGTGTGCATGTGCATTTAAAACCACTTGAGCTGGCAAAGTCCTAATCTCACTTTAGTCTATTTCCTCTATAATACAGCTGATTAACAAAAAAATGAAATTGTGATAGGAGAACTGTCTTCTGAAAACCTCATCTGGCCAGACAGGACAATGTCTCAGACCTCAGGTCTGTACAGAGCCCACAGCTCCTCACACTGTTGGTGGCAGAGGACAAGGACATCAGTCACCTCTTAAAAGTGACCTCATACCCTTCAGATGCAACAGGAATAGCTTAGGTAAGGAAAATTGTGTTTCCAGGTAGAGTAAGACTAAGAGGTATAAACAGTCTGGTCTGTCTTATGAAGAGTCCTTGGAAAAGATAGTGCGGGCCTGATCTGCTTCAGCTCTTCCAGAGACACCTTTACTCACCTCTTTTAGCATCTCTTGGGTGCCTTGCAACCAAAAGACTCACAGGAAGACAAGAAGTCACTCTAGAGTGGTTCTTGCAAGAAACAAGGATGAATTTGGGTGAAGGAAAAAGGATGACTTTCTGGATCTGGAAGTACCTGTAGCATGAGGCCAAGGTTTGGGTTTGTGTGCTTTAGGGACATGCAGGAGTGACAAACTGAGGACAGATAGATTCCCTCTGGGGACAAGGAGAGCCTTGGACCATAGAGGAGGCAGCCTCAGTTGTTGCCTCACTAGCACTCATTTCCTTATGCTCTCTCTAGGGCTGAATTTCTCTCATTAAAACCAAGGTCCAAACCTATGAAAAGAACTAGACATTTCAAGTGGTCCCTTGCTGGGAAGCTTTCCCTTATGAACCCTCAGCACTAAGTCGAGAACATGTATAAAATACATGTTAACTAAACTGTATAAAGATATATATATAACACATATATAAATATAAACTATATTTAAATGTGTTACACCCAGTTGATCTTTAAATATCCTATATCGTGGAAATCCTTAGAAATGGCTATTTGCAGAAGTTTGTTTGTCTGTTTGTTGACCAGCACATTAAAATTCTTTGTTTATTTTGTGACTGAGCTTATGAAAAAAACAGGAGGAAATTTGCATTCACCTCCCTCCTGTCCCTGTCTGCGCAGAAGTACAGGAATGTCAGCTTCTAGGAAATATAAGAGTAGCAAGACCAGGACTTGAAAACTGTATGGGAGTTTGTAAATGAGAGCTATAAACCCAGTTCCTAATGTGGTCATGTAGCTTCACACAGTGTTATAGTAGTCTTATTTCCTTGGTTCATAGGTCTCTGCTGCCTGGTGAGATACTGCTGACAACCTCATGGAGTGCTCACAGTGTAAGCCAGAGCCCTAAAAATGGTCCCGAGAGGCTTTCAGACTTGTAGTGTCAGCACAGAAGCAAAGCAGGGAATGCACTTGAATGCAGAAGATGTGGTGCCCACTCAGTCATAAAGACCCAGTGAAAGCACAGCCATACTCTATGATCTTTTATGAAAATATATGGATTAGAAAAATTGCCATTTTCTTGTGAAGCATGAAGTCTGGTGCAAAGGCAGGCTAATGACCTGTAGCCTGTGTCTCCTTCACACGGTGTTGTGCATTCTGCTAGAGTGGGGACCTCTGCCCCCACAGCCCCCACAGGAGCCCTCATCTTCCACCCCGCTGGTCCAGCCACCTCCTTACTACTCCTCACAGGTGCTGTTTGGGAGGACAGCCCTGTCTTCTGGGAGATCCTGCATCTTGGGAATACTGATGGGCCTCAGCAATTTAAAGATGACTCCTCCTTTGTCCCAGCCCTCATCTCCCCTACAGCCACCATACCCCTTGATTTGCTACTCAGCAGCAAACAGATGGTTATACTCATTGCAAGGGGACAGGGGGTCACTCTGAAGACCTTGGTGACCTCATACTGTTTTCTGTGTGTTTTGTGACAAACATGAGGCACAGATGAAGTCAAAATGGCTTTAACTTCACTGGGAAGGGACAAACCACTCTCAGCAAGCACCTTTCCTCTGTGACTTTAACAGGAATTGAGACAACCTGCTTAGGATCATACCTAACCTTAAGATATGGGCTTTAGTGGCTATGATTAAGCATATTGTCTGTAGTTACATGGTTATATACATATACATACATATAAGGTAATATGTATATGATTATGCAGTTTCTATAATTAAATTAAATTAATTAAAACTAATTTCAGATCATTACTGGTGAGCTCTGGCACCTGAAGATCTTGAAAAAAAGTTATATTGGTTCTAGACTGAAGGGATGCCAAATTCAGGATTTTGAATAGGATTTCTCATTACACATTCTATGACCTCATGGAGTATCTGCTGTGTTCACAACAATTGATTCCTTTTCATTTGACTTTATTAGCAGTAATACTTGCTTCCCTTTCTCTGCATACTTCACCTGTATTCAGATAAAATTTTTGGCTCAGAAATGGGACAGTTTTGGTGCCCTTCTTACAGACTCAGTATATTTGCAAAACAGTGAAAATAGACATATTTTGAATACCAAATAGAGATTAAATAGGGGTTCTTCTCATATTCCTGCAAATATGCCCCACACCTCTATTTCAAATATTGTACTTGTTAGTCACTCAGGCCCTTATCCAACAACTTTTAATATCAGTGGAAAGACTGACGCTGGCTGCAGGGACTGCTGGATTAGGAATTAGAGTGCAATAGCACTGACACTTGCAAGATTTTTTAAGCTGTTCTTGCTCGCATTATTCTGAGGTGTGGGGCTCGTTGTGTTCCCAGCATCATGGGGGGCAGCTCAGGGAGGGATCCTGGCCCCCTGCTCTTCTTTGCCATCCAGTTTTCCATCTTCTCACTTTAGGGTAATTAAGAGGTTTGGTCCTCACTGACCAGCAGTGGCTGCTTCCAGCCAGCTAAATGATATAAACTAAGCAGGCACGAGGCCGGGCATCTTGCAGGGCAGCTGGCAGTGGCTGAAAACCTTTGTAAAGGCTCCTGCCACTCATGTCCCAAACACTCCTGTGAGTCAGCAATTAAGTGCTCAAATGGCAGAGTAGGGGAGTCTCTGGGGACATCTCTCCCCAGCCACCATTGGCATCAGCAGCAGAGGCAAGAAAAGGCTCAAGCAGCAGAATGTATCTCTTGAAGGACTGGAAATATGTGAAACCAGGTTCTCAAATCATCGTCTCAGTGCCTGAACATACTGGAGGTGCTTTTGTGTGCCAGTGCAGGCTGAGTGAGAAGAAAACTGCAGCCAGGCCTTGAGTCAGGTTTTGAAAACCACCCCCAGCCAAGGCACTCTCTCTGATGCCACCATTGCCACTGGAGCAGGACTTTCCATAGCAAACTTGGATTGTTTTCCTTCTCCTCTTCCTTCTCCTGACTGCCCATTGTGGGCATCCCCCCTCCCAGTTCTCACTCACAACTCTCCATCCCCATCCCAAGAGCCAGCTGATATTGGCAATACATCCCTGCTCCTGATAGTTATTAAGCTGATATGAATTTAGAAACTGTTCTAGAATTTAACTGAATTTTTGACATTTTGCTTTGAAAGAGCACTTGCTGTTCTGAAAAGCAGCTAAAAGGCCATGCAGGCCCACTTTTACAAAGAGGCTTGTCCAGGATGCTGGACCAGGGTGCAGTAAGCCATCCTTTCTGTTTGGGTACTGGTCTCTGGGTGAAGGAACAGACTGGTCAGAGAGCAGGAGCACTCACAAGGGCCATCATTTCCTGTCACTGTGTTTGCAAGGATGTTGGGTGTCCCACATGTCCCTCAGCTGCATAGGCTACAAGTCTGTGGGTTGTCTCTCATCCTTCCTGACCTCCTGCTCCTGTGACAGCTGCTGACACCTTTTCTTCCTGTGATGTATTGATCAGTGGTGGTTTCTTGTTGAAAGGGATACAACTTCACTTCTGTTTAGTGCTCAGAATAACAGCAATGCTCTGTCTAGGCAGGAGTTTAAAGGGTGTGGTGGGAGGATTAGAAATAGAAATAATAGATAGAAATAGAAATAGAAACAGAAATAGACACCTAATGTTTTGCAGTGTAGGTAAACTTTCAGTAGGGTCAAGGCCACTGGGAGAGGGATGCCAGACCTGCTTGTCCTAGCATGTCTGTGATGTCTGTGGTGCTGGTCACACACATGCTGAAAACAAGTCCCAGTCTCCTGAACTTGTTAGGTATGACAGCACAGTAGAGTTGGACTGAAACACCTCTAACAGTCTGACTCTGCATACATTTCCACACTTCTTGGTCCAAACTCTATCTCTAGCTATGGTGAACTAAGCATTATGTGCCTGAAAAAAAAGCAAACAGTTTCCAAATGTTTCAGGGTTGTTCATGAAAAGAAGTCTTTCATAAATATCACTGAGAGTTTAGTACTAACTTCTGCTGTAATTCATTTACTGAAATCTGTGTCTGACTTGCAGTTGGAACTCTGTACTCTGAACCAGTGTGGATGTAAAGTATTTAGATGGAGCAACATCTTTCTCGGGTGTCTTGAAATGCTCTTTCAGGCTTTTTTTTCAGCTTTGAGTACCCATATGAGCACCTTCAGAAAGACCATGTGCCCTGAGACAGATGTGTTGCTGTGCCATAGTCTTTCATCCCTCTGTTGATTACATCTGGACAAGCTTCACTGGGTAGGAAAATGCAGTAAGAGAAGGATTTAGCTCTGTGTGTTGAAGGGTCTGGCAGAAGGAAGGAGCTGCATTACGATTACATTACATTTCTGTAATGGGGCCTCTGGTGGTATCACTAATGAAAATAACTACCCTATTTAATGCTTTGGTATATTTTCCCCTGTTCCACAGTAAAAATCATGTATCATAACAATGTGGGGGGAGCAGGGACCTTTAGGCTGCCCGAAGTCTTCTGGTTTTGGTCCCAGTCAGCCCTGGTTCCATGTGATGCAATATGTCCTGAATCCAGCTGCTTTTTGGTACTCCAGGGAACCTCCCATGATCTGGGCAGAGTTACTCCTTGCTTACACCCACGTAAGTAGGAATGGGACTGCAGATCATATATTTACTTTTCTTTTCTTTTTTTTTTTTTTTTTTTTTTTTTTTTTTTTTTTTTTTTTAAGCTGACTGGGCAACAGAGACAGAAACAAAGACAGATTTGGTGATAGTGAATACTAGACTTTTACAGACTTCTGACGTAGTTTCCTTGGAAGCCTTAACTTCTGGATTGTCACTAGACCTCCTATTAAGTAGGACGCAGCGGGAGCTAATCTCAGCACACATGGGACAGGAAGGAATGCCCTCCAACCCAGGTGCTAGAGCTGGTGTTGGTTTAGCTGGGCTACTGTCTGGGAGCACTAGCACTCAGTGCCAGGGAAGCAGATGAACAGGGGGCAGAGAACTGTGGCATCTATCTCATCAGGTTTGCAGGTCTATTATCTGTGCTCTGACCCAATTATACTGGCTTGCATATTATTTAGGGAGAAAGTAGCAGGAACTGCTAAGCTTTACTTCAAGACTAAGAGGATGGAGCAGCATCTGGCAGCTCAATACAAATTGAGCTCAACACAAGTTCCACAATCTTTGCCCAGAAGACCTTAGCACAGAAAAATCCCATGAGAGGAGACACTTGAACTGGAGATGAGAGTAGACACCAAACTGATGAAGATCACTTGCCTAGAAAGCTGTAAGAATTACAAACAACTTTTCCATTTACATTGCCTCTTGCCTCTTTTGGAGAGGGTTAAATGACCAGCTTGTGCAAGATTCCAAGGTACTGTAGCTTTTCTTGACTGCATTAAAATCGCCTGAAACTTTGGGACTTTGCCTTGAAGAGAACTCCAGACAACATGGGAAATTCTTCTCCATGTTTGATAGAGGCTTGGGATACTCCCTGGGAATATGGTTCATGTCAGAGGATAGCCCAGGGACATGCAAAAGACTGCATGCCCCAGTGGTGTCAGTCCCCCTTCCAGCATGGTTGTAGTGGGTCTGACTGGGATGGAATTAACTTCCTTCAGTCAATCCACCACAACAATTATGAATGGGGTCTAGAGTCACTATGCACAAGGGAGAAAATTAGGCCAATAGCTTTCCCAATGTGCAGAGTACTCCAGGATGTAGAGGGCTCTTCTAAAGGGCTCTGCCTTTGTTGTAATGCCCTGATGTTCAAAATGCTGTACCTCACTGTAAGACTCAGTTTTTTCTTGCCAACTTGCCAGTTTCAATAATTTCGATGCCTTGTGGCTTGTTTCACAGAACTTTTGGATTCTGTGAAACAAGTATCCAGGTACTTGTAGCTCCAGTAGAACTCCTAGCACAAGTGAAGCTGCAGGAGAGGAGCATGGCATGCTCTATTACCTTCTGCAAGAACAGTATGCCAGACTGGGAGCCACATCCAGGATCTGCTACGTTATATGTTAGCAGGACCAGAAGATTGCTTCTTTTACCCAGCTGGGGCAAATAGGATTTTTTGAGTGTGCTGTCTCTCTGAGCATGTCTTCATCTCTTGCCTCGCTGTCCCCCACAAGCAGCTTTTGAAAGCACTGCACAAATCTAGTCAGATTGGCAGAAGTCTCCCTTCTGGGGAAATCTGCTCTGAAAATACAAGTTCCTCTGTATTTTGTGAAAACTAATAGCTTATTAAAAGAAACTAAAATTAACAATTTTCCACTCAAGGATACACAGAGAGACTTCAGGCCTTCTTTGTACAGTTTAATCAGTTCAGACATACTGCTAAACCTGCTATGCAGCATGTGATGAAGTCCATCTTTGCTACCAGCATCATATCTGGTGTAGCTAACATGTCCAAAACCATCAGTGTGGAGGAGCAGGGGGGCTAAGACAGAGCATGGCTGGCCTATGGGCCCTGGGGGTGAGCTGCTTGCCTCATGGATGTAGCTCGGAAACAGAATGGGACAACTGGAAGGATTCAGAAGCTGCCTGCAGATTTGAAGGATGCTTGGGAGCCTTGTAGTGAAGAATCATATGGGGCATGGAGCATGCAATGGGGAGCACAAGGGCTTTAACACATGACTCTACAGGAAGCCAGATATTTGTTTTGCCCTCTTTCATAAGGGGGCAAAATAGATTTATTTCAACCAGTAGTAGGAATCAGCTCCTACCTATCCTAAGAGCTTCCACTGTTCCCTTCACTAGCATTATTTTCATTTTAGATGTATTTCTAATGGCTTCTTTTGCTGGCTGTTTTAACACTCAAAGTCAATCATCATGATAAGGCAAGGCAATGACTTTCCCCCTTCATTTTAGCCTACCCCCTTTCTTTTGATCAGCTACCTCAATCTAATCCTCCCCTGTCAGTGTCAGGGTGGCACCGACTTTCTCCATTGTGTAAATGCCGTTTACTGTGTACCCCCAGTTTAACTGGCTTATGCTATGTTTATTGTTGCTAATCCACCAAAATCTACCTTAAAATCCTCTAAAAATTACCCCTTGGCAACGTGAAAATCTCCCTCATCCAATTCATCCTCCAACACAGAATTTCCAGGAGATAAATCCAGGCTTATTTTATATTGTTTCTGTTTTTGCATTGCCTAGTTATGAAATGTTGTGTGACAACAGTTCAAAAACGGTGACTAACTACCAGCATAGTGGAACTTGCTTCTTTTGCCTTTTAGGAATGACTCCTGCCTTTTTTTCAGAAGAGAAGTACCTTTGGGTAGAACAATTTAAAAGAGACAAATATGCAGACAGTTAAGAGAAATCAAATGCTTGAACTGTTTCTCCCTTTTGTTGTGGACTGCAGCTTCAAGGAGTCGATGTTCTTTGCCAAATCTTGAAAAGGAAAGTTTTGAGTCAGGTCTAACCAACCTAGCAGTAAAGGGGAAATGTGTCATCATTTCCCTTGTGTGCTCAGGAAAGAGCCTATGGGACAAGCAATGCCTGGTGTGCTAGGGATCACTGATCATCACTGCTCCATACCCTCATGCCTTTTTGGAAAATATTTTTTAGCTCATCCAGTCTGACCAGGGCCAAAGGGAACGGAGCTAAGAGCTGGCTTTGTTTCCTCTAGTGAGGTAGTCTTCCCATTCCCCAGACATCTCTGTCCCTTCCTAGTTTGAGTTTGCCTGTCCATCCAGCTCCTCTCCTCTGGCACTGTGATCATGCAAACAATGTCTTCATCACTGAATTTCACAAGCAAATATTGCTTTTTTGTGCCACAATAAATTAGAGTACTCCCAAGTCTGGCCCTTGAGGAGCTCTACCATTGTCCGCTTTCCAGCTCCTTCCAAGTACAGGAAGTTGTTGTCCACTGTCCAGTTCTTCCTCACCTTACAATTCTTCTGCTAGCTTGCATAATCTCTGTTTTAACTAACAATAACCTGTGTTGGGTGGTTTAGCACAGTCTAGGTAAAAAACATCTCCTTTGACCAGTAAAATCCTATTATCAGAAACATATATTGGCTAACCTGAACACATCTGTTTGAGAAAGATATGGGATGTATTATGTTTGTTCTTCCCTTAAAATCTGACTTTATGTTTTACATGCTACACAAACCAGATAAAGGGGCCCATAATTGTGAGTATTGCTTACAATCCTTTGACTAGAGACAGCCTGAGCTACAATGAAGTTGAAATATTTGTTAGAAACACTTGCTGCCAGACTCACCATTTCATTTGCCAGCTCTTTCATTAGTCTGTGGTTCTTAGATACAGATCATCTGGTCTTTTGATTCAAGCACATTAAAATTCTTCAAATTTTATTCTATTTCTGGATTGGTCATTTTCATCCCTATATTCCAAGTCTAATTAGCTACCCTATCTTTGCCCCCCCTTTCTTGTCCTCTTATAACACAAATTGAGATGAAAGATTAAATTTGTTTTGGGACTATACCTAGATCATCTTTAATTTGGCTGTTACTCTCTCTGCATAATAACTCCTCTCCTTGTTCTTTTCTTACTGGACTTACTTACAGCACTTAAGTAACTTTGGTGAGTTTCATTTGCAAAGTTTTGGGGCAGCTCTTACTCAATGCATTTCAAAATTTTCAGTGTCTTTTTCACCAGTTTTGGGTAACAGTTCATAAAATTCAGCATTAATAAAATTTCACTTTCATACTTGAATCTTCCTGAAGCAGATAAAATATGCAGCTATAACACCTGGCACAGCCCTGGAGAGGAGAGCACAGTGCTTTGCTCTCTGGCCCCATTATGAGGCTCCAGGGACCAGGGCAGGAAAATAGTGAGGCTGCAAAGGAGCAGCCTGCAGCAAACAGGTGCCACTTGATCCCTTGGGGCCCTGTGACCACCTGGGAGAGAGTGGATGAGCAGGACTAGGTGACAGCAGTGCTCAGACTCGGTGAGTCAGGAGCAGAGGCTGTTGCATCTGTCCATTTTTGCCTTCTCTTTGCATCTTCTCAAAGAGTTAATGCATTTATAGCCTAGAAGTCATCCTCAAACAACTGGGTGGCATTCACCTCCTGAAGAAAAAAACAGGGTACATGAGCTGGAAGATGCTACTCCTGACAACACTTCTGAGGTGATGCAGGGGAGGGCTGGATCTGCAGTGTCCAGCCGTGGCCTGTCATCTGGCTTGCTGAAGTCATGTCCCTCTCGTTACAGTGACAGCTTCACATTTGCTCCAGTTTGTTTTGTTTTGATGAGTTTGGTTGCTGGGATTTAGCACAGCTGGGCAGCTCGTGTTATCCCACTCACAGATAACGTGGGAAAACAGCCTGAGTTTTCACTCTCTATGAGGAATCCAGGGACATCTGTTGTGGCTGGATAGGGTCATCTCTACAAAGGACAGGAAGGTACTTCACGCAATGAGGCCCTTTACTCAAAGAATGACATCGTTCTTAGTTCCTTTTAAAAACAGATGACAGCAGTAAATGCAGAAAGATTGGTAACTAAATCTTACAGAATTTTGCTGTTCCTAGGCTGGTTTTGGTTTATTCTTGGGGTATTTCTACATGTTCTTGCCAGGCAGTTGTTGACTTTGTCTTATGCTCTACAGCAACCAAACATTGTCTGAGTGTGCCTACCCTCTTTACTTGGTTTTGGTGGATTTTTTTCCCACGTAAACTCTATTCACACGGTTCCCAGTCAGTTCAAAACAGAGACAGCGTGAGCTCATACCTGCATGCAAAACACCATGTGTGCATACCCACAGTCAACTAAGTCAACAGAAAGACTGACTGTGTTGATTTGTGGGAATCCGCCTTTACATTCTGTTTCACGTAAAGTCCTGCCAGCAAATATCTGCCTGTTTATCTGTGGGATCCAGCCATGGAGCTGCCTTACATGCAGGATTGCTTTTATGGTAGAGCAAGCTCTAACACTGGTCTGATTTCAGGATAGACACAAAACACCAACTGGAGCCTGAAAAGGTCTAAAACATTTGTCTTAGTGTCCAGAGTCCTAACGGACTCCATGTTTGTCATCACCCGTGGAGAAGGAGTGGAGGATGACTAGAGAGAGTCTGTTTTGCTCTCCTCTCCCCAGAGATTGACAGCTTTTGGTAATCACTCCCACTGCTCTGTGCCCTCCTCTTGTTGCAGTTCCAGGCTATGCCAGGGCTGCAGAGCATGTGGTATGAAAACAACTTGTGCACTTGCCTTTGGGCAATTGCTGTGAGCTTGCACTGCAGGTATGTGCCTAACTGGTGTCCACACATCCGTCCTTCTCACAGCAAGGTCAGGAACGCAGGCAGGTGCTGGCAGCAGGTGCTGGAAAAGACGAAAGTGAGAAGCGGGATGTCAGATGGATGCAGTTGGCCATTTCTGCCAGTGCTGCTGTTTAGGCACAGCCCGGTCCTTCCTCTGAACTTGGGCAGAGTGGGTGCTGAGGTAGCACAGATAGTCTGTGTCCCAGCGCAGTAGCCTCTCTGGCTTCTACTTCTGTGTTTAGAAAATGTATGACAAATTTATCACCACTTACCTTTTGGGTATCAAAGGGAGAAAGGGGAAAAGTGTAGTGATCAAGGAAAGGGCAAAGACACTTGGTGTAAGCCAGAAAACAGATGCCAAAAATGCTTTCATTCCTATCTCTTCAGCAGTTACTGACACTAGGAAACCTTTCTGTATTATCTGTAGGAACAAGTTAAGGAAGTGCCTGCCAGAGATGCTGTATAGCAATGTGTGCAAGGACAGTGAGTTCCATTCCCAGAGCATTCTTCTGAACCAACCTTTCGTTCCACTCTGAACCCTGCCTTCCCACTGATAAAAAGTCAGGCAAAAATGGCAATTTAGTCTTTACCCACCTAGCACTGAGGAACAGAGATTAGCTGCTGGCTAGGCACCAGGTGTTTGGGAAGGACACGGAGATGTCCTGATCAGGACTGGCAGGGAATTCAAGCAGAGTGAGTTGTTTATTGTGTCCCAATTCAACCCAGGTAAAATTTTCCCCATGGCCATATAATGCCTGGGTGGCAACCTGGGGCTGGGTGAGGAGGGTGAGGCAGTGACCAGAGCAGCCCAAAGGCCCCACTCCCCCAGCTTCTTTTGGAGATGGTGTGTGAGCAGCAGCTTCCTTTGCAGAGATGTACACACAGGCATCAGCTGGGCTCCTGGAGGGGGCTGCAAAACACCACCATCCGCTGATGGTGTTGTTTTCCTCTCTGAACCTGAGAGGAAAAGAGGTTTCCAATGCCAAGAGCAAGGATAATGTCACACTCTCGTTCCTGAGAGTGGGCAGTGAAACACCATGTCAAAGGTGTGCTCAAATTCAGGTTTTTATGATTCAGGCTGGTATATTTAACAGAAGTGTGATATGTACTTTCTATGTGAGACTGCAGGCTGGTGATTTGCTATTACAAATTAAATACTAGCAGCTACTCAGATAAGATAAACTACACAGAAGTGGACAGCAGCAACTCAAAGAAAGGGGGAGGAAAAAGAGGAAGTCAAAGCACAGGAAAATAAAAAAAGAAAAAAGCAAAAACATTTTAAATTTGCCAAGTGTGATTAACACTGCAAAGAGTTTTTGAAAAACTGGAAAGGTTCCTTTTTAATATAGGTGGGACTTAAATACATATGACTGAATTCCTGATACTGATTTCTCTTTCTTTCTCCTTATTGGAGAAAGATTTCTTTGGGAGCAAAAGGGTATTTCTATCTTGTTTCTTTGTTTTTCTGTGCTCGCTATCACTGTGTGCACGGTTGGTTTCCACAATGCTGTCAGGCACTTGGGCTCTCATCCAGCAAATACTTAACCACACGTGTAACATCCCAGCCAGAGTAAGGTTATCCATGTGCTTAGATGACTTTGGGTCAGGATCTTAATATCTCCGCAGCTCAGATGTGACTTCCACACAGTAAGGAGGAGACGCTGAAGAGCCAGACAATTAGAAAATGTTATTGTGACACCACAGAGATCCTGGCAAGGGGGCTCAGGGAATAATTTGCTACCTGAAATATTATTTCAGTCTGGATGAAAAATTGGTAAATCAATTATTCTCCAGAAAGTGCTGCTTTTGGGCATTGGAAGCAATCAGCAAATTCAGTCCAAATGAACCAGGTTAGGATAAACAATAAAAATATCAGAGTTTGAGAGGAGAGGGGGGGTCTATGCTTCCCAACCAAATAGGCCCTATGGGCAAGGGAGGGTAATCAGAAGCAAGGCAAGCAGTGGTGGCTCCTCCCGCCCACACAAGTCTTTGCTGAAGTCCCATTACAAATTAAGACCTTTGTTTCCAAAGATCCTTGGCTTGTTTTAAAAATGCCCTAAAAGGTTTCTTTGATCCAAAGTGCATTTCTTTTCCCTGCATGTTGCCAAGTAATCAGTTCTTGTTTGATCCAAATTACTTTTTCCTGTTTTCTTTCAGTTTGGCCCCTAGATAAGTGCATACAACTCAAGTGCATCAATGCATTTGAATGCAGAAGATGTGGTGCCCACTCAGTCATAAAGACCCAGTGAAAGCACAGCCATACTCTACGATCTTTTATGAAAATACATGGATTAGAAAAATTGCCATTTTCTTGTGAAGCATGAAGTCTGGTGCAAAGGCAGGCTAATGACCTGTAGCCTGTGTCTCCTTCACATGGTGGTGTGCATTCTGCTAGAGTGGGGACCTCTGCCCCCACAGCCCCCACAGGAGCCCTCATCTTCCACCCTGCTGGTCCAGCCACCTCCTTACTACTCCTCACAGGTGCTGTTTGGGAGGACAGCCCTGTCTTCTGGGAGATCCTGCATCTTGGGAATTAATGGAAAGCATTCACATGCAGCAGCAAAATCAGTCTTCTGGCTGATTCCTTAGGAGTCCCTGATTGTGATTGGTAGATTATGGGGTTTTTTTCCAGGTTCACTGCTGTAGGCTCCAATGGTGCTGTGACCTAGTCTCTGGGCCAGGGAATGAGTCTTAGCTCCTTTTAGCTGTCAGAGTAGATGTAGTCCTGGAAGATATGCAAGGTGGCAGAAAGTGAGTTTCATCTTACTCACGGTTCAAGATGCTGTTCACTTCTAACCAACAAGTAGTACAGAGTAAATGTGAGAGCATTGCAAGAGAAATCCAGGAGAATGAGTAGAGAAAGGAGAGGATGTGGAGACACTGGCATGGGGGATGAGATGCAGGAGGGATGTGCAAGCCCCAAAAGTGATCAGCTTCTGTGAGGCAGCAGGTGCAAGCAAAAGTTTTAAAGGATCATGTGAGAATGTGTTGCACATCTTAGCAGGAACAAAACCAATGCAATGTTGCCTAAGGAAATATGATGACATTATTTATGCTCAAATGCCAGTTGTTGCAGACCAAGTGCTCCTTTCTACAAAATATATCACAAAAAGGCAAATCAGACTGCAAGAGCTATTCCCCGCCCCTCAGCAGCACTCATCAGGGGTCTTTGTTTGGAAACAGGTCCTCACTGCTGATGCATACACCCTCCCAGAACTTCAGTCTGGTGGCTCTTCTCACTGCTAGGAAGGGTGCTGGGGGCATCCCCAAACCACTGGTGCTGTAAGGGAAACAAAAATTATTGATTGGGAAAGCAGAATCATTCACCTTCCCTGGGAGCAGGAATTAGTGGCAGTAAAGAGCCATGACAGATATACGGAGAGCACAGGATTTTCTTACAGTGGTACATTCCTTGGAAACCATCTTCCACCTGATTTGACTTGAACAATAACCCTTTCACTGGGCCACCATCAGTGAATGAGGTGGGCTGAACCATCTTCTCTTCTTGTTTTTGTTTTGAAGTCCCCTGTGCTGGTAGTGTCATGTCAGCTGTATCAAAACTAAAATGGCTTTTCCTGTGGGTTTTTTTTCCACCTTGTTTTTCTACAAGAACAAAAGTCAACATGACAACTTTGCTGAGCCCTGTTTCTGTCTCTTTTTTATCTATGTAACTGATGCCAATGGAAACATTAGCCACTCTTTCAAACAGCAAGCTGCAGAGGCCAGCAAAACACATGTGGTTTGTTCTTTTTATGTATATTTATTACACTAACATCATACCTACTTGCCTTTTTCCTTCCTTTTATTTTTAAAAACACTAAAAAGTCGTGGATATTTGAGATTAAACACTTTCTAAGTCTTGTTTTGACAAAATGAAAAACAAGAGTAGATTTTCAGCTGCTTGCATGGATGTGGCTTCTTCCTGAGAGAGGGGATTGATGCCAGGGAAGATCTAGTCTTGTGGGTTCAAAGATCAACCCATATAGAGTTTCTGCTCCCTGTGTGTCTTCCATTTTATGGGCAAACATTTTCTACTGTTAGCTCTGTAGAGCCAAAAGAAGTGCAGGAGGAAAAGCTGGATTGTGTCCTACCTTGTAGCTAGCCTGTAGTACTGTATTTGTGTGTAAGTTATGATAACATTGCTGATACATGTATGTTATAGGTTTAGGTATTAGAGATATCTATAGGTATATTATAATATAACACACTTTGCTGCAGTCAGTGAAGTTCTGGCAGACTGTCCATCATCTAAGAAAGAGGGAGCCAACCCATGTTCCCTAATAGTGCCCTCCATGGGCCCCAGACTTGGAGGGGTGGGAGGGACAGAGGTGGTCCCTAATGCAGGTCAGACACCTTTCTCCATCAAATTCTTGTAGCAGGAGGAGAATGCATTTGTATCATGGTACCAGATGGATGGAACACATTTGTTTCTTACCAGGCTTCAGCTTTTAAATCATAGAATATTAAGTGTTGAAAGGGACCCCAAAGATCATCTAGCCTCAACCCGCCTTTGCCATGGGCAGGGATACCTCGTACTAGACCAGGTTGCTTAAGGCCTCATCCAACCTGACTTGAACACCACCAGGTTTGGGGCATCCACAACCTCCCTGGAAAACCTGTTCAGTGTCTCACCACCCTCACAGTAAAACTTTCTTCCTAATATCCAGCCTAAATTTCCTCTCTTTCAGTATGTACCCATTACTCCTTATCCTATCACCACAGTTCCTGACAGAGTCCCCCTCCAGCTTCTTTGTAGGCCCCCTTCAGATACAGGAAGGTTGCTATGAGGTCTCCACACAACCTTCTCCATAATGAACAGCCCTAACTTTCTCAGTCTGTCTTCATAGGGGAGATGCCCCAGTCCTCTTACCAAGTTCATGACCCTCCTCTGGACTTGCTCCAACAGTTCCATGTCCTTCCTGTGTTGGGGATCCCAGAACTTCATGCAGTACTCGAGGTGGGGGGTCTCACAAGAGCAAAGGGAGAGAATCACCTCCCTTGTCCTGCTGTCCAAGTTCCTTTTGATGCAGCCCAGGACACGGTTGACACTTTGTGGGCTATAAGTGCACACTGCCAGCTCATATTGAGTTTTTCATCAACCATCACTCCCAAGTCCTTCTCCCCATAAAATACCTTTTTTGTATTTTTCCAGTCAGTGCCCTTGTTTCATTGCTGTGAGCTCATTCCGTTTATTGAAATGACAGAGGAAACTGGTTTTATGTTTGGGGTTTTATCATAGAAAAGTTAAGCTCATTCAGGGTATATAGGTTTTTCTGCCATTTCTAGCAGGATACCTTGGTTCTCTGATGGACAGATGCCATTGCTTCCATTTCTGCATCTGTCCACATGGTATAAGGTTTCCCTTGACCCTAGTCCTTCAAAGATTTGAATGTTACAGCAAGTGCTGGGAAGAAGTAGGGATTTCAGTCAGAAATTCAGAAAATCTCCTTGTGGAGGAGCCATCCCTAGCCTCCATCATTGGGGAGGTGCAGGGAAACCTCTGCCACTCCCTGAGAACTGGAACTGTCCACATTTATGCTGCCATTTCCATGTGTTCTTCAGAGAACTGGTCCCTTTTTTTCTTTTTTCTTTTTTTTTCCACTTAGCATCTTTCAACTGGCTGAAAATTATAACCTCAAGATATAATTAGTATGCCCTTATAAACACCTGGATGATTTAAAAACTCCTTCAAGTTCTCGTCTGGCAGCAGAAATATCCTGTAAGGGTGAGTGCAAGGGTTTACTTTTATGCCAGAGGATGAAGATGCTCTCCACACCCATGTTTGTGTGTGGAGATCAGGCTTACATGGGAGCAGAGCAGATGTAGGTCCCCAAGGGGCTGCGAGAGTTGAAGCTGTTCAGCCTGGAGATGAGGAGGCTCTGGGGACACCTTAGAGCAGTCTTCCAGTACCTTAGGGGGGCTACAAGAAAGACAGAGAGGGACTTTTAAAAAGGGCATGTAGCAACAGGACAAGTGGTAATGGCTTTAAACTGAAGGAAGACAGGTTTAGATTAGCTATTAGGAAGAAATTATTTACTGTGGGGGTGGTGAGACACTGAAACAGGTTGCCCAGAGAAGTCGTGGAAGCACCATCCCTGGAACTGTTCAAGGCCAGGCTGGATGGAACTTTGGGCAACCTGGTCTAGTGGGAGGTGTGGTAGGGGGGTTGGAAGTAGATTATCTTTAAGGTCTCTTCCAACCTGAACCATTCTACAGTTCTATGACCCTGCCTGGCCATCTCTGTCAGCCCTTTAGGGCATCAGCAAAATGGCTATTGAAATGTTTTGTGACCACTAAAATGCATGTGTTGCACTGTCCACTTTTATGAAAGGGCTTTTATAAGAATCAGAAACATTAAAATCTCCTCCAGGTGCACACATTTTTGTCAGACCAACAGAAAGGAATGCACTATGCAGTGAAGAGGCATATATTTTTAAACTGCAAACCCAAACTTTTTGCAGTATTGTACAAACACTGCCATTAAGTGAAAAAATACATCTGTGTGTTATGATACAATTTTATTGGTGGGTGTTGACATGAAGTTTCAGCCTTCTATATTGGATTAATATGTGGGATTATGTGCAACACATGTAGTAATCAGTGGGGTTTTTAAAATTCATTGCATTATTCTTGTTCTGTTAAACAGCCACAGGTTTCCCAGTCATTGCGAATGTTTTCTTTTTAAGGCATGAATTTTAGACAGTGGGGGCTGCTTTATTCTATTGTAATAACTTTTTGAGCCCTCATCACTCCTTTGCACTGAGACCCAGGGGGCAGCTCAGGATCTCAGAGGGGTTTGCCCCCTAATACCAACTGCCCTGGAAAGCCCCAGTGCAGAAGTGGTAGTTTATAAGTTGTGCTGGCTAGATATGCTGTTCTCACTAAATGCTGCACAAACCAGAACTGGAAGTTGTTATCACAGAGTCACAGAATGGGTAAGGTTCAAAGGGACCACTGGAGATCATCTAGTCAACCTCACTGCTCAAGCAGGGTACTCCAGAGCACAATACTTGGGATTGTATCCAGAAGGCTTTTGAGTGCCTCCAGAGAAGGAGACTCCAAAACCTGTCTGGGCAGCCTTTTACAGTTCTCGGTCACCCTCAGAATAAAGAAGGTTTTCCTCACGTTCAGCTGGAATTTCCTGTGCATCACTTTCTGCCCATTGCCTCTCATCCTATTGTTCAGCACCAAGAAGAGCCTGGCTCCATCCTCCATCCTCCCTTCAGATAGTTGTATACACTGAGTGTCTGCCCTCTCAGACTCCCCTTCTCCAGGCTAAACAGGCTCAGTTCCCTCAACCTTCCCTCATAACTGAGGTGCTCCAATCCCCTAATCATCTTTGTATCCCTTCGCTGGACCGGCTCCAGGAGCTCCACATCTCTCTTGCACTGAAAAGCCCAGAACTGGACACAACACTCCAGATGTGGTTTAGTTAGGATGGAGTACAGGAGCAGGATCACCCCGGGATACCCACAGGGACACTGTGCTGGCTCATGGACAGCTTGTTGCCCACCAGGACCCCCAGGTCCTTCTCCACAGAGCTGATTTCCAGCAGGTCAGCCCAGCCTGTAACTGGTGAAGGGGGTTATTCCTCCCCAGGTGCAGGACCCTGCACTTGCTTTTGTTGAATTTCATAAGGTTCAGTTCTGCCCATCTCTCCAACCTGTCAAGGTCCTTCTAAAGGACAGCATGGCACTCTGGGGTATCAGCCACTCAGTTTTGCATCATCAGCAAACGTGCTGACAAGGCATCTGTCCCTTTATCCAAGTCATTGAGGAAGAAGTTAGATAATACTGCACCCAGCATCAACCCATGGGAACACCATGAACTACAGGCCTCCAACTAGACCCTGTGTCACTAATCACAACCCTCTGAGCTCCACTGTTCAGATAGTTAACAATCCACCTCATCATTCACTCATCCAGACATGATGCTAAATATCCCAAATACCTGATGCTCTCACATCCAGGAGAGAGATGCAGAGGAAGGCAAGGGGCTCAGTGGTCCTCCCACTACCCACCAGTCCCATGTCCTCTCCATCCTCCCACTGCCTTGGATGGGGGGAAGGCCTCCCCAGAATTCCTTTATGCCCCATCTCAGGTTACCTTTAAATTTCTAATATTTTCTCTTCCCCTCTTGCAAAGGGGCCAAAGCCAATTTTGGCTGGGGATGCCTCAGCTATTGGCATTTGCAGATCCCATGCAGCTTTACATCTGCTTCCACCTTCATCAGAGACATCTTTTGAGGTTGGTTCCTGGTATTTCATATCCTGGGAACTGGTAAGTAACCATCACTGACTCAGATGAGCATAGGAATATTTTCTTGTTGCTGACTATTTGTCTTTCCTCCCTGCTTCTTGCAGATGAAAGTCTTTCCCTTCTCCAGCATATTCTGTGTCCTGTCCCTGGTGCATGCACGTATTGTGGGGCTCTGGTAAGGTGAAGTGCAGAGAGAAAAAAGGGAAATTTTGACGAAGGAGTGGATTTTAGCTAAAGTTACAAAGAAATCTGAGACACTGGCATGATATCTCTTCCTGTAGGATAAAGCTTCAGAGGTTAGTCAGAACTAGGTGAAAACAGACAGTGCTTTGTCCCCCTTATTGGAATGTTTTGCTGGGAGCAGCTGGAGAGGCATCATGGGCAGGCTAGCAGAGGGACCAGATACTGAGGCTCAGGGATATGAGGCCAAACTGGCCAGGCAGCTCTGGGGGTCAGCCCACAGCCCTGCGTGGCTGCTGCCCCACATCACTTCAGCAAGGACCACTGCTGCCTCGCCCCAAATCTGGGCAGAGATGGTGGTGACCAAGAATGCGTCTCTGTGGCTATGAATAAAACTTCAGCTGTGTGCCATTGAGAAAGACCCTAATTTTAGCTAGCCCAGCACAACACTGAGCTGCATGTCACTGAGGTGACCCAGCACACTTGAAGGGCAGAACTTGTGCCCCTCTGCTTGGGCAAACCAGGTGTATAATGCTTTGTTTTCTGCTGGAGGTTGGGGATGCAGGAGGAAGAGGTAGAGAGAAGCGTTTTGTTACAGGGACAGGGTTAAGAGAGCGTCTGCGATGGGACCAGCCCCCGGCGCAGCCAGCTCCAGCAAGCCCGTGGTGTTTGGGTTGTCCGGGCGCCCGTGATGGCTCCAATGTGCGCGCAGTATGACAGATGACCTATTGAAATAATTTCGGAGCAGTGCTGGGGTTGCCAGGACAACCAGTGCTCCCTGGGCCTGCGCCTGGCCATGTGACGGCCGCCTTGACGTCAGCTGGAGGCTGAGCCTGCGGTCCCGGCCGCGCAGTCAAAGCCTTGTGAGAACCCGGTGGATGCTGGATTCATCCCCGCCGCCGCTGCCGCCGCTGCTGATTCTCAGGGGCTGCCAGAGCATGGACTATTAAAAACTTGCATTTCTGCAGTGTGAGGTAATCATTTGCTTTACGTTCTCATCAGGTTTGGATTTTTATTCCTTAAAAAAAAAAAAAAAAAATAGAATAGAAAGCAGCTTATCGTGACTGATAATTTTTTTTCACTTGTTTGTTTTGGCTGGAAGTTTGCCTTGATGAACAAGCCCAGCACTATCAGATAAATGCAAAGCAGCTTCCAGTTACTAATTTTGTGTGCAGACTGCAAAACGGAGTTAAATTTAGATTAATGATCCGTGAAAGGAGAATAAAGTGATATTGTTCTCATTTGACACTTTAAGAATATAAATGAACACGAGTAATCCTAGGCTAATGCATTCGGAACTTAAAAGAAATGATGTCTAGGTATTGATTTGGGCATCCCTACAGCTTTTTTTATACCTCTGTTGGAACTTGTAGTTTTTTAATGCTGCCCAATTCAGGCTGGTTTGTACCCAGTGTATTCAGTGAGGGGGAAGCCAGCAGTCAATGCATCCAGGAACAGCGTAAAATCCAACTCTCGAAGTTCGAGCATTTAAATCATCTTTGTTCACACGGAGTCCCTGCTCCCCGCGCGCTCCCCGGGATCGCTGCCCCTCTCCTGGGGCACGCGGCACTCTTGACTGTATAATGTTTACAGAGGAAAGGATCAGGAGCTTCCTGAAAAATTATCTGAAATATGCCAAGAGAGCAGCATTGCTGTAACACAGGCTTTTGTCCTTTTTCTCACGCGCATACACAAGGCTCGTTTTTTCCTTTTTTTTTTTTTTCTGTTGTGCATTGAGACCAGTTAGAATAGCTAAAAAAAAAATAAAGAACCGCAGCGTGAGCAGCATGATTTTTCAGTCACCACAGTGATTGAAAAATTAAATGCTATTTGTGTCTTTTTGTAAAAACAAGAGGGAGTTCGGGTCTGTTTCTGTACTGCACTTACTCCGAGGTGGCTGTTGTGGGGAAGGAGATCCCAGAGCTCCTGAAGTTTAGTGCCATGGGCTGAGTTTGTGTGGGAACACATAGATTCATTTTAAGAACAGATTACAGCTGAAGCATTGTATGCGTTGTTTCCTGGAAAAGTATGTTAGATTGCTCTTATCATCTCTAATTATATACTCCTGTTCCCTTCCTCCCAAAGTTCAAAGGGTTTATTGATAATGGTAATGATTCTCCAAAGCAGCTGCCTGTCTGAAACAATCATGGAGCTACAAAACAATTTAAAACGCAGAGCAGTAAAAGATTAAAAAAATGCTATTAAAATAATACAAATGTTGTCAAATGAAGCATAAATAATTGTTTCAGAAAGGCAACCAAGACAGACATTAGAACTGAAGGACTTCTCTAAGGAAAGTTATGGCTTAATGCTCTGGATTTCACTGCATTTGACATTCTTAGCAGAGCAACAAGGATAAATGCATCTGAAACCTTTAAACCATTTCACTTGGCATTATCAGTTCTTTCCAGTTCAACTCTTTTGCCTAAAACATCAGTGTTTGGGGGGGCTGAGATATTAAAATTTTTCTGTATTAAATTACTCACCTGATGCCGCTGCATTGACTCCTCATGGGTGACTTTAACCAAGGTTTACAAGAGCCCTGCAGCTTCTGTGCAGAGGTGCTATAGCACCCCAAGTACAGCTTTCTCTTGGGGAGTGGGGCTCTCGCTGTCCTTGCCAGGGTGACCCGCCTGGGCTGAGCTGGGCATGGCTTCTGCTCAGCTGGCACAGGGATCTACATTTCAGCCGACAGCAGTCCATCCCCCTCCACCTGCATGTGAGTTCCCCCAGACTCTGGGCAGCAGAGTGGATGGGGAGGGAAGGGAGATGCGGTCAATGTGACCCACCACCCTCTGAGATTTGCTTGTTCACCAGCTTATACTGGTAGAGCAAGTCCAGTGAGGACTGGGGCATGGAGTATGGGGACAGATTTGAGATGAGCAGCACCTGCCATTCAAGGGAAGTCATTCACCCTCATATCTGAAGGATTTTCCTCCATGTGTAGCTGCAGTCTCCTGCCAGGCTTGACTTGAGTCGTCAGTGTGACAGTGATGGTCTATGTGCTGGGGCTTATCCTCATTCATTTAGGCTTGAATAGTGTCCTGTAGCATTTGATGCTTTGAAAACACCTTCAAGGGGAAAAATAATTGATGCAACTTTTGCTCAAGAGCTATTAATTAGAAATATTTTTAAAATAGGTTCCTCATCTCCAGATGGAATGGACATATCTTGCTTTAGAGATACTGAGCAAGTCTTCAAAAGATCCTAACTTGACCTGACAGAGGAGGATGATAAACTGCTTCACGCTGTAGCAGAAGGGTCCCAGACATGTTGTGGCAAGAGGTCTGAGAGACAGTGTTACAGGGGAAGCTGGTGAGTGCCACTGAGGTTGCACAGGGATGTGACCTGCTGTGCACATGGAGTCTTTGCACCCTACGTATTCCCCAGGCTTTCTGCCCCTCTCCTGGGGCACAAAGCACTCTTGACTATGTGGTGTTTACAGAGAAAAGGATCAAGAGCTTCCTGAAAAATTATCTGAAATATACCAAGAGAGCAGCATCGCTGTAACACAGGCTTTTACTCTTTTACTCACACGCTCACAGAGTGACAGCTCTGTCCCCTCTCGACAAGTCTTTGGGGGCTTTGGGCATCCCATCAGTCCAGGAGATGGGGATGGTTGAGCTGCAGGCAGGCAGGCAGCTCACAGGCAACACCAGAGTCTGCAACTGGAGAAGGCACAGGTCCCTGCTCGGCAGAAGAGCAGGTGAGGATCTGTGAGAGTCATCCTGGAGCTGCATACCTCTGCTCGATGATTTCATGCTCTCATTTCTGCTGGTCAGCGAAAACTTTTGTACCAAACCCTTTTGACAAGGACTTGAATTTTGCCTTAGCAGTGTGTAAAGTTGCCAGGCAATGTAATACTAAGCATCCTGCCATCTGTGCCCTGCCATGGTTTCACTCACCATGAGAAAAAACCAAACAGCTTGTAGGTTCCTTCCAGTCACCAAGAAAGGAAAAGGTGGTTGCAGCCCATCCCTCACCTTCTGCCCAGCACCACAACCATTCCACTGTGAAATTGCTTGGACTTGAAATCCTCTGACATAAAGACAAAAAACATGAGATGCACACAGGCTTGGCATGAGGAGGGGATGATCTCTTCCAGCAGTCTCCTTGTCCATGGTGAAGGGCGAGCAGACCAGCAATTCCTGAGGAATTTGGGCACTTCACCTTAGGAGAGACCATGGCAAAAAGCAGGACTGAGATCTCCTCATGTCATTTCTCACACAGCTGGATACAGCAGGGAAATTAAAAACAGGTGGGAGATGTTGATGCCTCTCGCCTCATAATAATAACAACACATTCAAGCCTTTAGTGTGTTCTACCTCGATATGGTTGAGTTGATGGGCAGTGACAATCTAAATTTAGGCTAGAATCATAGTTAAACCTAAAAGAACCTTGCAATGCAGAACACATTTCCTTGCATTTTTTCAAATAGAATGCAATTTCTACTGTCTTTTTAAAGGTTCTAGCCTCTACCTAGGTAATATTCATTGGGGGAATAAAAGCCTCTGGACATGGTGGAATTGTCAGACAGTGGGAACTGATGTTTCAGTATGCAATTTTAGGATCTTAAATTACTTATTGGTTGGTTACAATTGCTTAAATTGGTTTCCACTCTGCTACAAATTGTTACATTGTGCTAATTTAATGCCTCAACATTAGAGATTTGGCATTTTAACCAACAGTTGCTTTTCCAATTAAACACAGATGCCATGCGTAGGGTAATCTGAATGCAAAATAAAAGTTGACCTGGCTGTTGGTTCCAAGCTAAAGCAACAAAAACCCTAACTCTGGAATGTTTTTGGTAGTCATATTTTAGAAATAATCTTCCATGGTGAGCCAAAATCTATGGAGACAGTTATAGTCAGATAACAGTTTAAAAAATAGACTATGTTTTGGCTGTACTTTTGCTGCTGTTAAATTTATCTTCTTAAATAGTAGGGAGTATGAGTTGAGGTTTGAGAAACAGTAATTTTGTAATTATTTTATATGGATTGAATTATTCTGTCATCAAATTTGCATTTCAGACAGCATTACAGTATGAAAATATAATTAGAAACTGTAATTCAGGAATTGCTGAATGTGATATTTCCCAGAGGGAGCACTGTGAAGAAGCTACCCTCACTACAACTTTAGCAAATGTTGAAATCCTATAGGTGGAAAATGTGAAGACTGAGTTGTAAAGTTTCTGTCCCTTCTGTGGTCTCCACATGTTGTCAACTTTCTGCCGAACTTCATTTTTCCATAAGATTCATTTCCACAGCAACATCTAATCATTAAGAGCTGAAGGGCTCAGATCCTGTTCTGCTGAATTTCATCTGACTGTGCTGATAGCTGCTGCATTGCTTTCAGCCACAAAATGACACTGAGATAATGTAAGGATCTGATTTACATGCAGAAAAGCCAAGAAGCTTGTCGTTTGGTCTGAAATGCTGGTTTTAATTTGCCCAGCACCCGGAATTCCCAGCAATGCCTCTTTTCACAGAAGAGAGCTGAGGATAGGTCTCAGTTTAGCTCTGTTTTTCTCCTTTTGTAATTCAGGGTTTTTCAACATACATGTTCACGGTGTTGTGCAAAGTTTTGGCTGTATAAATCTCACTCATGTCAATCTTTATGGTTTTTACTATTCTTGTTACAGTCTTTAGCTTATCATAGGCACACTAGCTGGAGACAAACACGTCACGTCTATTTTAGTTGGGCTTGTGTTGATAAATTCCATCCACTTTTGTCTGAGACAAACACTTCTTAGGAGAGCATCATCCACAGCCAATTTTTCCCACCACCTTGTTCAGGCATTGGGCACGTCCCTATGTAGAACTAAGCCTGTGATGCACAAAGCAAAGCCAGCATTGTGAGGAAGTAGAAGCTGAGTGCGGGACATACTTGATGCTTTGATGTCCCCATACATCTGTCACAGTCCTGCTGGGAGACAGTCGCAGTGTTATACCAGAGGAAATGTCAGGACAGGAAAAAGGAAAGTGTAGACCTGTGAACCCAGGACGGCATGGATAAATGGGCTGGCTGGTGACATGGTTCCTAGTGACTCAGGGACACTGTCATCCACAGTGTGCTCTGAGGATCAAGACCATTTGCTGTGGCTGCCCAGGGCCATCTTCCTGCACCCACTTGCACTCCGCCCTGTCATTTTTATTGGGTGCTGGGGAGGACATCTGTCCTGTCGCTCACATTTTGCATGATGCACATCCCATAAGCCTGTGAACACAGGACAGGAGCTTCAGGGCATCACTGCAGATGTCCATTTCTGTTAGGGAGGGTGCAGTAAGCTAGGTTGGCTCTTTAGGGACAAGTAGCCTCACCTGGGGTGCAAGTGCTGATGGGGCATGAGCAGTTCCTGAGCATCACATCCGCATTTTTGCACATTTACTTAGAAACTGCAGAGGAGCAGGAGGCAGTATTTCAACTGGCTTTGTCTGCACATGGGAGCTGAAAGGCTTTGAGACAGGTTTATACCTGCCACATTTGTCACAAAGCCTCTTAGCTGTGTGCTGAATTTCATTGTCAAGAGAATGTGACTTAGGGAGTGGGCCAGAGCCAGGCTGTCCAGTCGCAGGGGCATGGTGGACCAGGAGGGATGGGACAAAGTGGGAAGGAGAGCCCTTGGCAGGACTAACTGACCAGCTGCTGGCAGGATGTGGCCAGGGCAGGCTACTGCACTGCTGTGTCTGCCCATGCAGGGAGCTCTGGCAGCACTGCCCTGTGTCCCTGGGCATCTGCAGAACAGGCCAGACGAGACTTGTGTGAAACAGAGCTGTCTGAAGGAGATGGGAGAGTGAAATATGCTTCCTCTGTTAGCAGTGGTGCCCTGTTTAGCTGCTGTGTGATGTAACAGTGGCTTACAGGGCTGCTCTCTCTGCTGGGCGCTGGTTCAAACTAGGGCTGGAGGAATGCTGCACAGTCAACTCTTGTGCAGTAGCTGCTACCGCAGGACAGAGGCTTTGTCTTTAATAGTTTCATGCTTGTTCTTGTATTTTAGAAGAGATCAGGTTTTGGAGACGTCCAAGATTATGTCTACAAAGGTTTTATTAGACAAGCAGACCAGGTGGTTTACAGGCTATCACTTGAGAGAAGACAACTTACAGCTGAAGAAGGTCAAAGTTAGTTTCTTTCCTTACCAAATTCCCTTGCTCCAAGAGCAGGCGGATTATGCTTCACACGACCTTTCTGTGTGTCCTCCAGGACTGCAAACACACAATGGATCCAGCTGATTTGAAGTGTCTAAGTTCAGCTGAATAACAGTCAAAGAGACTTCATCAAGCAATTCAGCCCCAAGAACCTTTAACTCTAAAGAAAATATTCGCTTCATGTTGTGTGCATGTTCCTAATCAAAAATCCAAGATACCAGGGTGAAGCGAGCACAAAGCCGTTGATTATTTCCACAACTGCTGTGTGCTTCCTATCACAACAGTATTCTTTTGTGCAGAATGGCAGCATGATTGCAGATTCCTCTTTAGCCTTACCATCTTAGAGAGCCCAGGTCCAATTAGAGCAATTATATCTCAGCAGAAGCACTGTCTGCTGTCCTCTGGACCTGTCTGTCAAGTGTCCTATTCATCGCTGTTTATGTTGTATGAGGCTTTTCACATAAAGTCGTTCTGACCCGACTGAAACCATCCCATCGGAAGGGTAGCCTGCATTTTTGAAGACTTATTTCACAGGCTGATGTGAACAAGAAGAGTACAAAATTACAGCTGGCCAAGGATACATCTCCAAGTCTAGCCACGTTCTCCTCTTGCTTGAGCATTATTGCTGATTTGACACAGCACGCAGCTTTCACTTTCAATTATTTCACTTCACCCTTCATTTTCAATTACTTTACTGCTAAAAATTGAGAACATTATCAGAATTCACAGCTTTTCCTTGCTATGTTGGAGGGTTTCCTTAATCAAAATCCCCAATGTGAGTTGCAAGGCATGTAATGTCTGATGGCACATGATATTAAACCACTTACAGCTCTGAGGTCTGTGTGGGACTCCATGGTCTTTGAGTTATTGAAGAGCTGCTGGGTAGTGGGAACTTCTGTTTTGCTTTACTTCTGCTGTCAGAGCCTGATGAAGGAGCTGAGTGATTCCTGCCAAGGAAGTCCCCCTTGTCACCGCTTAGGTAAAAGCTGAGAAGAAGAGCTTGGTGAAAGGCAGAAGTGCTGGGACTTAGGAAGGTCGGGGCAATGCAAAGAGGAACTCTTTCTGAACAAAAAACATATTTTTATTTTCTCATACTTCTCTTGGAAAGGAAAATCCAGGGAGCAGTGTTTAGAGTCTTCTTTCTGAAACAAAATGAACTCTTTTCTGACAATTCAGAAATGAGATTGTCTGTGAAAGAGCAGCCCCTGTCCCTGCTGCTGGCTCTATGGCATTCCTGGGACTTCTAGTAAACATGCACAGCAGTGCTCAAGCAGAAAAGAATCACTTTAGGAACTGAAAACATGAGCTCAGACCTTGGTCATTCTTCTTCCAGCCTCATCGAGGCAGTGGCTCCACCACATTTGTTTCCCATTTTGCATCTCTTCTGCTTGGTTTTAGCCCACAGTGGAAGGTGTCTGGTTGGTTTTGTCAGGAGGAACTGCAGAGCCGCCTGCAGTGGTGGTCTGGATGTCACCTGTGCCTTCCCTGCTGCAGGCCGGAGAGTCATGCCAGCTCTGACCAGGGCTGCAAAGAGACCTTGCAGATCTGGTCACACTGGTGGCAAGAATAAACGAGAGCTGATGAAACAGCAATATAACATGCTCCATACCAACTCCATGGGGATCTTGGTGAATTTACTAAAGATAAGTTTATACCATTTACCTGGATCTGCAGCCCCGGCAGATTCAGTTTCTTTTCTTGCAGTGACGGCCTTTTCTCTGAGAACCAGGGGCAGTGAGCTACAGTGCTCACCATGGACACATAATGCTTCTCATGGTTCAGTTGTAAAAATGTAATTCCTTCAGAGGTGACAACAGGTGACAGAAACAGATTGACTGATTGCCTCACTTTTTCTCTTTTTGTTAGATACTGCGACCCTTGCAGAAACCCCCACCTCTATTCAAAGTGTCGGATTAGAAATTGAAGTGTATTTCACTATTAGTTCAGTATGTGCCAGTTATTAGCAGGTTGTGGTGTTGCTCCTGTACTGACAGCCTGTAGTAGAACAGACCTTTCCTACATGCTGCTCCCCCCATACTTGCAGATGGCACTGCAAGCAGGGTAGTGGAGAGGCAGCTGGGAGATAAGGGGTTAAAACAAGCCACGGTTCCAATTTGAGACATTTTCAAAAATAGCAGCTTTTCTTTTGTTTGCTGAATTCCCCATGCTTTTACAGTGCTGTTCCCATTATTCATCTCTTTCCCAAAATAACATTTTTAAGCAGAGGAATGGCTTGAGTGGACAGCTGCGTGCTCCTGTGTCTGCAGTGAGGGATATTTCAGTCTTTCAGGCAATTTTGCTTCCTCAGTGGCAAGTCCGGTAATTCCTTCCTGACAGTTCTCAGTGGTGGTTCTTGGGGGCAAGCTTCAGCCTCGCACAGCTTGAAGCTGCCCTTGCAGAGAAACATTTATTATTCTTCTTTCAAAGGGGAAGCCTGAACATATCTGAATGGATTCATGCTGCAGGGGGATATGTTCATGCCAGCATAGGGTGGGAAGGTGTCTTTCAGGCAGCATGCCATACTGTCCAGCATTTTTGTAGCTCAACTTGACCAGGGGCATTTCTGGTGGATGCTCCATTGAAGTAGAAGGAAGGGGTGCTTTTTGGAAAATAAGCCTAAGGCATCCTGGCCCCAGGACCTGTGATGCAGGCAGATCCCACTGAGCCAAGATGCAGCTCCAGCCCTCAAAGCACCTTGTGTGTTGCATTCTTGAATGCTGGCCTGGGGAAGCAGCTGCTCTGGAGGGGCTCCCTGACAGCACACACCAGGGCTGGCTGGGGACACCCCTCACTCACCCCTCACAGTCAGGCATGCAGCCAAGCACAAACACCATGAGCTCCAGAAACAGGTGCCAGCAACCTTCCCCTGGGGTTATAGGAAGGGATGGTAGAAAAGAAGTCCTGAGAGGAATTAAAAATTAAATGCTCATGGCAGCAGCTTGCTGTCACCACATCCCAGCAGTTCATCTTCACTGTGGCTGGCCAGATGCCCAAGCGATGAGCAGGAGCAGAGGAGCATCCCATTCTCACTGCCCTCACTGGAGATCATCCAGATCTCGTGAGGTCTTTGTGGGTGGATGAGGATGAGCTGCCTCTTGTCCTGGCTGCAAGTACACAGGACCCACCAGAGCCAGCAGCACATGCCTCTTTGTGGAAATCCCCAGAGCCGTAGTGAAAGGCCAGCAGGAGGTGGCCAGACCCAGATGAGTCACATGCCTATTGGACAGATGCTGCTGTCCAAGTATGGGGTGGTGGAGAGCTGAACCACAGCCCCCTCTCTCTCTGAGATCAGGAATAACCCCAAGCAACAGGTTTGCTTAGAGCACATGGAGGCTGAGCCCACAGGGGCTGGGGTATGGGGTGCAAGGGTCAAGCCTACCAATGTTGGTATTTGGGCATACAAAGATGGAGCCCCAGGGGCATTTGGCCCTCCTTGACATTCAGTCCAGCTCCTTGGTGTGCAAAGGCCCTGAAACCACTTCAGAGCCACAGCAAGCCCATCACTGAGCCCAAGGCCACTTGCAGACCATGCACCAAGTGATTGGACCTTGGATCTAGTTTATAATTCCCTCTCAATATCCCCCACTTGGTAAGAGTTTGCTTCCCCCAAGCCTTGGTATTTCTTGATTTGGCATTGACATTCAAGTAGGTGACAAGCTATCCAGTTTCCTGTGATAATGACTGTGTCTGTACTACGGCTGCTGGCTGTGTCCAAACTGCATGAAAAAGGGAGCAACCCCAGCAGCAAGAGCTCAGTACTCAAAACCACTCTCTGTCTGCAGTGGTCTCTATCCCAATTTAGCTCTCAGCCAGTTCATATCCTCCCAGCCTGCGGCACTGGGCCTCTTCCATGGGGCAAATGGCACATGGTCTCTCTTGAGGAGGGTGCAGAGTTCAACACCATGGGTGAGGGAACTGCTGTTCCAGTTGGTTCTTCATGCTGAGGAAGGCACCCAAACACATTTACTTTGTAGTCACAGGTGATGTAGTAAATGTCATCATGCATAACTGGGTGGGAATCCTGGGAGGAAAAAAAAACCTTAAGAATAGAAAAGTGTTTTTTCTGAAGCCTAGGTCTAGGTAGAGCTCATGAGCTTCAAGCTCTTACTGCGGTCACCAGCAGGAAATCAGCCCACTGGTGCATGGCAAAAAGGCTGGCAGCTCTAATCTGTCAACCAAAGCAGTGGGGCTCTAATAGGACCGAAGTGGAGGAAGCGAGGAACCAGGTTGGAAGGAAGGATAAAGAACAACCTTTGGTCTACAGAGAATCAGGCTCTTTACTCATCTGTCTGTACAGATGGACATTATCATGTACACTGCTGAACTGACTCTTTATCGAGTGTGGGATTGATGCTGATTTCATATTGTACCTCGGTACACACACTTCCCCCTGTGTGGTTCAGTTTTAATCCTTTCCTAGTTTACAATCCATTTAATTTGAAGATGCGAAAATCGCAGAGGTCAGTATCCAATACTACACCTCTTCTGCTCTGCAGTTTCTCCAGAATGAATAAATTATTATCATCTGTATTAACCTTCTCAATGAGAGACCAACATGATCCACTTTTCTAATCCTGTGTCATGCCTAATATCTGTTTTCCAAACCCTCCATTGCCTGAAGTGAGCATTGTGCACTGCATGATGCCCCTCCCGGCATCTCAGGAGCCTACTCAGTCCCCCAGCCCCATGCTCAGCACTGTCTCTGCCACATGGCACTGCCAGGCATTTCTTGTTTCCCTCTACAAAGAGAGAAGTGGTGTCCAGGTGCTCTCTTCATAAAACTTCAGGGTTGAAAGAGGTCAAAAGCAAAGGAGGTTTCTGACTGCAGTTTTCTCCCAGCACTTCTGGTTTTGTTGAATTCAACCTTTATGATGTTGACCTTGGAGCATAACCCTACCCTGTCAGTAGGGTTTGAGAGCCAGGGGAGCATTTGCTTATCTCCTTGCCTGCAGCTTTTCAGGTAGATTTGTTTGTTTTAATTACTTCCTCTGTTAGACATAGAGTGTTTTCCCTTTTCCCTGGATTTCCCAGTCAGGTCTGGCTGCCCATGCCTCTGTCCTGGTGCAGCAGCCTCCTGTCTTTGTGGCCATCTTTGTGGCCAGTGGGATGGGACTTGCCCTCCACCTCCCTATGTGCTGGAAATGCAGCTCATGTAACAGATGCCAAGCAGAGGTTGGCTACATCACTTGGCAGATGGGAAAATTTGTCACTCTGAGACTATTTAGGCGAGGGGCCTCATTTAAACCCCTCCACGGATTCACTTATCACCCCAGGCAAATCACTTAGTGTCTGTGGCTGTCCTGGTCAGATGAATGCGACCAACTACAGTGTCCTGGTAGGTGCTTTCATGGACGCTGTTGCGTGGAACTCTGATATTATTTGCAGATTTACATCACAGTCCTGCAGAGCATGAGCATATTGGCTGGAAAGTTTTGAACAGTGAGGTTTAGCAAGGCAGATTGCAGCTTTTAGTAAAGCAGGACTGTGAGAAAGCATAAGGTTTTCCCCTTTCACGTGCAAACAGGAGCTGCTTGTATTGCTCCACATAATACAGGGGATTTAGGAAGACTAGCATTAAGACATTTTTTCAGAGTCATTGAATATGTTTTAATCCTTATTAGCCTTGAGCAATTGGCTCCCAGTGAACTCATGGAAGGATAGGTATAATTAAAGATCTGTCTTGTGCAGCCTGCTGTGCATTTATAGCTCCACAACTGCTCTCGGTAGTGAAACAGAAATATGTCTTTCAAAAGAAAGCACAACAACAGGAAATATTTCTTTTACGAATATGAACACAAGGGTTTCTTCCAAGAATCATCAGATAATAGAAAAAACTTGCTTAAATTTCTAGTTCCACTAAGCACCTGGTTCTAATCTACAATTCCTTGACTTTGTTAACTTTTTAACTCAAATGTGATCCTATTTTAAGACACTGTTGTTTCATCCGATAATAAAAGTCTATTCAACCATCTGTGTGTTTCATCAGTGTTTGCATTTCTTGTTCTGTGTCATAATTTACATTTTTCTTCAATCTTTCCCCTGAAGAATCAGGGTTGTCCTGAATCCAATCAAATTGCTGCTGCTCAATTGGATGCAACTCCCTACTCCTTGCTATTTAAAGTTGGATACCTAATTTTGCTGGTGGGTAATTTTGGTCAAGATTTCACAGAATACTAAATTTGTCTGCACAGACAATACAGTGAGAGTTTTTTCTCTCAGCCGTTGCTGAGATCCCCCACCAAATCCATTGCAGAGGTTTATGATCGCTGCCTCTCAGGTGTCTGGCACAAATGGAAGTGGCGCCGCTGTGGGACATGCTCGTTACTTCAGGCATTAGCCTTGAGAAGTGCTGGGTAATTGCATAGTTTGTCATGTCTGTTTAAGCATATTATTCCTGAAACTGCTCCTCCTCCAGTCAATAAAAGACTTCATAAAATTGTATAAACATATTAAGAAAAATGTGATTTACTCAAGGAATCTTTATTGCATTTCATTATAAACCACTGAATCTAATATACAAAGAAGATCACTTTAATTATAAGTGAACAAAAGAAAGATCTACTTCATGTTCCCACTAGGCAACTATCAGCAACACGCACCTTCTCCATCTAATGTGGTTACATAAAGTAATTAGATTTGGTAGTTCTAATGAGAAGAGCAGTTAACTATAATACACCCAAGAGAAACTGGCATTAGGTGGATTTGTTAGGTGCTATGGTATCTGTTCTCAGCAGTTTTTTCTTGCACTGGGGAAACTCGTGAGATAGCCAAAGGTAGGCAATAAGTTCAGATGATGGATTGCTGATCTCCTCATCTCTTCTTTAACCAATTTCACTGCACTCAGTGCTGCCCTCTGGAAGTTCATCAGATAGCAGAGAACTGTGGTGGTCCTCTTCCCTTGCAGACCCATGCATGGCTTGTTTTTATTTTACAAAGTGAAGTGCTTTGGTGCCATTCACTGTTTTGTACTTTACTGGTATTTCACCAGAATGAGTAAATCATCCTGGGCATACAATTTTCTGAGGAAGAAAAAGGAAAGCTCAGTCCAAGGTGACATCCTAGAGGAAGAGCTCCCTGCCACTGTGTTCTTCCCTGTTAAGTGGACATCTGACAACTGAGTGAAGGTTTGATAAGGAGAGGGATTCCTCCTTGTCTGTCATAGTGTGGCTTGGGAGGCAACATGAAGTGACATGGTGCCTTCCCACTGTCATAACTGAGACAGTCCTGGGCATGCCCTGGGGCAGAAGGATGGCTGTCAGGAGGTTTAAGTGCCTACAGCCTCTGTGCCCTGGGAGGGTCAAGTATCTGATGAGAGTCTGTTCTGTGCCATTCCCCTGTGAGTCTCTGCTAACCCAGGAACCTTCAAAACTGACCTCAGCTGGTTCGGGAACACAGGACCAGTTGATACAAAAAGTCAAACAGATGAAAAAATTGTTTCCTCCCTCTTCTTGTGCATCAGTTCAGTCAACACTGAAATGCAGCTATCAACCAGTAATCTTTGTGGTCAGAAGTCTTCAGATGAAAAAAAAAATATGGTATTAATAAGTTATTATGTTCCCTAGAGGAGACAAAGGGATCACAATAAGGAAGTAAAACTTTGTAGAAAGCATGAATTACTCTACTCCATCAGTACTAAATAGAGACCAGTCACATAACTTCCTTTCACAGAAAATTAAAAACTTGCTATTTCAAGATTTGGACAACATAGTCTGCTAATCCTCTTGACTTCAAGGTTAAGCCCAATCAGCTGTGAATTTTGAGGTTACTAGTAAATCTTAATTTCAGTTAAATTTTTTGCAGTAATCGTATTGCTGCTCTCAGTTCTGTCTGTTGCTTGAGCTGACAGAGCTGGCCAGTTTTCCTGACCTGTCTGCTGTGTCCTGGCACTTGTTCCTCTGCTTGCATAAACCTCCACTCATATTCATGCCACTGCCCTTGACTGATGTGCAGTGGTGGGTGATTACATACCGCAGACAAGACAGAGATGTCGCAAACATATTTACTTAATGTCGCTGCCTTTGGCTCTCCTTTGTGCCAGAAAGACTCTACCCACTGTAAGAAGCACGCTTGTTTTCCAGAAGGCAGGACAGTAGAGGACCTTCTGACTTCTCCAGGCCACTGCAGGTATCTATGTCATAGAGACCCTACTTGTGGATTTTTCAAGTTGCATTTTCACATGAGCTAGTCTGTTTGTCTTGTGATCTCTGAAGAAGGCTGTTCCACAGACTTCGCTGCTCCAGTGGTTTGAGATTTGCTTCTCATTCCCAGCCAAAATTTATTATGGGTAGTTTATATTCATTTGTTCTTGTGCCAGCATTGTCCTTCAGTTTAAACAGTTTTTCTCCTTCCCTAGTGTTTACCCCCTCTGATGTATTTATAGACTACAACCATATCCCCTCTTGGCCTTTCTTTAGCTAGGCTAAACAGCTGAGTGCCTCTGGTCTCCTCAGAGAGCACAGGCTTTCCATTCCCTTATTTGGCTTAATAGCCCTGCTCTGCAGCCATTGTAGCCCAAAATCCCTGTTCCTCAGCATGCTTTCCTGACCATATACTAAGGTAATCCAGGTGAGCCCTCAGATTTCCAAAACCTGCTGTGTTTTCATTAATAGTATTGGTACTTCACCATCCCTGGACTCACCAGATCACTCTCAGCAGGTACACTAGAAAGCATTACGTGTCTCCTGCATGACATGTCATGTTGGTGTTTTCCTGTTATGACTATGTAAGATCTCCAGCTCTTCTTCCTGCTCCATCATTTCTAGTTAAAAGCATCAATTCTTCCTACTGATCCCTCATATATTGCATTTTGCAATAACGAATTTCTTCTCTTTGCACTATTCCAGTGCTAAAATTATCCCATTCTTCTTGTGTGGTAGTCTTAGCTTGCCAGCTGATGGTGCCTCTCACTTGGTGTCATTGGTAACTGCACTACTTTGAGATTATGCATCATGGTTATTAATGAAAAAGCGCAACTACATACATCCCAAGACTCATGTAGGAAGAGTCCTACTGTAACCATCTTTCACCTGAGACTTCCCCTTTCATTTCAATCCATGATCCTGAAAGAGAAAATATCTGTCTAACTCTTCTAGCACATCACCTAGAGAAATGATTTGCTTTGATTTTAATCAAATATATCTAATACATCTAAATACCTATTAAAAAATGAGTACTTATGTGCTGGTTTGAAAGCCAGAGCAGGCAGACTTTCTACAGGGTTTCCATATAAGGTCAGTTCTGCCAAGAAAACTTCAGTTCTAACCTCTAACATTTCTACAACTTTAGTCTGAGATCTCTCTTTAGCAGCACTTGCCAATTGTGGTATTCAAGTCGGGGTGTGAGCAGATGTGTTTTGCTCTGCTTCAGTCTCCCAGTGGGTTATGAAGCCAAATTCAAGATTCAAATGACTACACTTATTTTTCAGACTTAGTAACTTTTTTTAATGTGAATTTGGAATGGGGTGAAAATTCTTTTGTGTTCTGGCCTGTGTCCATCAGATCTTGGCCTGCAGATGAATAGCAAAAATGATATTTGTACCCTTTACATTCAAAATGTGGGAGACTATAAATATCTTGTAGTCCTAAAACATTCCTTCTAGTTCTTAAATTAAGACTGTGATACTACTCCTGCAACATCTCCCTGTGATTCTTAACAAAGATCTCACTGTCTTCTCTTCTTCTTTGTGCAAAAGGGTTTAGAGACTTTTGGAGAAGTTGGTGCTGACATCCCACAAACCAAAGAACAGAGCTACTTCTCTTTTAGGCTCAAATAGAGCCACAGAGAAGAAATTACTGAATATTTAGCTGCCTTTTTGATGACAGGAAAAGCAGTCCTTGTCCTCCTTTCCATGAACAGGTCAAGTTCTGGATATTCAGTGTTACCAGCTAATTCTTCCGAGTGTGTTGTATAAATTAGAACTGAATTAACTGAATGAGAACTAGTTCCTTTAAAAAGAAGAGGAAAATGGAAGGGGAAAAAGAAGAGAAAAAAGCCTTCAGAAATGTAAACGCAGTCTAGTTAAGTTTGTTCCCTGAATTATAATTTAGCTCTTTTTAATGAACATTATAGCCTTGTCTGATCTGAAGAATAAGCTTTCATCTTTGCATATTGAGGGCTGGCTGAAAAGCCTTGACTTAGTGCTACGTCTGAGATGTTGTAAAGCCAAGGACCAGATACTCCTGTGACACCCCAAACTTCACTGTACTTGCTTGGTGGACTTGCTTATCATGGGTGCTGCTCTAATAATAATTGATTTGAAGATTTGTCTGCTGAGCAATCAGGTAGAAAAGGCTTTATTTTGGCATGAGGTTGCATTTTTCCATTATATTTGCTAAAATGAAGGAACTACACATCAAGAAGAAGTTACATGACTCAATCTGACACTGGATGTTGATCAAACTGAGACCATGTTCTCCTTAAACAGTTTTGTGAAACTAGTCTCCAATATTTCTGTTTCTGCCTGACACCAGACCACGAATTTGGAGTTTGCTCAGTCACTGTCTGGACTCCAGAGATGATATTGACTCGATTTCCACAGCTTGTATAGAGACAGTCAAATTTAGGTTTCTGAATCCAGAGTTTTCTGTAGATAACTAATGTAGAAAGTTTGGTATTAAAATGATCCCTTCCTGAGCTGTTGTCAAAGCTGTTGTATCAAAAGCTGTTGTAACTTGTTAAAGGTTGATTCTAGATTCAAAGCATGCAGTATGTGCCTGCACACGTGCTCTGACCCAGTTAGCCCCGTTGCTCTGTTCAGGCAAAACTGGGGGCTGTAGCTGTGAATGCCCAGTGGCAGATCCCTTTCTTCAAGGAAGCTCCTACTGATCTGAACCCAGCAAAGGGAACACTTTTGATGGTCTCTGCCTCTCCTGTCAATACAAGACACAGGCTGAAGATAAGCAGAACCAGAGAGCTGGGTCCCCAGTGCATACAGAGCTCATGGTGTCAGTCAGAGATGTCCCTGGGAGCTGCAGCCCCCAAGCCAACCTACTGGCTAGTGCAGAGTCACAGTGTGCACCCAGGTGCCTGGAGCCAAGCTTCTCTCCCTTCACTCCCTTCCCAGGGCATCACCTGTTGCTGAGAAACTTGGATGTAGGAAGCATCCAAACCAAAAGCACAGGGAGGGGACTGTGCCAGACAGCAGCTGGTTAGCACCTCAAAGGGAAGACTGAGTTCCTTGTATCTGACAATTGAGATGCAGGCAGTCACTTTATTGACAGAATTAGTTCATATTCCAGTCCATCATGTGTACAGATAATGCACTCTGGGATTAAGCTACTGTAGCAATAAATTTCCTAACCTAATTTTAAAAGATAAAAGCTCTAGTGAAGTGAGGCTTCATGGCACACTCCACTCCATTCAATTTCCAGTGCTTCAGGGGAGCAGGCAAGAAAGCCCTCCCTCAGGTTGCTGCTCTGCACCTCTGACCTCCTCCTCTGAAAGCACATCTTCCAGGGAAGGAAATAGAGCAGCAATAAATCTTTCCTCCCTCCGGGTACCAGCATCTGCTGTCACTCTTTGCAGCTCGCGTGAAAGGTCATACAGAGCAGGGCTCTGAGAAGCCCTTCGAGTAAAATCAGGAGTGCTGTCCTGCCTTCCCTTGTGCCCTCCCTCCTCACTTCAGTTCCTGACCACCCTACTCTCCCCATGAGTTTTGCATAGCCACAAGCAGTGCCAGTCCAGTCCCTGGACCTTTGAACTGGAAACAGGCATAGCTTCTGAGTCCTGGTGGCACATGAGATGATGATTTCCACAGGCTGTCGTACCTCAGCATCAGAAGGAGAAGGGAGAGAGCAGCCTGTGGCACAGCAGTGCTGGGTAACATCTTAGGGCTTTGTTCATGTTTTGGAGTGAGGGAGGGCTGAATGCACTGGGCATCGCAGAAGGTCTGATGGTGTCTGGGCATTGCTCAGTACCCACAGGCCTCCTGTGGCAGCAATAGAGGGACAGAGATGGCAGCCAGTAAGGAAACCCCAAGAGCTGAGCATTTTAGGCTGGATGGCAGCTCACACCTCAGCAGGGAAACTTTTGAACTTGTCCATCTCTGCAGCCTCAGAGATGGAAATGGCTCTACCACAATGTGGTCAAGCCCCAGGGGACAAGGTGGTTGCGTGTGCATAGGGCAGCTGTGCACAGAGGCTGTCAGGTGTTCTGTGCTCCCCACCCCCGCAAGGCATTACAAGTCACAGAATGAGAAAATAGTTTGGGTTGCAAGGGACCTTTAAAGGTTATCTAGTCCAACCCCCAAGTCTTAACAGGTCATTGATTTTCATTCATGATTGAGCTGCCTTGCATTGCTAGTGAGACCAGAGTTTCTTATGCAACTTCACTGAATTAAATTCTTCATCTGGCCACGCTGCAAGGATGGCATTGTTAGAAACCACAGGCATGAAGCCCATGTAATGCTGGTGGCAGTAGCTTTATTTCTCTTGGCCATGGTAGGGAAGTTCGCAAGCTACACCAAACTTCCCTGAGCAATTGGTTGTCTTCACATTTGAAAAGGCAGCATTTACATAGCCGGCTCCAGCAGTGTTCTTGGTACATACTAGTTTAACATGATTTTAAATCATTGATCAGGACAAAAAAATATCCATGTGTTAGTGCGTTGTCTTCCTTTATGAAGGCCAAAATGTACAATGCGCCAAACAGTATGCTAAAAGCATCTGTATTAAGGAGGCAGTGGCATCTTGTTCATTTGGAAACCCGCACAAAAAATATACATAGTTTCTATATTACCAAAATCCAAATAAATTACTACTGTTTGTGCTGTTTGAGTGCTTACAGTGCAGTTCAAAGGGAAATCACACAAAAAAAAGGTAGTGTTCTCAGGCACTCATGGCCTGCCCATAATTGTTGCCTGCACAGAAAGATGCAGCAGCCAGCAGCCTATTTACTTGTACCAGCTTAACAGTTGGTCTCCAGCCAGCAGCTGAAGTTCGCCCCAGTTCTATGAGAACCTCAGACAAGGTTTACAGGAAGTCTTCTGAAATACTAGTTGGTGGTTTCAGTAGGGCTCAGCAGCACCAGCTCCCCGGCCCTTATTTTCATGCTTATTTTCATATCTTCATTTCACCATGCGTGTTTCAAAGAGGAGTGTTTGCAATTTTTTTATGAACTGTTGATAGTAGGAAGTTGAGTGGACAAATTCCTTTTGCCTGGATTCTTTGGCCAATATGCACATTGCTCACAAGCTCCCATTTAAAATAGCTGTCACATAGGTGTGTAAAATGCTCAGAGAAGCCCTTTCCTTCAATGCTGGCTCTTGGTGCAAGTGGTTCTAATTATCCAGCCATCTGGTTATGAGTTCTGTGCACAACACATCCCTGTTATCCTCCTCCACCCTTGCCTCAGCTTATCCTGCCCCTATCTGCTGTGATTTTTATTTTATTGGGCTTTGTTTGATTAATGGTCTTCTCCTCCACTTGTGCCTGAGGATCTGCAGTGTCTGGTGGGATGAAAGGTATTGTGGACAATCCAAGCCATGGCCACAGGCAGGACAGTGTTAGAAGAGGCACTGGTGGCAGCAGGCCAGTGAGTAGGGTGTGATAAGGGAAGGTGTTTTTAAGGAATCACATCAGTTTCTGTCAGTTCTCTCTCAGCCAAGCCAAGGAGGTCTCCAGGCTCAGTTCTTCAAGATCTTACAGAAATGCTGCTGGTAGCTGCTGGGCTTCACTCTGGCATAAGCAGCTATCACTTCACTGATCTAAGGGAGGAAGACAGCTGCATGTTAGGGGAGGATCTGGCCCACTTCCATCATGCTGCGTTGCCATTTTCCACAAAAGCCTTTACCAGGAATTGTTCCAGCCCCTTGCCAAAAAAGAGCAGTTTTTCTTCCTTCAAATAAGAGTGAATGTAGAATTTGAACTGCATATACGTATTCTTATACATATGGTAGGTTCTCACAATAAATGTGCCACATGCCACATGGCACATTTATTGTAGGATGAAATTATATTAGAGGGACCAGCACACGCGTCAAAGCTTTGATTGTAAACTTCCAGCTCAGGGAAGGAGATGAGCAATCTTTATGTTCAATTATAACTGCAGATATTTCCTTTTTCCTAAGCTAGTGTCTGTTACCATGGCCACAACCCTCAGAATTTTCTAGCTATTTTAAAATCATTGCTAGGAGTGAAAGAACAGATGTTTAATTGCATTCTTCTTATTCCATTCACTAGGTACAGCTGACATTTTATGACTTCTCTGTAAAAAAATTAATCCTTTTTTATTGTTTATCATTTTCCTAGGGAAAAATAGAAAGAAGTTAATTAATATGTGCCAGTATGCATTTTGTATACAACTTCTAAGTATGGGTGAGGAAACCAGTTTCTTGACATTTTAAAGACTGATTATTAGACTGGTATCAGCAGCAGTCAGAGGTAAGTGAAAGCCATGCCGTAGAAAATAGACCAGAAGCTGCCAGTTCTTGTCCTGGCCCCTGACAGTCCCAAAGGACTGAGCATTTGAACACTGGTTTCCATCCAAAGAGGCACTGTTGAGACAGAGCCCCTGTCTCCATGTATTTGCACATCACCAGCAGAGTCCTGCATGGGCCCTGCTGCTCAGGTGTTGTGACTGTAGCTACGCTCTCAGTGTCCCCACTGTGCGTACAATCCTCTGGGGTTTATCAAAACACAAGACCTCACAAGAAACTTCTTCTCCACCACATTGTGGCATTTCATGGTTTGTGACGAGAGACAGTAATTACTTAGGAGATTGGTCAGCCAACAGGACTGCAGTGCATGTGGTCCCGTAGATCTCTCATGGACTGCTCATACTATGTTCGTCTTATTACCACTTGTTACCACTTGTTACCACTTGTGTCACAGTATAGAAGATCTGTTCATTAAAGGTTTCTGGACTTAGGGTTGCCTAAGTTTAACATTTTGTCTCTAATGGTGGTGATCCCAACATGTGATGAATGTGATGCCTTGGCATCTCCCTGTGCACACCTCCCTGATAGACTCTCTCAGGCCAAAGGAACAACTTGATCATAAGAAAGATCAAGTATGATGTGCTGAATCCTACTGAGACTGGTATGTAATTTGGTTTACACTGAGAAATGTGACAAAAACACAACCTCAGATGTCTGCACCCTTCCAGGGAAAAATGGCTGCGAGCAGGCACTTTTGGATGTTTGGCTTGAGCACATTTGGATGGAGGGATCCTACTTCTCATTCCACTGTTACTTTCACTGTCTAAACTTATTTAGATCTGTGTCCTGTAGCTCTGTGCCTGAGCTCTTCACCAAAGACTTCCTTGGTGAACTGAAGTATTAGGAAGGTGAATGCCCTAGAGAAGTGCATCATGAGATGTGAATTCACATCTCCATATTCAGGCTGCTCTCTCATTCCCTTCCACAGACAGTTGCTCTAAACAAATGCTGTTTAACTCCCTCTTGAGTATTTTCTTGACTTGGAGCTGCTAGATAGATATCAGCTTTCTGACAAGTTAGGAGATTTCATTTTTTTGCTGTTGTTGCTCAGCTCCTCTTGGTGGTGAAGTTTGCTCTAGCTAGTACTGCTAATAACTTGAAGCTGTTCATGTACTAAGCTGATCATAATCTCATCAACAATTATGCTGATAAACACTGATTTTAATATTGTGCAAACTGGAGCAAAGAACAGTGCTATCTTTCCCTCAAAAGCAGACCTCAGGCTATGAAGGGAGACCCAGCATGGAATTCTCACTGAAACCCCAAATGGAAACAGAGATGCCAAGAGGGGGAATTTAAGTCAAGGCCAGTGGCTGCAGAAAGTCCCATGATAAGAGAGGTGGTCAGTGTCCAGCAGCTTCTCACCATCCCTGCTACCGTGTAATGCTTACAGGATCTCACCCTCACAGCTGCTGCGGGGCAGGCAGGGGAAGAGCTGACCAGCGATGGACGTGCCTCTCAGCCATGGTGGGGAGTGGGCTGGCTGCCCAACAGCCCCCTCTGACCGTGGTTGGCTGTCATGCTGCCTTTATTTTTGGTTATGCAATTATTTTGCTAAGTTGCAATCCCTTGTGTTGCTGTAAAAGCTGCTTTTGTCTCTGCAGCCTCTGTAATTAAATATGTCCCCTCTCATTATATCATGCCTGCAGTGCACTATCCACTATCCAAAAACTTACAGTTTTTCCCATTTGCCTGTTTCTCACGGGTGTCAGTGTCATTTCCGTGGTGGCAGTGAGTCCAGCTGATAGAGGGCTTAAGCTTTGGGCTTTAGGAACTGATTCTTCCTACAACAGTAGTATAATGCTACAGACTTATTCTAAATAATTTGGTGAGTTATCCTAAATAACTCAGCCACCTAGCCTGGCTGGTCGGTGTAGGACAGAAACAACCTGCTACCTACGTAGAGCAGAAACATAATCACCCTGAAGCAGGACAGGAGGCAGGAGGGGGTCCATTCAGCGGGCAGCACATTCTTAGGCAATCCATTACTTAAGGCACATTTTTATTTTGCGGTAATGGAAGAGAAGCAAGTGCCTTGCTTCCAACATCTGCTTCACGCTCCATGCATGACTGATCACATCTCTTACTGCAGCAGCTCCACAGAGCTGCAGCCCCAAGGTCATGTGAAGGTGCTGTTGATTCTGTGCAAAGCAGCTCTCACAGCTGACCTCGGATCTGTCCCATCTAACAGTTCTGAGGGACCCATTTGGTTCTCAGGGCATTCACAGTTCTGTCTGCCATCCCACTTCTGCAGCCTGTTTCCCACTCTGGGTTTGTACTGACCTACCTGGTAACTTAATCAGGAGGTGCTGTGTTTTCTCCTTCGGGAAGTGTATCCATCTTTCTATGTTACTGAAGTTAATGCTCTATACATACACATCTATTGTACATGTATGTATACATGCACATGTACATACATAGTGTGAAAAGACAAAGGTGAATTTTCAAAGTCAAATAGTTGGAAATGTTGAAATTTAGGTGATCTGTGCTTTTATCTCTCAGCTCTTCTGGCCTGCATCTACTTTCATATAATAAGAGCATATATATTAATGCAGTCGGGTATGAGTTTCCATTATGCTACATTTTTGTGACACCCTCTTGGAAAGTAGTTGCAGAAATCCAAGAGTGAATAATCTTTATGAATAAGGAAGATTGCTTTAGAAGGGGAATTTACTTATAATTCAAAAGCTGTGTACATGTGAGTCTTTAATTCAGTGCTTCCTCAGATGTAGAGAGTATCTTGCAAATTGCTGGAATCTCCCCTGCATTGCATCTCAACTCTCCCCCCCACCCCAAAAAAAAAAAGGTTTGAGTGTACAAGGGCCTTACATGCATTACTATCCCATAAAGTGTAACTTCTGTTTAACTGAGTGTGGTCCTGTGACTATCTCAAGAACTATCTGGAGAGCTTCCTATTTCGTACAACCCAGTCTCTGTGCCTTTCTCAGAGAGAAGATGCATCCTTGTTCCATGGTGATTACAATGCACCTTTCAGTACAGTCTCAGTGTGTTTCTAGAAGATCATCTCATTGAGGAGCCATAGTTTCCTCTGTGGATGAACAACTCTAGATATTTTTCAGTCAAATTTTAGTTAAACATGCTTCTGTTGTCAGCTACCTTTGTAAATGAATGGGTTTGGAATATATAAGAGCTGCAGAGCTCCCAGATGAAAAACTTGATGTCTCAAATGGCCATTCAACGGATATGAGAGTGGTAATCTGCTGAGATAGATTTCTGCAGAAAAAAATCAACAGAATGATGCTTTTTTATTTGAGATTACTTTCAAAGTTCACATACAGGGGCTCCTTTCTTTGAGCATCTCACACATATTCTGAAGAAAGAATACTTTAAAGATAAACCTGAGCTGTCTGATCTTCCCTGAGCACCCTTGTTTACTTTGAGCCCACTTCAAAGCTGTGCCTAAAAGGACTGGTATTTAATAAAGAGTAAAATTAGATTCTAGGTGAAAGATGTGAAATACTGGGATGTCCATGCTTATGATTGTCCAGGGGGAGCTGGACAGCACATGCTTTCCTCAGTGTAAGGCCCCACATGCTTTCTGGCACAGAGGGCATTTGGAGGCATGTCCTTAAGTGGTGGGTACATGTTAGGAAGTTCTGCCTTCTACCTTGGCAGAAAGAAATAAATCCTCTGCATGTGTGTGTAGATGAACAACTCAGACCTCCTAGCTGGTAAGATGATGGCAAAACTGAACTGTTTGTCTGTGAGGTGTGAGTGTTTAGCCCTGTTACAGCTCTCGGGGTTGCTGTCTCCTTTTCTTCATTGTAATCAATCAAGAATTAGACAAGTGATCATGTGTGCATGGACATACCTGCCCACAGAGTGTGAAACAAGTGTCACCATGATGGTTTAAGAGTATAAGGGATTTGTAAGGGAGATAATATTTTTATTACATTAGTTTTATATGCTGTGACAAAGCAGAATGTACCTTTGGCATACACTGTTGAGTGTTACAGGCTGGCATCTACATGGAAAAATCATTAAAGAATTTCTGCCCAGACTGTAATGAGGTCACACCTGGAAATAAATTTTTTCTTGAGGTCTCCCACTTGGCTTCAAGTAGCCTCCATCCTTGCCCAGTTCATCACCTGAATTCAATTGTCCCAAGAAACAAGTAGCATCAGGTGATATCAGGCCTTTCCAAAGCCCCTGGTAGTCTTCAAAACCAGCGGGTTTTGAAGATAAGACTGCTTCACAGAGGTTAGTGACAACCTCCTTCTCTGCTAATATCCTGCTTTGTTCTAAATGAGCTAATTACCCTTTTCTGTCAGCTTGTAGTGCATTAACAGTGATAAATTTACAGGCCACCTGTTTCTCTCCCGTGTTTAGTTTGGGGCCAACTCATCAGGTGGTCAAAGACTCTCCTTCACAAACACAGCTTCTTAGCAGTGGTATTTAACCTTTCTCATCCAGTTCTACAATATTTTGCCTTTTCTGCCCATATCACACGCAAAATTTGGTGAAGACACCCAAGTTTTGTGCTGGTGAGAATTACCTGCTGGTCCCTGCTGAGGGGCAGCATGTGGGACCTCTCAGGAGCACTAATATAAACCTCCAGTAAGAAAGGAAGCCCATTATTGGATTTCCAGGTGCATACCTAAGCAGTGGGTGGAGAAGGGTGCATGAAACTTGTTTAGAAAGGCCTGATTTTTTTCCCTGCAAAAGCAACAGGAAAAATCTAAGTGATGAGACACTCATTATTTCATTGCAGCTCCCCAGCTTTCAACTTTGTGCTTGAGGTGGTGACAACTCCTGTGCCAGGGCTCCATCAGAGCATGTCACTGCCAGCAGATATCTGCACCTCTTGGCCCATACAGGTTTGTTATCACTTGCTAGCCACATGCTAAACTTAATTATGGCTAGCCAGCATCATGGGGCATGGCTTGTCCTCCATGCACTCGTGTTCCTGGTAGCTGGTAGCCCCTGCTAGCGGTCCTAGTATGTCCATGTCCTCAACTCCTTTGGAAGGTTCTATGGATACATGGGCAAGAAGACTGCTTCCAGGTCTCTGTGAGATAAATCGGGATTCATGCAGGGACTGGGAATTGAGGGCTTGTCATGGGACACCCTCACCCACACAGCACTGATGCACACTTGTTTCTGTGCACATATAAACCCCAGAATGTAGAGATCTCATCGTTTAAGTGAATTACGTGTAGTTGAACTTTGGCCTCCACTGCTTTGACTACAGAAGAAAACAAGGGTCTAAAAATAAGGAAATGTTTGCCTCTTGGAAATTTTCAAAGCAATTAATCTAAGAATTATTGATGTTTCTAATTTTGTCAGCATAGGGAGGACCATCAGTCACACTCAAAAATGCCAGCTCTTTGCTGATAGCTCATAAAGTGGAATGGCTTTTTAATGAAGTTGCCAGAAGAGAGGTTTGCTGCCAAAATCAAGGATGTTGCTCTATCCCACTCCTACTCCTTCATCAGGGAAACTTCCAAGAAAATTCTGGCTTTCTCCCAAAGATGTTGTGTGGGATTTTTTTTTTTTCTTTTTTTAATTTGAGTGCCTGGAAACCAACTCCAAAGCCAACTTTACTGCCAACCTTTTAAAAATCAGAGTAATGACAATATATGTTAATAGGAGGTTTCACAAATCAGTATGAGATCACTGAAACCAGTTCCCATCTGATCACACATGAACGAATGTGTGTGGGTTTGAACTGTGTTCATGATATGATGATAGCTACATCTTTCATTTAGAATGAGATCAAATGAATCGTACCAAGGCTGGGTGGTAAACTGTTGGTAAGTGACTGTTTTATTATCCTGTGGAGACTAATGTGAAAACATCCTTATTTTAATTTAACCAAGTGTTAGATTTTACAGCACCTTGCAGTGAACTATGTACTGTTTCTTTATGACTGGCTCCCTTTCCTAAAACATTCATTAAAAAGCAGTGAGCCTTGTGGGATACATCCTTCTTTTAATAAGGAAAAAAAAACAAGTAGAAAATCAGAAATTTTTATATATATTTACATAGTTATCAATTTCTTAATCTTTCTTGAAGGATTCCTTTGGCAATTTACAGGAGGATCCCTGTTTTGCTCACTGTGATTTTCCAGTGAATTCATTAGAACATCAAGATATGAGACATATTTGGTGGAACAGGATGTGCTTTTATTATTGAATAAGTGATTTGTATGGTGGTTTTACATGGTGCTTTACAAACAATTCTTCAGTGTTCATCTTGCTTCTAAGCAGTGGAGTTTCACTGGTTTTCATAACATTGATAGCAGAGGAGAGAATTAGGAAATATTTGATGCATGAAATGAAGAGGAATTATGGAATGTCTGGGGAGTGGGTTGGGACAGAACTTATTGGTGAAGATGTGGAAGGGAGAATTGTCAGCTGAAGATATTTTAAGGACATCTTAAGAGCTGTATGTAGCAAGCAGGGAGGCAGAGACATTTAAAATGCAATTTATTTTATATTTTTATATATGAATATTTATAATTCATTTTTATAAGGCATGACACTGAGAATGCAAGAAGTTAAGGTTACTGTAGAAAAAAATGGGCCATATGGGGCATATGGAGCCAGAAAAGATACTGGAATAAATAATGCCAAAGACAGAACTCTCTGTCTGTGAGATTATGATTACATAAGAACATACAGCGCTGAAGCGATCTGAAATATTGGTCATCACGTAACTGGTGAATCTTCCCTTAGCTACAGGCAAAATGTTCTCATTAGAGTCAGCATCTCTCATACTTGCATACATCTCCACTCCTCTCCATGTCTGAAAAGTAATGCTTCCCAGAAAAAGAATCAGATCTCTACCATGAAGGCAAATGCAGCAAGGCAAATCATGGTAGATGAAATGGTAATAATTTTCTGGTCATGAGATAGCAAATACGTCTTCCTTAAGTGTTTCTTTTGGATGATTTAATTAGAAAAAGACACAGAGATTAAGCCTATAGATGGTATCCTTCCAAGGTTTCCAAACTCTGTTGCTTCAGACATAATATATTTCATTGTTAGGATACTATTTTGACACAGGGTATGGTGTGAAAAATGCCAGTATTTGCAAATGTTAATAGAAGGAATAGACACACATAGTAAATAGAGAAAAAATTAAGGGAAATTTTTTTTATGGCATGGACTTTTTCAAAGATAATAGAAAAAGTAAAAAGGTTGTGTTTGTTTTAGGGAGCTAAGAAATAGTAGTGAAAAGTAAGAGATAAGGGGAAAGGATGAATAAAACATTAAAGAAAGGACAAAGTTTTATAGACTAACACAATGAGTAAGTCCTAGGAAATGAAAAATTGAGAGAGGCACTAAAAGTCACATACAAGAAATCTCAGAGACGCTGACATCCTGAGAACAGCATAGAGGCAAAAGTAAACCATCCTAAAAGTGCAATAGGATCAGCATTTCTGTTTATTTACAGTCACTAGGAAGTGGTGAATAGTGACATTTTATTCCATGTTGGATAAAATCTGGTTTTCCTATAGTTAAACTTTGGAAAAAAGTTTTCTGGTTCTGCCACTTCTACTTTTCTACAACAATAATACAAATTGTTGTTCACAGGAGAAAAAACGGTTCGTTTGTTTGAAAACAGTTATCTGATGGACTTTGTTTACTTCCTCAGAGGATGTTAGTAGTGAAGGCAGAAGTGCTGTTAACCCATTCTTTTGTGGAGAAATTCATCTCAGTTGAATTTACAGAAAATTGTCAGTGATGGCAGAAGAGTTTTTAATTGATAATTCATGTTTTTCCATTCAGATCCTGGGTTTTATACAGTATTTCTCTTTGCAGTTTGTGTAATGCTATGAACATGTAAATAATTATTGTTGGATTCTTGTGAACAATTTTTTTGCTACACTGATTATGACTGTATGATACATTGCCATTTCAAAGGTTCCTTTGTAAAACAGTATTGTTTATATGAGTGGCTACTACTTACACTTGATGTTGGTTTGTTTAGCAAGTAATAGCAAGAATATCAAGATTTTACAAGCATTTGTTTACATGTGTGAGAGAGACAGATAAAGGAGCACAGCAAATTATTTTGCACCTAATTTGTCAAATGTTTTTCTATGCCTCTTAAGGGAGTTTGCTTACCGACCTTTACCATGTTGTTCAAACTCCCAAATTCATTCCTGTTGAGTAATTTCTAAAATCAGGCAGCACGCTGTGTTATGCATGAAATAGCAGTTGGGTAAGACACGGGTCTGTGTTTTTCACGGCGTGTTGTCATGACTAGATGTCATTCTGACTTTCATGGTGAATAAAAATCAAAATCTTCATCCAGTAACCTTATAGATTATCTCAAAGCTAAGTTTCCCAAGCTAAGCTTTTTCAGGTTTGCACACAAATGGTGCTCAGAGAGAAAAGAAAGCAGCATCTCCATATTAAATGCCTGTTGTACACCCCTAGATCCAGCCCTCCCAGGCCAGGTGTCTTCATAGAGTGGGGAAGAAGCAGGTGCTATAAGGTGGCTTGAGTAATCATCAGATTGTAAAAAAAAAAAAAAAAAGAAGAGATAGCATCATCACCAAAGATAACCCCATTCTTCTCCATGGAAAACTTTTCAGGAGGCACAACAAAGCATCTGAACTGGGGTCCATGGCCTAGCTTAGAAAGGTGACTGTATTGCTGGGCCAGCCTGGGGGCAATTATGTGGTTTTCCTGTACCTGCAGCATGAAGGTTATATCTGTGAAGGCAAAGAAGTTTTAGGAAAATATAGCAAAGACATTGTGTTAAACCAAAATTAAAATGTTGCTTTATTTTGTTTGTGCTAAGGTCTTTCATGTCAACAAAATTTCTCAAACACAATTCATATTGTGACTCCCTTGGTTGAAGTTATCTTTGAAATCAAACAGATTTATTTTACTATTAATATTCAAAATCAGGCATTTATCATGGAGCAAATACTCTATTTAAATTATCATTTTAAAACCTTCATAAAATGGAAGTAGCTTACTGCACTGCAGTTTGGGAATTACAAGTTCCCTTCAGATTTAGGAGCTGTAGGCTGTGCCATATGTCACTGGGAGGATGTTTTCTCATACATTCACAGGAAAATCTTGGATTTGAATGATGAATTCCGTGAACTTGGCAATAGAGCATGAAGAATAAAATAGAAGTGGCTAGCCTCAGTCTCCCCTAGACAATTAGAAGGTAGAAACTTGCCATATGTCATTGAGTGCCATGAGCAATGCCGAGCATTAGAATATCACCCTGTTTTGCAGCATTACATACTGCCCTAAGTCATTAATACAAAGCAGATGGCTTTGTTGTTGATTAGAGCTGGTTAGAATCTGAAATTCCCATTCCAAAGGAAATTTTGACATTTATATTTATTTTCACTGCAAATTGGAACAAAACATCAAAATTTCCCAGTGGGATGAAAGTTAAAAGGGAACTGGAAACACCGAGTTATTTCACTTCATTGGCAATTAATTGTTTTCTCAGTAATATTAAACTACTGTAATTCTAAAATTAGTATCTGAGAGAAATGCCAAAACAAAATTATTAAAGTCACATTGAAACCTTTTTTGCCTTGATAAAAGGAAAATACTAAGTTGAAACAATCAAGTCTGACATTTTCCCAGAACTTGTTTTCTTCAACGTGACAAAACATTTTGATTTCAGTTAAGCTGCATTACCTGATGGAAAGGGGTTCTACTGAAAAAATGTTCACACAATGCTGTTGGTCTAGGGCCAGTAATTCACAGGATCATTTTGCAAGTTCAAGGATGTAAAAATTCTCAGAAATAAGACATACACAAAGAGAAAATTAATGCAATGTCTTCGGTTTAGAAACTTTCTTGAAGACTGCTTTAAAAACTCCTACAACTTCCACAAAATATATTTAGTAATCCAGATCCCTCTTATATTAAGTCCCTTGTGTCCAGTGCTAAGTGCTGGACAAATCATGTCTGGTGCAGACCTTCATATTTATGAACTTGTAAACTGTGACATTATCTTTGTGCATCATTTCCATCTCCTTAGCGAAATTCTGGCCTTGGCTGCCAGAACCTCCCACTCCCACTCTCCTGTTGCCTACTTCCCTGGAGAAAGTTCCACTAACTCTCTTCAATATGGAACAAAAACTCACAGTTTCTCTCCCGGTAGGAACCTCCACAATAGTTTCTTTCCTATCATAAGAACATCTTTAAAAATATTCAGTTTGCCAGCTAATGGCTCAATTTTTTCCAGTAATGTGCTTTCATTTTTTTCTGTCAACACCAAGTCTTTGCTGTGGGATAGGAGACCATCTGGTAATTTTTTTAAGGGTAGACTAAGCACAAATGTCACTCTTTGGGAGTCACATGCTATTTATTTACAGAGATAAAAAAATCAAGATCATGAATTCACATCAGCTTCTCGTCTTACTTTGTGCAACAGTAGCTTTCTGCTTTAGTTTCCACTACCCTCCACTAAGGTATTGCATATATGGTTACATAAAAGGACCAAAGAAGATGTAGGACAGATTAGAAACCTGATGAAGTGTCTGCTAGATGAGTTTGATGCCTGGTGTGCTCAGGTGCCTTGGGGAAGATTATGTTACTACTGGTGAGTGCCCTACACAAAGGAGAGGAGCCCTACAGAAGAAAGTAGAATAAACAGCGTTTGACATAGCTGGACACGTGAGTGTCAGGATAAAGACAAACAGCAGTGACGCAGGTGTGTAGGAAGGCTGGCTTTTCTAAAGCACTCAGGCCCTCCTCATTAGATACCAAAATCAGTGGTGCTATTTTCTGGCAGGTCTCAGTTTACTGGATACAGCTGCTTTTTGAGAAGCTACCTATTACACTGGTGCCCAAATGGAAGGTGTGTTTTGTTTGAGAAGCCAGAGTTTAATTGTAGGCACTGGCACTTGGAAAAATGTGACCTTGAGTATTTTAGGAAATGTGGTCCAGAAATGGATTGTTAACCAAAGAGACTTTAGGCTCACAAATTGCTTAATAGGAGACACAGTAACTGCAGAAAATTTCTATCATATGGATCTTGATATACAGCCTTCTTTTGAAAGAATGTCAATGGGTCATGTAGAAAGAATATTCTGAGTTGGAAGGGATCCACAAGGATCATCAAGTCCAACTCTTAAGTGAATGACCTGTACAGGGATCAAATCCATGTCCTTGACATTATTAGCACCATGCTCTAACTAACTGAGCTAATCTCAGGGTAAAGTCACCTCCAGCTGGAACAGGTGAGAGATTTTGCCAACTCCCCTGCTGTCAGCTTAACACCCATGTTTCTAAATACTGCAAATGTCCTGAGCTTAGTGAAACAGCTGAATGCAGTAAAATCTGAAAAAGCAGCCTCCTGGGGGTGGATGTCCTAATGTACTGTTACCAAAGTCCCTCTTGCCCTTTGCCATACAAAATTAGGCAAAGGCAAACATACTTTTACAAAAATACTATTTCCATAGAGTTTTAAGAAATGAAATACATAAATATATATCTAATTCCCAAAAGAGTCATCTGAAGTCTGCCAAGACAAAGAGTTTATTACTTTAAAGACCTTAGATGGTTCTACCCAGGATTAATGAGCAAAATGTTGGGGTTTTTTTCTTACACAGCATATCGTGAATTGTTGCTTCTCAACTTCACGAATGAATGACTATGAACCGAAAAAGTGGGTGAACATTGGTGTGGTTTTTATTTTTGTGAGTTCTAAAAGAATTGGGAAGAAATGAAATTAAATAGTGAGACCTTTTGTGTGAGAAGTAGGCTTAAACATAACTATAAGAGTTCTCCCTCTTTTCTCTAGTTTCTCATTTTTATTTTCCCATTTCTCATTGAGGAGGAAAAAGTTACTTTCAAGCTGTTCTGGGTGGGTGAAGTCTTTACTGGTCTTGGGGAATGGCTGTCCAACTCTTACTGCACCATTTTTCACACCGCTCATAGAGTGGTGGCATCACTTCCCAAAACACTCCAGACAAAGTCTGGGACATTGAGAAAGGTTGGATTGCCAGATTCCCCACTGTGTGCACAGGGTTGCACACATTTACACCCACTTACACCTTGGAGGGTCACTGTAGAATTTGGGAACACTGATTGCTTTGCATGTAACTCCAAGCAGTCCCTTTTCTGGGTGTCTTCATTTCTTGCCTACCCTGGCCTGAGGTTACACCTTAACTGAGCTGCAAACCTTCCTAAAAATGCTTAGGTGAGCTCTGTCTGAAGCAGCAGAGATCTGTGCTTAAGCAAGTGAGCTCCATCTCCCCGGTGTTGGGGGACAGCCAGGCTGTTGGCACAGCAGCAGCAAGTACCTGATTGCCAATAGGTTAAGGACAGACCTGATTGCCCCATGCAGTCAAAATCTGATGAGTGGAGGCAGAGCGAACAGACATGAGCAAATACAGGCACTCCTCTCTGACGTATAAATGTGCACCAAAGTTCATTCAGGAGCAGCTTCACAAACACTCTCCGAGTCCTAAATGCGGGGCTTTAAGATGGAAAGAGTTACTAACCATGAATGTGAGAGGAGTCACTGCACAATGTGCCGCACTGTACGAATGCATGGAGCATGCTCTTTTCCCCGGCTCCCAACACTAGAAATACTCATGCCTAGTCATTCTTTTCCTAGCACACACCTAGCCTTACACAAAATGCTTCAGAAACAAGAGACCTTTTCTGGAAGCCCCAATGATGCTGAAGGTGATGCAGAAGTGAGGGGGTGGGAAGGCATCAACCCTTTCACTGCTCGAGGCTAAAACTCTGCTTATTGGTTTCAAAACAGTTCCAGCTGAGACCATGGGCTGTGCTGAGAGTAACGTGATAAGCACTAGGCTATTATCTAGTTAAGTCATAGATACTGAAGACCACAGTACTAATATGGTAACATTTATCGATGGGGCACTGCCTTTTCTTCTGTTTCCCCCTTCTTCACCCCTGTATCAGCCCTCATTGCTGAAATGTAAAAAGGAATTACTATGAAGAGGAGTAAGAGACAATGTGGAACAGCTGTAGCATTTCTCTGCCAGAGCAAATCTAGGAGGAGAAGAGCCTGGGCTTTTGATGTTCAATATCCATAAGTGCCTCCAAGTTTAAAACACATGAACTCCATGCAGCTGCTCCTGCTTCTCCTGCTTGGACTGCCCACCTCAACTGAAACACAGAGCTGTAAAGGTTTTGCTTTTAATTTTTGTCTTGAGTTTCTCCAAGGTAGCAGGAAAGCACAGAGCAAATACTGTCAAAGGAGCGATTAGGTCCACCTTTGGTAGGGAAAGGATCCCCAATAAGGGGGCTGGAGGAGCAGGAAGGTGTCACTAAACAAAACAGTAACAGCAGTGAAAAAAATCAGAAAAATCTGATCCTGGAATCAGACTAAGATCCTAATTCGAAACAAGTGAAATTCATTGCGATGAACAGGTTATGAAGTACCAATGGGCATCCAGATGGCACATGTGTCCCCTGTTCCTTCTGTTGATAAATATAGCATAAATACTGAATTATGATCCATCCACACCTTTTCCTTGAGTTTTTTTCATCTTAATTTCTGCATTAGTCTTCATTCCTGTTCTTTGATGTCAGCTACAGTTTTAGTCAGAAGTATTTGGGTACTTGTTATACTGCACTGCAAATCTGTTTACTGTTGTTCCTTCTGAATATTAATAAGAGAATGTTAGATTTTTTAAATGAATCTTGCTCATGAATTTTATCCGGTGTTTGCTGTTTGCCAATATAAACAGATAAATGGAGGGTGGCAAGGCTCAAAATTTTATTCTGCATATAGTTATTTTTTTGCTAAGTCCCTCTGTGATTTTTAATAAGTTTGGTTTTCTTTCAAAAATATGTTCCAAGATGCTGTTAAAAAAAATTAAGCAAAAGCCTTTCTTGGCAAGCATCTCCACACTGGTTACTCAGATGAACGTGTGAAAACAAACCAGAAATGGCCAGGGGGAAACAAAGTGGTTGCTTCCAAGAGCTTGTGGGGTAGTTTTCTGTGGAATGGAGAATAAAAAATAAAATCTCTTGATCAGGTAGCACTTACGCTTCATGGCAGGAAGCTAAAACTGGAGAAATTATTCTTCCCAGTGCTGCTGCTGTAATCAAAAAACACTATGCTGTAACCAAAAGCACTATGTTCCACTAGAGGGATCTGCACTGGCACTGGAATTTCCAGTGGGACAATGGAGAGCAGCGCTGGAGGTGGCTCTGAGGTTGTGAGCACCAGAAGGGCCAAACAAGAGCAGTGTGAAAGAGCAGTGCTCTGCCAGCCTGCTCTTCAGGAGCTCAGGGAATGGTCACAGAGTTTCCTGGTGCTGGAGCACATCAGAGATCACCAGACCCATGTCCCTGCTTTGAGCACCTGAGTCTTGCTGAAGAGCTCAATGATGACAGACGGTGCTTTGCCCACATTTACCGCTGGGTTTGCGTTCAGGACCAGGCCATGGCAACACTGGTGTTCCAGCCACAGGGAAACAGCGTATGCAGACGGGAAGAGAATGTATCATTTGAGATAGCTGTTGCTTTGAACTATCCTATTACAAAGCTTGTACAGCAGTTAACAGTATTACAGCACAAAGGAATAAGTGACCTTATGAAAGAAATTTGGATTTTATACCAAAATGTGTTCACCAAGGCCTTGGCTTTTGTAAATGCACATAACTTCTGTTTTTTAAGGGCACAGACTAAGATGAACAAGAGATGCATTTGGAGTGGTAAATAGAGTGGATAAGAAATAACAGAGTTTGCAGAGACTGCCACATGCTATAATTGGTGAACTGGTATTTGGTATCTGAAGCTTTGACAAGCAATGATAGCAGCTGGCAGAGGAGAAGGAAGACCGTAGTTCTGATGCTGTGAAGTGTTGATAAAAGGGCAAAATTTTGGCCTGGAATCCTTGGGGACACATCCCCAGGCAAAGTCCTGTGCTTTGAGATGCTCTGAGTCTCCCCTGACATCCCCCCACTTATTGCAGGGTAAGAGTCAAACCAAGGTTTGGTCAACCAGGACAGAGCAGCACCCCTTCTTTGAGCTTGTGACAGAGTGGAGTTGCACAGTGACAGGCAGAGAACGAACTGGTAGGAGTGGCAGAAAGTGGTGGCAGGACAATTTAGCTTGCAGGAGCCCTATATGCTGTGCTGTGAAGCTGGTAGACAGTGACAGGAGATGACTGCTGGTGGGTAGGACATGAAAGAAGGTGAGATCCCTGCTGTATGCAGGTCTGTAGACAGCTTGAGAGGTAGATGATGTATCTGAGTCCACTTGTCACACATCCAGGTTTTCAGTAACAATCAACCATTACTCTGGAGGAAAAAACACAACGGTGATGGTGAGTGGAGAGTCGCACTTGTACCATAGACAAGTCATTAGGCATTGCCACAAGGGACTGACTCATGCTGGAGCGCTGCTCTCTCACCATTGCCAGGTAGCAGAGCTGGGTCAGAGTGATGCTGTTGTGCTGCTTGGCCTTTAGTTCATTCCAGCAGTCATCAGGAACTTGTACAGCTGCTTGGCAAAGATTAAAATCCCACATTTGCTAGTCTCAGGAAAATTCTCAAATTATGTGTTAGAAATATTAAAGACAGCCTTGCACCCATAAGTAGATTATTTTTTGGAAACAGGTCAAACTGTGTGTGTTGGAAACTAAGAAAGTAGTGTCTGAAGACAAAAATCACAACAAGGAACTTTCATTGCTTATTTCTGAAAAGTTTTCTGCTTTCATTTACAGAGTTTGTGTCTATATCCAAGCCTATGGTGTGATTTGCCTTGCTATTCCCACTGGAAATAGATCAGGCAGGACTTATAACGAACCTTCAACAAAAAAAATTATTTCTTTTAAGGAAGTGCATTCAGATTCTTGCATTGCATTCATGCAGCAATTCAAGAGCTGCGTGCTTGTGGCTGCTGCAGCTTCCCAGCTCCTGTGAGGATGTTGCTTAACCAAACAATACGTTGGTCTTACGCTGGGGCTTCAGCAAGCTGCTGACAAAGAGACACATGATGGAACAGGTGTTCATTGCCTTTCTGTCCAGTCAGTCCTCCCTGTCTGAGGAGAAGGCTCTAACAGCATCACTGTCCTGTCTGCACAAAGCATACTGCCCTGCAGGGAAAGCCAGTCAGTGCAGTATCAGTGGCTATTTATGCTGAATCGTCACAGGCCTGTTGTCTGTCCAACATCTGTGTCTTCAGTCTCATCTTAAAAATGCTGCATCTAGACCTGAATAGAACAAGCTCTAAGTATTTCCTTAAAGGAGCATTGCCTATGACATTACCTACAACAATCAGTGAATAGGGATTCTTTCCATAGCAACTGCACAGCAGTTATGCTTTAGTTACTGATCTTATGTAGTTGTTGGCTGAAATGGAATCAACCTTTCAAACCATAAACACATTACATTCTTTTTACCAAACAATATTGCTTTAAGAATCAGGACCTTAATATTTTAATGTGTTGTTATATTTATCAAGTCATTCATATTTTGTCTAACACCATTGTATCAGAGGAAGAAACTGTAGAAATGCAGTTAAACATAATTATTAAATGCTTAATTTGCCAGGTTTTTATACCTACAACAGCCATTTCTCAGTATTGTCAATATTTTACTTTGCCATTGTGATTGCTGTTCACTATTTACTTGCTGTATTTTTAACATTTAGTCCTATATTAGAAATCTGATAGATCTAGAGGTGAAAAAGTGGGGAAAAAAATGCCTAAAATCATGTTGAATTTTATTTCATTCTGTGCATTTATTGCTGTTATTGTTAGCTGACATTCTCTTAGCTCACTGCACTCTGCCCATAATCTAATCTATCCTGAAGAATAACGCAGTAGTCTATGAAGCAATTATAAGGATCTTCAAGTGCCTTCAAGGATTTTCTGTACTTGGACTGCAAAAGCATTTTGATCTGTTGTTGACAGAATGGGCACAATAAATCCCATTTTGACTGTTCCTAGAATACCACCTATTAATAAGGAACGATCTAGAGGGCAAAGAACACGATACCAATTCATCACAAGTGGACTCAGAAATAATGCTACTGGTTTTGACTGCGTCATTTGGCATCACAGTGGCTGTGGATTTCAACCGTGGATGGCAAGTCACGAGTTGTTAGCTCTCCTTTTCTGCTTGGAGAACACACATTTTTCTGGTTGTGATGTTCTGCAAGACAGTGCATTCTGCTCTTCTGTATTTTTTATTATTTGGTAAAAATATGCTGCACCTACAACCTTGTGTGGCTATGAAGGCATTATTTTTTGGACTGAAACACAATCTTATTTGCCACCTCTTGAAGGACACTGCCTGCAGCTTACCTCACTATTTTATTTTTGAGAAGACTCTGGACTGGAAATGTACAAGTAGAGTTTTCCATTTTCAAATGTTCAAGTAATTAAAAAGCAGGAGGGAATTATATGGCTAATGCCAGCTCACTCCTACCAGAGCTGGCTTGCACCTTTGTCAGGAGTCTTCCCTCCCTACTCTAGTGGTCTGGAAATTGCGCTGCCCTTGGGGCTGCAGAAGAGCTGCCGACTGGGGCTGTGGGCATCTGCCACCTACTCTGGGGATTATACTGGGGGGTTTTGTGTTAAACTGGTGCCACTCTAAACTAAGCCTAGCCACTTCACTTGTCCAGCTGCTTTTCCATCCCACTGGCAGACCCTGACAGTTTTGTTTTGCCTGACATAAAGCCCTCTGGCTGCCCTAATGTAATCTGTTCGCTCAGCTAATTCCCAGGTTGTTTATTGTGGGCCCCGTCCAACACCCGCAGAAGGCCACGCAACCTTCAGCTGCCTCGGCAGCTGTTGGACTGGGCCTATAAAACAGGGACTATATGCTATTTTCAGGACATTAAGAGCTTGGATTACTTAAAAACTGTACAGTGGTGTGTTTTGATCATCATAGAAGGAGGAAAGGCAGCAGAAAAAAATTGCCTTTGAGATGGTATCTTCCACTTTTCAGGTGTTTTGGAGACACTTTGGAGGAAAAGATATTGTTTGGATCAAGGAACTCATCCAGGTCATTTCCTGACCTGAAATGGTGAGGAGATGAAGAAGCTCCTGTCAGGCAGGACTTGTCACCCTTTCCAGCCTCCTCTCTGTTTACAGGGGAGCCTATTCTCCATGAACTGTGTAGGCAAAGAGTTGAGACAGGACAGCTAGTTCCCAGACTAGATACCTAGTTACCAGACAGCCATCAGCAGAACTTGTGGAGGCACAGGTGGATCTAGGATGGATCACATAGTTTTGCCCTTGAGAAATAAAGCTTTTTGGTCATTCTGGTCCAAGAACACAGGAAATGAAGGAGTCACCCCTCTAGCTGCTTTGGTGAGTTCAAATTCCTTCAGGAGAAGGGGAGCTTCTCATCACAAAAAAAAAAAAAAAAATTAGCCTCAATGTCATCTTCCCAGTGCCAAACAGGAGATTAGCTTCAATTGCTGGTACATTTCTCAGTAGCTGCTTGTGACATGTATCAAAACTGTATTCTTCTTCAATTTTTAAAAGTGATTTAAACCTTGGTTTAGAAAGGACATTTTATTGAATGCTCAATAACCCCTCCAGTCATTGTTCATAAATACATTTCTGGCCCACAAACTTCATTCCCACAACAGTGGGAATGTGAAAACAGTGAAAGTCCTGTTTAAATTATTTTGCAATTCTACTTAAGTTATCCATATATCAGATCTTAGTTGTGACTGTTGCTTGCATGACAAATTCTCAAGCAGGTTTCTGTCGGTAGAGAATGGCTTTCCACTAATCAGGTATAATGGTAAGCTTCCAGTGACACTGATGTTGCCTTTTGGAGCCAGCACACTCCTGCTCCAAAACCTAAAACCCAAAGGCATTAGTCATTAGTAAATCTTCTGTACAATATGATGTGTAGCAACTTGCCTTAAATGAGATATAATTAAGATGATTTGACAGAATCTGTATCCAATAATACTTCTTAATGGTTAATTTAAGGGAAACGAATTTCCAATTTTGTTCTCTGGGTACTTTTTCTTCCTCTTTTTTTTTTTTTTTAAGAGACATCTTCAAACAGCTGTGACCACCTGGTTTACTATTGCTTAGATCCAGTTTTTGGTTACAAGGAAAATTAAAAACCACAGTAATAGTTTGAGGTAGGTGAATCCACCACTGAGAAAATCTCTTCAGATTTTATCTTCATTTTGAAGTAAAATGGGAACTGGTCCATGCCAAATAACAGAAGCAGTTTCTGGGTTGCTCTGTTTGATTCTGACTATAAAGATATATCTAGAAGGGCTTTGGAGCTCCTGGTTTCAGCACACATTGCAGTTGCACCTTGATCCCATTTTGAAGCAAGACCAAGGGATTATAGCCCTTTGTACCCGCCTGGTTTCTTCAACCAGAGGTACAAAAAAATGTATCTCATTAGTCCAGGTCCTCGACACAGTTGGGTGACTGGGATGGAGGGTGTGCTGCAACACCCAGCTACTGGTCAGCTGTACCTTGCAACATCCTCGTGCTTTCAAGGTCAAAGTAGGATGGCAAAATTTCAATGTAATCAAAGTTCTCCAAACTGTCAAGACTATGTAATCAACATGTAAATTAGGCTTGTTGATTTTTCAGAGTATATCTGTAGTGGTAGATGTTGTCCAAAGTTTCAAATGATTCCCAAGAGTGAACTGCCATCAGAAAATTCAGAATACAGTGTCCTGTCTACAGCCTCCAATCTAGTCAGTATTAATAATAATTCATATGCATTTGTTTTTGCTCTGCAGGTAATATTTTAACTCCAATATGGGAAAGCAAAACAGCAAACTACGCCCTGAAGTCATGCAAGATTTGCTAGAAAGTACAGACTTTACAGAACATGAGATCCAGGAGTGGTACAAAGGCTTTTTGAGAGACTGTCCAAGCGGACATTTATCTATGGAGGAGTTTAAAAAAATATATGGAAACTTTTTCCCTTATGGGGACGCTTCTAAGTTTGCGGAACATGTGTTCCGCACTTTTGACGCCAATGGAGACGGAACAATAGATTTCAGAGAATTCATCATAGCCTTGAGCGTAACGTCGAGAGGTAAACTGGAGCAGAAGCTGAAGTGGGCATTCAGTATGTATGACCTCGATGGGAACGGCTACATCAGTAAGTCAGAGATGCTGGAAATCGTGCAGGTATGTGCTGCTCAGAGGCACCCCTTGGCCTCCCTCCTCCCAGCAAATTGTGAAGAAATGTTGCAATGAGACACTGAATTTAAAAATGGCAGTATTGGTTTATGATCTTGCGTAGCTGCTTGGATACAAAATTTATTTGGCAAAGATCGTGTCACAATTCAAACTACAGCGTTTGATACCCACTGCAAGTTTTTCCTGAGCAACAAGCTGCATGGGCATTTCTGTTGGGCTGGAACACAGCAACTAACCTGCTGATAAATGTGGTTCTCTCCTCTGGGAAATCACCCTCAATTAATTATGATTAATTACAGTTGAACAAAGTAGGTATATTAGAACAACCAGGCCGTGTATTTGTGAGGAAGGCAGGCTTCCTCCACAATAAGAAACATGTGCTTTGATTTGTTACTGATGTTTACTTCATGTTATTATGAAGAACCAGCTCACATATTTTAAAGATGTCTATCTGTTTAATTCCAGTGAGGTCTGTGTACTTAAAATCATACTAGCTGTCTTCATATTAGGTTGCCAGTATAGATAAATCTTATCTGGGTAGATGATGATTCCACACACAGCCCCATTGGTTGTGTTTTCTTGTGGTGTTAGTAGGAATCCGACCTCACTTTGGCTTTCTCTAACTTGTTTTTGCCCTTGAGGCACATCACTCTACTGAAACATTTTAAACATTTTTGATATTGTAGTGTATTTACACAGCTTGAATCTGTATAATGCAGCACTGTTAAAAAAAGAAAAAAAAAAAAAAAAAAAAAAAAAAAGGCTGTTATCAAGATCCTTTCCTTTCCCTGGAAATTTTGATGTGCTAACAATGTACTGTATTATTCAGACTTATATTTGTGCTGGAAATCAAGGGAAAGGAATGCACAAAAATTTCAGGCTGTGGTGGCAAGCTGCATGTAGGGAGTCAGCCTAACACGTGATACCCCTGTGTGTCTACCAGGGCTCTTCTCACGCCCTCCGAACAGTGGCCAATGCCAGCACTTGCACTGCTTCAGCAAGACCAGACACAAAGCTCAGCTGCAAATCTGGGGTTGCTTTGTTGTCTTTCACTTAGTCTGTTTTGTGTTCCTGTGTCTGAGCTGAGGAGCAGAACTGCTTTCAGATCCAGAGACCTCCCTGTCTCTGTGCCATGACAAACCCCATGGAATATTTGCATTAGACGATTCTTTGTTCCTTACAAATCTTCCTCTCCTCCAGGCAGGATAAACAGCCTGTCAATTATTGTTTTTCTAGCTGTATTTCTCCTCATGAGAAAACAAAAAGAAACCCAAAAGAACTAACATAGCACACAGCAAACACAAAGAGCCAAACCCAAGTGACCACCTGCTCCTCAGGAGGAAGAGACACCTCAGGTGCTGCAGGACCCCTCGCTGCTGTCAAGGAGCCCGGGAAGGCAGTGAGCTGAGAGGCAGCACAAACACCCCAGGCCAGGAGACTTACAAACAGGGACAACAAGGCCACAAATTTGTTCATGTCAAATTTAATGAAAACATTGGTGGCTGGATTTTCTGTAGTGAGCCAAATAAGGACAGGCAAAGCCGGCAGCTTTTTCCAGTTATCCCAGATCTGCTTGCCAGCATGTTTAGAGACTGAAATGCTCTGCCTTCTCTCCATATTCATACTGGTACCAAATCGTAGCATTGCCCTTTACAGCCATCAAACAAAATTGCAGCTTAGGGATCAGCCTAGGGTGACGTTCTGTTAATGTGTATATCCAACCCCAAGCAGCACTTTGGCTGTGCACACCACTCAGCCTGGCACTCCAGCCCTTCCACGGCACTTCTTGGGAGGTTTGGCTCTCTCCTCCTCTCAGATTGAACCTGAAACTCAACCACATGATGCTTTCTCTCATATAATCCCTCCTTATTTTGTGGGATTCAGTTTTGAGGGATCACCCAAAAAGCAGTTATGGAAGTGAACAGCCTAATTAGCCTGAGCAGCAGTTATTTCTGTACCATGGAACATCAGCGGTTTTCCAGTCAGGAAAGCTGACCTTTCTGTGATGGAGCTTCCCATGAGGCAGTATGCTTGTAGATCTCACTCTGTTCTCTTCTTTCAGGTTTTTTTGGATGCATTGATCTCCCTGTATTGCACTGGTCACCCACAGCTCCTCCCAGTGGGGTAGGATTTGTTGTATAGTCTCTGGAACCATGTTCAGCTGATATCTGAAAACTGAAGTAGATGAGCATATTTTCCTGCTTTGTTGAGAGGTTTCTTTGATGTAGAGTGATTAGATACAAAAAGCCAGCAAACAACTATCACTTTCATTTATGAAAGATGATTATTTTTTAATATGGAATGACAGGATTCTGTATCACATGTCTTCCTGGGGGCCCTCAGCTGTCACAATCTGATAGTCAAAACTCTGATATATGTCTCAAAGGAACCTATTACAAATCCCTTATCTAGCATAAATTTTCATATCGATAGAGCAGGATTAAGTTTTCATTGGATTTTTGCATAAGACAATACATCAAAATGAATGCTAAAAGAGACACCATCAAACTGAAAGTCTTAGTTTCAAAGATAAATACTGTCCCTGCTACTGTGGGATTACTGTATCTTAAATAATATAGGGGAAGGCACACTTTTCTTGTTTTTCAGTCTGCTTTTCTTTGTGCTTTGAGAGCCCTCTCTCAGTGATTTTCACTGTTAGGCAGCTGGTTCTTTGCATTTCCCTTCCATTGCTCTGGCCTAAACTAATGCAGTGCAGGCATTGCACTCTTGCTCAGTGTTGCAATAAGGAGCTTGAGGTAACAGTGGTAGTAGCAGCAGCACTGAAACAGCAGGACTACTGGTTAAGATGCCCCACCAGAGCCCTAGTGACTGGCCAGCTGCCAAGGAGATGAATGTGAATGGTCCCTAAAAGCTCTTTGAAGCCCATTTTCTTTGCAAAGTGATGTGCTGGATGGCAAAGCACCTGCATTCCCTTAAGCTCCATTTGCCATAGTGCTGTTAACCATGTAGGCATAGCCCAGTGCTGACTCACCACACTTGCCCAGGAGAATCCCTCCAAAAAGCCCTGCCTAGAGACCCACAAGAAGTACAGCTGGACAGTGTGGAGGTTCATATAACTTGAAGGTCTTTAGTGGTGGACCGACAGTGGTAGAGCCTAAAGAGAGAATGTCCATGGGATACTGTTACACTTATCAGGCACAGCACATCTGCAAAGTACTGTGGGAAGATGCTTCATAGCCTGCCCTCTTGACAGACCTTGCCACAGTTCCTCTTAAATTCATATCTCGAGCTTTTCATGTCTCCCATATGTTTACCTATAATCTAAATAGCCCAGTCTATTCAAAAATAGCTGCAAACAAGCTGGAAGGTTTGTGTTTGTTCCCCTTGCTGAAACAGGACATATTTGGCTACAGTCTCTTAAAATAAGAGTTCAAATAAGAGATGGAAACCTTTTTCTAAGGATACATTTTTTCACTATATGGAGTCAAAAGCCATCTTAAGAATATTGAGCAGAGAGACAAGAATAACACTTTCAGTTTAATAAAAACAGAGCACACACGTTTCACTTGCTGGGCTATCTTATTTGCAAGCCAGGAAGAAACAGAAGCTGATATAGGAAGAAGCAGAAGCTAATATGACTCTGTAAAGACAGTGTCATAGATCTCCATGAGATTGAGAGGAAAGAAATTTTTTTTAGGCTAAATATTCACCTCGTGAGACTTTTAGCTGTCAAAATTTATTTGAACAGAGCAAAAAGGATTGACTGAAAACTCGTATTGTCATTGCTGCCATCACCGTAAGGAGGTTTTTGACAGTTTGCTCGGTATACAGGGAAATGCAGCTCTCACCAAGGCTCCTGGCCTGAGTGCAGCAGTGGCAGTCAGCGATCGGGAGCAAAACCAGTGCGTACAGGGAAAGGGATGAGATTTGCCCTAAATCACCCACTGCTGTTCATCCACAGGCAGCTGGAAAATCAAAGAGGAGAGTGCAGCAGGGCAGCAGATGAAGCTGGAGCCTGTGCTTGCTTCAGTGACGTACACAGGGTTCTGGAGGCACTTCTTGGTGGCATTCAGGGGTGCCAGGGAGCTGTAAGGAGCGCTCCTGACAGAAGTTCACCTAAGAAAGGTACCCTGACTCATGAGGCTGCTGATATACAGCAACCTCCAAACTTCTTCCTTCTGAGTGCCACTGATGGTTTTCAGCCTAGGTGCTGGGAAGCTGAGGAGTCACACTCCATGTGGGATGGAGTTCCTGCAGCCTTTCAGTCCCACGTCCCAGCACAGGGTTAGTACAGCCCAACTCCACGTAATTATTGCATGAACCAACTTCCTTTCAGGGCTTGCTCTTTCAAACACAATAAAGAGCTCTATGTAGCTGCATTGAATTAATATGGGGCAAGTCTCAAGATTCTTAATCAGCTTTAACTGGCTTTTATTTTGGGAAAACTTCCCACTAAACTTCTGAGTAAGGACATAAGAATTTGTCCAGAGTAACCATTTTCAGCATGAAAGGAACGCTTACAATGTTATTCCCATCTGGCTTTCCTAGAATATCTCATCTGTTATTGCCTTCACACGCCTCTGTGAAAAGGACCCTGTAGGATGAAGTCATCCTGAAGCACTTCTTTTTGTCCTAAAAATCTGCATATTCTTACTATGGTTACTTTGATCAGGGTAAACACCCCTGCACTCCCGGGCTGGCGCATTCCTCCCACACTTTCAATACAGATTCTCTGCTTTGCTGTCTTCTCACCCATAGTGAGGGAATGACCCCTCCACCTCTCTTCCTACCCCAGACAAAAGCCAGACTGCTTCAGATGCTTAAACACTGGCAGATTTATAAGCCTCATCTTTGCTCTGACTCTTGCGAGCCTTGCATGCTGATGAGGATGAGGAAGGTGTAAATTCTAACGTCCACCCTCTCCTTTTTTTCTCTTCCTCTGTTGCCTCCTTCGCCCAGCTCCCTAACTAATGCAATCACATCTTCACTAACTTGTTAACTGTCCACTGGAGAAACCATATTGGGTGAAAACAAGCATTTGAATGTGTGGGAGAAAGTGATCCACATCTACAGAGCTGCCAGGCAAGGTGATGCCCGGTGCAGCGCCCACGAGCTGCAGTGGGAAGCAGAAGGAGCTGGTTAGACTGGGGCAGTGCTGCCTTGGGCTGGGATATGCTGCCCCTCCAAGCGGCCGTGAGGATCACCCAAGTCTACCACCCTGAAGCTGTCTGGTTGCTGCCGTTGTCCCAGCTGTGGCACTGCAAAGATACCTAACACAAAACCCACTTGTTTATCGGTGCTGCGTGCTCATGTTTGCAGACAATGTTTGGATAAGGACTTCAGAGACAGATCCTCATCCTTGTTTTAAAATTAAATTACCTCTCTTTCGGGGGAGCTTGTACCAAACATGACTAATGGATTTGTCTGTGCAGAGAATAGCTATGGGTGGTGCCAGTGCTCTGTGGGACCAGAACGAATTGTGAATGGGATTTTGAGTTGTGTTTGCACACCAACCCCCAAGGAAAAGACCAGCTCTTTGATGGTCCAGTCTTTGTTATCTGGGAGACACAGCAAATGCAGGGAGTGAGTCACTGCCCTCCCTGCCACAAGGAGGGAGAGAAAGGAGATGGGGGAGAAGCAAAGGCAGGGTGAGGAGGCAGGTGTAGCGAGGATGGAACCTGGAAGGCCAAAGCACAGAGACACACCACAGCATGGGACATGACCTCGGTGGTCTTACTGTTCCCCCAGGCTCTGGGACCTGCCAATGCCTAACTTGCTGCACAAATGCTAAATTCATCCAAAGACTGTTTTAATAAGGAAAAATGTAACCTCAGTCCAAATCCAGATGGTGTTCAACCGTGACTAAATGAAGAAACACAGTATTTCATAAATGAGTGTCCCACTAAAGAGGGAAGCTGTGTGTACTGGTGTCACCCAATGCCCTCCAGCATCCCAGAACAGGTTCCAGCCAATGTTTCCAGGATATTTTCTGCCTATATCTGTAATCATACCCTTGCATTAAGATAATGTGTTTCTTACCAGCTCTTTGCTCCTGTCTATCACACAGGCAATCTATAAGATGGTTTCATCTGTAATGAAGATGCCAGAAGATGAGTCAACACCAGAGAAGAGGACAGAGAAGATCTTCCGTCAGATGGACACCAACCGTGACGGTAGGCACCCTTCAGGGGGAGTGGCTGGGGTGTCCTGCCCACACAGGACGACCCCACAAAGCCACTGCCATACAGCAGGGTGCAGCCAGGCAGGACTTTGCCTTGCAGGGTTGCTTTCCCAGGGATTTTCCTTGGGCTCCCCCAGCTTCCTTACACCATGTTTGTCCAGAGGCTTGTCAGTTGTGCTGCAACCCACTGCATGCACTAAGTAAACCTGTTTCTTTTCTAGGAAAGCTCTCTCTGGAAGAGTTCATCCGAGGCGCCAAGAGTGATCCGTCCATAGTCCGTCTCCTGCAGTGTGATCCCAGCAGCGCCGGGCAGTTCTGAACCCATTCTTTGGATGAATTATGTATCTGCTTTTTTTTTCCTTGCCAAACAACATTCATGGTAGTGTTGCCTCTGTATGGCCAATTATGCCTTTATTTGTGGCATCTTATAGCTTCTTTTGTTGTGGATTAATTATAAGAATGCTGAATTGCTCTTATCAATTTTTCCAGAGCATGGGCAGTACTGTTTTAAACAGATATTGTGGTGTTATCATTGTTTTAAAATTTTCATTTGGGTTTTTTTGTTTGTTTGTTTGTTTGTTTTAATGTGTCTGGTTTTGGAAAGTAGGTGTTGAGGAAGAGCGAGCCAACAACAAAACCCTTGGCAGCAAGACACACTGAGAGATTTTAGATTGCTGCTTTAATTGTTAAGTATTCACCTGAAGGACCTGAAAGTGTTGTAGAGGCTGAGCCAAAGGGGTTGTGATGGCTGGGTAAGATTCAGCTAGAACCTGTCCAGGAGGCACCAGTTAAGGTCAAAGACAGGATTGGGAAAAAGTACTAAAGTGCAAAATGTATGGGGTATATTGTCCACTCCTATGCCTCCTTGTTTCAATGCTGTGAACATTTTCCAGGTTGTGAAGGAGAAGGGACAAAACAGAGGTTGACATTTTTTAACTAGGTTTACAGTGGTTGGATTCACATGGCTTTATCTGAAAATTCAGCAATTTGCAATCCTGATCTCCAAATCCACAACTGACAATACCTCTTGCCGTTTGGGATCAGCAAAGGCAGACACAGATATGAAAAACTGGGTCTTGACAATGAATTTAAGGGAGATACATGTTGAATGTGAAATTTTCAGGTTAGTAATAAAGCAGTTGCTACTAAGGAGAGTGGGCATTCACGTGAGAAACTCACAGACACCTGCAAGCATCTCCAGCTGAGGCACATCTGCTATTCTGAATGCTCTTGCATAGGAGGAAATTTTTGGGGGTGTTTTTGTCTCTCTCCACATAGCTAACAGAGTTTCTGGGCCTGCTCTTAGGGGGAGGCTGTCATCAAAACTTGTTTTAAACATAAAATTGTAGCATTTATATTTCATTTATTTTAGTAAAGTTCAAAAAAAATCTGTACTGAAATGAGGAAATGGTACGCTTTATGATATATTTATATAGATAAAAATTAAAACAAAAAAAGATCAGCTCGAGAGAAATGTTGAATGTTTATCTTTTCGCCTAGATGCAGGAGTTCTGAAATTTGCTGCTGCAAAACTTTATCCTTTGGTCAAAGTTGCTGTATGCAAAGCTGGTACACGTGCTAGAATTTCTTAGGGACTTGTCAAGTGCTGTTGCAGCGGAAAAGCTTTAGCAACAGGAGGCATTCTGCTGAGTAAATTGGCATTAACCAATCATTGGCTAAAGTCTGCTCTATGATCCTGTTGGAGAGGTACCCATGCAGGCAGCGCACAGTGTTGGGAATTCATGAGCTCGTTAGAGTAACCTTTGTCTGACAGGCAAGGTTGGCATTTTGTCAAGTGACCTTGTAGTTGCTAATCCCCAGTAGCCTTAATTTAAAATAAACTAAGTAAAATAAGTCTGCTTTGCAGATGATGATTAGCTAAGTACTAATTAGAAGTCATGAATAAGTAGCTGAGTATGAATAATTTTATGTGGAACACTAGATAGTATGTACAATAACTGACAGAAACAATCCTAGACTTGATTTTTTCATACCTTTGCTTTGCCAGGTGTGAAGTGCAAAGCATGTTAAAAGACAATAAAAATAAATTGAAAATAACATTGTTAATTGGTTGTACTAAAATTATTATGAGTGGCTAATTACACTCAATAAATGTCTTCAAGAACACACCTTTGTCTCAAACAATCACAGAAATCTGGTTGATGATATATTCCCCTCACATTAATCAAAATACTGAGCAGAGATGAGTGGGGGAAAATGAGAAGGCAAAAGACGCCCAAACACAGATGCAAACAGATTTCAATCCCAGTGCTTTCAGCTGTTATGAGCATCACTGACAAGTTTTGCATCAATTTTTATGGCTGATGGAAATGTTCCCTATCTCTTTCTCCCAAATCTTCATTAGACATCCTGTGCACAAATCTAACCCTTCAAAGGAGAGCCTATGCCTACTTTCTTCAAGGTAATTTTCTGCTTTATCTGGAGAGGTCCTCTCTCCCATATCCATCACCTCATGGATAGTGAAAGTTATATTCCCCCTTGAGTGCTTTGAGGGTTGTTTTTCAGCAGGAGAAACTTGGCCAGACTGCTGGAGATTGCTGCAGGAAGGTCAGGGGGCATGCACTGATCAACACCCCCCTCTTCCAGACGGGAATGACGAGTCCCGCCGCCTCAGCTGCTCCTGGGGTGCTCCATCACCACTCCAGCATGGGCAGCAGGACAAGGTGACGCCAGAGGATCCCTGCTGAACTTCTAACCTCCCGGCTCAGTGCAGGCACCCACGTCCAAAATCAGCCCAGACCTATGGAAGCTGGCATTTACTGAAGGTGAACTCGGATACCTTCTACGGTTCCGTCTTCTTAATGCTGTGAAAACACTTGCATGTGACTGAAACTTTTAAAACATTGCCTTTCATTTAAGCAACGACATTCTGCCTCTTTTTCATTTTACAGGATGTTTCCAGCCCAGAACCTAATCTCTCAGTTTGTTTTTGCTCAGAAGTTTTGGGGTTCTGGGGCCAGGCTTATGTCATATGTTACTACCATACAACATGTGTTTGAAAATACAACCTGCGCTATGATCCCAGGCCAGTGGAGATGTAATTCTTGCCACAGTTCACAAAATTTGGAACAATAAGAATTAGGCTACAGCTGCAGAGAACAGAGCTGGAGATAAGAGTATTGTATAAATATTTGCAGAGTGAACTAAGGTTATTCTTTTACCTGACTACCACTGGTTGGTACTGTTTTAAATTATTAACTACCTTTTCTTTCTCTGCCTCTGCATGTACTTAAAGAGTGATCCATAGCTGGAACTGTGATAGGAGCATCCGCAGACCTCAAATCAGCAGGACTGCAGTGGTATGCTGTGCCTCAGATTGGCATTTTCTGCTTTGCTGCCATTTGCATTTGCAATCATAACTGCCTTCATAAAGCTTTTGAAGGCAAAGTGGCATATCCTGCATAAAATAGCACAACAAGTCACTTTCAAGTGATCCTTTAGCACTGTCGTCATATAGGAAGGATGGCAGACCGCACATACTGTTTCATATCACCTCTCAGTTTTGTGGATGCATTCACCAGTTTTAGTTGCATGAGCAAGAGGCAACTTTCACTCACGTGTTGTCCAAAAGAATTAACTAGTACATCCCACATGTAGACCAAATCCCTGGAAAATGCCAGTCCCATTTATCCAACATTCCCAGTCAGCTTGCCAAACTCTGTGCCAGAAGATACGAAGTGAGGACTATGGCTTGTGAATTTTGCAGCAGATTGTCTTTGTTTTAGGATACTTTGGGAAGGGAAAAGGGTTGGTTTACCCTTTTAAAACCAACACACATGTTTTTGTGAGCACTTACAGTTTGAGAGGGACTGAGGAAATATTTTTGCTTCAACATTATTTGAAGCCCTGTCAGTCCACTAGTGGATGTTCCTGAGGTACCCAGATCTGTGCTATTCCTCTTGCTGTTCTTAGAGGCTTGTAGGATTTTTCTTATTGCTAGGGCATTTTGTTGTTCTGTGCTATGAGGCATGACCTCCACATTTTCTGCTACTTAAAACAGCAAGCCAGAAGTGTGTAAATTCTGTAACGGGATGAGGTCTGTGTGCAGAAGTATTGCACACCGGCATAAGAGGTGGTCACACGTGACTTGAACACTCCCCCTGGGGGCTGCGCCCCAGGACTTTTCAGCATGTGCTCTCTTCACTGGTGGCAAAAGTGCAATAATGCGGCTTAGCTTAATTTTCTTCCACTGCAGACCAGGTTAAATCACATTACCTTTCAGTTGTTGTGGGCAGAACCTCATCTCAGCTGACTCATGGAAACTTGGTGAACTGTGGTAACTTGATGTTAAGCTCTAATCTGCAGACTAAACCGAGATGAGAAGATGGCCTTGGCCACACGTCTCGGTACATGTGAACCAGGGTACACGGTGACAACTGGCAGGTCCCTAGAGACACGTGGCAGTGAGAAGGGAATCTCCTGCCTCTGAACAAATGCCCTGAGCTGAGGTGCCTCCTTCTTTTAAAACTCTCTTTTGTCTCTTAGCACCACCGGTGAAGATGCAACGTGATAGCAATATAGCATGTCAGGGTCAAGGAGGCATCCTGCAGAAGAGTTTCCTTTTGAAGCTTAATGTACAAGTGCCAAGTGAAACAATCAGAGGGGAGGGCTGGACAAGTCTTCCTGAACACCCATTACACCAGCACCTCCTTTTATCTTTCTCATGGTGCTCCCTGTTTCCTGGCAAGGCAGTCCTTGGGCTCAGGAGTTAGATGTGAGGTACTTGGTGCAAGACTGGTGGAGAAGAATATTTCACCTGCCCTTCACACAAGTATTTGGATGCCTTCTTTGTTCTGTATCTTACTGAGCAGGATCTCACATAGGAGTCTTAAAGTGGGGGAAGTTGGTTTCCTTGGTAGCACCGGCAGAACTTGTGCTTCGAAATTCAGAGAAACTTGGCAAACACCAGACAGCTGAGCAGTGCTCAGGGCTGCATGCAGAGTTTTCCACTGACAGTGCAGTAGGCAGATAAGATGCAAGGCAGTGATACATCAGACTTGTGGTGTGATGTGCTCTGAGATAGGGCTAGACCAGAAATGGCACCTTCCATCCGAGCAGCTCTGTTGCTGCATATTCCATCATAGGCACTGACAAAATACATTCTCAAATACCTCCAGCATGAACATGCAGCTGCAGGAGTAGAATAACTCTGCTCTTCCTTCCATACAAGCAGCAGAGCTGTTCATTATGCCCTGGCAGGAGTTGAACAAACAGCTCCCAGGATGAATTTAGGGCTTTCCCTAAGTGTAACTGAGGGCAAAACATTGCCTGCAGGAGCATTCTTCCCAGTCATGATAGAAAAGAATGGAATACTCCAGTTGACTCTCAAAGCCCAGGTGTCATTTTGCAGGCTGGGGAAGGTGGAAGAATGGCTGTGTTTTAAGCACATGGGGGGGGGAAAAGCAGCAGGGATTGTAAATTGTCATGGAGAGCAGTGCCACTAGAAACCAGGACCAGCACTGAGGAGTTGCAGAAGCCACGAGGTGCCTGTGGCCTTCAGAGCAGTAGAACAATTAGCTGGATGTAAAGTCAGTCTCCTTGCCCCTTGCAGAAACAATCCCTGTCTGCTATGGGAATCTCAGTCAGCAACACCCCTTATTCCAGCCTGGCTTTTGCTGCTGTTTCTTCCAATCATCCATACTGACAAATTGTTTTAGGGGTGAGGATTTTCCATTTCTTAACAAGTAACAGCTGGAAAGGCCAGGTGTGAGGGGCTTCTTGCCATGTACAGGTTTGATTTCCTCATTGCTCCCACAGGTCACGTTATTTTTATGCATTGTTGGGATTAAGCTATTACATGTAAAATGCTGATTAATGTACAATAAGCAAGGCCAAAAAAAAAAAAAAAAAAGCTTGGGTTATAGTGCACAATGCAAAAAGACTACATAAATGAAAAACTGTAAAAGACATCACTGCCTTTCGTCCTGTGTTTGAATTTGCAAGGTGAAATCCTCTTGGCAGTAGTCAGCACAGAATAGCTCCTCTGCACCAGCCCAGCACATGGGACCTCCTGGGCTGCTTCATCCCATGTCCCCATGTGCTGAGAATGGGGACTCTGGGTCCTGCCACAGAGATGGTCAGCTGAGCTTATTAGGCCTGCTGAGGGCTTCCCAGATTTCAAAGCACACAGCAGCCACCCTCTCCCAAGTGTTCACTTACTGTGCAGCTGAGACATGTTTTAGATCTTCCCTTCTTGCCCTGACCTTATACCAAAGATGTTCTCACCTTCCCAGGGCGTGCGCTCAGGGTGTCCGGCTCTCCGAGTCTTTGCACCCACTTCCCAGTTGCCATCCCTAGCATCTCTGTGAACAAACACCAGCCCTTGGCATCTGGAGGAGCCAAGTTTGATGCAGTTGGATGGAACACTTTCTGATTTGATTCCCAGCCTTTGAACCACCTGCATGTACCTTGCCAACCATGCTATTTACTTCCCATTATTAAGTAATAGCAGTATTAAACATTTCAAGGGCACACTGGAACAACATGGTTTTCATTATCATGTGTGTTGAGGCACAGCAGACTGAACCTGACTGGTGCTCATTCTCCACTTCTGTGGTTTGCTCCAGAGAGATTTCTTCCAGGCCAGAGCAGCATTCTCTTGTGCATCACTATTCAACGTGTAGTGCCCCAATCCTTCCTGGAGCACCCAGATGCTGTGGACCAGGAGATAATTCTGGCACAGTAATATCAGGCGAAACTCTTTATGCCATCTGTCAAAAACACATGTTGAGGGTGTGACCTCTGGTTTTCTCCTCCCTGGGGACAGGAGTTTCACCAGTTTTCAGGCCTCATGTTTCCCCATCAAACAGGGTGATGGGATGATGGTGATTAGTAAACCCACCTGAGAAAATCCTCTTAGATTCTAAACTTCATTTGTGCTGCTCATTGGCTGCCCTCAGAGGGAGGATTAATGGGTCCAGTGTGGTTGTCTGGGGGAGAACTTGCCACCATCACTTTTTTATTTCCTGTCATTATCTTGTTCCCATTTCCAGGGCAACCAAATATTTTTTTATTAGTATCTGGAAGAAAAAAAAAAAAAAAAACAAAACCCCAAACCAAAACAAAACAAAACTAGAGTTTCAATCTGATAAGGATCTAAGGAACATTACTAAAGACATTGTGCTCCATGTTAGTCATACAAATACTCTACAAGATCATGTTTCTTTGGTATTTGTGTTTAATTTTCTTATTTGTGTTTGAGGTGTGTTTGTGATTCCTTTCATTATCTTGGATCCTCTTATATTTAGCCCCACTGGTCCTTCAGCATTTATGCAAAAGTCCCAATGATTCCAAGAGCAGAGCTGTCTGAGCTATTCCTACCAAGGTGGGCTCACCGTGCCTGGTAAAATCAAAGTGCTTAATTACATTCAGGGTTATTTTTGTCTGCACACTTGCTGCAAGGAAACAGAGCTGCATATCAATATGTTTAGCTCTTCCAATTGTTCACTTCAATTCCAGCCAAGCAGTTTTGTAGTTGATATTTGTATATTCAGCTCTATTTCACACTTGAACCTGATGTGACCAATATTTTCCTCTTCTGACAGAAGTACTTCATATCTTTTGATTTTTAAATATTGCGAAGTGAATGATGTGATGGATGCAAAAGTAAATAGTTACACATTTGTGTCCTGGCTTTGGCTGTGGTAGAGTTAATTTTCCTCACAGTTGCTAGAATGGGGCTAAGTTTTGGATTTGTGCAGGAAACAGTGTTAATAACAAAGGGATGTTTTCATTACAGTGGAGCAGTGTCAAGGACTTTTGTGCTTCTCACCCCACTCCATCAGCAAGGGGGCTGGGGATGCACAAGGAGATGGGAGGGAACACAGCCGGGACAGCTGACCCCAAGTGATCCCAGGGATATCCCAGACCATATGGTGTCTTGGTCAGTAAGCAAAGATGTGAGGGGGAAGAAGGAGGAAAAGAGGGCTTTTCAGAGTGATGGCATTTGTCTTTGCAAGTCACCATTATGCATGATGGAGCCCTGCTTTCCTGGGGATGGGAACTGGGGAGTGAATACCTTGGGGTTTTTTTGTTTGTGCTTGGGGCTTTTGCTTTCCCTATTAAACTGTCTTTATCTCAACCCATGAGTTTTCATACTTTTACCCTTCCAGTTCTTCTCCCCATCCCACTGGGAGGGAGGGAGTTGCTCTGTGGGACTTAGTTGCCAGCTGGGGTTAAACCACAACAATTTGTTTGTTTGAATTTGGGCAGATACTTTTGATGCTGTAAAAACTAATAAATTGAGATAAACCATGGCCAAAAACTGAATGGATCAAAGTGTACAGTTCCTATTTAAATCTATGACCATTCCACTGGGAGAGGCTTCTCATCTCTGTTCCGTCAGGCTGTTGCCTCATTGCAGTGTAGAAATATCAAATGAAACTTTAAATAATCTACCATGGGCAGACTAACTGCAGCAGCATGGAGTTCAGCATATCCTGTGTCTTGGCAAAATTAGATACCTCTCTAGATGAATGCTTTGTAAGCAAACCTACATATCCTAAGGAAGACTTTTACCACTCAGAAAGGAGAGGGACAACTATGAATTAAATTAATTTGGTCCGCATATTTTTCTTATGGCTGTCTAGAATTGCTAGTGTCCTGCGTGTAGTTGCCTGTAGGTATCGTGATGTGTTAATTTTCCCCCCTGGTTCTGTTGTAAGCTTATCTGATGGTATTCCAAGTCTCCAGCTAGTTCTTCGCCAGGCAAAGCCCATGAAAGGACGTGCAGAGGTGAGCGGCCTTCAGGCGTACCAGGGGCAGCTTTTGGGGATATGGCCCTGTGCTGCTGTATGCTTTGGGATTCTGTGCCTGCAGAGCAACATATTAAATCTACCTGGTAAAATGGAAGTAGATGATCAGGCCACCGAAGGAGGTGCAGAATTTGGTAGAGGGTTGTGTATGTTTTGTGCCCCCCAGCACGTGCACGGTTCCCCCTGCTATTAGCTTCCAGTTAGGACCTTTCTTGAACTCTTGATGTTAAAGTTTTCTTATGCTGATAATGTATTTGTATTATGCAATGTACTCAGAAAACAGATTATCTCCCTATGACTGTCCTCTCCTCTCGAGAAGCTGTTATCTTCTGTACATATGATATGCAGAATGTATGGGAGTCTTACCAGCGTTGGTTTGCATTTTTAAGACTGTACTAATTAATGTGTGACGCTATTGTGTTTTTGTAGTGGCATCTTTGATGTAGGATGTAAAAACTATTTAAATTTTTTGTTTGTTTGTTTATTGTTCAGCTCTTAGAGATAGCACCAAGGACTGCATGTTCAGTAGAATCAGCCTTTCTCAAGGGCCATCATAGCTGCACGCAGGCACCGGTGTTTCACCCGGCGCGTAGCACCTGCGTTCTTCTTTTAATAGGAGTCAGTTTTGAGTGGAAACGAATTCTTCCTGAGAAGTCTAGTTTTCTGTCTTACACTTTCTCAGATTCAAGCTTCCCCCTCCCACGCTGTGTGCCAGCCCTGGCCCCAGGAGGACACCTGGGAGGAATGTCTCCTGACCCAGGGCACCCCACTGGCATCAGGCTCCCTTGCCCCTCAGCTCATGCACATGCACATCCAGTATTCCTTGGAATTGCTGGATATACCAGGACAAAATCCATGGGCTCACATTATGAGACCATTTGTGCAAGTGACTTCAAAATTAATTAACTAAAATCTGGGGGAATCAAGCAATTAAGGAAAAGAAGAGCCTGAGCAGCAATTCTAAGGTCAGAATCTTATTGGGGTGCTTAATACAGCAAGAATTTGGGGTCAGTCCCTAAAAGACAGGACCCCCTGGGGAGCTTAGGTCTATATTTCTTGTCAGGTTTTGGAGAGGGAAATGGGGCTTGAATCCAGCCTTTCAGGCAGGGCTGATGTACTAGATGGACTGAGTCTGAGAGACACTTCTCCAGATTGTGTCCCGGGCCAAAAGACATGCTGCAGCTTAGGAGTTATTTTTCTTTTAGTTTGTTTTTTTTCTTTTTAATGGAGAAAGCAGTTCAAACTGCACCTGGCAAAATGACTGACTTCAAAAGCATGTTTTTCCTTGTTATATAGACACTCACAAAACAGCATTGTGTGGTTAAAAAGACGCATTTGTGATAGTTTCTTTTTCAGTGCCAAAATATATAAGCAGTATTGTTTGAAGGGAAATAAGAATTTTTTTACTGTATTGTTATTACTGTTGAACAAATATATTGTTTTTAAATGTTAGATTTTGAAGACTTTTGTATTGTAAACTGTTTTGTGACACGGTGCTTTTTCATACTGGAATTACTTATTGCACCTAAATATGAATTATTGTTTTCTTATATAAATATGTAACCTTGAACAATCTTGAGGAAAACAATGTATGGTGGATACTGACAGTTCAAACAAATTGACCTACTGAAATCCCCTAAATGTTCTTTCCTACTAATAAACATTCTGCTGCAGCTAGCTATGGTGTGCCACGTGCTGTTACTGCCTTCACACTGGAGCCTTAAAGCTTCACGTAGCCCTATGGTCTGCTGAGAAAACCTCAGAGAAGCCTTTGCCTGCTGTCTTCACAGCTCCTGTTCCGCTCACTGCCATGGGCAAAGGGTCAGCAGCTGTGAAAGCCAATTTGGAGGGCTTAGCCAGGGCTTAAGCTGTGCATGGGCACTGTGCCGGCACGTTGCAGCCGGCTGGGCTCCCCACTGCTAACAGAGTTTTTCCTCCAGCAGCTAAAGCCAGCAGCTGGGCACAGAGTGGGATAGCACAGAGTGGATTACAAAAGCAAAGGAAGGACAGCACAAGGATGAGAGCTCTGGCCCGCTGGAGCTGGAAAGACCAGCTTAGCTGACTGACAGCAACTTTCCCTGCCACAGGTAAATCCCTCTCCAGGTTTAGGGTGGGGCTTTTTTCCCCCAAGGACTAGCACACTATCAGGGGGGCAGGACATGGCAAGGGAGCACGGGCTGGGAGGGTGGTAGCTGTAGTTAGTTGGTCTGAGATGTGGCTCATGAGAGAGCAAGCTTGTCACAGCAGGGACTCCTGCCAACCTCAGACAGGCTCTGGAGGGGGCTGGCTCATGCTCCTGTGCATGCTGCTTGAACTCCACAAACTTTTACCTAGGCTAAATTTGGAGCTGGGATTAGCACCAGAGTGCTAAAAGTAATTTAAAGCCCATGGGAAGGTAACAGAAACCAGTGCCTATTTCCTCTTGAGATTTAAAAAAAAAAAAAGCCTATTTGTGGAACTGCCCATTAATATAAGCTTGAGACAGGCTGGAGCCTGGAAAGAGCATCAGTTACAGTCTCCAGGTACCCCCTGTCCTCAGGGCAACTTCAAACCAGCTTTATTTTATGAACTTCCAGGGTGCCAAACTCCCTGCGATATACATTCTCCTCACTCTCCCATTAGGGCCCTAATACAATTTAGCATAAAAAGGCAGGGGTGTATGGAGGTGTTTATTTGCACAGGGATGCTAAAATCCTCCACTCTACCACCTTTGCTGGCCCATGCATCTCACTGTGCAAAGCCCAAAGCTTCCGCCCCAGCACAGAGCCTGGCTCCCAGTGATGGCCACCACCAGGGTGGAGCACGTTGCACTCCCACAGTCTGGGACTGGACCTCCGACTGCCTCAGGGAGGAGGGAATCTGAGACCCTGTGGCTCATCAGCTTGTTAGCCCTGGATCTGGTCCCGTCTGAGAAACAGTGCGCTCCGGAACCTATCACTGTTTTTGGCAGCTCCAACTGAGCCAAAAAATAGGAAAGGTGCCAAAAACCCACAGATTTGCTGCTGCAGTGAGTCCCCTAAAGTTTCAATCAGGAGCTAGAGGAGGGGTGTTTTGCTCCCCACTCCTAGGAGAGGGTCAGTTCAGCCTAAAGACCTCTCGAGTCACCTTGCTAAACCCTGGCTCATCCGTGCCAGAAACAGTCAGGCCTTTAAACATTCAGTGGGTGCAGCAGTTCCCATCAGCTGACACTCCTTCATGGCCTTGCAGATGCAGAACTGCCAACCACTCAGCTTCAAAGCATTCACATTTTAAGAGCCACTCAGTAAATTTACTTCCTATAAAACATATTTAAACATCTACCACAGGCATTGTCCAGGAAACATGATTATCCTAAAGAGCTCGATGGTAGCTGGTCCTGGCTCACCCTGAGCCGTAAAGAGCACTGAATTCCTCCACCCCACTCTAAGACAGGGCTGCCCTGCTACTGCCTGGGGAGCTTTCCTTTGCTGAGGCAAATGCTTTCCCAAGCAATGTCCTACTTACTTAGATGTTCTCACCTCCTGGATTCTTGTTTGAAAAGCCAAAGTCAACTGGTGAAGAATAAAATGGTTGATGAAAATGTTCTACTGTAAGATGCATGGCCAGGTATGCTTCAGTGCTTTGGGCACCCAGGGCAGATGCAGGTAAGGCATTCCAGACATCTTGGAGCCACAAAGATGATAGTACCAGTGCTTCCAGCCAGGTTCCCAGGACAGTTCAAGTTGTCACAGAACCATGGAACAGTTGGGGTTGGAAGGGGCTTCTGTAGTTCATCTGGTCCAACCTCTCTGCTCATGCAGGGCAAGTGAGCATTCATTGTCCAGGACTGTGTCAAGGCAGCTGCTTTTAAATATCTCCAGGGATAAAGACTCCACAACCTCTCTGGGCAACCTATTCAAGTGCTTGGTTACACTTACAGTAAAAAAAGTGTTTCCTGACTTCAGAGGCAACCTCCTGTGTTTCAGTGTGTGTTCACTGCCTCTGGTCCTGTCACTGGGCACCACTGAGAAAAGCCTGACTCCATCCTCTCTGCACTTCACTTCAGGTATTTGTACATACTGATACTATCTCTCCTGAACAGATGTAGTAATACACACCACAGCAACAGAAATATTATCTCATACATAGGAATATTTATTTTTCCTTCTTAAAAATGTACAAAAAATAAAATAACTGTATTTACAGTTTATCAAACCCCTCTCCCAGTTGCAACACTATTAAGTTACATGAGCTATATTCTTAATATAAAAGCACACTATTTATACATAAAGTTTCCTTGTTTGCCAGTAAGACGGCTTGTCACAATCTTTGGCACAAACATTCTTGTTTGTATCTTGTCTCAATAGGAAATGGAAGAGCATATAAACATTTAATAAGCTTTACATTTTAAAAGTCATAAGATACTCCTTTCCAGTTCCATTTCAATCAATATACAGCATCTCAGACAGCTAGAGAGTTTAGATTTTACTAATTGTTCGAATTAATTTACAACATTTAAACAATCCATAGAATGAAAGAGGAATATATATAGGAAAGACATTTGATCTCTGAATTCCTTTGACCAAAAACTTCATGAGAGAGGACACAGAGGAAGAAAACATTCTTTTCTTCATAGTTTACATTCAGTGGTAAAAATCCTCCAAAATGTCTTGATGAGAATATCACTGTACGTCCACAAAGCTTCATTGAAAGGATGCACTTTGTTTTGGGGGTATCAGCACCTGACTGTTAGAAAAAACTAAAACTTGACAATTTTAATGGGGTCTCATTAATAAAACATCAAATGGACGGAAAAAGTACCAAATCTGTAGCAGGAACCAAAATTTTAACTTAGAAGACTGTTCTCCTTTTGTACATCTCCATCAGACCTTTCAAAACACAACATCTACAGACACTGCACGACTAACTCTTCACAGGGAAAATGCTCTGAGCAACAGGCCACACTTAAGCTGCACTACTTAACATGCAAGACTGCTGTCTTGAAGAAGAAAAGGAAATGAGAATTTTGTTCCTTTAAATAAACAACCACAGCAGTGCCACAAACACACAACAGGAGGCAAGGCAGTAGCCTCAGGCAAGGCACTGAACAGTAGCCAAATCTTACTTCCGTTCAAGTCATAATACTTGGAAGATCCAGCAATAATCAACATTTGTCATTGTTTAAGGAAAGCAACATGTATATTTTAACAATATACATGCAAGTACTATGAGACATTTGAATCAAGCAGGGCACAAAGCAGGCCACTGCTCCAGAAGCTTGGAGTACTTGTACTGTCACTTTCCCATCACTCTGACAGGATGATTTAGACCAACAAGGTGAACTCTGAGAGCTTGTAACTTGCCACAACCAGCTTCCAAGGTTTAGTGCTCCTCCAGCAGCTGATGCTATAAGTACAACTGAAGGGGTACAGGGTGATATACACTTTGTAATATCTTAGTGCTTGTGATGCACCTGCATCTAGAGCAGAGGAACAAAGCCCTTGGACCCTGGCAGATTGAGATCATCCTTACCTAGCTCTAGTCATTATTTTAAAAAATATTATTACCACCAATCTACTTGTCTTCCTCAATGATACTAACTTCATTGAGACTGTAAGAAGGAACTAAAGGCAGGAGTATCAGTTTTCTACTATCAGGAATTCACACACTTTAAGATGTATTTAGAATAGCTTTCAGTTAATCTTGGAAGCAACTTTCCTTCTCTGGACAGTGGCTTACTGAAAAAAATGGCAATGGAAAGACAGCTCCTTAAGCCCTAGTATTTCTGGATATTGAGCTTCTCACTGATCCTACATTGCTCCTTGGTGCAGGATGCTGCAGCACCCAACAGATCCCAGCTCATCTCCACCCAAGTGTAAGACAAGAATGTCCCATTAACCTGAATGCTGATGCTGCCAGGACAGCCTGTCCTTCTCCGTGAACCCTCACTGTCTGTTCTTTATGCAGCACATTCCAACCTGGGCCAGACCCAGGTGTCACAGGCATTCCCTGTAAGAGAGCTTGGACAGCAGGTTTGTTCAGGGCAGAGCCATGACCCAACTCCTGCATACATTTACTCCTATGCTTCACCTGCAGCTTCCTCCCAGACATCATTACCAACTGAGAGATCCCAGCTAACACCCTGAGGATTCCAAACACCAACAGAGAAATACAAGAACTAACAGCACTGTTCACCAGTCTTGTGTGCTGGACCCTGTTTCTAATGCCACCTGTCAAAACTGTCCTCTTTTTCTTTAGGGAAAAAGCATCTGGGGTAACTCAGCATAGATTTTTATCTCAGTCTGAGCCAAGTAGAAACACACTGAAATATCATAAATCACCTGTATTCCCAGGATGTCTGCTCTTGAGCAGAGTAGCAAGAGCATCTTTGCTGGAGTGCATTTCTATAAAAAGTTAAGGAAATTATTACAAAACTCTGCATCAGAAGGCAAAAGAGTGCATGACAAAAGGAGAGGGCAGGAGGAAGACAGGATACACACTTTGCTTTGCAGACGTATGTGGATTCTGGGTATGTTAGCCCTGACACTAATGGCCTGAACCTTTTATAGTTTCCAATCCCACAGAAACTTTGACATGTATCCAACATTTCTATTGGAAGTAGAGAATTTAATGGGTGCTATTGCTAATGAAGTTAAGAAAGTATGCAATAGCTTGCAGGAATATTCATGCAAAAACTTGGCCAAATCAGACTGGTCAGCTATCCCTGCTGCTTTGCTTGCATAGCAATTAGCAAATAGCTCCACATAGCTTAAAACACTAGAGAGTGAGCCCTGTTAAACTAGGCAGTGTTTCTTTATGCCACTAACCACCTAATAAAAAAAGGTTGTGTGACTAAAGGAAAAAAGGTTTCAGAAGGAAAAAAAATAAACTCTAAAGGCTGTATGTAAGAAAGGACTCACACTTCTGTCTGTCACACAGGACTCATGTACAGTGCATAGAGAACTGTAAAAATGCAGCTGAAACTCACAGGACTGTACCCTGAGTGAGGAGGTCCCTACAAAAGCCAGATGAGCTGAAAAGGAGAGCGAGAGGTATTGGGTTTGGATGTGCTAGGGACGTTCAGGCCTTGAACCCCTTTCCTTGTGATCCTAGCCTGCACAACTTTATTTCTTCACAGAATTCATGAGACAGGGTGGAATTTGATGGGATAACCATGTAGTTCAACTTGGGTTCAGATCAGCCCTTGTGAGAGAGACATGTCTCCATGCCTCAGTTGAACGATACTTGGTCTTCACTGGCAAAATTATTCCAGTTTTGATAAAGTATTTACATCAAGCCCAGGTTTATATCTCACCCAACTGTCCTAAGAATCAAAACAGAATCATTAAACGGAGATACAAGAGCAAGTACCCTTAAGAGGAAGAGTTTGAAGTCCTGTTTCTTACAGTCTAGAGGAATGATTTAATGAGCAGTCTGCTGCAGAAAGCACCTTTCCCACCAGAGGCTCGAGAAAAGGCTGCTTTGGGAGCCTCCCTTCTGTACCTCTAGGCACACCAGGCAGCAGACACATTGTGCCTCCTAGATTTGGTGACAGCTGGATGTGAGTCTCAGGTATCTATAGCTGGGACTTGGGCACTTAAGGTGGGCTCCACTGTGCCAGAGCATTCAAGACACTGTAGGCACGGTTTGCTCTAATATTTCAATATGTAACTGTGTGAGCAAGGATGGAGTATATGAGTGCAGATTAAGTTTTCAGCTTCTCAGTACACACCCTTAACAGATTGCAGCAATTTAATCCTCTAGGAAAGATTCTGTTAAACCCTAAACCCAATACATACAGAAACATAGTGGCAGTAAACATGCCCACATACAGTAGTTAAAATATATTATTGCATATTATAAACATTATATACAAGGTTAAAATGGTTTCTTTACCATTTAATTACAAGTGACATTTTTAGCTGAATGCCTTACTTACAAGTCCTCATTGCTACGTGCTGAGAACTACCAGAGGTATTTGGCAAGACTATACACTATATAGAGATATGGATCAGTCTGAGCAAGTGAACTGTCAGCCACTTTCCCCATCTTTAGCACTGCAACAGCTTTGTAGCACTGATGGAGACAACTATTGGTAAAGTAATTTATACCAGATTTCTGAAACTAGACCAGCATGATTCTTTAACATGTTTTAAAATGAGCCTATCCACACTCAAGCATGGATTAAAATGCTGTGTTTCACATTTGCAGTGGGTCATCTGGTTACAAATCTGGGGGCTGGTAACTGCTTGTACACTAGAGAGTGGGGAACAATAAATAAGGGACCAGGTTAACGTGAGTGGCCTTGTGCTTAACAAACCCAAGTCTATATGCAGTGGGTGCACATGTGCAGAATGGACAGTATGTTAAAAGCAGTTTTGTAACAGTTTCTCTGATCAACAAATGTCAAGTTCCTGGGAAATCTTCTGCTTTCCAAGAAGGATGAAATGCTGTGGTTCCTTACAAAAAGGCTCTGCCCGAGGCTAGATCTCTGTCAGTGTGATCTTGAAGCCTTCAACCATGCTCTCCATGTGCAGGATGAACGTGTCCTCGTTGGAGTAGTGCTCAATAATGTTGTCATCCATGTTTACCAGGATACTGGTGACAAAGGCAAAAATCAATGTTTTTACGTAGCGGGACACTGGAAGGGAAAGCCACGCACTCTGCCACATATGCTCGCTTCTCTACAACACATAAACAGACTCCAGCACATGCCAGTATAGAGTCACTAGTGGGAATCATCATCAAGATCTGCCCCATAGTCCCTTACAGTCTTTGGATTAGAGGCTACTCCTTGCCAAAGTAGCTGTGGTAAGAAACATGCCAGTGCTGAGATGCTAACACACTTCAGCTGCCTACAAGATGAGCTGCAGTACACATTCCTGGCACACCAAGCTAGCTGGTGCTTCCCATGCCTGGTGTTGGCTCCCCTAGGGAGTGCTATTCCACACTACTCCTCAGATATGCCACTACACAGGGAAGTAGTGTAATTTGTACTTTGCACACAGCTCACAGACCCAGAACTCAGCTTGGATGTGAGAATATTGACAATAACTATTAGAAGTGTATATGAGTGTTTTCCCTTCTCTTTACCTTAAAGTGTTTCTTCTAACAATAACTTGGAAATGGTATTAGAAAGAAGCAAAACATGAGAAATTTCACCTGTCTTCTCAAAAGCTAAAGAAATTCCCAGACACAATAATGCCCTAAGCTAGAGTTACAGCTCTCTAATGAAAATAAATGATTGGTTTAAAATTATATCACTACAATATTGTGGTTAAATAGCACTGAAAAAAAAAGTAAAAGTGGAAAGATTTACATCCATGGCAAGGAGCAGTAGCCTAGCTATTTTACAAGCTCAGCTGTGATATTAATGTCTAAATTTACTCAGCCCAAGCCCCTGCAGCAAACATTGTCTGCCTGTCTTTCAGATTTGGACAGTGGCCTACTTCTTCGTAACACTGCAGGGAAACTCCACACTGCACTCACAGCAAAGGCAGCATCTCCCACACTGGCCCTCCGTCATGTTAATAAGCATATTGTGTGCAAACTCTTTCTTCACAGTATATTTACGAATACTCCTCAGATATAGGCTGGAGGTCCATGTTTTCTCCTCTGCCCTCTCTTACCGCCTCCATGGACATGAAGATTTCAAGTGCATGGGCACATCTACACAAAGTGTTTATACTGCCCAGCATCATGAGGCCCTGAGCATAACTGAGATCTCTGAGTACTCCTAAAGGATCCTGCAATCGACTTTTAGTTAGTTAACTAACTTACCCCTTTTTGCTCTTCTTATAAAGTTTTGCAATCTTTTCAACTGGCAGCCCATATTTCTCAGAGATCTGAAAACAAAAAAAAAAAAAAAAAAAAAGAAATATCATTAAAGACTAATGAGAAACATGATTATCACCTCTTCCTGTACACAAGGCATTAAAATCTCTGCAAACTTTGTGAGGATAGCTATGCAGAAAAGTCACTCACAACCATACTATGGTTGCATTTAAGGATGACTCAGGAAGGAATAACCCTGAACAGCTTGATCAAAACCCACAACTGTTTCCACCCAGAAACTTGAAGACCATAGTTTTTTTAGGGTGTGAGTCATGCAAACTGCCCCAGCATCTCATACTGATCTGCTAAAGGAGTCAATGCTCTTTCCAGCTTCAGATTTCACAATAGAATTTCAATCTGATCTTTCTGTTGTTTCTTAATCTGATTTTCTGGGCTCATGGAACCAAAGGCTTCTTCCACCAGGCAGAAGGCAGATGTATGACAACCCAGCAAGAGCTGATGGACTGATGGATCAACAAAAACATGCACATTTCTCTTTCTCAAAGATATTTCAAGGTTTGTTAAGCTAACGGGACTCTCCATGGTGGTACTTTTGACTGAACAGTATTTTCAAAGTACTTTTTATTGTGGAAGGGCTATCAACATGCTGCACAAGGGATTAAGAAGCATCTGTATTGTTGGGGAGGTGACTCAGTTACTACAGTGGCAAAATGAGAACTCTTTGGCTCACAAAACATCATCTGACTGTACAGATAACGAGATGTTACAGAGAAGTGTGTTAAAAAGGAAAAAGGCCTTGTAAAATAAACCTCTTGCCAGCTGCCCAGATGATAAAAGCAGAAAATATAGGAAAACTTTAGAAAGAAGAACAACTTAGATGACAAATTACCAATGGCAACAAGTACTTCACTGGGATGGTTTGGCATTGCTTTGCAGCAATGTATCAGTAACTTTTTTGGATGTCCACTCCACAGTGAGTCTGTGGTGTGCTCATGGAGATGGCATGCCTGAGCTCTCCACCTGAGCCATGTTTTCTTTCCAAATTATGACTCTTTGAGGGAATAAGTCTCACAGCTCACACTTTAGAAATGGATTATCCCAAAAAGCAAAGTAATTACAGAAAAATTACTTTTTTGTCAGTGATTAACATTTTGTGGTACTTTACTGCCAAGCAAAGTTTCCAGCTCTTCCCAGGTGAAATGAAGTTGCAGCTAAATAGCTGACTACTCATCTTCCGCATTAGAGAATCGAAACGCACAATTAAAAATCCATTTAAAGACTGCCAAACATCAGTCACTGTAAAATCCTTTCTTTGTGTCTGCATTCAGACTTACATTGAGAAAAGGTGGTATTTTAGAGAAGTAAATTAAAGCAATTATCATGAAGTAAAAAATGGAAAAGCAAGCAATGGATAAACTCAGCATTGAGGAAAGAATCAAACAGTCACAGGGTGAGCCCCAGGCACGACTCCCTTCCAGAGAGCCAAGATTCTCTGAGAGAATTAATTAGCCTGTACTTGCCTCCATCACCTATAATTGTATAACTGTCATCTAATCCAAGATACAATTTTGTGCTTAAAAAGTGTAACATAACTCCAAGATTCTGAAGAATGAATAAAACTTCTTTTACGCTGCAAACGCTCCCCTCTGACGGTGTTAGCGTACATCTGTGGCTAACAGAAAGGGACTAACTGATAAGGTACACTACACCCATCCACTCCCTAAGCTTTCCACCTAGCAGAGAACAAAATTCAAATTAAATTTGGGTGGTATTTGCTACTTCAGTTTTCCTTGCAGCAGCATGTTTCATTGCTCTTTTGGACATGCTGATGGAGATACTGACTGTAGTGCTGGTTCTGTGTTCTCACCTGCCTGGAGAGAGGCCTAATTCTGCATCAAGGCTGTGCAAGCTCCCATGCTGCACAGTCACACTGTCCCTGATGTGGGGAGTGGTCCGCTTTGCACATTTATGACAAGGAGAGCTTCACCCTACTTGTCTTGTATCTCACACAAGCATCCCCACTATTGAACTACAAAACAAATCTTTCCCACTCTGAGCTCCACGTAGCCTATGCCAAAGGCTCTGTGTAGCCTATGGAAAAGCAATGTAACCACATTACTCTTTCTTATCCTCTGGCTTTGCTTACCATGAATGGAGTGATTTTGCTGTACCCCTAAATTAAAGCTTTCATGTAAAGCAATAATAAAAATGGCTCTGGTTCATTAGATTGTTGAAAAAATCCTCTGTAACTGGCATGATAGAAAAACTGCCACCTGAAACTGCAGAAAATGTCACAACTCTGTGAACATGAGGAAACGATTTATCTTCCTTTCTGGGTTGTTAACTCTGAAATCTAGTGACATTGTAAAGATCAGTACTTGAAGACGCTTTTCACTGACTCCAGGCAAATAAACAAGCAGAGCAAAACATTCCTGTGCCAAGGAGGTTTAATAGCAGCTAATATACAGCATTCTGCACATTCCAGCATAAATCTTCCCTAGGATATTTGGGATATCTAACACTCATGCATTCCAAATGTTGCTCAAAGCAGTTTGGGACTCTGGGACATTGCTTCCTACATGAACTATGAGAGGTTGGGCTGAGAAAGCCTTGCCTGTCACACTGCCTATGACAGGTGTAGGATTTATATAACATGCAGGGATTAGTGAGCTTTGCAAAAGACTTCCAGCTGACTGAATAAGCACATTTCTCAGGAACCCCCAAGGATTTGACCAATTATACCAAACAGCAAACTGTAGAAGCAAGGCTCAAAGTGGGGGTATGGGAGAGCCTCCTCCTCACAGACTCAGAAAACAAGACTCCAGCACAAATGTGCAAAATCCTGCTGCAGAATCTGAGAAAGCAGAGCCAGCATCTGCTAGGCTTTCTCACTTAACACCCTGTTCTCAGGGTGTTTGTTGCCAACGAAGGCAGAATACCACTACTGCCAACTTCCACACAAAACAGGATTTCTCACCTGACCCCAAGCATGTTACATTACATTTTAATGACATCTTTATTTGGACAAATATTTTTCCTTATCATGTCCATTGCCCATTTGCCAAGTTTGTGAGCAGAAGATTCTTTCTTTCCCTTGGGATGCTCAGAGCAGTGCAACAGCCTTCAGACTGGAACTGAAAGAGCTGTCTCTTTGGGCTGAGGTCCCTTGGCATGGCAAGTTTGCACAGTCTGATTGCACAGTCCAACAGAAATGCTCTCTGCTGGAGTCAGGAAGACAGAAAGGGCAACATCTGGGCTGGTCAAGGCACGTAGGAAAACATGCTTGCCAACTTATTTCGATGAAAATAGAAATTGAATATTGAAAATATAATTGGTCTGGTCTGTTGCTCTACACTGGTTGGAATATCACATATATAGACATGTACCTAATAAACTTCTGTCTAAGCTACCTTTACTGAACTCATCTGTTAGTTTTTAATTACAGAAAGACTGTGGGACATTTTTGGATTTCCCAAATTTGTCTACCTTCTGCAATTTGAATAAATATGTGATTCTGCACAAGTTATCCTGACTTTGATCAGGCTGAAATCAGGATTTAGAGCTTGTCAGTCACCACACATGTGATATTCTGTGATGGAAAATTGTTTTGCTATTTTCTGTTGATCAAGACTGACTAGTGAAAACCAAACACTTGCATCACTTCCTGAGATGTACTGTATTTCTGAAACTTGACACCTCTAGATATTTGCCAAAAGAAAGAAATCTGAGAAGGAATTAAGTATTCATTTGGAATGGGGATATATGTGAGAATAAAATAAACACAGGATCTGAGAAAACAATATCATTAATAACAGAAACTTAGGAGAAAGCCACAGACCAGGAATACTGACTAAAAAAAAAGAAAAAAAATAAAATCCATAAACAGAGAAGGAGGCTATGATTCAGGATCACTGGAGCTCTCTTTCAGATCTGGAGTTCTGTAATGTTCAGAGGCTCAGTTTTTAAGTTCTTAGTACTGAGTTTTAGAATTGAGCATTAAGGATGTGCATAATTACAAAATGACATGATTTGCTGAAATGACTGTAGAGAGAGTATCTAAGAATATGCAGTTTGACAGCTCTCTGGCAGTGGTTTATCCACAATATCCTACTAAAGAAAATTAAAATTTTCTGAATGTATTTCTTCCAGTGAATTGGGACACTTTACAACAGATTAGATTTCCCTGGTGCCAAAACACGCCAATGAGTCAGCAGCTGTGCTGACTGAGGTACACAGAAACCTTTCCTGCTTCTGCATCAGCTTTGTTTTTGTTACACAGTGGCTGGAGAACAGGCATGGAGATGCACAGACTCCTGGAGATAAAATATTCATGCAAGCTTGAAAGGTTATAGAAGGATTATAACATACTTTTAACTTCCATACAAAGACAAGATGAAATCGTGTTACAGCTTACCATGAATCAGACTGCAGCCTCTTCAAGCAAAGCCTGTTTTTTGTTACACATGTGCTCTGCCTAACAACTGAGCTAACAAACAGCACTGGTAAAAACAAGTTAGGACATCCTTAGCATGCTGCTGACTCTCCTCAGAGATACTCTGATCTGAAGAGGTGCTTTAAACAACTTCACTAACCCACAAATCTTTTTCTGCCTTCTGCTGGCCAAATATTGACCAAATTATTCAATCTTTACTGCATTAGAAATGTTTGGTACATGCAACAAGACACCGTGACAGTTTTAAGAGAGTATGAATATACACACTTCTAGCGCTTGGCTGAGCTCTCTAGGGACATCCATTCCCATCTTCTCCGCTACACGTAACCAAGGCTGGAAATCAACTCAGCATCCCACATGCCACTCTCAAATTAGTTTCCCCACTGAAGCAGTGAGACACATGGTTACTTAACTCATCTCTCACCAAATTTCATATATCTACTAGCCATGAGCTCATATAAAAAGGATTAAATAGGGAAATAGCAACTCTAATAATGACAGCTTAGGGATAACAAGCAAACAGTTAAGTCAAAGAAGCAGCCAAGAGGCAGGTGGTAGGTAGGTCACTCTGTCAGTGAGGGCTAAAGAAGGAATTTGAGACGAGGTATGAATGACAAGTCTGCGTTGGCTCAGCACCTGCCTCTTGCATGCTGCAAGAGCAATTGCACAAAAACCATGTAAAATTCACACAGAAAAGGTTCATCCTTGGGCCTCATCTTGAAAAGATGGCTGTGAACATATTAATAGGCATTATGAGAAAATATTCAACAGGCTCTGAGCCATCAATTAAGAAAGAAGCATTTCAAAATATGAAGCCTGCACCTCTCTGCTTCCCTGACACTGGTTAATTACTGCAATTCCTCAAGGCTCATGTCTCCAGTAACCAGCTCTGTGACACTTTAATCCCAGCAACCTGATGACAACACTGAATTCGGAACATGCCAGCATTTCAGAGATGTGCTCCAGAAAGCCTTTATGAAATGCTTTAAATATACTTGAGAACATCTTTATGTTATGATTAATATCAATAATACATTGAAAGCCTGAAGATTTTCTTGCCAAGAAAGACAAACAATGTGAGGACATCGGATACTTACAGCTTCCATTAGCCCCTTTACTGTGGGTGATTTCAGCATCAAAGCATCAAACACCTCATCTGTCTCTTTCCTCACATACAAAAGCACTGAAATAAGAAAAAAAAGTCAAACTTGGAGCAGGTTCAGTCAATTGCATAGATGAAACACCCCATGCTGAGTAGAAAAACAAATATTAACCCATGACAGATAAAATGAAGCACTGAAGATGGTTTGCACTTAAAAAAATGTACTTTCAATATCATCAGTGATCTAAACATGGACAACACATCATAGTTGCTTTCAGAACATAGTAACAAAAATTCAGCTACTTTAATATAATGTGAGGAATCTGCATCTTTGAGAATCTAAATCTCTATTTACAACGAGAAGCTAAAAAGCACTTGGGCCCTGCCTCTCAGTCACAGGACAAAACACTCAAGCTAGGTCTTTCTAAAAGCTGTGTCTTGGCTTGTACCTCTCCAGGCTTCATCTAAAAGGCTGGGAAAGGATGTTCAAAAAAGGCAAGTCTGGTTTGTCTTAAGCTATGCCTTTGAAAACAAAATTATTGAAAAAAGAAAAAAATAGTTCTGTCTGACGTGACCATGCAGATGACTACAAATGACCTGACCAGTCTGAAAATAAACACTGGGAAAAGGAGTTCAAAGTCATTTGAGACTTTACAGAGGAGACATTCATGAGCATGGCTGGCAGGCAGGCATTTTCAGGTACCCAAATGCCATTTCTGTTACTCTTCCTCCCTCAGATGTCCTGCTGGGTCTCAGTCATTCACAGGTGCCCTGCCTTCTCTAGCTCTTGTTTTTTCCTGACTAGTACAGGTAAAAGGAGGAAACTTGTTGCTACATGGCAAAAGCAAAGCAGACTGCTATAAGGCAAATAAGCATAAACACTAGAAAAGTGTTCTAGGCATAATCTCACATGACCAATAAGTAGCAGGTTAAATAAGATTTACTGCAATTTACTTTGTTTCCTAAATAATACCTTTTCAAGTAGCAGTGCTGAACATGAGGTGCAAACACATATACACTGTCAGGTTTTTTGTTTTGTTGGGTTTGATTTTTTTTTGGTAGACATCTTTTGAAACTGCAATTCTTGTAGTCCAAAAGATATCTTCACCAGGTAACTCAATAGATGATGTGCATATGAACCAACAGAGATTTCTCATACAGAAGCAAGTGTTTTGAAGCTAATTCTAAGGTAAAGACTAGCAGGGTGGACTCAGGTCCATTTGCAGAGAATGGTAGCTTCTTTGCCCAGGTTTTGAAATGACTGAAGAAAGACTTAAAATGTAAAGGAACAAAAAAAAAAAAACCCACATGATGAGTTAAATTTTACTGGGTCTGATATGTTTATTTGCATGAGCAAGCACTCACTCAAAAGTACTAATTTTCCCAGTACTAACACTCATATTAATTTAGTAATTGTTTCCTTGTGAGTAGAAGGCTGTCCTGTAATTCCTGGCTTTACAAACATCTGGACCTCTGTCAGCCTTTACAATTGCAAACATATCTGAAAGGGGCAAAAAAAATCACTTGGTCCAAGGTTCAAGTTGGGGACATTACACAATCCCAGTGCTGAGCTTTAAATCCTCTGTTGTGCTTGGTGTGCCAGGCAACATTATGCTGAATGAAGGATCCATTACAAGGATAACGGGGACCTTGAATCACTACTATACACACAGAGAGTCAGGATTAGTAAACATACAGGGGCTTGTTGTTTTTTTCTTTCCCCTGATAGGTGTGAAAATCCTGGCTTTGATTCACTAGAGCACTCTTTCCTAAATGACTTCTGACGGCAGGGATGCCTTAGGAAGCCCCTGTCTCATCCCCACCCTTCTGCTCTGTTACTCTGGTCCATCTCAGTGAATGTTCCTGGATGAGGAACTCTTTCAAAAAGCAGATGTGAGCGAAAAAACAACGCTTTTTTTGAGCTGTTCTTCAAACAGATCAGATCCCTGCTTCAGAGTACAATGCAGCCCCACAAGCCTCCATGCCAGCAGAGCTGTGGAGAGGTGGCCAGGTGGTCTGGAGCAGGAGGCACAGCCAAGGCAAAGGGAGAGGGGCTGCAAGGACTGCAGTGGACTCAGCAGCAGCATTGCCACTGAATGCCTGCGACCATGTCACACAAGCCATACTTATGCCCTCTGATCCTACTGCCCCTATGTTCATGGCATCTAGATGGGTTCACTTTAATAGTACAGATTACAATACTTGGAGGGGGGGCAGAAATCTTGTACCAGGTAATGAGCTGGTTTTGACTGAGAGTTAAAAGATAAATTCAAATTTGCCGGACCTTTACAGTACCTGGCCTTAGTTCCTACCATTCTTACCAGCACTGAAACCTGCTGTAGTCCCTAATACTCTTCAGACGTTTAAAAGAATTGCAGAAGATGGGGAGTGATAAATTTATCTTTAGTCACTTAAGAAATAGCCCCGACAGACCAAACTGCAGAGTGGCAAACAGCCTTTGCTGAAGGCAAGCCATGTTGTTGCACCTGGGAGATTTTTGGAAGCCAGGTCACCAAACAGAGGATTATGTGTGAACGCAGAAGAACAATGTTATATATCTCTTTTAAAAGTGTTAACAACAACAGACGTGTGGCAAAAATGAAACTAAGGACACAATGGGACAGTAAGACTTGGGACGTTAGGAAGGCCTGAGCCCAGGCACTACCAATGCCGTGACTAACACCCTATGAACAATGACTAATGACTACGGTCTCTGTAAAGTGGACTCTGGATGGAGATGTGGTACATCTTAGTCAAGGACAGTAGAGCTGGCAGCTGTGACCTGACTTTCTCATATTTGGAGCTTTCACTACTGCCCAGGCACAAAGTCCCTTGGTGACAAGTGTGAATGCTGTCCTTCACAGGGATGGTTCACAAAACTCCAACTGTTATGAATCAAAAATGTTTCAGTGTAGTTTAACATGACTTTCCTGAGAGACAAAGGGTAACAAAAATACAGCTTCTTTAAACTGAAAACTACAGGACTGGAAATCAACCTGATCTTAACTCAGCTGCTGGATTTATAATTAACAGGAAACTCCCTATGAAATCTGAAAGGGAAAGTGATTTGAGAACTCAAAACAGGGAAGGACCACAAGTCCTGCCAAGTAACTAGCTACATTTCACATTTGGTACAGATTAACATACTTCACATTTCTGTGTTGGTCACTTGTACCTCTCTTAGAGGTCAAGGAGATGAAAGAACAATCCACAAAGATTCAGCCACCTGAGTGACAATATGAACCTTGTTTTACTGTAGTTTGCAAACCCCTTCTAATCTGTTCTCTTGAAGGCTGCCCCTTAATACCTTTGCTTCTGCCAGACAGTATTACAATTATATCCATCAGGCAGAAGTGAGGCTACACAGTCACTTCAGTTCTTCAGCTGGGCTTGGACCCCTCACTAGCTGCTACTTGCACTACTCTGCTAATGAGGCACCTTGGGATTTCATTGCTTTTAATGTATATTTTCACATATCAGACCTACTCTCTCTCTCAAATGTTACACCAGTGCCCCATCTATAGCTGCTCTCTAGGGCTTGTTGATTCTGCTGTACCAGATCAATCTGGGAGAAAAGAAGCTTCTAAACATTTTAATACTCAGTGACTCCTGTGGTAAAGACAGCATTGGGAAAGGGGCAGATTCAGCTAAACTCCATCAGCACAATCCCAGATGCAGGGTTCCGGACGGCAGGAAGTTCACCAGAGCAAAGGCCACACTGGAAAAGGCTTGGCCTCCAGCCAGCATAGTCCAAGTTGTAAGAAACACTGAACAGGAAGGGGATGTGAAGAGATCATTCTCCAGCTCCTCTGGTTCCATGCCTCTCCTGGATTTAATTAGTTAACATAGTTTTGCCACCACTTAAATTTTTTTTTTCTTTCTAATCTTACCCTTGAAATGCTTGCAAGTCCTGGACGATACTGAAACAACTAACCACAGCAAAGGACAGAAATAATCAAAGTAAACCAATACCTCCTTGCAGGCAACTTCCCAGGCTTCCAGCTGGGAAACCCAGGTGAAATTTTAGGAAATGACCGTTCTTTATGTAGCCCTCATGACTGTCCTCTTCTGCTTGACAGAGCCCTGGTAATGTGAATTTGGCCAAGGTTTGGGTCAACCAGATGCAAGTCTGTGGTCAGTGCTCACCTCAGAGGTCAGCATAAGTAATTTAAGATTTAATTAAAAGAAGAATATGTTCACATTTATTCCAAGGAGATATAACTCTCCTTCCTATAATCTTCCCCTGGTTCTAGCACACCCCCTAACCAACACAGAAACTTAGCAAATGCAGGCTCATGGGAAGTTATTTCTACAAAGCTCAAAGGAGTCTTACAAATGGTCAAACTAAGAACAACTGAGCTCACTTCTGTGCCTTGTTGATTTGTTGTCTCACAAACTGTTGGGTGAACTTCAAAATAGTTGCAAATTTGAGTCATGTAGGTTGGTCAAAACCCTGGAGTCTCCAATAAACTAGTATAACAGAACTCATGAGACTGAAGGAATGGCTGATATCCTCCAGGATGTTTAACTGTGACATTGTAGGAAGCTACCACCAATAGCACTGCACTGGAAGTGACTGTACACAAAACTGATTTGGTGAACAAACCTAACTTCAGTGCAAAGTTTAAGAGCTCTACCTAAACCATTGCTTCAATGTTATTCAACTTAAGCTTCACTTGTAGCAGACTGGAAAACAGGAGGTGGTAGAGTATATGAAATGCAACTGTAACAATATTCACTCAGGCAGTAAAAAAAGTTAAGGGAAACAAATTCTTAAAAATGCTGTTAGGTCAGCTGGAAGATGTCTCTCCATGCCTTATATTTCTAATTGGGTAGGAAATTTCTAAGACTTTATTCCAGCTAATCTAAGTCTGCAGTCAGCAGGAGCTTGCCTGTTAAGGTCTCTGTATTTGACCTAGTGCATCTTGCATATTTGCTTGTGATCCCAGCCAGAACAGAAAAGATGAGCAAAAGCTAAAAATAGACAACCACAGATTTGCTACTGGAACATTTATGAACTATGTAGCTTGGCCAAGGATCAAGAAACTTTCTAACTTTTTTATATTTTATATACACTTGCGCCCTGATCCCTTCTTGAGAGAGCACAGTCCTTTTTTTTTTTAGTTATTATTTTTCTGTTTTTAAGTCATTTCTAGTATGCTAAAATCTCTTCTCCCATCTACCTACATTTGCACTAAGATTCAGCAATTGTCTCGATCCAAGCCACACCTGTCCCTCAAGCTTGAGGGCTCGAGTTCCACAAAATTATTTTTAACTGCTAATCGACTGTTACCTCTTTTCAGGCCTTCTTCTTTCACTTGTTTCAACGGGGATGGACCAAATTCCTCCTCCACAGGCCGGAACATCCTTTTGACCAGGACACTGCTACTAGAATACACAAAACAGGAACCATGTCACAGTAAAATTGTGCTCCCAGAAGAAGAGGAGACAACAGCAGCAGTCATGACTCACTTTGTACGCTGGCATAAACATCCACTAGCTGCTCAAGTAGCACCAGAACAGAAACTGCAAGGATTTAGCTTTTGATGCTTATCTGAACTATCCAGGCCTCTTAATTACCCAGACTGACTGGCTGGGACAGGTGACAGGAAAATATGTTCCAGTGTTACTCACTAATTTGAAAACCCCAAAGGCCCTTAACTGTTAAATATTGAGGGAAGGGGGGTGGGGAGGAAGAAACAGCTAAGTAAGGAACCAAACCCACATTTGTACATTGATTTACCTCCTCTTTGGATAAAGGAGATAGCCTCAGGAAACACCAGCAATATTTCTAAAATCCAAGACCATACTAGCCAGCAAATTCAAAAGGAATAACGTGCTGGGCCAGATCCAACCCAAAGCTGCAACATGCTCCATCAGGGGAGCTGAGGGTTGAAGGAACAACAGCTGCCCCCTCTGCTTGTCATAGCTCTGGCAGGACTTGGAGTCCTGGAGGAGAGAACTGAAGCTAATGTGCTTGGTGCAATAAACCCCTTTGTTTCTCAAATTGCACCGTAAGCCTTGTGAAGAATATTAGTTTCATAAAAGAAATTAAAAGGGCCTCATGTTTTCAAGTCAATGTCGGTGGCAGGTTCTTGGCCACTCCTTATCACAGATCACTTTTTGCAGGTTGTCTTACTCCAAACTCTCAGATTTAAGGGTGCTCACTTGGGATTTAAGCAACTTAGAAAAGTTGCGCACACTGTGGGCTGAACTTCAGCCACTCATATTAAAGCCCTTATTTTACGGCACCTCTTAACTATTAGAGATGCTTTCATCAATTCTTCCAGCCTCTCCAAAGTCAGATAGGGGAAGCTCCCATTTCCAACCTTTCCCCTTTCCAGGATCTCCTACGCTCTTTCTGCTGTTCTCTTCTGGCACTTGGCCATTCTCTCTGCAGTTCTTGTATTTGTCACATACACACGTGTGCTGCTAAACAGCCTTCAGGAAGACTGCAGTGAAGTTCAGTGCTTCATCAAAAGATTACTGGTTTTTAAAGTATTTGAGAACCCTTGTGCATATATAAAAGGCATTTCAAATATATTGTCCTGTCCCTGTATTGAACCTTATGGCCCTTTAAACTGTTTTACTTGGAAATGTATTATAAAACAGATATAAATACCAGCCAGTTCACATGAAGGAAAAGAAAGCTACACTATAAAATAAACCTCACCCTCCATAAGCAACAGGAGAACATGAGGGAAGGGGGAGAAAAGGCATCAGTTTTATCTGGTTTTATGTTTTGTGTCTTCTTTCTATGAGTTTGAACTGCTAACTGCAAAGCTTGTGAAACAATAAATGTCTTACCCTTCTCTCTCATCATCTGTATTATAGTAAACCTAGAAGGACAGAAATAAAACCCAACAATTATTCCCAAAACTCAGACACTTGCTTAACAGAATAACTTCAAAAGGCAGAAAAGAGAAGTGGTTTGCAGTTTTTCATATGTTAAAAATCCTTTTCCTTCTATGAAACAAAAACATCTCTAATTGTGATACGGAAAAAGGGTGGCTTCGAGAAACTGCTGTTGAATATCATCTAGTGGAAATACATCAAAGTATTTTTGAAAGACATTGTCCTCTCCCCTGGTTCATATAATTTTCCCAATTAATTTACAATCCTCTAAATCAGATCACTACTCATCTAAATTAACACTAATACCACAACAGTCACAAACTTTTCTCTGTCTTTAATACTACCTGAAAATCTAATAAAACTGTAGAGAACAACATTTAACTACAGGCCTAATGGATATACAATTACTAATGATAATAATTTTTTGCACAGGCTGTGAGCAGAAGCCCAAGTCCAGACCACTGTTTTGTGTAAATCCATACAGCTCACACTGGGACCAAACTTACAACAGCAGCAAATGCTGCTAACAATAGCCGGGGAGGTATAAAATCACAGTCTGTTGTCAAAGGCTTTACAGAACAGTCAGCCAAATTCCTTGCAATGTGCCAGCACTGCGGGACTGCACCAACAAGTGTACCAGCCCTCCAGCTACTGAAGGCAGGGCACCAGAGCTCTGTGCTCTGCTGGGGCAGAGAAAGGCATCTCGGGTGGGTTGTGCTGGCAAGACTCAGAGAACACTTGGCTCTCACTGAGAGCCTTTGCTTCTGAACCTGCACAATGAAAATAGCTCAGGTGTGTGTATGCAAAGCCAAGGTCTGTAACTCATTCTATGAGTTACAGCAATGAAAGACATGGCTGAACATTGCCTGAGAGCTAGGAAACTGGGGTATCTTCCAGTTAGTTTAGAAAATTATTTACAGGATTACATATACTAAGGAATGCTTCCACCTTCTCCTGTTTTGAGACAAATCCACATTCTGGTTTGAAAGCCATGAGGACAGAAGGTACCCAGCACTGATATGTGAGTGGGCGTCTTTCCAATTTTGGAGAGTAAGTCAGTGACAGCTGCGACTGCAATGTCTGCGCTCTTTGTGCTTCGCTCTACCACAATTCTGCTTTAAAATAACTGACAATTCCAACAGTGTCATTTAATCTTCATCATCTTAATATTTAAACACATGCATGAAGGTCTCATTCTACTCCCTGAGATGTTAATAAATAACAGGTTCACAGTAAGAAAATTGTCAGAGCTGACCCTCCAATTCAGGTTTGCAATTTCCCAGCAAGCGATAAAGTAGAAAAAAGTCAAGTCAGCAAAGACTCCCTAATGTTTACTGGTGATGGTAATTGGCAATACTGAATATTAACATTAGCATGACAGAGTTTTACTTGGTAGACTGAAAATATTTTTTCCAAGGAATTTTCAGTTCTCTAGGTAATGACAACAGAAAATGGACAGTGGTGTTCAATGACCTCTCTATACATGTAAGAGCTTGGTCTTTGTCTTCAGTTGTGACAGGGAGGGGGGTCTCTGCTACCACAAGGTGGCACTTCACTTCATCTAGCCAAAGAGCACACGCAAAACCAGACTTTGTTTCAGTCACAAATCAACCTATTTCTTGACTATTTGTTCCATTCTTTCTTCCTAGCAAAAGAATAACAAAACCATAACAAACACAAACTAGTCAGTTGTCAGTGAAGTATAAACTCCTTCTTCACACCCAGAACTTGGAAAGGTACTTATCCCTTATAAACTCTTGTATATGTGACTCACCAAGAGTTGTGTTTATAAAAACAAGGGCTGAAACAAGCAGCCCCTAGGAACAATGATTTTATTTTCCTAAAATCTGCCCTAGAGTAGAGGCAGACAGATGGCAAGTGGGCATCAGCTCATCTCATTATAATTTCCTACCTGTCCTGTTCTTTGTAGGTTTCCAAAGTGAACATCCGGTATGAAGAGAACTGGCTGGGAATCCAGGTCAGCCATTGTTTTGAAGAAGGTAATATCACTCTTTTTCTGCAAAGGGAGTGCACTCAACTTCCCTTCAGCTGCAGATCACAAAGCAACATGGTTGTGAGAGGAGGCATGTTAAGCGTGCCTTAGCCCCAGACCAGAAAGGCCCATCTTACCATTATTACACGAGGCTTGGGATGCCTGGCCTTTGCCTTTCTTCCTGTTCTGCTTTCTCTCTTCATCTCGGATTTTCCTTTCTGCTCCCTGATGCAAACAAGACAACACACAGATATTATTACCCTAGGGGAACCTCTGAGACCATCGTAGTTAGCAATGCCTTGAACTACAGCAGCTGACATATCAGAAATACTGAAACGGAAGCTGGTTATTCCATTGCAGATAAATCTGTCCAGACTGTTGGAAAGGTACCAGCTTTGCATCGATTACCTGTGCCTGAAACCCAAGTTGGCACCACCAGCAGCTCCCAAGGCTGCAGACAGCAAGGGGAACATATCCACACACTGGTTTGGAGAAGCCAGGATGGACAGCTTATGCAGCATGCAGTCTCTAGCAGGAATGACGCCACCACAACTTTTGCAAAGCCCAGTGTCTCTGCAGTGGACAGAATGCTCAGGCCAAATACTTGGTGTATGTAATGGCATAAAACACCTCCAGCATTGTTACCATCCTAGTTCATGTCTGTAATACGCTTTTACCTAAACTCTCCTCCACCCACTTTGTCTGGGGGTGGCATTGCTTCACTGTGGCCAACTGAGCAGAGGCCTTTGAGATATGACAGTGCAAGAAGGCCATGCTGACAGGCTGCCAACACTGCAAGGGTTTTTACAGAAGAATACAGGCATTTCAAAGAGGGAAAAGCTCTCCAGAAACGGCAAAGCAATGTAGCACTGCCATACTAGGCACCAGGAAGTCCTGGGAAGTTGCAAGCTTCTGTTATGTAAATACACTCTCAACAAGTTTAAAAAATAAAATTTGTTATTGACATAAAAAGCAGCAACACCTCCTTTGAAGTTCTCCTGATTTACTTTATAAATAATATCCATCACATTGTGAAGAGTATTAAAGATCCATATGCTCCCAGACAGTCGGCATGCAAGATTACAGATTTTTTTTTTTTCCAAATTAAAATTGGAAGTTTCTTGAAAAGAAAGGAGGGGAGGGAGGTAAGGAAGCCAAAAGTACCCACTCAAGATGCAAAATTCACACATGAGCCAATGAACCAAGCTTGAAAAGAATGCAAGGAAATATGTACTCCTGGTTGTGATCTACTAATAGATTTCCAGAGGCTGAAATAGATGAAGAAACAGCTCTTCAAAAAATATGAAGGTGTCAAATAGAAACATCGTCTCCAGACTCAGGTCCCAATCCAGCTGTCACTGATCTCAACTGCAGATGCCAAGGGACTCAGAGTTATGCCCTTATCAAAATTGTTTCTAGGGGTACATTTGTGTCTTTAAAGGCTACCTGTTCTTTGTAAGAAAGGAGCATAGAACCTTCATCTCCCTAAAGCTGAAGATTAATAGGGAATTGGAATTGCTCAATACCCTATGATAATCCACCTTCTCTGTGATGATATGCACTGAAGACAAGGAGGCAGGAACTTCCTGTATTCTAAAAAACATGTAGTTTTTCAGACTAAAGAAAACTGGATTCGTTTATTTTATTTTGGAACAATGCTACGGTATTTGCCAAGTCAAATGCTTCTGCTTCTTTTCAGCAAATCTAATCACATAAAGAAAATCAAAATAGCTCTGAAGCCCACATTCCTTCAAACACAGTGGCTAAAGCATCTTGCAATATATAAATATAAATAGGCCTGGTAGCAAGTTTCCCTGACAACCTACTTAAGGAATGAAAGTTATATATTCTTATCATAATGCAGCATCAGTGATCTGCACAGGATAAAAAGACTGCAAGGGCAGAGAGAATTAGCACTGAGAAAACGAGATGTGCACTGTAACAGATGCTTTGAAGATTGCCTATGGAAAACAAACACAGACAGAAGACTGGAGGATGAATAGAGAGTAAGGACACGATTACAACCTCTGCAGCATTTATCTCCATACATTTATGTCACAAAGCACACTTTGGATGTGAGTTGGTGTTACTCTCTAATTTATATAGGTAAATTAGTATTACAATTAAGCAATTGCCAGAGTAAATACTAAAATACATGTAATACATACCACTAAGCTAAATGCAGTTTTATTTCTTCAGAGAGAATTCTTTCCACAACAGCTACTCTGTATTTCAGCTACAAGACATTAATTTATTTACTGTGCAGTTCCAGTGATCCAGATGACTGTAATAAATCAGGCACTTTTCTCATCAGCTTCTCTTTGAGGTTGTCAGATTGGGGCATAACAGTGCAGTTCATGCTTTTAAAATTTATAAAAATTACTATGTGTTTCCTGGGTTTTTTTAAATGGTCCCAATGGTCCCAAATAATACCTTTTTAATTGATCATGACAAAGAGGTGGACAATAACCATCTCAGCTTCATAGCCTTTCTCAAAGAGGCAGAAAGCCCTGTTCATGTACCTGGAGGGTGAGCTGCAGGCTGACAAGAGAAGCTGAACCATTTAGCACCACCTTAACAAGTGCCAGGGTTTTATTTTCAAGTATTTGAAAGATAAGGATACCAAGCGAAACCAGCTACCTTCTTCTGAGCACCACGAATTCTACCAGCACTACTAACAAATGGAAATTTTCCAGCCATTTCTTTACTCACGAAAGCCCTGTGACAAAGGGATGTTGGTAAAGATCCGGTAGGATAAGTTAGGGGAGAAGCAAGCCTCAGTCTCCTTCTAAGTGCCAACGAACTGTCATGGGAATTGACCTTAATAATTTTCGTTCACTCAACTTATTTTCAAATCTGCATTAAGTTAAAAAGCAGTATATGTATGTATATTTTTATATTAAACAGATATATATCGCATTATTGATACTCTTGAGCCCTTTAGTTCCCACTTCCAATACAGTTTTGATGCGTATAACACTTTTATAGCCCTCTGATCTTTTCTTCTACTTTGAGACAGTTTTGATTATTAGACTCAACATTAATTTCCTGCTTTCTAGTCTGGATATTTGAAGCACCAATTAAGCCAATAGATGCAACGAACATGTATTATTCAAAATCTCCACCAGTTGTATCTACAGGTCACCCTTGATGAGTTTGTGCCCTGAGTTTCCTTCCTTTTTTTAAATAATTCAATTTTTTCTAATTGCTCTTCAAAAACAAGTAGATGAAAATGACTTGTTCCTTTGATATTTACCGAGCTTTTAACATCCAGCTGTAGCTTCAAATCTCTAAATATTTGACATTCAAAGTTACAATTAAAAGCATACCATTTTGACTGCAAGACCTCAGTGCATACATTTACATTCATTACTTCCAAAGATTTTGCTCCACCAACACAACTGACTGATTAGCCCTCAAGATCCTGTTGTCAAGATTGCAACAAGGGAATGAACTGAAAAGGGGGAAGGAGCAGCAACAGAGAGTCCTGGAACACTTGAACTCTTACCCTTTCCATTAAAAAGTTAATGTTACATATTGCCCGGAGCATGGCCTTTGTCTTTCTATTCCCACCTGTAAGATGGCAAGACTAATTTGGATAAACTTCTAAGTCACTTAAATAGATGTAGACTCTTGAATCCCTGAACCTTGACTGGAATTCAGGTATCAGCTCCCCCATGGAAAATCTTTCTCAGGAGGGATAAAGTCATCAGCTGGCAGATGTTAAACACAACTGAAAAGTGGTCACACTCTCTTCTAAGAATTATCACTGACATAACATTTCTGAGCAACTGTTTCTACTTGGTGATATATACAGCTGACCATGACATTGTCTAGGGCATTAAGGCATGATCCATGTTTGGGAGCTGAAAAATTTTACCAGTTCCCACAAAGGAGCAGTCAAATGTACTGTAAAAGAACAAAATTTTGCAAAAGAGTGAGCACACACAAAAAAATAGTTACTGAACTACAAAATGGGAAAGGCTAATCTATTTTTGCAGTTTACTTTTAATAAGAAAATCCTAGCAACATAAAAGTCTCATTGAAGCTTCCAAAATCAGGGCTTGTAATCAAGGGAGATGGGAAATCCATCAGCTGCACCACTGGGACTTAGCGTTTTCCACTGCATCAGAAGAGAGCTTAGCAGACCTTTACTGAAAGGTGCATTTCTCTGTCAGAGCATCTCCACAAAGTTTACATGCTACCTATCCTGGCTGTTAGAGCCAGGAGGGAAAACCTCAGCAGGCTGGCATCAGCCTATCATCAGCGCTGACCTTCCAAGCAGAGATCTTCACATTCGCATTCTCTCTCATTTTTTTTGATATTGCAGCATCATGACCTAAAACACACTGTCCTTAAAAAGTCCAACTATTCCTCACCAGCTGAGGAATCGGGGCCAAAAAGGCTGCAATACAGTAAAATAATTACATGACAATCTGCTAGATTTGTGATACAGCTTGTCCAAATGCTACCATGAAACACAATTCTCTAAGGAAAGAAAAAACATTTAATTAGGTCTAAAATACAACAATAATAAATTGTCTAACAAGGTTAGTTGTCTATCCACGATAACTGTGCTTTCCACTTACCTTGTCACAAAAGACCTTGATCTGGCAATAGGCTCTGTGGATGGGTTTATTGCTGCGGTTGTTGTAGCTGTACGTATCAATCTGAATCATCAAAGGAAGCCCTTTTACTCCTTTTTGTGAGGAGAAGTCTGTGCTCAAGCAATTCACTGTGATGAAAATCTGTGTGCCAGAGAGATAACTTTTAAAATGTGGTACAAACAGTGATTAAACTTTCAGAAACACATGAAAACAAATGGGAAAATAAAAGCAGATACACCACCCTACTCACCCCCCAAAAAACCCAACAGTTATTAATTCAACTATGATGCATGCTCTGGCAATATACACATTCATTCTCCACTTCTGTCCTAAATCCAACAAAGATGCTCCCATGCTGTGAAGAAGGAGAAAATTTTAAGGCATGTATCAGCACTTCAGTTTGGATCAGAAGCTCATACTTGAGTTGAATCATTTGGTTGTCCCAACTTACCATGCTTTAGTTCACACCAGAGAGCTCAGAGTACATGAGTTGGATTCTTTTTGGAAGAGCCACACCAGAAGATGTGTCCTAGGAGCACTCCTCAGTTGCTCCAGCTGCTAAAGGTTGCTCAGTCCATAGGAATTGACTAAAGATAATCTAAAACCTTCCAAAATTGTGCTTCTCAGGGATGTCAGGTCTTTAGCTGTGACTTGCTTCATTCTAGAAACCTGCCCTGTATGTTTGCACGATTCGCTAATACAGATCGTCTTGCTTTGTCCTTTCCAGCTGCCTTCAGTCTGGCTTGTTCTTCTGACAGCTCACAATTCAAATTCAGTGGGGCAATGATAAAGCCCTACTCTTTTTTTTTTATTTTACAAATTTCCTTGATCTTCACTTCAAGGGTCCTTCATTGTCTTCCTTCAATTTCAAAAATGCATCTCATCCTGTCTTTCAAACTGGGAAGCTCAAACATTTATAAAACTACTCCCTACCTCTCCTCAAAAGTCCTCTTTGTCATGTAGCAACTACTTAAATTGACAATGCATTCCATTCCTGGCGAGTCCCCTGCTTGTCTGTGCTTCAGAAATCCACCTCCTGCTCCTCTTCTACAACCACTTATGTCAATTGATAGCCACTGGTCATCTCCTGCTCTCTAACTCCATTGGTACCATGGGACACGGTGTGTCTCATCTGCCATGTCTGTACAGGACCTGGAAGAGGGATCTCCTACCACCAAAGTCTTGCAAGGACTATTCTGATGAAAAGCAAGCATTGTGAACTGAAATACCATTGATAGCTTTCAGTCAGGATACCATGAATGAAGGAATATATGCATTACATAGTAATTTGGGACAATTATGCACTGACCTGATTCTACTTCTAATTTTTCCTCAGTTTAAAAAACAGAAACAGACCACCAAACAAACAAAACCCCAAAACTGTGAACTAGGGAAAAGTACAAAGAAAACACCAGTATCTCCTGAAACAAGAGGATGTGAAACCTGACACTCAGGAAGGAAGAGATCTCAAACAGGTCTCTCAAACAGACCTGATGCACACCTTGCTGGGCAGAGGAGAGAGCAGCAGGCCCATGGTCCAGGAGGTTTCAGGAAGGAAGAGCATGAAGGAACCCCTCCCCAATCCACAAACAGGGAAAATAAACCAACTGTGTGGCTGTTCAGAATGCAACATCCCTAAGAAAGGCAGCTGAGAATAAGAAGGTCTCCCAGGGCTGGTGGGGCATACTTCACCCTCATGGTAGAAGTTAACATTACAGTCATGGCCTTTATGATGGAGCCAGCTTGTTTGCCTGACTGAGCTAATGGCCCCTCCACTTTCTGCTTCTGATTCTATCACAGAACTGCATTTACAAATGAAATAGTTGAACTTTAACTGCAGGAAGAGGAGGGAGGCGGGGAAGGGCCCTAGGTGAAACTCTGATTTTGAAGCTGATAGTGTTCTTTCTGTTTCAAATTACAAGTTGGTCTCTCCTCCTGCTCCAAAGGTAAGTGTAGATACGAGCGCATACGCCTTTGAAATATGACAGCATCAATTTCATTTGCCTTCAGACTCCTTTACAGTGTCAGGGCAACAGTTTTAAGTGTGTGTGAAAATACAGGAGTGGAATGAGGTCTGGCATAAAACAGAAATCTGGTCTATACTTTAGCTCATACTTCTGCACAGGGATTTTCCAAACTGTAAGTTGAAATGTGAGAGGGAATATGCAGGCTTTGCATCTACTCAGCAGTTTGTGCATCTGCAACATTTGCTGCACATTTAGCTGAGAAGTAAAAAAAGATATTGTCCCACCCTAATCAACTACATACACTGTGTGTCATCTCTTTCACTGCCTCCACAATCACGGAGCAGAGTAGGAGCGGCTGGGGAACACAGAATTTATCATTTCAAGAGTCCCTATACAGCAATAACAGATTATTCAGCATGAATAATAGATATGCACTGTAAGACTCAATATCTTGTCCTGACACTGCAATACATCAGCATCTCTCTGAGGAGCAATGACTGTATGTTCACGTACATGAAGTGTACTATACTTTCTGTCATTTCATCTGCACCTCGCAGACAGACAGATGGGCTCAAATTAACATAGATCATTCATTCTGGGGGAAATTTTCTGTCTCCACGCAATATTCTATTATTTTTTTCCTTGTAAACCACAACAATGACTTTGGATTCAGAAAGCATGAGGAGTGCGCAGAGGGAAGGGGAAGATGGCATTTCTGTTACTGGAGTTGATTTTAGGGTGTCTTTTTTTTTTTTTTTTTTTTCACGACTAAAGATTCACACCAGTTTTAATACAGTGGTGCAGCGGGCCGCTATGGTGAACAGGACCTGGGGAAACACCTGGACAGTCCCCTTCTCTATCCCCTGCTCTGACCAGAAACCATCTCCACAAAGCAGTGATCTGCTCTGAGCAGCAATTTCAATCACCTGTCCAAGCACAGCCTGTTTTGCCCTTTACAACCCTCATCTTCCTCTCTCTCAGCTCCTGTCCATAATACAGGTATTCCCACTCTCAGTGAGACAAAGGGCAAAACAACCCCATTTTCAGACATGAAAAGAAAAAGCACTGCTCTACTTCTCCTGGCAGATACCCAGGTTTAAGATCCTCCTTGCTGAGGTCTCTTACATAGTAAAGTTAACATGGTTAGAGTTAAGTAGAAATGCCAGTAGCAGGAATAGAAATCAGTTTCCCTCCCCAGCTCTGTCTACACTTGTCTTAGAACTCTATTAATAAAAGTGACTATAATTGTCTATCTGAATTCATTTACAAACTAATTTTTCTCCTGTGCAAACTGGATTTTAACAATGTTTTGCTATCAATTGGGTTGTCGTTATAGTGATGTCTTTTTTTTTTTAATATCAGTATATCTCAGATTACAGCAATTAATGGCAGAGTTCCACCCATCTAGTCTCCAGCTCAGGCATGCCGTTGGCAATGAAATACTAATTTGGAGAAACATTTACTGCTGAGGAAGTTTCAAAAGTGGCCTAAAACAACGACAACTCTTCTGTTTGATATACAGCATGTCTAGAAAAAGCGTTCTCTCTTTCGGGGAAGGCACTCCTCCATGGTGTAGCTGCTATTATGTGAATTACTGACTGTTTGTTAAATACTGCAGCATAATTAGGGATGTACAAGACACAAACACAGTAAGCTGCCTTAAGAGAAAACAAGGCTCAGAAGTGTATTTCCCTTTTTATCATTTAATTCAGCCAACATGACTCCTGCTGTGATCTCTCAGCTTATCCACCTTAAAGGTCTACAGTTACGAAACTTTTAATATAAGCCTTTCATTACTATTTACATTTCTGGCTCCCATTGTCTCAGAAAGAGCCAGGGGCAGAAGGGAGGGAAGAGTGTGTTATGGCACAAAATCAGAAACTTACAGCAATTTCTCTACTGAATACTGGTAATACATAGAACCTACACCTGGGTGATGGGTCTTTTTAAAATCCTGGTTTTAAAAAGTTCATCCCTCCAGACTGTAACCACAAAGAGTTAAATGACTTGTCTCTCAAATGACTAACATCAATCCCATCATTCCTCCTATACACAAAAAGTGTGGTTTTATAGTTTCTCCTGCCAGCCGTTACCTTATAAATCCCACACAAAGGTAAAACCTTTGTTTTATTTCAATACAAATGTCTCCAGCAAATGTTTACACTACTCTTTTGAAGCTTCCTCAACCCACACCACACCCCGGCAACTACATAAAAATGCCATTTGCCTTGAATCCCAGATGCATACTTACCAAGCCATTTGTATACACTGGATTTCAACATTATGTGCTACCACAGGTTAACTCTTCTTAAATATATACACGTGTGTGTGCATGTCTCATACATATTTATATATATATATATATATATATATATATATATATATGCACACTTGCACAGACAGACATGGATTACTAAGTAGTTGCCAGATCTAATCCTACATAATTTCTGGTACTAACTCCCCAAAACAAAGCAACTTTTCCTTTAACCTTTAAATTTTGAAAGTAGAGAAAATGTTAATTTCCTTCCTAATTAAATTAAATTTGATGTAACTTAAGAAGGAAATTTGCAATTATGAACAAAATAATTCTTATACTAGTCAAAGCCTGTCCTAAGTATCACTAGCTATGTTAAAGAACTATGGATTGCCACAATACAAATCACTACTAGAGACAGTGCTGGTCTATAAGCCAGATTTTACCATTGTGCCCACTGGAATTGGATCTCACTTTGGCCCACAATATCCAAGAAACTAATCCTGCAAATCACTCACTCTTTGAAAACAGCTTATGAGTGTACAGGCTATGCCAAAACTCATTAAATAACTGGAAAGGTTCCCAGAGGGTTCAGCATGCTTTGGATTAAAGATCTACATTTCAGTTAAATATAGCAGGACAATGATTGCACGCAAGTATACACAACAACTGCAGAGTGCACAACTCCTCTGCACACCTAAGAGCATATGCCAGCACCTGCCTCAATTACATACATCTCTTTCCCACATGTCCAAGTTGTGGTGCTCAGCAGAAATCAGTAACCTCTTGGTATCACTGAAAATTATTTTTTGTGACATTTTCCTTTAGCAACTGCTCACTGAAGTCACATTTTTTAATTTAAGGTTAAAAAGCATTTTCCATAAAAATAAGCAATTAACATATTAACACCATCCTCACCATTTTGAATTAGCAAATTACCAATCACAGAGAAGGCGTATCTCAAGGAATTGGTATGATTTATGACAAATATATTCTCCTTTGACCAGGAGAATTCTGGTTCATAATTATCTTTCTTGTAAACTAACTCCTATCAGCAATTAGGTTGTAAGCAGACAGATGACTGTCTATCAAAAATGAAACTGAACTCTATTCAAAAGCCTCCAATAGAACTTTGTCAACCAGTCAGATGCTGCAAAAAAAAATCTTCTATAGGGCAACAGCAAGGCAACTACCTACCTTCTAGCATATTATAAATAGACTTTTTAAAGTCAGCTAGTTCTCATTAATTGTTGTTTGTTTCCTCATCTTTTTTAAAAGAACTCCTCTAAAAATACCAAACATAGCATTCAGGTTCAACCAAAGGGAGCTGACAAATCACCTTGCCCATAAATGTTGCATATTTATACACAGAATTAAATATGGGAGTGAAACAAAGATGGATTGTACAAAACTCTTCTTCTCTTCCTAACTCTGTTCCCTTACAGTACAGTATTTTTGTCTCAAGGAAGCATAAGGCAGAGTTTGACATAGCTACAGTCTTCCCCTTATTTTCCTGTACCCTGCTCTGAACCACAAGCCCCACAGCGACCTCTAGACAAGGGCCCCAACAGAAAAGATGTTGTTCTAGAACAGGGTAAGGATACACCAGAACAAACTCTGCTCTGCCAGAAGGCAAGGGGACTGCTGTCAACCAGATACAGCAGAATGGTGTTTCTCACTTTGGTGATGTTTCCCCTTAGTCCACAAAGTCACACAAAGCAATAGTGAGATTATTCCACAGCTTGACATGTGCTGTACAAGATTCCCTTTCCCTTATCTTGTTCTGCCAAGCAGCAGCTGGAAGACAAAGCACTCAGCATGGGGAGCTGGAGCCAACAGCTCAGTTCCAATCACAGTTACTGGGGTAATGGAGGGAGGCCTCTGCCTCTGAATTCCTGATTCTCCCACATAAGACCCACATGAGATGCTGCCTTATCAACCCTTAGCAGGCTCACTGTTAGCAGGCAGACTCTGGCTGTCACACCCATGCTCTTATACCCTCATCCTGAAGGGCTTGGAGAAGAAGGGTCTGCTCTGCTTGTGCGTGGGAAGAGAAATCTGGCTTTAAATGAGGAGAAATACAGCTTTAAATCAGCTGCTCTCCAGGTGGAGTAGGAAAGTGAGAAATCTGATGTTCCAGATAGGTCTTGGATGCAAGATTTAGTCTCCCAGGAGAGTCAGGCATATTTGGATATGTGATTTCTGCTGCTTTTGCTTGATTTTCCAGATCACTCCCCTGTGCACTTCGAACAACAACTCTATTTTCTTTGTTTCTTCCCAGGACAGTAGAGCACTTCATCACATCCCACCTCAGAGGCCCTGCAAAGAATTGCTCTGCACTACTCTTGTCTGACTCCGAAGAGAAAAGCTGTTGCGCCTCTGAGTGGGTTAAGTTTTAATCTTGAAATTGTGGTGGAAAAGAGAAAACAACACTGAGCAGAAACAATGGAGCCAGTTGAAAGATCATCACTCAAAAGGCTTAGGAAAAGAGTCTGTAATTATGCCTTGAAATTCTTCATCTCTCTTGGATGAGGTAATTGCTGGAGAAGAAACAGCCTTCAGTGACGTGCCTCAGAGTTCACAGCTTTCCAACACCACAAGGGCATTCTATGGGAATCCCCAGACCCGGTGCAACTGGTTATTGTATTAGACTCTCCTACAGGAGGAATAAGCAAGTGGGAACATGTACACGTGTGGGAAGGGAGACACTTTAGTGCGGGCAAGGTGATAACCTTTCACATACAGCCTGGTTCATGCTTCATAGCCCAACACCAAAGCATGTCATGAATCCTCTTACTTTTACCAATACACTCGCAGCTCTCTTAAACTGCATAAGCTCCTAAAAGATATTTGTTAACTATCTCCCAAAATAAATATGCATAAGCCAATCTGCATGTTAATTACTACTTCCCACAGAAATACAAGTGGCTTAAATTTCACTCCTGACAGTTTTTTAGTCCAGCAACAGTAAGAGAGTCCTTATTTTAAAATCTTAGTATGTTTTATTTCCAGTGACCATTGCAAGAGTTGTGTTCTTCATGTTCTGGCAGCCAAGGCAAGAGCAATGTGAATGGCGTGAGATTAGAACAAAATGTACCAAGGCTAACACCTGACACTAGTGGATGTGACTTTCTTGTTTTTAGATCAACATGGTGTCTTGCTAAGTCTGGCTTGCAGCTGCAAATGCAAATGTGCAAAAGAACTGCCAGCCCTGGCAGTGGGAATGGTAGATGCCAGTGGGACAAGACTGCCATGCTCTAGCTCTGGTAACATTTCTGTAAAGGCCCTTGAGAAAGTCTGTTGTGTTGAAGATCCCAAACCTGTTATTTGCTGTATCTCCCTGCATAATGATCACACACACACAACAGTCACCTGCTGTGACTGCAGAGAACAACATACAGCTGTAGTTTGAAATGGAATCACATAACAGGGAAATATCTGGGGTGGTGACAATGTAAACATTAGATGAGTAAATATAGCTACATTAGCAACTGGGCCAAGTACAACTCTGTTTACCAAGGCCTGCTTTTGAAAGAGCTGGGCGGTTTTCAGAACTATTGTCTTTGCTTTTAAGATGCGCATCAGAGATGAAAATCCCTGTTACTACAAATCTCAGCACCTTCAGTCAGCGAGTCAGGACAGTGAGTGTTAACACCACCGCCCCATGCTCGATGGAATCTCTCACAGGATTCACTCACTGATGCAATCTCTCTAATCCTCTGTTAGAAATGCAGTGGGGAATCGTGCATGAAGATGTCTCTGTATTTGAAAGATTCATCGCATTACTTGAACATTGGGCATTTTGTATTAAACATGAAAATGGTATCAGGAGTTTGTCAAGCTCAACGGTGTTTGCTGTTTATTAATTAACTCTACATCCTCAAGAGTACCGCATTACCCTCACTCATTTTACACAGCCTATTTCCCTTGTTGTTTGCCTTCCGGGGGGCCAACTTCTTCTTAGAATTACCGGCAGCTTTTCACTTCTCCCACACTAGTCCATGCAGCTGAAGCACTGACAGCCTTTGTACAACCTTATCTGCAAGAAACTCGTTAAGGCGTTCTTCTGTCCTGGTTTATAGGTCCACTTTGCAGTCACAATCCTGAATGTAAAACCCCATGCCTGAGGGTACTTGACCATTTAAACAAATAAAAAGCAGGGAAAAAAAGCATTAATCCTCAAAAATACATTCGTTTCCAATTGCAAGGAGAGTCTGTGTAACACTGTGAAAAATAATGGCACCAACACAAGGGAAGGTATAGTCTAACTTACAGAGTATTGATTATTTGAGATGTTCATAGTGTAGAAAGGAAGTTGAGAGTTTAGAGAAAGAAAACATTCACCTTGTGTCCTATACCTGACTTTGCAAATAAGAAAAAAACTTCTTCTGTTTCTCAGGCTGGGCACCTACCAGCAATCCTTCTTATATTGCAAAAAAGAGAGAAGTGGAACAGTGACTATGGATGGATGGTACTTATATAGGGATATCATCTGCATGGCTTTTCCTCACCTTTGCCTCCTCATTGACATCCCAAGTAAAGGACACGGCATTGAATGCAATTTCTTCAATGTTCCCAATGGTATTAAAACTCTCCTTGTAATCAGCTGTAAGAAAAAACAAACAAAAGACCCATGAAAAAAAATTGAACTTTCACAGTTCATAGTACATCTCTGCTTCTTCATCTCTAACACATCAAAACTGCCTCTTGTATTGTTTATGATTAATTATTAATAACCTTAATTACAAAGAGGTAATACAATGCAACTTGAGTCTTATGCATAGTGTATCACTGGCTGATATTCTTACAAAATATTGCTTGCTCTCAAAAAGAAGTAAGTGTGACTCGAGTGGCAATGAGAGGGTGCATTCATTAGTTTGGCCAAGGAATAGCCAAAACCAGAAAATTAACTAAAAAACTATTGAAGCATTTAAAGAGACTGTTCAAAACTTGACATAAATAAATAGCATTATAATAAATCCTAAAGAAGCTTTCTAAAAGGCTAAGAGCTATAATTGAAGGATATCATCAGTAATGTACATTTCTTACACAGCTGTTTCAACTTTCCTAGGAACTACTGTACTGGATGCTGGATCAATATTTCTCTATTAAAACCTAAACAAACAAAGAAACAACAAACAACACCAAAACAAAGACAAACTAACAAAAAACTGCAAAGAAACCAAACCACAAAGACACTTTTTTCCAAAGTTTTTATGCTACTGAAACAGTAAACAATCGAATGTAAAGTATTTTTAAATTGTCTGACTACAAAATCTGCACCTTCTTCTCACTTCTTCCCAAATGGCTGTTAATATTACGAGTAAGAGAGCATTTAGCAAGGAATGAAAGCAAAAGGGAGGAGAAAATTCAAAGTTGACTCAACAGTCCCCCAAAAATAGTAAGGGTATAAAACCACATAAAACAGACAACTCCCAAGTCTTCTTTATTATTGAAAAGAGGAACGAGCCTCCTTTTTCTCCCTCTTTGTGGGCCAGTTTAACAGACTTTCTGCTTTTTGTTGATAGATTAAGCGAAGTGGCAGGTAATATCTGCTTGATTAAAGGAACTTCCAGATTGTTCACACAAATGCATGGACTCCTCTGGGACATATACATTTCCTAAGAATCCCCCCAGGGCTGTAACTGGACTCGGTGCCAGAGGGCTGAGATTACACCCTTGATCTAATATTTGCCCAAATCTGTGCCTTAGAAGCATGCTGATTCTTAGCTTTGTAATCGGTTATGGAAAGAGGATGTTTTTGTATTCCATAAGGCACACAAATGGTTTCAATATTCATTTCCTTTGCTCTTCTAAATTGCTGGTCTCTAAAAAACAATTTCTACGTAATAACTGTTATAAAATCATTTACAACAAAACCATTTCTGCATGGAGGATTATTTGAGACATGCAATCAGTATGCTTTTCTCTCATCTGAAATGCTGACATCTCACTGGGCAAGTGAAACTGTGTCTATGGGACACATAAATGGCTTGGGATACAATAAAAAAATCACTGTTCAAACCCTTAGAAACAGCACAAGATATTTGGCAATGTAGTAAATTAACACAGTATTTGAGAGGGCGGGCCAGCTTTTTATTCCCACCAAGAACTCAGATCTCCTTTCTAACTGAAGTCATTGGCTTCACTATCTAAATTCAGTGAGGGAATGCAAATGAGAGGAATTAGAAGGCACATAAGTAGTTTAATATGCATGTGCACACATCCACCCACCTCTAAATTTATGATTCACCAGAAAGTGCCTTGTGCAACTGACTGCTGCATATGGGCGTGCTGTGTAGGTGCACTTTGGAAAGACATGAACAAGATGTCTCGTAAAGACACTTGTTTTCTTCTCCTAAAAGTCTGTCAGAACCTCGCATCCCACCAAACTTTCCCTTCCCCCCCACACATGCCTCTGCTTCCTTAATTGCCATACACAAATCTCATGGAGTGTCTATGTGACATGCTGTTAAAAAGCAGAAGTGTATCCTATTTCTCTCAATTTACAGACAATTAAAGAAGGATCTTCAGTTGATTAAGAAAAAATTTACATCCAAGGATATTTGAAAGCTGTTAGAGTGACTACAATTTCTCCTCTTCTGCTTCTGTGAATTACCAGAAAGTTGGGGGGTTTTAATATGCAAGAAAATGGCTGTACAGGAATTATTTCCTCTTGTGTTACATAAACTGCATATTGAACAATGGCAAATTTTAGATGTTAAATACTAATCATGCATTACATAACTTTGTAGTAGCTTTTGTAGTTTTTTCGCATATATGTAGTAGCTGTGCTCATAAATAACACAAACTATCCCCAGAAAAAACATAGGTAAGTTTCTGGAGCAGCACACAGATTCCACACCTGCTCTTCATATTTGAACCTGTTCTGGTATTTTTCAAATTATTGTACTGATTCTAAATAATCAATATTCGTTGTACCTTAGTATTAAATTATTTATTTCACGTCATTTTGAAAGAAAAAAATAGTGATCAAATGTCACAGCACTGTGAAAAAAAAAAGCTGTTTTTTTTCCCCTCTTTACTCATGCTAAAAGGAGTGAGCATGCCTTCCTCCTTCTTCAGAAAAATCCATTCAGCCTAAATTCTAGAAAACGCCTTACCTTCTTGCTTAATAAGCATCAAGGCCTCAGGTTTATTCCTCAAGCACTAAGGAATTGCTTACATGTAAGTACAAGCTTATGCTATTAATATCAATGCATCTACAGACCCGGTACTGCATCTAATCCTTTCAACCATCCTTTCTCACAAGAGGTGCACCAGCCAGTACACAAAACAAATTAGAGCAGTGACTGACCCCTGGGTGTCAGGAGTGAAGCAGCAAGTCATTATTTCCTCTGATGTCCAAAATATAACTGCAGGCCAGAAGGCAGACAGTCAGACCTGTGCCACTGTGGAAAGCAGCACAAGCACAGTCCCCGCCCCTATCTGAGGACTGAGCAGCTGAAGCCCAGAACTAGAGCATCCCAAACTCATTTGATCTTCCGCCTGCTAAAGACCACATCATGCTCTAGATTAAAAGTGCATTCATAAACAATTAAAAAGAATTCACAGATGTTAAACATGCTACAAACATCAAGTTAAAATAATATTAAAGACTATAAACATCTATGGAACAGGTGATACAGATTTACAGACACCTAATTCTCTATTTTAACTACACAGGCCCTGGACATTAACTCGGTATTCCTTTACAGGACCCCTACAAGGTCCTGATTTTTATGTAAAGAGAAATCTTCATAGCGTTATTCAATATAATTTTGCATGGAAGGAACGCCTGGAGGTTATCTGGTTTAAGGAGGACACCAGCTTCAAATTTGGATTAAGTTTCTCATTTAGATCATTTGATGGTAAAACTGAGAGATTTTGCTAAATGTAGCTTGATACTTGTATGGGAAATGTAGTTGGGAGCTATTACGCCCTCATAAACCAAATATTCATAATGTAAGCACCAAAGAAAATGAAATGTACTTCAGAAATACCTTACCTGGTAAGGGCTACAGCCATATTTTAGTTGTTCTCAAGAAAACACTACTGAGCAACACCTGGGTCTTTCTTTTGAAAACTCTGAGGTGAACCATGCTCTTACAGCTCTTACATCTGACAAGGAGTGCTATATCAGTAAGTCTCACTACACTGGGCTGTGCTCGTGTTTGCAGTCCAAATAAAGAATATGCGCCAAAGTGCCTCAAAAGTCAGCACAGACCTATTTCATCTCAAACCAATGGAAAATTAACAGACATTTGCTTTAACACAGGTAAACACACAGTTCATGTGCAACACTTGTTTTGCAGAGCACTATTTTATAGGTTATGCATCATAAGCTGACTCACTGGGGAAAGGGACTGAAATGTGCCAGGACACCTCAAGTGCAATGGAGTTGGAGGGTGTTGGCAAGGCTGTGGAACAAGCTCATGAGCACATACTTTCAAAGGTATGAGCATTTAGTACTGCAAGCTTGTAGTAACTAATACAAAAAACCAGGCAGCCTTCAGAAATAGCTGTGACAAGGAACACTTGCTCTTTTAACTGTCACAATAGGAGTCATTTGGTCTGGGGTGGCGATTTTTCTGCCTGAACTATCCCAAAGGGCAAGAAAAGAAAAAAGGAAAAAAACCCAAAGAAGTTGTGGAAGCAGTTCAGCCAGAATAATGATGATAAGAGACAGAGAGGAGATTCGGGAGGAGCTGCTTTGACAAAGCACACTTGACCTTAAGTGGAGCTCGATGGAGGCTGCAGCATTTCAAAGGCTAAAGGCATTGTGCGAGTAGAACCACTTAGGGACTGATTCCCTGATCACCCAGTTCAATTGCCCCTGAAGTCCTGCGGTGTTCTCTACCAGTAACCCTGCTTTGTTTTCGCCCCCCCTCTCTGCCTCCTCTCATTCCTGCCATTCAATGGTTTGGTTCCCTCAGGCGGTCAAAACAAGATAGACTTTGTCTGCTTTGGTCTTGCCGACTCCTTTGACTGGAATCCTGCAGATGGCTGCATGTGTAAACTGCACGTGGGAGGGGAGAAGCGCTTGATGTCTAGACACTGCCACTGATTCAAACTTCAGGCTCCTTGGCAGCAGGTACGTGTTCTTCCTCTGCTAAAATCTCCCAAGCATGTGGATAGGGCAGTTGTGGCTGAAACAGGCTTGTAAATACCTCAGATGGGATGAACAGTAAACAGATCTCTAGGATAGCACATCAGCACTCGTTTCTCCCTCAGTGCTGACACCAACAAGACTCAAAGTCTGGGGGTGTAGGAGTCCTGCACCCTTGTTTGCAGTTGCCACTATGATGGCATCCTCGCTCTCAGGCTGCACTTCCACATCAATTAGCTAACACAACTGTTACTGGCTGCTATTGTTACTCGAACAAAGACTGGATCAGCCTTTGAAAAACTAAAGGAAACAAACATTCCTCCACTCCTGAGGAGGTGCAGACCCCGATTTCCCAGCTGCAGAAGGTGGACCACCAAATATGCATGCAAGGGGCAGCTCTTCTGTATAACTACTGAGAATCATCCCTTCTGCATGGTCCCTGCCCTGCTCTATAGACCCTGTTGCCCAGTCCTAGCAGGGATGAGTCATTGCTAAAAATTGCACTATTGTGCAAGGTACCAGAGCTTTCCACATCTGAAATCTTTCCTGGAACATCTGGAGATCCTCTTACACTCACCAATGTCGAGGACCCTCTGTTTAGCCGTGTGCTGCCGGGAATGCCAGTACTTCCAGTATTTCAGCTGTTCATCTCTGTTTTTATCCTCACTGAAAACAACCATGACCACACTCTACGGAAAAAAAAAAAAAATAAAAAAAAAACAGAAACCACATTAGTTAAGATAATTAGTAGTCAGAATCACAAAAATTAAAATCTCCTACACGTTTCTAATGCTGATCCAGTCACTATCCTCTCCTCATACTTTGGTTATAGAAGATTGCTGGGTTTTAATCCACTCCAATATTGCAATGCACTTAAAGACTCCAGGCAGAAGAAATGAAGTTGGAAAATAATGCAAGGCCCAGGATTATGTTCTTGATAGGTCAAATACAACTTAATTATATTCTTAGATTTAAGTCTAAGCTCCCTTTACTAAAATGTGGTCATTTCAAAGTGAGAGGATCCCTAGTTCCAATTCTGATCCGACTCCAGTCAAAATGAGGGAGTTCAGATTCTTTGGCACTCTGGAATATAACAATACACTGAAAGAGATGTGTTGTTATGGAGCTTCACCTCACTGGCTAAAGGTGGGACATTTTCAGTTTTACCATACACAGTCAAAATACCCTTCTTGGGAGCAGGACTCTTGCATATGTGTATTTAATGACAAACTCAATGTAAGTATTTACTGAATTTGGTGAGGTTTTCACTTCGAGTTCTAAATTCCCGTTGTTAAACTGTGTGATTCAAAGCAAACAGATTTAAATTTTATGCAAAATTTTATTCGAGCAATAAAGTTTTTTTTAAAAAGCCCTGCTGTAGGCAAGCAAAACAAAAAAAAATCCACAAAACAATGAATAATCCTATCAAGTAAAACTGAAGTGAAAATAAAGCACAGAGAACAAAAAAATCACTTTTAAATATCGTCCTTTGTTCCTGTTGTTCCTTTAACCCCCAAGACACTAAGGTCAAAAAAAAACATTATCAAGATGTTTCACAAGCTGAGGAGCTGGATCACGATTGATTTATGATCTGTGTCCTCTCCACACAGTCACCACCGTAACCCTTCACGTGCTCTGTGACCTTCTGCATAAAAGCTGGACACCATCACCACATCTTCCATGTCCAGTCTCTCCATGGGCACAAGGCAATTTATGCCATGGACAAGCCCTGACTTATGCCTGTGCATACTGGCTGGGCATCAGTTATGTGCTGGCTGGCCAGCTGATGCACTAACCAGATCTGACCATGCCAACCAGCTTTTCCACCAAGGACAGAATAATCTTTTTCCTCTATAAAACACTTACATGGAACTTGTAGAGGTTTAATACCTTCAAAACCTCTTGCACCTCTGTCAGGTTTGGATGGAATTGGCAATAAATTCAAGAGTCGCCTGAGTAGGGCCCTGGCAAACAGAACATGATCGTGAAAGTTGCATGTGGTTTCACAATCTTCTGTAAACTACATCCTCCAAAAGGATGTGGTCTCATCTCTCCCTTACAACTTCAACTCTTCTACTGCCACAGCTTCAAAACTCATGTGACTGTGCACTGAACCAGGCCTGTAAGGACTGGTTTTCAGTCAGATCAGTGAGCTCCTGTCTCCTATTTCAGGCAAGTGCTAGAGCTGGAACCACCAAGGGGGAAGGAACAGGTGGCAGGGAAAGAGATTTTGCAGGAACAGAGAAATCTTACATCAGCTTTAGCCAACAGTGTAACACTACAGCCTTATGTCCTCAGGAAACTAGGCTGGAAATTACCTGCTAATTCAGGTTTCCAAATCATTGCCTCTGTTTAGGACGAGTCTCTCTAAACTTTATGTATGATAGAAACATATAGGTTGTTGTCTGCTTCACTGCTCACATTGATTTTCATCAGTTCCTTTGACTAAAGTCACAACATTTTTACAGTACTTCATTTATTTGGATGGAAACACTTTTGCAGCCTCATACATATGCAGCCCTGCCAGCTCCAGGGTAACATTTACAGGGCAGCAACTCTGAAGCTCATTGTTTATTCCAAGGTTACTAGGTTAGGATTTGCTAACTCAAAAACATTACCAAGGAAATCAGGAGGCCCATTCCCCAAAGTATATGTTCCTGAATACACAAGCTCCAGTCCTACCCCATGGAATTTAAGATGCAAGTCATTCATTTTGTCATACGTATGGGTGAATATCAAGTGAAAGTTCATACTTATACAATGTAGATTATTTAAAATTTATGTCACAAAGGATGGAGTCAACTCTTCATATTTTATCTGAAATACACTGGAAAGCAGCTGATGCAGTGCACGAGTGAGTGAAGATGGACTACAAAGTAGATGTAGCAGTTCTTGTATTTCTTTACTTTAATCGTGGCATGATAAGTTCACCAGTGTCAAGTGCAGTCTCTGTGTAATCATCATTCTGCCATACATAGACTGAGGCAGATATGTTATAATGAACTCATAAGATCACACTGAAAATACTAGACCCCACAATATTTGTTGCCACCATCAATATGGTGCTCTTCCACCCTTACATTGAGCATGACTATAAGCTTGCTCTGTCTTCTCCCACAAGAAAAGAAAAATATATGAAATGTCAACCAGCCACAACTACATCTATCTACACAGCTCCATTCCCACCTAGGAAAGAAATGGGACTATACCCTGACTTTGCTGATTGGATGCCGGAAACATTTGTTGTCACCCGTCTCACTCAGGGTGATGGCGTAGAACTGTCCTTTGTTCAAGTAGGTCATGGGCCCCTCCCCTTGCTTTTGACGCAGAGACTTGGTAGCTTCTAGCGTATACTGAAAAGTGCTGCTGAAAAGACAAGGAGAGAAACATCAACAAAATCCGTATCACTTTCTCCTTTTCTCTTTGTCCTCGTTTATTCTGTACTTCATGCATTGCATAAGGTGTAAGAAGTTAATAAGAAAATTCCAGGAAAAGGTCACGTGGCCATTTAAAAGTGCAAATTTTTTTTTTCAAGTTCATCGGATCTGGCAACAAAGTGTAAAACTATCTGAACTGTAAGTCTCTTGGATCAAAGACTACATCTTTACTTTCTCTGAAAAGAACCATTATGAAGTACAAGACCACTACCCCACAGCGAGAGTGTTAAATACCAGGAGAGAATTCAGTATGATTAGCAGGAAATCTCAAACTCCACAGACATTTGAACTTAAAAGCATCACAGAAACAGAAATAAATAAATCATTTTTTTTAAAAAAAAACTAGCAGAATAAAACTTGTTGCAAAAGACAGACTCAGGGAAGGAAAAGTCCCACTGCTACTTTGAGCACAGTGCAGGGAAGGAATTCAAGGAGAAGGGACAGTAAGTTTATTTGTTTAAAGACAACATGCAAATCAAGGTTTTTACAAGCTTTCTTTTCAAAACTAGTCAGACCTAACAAAGTGCCTACATTTAGTTGTATCCTGCAACCAAGTAACTTCCCTTTAGAAAAAGAAAAAAAACCAGAAAAAAGTTTGGTCTTGTGCTGAAATTTTCGATCTTAAAAAAGACCCTCCTTCACAGAAGAACTTTCCACATTTAAAGCAGTTCTCCAATCATCAAAAGTAAAAGGTCCATTAACTAGTGAATTCTTAGCTGGAAACAGTTCTCACTAAGCCTCTTCCAGTTGACTTCTCCAATAACAGTCGTGAACAATAATCCAATAAAAATGATGCCTGCAGCTCCTCACGTTTTCTTAAATGAAAATAATGCTCACCATGAAGAAAAAAAATAATCTTTTCAATCTGCACAGGAAACTTAATGCAAGGAGTTATTTGCAGGATGTCCTCACAAAATGGAAATGTGGGTGAAGTATTTTCACAAAGGCCCCAATTCAGCAAAGTACTTAAGCAGTGTCTGAGCAGAATAAAAAGGAGGAATATATTGGTCCAAAACAACAGTGTATCCTTAACTTTCTAGCAAATAACTCCAGATCATCATAGCACTGCCATAGGAATAAAGGGAAAATAAAAATATTGTTAACTATCCAATGGAAAGAAACCACGAAAATGTATGAATAATAATTACATTTAAACCCCCACTTGAAGAGAAGGTAGAAAAACCCCAACAGATCCACTTTCCATCCAAAGGAAGAAGTTTCAGACAGTTTAGTATCAATTACTTAGTAGGAATTATTTAATCAAACAAAGACAATTTCTAAGTGTTTCTTAGCTTATAAATGGAAATCCAGTCATTTTTCTAGTTGCTTTAAAGCAAAGCAAAACTAAGGTTAAAAGCAAACAGTCATCTATACCTATCCAACTCAATGATGGCAGAACAAGCTCTTCCCAATAATGCAGTTGCTGCCAACATGAAGACTCTCACATGCGGTGGGAAGGCGGCACAAAGGGCCCTGTGGTCCCCTCCCCTGCCATTCCCTGTGGGAGTGCTGCCATGTTCCCTGTCCTACGTGCAAGGGGAACAGAAGCACTGCTGACACTGGCAAGCAGTGTGGTCCTGTCTGAGTGGACTGAAGAGCACCACCCCCAGTGCTGCAAACCCAGCATCCATCCTGCTCATCCTGTGGATTGACCACCCATTGGTGATAGGGGTAGTGCCTTGATTTAGTGTCACAGGAAGGCACTGCAGGTTGTGTGCTGCAAGATTGCTTCGGGACAGGTACCGAGGCATGCTGAGTGCCCTGGGAGATGCCCCTCAAAACCTCCCACCAGACAGAAGGCCTAACAATGATGTGTGCTGGGAAGGGCTTAGGATGATCCAAAGTCAGACACAGTATCTTAACAGAGCTGCCTACACTCTGCCATGGTCTGGTCTTCTGCTTCCTGTCATTCTGGATGTTTCAAAAAGATGTCAAAAAATGTAAATCCCAAACACATCGCACTTGGCCAATTTTGCACTCTTTGTGTGGTACCACTTGCGAATTTACTTCTTGTTCCCAGCTGGCAATAAAAGTCTGCCCTACAGCAGAATTATTCTTACCCTTAAAATTTATTGCAGTCACTCAAATTATATTATTCTGAACCTCAATATGAGTCTTAACTAAACCCCTGTGTAGTCAGTAAAGAATCTTCTATCAGGCTTCCAATTATTTTCATATTCACCACTTCTTTTTTCAGTCTGAAGTTTTAATTTCTGAGCACCTAACACTCCCAGGAAAGATACAGTTTCTATCTCTTAATGCTCATTCAGAGGTTTTGTTCTAACATGAACCTGGGCATGAAAGGCCTAGTGTATGAGAATTGTTAACAATACCAATGCTTCAAGATTCAACTTTACAAATATTCCATGCAGTAAGTGAGCAGTCTGCTAAATATCTGTTGCATATGTTCTGCCTATATAACGACTCAGTTCTGAGCTCACTGCAGTTAATGATTGTTTCAATCCTCTTCAGAATAAAGATCAGGCTACAAGGAACCTTTACCACAGATGAAGTCATATGCCTAATCCAAGAAAAATATGTAGGCATGTTCCTGTTTCTAAAGTGAGAGTAATCACTCAGATATAAACAGAACCATTCACAAGCAAGAAATAAAGCATCATCTTAAAAACTTCAGTGATTACAGTCTTTATCAGTTAAAGGGACTCTGCAGCGTTTGCCCATGCTACACACACATTTTTCTGTGCTGAGGGAGAGCACTATTCTTTTCCAGCTTCAATTTTTGAAGCTGTTTAAAAATCTTTTGGGAATTCTTAAGGTTTTTTACATGATTTGTAATAGATACTTTGTTTACATTGTTTTATAGGTAAACATCAAGTACCACAACAAGCAGGGTAAAAAGACAGAAAACCCACTAGGAGTAACCAGAAAAAAAACAGAAGGGAAAATTAAAGATGGGAATTACATAGGGTTAGTGGAGTCAGTTCAACCATCATGGACATCTGTCTTCTGCACCCTGAAAGGTAGGAAAGATTTCATGACCTGGCTGTCAAGGCCAGTTTTAATCCCATATATCTCAGTGGGGCTTCAGAAGAGTTACTAATTTAAAACAATGCTGAGGGAAAGGTAATAAATGAAGATATAAACTGGCCAGATCTGAAAGCTAAGCAAGAGAATAAGGGGAGAGTGATGTCTGGCAGCATTAAGGAGTCCTGCAAGTACCTCGGGGTGAAGAAAGGGAGAGTGGGAAGTGGACAGAGACAGCCTGTCCTCAATACATGCCTGTGTGATGCCAATCAACACATTTCAAAGCTTATGCCCTACCTTGTTTGTTCATAAATATATTCTTCAGCCCCCACTGACACACTCCGATACTTCTGAAAAATAAAAGCAATTAAATAGTTTCATGCAATCAAAATGCAAATACCAAGAAAAGTATAACTATGTTTTAAAAAAAAAAAAACTCAGAAGACAACATCTGCCATTTAAAGCCTAAAATACCTAAGAAGTTGAGTGAATATAAATATGCTAATCACATTATATAAAGGTTAGAGGTTGACATTGTCAAAAACATGCAATTTACTTACCTAACCTCAAAAAAAATTTGTTTATGCTATAAAGGACTAATAAATTAATCACAGCTAACTAAGAATACGAAAGATATGAAAATGGTATATTTATATAATTGCTAAAATTGTATCTGAAGAACACAGCAAGTGATTGACCGAAGTGTGCCCTACCACAAGGATCTATTAAACCTCAGCACTCCTTCAGTACAGCAGAACTAAGTCACTCCATAAATGCTTTGAAACAATTTCTAAATATGTATTCATAATGTATTCTAAAACAGTAGGAATTAGAGTAATTCCAAACTCAGTCATTCTCAGCAGCACTCAGGATGTACTTTCCAAGCACTTAGGAAAACTAGTAAGAGCGAGCATACTCTACTTCTAAACACTAATTTAGCCCAGGTTTCTTCTGGTAAGTTTTGATATTTTATGGTCTCTCCATATCTGCTTCATATAGCTGTCCCTACAGAAACAGTGTGTGGCTGGAGAAGCAGTCAGAGCATGCATCGCAGGGATCAAGCACATCCTGGGATTTAGGTAGTTGAGAAACAACAAAGGGACAGGCTCAGTGTGGAGCAAGGCTGCAGCAGGGTGGGAAAGCTGTTCCTGCTCCCTGGCCACATGCATGTGAACATTTGGGGTTAAAAGGCCACCAACAGAGGTACACACCTCACCTGACAGTTACAATAGGGACCCAGTTAAAGTCAGTTGTTCAGTCTCCTTTTTACAGTTAAAAGGGGAGGTGAAGATGGAGAGGAATGAGTGCACCTGGCAAACCATTCCACTCACCTTTGGCAAGTGGATTTGAACTGATTCTTTCTCCACAGACTGCACAGAAAGTCTAGATGACATGTACTGTATCCTGCTATTACCCACTAACTTTAACAAGCATGTAACAAAATATTACCTTTGTAGCAAAATTAACATAACACAGAGTTCGGGATGCAAAGCCAACATACATGTAAAGTCCCTTTTTACTGTCAAATTAAACACGTTTGCATGTTTGACATGCATCTGCTCTCTGCACAGCGCAGATGGGCTGTTTGGGAACCTCTCAGCAAGATGTCCCCGAACAAATCACTGTAAAGGAATCACTCTGCTACAGCACCCCAGGGAAAGCCATGAGTATGGCACCACCAGGCTCGAATGAAGAGCCACTTACCAGTAACAGCAACAGCTGAAAAAATTTGACTTGGTAATGCAGAGCAGTGTCTCTAATTCAAGGTTTGATCCTACTGATTTTACAATGGCAAGCTAGATTTCTTCGTTAATTATTTACTTAGTTGACCTACACATGTTCTATATCTGAAAATTGATTTCATCTCCAGACACCCTCATCTATTGCTTGTGAAGACCACGTACTTTTCTATAATACACATACACAAACACCCAGTAAATTTCTCATATACTCAGAGTAGCTCAGCCTTAACATAGCTTGCCTTACACTTTTTTTACATTTACAATTCTGTAGAGTTGGGAGGAGACAAACCCTAGGGGAGTTTTACCACCTAATATCTCTAATTATTTGCAGAGGCACTGTCAGCTTTAAATAGTCTTTACTCGTCTACATTTCCAGCTCATTTGCATTATTTTGCAGCAGGCAAAAGCAGCCTGCTAAATACCATACTAAAGCTGACTGTAAAATTACTTTGACTCAGCATAACTGCAAAATAGTCAAAGGGAGCTCGTTGTCTCTCTTCTCCTCCTCATTCCTGTATGTATGCATGTAGTTTTTCCTTGCCTGTTATATTCTCCTCTTCTCTCTACTCATCCAATGCTACTACTTTTTCTCACTTGCCCATATTGCATAATAGAGCTTAGTGCAACAGACAGCTTCCAAACAAACTACTTGGGTTTATCCAGCAGCAGAGGCTGATTCTGCTTATTTGCACTTTCAAAAGAACATCTAGAATTTCCCTGTCAAAAAGTGGCTGCTATTTCTTCCTGTTACAAATAGGTCTGAAGGCAGATCTCGTTAACGGTAAATAAATCTTCTTTCAGAATGGCAACTATCCTCTACTTGACAAAATATCCCAAAAGACAAAAGATCAATATTTATTATTCTCAGAATTTCCAATAAACATCTTTAAAATTGTCTTCTGAAGCACCTCATGATGCTCTCCTCTAATCAGACCACAGATTGGCAGGAACACAGCAAGGAGCAGAAATGAATTTGTTGAAACAAGCAACACTGTTCTTCTAATGGCTCTTGTGGAGAGTTCAAATCTCCTTATCTTGTTTACAAGCTCAAATATCCGTATCTTGTTTACAGTTTTTTATTGAGTTCTTAGATGGTAATTTGAGTTGAAAAACTTACTTCTGTTCCTCCATCTTTGAAGGTGTCGCTGTAGGTACTGTCAGGAGTACTGCGCTGGTCATCTTTGAGATAATTTGTGTGGGGAGCAATGTTGGACACTTCGTAGTGTTCAAAGATAACCCCTCGGTGCTCCTCATTTTCTCCTCTTGCATAGTGTGTTTGTGGGGTTATAAAAACAGGGGTAAATTCCTCTGCTTTAACCACAGTCACTCCGGTCCCGGTGATGGGCGTTGAGCTTCCAGACACATTTGTGTTGTATTCCCTTTTGGATGACTCCAAAGGATCTTGGTTCAAGGAAAGGTTAACTGGCACCGTCTTCAGGACTTGCACACGGTTCTCTCCCCCACTTAAATTATTCTGAGCTTCCGTGGTATTAAGACAATTTCTGTGAGACAAAACCGAAAAATGTTATGAACTGTCCTGACAGAGTAAATCTTCTCCTCAAGTACCTTAATGTGCTTAGATATCAGAAAAGGAGGTCTTTCAATTCTGATAAGCCACTTGCATAAGAAGTAACACATTAACTAATACTAGGGAAAAGGAATTGTGAGGCAAGCAGAGAGGTCCAGAGCTCTTTACAGCTGGGGAAAGATAATGCATTTGGTTCACCCTACAATCAGTAAGGCTTGTTACAATAAATTCTGTGTATCCAGGCTTGCTCTTGCCTTGGCTTACAACTGGATGCAAAATCAATCCAGCAGTACAACGGCCTTTAGACACAAAATAAGAATAAAGAGTAAGGCAAGGTATGGATTACTCACAGCAGGTAATCTGCACATAAAACAGGCAGAATATCAACAGCAAAATTCACACACTGATGCATTCTCTTTCAGGCCGTTGACAGGCCACTACTGTTTGTGTAACTCTGGTATCACTGCTCTTCTGAAGGAGTAAGCCCAGGAATCCCATTGTAGCAGAGTAGATCAGTAACTATAGTGACTGCAAGGTAACCTCCAGCAGCATTCCCACAACTAACCACAACTGCTGTTGAAAGCAGTTCATTTCTGATAGCTGATGCACTGACATAACATTATTAACTTGTAAAACTTTTAGCAGGTGTAACAGTGCTGTTTTCAAACCAGGAGAAATGGTCTGATACTGTAGATCCTCTCTCTTGGCTTTCCACTGAAGGCCAGTTTTGTCAATCACACTCAATTTAGGAATTTCTCTGGTGTTAGCAGAAGAAAAAGTCTCCCTCAAAAAAAACATTTCATATTATATTTTTAAACAGTAAATTTATAGTACTGTCATTTTAAACTATCATCTTATGCAGCTAGTGGAGACCATCTAAGGCTGTCACAAATTAGCTACATTGAAATAAACCTTGTGTAGCTTCTCTCCATCATTAATTTTACATGAAGATACCTTCCTGTATGTAAAAAACTTAGTTCTTTCAACATAAATATACACTCTTTCTTGTCCACAAGTCTTAATAAGGCAGGAAGCAGCTTCCTCTGACTCAAGTCACTTTTAGCCTACAGAGAAAAGCTGAAATCTGAGAGGAGTGATAAAAACATTCTAAGTGGATGATTTTAAGAGAGTTACCTTATTTTCTCGGCAGACCCTAAGTTATGTTAAATAAAACTTTATAAATCAGGTTACTCAGGCCAAACTACTCATTTTTTTGCCCTAGAAGAAAAAAAGTAAAGCAGCCAATAGCCAACTGTCAATATAATCTGATTTTACTAATCTCAGGAGTAGCAAAACAACAAAACCAAACACAAATAATGAAACTCTCTGCTACTTTGAAAACTGCATGTTGGATAATACTACCCAATTTTACGAATAAATTAAAAGTAAAAAGGAGTAAAGTGTGCTTCCCAAAACAGCCTTCATTCTTTTAACTTTTGGAAGAAAACCATGAACCCTCAGGCTATCACAGCACCTTCAGTTCACAACTAATCAACACTGTTAGTAGCTGGGTGTATGATTTTGAATAATACTGTACCTTTTATCTTGGTCTTCTTGATTATCACTCACTTTGTTAACAGACAACAGCCTTTTATCTCTGGGAACCTGAGAACAACACCAGGCATGGGGTCAGGTAAATGCAACTGTCAGGCATTTGCAGCTTCAGACTGCTCTACTGCAACAACTAAAAAAATGTAACAACTAGTGTTGTGTAGGTCACGGGTGCCAGGAGCTGTTTTTCTTTGGGAGACTGATTGTGAACAGAAAGAAAACTTCCAAAGAGAAAAAATGCACGTATTGTTTTCTTTTCTAGTTCTTGGGCACACAAGTCTGGAGCAAAGTGCTGTGCTTTACTGTACTTTGGAATATCAAGCAAGGCCAAGCTATCTCAAAATCAAAGCTCATATTCCAAAAATCACGGGCACACTTTTCACTGAATAATACAAGATGAGAAGATAGGATGCTCTGATGAGCTCTGCATGGAGACCATTTTAGCTCAGATGAGAAAGGCTTTTCAATTAAACCATAAGCACCAGCCAAGTCCTCCTGTTACAGACCAGCCTGGAGGGTGTAGCACTCATATCTAGGGAAAGTTAGTGGATCTTTCCCTTTCTTAGTATGGGGACAAATCAGGGGACGCTGGCATGCCATCAGAAACACTGACTTTTGCTCTGTTGAGCGCATCAACAGCTATGAGAAGTAAAAATCCAGTCAAATCTGGCCGCTTGACAGACTCAGAACTGACACCAAGTGACTTCAAAGATTTGTATTCCCATATACAGGTTTCCAGACACTAGCATAAATATGAAATCACCAAGGGCAAAGTTGCTGCCATGACCATATTTCTGTTTTCTTGCTGAACCAGAAAACTGGGAGTTAAAACTTTTGTGTTTTGAACAAGAAGGCATATCCACTCCATCACAGCAGTTAACTCAAGTTTAAAGAGCAAGAATAGACCTAAGAATGGGCTAAAGCCATGCCTTTTATCTTTATACATTTTAAAGAAAATAAGTGTCTGGAAAATATCTGAATTTAGAGGGAAAAAAGTCTTAGAGTGAACTACAGTAGCCAACAATAACATCAACTATACCTGCAAGACAGCAGCAGAGTCAAAGAGTGCCAGCCACAGCCAGTCCTTCCCTTAGGGACATTCCCTCTACCTATTAAGCATCCTGCTGATTAAGAATCCTCTTTCATATATTTTTGAACTGGGATAAAAGCCACAGTTTGCCCATGTTGATTCTCCTTCTAAGATCATATATTTATCCCTGAAGGAAGATCTATGTTTATGTAAATATCACTATAAGAAATAGGAGCAGTTCAAAAAACAAACAGTTAAGTTCAAATGATTCCTATTGACTGGAAAAAATACTTCAAAAATATTATCCAGCACGTTAGAACAAATGAGTCAGATAATAAATAAGGGCAATTCAAGAGTCTGGTGCACTGGAAGTCCTCCTTTACACTTCCACTTTACAGCACAGAGGTTAGGTTTTAAGTTCCTGTTTGAGAGTAGACTATCAGCAAGAGTTATCATTTCTTCCCAGTTTAAGACAAAAATAGTTATAAGTGAATGCTGGAAATGGCTTTGAGATGTTAATCTCATCTTATTCCATCTGAACCTCAAGTCTTTTGCAACTACCTGGAACAAGGAACAGCATGTTTCTTAAAACGTAATTGTGACCAGGAAAAGGGCTATTCTCTGGTTTTATTTTAAAAATCTATCAGATTAATGAACTGCTACATACAAAAGTATAGCTAAGACAGAAGCCAATACTCCAGATCCTCATACACATCCTGAATTTTATGAATCCACATTAATTTCACAGATTCTGGCACTGTCATAACTCTGCTAAGTAGAGAAAAGGAGCTTTCTTCTTTCTCACCGGGAAAAAGTTTTTCTCTACTGACAAGAACACACAAAAGCAAGGAACATCTCTTGAAATATAATCAGTAGAAAAATTAAAACAATATTTAAGGTTGGTATATGGCATCTTGCCTACACCACCTTCTCCTGAACACTCATCTAACTACTGAAGCAGAGACTAAGAAGAGGAACCCATCCTCTAAAAGCATTTATACTAATAGTAATGTACTAAAAGCAAAAGCCATTAATTTTCATTCCTGTTACTTCTTCATGAGTTACCAGGGGAGCTGGCACTGCTGTGCTGGCTTTCAGAGAGAATACTAACTGTCCAAGGCAGCCATAGGTGGCTTCAGGAGTATAGAGATAGTTTAAAGTGAAATGAACAGTTTCATACTCTAGTGCTTGGGAGGTAACACTGATTCTATATGGAGAGTACCAAAGGGTCAGCATGGGTTTCAGAGTGATATTTCAGCATTACACAGAGATGCACTCTGTAATATTCTCCTCCGATTTCAGGAGAAATCTCAAATACAGTTCTACTTAAACACTATAAAATATACGAAAGAGGACTTATTGAAAGGGTAGGTAAAGCTCAGGGTTTAGAGCCTGACATAAACTGAAACTGGGTGTCAGTGCTTCCCCTGTAAATTGACTTAGATCTGTGTCTCTGTGTCCAGCTCCATTTCTGTCCTCCACCTTCCTATTTAGACTGAAAACTTCCAGTGCAAGGGCTAGACCTCATTGTATGTTTGTATACAGCCTACTGCAATCATTATACAAACAAAAATAACATGGGAAATTCTCAGATGAGAGATACTCCAGTTAAAGAGCAAACTAAAACATGTCTGGAATGAAGTAGAAAAGCAGACAAACCTACAGATGGACAAGGCTTCTCTCCCCTTTTATACTTTTTAAAGAATATTGCAGGCATCTGAGCACAAATAAAAAGGGGGCCTATTCATCCAATGTTCTTTCAAGAGAAGAGGAAGAACACTATGCTCAAAAAGAAAACATGGATGAAAATTTAACATGGGAGTTCTGATTTTGGCTTTTTTCTCTCTAGAACTAAACACATCAAAACAGCATCAGACAGGCTTCCTGTAACGGAACAGGTGCTTGTTGCAAGTATCAGAAAGAAAACAAGATGCAGTGACTTCTGTCTTTGAAAACTGGCTCTTTTGATGCCTCTTAGAGCAACCCCTGCTAGTGCAGCAGGGAGGGATAATGACAGAGTTACCTACTTTATAATAGTCATACAATAGGCCAAGAGCAGCAGCACTGTCCTCATCACCATTTATGCTCATCATAGCCTTGGTAGCTGCTGTTAGGGGATTCTCCAAATACGACTTCCAGGCTTCATCTTCGCTGGTGTAGGCTCGTCTGGTGTTGAATGAAGTGTCATTTGGCACTAAGGCCACAAGTCGCTTGTTACTGCATAGACAGGAAGAATAAAATTGTGATCCAGAAGGGATTACTTTTATTCACAAGGCATGGTAAAGAACATCAAATAGCTCAATTAAAGTTATATGATTACATCAAGCAAGAATCTCTGCATTACACTTGGTGACATAAATATTTATCAGTATTAGGTATCTTCAGTACTTAACAAAAAAAATTAAATGTGTGCAGAACTTGTGATAATATTTCAAATTTTTTTTACTAATATACAGATAGAGCTAGCAAAATATTTTGACTTATTTGTTAAAAAAAAAAAAAAAAAAAAAAAAAAAGTAACAATATAAGAACATTTTTCCCCAGTATTTTTCTTCGGTGTACACTTCATTAGGGAAAAAACGCCACATTCCCACATTTAACTGACATAAGACATGAATGAAAACCAAGAAAAAGCATCTATCACTGATCTAGGGTTCACCTTAAACAGAGTAATAGTTCAGTATTTAATAACTGGGTACATTTTATAATCGAGCTACTCTCTGCTTTTAGAATGCAATTTGTCAGTAATTTCAGAGAGGTTTTCCACAACAGGACATGAGCAATGGGTCCAGTGGATGGAACAGCAGTAGACATTTTTGGTCTTAATTCACACTTTATCACTCCCCACATCTAGTTACAGACCCATGATAATACACATAAGACCATTAGTGAGTAGGATTTGCAGCAGAGCAGTTTCCTCCAGCCTGAAAGTGGTACAAACTGACCAGTGCCTGTGTACACGTGAGAGAAGCTGCTGCACCACAACCATGACTGAAGTTTCCAGTATAATGGAAACATAAAAGAAGATAATAGCATCTGCTTTTGTGAACTGTTCAATAAATTTATTGATAGAAGAGTTATGCAAAAAAAAAAAGGTTGCATTCCTATTACACAAGATTGTAGGATTAGGCAGAGAAATAATAGAGTGAAGGGGTGTGCTGCTTAGTGGGTGTTGCAAGAGCACCATCAAGAACTGTGGCTCAGGTTACAAGGACCACAGTGAAACTTTTAACACATTACACCTTACAAATTTGAAAGCTGCAAAGATGGCAGAATAACTAAATATACTTAACTGGTGAAAGTAGCAGTTATTCCTGGTGACCTCCATAAAACATTTCTTGCTTTCTTCTATGTGAACACCAGTTTGTTACTCAGTCTCCTCTTTCTGCTCTGCCCTACCTGCAGCAGTGCCAGCTCCACAGGTCTAACCCCACCAACTGCCGCTGTTGCACAGAGTGGCATTCAAACACTGTGCAAACGAGCCTTTTATTTGTTTTCAGAAATAGGATTTGATAAAAGCACAACTGAACCCATGCAGTAAATGCTCTCGGACGCCGGGAGCACGCCTTGCCCGGCCCCCAAGCCGCAGTGATCAGCAGCAGGCTGGGACCTCGCCAGGAACTCCGCTGTGGTCTGAGTCCAACCTGCAAAAGTGCGTGCTCCAGTGTTTAAGGAAGAGGAGGGGGGATGGTGGAGATTATAATCTCTATGGTACAGAGCACTGTTTACAAGTTTCTTTATTTAATGAAAAACAAAATAATCCATCTGGTACAGAGAGCACAATTTTATGAGCTCCGTGGGGGAAGAGATCATTTTGTAGCTTTGTATTAGAAAATACAGTTAACAGTTACAGTACAGATTATCATTTTCTTTCACCTAAAATAACTGGACTTTTAGAAGTTTCCTTTTTTTTTTTTTTTTTTTGAGGACCTTTCTGACTGACTTTTTCCCTGTCTCTTCTGAAGATTTTTGTCCTTTGTGTTTGCACATATACATGTGTTGTTACGGGCTTGCTTCAACAAGTGAAGCTGAGCATAAATTAGGAGCCCAGGAAAAGATAGAGAGAACTTCTAGGTCTGCTTGCCTTTTCAATACCTTATTGTTAGTGACTCAAATCAGATTTGCAACAGCCCCGGTACTTGTGCCAGAGGTAGCTGAAGGCCTATTCCCACTCTGGAGTAGTCAATTCTCCCTGGCTCAGAGGCAATTATTCCAGGCAAGGATTCTCCTTTCCTCAACAAAGCTCCCCTTCAGCTAAATCCGGGCAGTTTCACCGCATGGGCGGCTGCCCATTGCAATGCACAAAATACCAGTCGCCCTTCTTCCTGTAGCAATCTTCCCTTACAGTCAATAACTGCCTTTTGTTATTCAGAGCACTCACAACCCTCGACAGTCAGAACCAATTTAAGAGCACTACAGGCAAGATGCCCTTCAGAAACTTCTCTTCTAAGAGCTGGGCTGTGATTGTCTGTAAAAATGCTGGAGAGGAGTCGTCAATCTCTGCTGCTCTAACTTAGTCAAAACAACCTTAAAGAAATGACCAGAGTGCAGTCTCAGAGGTGAGTATATGACTGCGTTGGAGAGAAGCTAAAGTAAAGGGGATTAACACTCTAGATACAGTCAGTAAGTAAACAGTTGGGATGGCTGGAAAAGAACAGATGCATAGACCTAGAGCCTTCCCAACACCTCTGCAGAGCATGTTTTCTCTAAAACACAAGTTTCCACATTTCAGAACTGAACAGCCATCTCCTCTGGCTCGAGATGGTCTGCAATGTAATCAACCGACACACTCATAGTGTTTACTCTGCAAACAGACCGAAACAATAGCACTAAGAAAAATAAAAAACTTCCTCATCACCCCATCCCCGTAATCAGCTCTGTGGGAGGTTAATGGTCAGACCTAATTGTCATGATTTAACATAGTCAATCATTTCAAAGATTATATCCAAAGCAGTCAGCCAAAACAACTGGGCTCACGTTGAGAAAACTTCTCTATTAAATAAGGTTGTTTGAATGGGAGGGAGGGTTTCTCTTCAGAAACGAGATTTGTGTGTGCACATGCATTCCCTCTCCTTTTCCACATCTGCTGAACCTTCTGGACAATTTCAGCTAAGCGTGACAGAGGGGTAGCAAAGTCTCCCATAACGAGAAGAGATAAATACACTGTATTTTAATATGTGCCAAGAAAACCCAACGTCCTGAGTGAGTCTCTGCACAGGTAAGCTCTCTGGTCTTGTCAGGTATCCCTTCCATGCCAGGACAACCCCAGCTGTTCCAGCTGTGTAACTGATGCCAGCAGGCAGCTGCTTGGAATGGCTCTGAGGGCACCTAGACCACGTGGAAGACAAAGCGTGAACTGCTACAAGTAACCACACTCCCACTGGAGAGAGCTGCTTTGAATACTGCACCTGAAAGAAAAGCCCTGGCTGGAGCCTGCAAGTAGCAACACATCCATGGATCTTACCAAAAGCTGCAAATCCATCAGTGACCCCATCCACGGAGAATCCCTCACTTAAGGAAGGAAGATGGGCCAAGACTGCAAGTGCAAGACTCCTGTTGAACCTAACCAGCAACACCAGCAAAAAGCCACTGTTGCCTCAGCTGTGGAACCTGCCAAGGAGCAGGGAACGAGCCCAATCCCTACTGTGCCTATCCCTCACATGGGCTAGCCCACCACACCTCCATGTGGGAGTCAGGATGTGTGCAAACCAGAACACAGCTGGGAAGGATGCACCTGTACAAGCTGAAAGTACATCATTTTTTTTATCCTGGAGATAAAGTTTAAGAATTGAGGATTCTTTGTGTCTAAAAAGTAAATGGTTCTTTTCAAGCTATCACTTGAGCCCCTAATGAATGCAAAATGATTCAATTGTTTTATGTCAAACAGTAATAGGTGTGTGAGGATGAAAGGTATTTTCTGGGGCATGGTCTAAATAGGAGCTAGACTGCTCTGACACTTGAGTATTTATGTCAAGACTGAATTTCAGATGGCCTTTTTTTTGCAATCTTTTTTTCTCCTAACTCTTTATTAGAAATTTTCCTGTTCCTACATCCTACATGATGCGTTCTTTCATAAGAAAAGACACATATAAATTTTCCAGATTTACAGCAATTATGGTGATTTTTTTGAGTTTATTTAAAAATAAGATTACGAAATTTTACAAAACCTATAGAAGTGTAGTGTATAAATACAACGATGTTCAAAGCTTTGTTTCCTTTCACTTACTGCAGTACAACAACATAACTTGGAGAGGTAAATTGTACTTAACATCAATAAATCAGCTAGAAGGGCTGGCCTTGCAAGCTTTTCCTCGGATTAAAGATAATGAACATTCAACAGCCAGCACTTGGGGCTATAAAATCCTACTACAGGCAAATTCTCACCCAACTTGATGCAATTTGTGAATTAGCTTACAATGAATCAGAATTGCCCATTAACACACTCATGAAAGGCTTTGTGATCAGTTTCCTTTTTATTCAGAAGCAAGATGTCCCACCTGCCAGTCTCTCTCAAGACAAATTTTTGATGCTCAAGAGGTTTCTGCTGCATTTGCGAAGTTCAAGCGGCACTCAACCTTCAGCAAAATGTGCCACTGAATATAAAGCAGACTGATGCAGCCATGCTGCATCAAGTACAATGCACCTTGCTCCACCATATGCTCAGCATTATATCCTGATCCAGGTGGTGTTAGTAGGGAAGAAAGCCTCTCCCTACCTGACCCATGTCTTTTGCCTTGGCCAGGAGATTCAACCCTGAAATCCAAAGCAGATTGTTTCAACTGCCAAGTTGGGCACCCAGCCCAGGCATTTCCACTTTTTAATTGCGCTTTTATTTTTTTTTTACATTATTTTTTTAAAACTTGTTGAAAGAACAAATGCAAAGTTACAATCAAGCTGCTCCATTAATATACCTGCAGACTTCTTCACTCCCTGACAATGCATGAGCATTTCCATTCCCTGCTGGGGCTAGGTGCCAGATAGAAACACACAAGCAATGTGTGCAAGATTGCAGAATGTGAGGAGTCCCAGTTCCCAGCTTTCAGTCCAGGTCTGAGCCTGCCCATTCTTACACGGGTGAGATAAGAGCGCCAAGCACATCCATGCACATCCTCTGCACACTATCCCTTCAAGAGAAGGGACAGGGGGCTTTGGTCAATACAGCTGTTACAAAGCACACAAATTCTGGCATTAGTCAAATAACTGGAAAAGCCAACACATGTCACCCTGGTTCCCTGCCCAGCACATCAAGGCCATAGGATATTGACCATAACCTCCTTGTTAGTTGGATGATAAGAAGGTGAACACGGCAACTGTCTCCAATCCATAAACCCTGGCAGAAGCACAAATTCTAAAACACGATGCTAGCAAAGGGACCACTTCCATGTTGCATGCAGACATGCACCACACACCATGTTGCATCCTGGGTTTCTGATCCCATAATTGTCCAGATCAGAGACCTGAAGTATGCTGTGGCTCAGTGGCCTACGGGAAGAACACTTGCCTACTTATTCTTTCCTCCAGTGCATAGTTAGAAACCGGGAACATCAAGAATGCCCGTGTTTCGTTTGGTGTGACAAAAGGTACAGGAGCACATCCAAGAACCAGAAAAAGAGAAGTTCCCACTTCAGTTTTGACATAGCTAAGGAGAGTAGACTATGATCATTTACAAATGGTTCAGTAGCCTAAAACTCTCTGTAAGTTTATTTTACGCTTACACAAATCTCAGTTCAGCTATAAAGCAGATTTAGAACAGATGTTTGTACAATTTGTCTTACAACTAATGCCCATATATATGAATTCACAGGCACAAACTGAAGTACTATGACCATTTAAAATGCAGGACAGATCCCACAGAAGCTGGATAAGTTAACAAACTTTAGATTCCAGATCATAAATTTCTGTCTGTGCTCATTACACAGAGAAGTGTAAATCAAAGCTAATCCTAGTGCTTGAAACCATTTGTTTTAAAGATTCTAATGTTAGTTTTGGCTCAAGTTTACTACCCTCAACATATGTCTTTGTCTAGACATCAAGTTATAAATGAAAAACAAAAAAACAACAACAAAAAAACCCAACAACATGTGTGACTCACTGCAAGTTTTGATTTATTTAGTTTAAAAAAAACTTGAGACTCCTCAGGATTTATTGCCAAAAGTATAATTAAATAGTCAGCAACACTGTTGTTTCAATTAGATTATAGAGTTCTGTTAAAACTACAAAGGAGCATAAACGTTTAACGAACAGGAAAATTATGGCCCATGTGTGTCAGTATTTTGTCATTCATAGACGACAATCACATCATTCCCAGAAGCAAACAGGTCTCCAAAATGCACTTAACCAATCCAGTGAATACATAAATATATAAATGATTTGAGACTGAAGGAAAAAAATCAAAGCATTTAGACCACCAGGAAATGAAAAGGCAAGATGCCCTCTGGCCCAGCCAGAAGTCCATACCTAGGAAAAAATTCCCATTAAAGAGACTGAGTAATTTTGCCTGTTAATGAATGCAGGTTTGGGACTCTTGTAATTTTGGGACAATTATACTTTTTTGAGCACAAGACAAATCTGAACAAGATAACACATGCTAAATGATTAAAAGAAATTATTTACATTTACTAAACACTCCTAGAGAAAGTAAAATAATATATTGAGAGAAGCAACAGTGAATGGCAAAACACACTAGTTCAACAATTAGATGCCTAGTAAAATAAAAGGTTTTACTCGTTTTTACGCAGAACCAAAATAACTTGAGCATGCAATAGTGATTGAAGAGATTAAAACAAATAGGTAATTCATTAACATTGACAAAAATTATTAACTATGTCAAAGTGGAAGTATGAAAAAGAAATCTGACACAAGAATTCAATATATACAGTAAATGCCTACTGAGGACTAGGGCAATTACTCACCCTGAGACAGACTTTTTATACCAATGATTTCAGAGAATTTTTTGTTTCACTGTAATTAAATATTATGCCTACCAGACAATCTTTTGTTACTAGTGCACTATGCCTGTTGTATCCTCTTTGTTTGTTTTTTTTGTTATTACCCAAGAAGAAAAGTCTCAAGAAAAGGCCAGGTTTCAGCACATTTGTAAGAAATCACTGACGTCTTAAAAAAAATTAGGAAAAATGCTCACAGCATTCCTGCAGGAGCTAACAGAGTTGATCAGAATTCATAATTACTTAGCAGCTTCATAACAGGCCACGCTGTTTTGCTAGGAAGCATACTTCCAGTGCGCATAGCACCCAAGGGTGTTTTAGATGGCTTGAAGCAGCCCGAAGTAGCCTTTAAAATTAAAAACAGGTCATGACAAGGCTTCCCAGACCTGGTGCAGTTTAACCTGACCCTTGGCCCCATGGTCCTTGTTCACTCACTGCTTCCACAGAGTTAATGGAAATGGAATAGTTACTGCACCAATAGCACTGGTTGCTGGTATTTTCAGGATATTAAACCTTTTACACAGTCAGAAAGAAAACTTGAATTCAACAACTGAACAATCCTGAGAGTCAAAATTTCCCACAAACATTTTTAAAAAGCATACAAACCCAAGAGTATACTTTACAGAACAATTAAAATACAGAATTGTGGAATATGCCATCACCTCCCACAATTAGGAAAATTAACAAATCTAGACAGATACAGATATAAATATATATAAAAATAAATCTATATATGTAATCTTTGAGGTTGGAGACATTCTCAAGCTATAAGTATGTTGCAATATTTGACTTCACAGTTCACATGCACTTAATATGGTTTCCTTGGTTAAATATTTTGTAAGCAACCACTGTCTTCTTTATGAAGTCAGCACTATAGAAGAATAGAACAGTATTCCTGTATACTAAGATGTCCAAAATAATTACTTCTCTTCTTTTAATAAGCTAGCACTGATTAAAAAGGTAATGAACATTCATCCCAGGATGAATTCCTAGACCAGCATTTGAAAATGCTGTTTTATGTTTGTACAGAAAAAGGGCAGTTTAATTGGCTGCTCCATAGTAAAGGAAAAAAAAAACATTTGAGACAACCATCACTGGTCTGCACTGGATTAATATTTGTGAAAATGTCTGACAACAAACATCAACTGGTGTAATATCACTTCCCCTTCAGGTGTCCCTGCCACAACAAGGATGATGATGTCCCTGCTGACCCTTCCACAGGGAAGAGGTTATGGGATCATTACAGTAAAGTTAAAGTGACCTGGGAAAATCCCTCCTCCTGTTCTTCTTTGATCTTTGATCTGCTCTCAGACTTCAGCACTAGAGAGACAGTGGTGTTATCAGCAAGACCTAACCATTTGATACCCTTACTCCTCTCAGTTATGCTTATAGTTTCAAGCTCCGTGAGGTTCTGCACACCAATTTTCTACCTTCCTTGCTCAGAAACGATTTTCTAGGGAACATCCACAACAGTATGTCTGACAGTGGAAAACTAAGCACATCTAATTCCAGTTTCTCCATTCATTCCCAGAGGAGTACCACTTTGGAAAATTCATCTCAGTGGATGTCCTGTTCAGACACTCAGCAATGGGCAAAAAAAATATAACTGAGTAGTCTGTCACCTAATTGACAGGTTCATGATCTGCTGACAGGAAATACCTTTGACCTTCAAAGGAGAAATTAAGAACAATTCACAGAATTACACTGTAAACTACAAATGCTCCTTGTATTATAGTACTAGATTCTAAAGTTAAATATTATGAAGGCAGTATATTTACACACTAAGGAGAAAGTAGTAAATCAAAATTACCCTATGAAGAATCCAAGATCAACTTCTGCCACAGATACTACCAAGCAGCAAGCTGGAGGTGAACATGCCTACACTGACACACACACGGGAACAGGTCTGAACCCATTCCCACCTACAGGCTCACTCTCCCCTCAGTTATTTACCCACAAGCACATGCTCAGCTGCAGACCCAGGTTGCCCCAAGACCTCCTTAATGTGGTCAGTCTGAGCACGCCCCAGCCCCATCTCCCTGGTGTCCTGAGTAGCTCTTGCAAATCCCGGCCTGACAGTCGGGCAGTCACGCAGCCGGGCAGCCAGCAGAGCCACAGGGCCAGCGTGCTGGGCCTGCTGCAAGCCTGCTCCTCGGGCAACTGCACTCCAGCCCACGAGGGGCTTCACACAACACCAGGAGCAGCAGCGACAAACCATGGCAGATCACAAACGGCTGTACAGTTGTTGCTCCTCACAGAAGTACTGACAATCTCTAAAACCCAGTTAAGTCTCACGAAGTAGTGAGCTCACTGATTAGCTTCACTAATTCACTAGAACCATTACTCTGGAATTTTGTAGTGATCTTTTTCTCCTGTACATTACATGTAAGAACAACTTTTCAGCCTGTAAATGCAGAAATGAACCCTGGAATCACCTTAACACCATGCAAAGGGGATGCTCCCTCCTCTCCACCTTATGTCCCCCAGTCTCCACTTAATCCCCAGGTTCCCATCATAATGGGTCTGGAAATTGGATAGTAACAGAAGCAGCTGCACAGACCTCCAAAACATTCGTAGGCAGGGAAACACATTTCCTTCTGCAGGGATTCTAGATTGAGCCGTTCTTGTCTTTAACACCTGCCATTTGCTTGTAGCCCCTCTGGATATGAACTCAGATCGATGAAAAATGAATGTCAAAAATAACCTCCAGAAGATCAGGCTACTCTCAAACCAGCACTCCCCTGAGCCAGTTCTCTAGCTGCACAAACAGCTCTACTGACACAGCTGAGAGAGCTGAACAGAAACAGGAACAAGTGGCTGCAGCCTGCTTAAGTCGGTACTACCTCTGAAAAAATGCATGTGCAATCATGCCTTATCTCTCCTGACCAGTGGGAGTTTGTGGAAGCAAGCAGGCAAGACCCAGCTTAGGCAGAAAGACTAAAGGGAAAGACGGGAAGATAGTGTGACTATCTTAAGGATAATCTTTCTTCCAAACTCCTCAGTTAGCATTAGAATCAAACACCTGGTTCTTTAGCATTTTCACCTAACTGTCCCTTAAAGCACTATAGAACAAAACCACTGTTCACCTTCCTCCCCTAAAGGACTATAGAATCGCTGTTCCTGCTCCTCCCTCCAAGCGGGGACACTGCAGGCAGCCCAGTGGAGCCGTGCAGCAGGGTGTACCACCTCTCCAGAAAAGCCGGCAAGTCCCACAGAACGTATTTTCCACGCTTTCTGTATTCCCTCAGCTATTTAGTTCTCTCTACATCAGCACTTTACTAGCACAAGCCCCATCCAATGACACTGACAAATTAACTGACCTCAAAATAATAATCACTGTCCAGTTTTGCCTGTAGGGAAGATCTGGTTTTAACTAAAAGAAAGGCCATGTGGAGGAGAATAATGTACTCCCTGGATTAGGTTTTAATTGGATATAATTAGAGCCAAAAAACCCAACCAACCAACCAAACAAAAACAAACAAAAAAACCACCAAAAACAACACGCATACACAAAAAAACCCTTCCCATTCAAACTCCCCCAATCAGTCTATTACCTCATTCCACCTGGTCATCTCTTCTGGAAACAAATGTATTTGTCTTCTCATGTTACACTTGCGTATAGAATAGACAGCACAGGAGACTTCTTCACTTTTTATTTCCTTTTCAAATTCTTAACTATCCTCTATGGATTTTCTAAAGACCTTATCCAGAAAGAGATCACAGCCATAACTGTAACGGGGCAAGTGCTGTTACTTGAGGTTGCATGCCACTGCCACTGCTCTTAAGTTCCTCCCAGTGGTAACGGCAGCAGCACTACACAGAACAGGGTATGAAGGGCATTAACGCTCCTGTCTCAATAGTTTACACCTATGCCATCCTGTTCCTGCTGGAAAGGTCCAGAAGGGAACCACTTTTGCCCTAGTTTCTTACATGAGTTAGGTTTCCACTGCACTGGTTTTCTGTTTCAGTGCCGACTGTGGTGCAAAGTTGTTCTTCTGACCCTCCCCACCCCTCCGTATTTCCCTCCCACTCCCGTTAACTGCTCTTGATGTGCCGCAGTCTAGTTTCTGAATGCTGAAACTACTGGCAATTAGTTTGGGCTAGGGAGTAACTTACAGGCCCTTTTCACCTTCATGCAATCCTGGAACTGCCCGTCGCTTTGGGATGCCTTCCATCATGTCAGCTCTTTCACAGTTAATCTGGTTTCCTGACACCAACGACTGCTCTTTCACCTGGTCCTCACCAGCATCCCTCAGGGCTGTATCCCTTCCTTAATCATTTACTGCTCTAATCTGGCCACGTAAGGCTTTAGTTCCCATCGCAGCTCAGATGAACTCCTAAACTCCACTCTGTTCCCAGCTCCTACCCCTACCACTTTAATTTCATGTCAATAACTACCTTTGAACAATTCCACTGTCAGCTGATGTTTGAAAAGAGCAAGCCTAGGTTTTTTTCTTAATCTTTCTCCTCTGAACGGTCCTGTCTCTTCCCCATGAGAGCAGCAGAGAACTCTGCTGTCCTCTTTTGTAGGATAATCTCCTTCTTTCACTCCTTGACAGGCAGGTTGTCACCAAGCCTCCCTCCAGCATCAGGCTCCTCCTCTCCACCTCCTTTAGCACAAAGGCTCCTGGGGAGCCCAACCAGGGCTACCACCTGACTAACACCAAGCGCGGCCGAGATCACACCCGTCTCTGTGGCGGTCCTACCCGCACCGGGGCACCAGTGAAACAAAACTGCTACCTCCCGCCCTCCATCTTCCCTTGCCCGTAACTCTCCCCAGCCGCCTCCTGCAGAAACACTAATCACCGGAGCAGGGAAAATGGCCTTCCCGCCTGGCTGCCTCACGGCAGCTCTGGGCGCCAGGCCGAGCCACCCGCCGCCATGGCGGGAGCGCGGCATCGCCCGCGCGAATTATTTACCGGGGGTAAATGACAAACTAGCGGGCTGGGCCCACCGGTCCCGGGCGCTGCCGGAGCCGCGCTGGCGGGAACGGCCACGCCGCGGCCTCCGCGCCCACCGACGGCTCCCGGCGGCGCTGCCCGCCCCGGGACACCGAGCCCGCCGCTGGCCCCGCCGCGGGCCTGGGTGTCCCGGTGGGGAACCCAACACTGTGGCCGGAGGTCCCGGGGGGCAGCGCGGAGTCCCCTCGCACGGCCGCTCTGCCCCGGCCTCGCTGCGCCAGGCCCGGGCGGAACAGGGGCTGCAGCGGGCCTCGGGTCGGGAGCGGGCGGCTCCCATCTCCTTCTCATCCTCCTCCTCAGGCCCCGCTACTGAGAAAGTTACTTTTTAACCCCGCCGGTCTCCGGGCAGCCGCAGGCCCGCCGGGGCGTCCCGCCGGAAAAACAAGGTCAGGACGGCGAAGGCTGAAGGCGCCGCACGGGGCGGGCGGCGAACACCTGGGCCGAGCCAAGGCCTTCCTCCCGCCGCACGGGCCCCCTGCCCGCCCGGCCTCAGCCCAGGGGGGAAGATGGCCGTGCCCGGCCCTTGGGGGATAAAAGCCCTTTGTTGCGCCAACACAAAAGCCAAGGAGCACTTTCCGTCCGGGGCCTTCGGCGGGCGGAGAACCGCTCCGCTGTTCCAGGGCGAGGAACGCTTCCTCCCGAAAAGCGACCCTCGAGGTGAGGGGGTTAAAAAAAGAAAACAACACAAAAAAACCAATCTAACTAACAAAACCCCAGAACTAAAAAGAGAAAAAAAACTATTCGCGCAGCCCCACGGCCAGACGGAGAGCGAGGTGCGGGGCAGCGAGCCGCAGCCTTGTCCTCGGGCGCTCCGCAGTGTCTGTGCGCCCGGTCCGGCGTCGCTGCAGGAGGGAGAAGAGGGAGAAGCGCCGTCCCGGCGGGTCCGCGTCCGCCACGGGCGAGGGGGAACGCGGCCAGCCCGGCGGGCCGCCCCGCGCAGCGGGCGCAGCGGTGTGCCTGCGATCACTTACTTGTCCGTCTCTTGTGACATGTTTGATCCAATGAACTCTCTCCCCTTTTCCCGGTGCCTCCGTCTCCCTGGCGGAACTGGACTTTCAGGTCTGTGCAGGTGAAGGTGTGCGTGTGAACGCCCGGGACGGCAGAACCAGAGCTACTGGTAATTCTGCTTTCCTTCCCCCCCTCTCCCGGCTCCGCAGCCAGCCGCCGAGGCAGGACAGGTAGAGCCCCCTCCCCCTGGCATGTGGGGAGCGGCGGGGCTGGGGCGCCGGCGGGGCTCGGCACGGGAGAGCGGCCGGGCCGGACGCGCACAGGTAACTTTCCCGAGCGGCGCTGGATTCTTTCACTAAAGGAGCGGGGAGAGGGACGAGCCGCGCGCTGATTGGGCGGCGCGGCCGCCAGGTGCGCTGCCATTGGCAGGGCCGCGCACAGGTGAGGACGGAGCCGCCGCCGAGCGCCAGGTAACGAACGCACCGCGCCGGGAGGCACCGCGGGGCCGCCGGCAGGGAGGGAAGGGAAGGGAAGGGAAGGGAAGGGAAGGGAAGGGAAGGGAAGGGAAGGGAAGGGAAGGGAAGGGAAGGGAAGGGAAGCAAGCGGTGGGGCGGCGGGCAGTTCCACCGTCCAACAACCCCTCCCTGCCCGCGCCGCGAACGGGTGGCCTGGCCGGCCGCGCTCAGGAAGCGAGGAGAGGCGAGGAGAGACGAGGAGAGGCGCAGCGCAGGGCCGGCGGTGCCCCGTTGAGGCGGCCCCTGGCCGCGGTCCGTCTGCCTCACCTGCCGGGCTGCTCCGTGCCCGAAAGCGGTTGCCGTCGAATAGCGGCCACGGAGGCGCCGGCCTTGGCAGAACAGTTTGCTAGATCGGATTTTTTCTTGGGTTTAGGGTCATTTTTACCATCTTCTCTTCCTCTTCCTTTTTTTTCTTTTGTCCTTGCCACGGTTGAGACCAGACGGAGTTGACGCTGGTGAATGTCTTGGTGCAGAAGGCATCTCATGGCAGCAGGATGAGATGGTGCCAGGAGGTGACACCCACTGCGTGGATCTCAGAGCTGACAGTTCAGCTAGGGGGGCTGAAGGGTTTGTTTTGTCAGCAAGGGACAGCTGGAAGAGAATGGGAAAGCTGGAATGGAGCGTTTATTGAGGAAGGCTCTGTTATGCAGGGGCAGGGTGAATGGAGAGTCACTCTTCGGTCCAGTACAATCTGCTGCATACTTTGCCAGAGGACCAAGGTGGGTTTCCAAGGATCAGGATCAGGCTGTGGGAACAGAAGGTTTGCCCCGATGGAGAAGGTGAGGAAGAGGAGCTATTCCCACACTGGGACAATTTTAGAACAGGGAGTGGAAGGGTAGGAAGGAGACTTTACCCATTCTCAGTCCCCATTCTCCACTAGAGACAGGTCAGGACCCCAGTAATTCTTCCTGCTGCTACCTGTCCTTCTATAGACATCTTTCTCTACTGGGTATCCACCTTGAGTGCTGATAGTCCCTGCTGTACAAATTGTGCTGGCTGTGTAAGGAATGCACCGTTACGTGGGGTTGACCATTATGTTACTTAGTCATTTTTGCAAGAAAACTACCTGAATGATTTAAAATTTACATCAGATTTATACTGTCTTAGGTGAAGAGCATTTTCCATTTTCTACCTTTGCTTTCACTGAATCATAGAATATCTGGAGTTGGAAGGGACCAACAAAGTTCATCAAGTCCAACTCCTGAACCAGGGAGTTTCCCTTGACAGGGGAACATAGTAGAAAGGATATTCATGGAAATATAAATTTGTATAACCAAACATATATGTATACATATACATATATATATAAACTATTTAGTCTTGCAATTTGGTACCTGATCTTCCTTTACCTACTGATGCCATTGAAATCAAACTTGACTGTTAAGTCTTTGGTATTATGGTATCACAGTCAGACACAGATATCTATTACTGGGTCTCAGACCTTATCTATATTCATAGCAACTGATAAAATCAAGGAAATTCAATATAAATCATTTTTAAATCATCTTAGACATAGCCCCATGAAGATTTCTGTCACTTTAACTAAACATAATTAGAAAAATACTTTACCTCGATCAATGACCTTTGACTGAGCACAGGATATTAGTTAACTGTTCTCTTTCTTCATTCACCAATCAGAGGAAAGAAACATTATTATACAATCTGTAAATCCAATCAAAAGTTGCCAATATGGCCATTATTCATGGCAGTGTTTGTATGAATTATTTTGTATTAAAACATTTTGAGGAAGCCATAAGGCTTCATAAAACACAGAAGAGAAACTAATTTATTCATTACAAATAATACAGTAGTTTTGAATATAGAATTACTATGTAACCTTAAAACACTTTGAACCTCTCAGATATATTACTGTTAGTTGTTTTGGAGACATAGTGGTTAGTGAAGCTCTGTTAACTGCAGAAATTATAAGGTTTCTTCCCCAAATGATAAGGTTTCTTTCACAAATATTTGTTATGCTGAAAGAAACTTTGAGACCTGAAAAGGTTATTTGTTTGAGCATCATCAATAGGATTAACACCAATTTGGGTATCCTCTTTCTCTTTTTTAATTTTTCAGTTATGAGAAACATTTGGATGTTGTCGAGTGTGTTCATTCCCCCTTTACCCCCACTCCCCTGCCCATTTTTTCCCATATGAAATGTATAGGAAGAAGGGGAGGAAGATCAGTGATGAGCACATTTGAAAATGCCATCTTCCCCAAGGTAGAAATGCTGCTGCTATGTGATTTTACAAGAAAGAAAACTGCCTTTGATGCCATCTGTAGTCCTGGACCAAACCCAAACTGTAACTCAAACTGAAATGGAGTTTGTTGTTCTAGTACTGGGTCAAATACAAAACTGCCTTTAGCAACCTGCTCTCAGGAGAGATTCTCTTAGAATGAGGTAGTTGGGAGACTGAATTACTGCTCATTGTTTTAGATGGTGTTCCAAGGTGAAAGTTAGGAATTTAGGTGGAAAATGCATCAATGAACTCTTCATTTGAGGTAGTTGGAGGTGACACTTATTTAGTTGGGAGTTGCTTAGATAGAAAAATATCCCCTGACAATTATTTTAACTAGGTAGGTAGGCATAGGGCTCATAATTTTCTGGTTGAGCCTTTTGCTTCAGACTGCAGACTGGATTCAAATTGTCAGAGTCCACCTGTAGCTGAGCAGGTCAAACGAGTCCTACCTAATCCAGCCTGATGCTCATTCTTCATGATCTACAAGATTATTATAAACTAATCTGTTAGTCATTGAAACATCAGGTAATGTTATTTCTGGCCAGACCAGTCTTGCTTCCTGTAGAAAAAAGGCTCTGTAGAGCAAAAATGGAATAGTCATGCCATACATTTTTTAAAATTTAGGACTTGTCTTTGGAGTGTACAGGAAATATTTAAAATAGAAAACTACTGGTTTTCATACTGTGCTTCTTTGTTTGCACAGCAGCTGATAGGTTTTTTGTGGCACTGTAAGGATTCAGTGGTAGAATTCAAATTCTAAAGCTTTGCTTCATGTTTACACTGTTCACTCCATGGCAGCTAGCACCAATGCCATTTGGACTTGCCAGCACTGGGTAAAGGAAATTGAGTGTACAAATAAGGCTTAAGTAGGCTTACTAATTGCGCTAAGTACCTAAAATGTATTTCAGAAAACTATTAAAATAAGTCTATGAGATAAAAGATGTTGGAGAGATATTTATGTCAAAACAGTTGTTGTAAAGAGTTCAGTGAGAGAACAGATGTTTGAATACAACTGTTTTCTGTAGGCAGTGATTACGTGGTATTTTTATTTGTATCTTTCTATGTCATTGATGGTTGTTGATATAAAATGTGCTCTCTCACAGTAAGTTCAAAGACAACCACCTACCTACTAGTTTTGTGATATGCAACATGTACTGTTAATCCTCCCCACAGCCCGCCCTTTGTAGTCCTCTGTATGAAACTATATTTATTGGAATTTGTGCAGACCTTGATCCTCAACTGACTTCAATGAAGCCATCATGCACATCAAAATAGGCTTAAAAGATTGCAGTGCAACCCTCCTATACCACAGAGATCCTTCTTATGCTCTAAAAATTAATTACTTTGCACTGTTAACTTCAAGAAAGTAATTCTAAGTAACCACGATCCTGATAACAGTTGACTTTTAATGCTTCACAATGAATGTAAAAGTCCTATCAGAATAGAAGATTTTGTGATTAATGTCAAGTACTTTTGGATTCCTTTCTGTACTTATGAATGCTGCCTGGAAACTGCAATTTGTGTTCCCCAAACAGGTATGCTGGGAGCCCTTTAACAGCCTCGAGCTCTGGGGTACCTCCACATTATGTATGACAGCAGCAGTTCAGCCATGTGGAGGACCATGGAATATCAAACATTTCCTGGCCACAGGGTAAGGTGTGGAGCTGAGCATGACACTTTCTATTTGAAATGCTGATTTGCATTTCTTTTATATCCATCAAAGCAGTATGGAAACATAGGAAAACATAGGAAACAAAAGGAGGGTCTTTATTTATTTTTGATTTGCTCCTTATGAATGTAGACTTCATGGTTCTGAAAGATGACAAAGTTATAACATGACTATCCTGTATATCTGCAACACTGAACTGAGGCAGTGTACCACACACTGTGTTGTTTCAGTTTAAAACAGAAATAATTTTTAGTGATGAAAATACCTCATAGTATGTAAATCCTTTCAGTATTGAGATATTGAGACAGCTAAGAAGGCGGGAAAGTCTGACAATAGGTTGAATTATTAGGTTTATACTTGATTAGCAGACATTAAAGTACCAATCTATTTCATAAAGATTACTCACAGTTTTGGAACCAATTCAGTAGAATTTAATATAGAATGATGGCTTTTCAGCAGATGCTTTGATCTGCCTGATAGAGTTTTTTAGTGATTCATTCAAGCATTTATAACCACTGGGAAAATACAGTTAGGTCATCTAATGATGGTAATTTTACTGTTAGTGTAAAACCGTAGTGTAAAAAAAGAAGAAGATGTCTCTGGAAGACAATTTAATGTATGTGGGATCTGAGACTTTGGAAATATGTTGATTAAGCTGACATTAAAATTTTGTCATGTCTTTATGGGGCAGAGCTAGAGAATCTAAATAACCTGACCAGTGAGAAAAATGTTAAGAGTGCATCTTCCTAAAGCTTTGTGCAGTTTCTTGTGTTAATCAACAAGATCTTTGTATCATAAGAGTACAAAATTGCAAATTCATAGACACGTTTTGAGTAATCCTAATTTGAACTGTTTTGTGATGAAGGTTTAATGCTATTGGTTTGTTTAGCTTGTGAACTATATATATATATATATATCTCCTTTTTTTTTTCTTTAGTTATTAGAACATTTTTTTAACTGCCAGTGGTATTTTTTATCAAAATTAAATTTTTTCCTTTTTTCACTTTTTTCTTTCTTCTTTTTCCTCTTCTTTTTCTTTCTCATTTTTTCTCTTTTTTCTCTTCTTTTCTCCTCTCTTTTTTCTCTTTTTTTTCTCCTCATTCTTTTTTTACCTTTCTTTTTTTTTCTTTTTTTTCCTCTTCTCCCCTCCTCTTCTCTCCTCTTTTTCCTCTTGATAACACAAAATTCCCTCAGTTGTACAAAATGGGCCCACAGTCGTTCTTGGAATTGCAGTAGGTGCCTGGGGGAAATGGGCTGGTCTTCTCCAAGTTCCATGGAGGCCCGAACTGAAGGTTCTCACTGCAGAGTGGGAAAGGCCAAGTCTGTTTGCTACCAAGGCTGCTGCTCCCAGCTCTCATCAGTGGTCTTTGAATCATTACTATTGACAGCAGCTCTTAAAAGGAATCTGAAATAGGGATGTCACCAACATGAGGGAAACCAAAAGCTTTAGATGTCTTTTTGTTGGTTATAAGTATGTTGAGAGTTTTAAAAAATATAGAAACTCCACAAGTTTAAAACATTGCCCTGCAATAACAAGCATTCTAAAACCTATGACAACTGTGTCTCTTTTTGCTCCAGCAGTCTGTTCTGAAATAGGCATAAGGGTTCCAGAATGCAGAAGGTGAAGGATGGCATATAAACAATTGCTTGTTTACTTTTCCCACACTTAGGAACTAGAGTAAATGCAGCCCATAGAATCCACTGAAATACTTTCCTATCAGAGCAGCAGGAGTTGGGAAACAAAGCTATGGACTTACCATCCTGTTCGCTTAAAATCAATGTGGCTTTCCCTTAAAATAGATCAATACTGTAATCAAAGAGCGAGGTACTTAAATCACAGCAAATGGAAAAAGCTGCTTTCAGAATCTGCTGAATAAGAGGTGGGGTTGACAGCCCCTGGACTGTTGCTCATTTATCCTTGTGGCTGCCCTCAGGAGCAAGCAAATGCTATTTTATTTGAAGGGCAGAGGATAAAGAGGATTGTGTGGTGGCACAAAAGGAACCAGTGTTGGAGCCAGGAGATCTCTGCCATGCCTTGTTCTATGGAAAGGTCGCCAGACCCTGTGTCTCTGTGTAAGCTTTGTCAGCTCTGCTTTTAGTACATCTACGGACAGGTGTAGCAGTGTCACTTTCTCCTATTTTTTGGTATTCTCTTTTGAAATACAGGAGTGTTTCGGAAGAAAGCCTCCAACTGGTTTCGTTCATAAACATAAAGGCAGTATACAATATTACTCCATGAAGCTTTTTGGGCAATATAGGATCAGAGCTTGTTGACATAATCTCTGGCCTCTTTTATTGCCTCGGTTTGGTTCTTCAGTGGTGAGGAGCTACAAGATCATTTAGTCCATGGCTTGGGGAAGTTCTAGATCCCCTGCATCTAGTTCTAGATCCCCTGCATCTGCTTTGTCAGCCTGTCCTATCAGGTTCATCATCTCAGTGATACCATGTTTATACCATGCACATGCCCTGCGTGCACCTACAAGCCTGCTTTTTCTCTACTCAGACTGCTACAAAAGTAGATTTTGCTTTGCTGCTGGAAAGACTTCCCTGACACCCAGGGAGATGTGAGAACTATTTTATCTCGTTCTGCTCCTGTGCTGTGGGATAGCCAGATCCAAGAATCGGGCTCTTGGTGCGTCACTTTGGTGTGCTGGTTCCAAATTCCTTTACACCTCGTTTTTCCTTTTCAGTATCTCTGTTACCTGTGTGCACTATGACACTGCATAATTCACTATTGATTTTTTCATTGCTTTTTAATGCAGATCGAGGATCTTATGTCATTCCAATGCCTTTAGCTGTGTTATATGGCTGCTTTACATATGCTGTTGTGCGCATAGCTGTGTTACATATGCTGCTTTATACCCTATCTTTGTTTCTCTGAGCCCATTATTTAAGAGAAGGATCAGACAAAGCATCCATGTTTTCTCAATTCATTCAGGACGCAGAAACTTCTTAACGTGTCATGCTCTAGACACTGTATGTAAATAGGAGTTGCACTGCAAATTTTGCCTATTTGGTTTCAGTAGAGAAACCAAATTTCTTGGAATAAACAGATTTATAACGTCTATGCTTTTCCAGTACATATTTGTTGCTTTTCCTTTTTCCCAAGTAAGGGGAAATCTTAGCTTCAGGAAGAAGCAAAGTAAAAGTACTTTACAGTGAAAAAGTTTTACGTGCTCCAGGACAGAGATGTCGAGTATTTGCTTGTCTCTGTTTGACTTGAAAACAGTACCTGGAGATGACTGTTTGTTTATATGTAGTGTTTGGGAGGGAGGGGCAAAGCAGGCGGATTTACATTTACATTTCTTCACTGCTTTTTTCTCTAGCTCCCACACATGAGCAATAGCCCTGCAGGGAAGGGTGTGGGAGAGTTGTGCATGTTGCTCCTTATTTCACCATAAACTTTGCTCTGAGTACTAGGACTTTTCAGGGGAACACAGACCCTGCATTACCACAGCTGGGAGTATGAGTTACCCCTCCACATAATCAATACCATGGTTAAGGTGCTTGGGAAGAGAGGCAAAATCATATTCTTGGGCTTTGTCATTCCAGAGTGAAGGCAGTGCAGGAGGACACTTTCAAAGGTTCAGGAAACCTTTGTTAGAGGGAGACCAAATTGACACCACACAGTCTCTTAGCCCCAAGGCAAAGACATTTGGTATCAGGGCAAAGTTGCTTAAACTCTTACAGCCCAGGCACCATCTGCCAGAGACAGTTCTTGACCTGTGGAGCTTTCAGAGGAGTCATGCGAGGGGCTGATGTGGAGAGGTAGGTGCAGCACCTCTCCGTTTTATATGTGAGGGTTTTTAGCAACACGCTTGCCAAAGGTTATGTGGGGAGTATGTGCAGAGCCAGGAATTTATTACCCCTTGCCCAAATCTCAGGCTGGTGCCAAATGCAGATGGGTAGTTTGATGAATGCTCCAGCCTGACTCCTGGAAAGTACTCGTGCATTCCCAGTGAAACCAGTGAGTTCCCTAGTTTAGAATGCATTTATTTTTAAACTGCACAGGCAGGGATTACATGTTTTGATAAATGTGCCAGAGTGTTGAGGGCCCTGAGGATTCTTAGCCCTTGAAACATCTTCATGCCTAACTGTTTGTTAAACCTGCTGCCTAGCAGAATCCCTCTGCCCTCCTGTGGGCTCACAGGCAGTGCTTGAATTGCACTCACGAAACAGACAAACTACATTTGAAATGTGATATTTTAAACGCAAATGTCTTTATCCCATTTATCAGAGCTAATTGGTTCAGCCTATGTGCAGCATAGGCTGAATTTTTTTATGTTGCAGTGATAACTCTGAACTGATACCAGCATCTGCATAGGACAGCTGATGATGCAATATCATAGTTGGCTTCAAGAACAGTAGAGTCCGTTCTCATCAGAGTTTTATAACCCTTAATAAAATCTTTCTCAGTCTTACGTATGTATAGAGTGCAGGTGGTGGACACTGAGTGTGGTACCACAACACAGTGGAGCAAAGTAATCCAGTAGCAGGGATTCCTGTGATATCTGTCCTCAAGGTCACAGTGCTGAGCAGGCAGCTACTTGAGTAAAGAGCCGGGCACAAGAGAATGTCAGAAGGTCCTGTAATCCTGGTTCTTCTGGGATCTTGTTTGTATGGTGAGGGGAGATAACTGCATGCTTCAGCCCTTCTCCTTACAGTGTACTTGAATAAAGCATCTCCTGTTGAGAGCCCTAACAGATAAATGCATAGGAGTCACCACTGGTTGGCTGAGCCCAGTAGAAGAGCATGTGGCTGCCCAAAGGGGCTTTTTCTCTTTCTTACCTTACCCTAGGTCATGCATTTCTGCCCTCTGGTGTCCCAGCAGCAGCCTTGCTCTTTCATCTGCCTGAAACCTCCTTTCATTTCCTTTGGGTTTTTTAATAGGGTTAGTTTTCAGGCATGTAAGTAGGCTGGTTTGACCCCTTAAAAATCCATTCCCAAACTGTGGGAATGCTGGAGCCAACAAAAGGAAAGGGATGGTATTATAGGGCAGGCCCACCTCTTTTGGCAGCAGCCTAGTTTTAGCTTGAGTTAAAGTGATTGTGAAAGTACATGCAAAGCAGTCTCTTCTGTTCGGGGTGAACAAAAGCCATCCAAGTGTAAGCATGGGGAATTAATTACAGCATTTGCACAGTCCTGCTCTCCTGGAGCCTCACACATAGCTGGCTCACATGACATCTCTTGGCATTAGAGAGACAAGGCGTGGCATCACCAGCACCTCAGGCAGCATCTGTTTCTGGAGGACATTTCAGCCTCCTCCAGTGGTGGGGAATTTCTGCAAGTGCAAGACAATCCACAGCATCAGCCTCACACAAAACCAGTGAAGCTTCTGAATTCATAGAAGTGTATGGATGAGTGGAGTTATTTGAACAATAAGGTGTTCTATAAGTCACAGGTGAAATGACCCTATTTTCTTAAAAGGATGTACATATAGAAGGTGGTTTTGTGGACAGTAGTACAAAGAATGCCAGCCATTCAAGTTGTTCTTTGCACTAAGTATCCCATTCATTGCTTTGGAAGTGACTTCACAGCTGGTTAGTGCTTTAATTTTGTTAGCTTTAGATAGTAGATGCCTGGGGTTAAATTCGATGCTTTGGCCCTCCAAACTCAACACTGCAAGATGAAGTGTGAGGAGGGGAGATTTCCCCTTGATCTATGCTGTTCCCTTTGGGTTCTCCAGAGCTTTCATCAGGGCAGGAAGGGGGAAGGGAGACAAGGATATCTGAAAATCTTTATTGTAAACAAGGCCAATTATACACACACCAATTACCTCAGTGTAAACAACCAATCACACTATAATGGGAGAACCTTTTGAGCCTGAGGAGGGTGCTTTGAAGTGCCTCTGGTCAGAGAATTGCACCAGCAACAGTTCTTAGCTCCAATGACTGGAATTTGGTGGCAATGACAATGGAGCTAGGCAGATTGGGAGATGGATGAGAGTGATAAGACAATACAGTAGTTGAAATTTCAACAGTAATGAAGCAGTAGCCAGTAGCAACCTGGCTGTAGGCTTACTGTATCAGTCAACACATATCCTTGATGGCAGTGTGAAGAATTGGAATTTTTTGTTACAAGTATGTGTAGTCATTGCCTTTGTGTCCAGGAAACTTCTTAACCTGCACTTTACTGACCAGTCTCTTTCGTAGGAATTCTGCTGCCTCTTCTGGCTTTTTCTCTCTAAGCTCTGTGTCATTTTCTCCTTTAAAGCACTATACTGCTTTTTTGGAAGGCCTGATCCTGTGGTGGATGGAGTCCACTGAGAATCCTTAAAATTTTGTGAGCTGCTCATCAGGCCCTATAGGGTTGAATTCCATCTGTTTGCAAGTGAATGCTGCTACCCGCATAAGTAAGGTTCCTCAGCTGTGGTCTCTGGTTTTTGAAGAGGGATGAAATGCAATTATTTCTTTGCAGGCTATTCTCCCCATGGCACATGGCTGCTCCTCTTCTTAGCTTCCCTAATATTTGCTGTGTACAGCCTCTGTTCAGTCTGAGATCGGTGTGCTGGGTTTGCCCTCCTTGGCTCAGCAGACCTGCGTCATCTACCTCTAGACATGACACAGCAGTGCAATAAGGGTAGATATTTCTCCTCTACATGCAGAACTGAATTCAAGTTTTATAGCAGTACCTATGTGATTTCTTGCATTTTCTGTGAAAGAATACAAGTCACACCCAGGTAATATAAATGTATCTAACTGTCATCTGGGAGAGGACTACTCAGTTTAGGCTAGTAGCTGCCAAATAATAGATATGCAGATACTCTTAGATTGGTTTATTTTATGTCTGCTGACCCTGATAGTTGGAAGAAAAGATAAATATACACAAAGCATTCAAAGCTTGGGGTGTTGTGATGCTAATTAAAAAGTCACCAAAGGAAGCTTGCATGGTGAGTGGGAATCTTAATGCATGAGATTAGGGGCTAATTAGTGGCTGGGAGCTGGAGCGCACTCCTTCTAGCTGGCTCTCAGGCAAAACAGGCAGCTCAGCCCTTGCAGTCAATTCTTGCCCCTCTTAGGGGCAATGAAGCACCTATTGTGGACAGCACAGTTTGGTGATGAGAAGATACAGGTAGTGTGAGCACTGTAGCAGACTCCCAGAATGCACAGAAACAGTGCCAGAGGTACTGCTGCACTGGTGGCTTGCTGTGTCCTGAGCCACCACAAAGATACAGGCATTTAAGAACTGAGCTTTTTTCTTTTTAACAAACACATAGATCTTGTTATCTTACTTTCTGCTTCTCTCTTGCCATGTTTGCAGCAGATGACAGAATAAGCTCTGGAGGCCCTGAGCTTCAAGCCTTGCTTTAGAGTCTGAAGTGAATGTGTACAGGTGGTGGCACCTCCTTTCTTGCATCGTGCTTTAGAATCCTGACATTTAAAAAATAGAGGTTTCATCTGTCTGTCAGTATCCCGGTATTTCCCTCTAAAGCTTTCTTCTCTGATGTACAAATGAAGTATAAGAACTGGAGATTGAAAGAGTGCACTTCTGTCATATGACTCTTAAGAGTTTGGCCTTTAGAAAATTGTAGGAGTTGGTATCACTGATGCATCAAAAACTGAACTAACTGGGGCTTGCTTTGATTAGGCAGCTCTCTTTCTCAGTTGTGTTGCATTCATTTATGAGAATTCCTTGTTTATTTCTTAAATTAAGAAAGGTTGTTTTGTAACTCTGAAGAGTTACATACTTTCTTTTTTTCCCTACATTTGCTTCTTCAAATCTGAAATGCGTAAACACAGTTTCAAACTATTGCACACTCTTTCAATTAATCTAACTGATATTAAACCTCTTATAGTAGTCACATTATTGTAAAAGTGATGCTTTGGGAAGAGGTAAGGTTTGCTGGCAGAGCTAATACCTTGTTTGTTTACATAGATAGTTGAGAAAAGTTAACAGACTTTCAGACACAGAAGTTCTTCTACAGGTCTGAAAGAGAAAATCGCACTATTCTGGCCCATTCTCAAAAATCATATAGAGAGAACAGACATGACAGCCCTGGACAGTCAGCTCTGCCATGAATAAAGCCAGCTTGCAGGGCAGCCCTGGGAGCCTAGGTGCTCCAGGAATCTTAATAGCCTGTGTGAAGCAACAAATTCCTGAAACCTTGCTCTTCGTTCAGTAAATGTTTGTCAAAACAGCAATGAGCAGCATTTTCTGGACAAATTATTTCCAGCTAGTTCTAGGTGCATATTAGTAATGCAGCTGTCAGTTTTCATATGATGGTTTTTAAACAGACACCATTTTATTACTCATCTTTTAAGATATCTTCCCTTTTATCTTAAGCAAAAGACCTATGGGTACCATTACTGATGGTTTCAGATACTACAGGACAGTAACATTAAGATGATACCCAGTGGAAGATGGTTAGTGTAGCAACTGTTGCAGAAGGGAATCTGGTGACAGTGCTACAAGCTGAAGGACACTTCTTGCTGGAGCCTGGCAAGGAGCTTGAAGCAGATAAGGAATCTGTATAATCTCACTGTGAGGTGAAAAGGGAGAATAATACCAAATCAAATGTATTCAGCTGAATGGAGCTTGTGAAGGGGCCACTGTTTGCTTGAACAGCTTTTGAGAGGAATCTTAAGAGGACAGACTGGCCTGGTGGGCAGGTTGCTTCTGCCAAGGTGCGCTTCCTCTTGGGAACCACAAGAGAAAATATTTGCCCTTCTTCCCAGCCGTATTGAAACAGCCCCTTCTCCTTCCCTTCTACTTCCTGCCAAACTTTGGGTATCTCCTGCTGCAGGGCAAGAGTCACTGTGGTCCTAAAGAGAAGGAGTTAAAGAGGAGTTTCCAGTTCTTGTAGGAATATGTGCATGGCACTATGGGTCTGCAGGAGCCCAAAGCTGTGCTCTGCTCCGTGAAACCTGTTAGCTGAGATGTAAATAACGGGGTTCTTCTGGTTTCTGAAAGGAAAGAAGGTACTGGACTTAGCTGAAATTCTACAAGCATATCTGATCTCATGTCAACTAAAAACTCCTAAAGATCAGCTTCAAGCATTAGCCTGTTCCAAAGAAAAGAGCCAAACCTCAGTCTGGAGCTTTTGTTAGGTTAAAAACAGAAATGCCATTAAGATGTTCAGACAGGCTGGGAGAGTTGGGGTTGTTCTGGAGAAGAGAAGGCTCCAAGGAGACCTTTTAGAGTGGTCTTCCAGCACCTAAAGGGAGTCTTCAAGAGAAGAGGAGAGGGACTTTTGACAAGGGCATTTAGTGATGGGACAAGGGGAAATGGCTTTTAACTGAAAGAGGGTAGATTTAGGTTAGATATCAGGAAGAAATTCTTCACTGTGAGGTGGTGAGGCACTAGAACATGTTGCTCCGAGAAGCTGTAGATGCCCCATCCCTGGAAGTGTTCAAGGCCAGACTGGATGGGGCTCTGAGCAACCTGATTTAGTGGAAGATGTCCCTGCTTATGGCAGGAGGGTTGGAGCTAGATGGTCTTTAACCCAACCATCTGCGATTATATAAAATAAAGTATAAAACTGAAAGGGTTCTTCAAATAAAGTATAGAAGCCAGTTTGCCTTGCAAATGCCCTCTCTAACAACTGTTTTCTCCTGGTAACTTCCAAAATAAAACTCACCTATTCAAAAATTTTTTAAAAAATCACCTATTAAAAATTTTAAAAATTATCTATTCCAAAATAAAATTCAACGTCTGAGGTGACATCTGGGAGATCTATAGAAGTCTGGTTTAACTAGGATAAAACTAAGGTGAAAGGTCAAAATCAAGCTTAACCTGGCTATCTGCAACCTCTGTGGAGAAAGATTACCATCTTACTGGGCAGATCATGTTTCTGTTATTACCAATAACAATCTGGTTTATACCATTTACTCTCCCCTCTTTCTTAGGCCTCTGACAGCTGGGAGACTCACACAACACCTGGGGTGAAGCTCTGATGAGACTGAGTCATGTTATTGAATCAGAAGTGTCTCAGATCATATCACGCACTGTGAGAATGTGTAGGTCCTCACCCCAAGGCGCTCACAGCCCAAGCCAGAGAGCTTGTCAGGAGGAAGGTCATGGTAAAGTAGGGACATCTCTGCTATTTTGAATGTTGTGATTTATAGCTGTATTTTTTTCAATAAAGCCCATATTTTATTTTATCACATTTTGATGTTGAAGCATATTAAATCTTACAGGTGTTACAGTGCAAACAGGCTGCCTTTCCATGTATGCTGCTGTGGAGGAATGGTTTTTCTTGTGCAATTATCCATGAGGATGAAACTTTATGAGGGAACAGTTTGGTCTGAGCTGCTGTTCCTCACTGGCCTGTTCAGAAAGCACTAAGGGGGGGCAAAGCCAACCATCTTTAGAGCCTCACTGGGTGTCAGGAACAGGCTGCTGCCTCCGGCTGTGTGCAGAGACCCTCCTGCTCCACAGGAGCTGATCCTGTTATGCTCCGTGGAGCAAGTCTGAACAGGGTGAAATGAAGAGGAAATGCCAGTTCCAGCCCTCCCAGATGGCTCTGGGCTACTTTGTACACTAACTTTTTCAGCCTCGGGAGGTTTTGCATGTTAGTTCCTCACCGTCCACAAACTGCTTTTGGATTAGCATTGGAAAGCCACCTCACTTGAGTGATTCGGGGGACGTGAGCTACATCGTGTTTACTGGGCTGCCTGCTATGCTCTGCTGTTTTGGTAATCCTCTGCTCTCCTGCAGGTATTAACATGTACAAGAAAGCTTCATCATAATAAATAATACCACAATGTGCTACTTTTTTCCCCGTCCCTCAAAGATACCATCATACTTTTAAATCAGTCCCAGTGAAAATCATCAGTGGGGCTGCAGAAAGGTCAAAGGTTTGGTGGTTTAGGATTTCATGGGAATATATGCTTGTTTGGACTTGGCCCAAAAGCTTCGTTTACCTGTTTGACAGGTAACAATTAGCGAGTAATAGCTCTGCCGGCTGGAATGTGGCTGCGAGGGCCAGCAGGCGCTGGGTTACCTGGTGGGCAGGTGTGGGTGCAGCGCCCAGATAGGTATGTGCATGCACAGCATTCCTGGGAATCAGTTTTCCCTTAAAGATGCAGCGATGACTGCAGGGCACAAAAGGGCTGGGCTTAGCCCAGGCTTCCAGACACTGGAGCTGTTTGCAAGGTAAAGAAGTAAAGTAAATAGTGGAAGAGGAGCTGAAGAAAGGGCTGCTAGAAGCTGCCCCTGTTTTTCCTTCCCTGGAGAGAGGGGAGTTTTGATTCTTCCCCAAGAATCTTGATAACAGAGAATTTAGTGTGATTACAGTGTCATGGGAGATAAAAACAAAAAGAAGGGAAAAGCCAAGCTCAGTTGGCACGGGATAGATGTGAAGTGGGGAAACCCTCTCTCAACTGGTTTAGAAATGGTTAAACAGCTTATGTGCAATTACCTCAACTCTGCCATTAGCAAGAATTCAAGCCTCATCGAATCCAAGCCTCATTGGTTTATTGAATAAAACCACTTTATCTGTTGCAAATGGCCCCATTTCCAGCTCCTGCAGCAGTCAAGGAAGATTCCTGCATCAGCCCCTCCCTAGAGGGAGTCTGGTATAAATTATGTTGGCAGTTGGGGACATTTGCAGATGGTTTTAAGATGTTTGATTTTTTCTTTTTTTTTTTTTTTTTTTTTACCACAGCAGGTGACCCTTCTCTTTTAGAAACAGAAAGGTTTGCTCATTCTTTTCATATTTTATTCCCATTTGTGAACAGGCTTCTCTGTTTGTATATTTCCACTTGGGTGTTTCATGCTTGACAATTGAGCTATTGTGTGACTTTGGAGAAACCACATCCCCTTTCCTGGTCTCTGTATTTTCACCTGCACAGTTGGTGCAGTGAGTCCCATGTTATTAACCATGAGAGACACAGATTATAAGTACTGCTAGTTGTAAACATGTATGCTGTTACAGATACATATTGCATCATACAGTAATTCCTTTAAACCTTATTTCACTGTCAAAGTATCTTGTACTTTTAATAAAAACCATGTCCTTTTTTACTTATAAACAGCTTCTCTGGCTGAAAGGACTTTGTCCTTGGGGTACTCGTTGATGTCATTTGAGGAAGAAGAAATCAAAGTATAATTAGAGACCATTTTCCTTGATCTTAAAGGACCTGACATCACTTTGAGTCATTAAGCATTATTTGTACACTGTTATTTGGTAGGACCTTCATTAAGAGAGAGTCTCTTTGCTCAACAGTGTATGGGCCAATAAATGGTCATTAACCCTGACTACTAGCTGACACAATAGTAAGGTTAGTATTTGTTCTCACAGGCTTCATATAAGCCACAAGCAAGCACTATAGAAGCACAGAGACATCTTTGCACTGTGGATCAAACCAAAGTAAAATACAACCCAACCCTTTCTCAGAAAGTGCTGAGAAATATATGACAAGCCCTGTCCCTCTGCCCACTACCACTGCATCAGAAGATGCAATCCTCTGTCCTGGTTTGGTCCAGAGGCTCATACACTGCCCTGCACACCTCTGACAGCCCCTGCCCTGGGCATTTTTGGAGGAAGTGAGCAGCACTCTTTCCCTTCCTAGCATCCTCCATTCCATGTCCCAGACTTCCTCAGCTGGAGCTTGGATCTGCATCTCTGTGTTTCACATCTCTGAGTCAACACTGTTTCGTGAATCGGTCTGACCCCTCTTTGAACCCCTGTATACTTTTGACCTCCATAATGATATGCGACCATAAGCCCCACAAGTTATGAGGTACTTCAAATAATCATTTTCTTTGTTATAAACCACATTTTTGACTGTGGCATTTGGCATCTACGGTACTGTGTGAAACAGTAGGAAGATGTTCTTTCTGTCTGTCATTTATTGCTGGCCTATACAGCCTGCAGACTCATGCACCTTTTGGTGTGTCTTCGTACCACGACCATTTTGACCTTGTAACATTTCTGATTGCCTGCCCTTTGGGCATGGAGGACAGGAACTGCATGCAGTGTTCCAGACCTGGGATGCTCTACATTTGCCTACAGCTTTCTGCCCACCTTTAGGTTTTGTGTCCCCGTGCGGGCTTGATCACCCCATCACTTGAAGTGAGTAGAAAGAGTTCCCCTGATTTCAGCAGGACTGGAAGTCCTGGGAGCATCCCTCGTTAATGAGAAGGGAAGTGCACAGAGAAGCTGAGCCATGATTAGTGCTGAGTGATGTGCTCCTCTGGTCCTTGGGAAGAGAAAATTTTATGCGCGCAGGGAGACCAGCGATTACTCATTAAGGAAGAAGAAAAATGAAGAGCAGTACCAGCGGCAGACTTGTGAGAGAGATTTATCTCATTTTTTACTTCTTATAAATGTTTTTGTGAATACAAGGAATTCAAGCCTTTCAGTTTGGTGCTGCTTTCTGCTATATCAGCACTTTAGCCAGAACAATTGGAAGCATTTAAAGAGTTGTATCAATTTTAGATGACTCAGGAACAAATGGAATATGAAGAACTTCTAAAGACTGAAAGAGAAGCTATTGTTCCAAATGCTTTTCTAAATGGACACCTGGAGGAATGAAGCTGTGGAGAGGATGGTTTGGAAGGCAGCCTTCCCCCTTCAGCAGTACAGTCATGGTGATTTAAACATACCTTTTGGAAGCACACACTGTTTTGAAGGAGCTTTCAACTATCACCCAGTGAAGGTTGCAGTGAATGACCCGTTGAGTGTTGGAATGACTCCATTTGCTACCTAGTTCTGTACAAAAGGTTAGCAATACTTCAGGCTGAACAAGGAGGCTCTGAAGAGTATGACAAGGGCTCTGTTGTTTACTGGTAACCACCAATAAAGTAGTGGCAGTATTGGTAGTTATCTAATAGGTCTAGATAAAGTGGGTCATAAATGACATCTGAAGTAGTATTTCACCCAAGCAAAGGATATTCGAGGAAAGCAACATCAGAAAAGGATCAACTCAAAAGACCTCACTACCACAGATTATTCCCAGGCAGCACCACACAGCATAAGGAGGAACAGAAAACACGTGGCTTTATTCTCTGTTTAGTGTTTGTGGAGTTTTTGTCACCATAGTGCCAAGTCACCAAATACAGAAAGGTTCCTCCCATGATTCATAACTGAACCCACAGTGGCCGTTGCTGTTTCTGGTCGACCTTCTGGCTCTGCCAGAGCTGTGTAACAGCTGAATGGAGCAATGCTGAGCACTTAGAGGCTACTCCATCCTCCCAGCATATTGCAGGCATTACTACACCCAGCAACTCTTTATGAACTTTTTCTGGGCAGGTGAAAAGAGCAGACAGATCCGTGGATTATTTCATACAACCATAGGTCTGACAGGTGTCACCTGCTATTACCAGGGTAAGGGTTCAGAAACACTGTATTATGAGACCTTGGGTTCAGCTCCCCATCTCCAGACTTGATCTATTTGGGAGGCAGTTTTCTGAAACATTTGTCAGCTTGAGGCTGATAACCTAATATTAAGAAATTTTTAGCCAAAATGGTTCTGCTGCAAGTGGCAGCAAGGATAGAGAAAAATACACTAATTTTTCCAGTTTTGTTCTTTTCATACTTGTGAACAGTTCCCCCATTCACATGCTTCCAAGGAAGATGCTGAAAGTTAGCATGGTATCAGGAAAGGCATATGGAAAAAAAAAATACTGCTTCAGGAGTCTGCCTTGAAAATCTCTTTGAAATTCAAATTTGCTCAGCAGAAGCACTGTAAAGTCAGCAGCTGAATACATCTGGACTTTCATCCACACCGAGCACATGCCAGGCTATGTGTGGCCTAAGAGCAGGCACCTCTGCCTCTCCAGAGCTCTCCTGCTGGGGTGATTATCCTGGAGACAGAAGTCCACTGTGAAGACACCTGTCCAGCAAAGCTTTCTGGAGCTGAGACAAAGGAATAGACCACAAAAAGCAGCACCAGGGGGGAATACAGGGACTGAAGTCTGGGAAGGCAGGCAGACAGACTGCAGTTGGGAACCAGAGCACGGGGAGCCTGGATGAGACTGGAGCAATGGAGGGTACTTCCAGGCACAGCAGTAACAGCAGGGCTGACTGAAGACAGACATGGGAGCATGGAAAGGACTAGGACTGTTTGAACTAGAGCAAACTGAGAACTAACAGAGATGGAGGGAAAAGTGGTGAGGCTGGTCTGTGAGGAATAAGGACTACTGATGGCTGTGGTGGGGACCCAGTCTGGGCAAGACCAATGACTGTGAGTGGCCTCCTGCCTCAACCACCATGTTTTCTGCCTTTCCCTGGTGCTGGATTGTCCAGAGATCTTAATGTTACTGATGGTAATTACACTACCAGGAGCTTCGTCACTGCAGGAAAGTCACTTTTTGGATGCCAACTGGACCACAGACAGATGTTGTTTCTAATGCTAGAATCACAGAATTATAAAGCAGCCCAGATTGGAAGGAACCTTGAAAGATCATCTGGTCCAAACTTTCACATGAAAGGGAACCTAGATGAGCTTATCTAACACCCTGTCCAAGTGCATATTGAAAACTGCTAGTGATGGGGACTCTACCTAGAAGGTTGTAGAACTAGACACTTTGGGTAGGACAACGGGAAACTGGATTAACAGTAAGTGGATGTCAGAGCTGTATTGGTCCAAAACGTGGAGGTCATCAGTCAGAGCAGGAGGCCAGTGCTGAGTGCTGAGACCCTATGGGTATGACCTGCCTCATTCTGCCCTAGGACAGTGTTCCAGACATCTTCAGCACAGACAGCAAAGGTTACAAGGAGGTACTAATACCTCAAGGAAGTAACTACCAGGAAACAAACATGATTTAAATTAAAGGGCAGTGTTGTCACAAGGACAATAGGGTACAAACGGACTTTGACGTATTCCGGGTGGTAGAGAAAGGGTGGCATCTAACCAGGTGAGAAGTGAGTTACTAGAAGAGATCCTGCAGGAGGAACAGTGAGAACAAGGCCCTGAGGGGCTCATGGATGCAGTTTGGTTGGGAAACTCTGCCAGGACCACCCAAAGCCAGGACTCAGTGGGGCATGTAAGCCCTCCCAGACCAATTGCTTGAGCACTTCCATTTTGGCATTTCCCAATTTTTGAATTTTCTTTCATCTTCCAGGGCACTTGCCTAATTATGTACTAGTTGTAGAAAAATAAAAAAATAAAAAAAAAAAAAAAAACAAAAAAAAAAAAACAAAAAAAAAAAAAAAAAAAAAAACCAGAAAAAGAAAACTATCTGTATTAACAATTAAGTTCTGACACAAAGAACTTGTCTTACTCAAAACTGGTTGGGACAAAGCAAACAGTGCACTGTTTGGCTGCAATCCAGCTAGTGATGGCAAGCCTTTGTGGAAAATAAACTGCAGCCATCACAGCTCAGGGGATTCTTTCCCTGCCAGAGATAACAGAAGGATAGGAAGAAGCATCCCTTGGATAGTCTCTGTAGGATATAGTCTCTCCTTCAGACTGGGGAAAGATCAACATGAAGAGTTAGTGGCTTTCTAAGGAATGTTTTATGATGAAAGAATTCAGATTGTAAAGGATTTGTTCCCTAAGTGACACATAATTTATTAAATCTCTTCAGTTCTGTGAAATAAAAAGCAAACACAAGTCTTCACACCCAAGCAAACACAGAGATGTGTTCTTATGCAACTCCACCCCCTGTGGCTGCTTTTTGCCAGTTTCCTCAATGGCTTAATTTAAAAAAAATCCCAGGACAGGCGCACTTCAGAAGGCTTCCGTGTAACCTCAGCCTGAGCTTCCTTTTAAAGTGGCAGGTCCCCAGGTTTTTCTCCAAAGGCATGAGTGCTTATTGGCATCCTGTGTTGTCTAGGGGAGAGTATTTTGAGATTGGTGTTGGCAATGATAATAGCTGTGCTGCTTGGACTGCTGTTGATGTTTCTGTCTTTGTAAGAATCAAGGGAAAGTATTTGGAATTAGCATGTCATCATACTCGCTTCTTCCCTCCTCCCCCTATTGCAAGGCTTACACAAAGAGCACAATAGCACAACCTTTGCATTGCATGAAAGTAATATTCAGTCCAATATTTTGTAAGTAATTGGTAACTGAGAATTTTTATTATATTGTTAAACATAATAATAATGTTTTCCTTCTATGAGCTGTGTATGTGACACTGTACAGGAGTTTAAACCTCAGTCACAAATATCAAATAATAATGCATGTACCTTCCAGATCACCAACATGGAAAGGCAAGCTCACAAGTATTTCTGGTTCTGAGAACTGCCACCCTAGGCTGTGTTGTTCCTTCCTATCATGTCTCCAGGGTCTTCCAAGCCTTCTTTGCTGTGGCTTCTCTAGTGGCTGTCATGATGCTTCCTAATCAACAACTGCAGAAGTCCATGGGAGTTTTTCAGTATTTATTAGCAAAATTTGGAGTCCTGCCCCTAAGAATGGTAGGGAGACTGCTCTTGGTTCAGGCCCATGGTGCTGGATGGAAGCCATGGGAGAAATGTTTGCTCCCATTAGGAGACTTGGTGGTTCTCATAAAACAATAGGTAACATCATTTTCCTCTCTTTATTTCAGCCATTGACTGTATAGAGGACAATTATGATAATTTACTACATAAAAATACATGCAGGAAAGTTTAATACAGTTCTATCTTTGACTACAAACACCAGATGCTGCAGAGTCTCAGTCATATAGATTTTTTAATGAAAAGACTCCCTTTGTCCTTGGCACAAAGGAAAAATAAATTCTTGATCTTTTAAAAGATCTCACCACTATGCACTTGGAATATGACATTAAAAGGCAACTTGAAATGATGTTTCAAATGTTAAGCTAAAAATATTAACCTAAAAAGATGTAAAGGTGAAGGTGGCTCAATAAATCTGTCTCTGTCCCATCCCATCCCTCCTCATTCCATCCTTAATGCTGGGAGACAAGCAATAGAGCATGGTCTGCAGGTCCTGCATGGTCTGCAGGAAGGCTTTTGGGACGTGAAGGTGGATTTTTTTTTTTTGTGCACCATTAGCAGCAGAATAATGTCTCTGTCTGGAAGGGGAGTTGCTGTTGGAAGCAGCAGAAAAAAATAATCACCAAGCGCTTTGGGTAATATTCAGGGCTTCTGTCAACACTACCTAAATTACCAGAGCACTTACCATAGAGGCAAACCTTGGGAAATCACGTCAAGTGTTTAGCAACCAGTGATCTCATACCTTTTCTTATTTGAGCAGTGCAGGATGAAAGCCTCCTACAAAGCTTGAGCAGACAATTGACATGTCCCAGCCTGTTTCCTTCAGTGGCTAAAAGAAGTAATGGCAGACATTTAAATAGAATCGCCCTCTGTCTGTGCAGTTATCTCTGAAAATACAGTGGAGGATGATATGGGCAGCCTTTACAGGTAGGAGAGATATTTGAGGTTCTGTGCAGCACTTTGGGCCTGGGAAGTAGTTTAATCTGGTCTTGGAATATCTCACCACACTCACTTGAAGGAGAACACTCACCCAGGATGTCCAACGTTTGAGGACAGGTGGTTTTGCACAGGTTAGCTTATGTAGGAGATGACAGACACTTTGAGGGGGAAAATCCAAGTGTGTTTCTTTATAGAGCTTTGTCCTCCAAGCCCTTTTTAGCCTCCTTTTCTATTAGCCAGCAAGCCCCAATGGCTATGCCAAGGCAGGGGTTGCAAAGAACAGTTATGCGACAAGAGTTAGTAGGAAATAAACCAGGAGCACCCCACAAAACACACAGTACAGATTTATCAGGTTCAGTCTCCACACCAAAGCTAATGGTAATGCAACGTTCGTAAGCATCTCTGTAGTCCACTCCTCCCCTCTTTTAGACGCTCCTGTGTAAATCTAACCTTAGGACCTATGATAATTTCAATTCCATTTATCCCTGTTATCTTGTGAAAACTCTTCTGGTCCTTACAAATGCTCTCCCTGAGAGGCTGAATGAGGCAGGGAGTCAAAAGGAAGTTCACCTTTCTACCCCTGAGAAATATCCTGCTAAGAACTGAAATAAGCTAAGAAGGTCACTCACAGAATATTTTTTTCATAAATTCACAGATTGGATTTTTTTTTAGAGGAAAGTTTTTATTTCAGTGTGATAAATTTCCCACTAGATTTTACTTTAGTGATTCAGAAATCCTTAGTGAAATGTCAGACATTTTCAGACAGATTTTGTAAATAATTTGGAACTAAATCTTTTAAAGCCTTCTTTCTCTTTCCCCCAGAACATAGCCAGCTCTGTAAAATGCCCTGGAAGAAAGGACTGCTGTGCAGTAAGTTACAACTTTATAATGGTGTAAAAATAATAATAAAAAAAAAAAGACGCAAACAATTAATGTTATACCTGACACTTACTTATGAGCACACAGAAACAATTTGACACCTGTAAAATCCCTTGCCAGCCTTGTTTAAACTTACTCTGTGAAAGACATGGATACTAGTCACTTTTATTACCTGCAGTGCAGAGACCATGTATTTTAGAGCCTGTTAAATAAGTTGGGTCAGATCCACAGACAGTGTAAAACAAACTTCTGTAGTTACTCCAACAATCTGTGGTCACAGAGGTCTCTCTGGAGTTATTGCCAGGGAACTCTTACCTCAGGTGCAACCTCTATGAGCTGCAGACACACTAGTCTCCTTCCTTGGATACCACAGCTCCCCACCTCGTGTCCCCAGTGGAGGTGCTAGAAGAAGGGGCTGAGCTGCTGTGAGCTCTGTCAGCCAGCCAGGCTGGCATTTCAGCCCTGCCTAGGCCTGGTTCCCAGCCCTGTCTTGCTCTCTTGAAGTTTCTTCTGAAGCCCTGTGGTCCAACCCCATCCATCCCCATCCCCTTGCTGCTGTAGTGCTACATTCGTGAAAATGGCATATTTGAATAGATCTAGCCAACAGTGGAGAAATTTACATTTTTAGAGGAACAGAAGGGTTAGACCAATGGCTGTAATGTGTTTCTCCCCACTGGGAAGGCGAGGAGGAGTTAGTTGGCTGCTGGCCGAAGGTTGTGTTAGCACAACTCTTCAGGATGACTAAATCGCTCAAGGTAAAAGGGTGGTGAAATTTTATTTGAGTTCCTCTCAACTGTGAAAATGCACTTATCAGAGACTTCTCTCAGTTCATGGAAAGAGTCTGCATCCAAGCTTCCAGCAGTATCTGGTACAGATCTCGTTCTGTCCAGCTCTCAGTCTCCATGAGATGGGAGTGAGAAGGATGTGATGCTCCAGCCACCCTCTCCCCTCACTGAGCTCGAATCAGAGGCAACTGGATGCAGTCTGCAGCTGGGTTCTTTACTCCAATGGAGCAATACAAGTCATGAAATCCACCTCATGAGATGTTATAAAAAGTACCTCTCAGCTCTTTCCCACAACTTCCAAGGTTTTATTCTCTATTCATGGATATCTCTGCTCATATCATCCTCACCCTTGAAGGTGGTGCCCATCAGTGTCACAGCTGCATCTCATCAGATCCCTGCCCAGCTGAGCTCTCCTAAAGATGCCACAGGGAGTGCTTGGTGTGGAACTCCCCCCCCAGCACATTAATGGGGACGCCACTTATTGCAGTCAAAAGAGATGACCCAGATGGTCTGCCTCTGCAAATCTGTAAATCCCAGTGACTGGAACTTCAGCCTGCAGCAAGCTGAGCAGATTTGCTTTCAGTTTTCTCTGGAACAGCAGCATCAAAGGTTACAGCTCTTGTGGTACTAGTGCCATCTAGTCATAAATTTAAATCAGAGTTTGACTCTGAATCTTCCCTCATGGATTTTATGTCTCAGGTCATTCTTTCTCAGCAGTTGAGGGATAAGCAGTTACATGTCTGAACTTGCAGTCATAATTCTGTGGCCAGTTATCAGACATGATGTGTCAAGTATCTGCATCTGATTAAAAGGACTGTGTACACATGCCTCCTTTTTAGCTGCAGTATTCCTCAGTCATGCTGAATGTGTGAACTCATGAATGATGCTCATGTGAATAGTCATCTACAACAAATAGATGTTTTTCCAGCTGGCTCACCCAGATCTGCCTCTGCCTTTATTGCAGGAGGTTCTTTTTCCCTTGTTCCCAGTGTGAGAACTTAGCTTTGCCTGTATTTTAGGTACGTGCTGCAAGTGTCACTGCTTTCTCTAGTGCCACTGGCATTTATCCTAGATTCTTCAGTTCTGACATGACTTTCAAATGTCCTTTTTTCCTTGCTTTCATATACTCCTACCTGATTTTGATGGTCTGGAGCATGCTGAATTTCTGGATTTAATTAGATTTTAAATGCACTAACACAGTTCTGGCCTTTGCTCCTCATCCGTTTGTCCCGCCACTGGAGGCTCCTGCACTCACTAGCCTCTTCCACGTCTGCGTCTCAAATAACACATCAATTGTTGGCGACATCCTGGGAGGGCTGGTGTGTGTTTGCAAAGCTTCTCTTGGCAAGGGGACAGTGTGCTTGCCATTACAGCCAAATAACATGGGCCTCCCAACAATAAAAATGTTACTTTTTTCACCTCTGGACTCTGACGGAGGTGAGGAGGATGACTTTGGCTGCAGCACACCAGGAATCGGATGAGCATCAGCCACCCAACGGCTGTGGGGTGCGAGTACATCCACACCCCTTCTGCGAGCACAGCCTGATAGGCCATGGGCCCATGGCATGTTTTGTGTCAGATTAATCACTGGTTTTGCATATTGAAATGCACAAAGCCTGCCAGGATCTTAACTCTTCAGGCATATTTTTCACACCACAACTGAAACCACTTCTAGTGAGCAAAGCATGACACCTCCATAGGTTCCCTTAATGTCGCAGTGGCAGGGTGATATCTGAGAGAAAGCTGGCAGTTACTGCCTGCCTGTGTCCCTGGCACACTGGCTGCCTCACCCTGCACAGCACAGCAGGCAGCCCCTGCTCAGAGCCACAGCTTCTGTTTCTCTAGGAAGCACCTCAGCAGCACGTAATGTGTCAGGGCTTCTTGGGAAATATTTTTGCATTGCTTCATGCCCCAAGTAATTGCTTAAGCCCCCCTCCCTCCTCTGCTCACACACATTTTAATGCCTGCCCCATCCCGCTTGCCAATTTTCCTCAGGCTGGTTATGCAGAGTAGGATGTTATGTGCTGCAGCATGGCACCCGTTCCCTCCCACCCCTTGGGAGACCTCTCCTCTTCCCCAGCTCCCCCTGTAAGTGGTGGCAGTGGCATTTGGGCCGTCATACCCCTGATGGAGCAGCTGACCCCACAGCCGGGCAGAAAGGCACACACATGACAACCCCCTCCTTCCTGCTCGTCTCCAGCAACACTCCATCTCCTTGTTTTTCTTCACAACCTGTTGGGCTTAATTTTGGCACAAGACCTCAGGAGACAGATGGCCATGTCTGGGGTTTGCGATGTGGAGGAGGCGTGGCATGGGTGTCCCTCAGGACGTTACTGCTGCTGGCAAGCTGAAGAGAAACAGGGCAAGGACTCACCTGCTGGTCGCATCATTTCAATGGTGTATTACTTCATACTGGCATAGATTTGTCCTGGCCAAGTAGCACTCTCCCTGCCAGGGCCCAGACTTGAGCAGGGGAGAGTGGGCTTGATAAAGCCACCCTTTTCTGGAGATGGGAGAGAACCTCACCATATGGACAGCTGTGCTGAACCACCCATACACAAGCCAGAAAGCAAACCCAGGCCTACTTTATTTACAAGTAGTGACAGAGACATCCCCAGCTTCCTATCTGACGCCTGTCTCTGTGTGGATGCAGTGCTTTGTGCAGGTCTGCCCCTTCTCAGTGCCAAGTGCCCCCCCAAACCCCCACTCCTGGAACCTGTTGCAGCACTGGCTAATGCTTAAGGCATCTGATCCTCCCCAGTGTCACCCACTCTGCTCCTGATAAGCTGAAACTGTCCTCTGGGTATCTCACGTGCATTTGAGATTTGTCCAGGACTAGTGGGTTAGCCATTTCCAGGAGGAGGCTTGGACCAGGCACTGGAGTGTTCACCCTGAGAAGAGCAGATGGTTTTATCATCTTTTACTTGAGATGTCCTCACATCACTGCTAAAGCTGCTAAAACTTGGCATGAGACAGGGCCCTCCCCATGCCTGTGAAAATGCACCAAATCCCAGCCAGGTTATAAGCTGTTTAAAAGCATCCTCTTATTGACACAGCAGACCTGAGTTCCTGTGGGGCTGTGTGTTACTAATGTCTGATCTGGCTTCCGGGAACCAGCAACTGCCAACCAGAGGGTTTTTTGCAGCAGGAACATTTTGAAAACTATCCTATGCATATCCTCTGGTGAGTGATAAATTGCAAGCTTCTGTGGCCACTTTCTCTACAGCTGGGGATTTTTCTTCTTATCTCCCTCCTCTCTCTACTCCCTTATTTTTTTGAAACTAATAGGGAGTTAATTATAAGTCTGACATGCAACTGAGTCAGCCAGTGGCTTCGCAGCTCAGGAGGGGGATGACACACAGATAAACAGCCAGACACACAGACACACATGCTCACACATGTATGCATGCACACACGCACACTCACTCATGACTGCATATGCCGTTTCTCTTAGAAACCTGGATCTACAACAATGATGAATCCACTGTGGTTTTGGCCAGTGGTGGAAACTTGTCCCAGGCAGTGACCTTTGGCCAGACTGGTGAGATGTGAACTGAGGAAAATGGGCTTGCTCTTCCTTTTGCCCTAAAAAAAACCCCAACAATTTCCTTGGAAATTTTTCTTCAGAAACTACTCTGGTGGCAATGCAAAGCACACTACTCAAAAGTAAGGAAGTGGAGAAGCTATTTGGCTTGACAGAGGAGGCACTTATGCCAGTGGACCCCTGCTCAGGCCACCCCCAGGCTCTGCACGGGCCCCACATGGAAAGGTGCTTTTGGATTGACCCAGGACTGTGTGAGCACTTGCTGCCTGTCCGTGCCGGGGCCCTGGCCCTGACACTGCCCAGCTTACATGTGCTTTCTGTGCCTGTTTTGAAAGCCATAGCAATACTGCTTTGTTTTGACACAAGCAGTTCCAAGAATAATTGCATGGCTCTCTGTGGGGCACATCTGTGCTCAGGTCTGGAGCACCACTGGCAGCCCAGAGGAAAGGCAATCCTGAGTTCAGAGCAGGGTTTAAGTAGGGAGTTATAAAATGAGCACAGGGCTACAAGCTGGTAATAGATGGATTATCAATTGCAGTATATAGGCATACTCCACATTTTCACTGGTTTCAGCTGGGGTCCTGAGCAAAGTGGATACACAGGTGTCATTGAATGCATGCAATGACAGAAGTATAGGAACCTGACTTTTACAACCACCTAAATTTTGGGAGATGACACACAAATAAGGAAGGTTGATTTTTTTTACCGTGCTGATAATCTCATGCATAGGAGAAAAGGTTCTTCTGCCTGCAAAGGTTGTGCTTCCAAACAGGCTGCTTGCTGCTATGGCATCTCTCCTGGTGCAAAAGATGACAGCTTGAATCTCTTTGGGAAAAACAAAGCCACGGATGTAACAGTCACAAATTAATCAAGGTCGCTTATGCAGCACAAGGCACAACACAGCAGTTATAAGATTCACGTTTATTTTGATTGTGCCACTCCTGTAAGACTGATTGCAAGTAATAACCATGGTTTGGCACTCAAAATAGATAGTGACAGAACACAGACAGTGACAGAACCTGCACTTTGTAAGGTACAAGAGAAGGTGAGTTGGTCCTCAGCAGCTGCTTGCCTGTCCCTTCTGGGTTTGTAGCTGTGTCCAAAGCCCTGCAAACTCCCAGATTTCTTAGCCCAGAGAAATGAAACAGCTGGAAAGAGCAAGGAAGAAACTGAAGGGTGGAAAGCACTTTCAAGGAGTTCTTGATTGCTTTGGTCTCACAAGCAGCCTGCAGAAAACCTCAGCCAGTTTCACATCCACTGGCTGGAGACCTGGTTTAACTCCAGCTGGCAGCTAAGCCCCACACACCCACTCCCTTCCTCCCTCTCTGTGGGATGTGGGAGAGATTTGGAAGGGTAAAAGTGAGGAAACTCATGGATTGAGATAACAACAGTGTACAGCAAAAGCCCCATAGGCAAACAAAGCAAAACACGGCAGTCATTCACTTCTCCCCGTGGGCAGGCAGGTGTTTAGCCACTCCCTGGAAAGCAGGGCTCCATCATGTGTAATGGTGACTTGGGAAGACAAATGCCATATCTCCAAACATTACCTTCCTCATGCCCCTCAGCTTTATATGCTGAGCATGATGCGTTATGGTATGGGATATCCCTGTGGTCGGCTGGGGTCAGCTCCAGTACTATCTGCCAGAGCACTGACACGTGTCCAAAGCCGTCTGCGTTGGGCTCAGCCGTGAGCTGATCTCAACACGGCCTGTTGAGACACAAGCCCAAACACTTCAAAATTGCTCAGTCAGCCTCTAATTGCTGAGTCTAGTAATCATGAACCAATGAGATCTGAAATGTGGATCAAACAACAGCTTAAGCGAGTGAGCACTGCAACAACAAACACACAGAGTCCACATACAGACGATATTTTTTACAAGAATGAATCAAAGCTCCTTACTCTGCCAGTACTGTGTGACAGCACTAGCTACTCTCAGAAATCGGGCTGGAGGTGCTCGTGCTCCATGGAGGGCTTTGCTCCGACATAACAAGGTGCAAAGGATCCAACTTTAGTCTGAGCCAAGATGACCTACAGAGCGATGTCCTTGCACCTGGTCTGCATTTAGCTATTGCTGACTTCATTCAAGGGTACGAGCACAGGGCACTTGTGCAAGCTGTCCCTGCTAATGTGCTTGCACGTTTAGAATGCAGTGGAACAAAACCACACTTGAGTCATAGCTGAACACACTTGATGGGGGAGGCATTCATATATTTCACTATATTTAGATCAGCCTAGATCTTTTGAAAAAAACAAAAACAGTAAAAAAGGAAGGAGGCATTTTCTTTCGTAGGGCTGTTAAAGAGTAGAGAGAGAAATGAAAAGGGCAAAGAAAATATTAACACTTATTTGCACCTCTGGCTGCATTTGTGTGTGTCTGCTTTATTTAGAACTGGAAATCTCTAAAATTTGGTAAGGTAATGGAAGACTTAACAGGATGCATGTAGTTCCAGCCTGGCCTGTCTCTGTCAGAAGAACTTGTTGAAATAATGTCTCAAGGTCTGGCTCGGGGACATTCTGGGGAGGTCGAGGTTATATCCTTATTGCTTTCTAGGTAAAAAGGGAGTGATTTAGTGCCTGGATTGGAACAGGATCTTTTACAGAGAAATAAAAATGTTGATCCCAATTTTGAAGTTCAGCCCCAAAGGGGATCTGGAAACAAATTCCTGAAAGAAGCAAAGCAGTGTTTTAAGGACACCTTCCATGTTCAAGAATGCTGAATATTTCTACCTTCTAATTAAAAGTAAACTGGGAGAGTAAGGAAAACAGATCGCTTGGAAAGCAAGCAGAGGCCGGGGATGTAGCACCTCCAGTATCCCTCTCCACTGGGGCTACAATGGCGTGTGCAGAGGGCTCAGAGCAGGACAGACCCACAGCGTCTCTCTTACATCCTCTGAGCTGCTCCTCTAATGAACCCCTTTCCCTCCCCATCCTGCCACTCAGCTCCATCATTCAGAAGTGGAGTCTGCCTCCAAAATCCCCACAAGAAAGCCCAACAAATGAGGCTGCAGTTCCTGCATTTCTCTTCAAGTTGCCTAAGCCTTGAGGAAGGAGTGCTTTATGCTAGATCCTCAGCTGGCTGGGGTTTCACTTAGCAAAATCACGACCTGGAACTGCAAACAGCAATTCTCAGACAGATCGTGCAGCCTTCAGCTTCAGAAGCAGTAAGACATATAAGTGTTAATTTGTGGTTAAGGCCTATTTATCTGGAACAGCACTAGAGCATGGCTTGGGCTTTCCTGTAGCACAGCAGTTGGAACTGCCAAAAGAAAGAGGCACTAAAAGTTAATAAAAAGGTCTGAAACAAGCTCATTAAAATACTTGGAAAACTTCACAGTTTGGCTTCATACCATAGGACGAGTATGTGAGAACTTGACTGGGCTTGCCTGCCTCCCTAACAGACTGTCTTGACTTAATACTCATAAAAAAAAAAATCACCTGGCGCCTTATGCAGTGTTAAAAAGCCCCTACCATGTCAGGTACTGTTGTAATTTGCCCTGGAAAAGCATCTGAAGCAAAGGAATGTGTGAGCACAACTTCAGAGCTCAAACAGGGTACTGGTTGTTACATAAATCAGTGGATACAGATGGCACTTTATTTATTTTAATCCTCAGCCCAAAGTTTCCAGGGGCTGGTAACTCTGCCATCTCACTTGGGTTCATCCCACCTGGTTGGACGGATGTCGTAGCAGAGCACTCCCAGAGCAGGCTCTGTGGATACCACATTTTCTGTTGGCCTGGCCATATCTGGAACCATTTCAAGTAAAATCTAGCCCTGTATTTGACCTCGTTGTTCTATTTACTTACCACACTAATTAGGCTGGGCAGAGGGAAGACCAACAAGACAAGTAGGATGGACTATTTGCATAGCTGCAAGCGGCTTCTATCTGATTGAATGGAGTAGATTGAACTATAGGTGGATTGTAGGTCAAGAGGTTGTTTGAGTTTCGCATTCATGGCTGCCCTCTCCAGAGCCAGTGCTTTCATTAGCGGTTCCATAGCTCTCTGTGTTGGCTGCTAGCTCATGAACTGAAGGCTGGATCCCAAGCTGCTGAGGATCAGGACCACTGTGGTTCTGTATCCATGCAGGACCCCGGGAACAAACCCTAGAGTGCTTCAGTGAAGGCTGCCCACCATCCATCTCAGCCTATGGTCTGCCTCCTGAGCCCTGACGGTATCAAGAGACTGCTTTATCAAAAGTTGAAGCCATCTCTGACTTACTCTTTAGTTCTAGGGTAAAAATTAAAAGATATATGAAGCACCAGCATGGGATTGTTTGCCTAATCCTTGTCCCTCCTACCCCAACTATTTCTCTGGGATGCCAAGCCTTTGGCTAACATTCCACTATCACATCTGGGATTATCCTGCTTCATAATGTTTATCCTGCTTCCTTCAAAGTGCAGTGACTACCTTCAGACCAGGACATAGTATTGAATTTTTCAACTACTGTAGCCTCTATGAGTACAAGATGTGGGACTTGGTGGCCTTTGGCCTTTTCCCAAGACAAACTCTCAGAGTTTTCATAATATAAGAAGACTTACAGCTTTTTTATGGTAGTGCTTATTTTACCAACAAAGGTAACTAATTAGCACTTTTCCTTTTGCCTAGGCTATATTATGAGTGTATGATTACACAGCACTTCTTCAGCAGTGGATTGCTGTTCCTCGACGTGCTCTGGCCAAACTGACTTCTGCTTGAAGAATATCACAGAGCTGAACAGTCAGCACCTTGCTTAGTTTGGGTTACTGAACCCAAAATCTCAGTGCAGGAAGCACACGTTAAGCATCTCTCTATGGCAATGGCAGCTCTTAGGGCAGTCCTACCTGTCAACACCGCCACAGTCCTCTGCACCCTGGAGTACATAGGATCAGGTACGACCTGTTCCCAAGGACCTCATAAAGAGGAGAGATTCCTGGCAAAACCAAGAGCAGTACGCAGCTTCTCCAGACCCATTCACCGTGTCTCCTCTCTTCACAGGAAGTCCACTGGAAGACTTCTTGGTAGGAAAAGATCTCTCCTGAAGGGATGGAAAAGAGTTTAGGGTATACACAAGTCTTCCTTCTATACCTTCCCTATTATCAGTAAAGAGCAAAGAAATAGCAGATGTATAACTGATATGTTTACATGAAAGCTGCAGTATTTATGGATGCTTTTAAGGTCATATTTTACTTCAGTCAAGCATTTTTTAAAAAGTAGAGAAAATCTTGCAGTTAGTTAACTAAATACCTTTTCCTGCCTTTGGATTGGGTAAGACAGATACTCACAATAAACTTTATCTGGGGGACAGTTCAAGGAAATGGCAGGAGAGTCCAAAATCCACTTACTCAAGGTCACTCATCCACTCAAGGAGTCTAGGCTGGCTGAGCAGTGACTGTAAATCATCACATTTGACACTGATTCAGTGGCCTATGTAAAACATAAGTGAGTCTGCACACAGCTCCCATTGGAGGAGCATCATATCACACCAGCCAGCTACTGAGCCTTCTGTGAAGAGGCTCAGACTCCACTGGGCATGGAAAGATAATTTTCTAATCACTGGGAGTTCTAGTCAAAGCATGTATATACACAGGAGTGTGGCCAATTCTGTCACCTAAGCCCATTTTAATGGAACTATAAATTCAAGAAACTGAAATCTGCAAACACATCCAGGACACAGCTTGGGTACTCCCACATGACACCAAGTCCTAGTAGGAGATATAATGTCATGGCATTACCTCTTGGCATCCTAACAGCTTTCTGGGAGCTCTGTGGGCACCATCACTGTGGTATCCTAATACGTCCCAGTGACCCAGCGAGACAGGGAATTTTACAGATGAGAGACAGCAAAAGTGAATTGTCTGTTTTCTTGACAATCTATGATTCACACAAAAAATCTTGGGCCTCTTGAATGGAAGTTTAATGTCTTATGCACTGAAACACCCTTCCCAACAAAAACACTCTCAAGAGTCATAGTTAAACCTCCCCACTGGTCTTTTGGGGTGTCAACAAATCATATGTATGGCCAAGTTGTTCCCACAGGCAGCTCTGAGGCGTATGGCCCTGGTCAGTGCAAGAGACAGGACACTAATTAAATGGTCCAATTCTGATCCAGTAGTTGCCTAATTATGGTGCTACTTGAAGCCTCCATGGAAAAAATAGGAGAAAAACCAAACAGTTCCTTTTAGTCCTTTAGAATGAAAAGTCTGCAGCCATTTTGCACTGTTGCATCCCTGCTATCATTCTAGACTGTCCACAATCTATAAAAACCAATGTAGTGTGAGCTAGAGCAAAGCCTACTGGGAGGTACTAACAAAAAAATAGAAACCGCCTACACTAAATGAAATGAGTGCTGTGCATGCACTAAGGTCTCTGTGAGAGAGACTGCTTGTAAATATTCTCTGCAGTCTATGTAGGAGTTGTGTGGAGGCAGCCTAAAGACCTCCAGCAACAGAAAAATGAGATAAACGGGCACTTACTTGGCTGAGGGTATGGGGAGAAGGGTTTTAATATATGCAAGAAGAAAGTGGGGATTGAAGCTATCAACCTGTGTCATGATGGACTTAAATAATAAAAGCCTGAGCTGCCTTGTACAGCTCCCACCCCATGAGGAGGGTTTCAGAAAGGTGAGGAAGTGTCTCTCACCATATCTTCTCTCTCTTCACCTGGCAGCTTTCTGTGTTTCTTGGCTAAAATCTCACAGAAAGATGTCACAAATTCACTGCGTGTAGCAAACTTCCATTATCTGGAAATGCCCTTCCCAGCTGAAACACTCCGTAAAGTATTGGAAAAATAGTTAAGCCATGTAAACAATATTCTCATGCTTTGCCCAGTCTGGGCTAATCCCAGCCTGCTGTTCTCACAGGAGCACAGGGAGCTCTGCTGTGTGCACACATCTGTCCAGATGTACGAGCGCAATAAGTGGTGCTGGTGCCACCTTCTCATCAGAGGCTGCTCTGCGCTCCCCCTGCATGGCTCCGCTCCCCTATGGCCCTGCCAGGCACTGCCTCTTTGGGATGAAATTCTTCTGTGCTGCCTCAGGCAGTGTCATTCACTTGTCTACTTATCTGGAGCTTATATTTTCAGCCAAAGAGTTCAAGTGTTACCAAGAAAGACAGAAAGAGTAGGAAAGAAGATATTTACCTTCATTTTTCTGAAATTTGGTAAATGCGAGCAATTTAAACATTACTTATGGAAAGGTGGCTTCTTCCCTTTCTTCTTTTTCCTTCCCACCAATACCAAACCCTGCAGTTTCCAATACCTTCCCAGAGCCAGAAAACGTGTGCTTTTCTCTAGCTTTTCTGAAAGACAGTTCAAGAAACAGCTTTAACAATTTTCTTTTTAAAAGTCATACAAAAGCCAACATCTAGAAGAAAAATGCAAATAAAAAGCTGTATATGTGACAAGGGATAGTTAAACAAAAATTACAATATTAAGAAGAAATTTCAGACATCTTTAGACCTTTACCACGAAAGGACAGATCAATAGAAGGCCCATCCATATCAGAGTAAGGATTGAATGTACATAAGCTGTTTAAATCTATTACATGAGTTTATTTTGTTAATTGTAGAAGCTCTATAGCTTCAGCAGATCTTAAAGTTCATGAATATTAAATCTGAGCCCATCTCACAGAGACAAGTGTCTGGTTACATTCCATCTTTTTTTCAGCATAGCACAGGGAGGGCCAGGTGCTCACAGAAGTGTGTCTGGTAGCTGGATCAGTGCAATGAGAATATTTCCATTATGTGGAATGGGTTGGGAGAACTGATGTCAGTTCTGGGAAAAAAAAAAATCTTTGTGCAAGCTACAAGTTGTCCATCTACAGCTGTAGCTTGCCATGCTGACACAATTAAATTGCCAAGTATGAGCACAACCTAAGTGGGCTCCTTAAATGAAATAATGCAGGATTTTTTAGGTGCTGGTATAATCATGTCACAGGACCTGTGGATTTGAGAGGCTCGCTTGAAAGGTGGGTCTCACTAATACCTGCAAGGATATAGTCATGCAGGATCTCTCCCACCCTGGTCTTTGGACACTGATTTCCATCACTCTTCTGGATGTGACGGATCATGGGCTGTCCTGGTGTCACAATGACATTGCCAAGGAAACACAGGAATGTCCTCCTGGGCATCATTGTACTAATGTCTGTAATTTCACTTCATCAATATCTTCCCGATGGTCTCTCCAGAAGAGGAAGCGAGATCATGTTTGAAACTATAATGTCCTATGGTGTACATGTAAAATTAGTGCATTTGAAACTAGACACCTAGGTGTTCCAGGCCAGGTTGGATGGGCCTTTGAACAACCTGACCTAGTGAAAGATGACTCTGCCCAAGGCAGGGGACTTTGACTAGATGATGTTTAGAGGTCCCTTACAATGTAAACCATTCCATGATTCTATGATTCCATGATCTCCTCCCCACTCCTGCACTCATTTTAGATGCCTATACGTATAAATACATGTGCATGCACATGTATGTGCACAGAGATACATGCATTCACTGGCCAAAATGTAACTCCAGAAGCACCAGCATGTGCAAGTACTGGTATGAAAAAACACCCAACATGTTCTTTTTCCTGTTTATTCAGTGCAGTGTTACTTCTGGTTGGCATCCCAGTGTCTCCTGAGCCATTCTCAGCCTTGCACACGGACACAAATATATGGGTATATGTGCCCAGGAAACAGCGATGGCTGAGGACTGGATAGAATTTATGAATCAGTGACAGGAACTGCATCATTTCCTCCTTGTCATTGTGATATTCCCAGGGACTTGGGTGTTTCAGGAACAGAGGAATATTTCTCAAACTGATGCAAGGTCATTTAAAAGAGCCATGAACCAGGGCATTAAACCTGCCCTTGCTTTGCTGGTCAGCCTTACGTTTTATACAGACAAGAACTACACTTCCCATGTATCAGTGGCTCTTAGTCATGCTGTCACTAATGCAGCGTGATGCAGCTTGTCACGAGCTCCAGTGAGACACTCTGCTTCAGCCAGTCATCTCCTCCCCACGGTAAATGGCTGTATTCATAGCAAACGGTTCCCAGGAGAGGAACATTCACTCTTACAGCAGCTAGCTCAAAGCCCATAGCTTTTGCTCCACTAGGACTTTTCACTTCATTTCTGTTACCACTCTCCACTGCTCAAACCAACATGATCTCTATGGGTAGCATCTCATACACCCCATTACTGACAGTACTCAACATTCTGTTATCAGGTAATGTTACTGTCTCCTTTTGACTTCGGGCAATAAAAGATTAAATAAAGTAATAGTTAAGTCCAGTTCTGGAGATATTCCACCAGTTTCTGGCATGTTTGTTCTCATTCAGTCATAACCCACTGTGATCTTCCTGTTTGTCTGTGCTTTCCTTAACCTGAAATTCATGTTTCTCCAATATAACAAATAATTTATTTGGTTTATTTCAACATCTTAGTGCAAATTGCATTTGTCTTGCCTGAAAAGGTCAGTTGTCTTATAAAAGAAAGGCACCATTTTAATTTGGCATGATCTATCTTGAGCAAATTCATGTTGTATTTCATTCCATTTCCAGTTATCTCCTGTCTCTTTCCTTCAGCATAGTTTTTGTGTCCAGATGAATCACATATCTAATGCATGATTGGGAAGGGAAAAAAAGAGAAGAGAGCTGGTGCCAAATTCCCCTCTGTCTCTACTCTGTCTCTGATATTGTAGTTTCTGAAGTTCATGCAGGCAACCTAAAACAGAAGGAACAAAAAAAGAAGGAAAGTCATCAGCTCTCCCATGAAGCTTTCCCATGGAACATGGACTGTGCACCCTTCTTGACAGAACCTGTTGCCTCATGAAACTCAGAGCCCGAGGGGCTTAGTCAAATATCTCAGATAGAGATGAAACACTAGTAATAATTAAAAGACAATTAAAAGGATTATCTTTCTTCATACTCCATAAACTGTTCTCTAGCTGGGCTTGGAGGACATGAACTCCTCAGTTGAAGAGCTCTTGATTAGGTGCACAATGTAAATTTAACAACATTCTCTGTTCTGTTTGGCCACCATCCCAGAGCAGATGTCACTGCATATGAACCTTACTCTTCCACACCAGGGCCATGGCTGCATCTTCATTATAAGCTCCATACTGCATCTCCATTTCAGAAATACACCATTTCTAGGGAGCACATGGGTCCGACCCCAGGCTCCTCTGTGTGTGCAGCCACTCGGGGAAGTGCAAAGCCTTGTGTGCAGCCAGATGAGCACCAAGTGCTGCCTCAGGCACTTGCCCCTCACTGCCTGGCACAGTGGTGCCAGCCTCCCCACCCATTCCCAAATACCCAGCTCTCCCACCAGCAATTTGGAGAAACGGCAATGGGCCTGCTTCCAGGCACCTCCTGGCTGCTGCTGTAGCCAGGTCCCCTTCAGGGAATCAGACCCCCAGGAGCAGTGCAGTGGCATCCTTTCACCCCACATGGTGTAAGTTTCTTAGTCTCGGGATATGTCTCTATTGAGCAGATCACAACGCCCAGGAAGCCAACCTCAGGGGCCTACAGCAGAACCCAGCATGCCTGGGAAGGGCTGTTTAAGACTGAGTAGTCCTTCAAAACCACTCCACATGTGTTTATCCAGCTGCTGTTTTCTAAACTGGCAGGGCTTTCTATGAGTGCAAACCCTTCTAACATTCAGTGAATATCAACAGTAACAGAAACAAATTAAAAAAATTCTCATTTTATCTTGTTATGAGCTTGAATTTTACAACTCACTATCACAAAGCAGAGCAGAACCTTTTAGCACTTTAGATACTGTACAATCTATAAAACCTTTTATTTAGAAAGAAAGCTTAAAACATATTGAGAAGAGAGCATTTTCCTTCCTGCTGTGAAAGTAATGTAATGGCTCCCTCATGGCTAAGTGATAAAGAAATATAAAAGTGATTTTGTCCAAATACTGACTTTTCTGTTGCACTTTGTTAAGTAGAACTGGTACATCACTCCTGGTGCTCTCTTTGGATAATGTCAAATGATAATGAGGCAGAACATGTAGACTTCAAATAAGGGAGGACAATAATACTATAATAAAACAATTGTCTCTGAGTTTCTTTAACAACATTTATTGTTAAACAATTGCACTGAAATCCACCTCAGCTTACCAGCTTTTAAATGAAACAATGAACAAACAGTCCCAAAACTGCTGACATTTTGACTATGACTTTTAAAATACATTCATCTCTATAAAGGTTAAACTAAAATATCTTGAGAGCTCTCTCACTTTATTTCAATTTATTCTAGTCCCTTGGCGACCAGGACATAGTCACTCCACGTAAACTATGCCTCCTAGGTGCTAGATTTGAAGAGGATCTTGCCTCAGAAGACACTGCGTATGGTGGCAAGGGACAACTCTGTTTTTCTTGACATTTTCACAGTTTGGCACTTCAGAGAAAAAAAAAAACTTGCTAAACAGCTAGTTAATATGCTGGGAATGACCTTGCAAAGAGAAAAGAGGATGAGAATAAAGTTCTCACAAAACTCATGTATGTCAGCTTGGGTAGACTGAAAAAGGATGGAAAACAGTGTGGAGTGTCTAAAGTCCCAATCCACCTGCCTCTGACTTTACCCAAGCAACCTGTCAAGCTGCCTATCTACCTGTATAAGAAAGTGTGTTATGGCCAGCTCTTCCTTATCTCTGTACTTTGCAAGAAGCTGGTATCCCATGACAGCCACCTGGAGGCAGGCTCCAACTACAGCCTTCATTCCAGTTGGTGATTCCCAGTCCATATTGACCACAGCAATGGGAGTTTCTGCCAGTACAGGACTTGGTGGCAAGGAACAAACCATGTTTTGATTAAAAAAGACTGAAAAATGGAATCCAGCATGTGGAGAAAAGGCTTTGGAGAAGACAACATGGCTTTGGTCTAAGGCCAATCAGATCCCTCTGTGTTGCTACGACCATTAGAGTAGAGAATGTTCCCTTACCAGAATATATCCTGTCCTTGAGAATTTAATACAGATGAAAACTTCAGAGATCAGATTCTTAGATGGTATAAATCAGCATAATTTCATTAACTGAACCACTTAGACCCTATTCTCTGGTTGCTGCAAGCTATATTTGTGATACTTCTTTTCCTACACTTTGACGGATGAACTATTATCCTTCTGTCTGAGCATCATTACATCATGTTAACCACAGAACAGTGTTTTTTTCTCTAGACATGACTTTCTATCTGACCACAGAAGAAAGAGTTGGCAGAAACCTCAGGAAATCATCTGGTCCATCATCTATCCTGCAGCAGGATTAGCTGTAGTTGCACTGTAGACTTGTTCTGTATCTTCAAATACCACAGCCCATGGATTCCTCCCAGGAGGAATTTTTACTGACTGGGGAATTTCATCCATAGCAAGACAAAGAGCAGAGGGAATCTGAACCCTTGCAGGTGCAGAGCAGATTTAGAGGCAGCTGTTCACCAAGATCCCACATTGATGTTAGAGCAGGACTGGACTGGGAAGTAGCAACGAACTCAGCACTTTTTCACGTGTGCATAGGCAACGGCAGCAAACTGGTTCTGACTGTAGCAAGCTGCTACTGTCAGTGACATTCTGAAAGCTTGGAAGAAGTGGAAGATATCCTTTGTGGTTTGGGCAAAGGATTATTTGGGTTCAGCTGATGTGCCTAGACTAAGGACCCTGAAGCTGCGGACCCCTGTACCCTCCGCATAGGTGTTTAATGACCATTCCCTGTTTTTCTGCCTGCTGTAAATTGTTTGCTACTCCAGCTGTCTCATGTCTGTCGCTTAACTTTCTCCAGACTTATTTTTCTTAATGTGGCACTATGTTCCTGATGGATCCATTCAATGACTTATCAAGCACAAAACTAGCCAGAAGTAGAAGACTGAGATTTATGAAAGACCATTTTTCCAGTAAAACATACGAAACTGAATTACTGAATGCAGAGAGTCCTCCAGGGAGAGTGTTTCTATGCAGAAGGAAATAACTGTCATTTTTCATTTGTTCTACCAACTTTTTTATCTCACACTCAACCACAGTTTGTACACCTAAACCAATACCAAGATACCAGATCAAGTGTCCTGACTTTGCAGTAACACACCCACAACTGAAAAATATAAACCAGTATGATGACAGAGAAACAGAAACAACAAAAGAAAGTCCTCCTTGCCACTAGAACCATCACCATATGATTATTAATTTACTAAAAATTCATGAAATCACCCTCCAGTAATTTCTAGCTTAATCTAATCTTGCTTGCCTTTTAACACCCAACTAAAAAGACAGATACCACAATAAACATAATAAATCAACCAACTTGCAGCAGCACCAAACACATGAACACATCCACAAACCTGAATGGGGAGTAATACTTGACAGAAGTTCTCAAGGAGATGATGTTATCTGTCATTTCTATTGGAGCCTTCCTGTAACTTAAATCAGAATAGAACGTGCATGGACTTGGGCACTGTCCAACACATACAAGAGCACAAGTCATAACCAAAAAATTTTAGTCACATTTTTCTGGAGCATCCACAGGGAGATAGTATTGTGTGGTTTTGACTGCTCTAAGGGCTTGGTAGAGATATTTCTGTGGAATTGCTATCCTTCAGGATTTCTTCAGCCCAAAGATGGACACAGCTAGTAAGACACAGTCTACTGAGGCTCACTGAGGTCCTGGATCTGGGTATTTGTATGAGCATGTCCATGCTTGTATGTGGAAGAGGAAGGGAAATAAAGTCATAAAACAATATAATGTCTCAAGATATGAATTATTTTTTCCAGCAATTTACACAAAGTCTAAACCTTTAATTAAAATTAAATAAAACTAGCTCTAGACCTCTGACCCATGTCAGGAAAGACAGTCATCATCTTCCTGATGGGGTAACATCAGAACAGACAGGGGTTTTCTATTCTCCAGGGGTCAGTCGTAAGCTTAAGATGTCAGCTGAACCACCACTATGTATTACTTGGAAAGCAGTCTCCTCCTCTCTCAGTACTGTAGAAATATGAGAATTACCACAACAGCTCATAAAAAGCTTCAGGGCACAACTAGACTGCCAGGAAGCCAAAGGAGAAGGCAGAGGTGACCATCACCCTGTTACATGATAATTTAGTGGTTGTAGAGCACTTGCCCACACTGGCCTTCTCAGTTCCCCCTCCTAAGCATGATCACAGTCCAGGCTTTCTTCCACCCACCTATATCTACCCTCAGGCTTTCTCTCTTCCTGCTCCAGATCTGCCTTCCTGTCTAGGCCCAGCTCTGCTTTTGCCACCCTCAGTCTTGGTGGTTAGAGAATACAAATCATAATGAAAATTGTGTGTTTGAATGCCTTCAGGCTGAGAAGAGCATAAGATCCAGGTGCTTCCCAACACTAGCCAAGAATGTCAGCCATTATGCTTATTCCCAGTGGCAAGAAGAAATGGCACCAATAAGGGCCACATCCTAATCATGGCAGCCCCAGTGCTTTGTGATGAACTCAGAGCATGTGTACAGGCAAAAACAGGCTGTAAACTGGTGTATTTCACGTTTCTTCATGCTAAAAGTCTAGATGTTGAGGGACTTTATATGTGCCTACTTTCTCAGTGCATTCCCTTAATTTCCTGCATGCTTAAGGAATATAGGAATATAGGAGATATAGGAAAAGGAATTTAGGCTGTGCTGAAGAGCAATTTGGATTACTTTCTAGAGGCAAGGCACTTATATTTCACCAAAATCTAGTTCCAAGCACTCTGGCTCTCACTGAAAGTTGTTACTAAAACAGATACCTAACTTCATGTCACAATACCAATAGATCATCTTGGTTTATTGGGATAGGAATTCAAAATAGCATTAATTAGAATTTTAAATTAATTCAAGCTAAACATGGGAAGACAAATATTGTCATTCTGCCACTGTGCTTCAAATCATGTGTTTCATGCCTAGTTTTGAGCCTTGGAGTCTAGGTGTTGAAGACAAAAGTATATACTGCCCCAGGAAAGTTCAGCAATCCCTTTTTCTAAAAGATGGCTCATATAACAACCTAATTTAGCCCTGGTATAATTCTGATGCTTCCAATCCCAGGAGTTCATTTTGTTTGCTGTGTGTTTCCAAGCTGGAAAAAGACTCAGGAAACAATATGAAAAATTACTTTCCGTGTGACAGCACCTCTCTATGCTAAAGCCTAGGCATACACACAAAATCTGTGACGTATTTGGTGTACTGTGGACCAGGGAACTGCAATTTTCAAGGGATCTCCCAAGATTAAACCTCAAAACCTACTGTATGACCTTGGGAAAAGCACTTCATTTTTCTCTGGCTAGGTCTATTGTATAAATTAAACCTTGCCAGGGGGATGTTCCAGGGCATTGGAATTCAATCCTATATAAACTGTTGACATAATCCTTGGCATCAGTTTCTCTGAAGCAAACTGGCAGTGTCCCAGACAATTCCCCACACAGCTCAGGAGTCAGTGCAACCCAAGGCCATCCCCGGCAGACACGTAGAAGGCAGCCACTCTGCTTTGGAGGGAAATGCAGGGAACACAGACTGCTCCATGCCAGCCGGGCTCTGTGCTCCACAGCGAGACTGGGCACGTTTTGTTGATGAGTACAAACACAACTGATGCACCTAAAATGGGGATAATGTGTCATTTCCTTTATAAAGAGCACTGTGATTGAAGCATGCAACTACCGTTATAGTTATTGCATATGCATAGCTGGACTACTCATAAGACTATTTGAAAGCAGTCGTAAATAAAGCTGTCTTTCCCCTCTCAGAGTACCATGGAACAGCTGCCAGAAAACACATCCTATAGGAAACTCATGCTCACACCTACAGGTAATGCCTGCCAGAAGAAAACAAGGGAGTAGCACAGTAGCCTATGGGGGCAAGATTTCTAATTTCCTGCTCTTTTGTAGGTACAGGAGAAAAGATGTTTATATATTGCTCTCTTCCCTGTGAGAGAGCAGGGTGGCCTTGTCCATCTCCAGAGATCCTTTGCTGTAGCTGGAGTTCTCTTGTCCCACCTGACAATCTTGCCATGGTCGTAGAAGATATCTGTGCTCATGTGATGGATGCACTTTCAGCACTGCAACAGCTTTGATCCAGCTATCCTCTCTTCCAAAAAAGAGCTCAACTGGAGAGCACTTGATGATGCTGCAGAGCTCTTCTAAAGGCCAGTGAGCAGTAACCTGCAATTAATGCAAAGGAACAGAAAGAAGGTATAAGCAGAGACAAAGCCCCCTCCTCCTTCTAGAGCCACTGCTTCCCTTCCTCCTTGCCAGGTCTACTCAAGCTCCTCGCCCTGTTCGAGCCTGTCACACATTTTACCTACAAATTCTTCCAGATGCACAAACATTTGGCATCTCCTCCAACTACTTTGGATTTCAGCAGGGTAGGACCTGGGTTCAAAATACAAGTCATATTTAATCCACCATATTCCAGCCCTCAGTGAAAGGCAGTCACTCATGAAACGAGATGCTGGAGCTTTGTAACATCTCCTACTGGCATTAATTACCAGCCTCCACAGTCAAGGGCTACCTTTTTTGGCCAAATGGACACACAGATGATTGCCAATGCTAAGAGTCTTCTGTTTGCTCAGAAGAATCAGGCTCCCTCACCTTCCCACAACCTCCTGCCAAACAGAATCAAAGTAGCTACTCCTGATTTAAATTTGTGCAATTTTATATGTATGTAGTATTTCTAATAAAAAAAAAATACATATCTTTGATTAGTAATGTAGGATAATATGACGTACAGTACGGTACTAATACAAACAATACTATTTTTGAAATAGGCTATTCTGAGACTTTTATTTACAGCAGCACACACACACAATTTCCTTCAGAGCTGTCAGTCCTCAATGCATGCTCTGTGTGTAGGTGCATTATAGCATACAGTTGGAACTGTTCTGTATTAAATACCTCCTGTATAAAAAAAATGACAGAAAATTGAACTGACAGTAATTATTATGGCAGTTCTTCTTCTAAGATTTTGGAAGAAACCAGTCTCTGCCAAAAGGAGGCACTCAGATATGTCTTCACTCAGTAAACAGTTGCCTGACTTTTCACTAGCCCATTTTACAGAGGGGTCGTGTTTCCAAGAGTCTTTTGTCCTAAAATCAATCCATTTGCACAGATGACCCTGTGGTCTTCATCAGCTACTGCTCTCTCATCTCAGTTCTGAATGAAGGAATAAAAATATTCTTGCACACTTCAAAGGCTTTGACCAACTTCCAAGAAAATGTTATCCAGCTGCATAGATGACAGAACAGTTCAGCCAGTGGAGAACTGATGGTTTGGCTGTAGCATAACTTATTCCATTATCACTCTTCTCTTCTGATGGCAATATAGAAGTAAATAATGACCCTACAAAAGCCTAGTTGGGGCAACTAGACTTGCCTAAAAACTGAGGATGCTTCATTGCTCTCAGTTGTTATAAAATTAAATTAGCTACTAGGCTACACTTTTTAAAGTGTTCTTTCAGTCAAGTGCCCCTGTAGTCTGTCACGAGTTGTCCAGCCTCAAAACCTGCTTCTCCTCACTATTCCCAAAGCTGCAACTTTCTACAGCATTTGCAAACAGTTACACTTTTCAGCAAGGCACAAATACTCTCAAATTTATCTATGTTTGGCAACATCTGTTCCAGTCGTTCACAGGACTCCAGCCATTGCTTCTCCCACCTCACAAATACAACTGCTTTTGATCAACACAGCTCGAATCTACCTCGACTAAGGTCCTTCCACAGCCAAACCACGGCGCAGATACGTAAAATACATGGCCAGTTGGTACTAGCTCACTCCTAGAGTTGTTGGTACCTGCCCTTCAGATTTTCCGAAGGAGAGTAACCCTTGCTTCACACTATTCAATGCCTCTTTTGTTCTGGTTTTAATCCTGTGTCCAGCCATGGGTTTATTTGACTCCCAAAGTGCTGTCAGCAGGAATGATCCCGCTTGGTACTATTTACAGTACATTCAGCACCTGCAGGCTCAAGCTATGAGTCAAGAAAGACAATTATGGGAAAGTAAGTTATGCACAGAGCAGGAAAAGCAAATATGTTGGAGTAATGCATTTTATTCAGAGAAAAGCCAGTGAGATGAGAGCAGCTGTACTAGTAGGATTCACAAACAGAAGAAGAAAATGTAGCTATAGTCTAAGACCAACTCCACTTTTATCCTTGAAAATATTACATGAAACAAAAAGGTGGTGTTATTTCTCACGGAAAAGGAGCGTCCAATTCACACTATTTTCATGAGTCATGAAGATTCAATTTTATCACTTGTTTTTAATGGATCAGCTAAGGAAGAAGACGGTCCGGGGTGGCCTGAACTGGCCCCGGCTGCGCGCCGTGCTGAGTTTCAGTAGCTCCCCTCCGCCCAGGCGCAGCCATTTCCTAGTTCTTCCCAAGCCTCAGCTCCCGGTGAGCCGCACGGGGCTCGGAGCCGCCCGGGAGGCTCCGTGAGGCGGAGCGAGCGGCCCCGCTGCGGCCCCGCCTCCGCCCGGCCCCGGCAGCGGCAGCGGCAGTGGCGGCGGCACAACGCCGCCATCTCGCGGCTGCGAGCGAGGCAAAATGGCCCCCGCGGCCGCCGCGCCGGGGCGGGCTCCGGGCGGAGAGCGCGGCTGGGGGGGCGCTGCGCCTCAGAGACGGCGAGGGCTCCCCAGGGAGAGGGAGGGGAGGGACGGGGAACGACGGCGAGATAAACCCCGCAAAGTAAAGGGCGCCAAGTGCCTCATCATTAAATGCCAGGCTGCGGTATGAGGAGCGCACCTCTCGCCTGAGGCTAGCGGGACGGCTTTTATTTTACACAGAAATTACCGTCTTCCCGGAAAATTTAGTAAGGGGCACGGGGAAAAAAATATATTAGGAGAAATTTCAAAACTATAAAGGTAGATCTACATCTGATGCGAAGAAAGAAGGGCTTTCTCGCTCTCTGCTGGTTCTGTAACAGCCAGATGCACTCCGGTGTTATTTCACAGAATCACACAATCAATTACCCTGGAAAAGACCTCTGAGAGCATAGAGTCCAAGCTATGACCGATTACCACCATGTCAACTAGAGCAAGGCACTAAGTGCCACATGCAGTCTCCTTAAACACCTCCAGGGATGATGACTCCACCACCTCCCTGGGTAGCCCATTCCAATGTCTAATCACCCTTTCTGAGAAGAAATTCTTCCAAACGTCCAACCTGAACCTCCTCTGGCACACCTTGAGGCTATGTCCTCTCATCCTGTCACAGGTACCCAGGAGAAGAGGCCATCCCACCTGGCTGCAGCCTCCTTTCAGGTAGCTGAAGAGCAATAAGGTCTCCCTGGAGCCTCCTCTTCTCACAGCTTGCAGATGTCAGCATATAGGGAGAGGACTGCTCCACCCCATTTCACTGCCACACTTCATTGCTTTAAAATTTCTCATACCACTTGCCTGCCTCCAGCTAAATTTCTGCTTGAAATTTTCCTAAAAATAGTTCCGCCAGGACCAGAACTGGTTAGGGGTGAAACATTTGTTCTTGCTCATGTTAAAATCACATAGAGTCTTTTTGTACCATCAAACCTCACACATTTGTGCAAAGTAGGGTGAGTCCATGCTTTGAGGCATGGATCTGGCAAGAAGCCAGGGATGTAACTTTAGCCCAAACTATAAAAATGTTAAAAGCTGTAGACAATATTCTTTTCGGCAGGGACTTTTTAGGCTTTGGCAGCTAAAATCCTTGAAGATGCATTAAATTCCACTGTAGGACCACCATGGATAAAGGTGCCTTTCCCTTCCAGTGCTGTCTGCAGCTGCTGCAGGCTTCAGCTTTATTACTGGGTGCCTCAAATACCTTAATGTAATGGTTTGTGTGCTTAACTTCCCTTATTGATGGTTCACACAGAGAGTGGCAGCTCCGTGCCATCAGCTCCGGGCCTGTTACACCCTCCGCTCAAGCAGTGGTGACTATCATACCATAGATGTTTCAGCCCCACACTCGTGACCCATACTGGTGTAGATGTGAAGCCATGTGGTGGATTTGTTTTCCATTTGGTCTCTAAAAACCTGGGCAGTTAAACATTCACAGAAGTTAACGTTAAGGTCACAAAGCCACATAAACCACTCCAGAACATGGAGATTGGCTGTGCAACCATTGTTCCAGCCCTTGTGCATGAGCATGAAAGGGCGTCTGTACCACAGGCTTCTGGCTTTGGTTGGATGCTGTTCAGTCTGTGATACCCCCTGTATCATGGTGATGGAGGCCTTGGGCACGTGAAGACCATCGCTGTAGGAACCCAAGTGATACTGAAGGGACAGTCAGGGAGTCGTGGGGCTTAGTATTGCTCAGTAACTGAGCATCAGGAGCTCAGGCACAGCCAGACCTCAGTCCTGCTCTCTGATAGCTACGTGTGCCTCCCTTTCTCATGGGCTTGGGAGGCTCATGTTCTTCGTGGGCATGAGCAGGACAGGTAGCTTTGTGGTCTCTGAGATGTCAGATGTTTGCAAACCTAAGGTAGACATTAAGAACCCAGCATTTTCTGCTGTTAAAGAAGTTTATCTCTGAAATAAGAGAGCTCACTGTAATTTATATGTTTTTACTTTGCAATGAGCTTTGCTACTGAGACCTCCGTGACTTGTCCACCAGGCACTCGACTTCTGTGGGGAAAACCAGCTTTCACCCACCATAAGCACACAGCAGTGCAGTCTCAGAAATCCGGGCCAATGCGTCCTGCTCCTCTCCCACCACGGCATAACTCGGACAGCGGCAGGGATTTCCCTCTCCCAGAGCCGCCGCAGCTTCTTCCAGCGCGGTCGGAGCCCACCCCCTGCTGGGGACTCGGCTCCGTCTGCCAGCGCGGCCGCATTCCTGCCATCCAGCCCCTCGCTCCGCAGGCTCATGGCATTTGGATCCGCGTCACACAGTTTCCGTCTGGCTGCACAACAAGCAGTCCTCTGGAGCTCACTAATACCCAGTTTGTAGCTGAGAGCGCATCGCTTTCCTGACACACAGTCATGCTCTGTTGTCTCCAGCAAGAACTGGGGAGAGAGTGTAGTTGTCTTCAAGCCGTTAATTTTGAGGACTTTTGAAATGGTGGGTTTGGTTTTGTTGGTTTGTTGGTTTTGTTGGTTTGTTTTGTTTTTTTAAATATGTATTTTTGCTGCAGTTTTGGAGTTCTCTCAAGATGTATGAGTATCAGACAGCACTGCTGTAGCTCCAGCAGGGAAGCAGCTTATCTGGAGCATCAGTGAAATCCCAACCTCTGGTTGCCCTGTTTTCTTTCACTGAGGAAGGAATATTGCGACAATGAAAAACACCTGCTCTTAATCACTGGAAATCTTGCATGTTTGGGAAGAGACTAAGCTGTCCTTTCTATACAAGGACACTGCATTCTATAGGTGAACAAGAAGAAAAGAATTTTCAGTTTGTGGGAAGTTACAGACCAACAAATTGAAAATTATAGTAGAGCTCTGGAAAACCTCTAGAATGGGGTTGTCTATAAGGGCTGGCAGGGAGGAGAGGAGATGCAGCAGATGGTGGAAACACTGATTGTATAAGTTTGGCTTCTGGCCTTCATTTTTCCCATTAACATAGCCACAATTTCAAGCCCTGAAACATAAGTTTTTAGTGAGCTGCAGGTTTTCCTTTCTGTATCAGTTGTGACATACATTAAAATACTGCTTGGATTTCACCAGAATAATTTTGCTATGGGAAAAGAGTCCAAAGATGCTTCATAGGGCATGTAATGAAGATCTGATTAATTCTATATCTAGAACAAACCAGAAAATGCTGGTAAATTGACCGGTTTCCTCTTAGTCAAATTCATAAAATCATGTTACTGTGCAGTTCCCATGACAAGTCAGTAACACACTGTGGAGAGCCCTCGCATGAGTTTCCATCTTGCCTATTCAGGAGCACAAGAAATTTCTCTGGGAGCATCTGGTGGGAAGACCATTTCCACTGTAGCCTGAGATTATCTAGACTACAAGGCTTCAAGAAGAAACTGCTACACTAGGAGGTCTCACAGATCAGCTGTCTAAGCAGAATGAGTCTTTCTGCTTTGCTTCTGTTTGCAGTGAGTTTCAGCAGTGCTCATGTTTCTGCCAAGGCTCACTGAAGGGAAGGCCTGCAGGGATTTAACCATCAGTTTGAACTGATTTTGTGCTGACTCTTGGACCCACAGGATATAATTTCTGGTCAGCTGTAGCTTTTCCTCCATGCTGGCACATTTAGTGGTGGCTTTCTGCATTTCTGAGAACTGCAGGTTATAATTTCTAGTAAAATAAACTATTTCTTATTCTTCTTTTTTACAGAGTGAATCAATAACTGACTGGAGCTCCAATGTCAAGCACTGCTGTACACTGCCTAGAAGCCTGAACTGGCAGAGAGGAACTTCCACTTCCAGGACTCATCTCACCATGTACTTCTGTTCTCACCTTTGGCTTGTCCAAATGTGGTACCCCTGGGGCAGGACCTGACTTCTGCCTTGTGTTTGTCCTACACCCATGTGATCATCGTGGTACTTAAAACGGCTTCTGATTCATTAGCACATTTGAATAACACCATGGGAACCTTCAAGCCTAACTGGGATAAGAGGTGCCACATTCCCAACAGCCAGCAGGCTATGTGATGGCTAATTTATTGGCACAAAATTACAGGGTGACCCAGGCTGATCTGAGCCATAGCCTCTTGCTGCATATCCAGCCAGGGGGTCTGTGGTGTTCTTTCCAAAGTTTCCAATTTGCTGGTTTGGCAGGGTTCAAGTTTTTTGATAAAGTTACAACCTCAGTTGACAGGCAAAGCCACAATGAGGCCTAAGTACACAGAAATTATAACTGGAAATAAATGTTGGCAACTCTGAAATAAATACCAGTTTTGACTTCTGATTTTTTAATAAAAGCAAGACATTGATTTCTACATCACTTCCCACCAGGGCAGCTAGCAAGGACAAAACAGTACACAACTCGGACTAGTCGTGCACATCCATGCGTAGGAGCCAGATAGTGAGCAATGTTCATAGCCCAGAGGGATGGAAGCAGCCTTCAGCTGGGGCTTCAGGGTATTGCTACAGTGTGAATTAGAAGTAGCTCTGTTCTATCTCCACCCAAAGTAATAAACAAGCCATGAAAGTGGTAAAGTTGAATTACGTCGTTCTTGAGCCCTGTATGCTCCTTTTAGTGTGCTGAAATTTGTTCTAATAGCTTTGGAAGTTAGCATGCAGGTATTTCACGGTCTTGGCTAACTATGCATTTGTTAACTTCTCAGATGTCATGTGAAGGGCCTGCTCTCTGTCTCCTTTGTCCGTGACAGCCATATAGGCTGTGCCAAAAATACAGCCCAGACAAGCACTTTGCTCCAGATGTAAGCTGCCCTGATTTTAACTCCTGCACACTGTTAACAGGCTTTGGAAAACAGCATAAAACACAGATTTCTCTAAACTTCCAAACTTTGCAGTTCTTGCAGTGTGTTATGTTTCTGGCAGGAAATCTGGGTTAGATGCCAAGTTTGTAGGACATTCAATATCCCAGCATAAAGTGTTTATATTTGGGTATGTATATCTAAGGGCACCTTCCAGTTGCTAAGTTAACGTGATCAAAAGAATCCCCCATCTGAGAATCAATCAGCCATCTATAGAATGCAGTGAAATTACTTCCAATAACTTGTGCAAGCGTGAGGGAGCCATTCCTGTCAGGGCCTCAGATCCAAAGTCACTCCCAGTGTCCTCTGCAAGACCTCAGCATTTCGTGGTGTCTGAACGATTTAGTTCATCGTTTTAATAGTGACAGAACCATGATTAAAACTCTGATAGGACATGTCATTTGCTTTCACAGTATAAACCGGAAAACTAGCAAAGGCAGATCTTTAGTGGTTTTAGAATCACAGACACAGCAATAACTAAATGGCAGTCTTCAGATTTCTTTATTATAAATATGTGCTTTAATGATTTTTCTAAGGTTTAAAATTTGCGTATACATTTGCAAATGATATATGTGGCTCGGTTACACAATACAATGTATCTTCTCTTACTAGGTAAGATATTTACATGACACTATTACTAGAACTATAGGGTAGTAGAAAGTTAGCTTTACAAATACCCTGTCCTTATTCATATCTTACAAGAACATGCTAAAACATCTCCATTATGTAGATTGCAGACATGCAAATTAGTGCATAAGTATACTCCATGGTTACATGATCTTACTATTCCATGAGCAGGAACAATGTGATAGTCCTTACATTAACCACTTTACACCTATTTCACTTATACATTGAAAAATATTTGCTTATTTGTAGAAACTAAAATAAATTTTAGTGAGCCTCTTCAGAAGTGTTCTTGATTTTCATTTGTTGCCCATTTTTGTGGAAGGCCTGTATAGAAACAGTTAGCATCTTAGTAAGGAGACTTGACAGAGCAGGCACACAGATGTGTGAAGTGAGCTCCTCCCCAAAGCTGTGATGTCTGGCTGGACAGGCTGAACCTCCACCAGCCAGCAACTGCCCCAGCTCCAGCTGCTTTTCGGTCTGGGTGCCTTCAGGAGTTCCCAGCTGCTGTTCTGTGTCTCAGGCCTTGCTGAAGTGTGTTTGATTGAGGAGCAGATCCACGATGGCCGTAACCCCTGGCTGCATGGTGGTTGTGTCACTGCCATCCTGTAACCCGTGTGCTGCTTATAAGAGGTCACCGATGACAGTGCATTTGGTCCTGTCAGGGTCCCTTTTTATGTGTCTCAAACCCCCCATAGAGCACAGCACATTAAGCAATCAGCTGAGTAAATTAGGCCCAGGAATGCAGTAGAGCATACTGCAGCAAAAGGCAGCAAGCTGCTGGGAAAGCTGCGTGTGTGACCTTACACAGCACTTGTCCTTTTATGGCTGGCTGAGGCCAGCGATGCTCTCAGGAGGACAGCTGCACACTCACTTCTGGGGGGCTGTTGCCAAGCCACTGGAATTCTGCCACTGTAGCTAATGAACTCACTTAGGAACCTCTGAGTTAGGTTTAATATTTTGCAAAATGCATTTATTCCCAAATGCACTCGTAAAGATGTCCAGCTGGTCTAGATACACATGATTTCACAGGACACAGACTTTACAGCCAAAGGTTAAGCAAGCTAAGGTGCAAACTTAAAATCACATTTATTCTTTGAATAGTTCACCAGATGATGTGATTTTCCACCAAATTAGCAGCAAATGAATTATCAAGGTTCTCTTGTCTTGTCTGACAAAAAACCTGTGCTTGAGGAAAGGAAAAACTTTCACACACTGTAAGGGTGCTAGAGAACATGCAATTGAGGAGCAGTGGTACCCTATGGTGAATCAGACAAAAGGATGCCCCTCTGCAGCACAAACTCCAGCTCAGCTGGAACACTCGCCCTAACGGTCTTTGCCAAGTTCTTTGTCTGTAAGAACGATCAGTAAATAAAGAACTGGGTGCATTTAGTCTACTGTGTGCTTCTAGAAGTCTCTTATGCTGCAGTTAGTGCCTGGATAAAGTAATTTGTGACAATCCATTTCCTTGGCACCAAACAGCCACTAATGCAAAAGAGCATGTAGGTAGTTCTGTTCAGCTCCAGGTAAGCAAAAAACAGTCTGCAAGTACCGGATGCTATTAAAACCAAAGGGAGTTTTGATCTTGACTTTGACCAGTACAAAAACACACCCTTCACATGGGAGACTCACTCCATGGTGAAATGAAAGGGGTCCCTTTGCTCTCCTGCTGCCCCTTGGAGGTAAATTCGTGTGTGTTTTAGCCTCTACCTAAGCCAAAGGCTTTAACTACAGACCTTTACCTTTATTCTCTGATATAACTGCTTCCTTAGGTACTTTGCCAGTAGCTTCCTTGGAGTTTAATGTACCATCTTCAGCCTCACATTGGCAGGACTTCTCAGCTCTCTCTCAAAGTTCATCAATAGGTCTATATATTTGTAAAACATTACGGTGATTTAGTAGGTGAAAAAGTGAGTAGCAGAAGGTGGGTTTGTATGTAATACTATCTCTATATGATCACTGTTTATCTTCTCAGAGGGAACCTGCAGTAGCTGTTGTAAATTCACACAACAGAGGAATACTTCCTTTCTTGCTCTGCCTACACCAGAAAATAAAAGGTGGCTGGCTGGAGAAAAGGTGAAGAAGATATAGGAATGACTATTAGTGAAGTGGTCGAGAAGCTCACAGCATTTAGTGTTCTCAAACTAAGAGAAGAAATAAATTTATTCCCATCAAGAGTTTTGAAGTATTGGTATATAAAACAGAGATTTTAAAATTTAGGAGTGCTGCAACCTGACAGCAGAACAGTAAGCATCATACCCTTGCTTATTAGAAAGACAAAGATTATCTTGGCAGCCAAAGACTTATGTCTTTCTACAGTCATGGGAGATCTTTAGAACAAGTTTTGAAGGAAAGAATAATTAAAACCTGAAGGTAAGTAGAAAATTATGTAGATAAAATGATTAGGGCAAACTCAGCTGGTATCTCTTGTTGAATTCCCAGGCATAACTCATTTATCTGGATGCTAAACTGACGAGCTAACTTGCTAAGCTAGGGTGATTTGATCCCTTGTGATGATTTTTGTCTTGGACTAGACAAATACCCTTAGAACTGGGTATCAAAGTGAATAAGAAACCAGCACAAGACAACTCGAGCAAGGAATTACGTAGTGGGAAGGAAAATAATATCAGTATTTTTCAAGGTGTTGTGCCAAATCATCTTAAAGCTGTGCCAGATCAGTCTGACCTTCAGAAGAGTGTCTGCTCCAAGAAGGCCACCCATAGCTCTGAGAGGGCTGCAGTGAGGAAGGAATGAGGGTAATGGTTGATCATATTATGGCTATAATGGGTTGGTGATGAAAAAGGCAAACAGATAATTTATGTATCCAAAAAGATTTTTCTAAAGCAGAGTACTGACATATTCCCAGGCATGTAAACCCAGAACTCATCTGTGCACTGTTCAGGCAACCTGTACTCGAGGAGTAGGAACAACTCAAGACTGCACCATGTGCAGAGAAAGCTGCAAACATCAATGTGAGAATGGAAAATGTATTTATTAACAGTGCCTAAAGGAACTGGGATTGTTTAATTTCATAGAGTGAAGGTTGAGGGGGGCTCTGTTGCCTTATTTAATGTATCATAGCAAAGGAAGATCTTTTAAAATTCTTAATATGATATTGGTAAAGGATTCTAGTCTGGTATGAATAAATTTGAACTCAAAATACAAAGTTCTATAACTATCACAGCAGTGGTTATTGTCCAATGACCATTTTCAAAATGTTGCTTGATATGTTTGTAATTCGGGATTTTCTGGTTTTTTTATGTCTTTTTCTCCGAGAAAAATATGATAATGAAGAGTCCTATAGAAACAGAATTTTTCACTATTAATAAGATGCCTATAATAAGATCTTATTATCTTCGCTTTTTTTTGGTTCAAGCTTCAACATTGTACCTTCTCCAGCATGTTCTCGATATCAGTCTATTAGAGAAGTTTTAATTGTAAATGTTATTTTTTTATTAATGGGTGAAACTTGCTGAGCTGCTAGTCTTGCCTGAGAAATACTTACCAGCAGCTTACCCCCAGGAACTCCTGTGCCCAAGAGGCAGGATGTCAGGGGAGTTTTGATGCTTGGTATACATAAATAGCAAGTGACATTAGACATCAGAAATCCTTGGTAGGCAGTAAACTGGTACTTGTTTGTGACAACATAAATGTAAGGGTAAACTTCCAGTTTGTTTAAATTCTCTTTTGCCCTAACAGCCAGAAGTTGCTTTACAAATAAGCCGTTTTGGAAGCTGAATGAGTGAGTGATGCTTCTGGACTGTTTGCAAACATGCCAACTTGTGGCTGTCATTAGGAATCAGCCCCACATCATTAGTCTGGGTTCAGTGTGTAAGAGAGACTTCCTGTTGTGCTGACGTTTTTCCAGCATCCTGGGATGGAAATTTGCAAGTGCAAATAAAGTGTAGGGAAGAATGGGAGCATATTAAAAATTTGCTTTGAAGAATTGAAACCCAGTTCTTTTCAGGAGCTTTTAAAGATCTTCTTTTTAGTGGTACAGGTGGTACCTAATGCTTGATGATGAAAATCTAACATACAGATAGATTAGAGCTGTGAACTCTAAGTGGTTGCCACAGATCAGGAAGTGAGGACTGTCTCCTCCCAACAATACAGTCCAGTTGGTCCCCTCTCCTGGTACAGGGAAAGTCAAGGATTTGCAAAGATAAAAAAAGACAGAGCCAGACTTTTCTTGACGACCAGGTAGCTCTGAAAGGAAGGGTGAACTAGATAAGATGCTGTAGAACAATTCACTCTGTTTTTTTCCCATCACCCTGTTCCCCAAGGATCATGGAGACACGGCAAGTGTGCCTTGCCACCTGTAGGATGAACATTTGCAGGTTGAGTGCTGTAAGCAGGACACCAAAATGCTATTTACATTCCAATTATGGGTCTGACTGTATGAAAAGGAGAGGATGTTCTGGACCACGAGGCCATATAAAGGCTGGGCTCTCAAGTTTTCCAGTGGTGTTCCTGATGGGTCTATTGTTGATGCAAACATCTGTGGGTAAGTATTGGTGGCACAGTGACAAAACTTGACCTCTGACCAGTAATGAAGGACAAAAGTGGAGTTTGCAGAATGTTTTTCATCCTCTCTGCACCATTGTTTTCTGTACAGAAATGCAGAAGAACATTCTTGTTACACACTTGTGAGATTCACAGAAAATCCCAGGTATGCTCTTTCCCCACCTCAGCTGAGCTCAGGCTCAGCTCTTACTCGTGCAAGGGGGAGTGTGGTGAAAAATGTTGTCTGTCATCCTTAGATTTCTCTTTGTATGATTTACTGAGTGCTGTGGTAGTGCATGTTGCTCAGAATTGCTGTTGGGGGCATTGTGAGAATGCAGTGAACTTTTGCAGCTTTCCTAGAAAGTAGGACAGGAGCAAAGAGGCAACAATGAGCAGCTCTGCAAGGCAGAAAGAGGTGTGAGACTCCTCTGCGGGGGCTCTTCCTCACTGACTCATCTGAGAGCTGTACTCCCACTTTTCATTTGAAAATGAACCTCTACCCCTCCCTCGACTGTAGTTGTCCTTAACAGTGTTGGCGTCACCTTTACACCGCTTTCTCTCACAAGCATGTGTGGGTGGTGCTAGCTTTGCACATGAAAACATTGGGTAGTGCTCAGCCCTGCTCTTTTGTTCTGGTAGTGGTCACCATTGGATACACTTTCTCTTATACTGTCAGAAATGTTTCCACCGTAGCAAACATTAAGATGGAGACTGCTGCTAGGTGAGCTGCTCCTCTTACCACACAGTGAAAAACACCAGCCAGCAGAGACAGGGGTGAAAGGTCTCTACTCTGGAGTGCTGGCAACTGCCTTGCTATTGCTTTTTAAACACTCGTGAGACAGTCTTCCATTACATGTGAAATGAATCCATCAGAAGTGATGACAGGGGAACATGGATCAAACTGCCAGATGGAGGAAAGATATACTTACAGGAGTCCTTGCCAATCATACCAAATGTTTCAGATGGGAGCATGGTGACTCACAGGAGAGAGCTGCTTTTCTGCTGTCCTCCACGCAGGTGCACTGATAGTGACAGCATATTGCCACCCCAGGTGGGTGGAGGGTCTTTGAAACACAAAAGGAAGGACTGAAAAGACCTGAAAAATTGAATTTTGGAATTACTTACCCTTAAATTAATTCAGTCCTTCATGCTTTCCATTGCCTTCCTCAGGAGAGAAACAAATGTTCTGGTTCTATAGCTGAGTGTGATGGCCAAGCCACACTTGACAAGTCTAGCACTACCCAGAGTCAATGGCCTGAGTCATAAATCTTGACTGCAGGCACATTCCTTGCAGGGAATTGCCTTTCAGGGATATGACAGATGTGACCTCACAGCCACCTTCCAGCCATGGGCTCCTACTGCCCATAAGATCCATGTAAAGCATCAACTCATTTAAACCTGTAATCTCTTGGAAAGTTTTTGAATGGTGCTTAGCCTTTATAGATCGAATCCTGTGTAAAGATTAGAAACAATGAGTCAAGGCATCCCTGGTATCACAACTGTTCTTAACCCAAGGCCTTTTGATGTTTGAATGGATGCACAGGGAACTGGTAACAAAGCTCAGCCCTTCACTCCAGCACAAACAGGATGTGGCAGCAACACACCCAGAAAGATTTAACGACAGCTCACCTGAAAAATGAGTCAACAGATCAGCATTTTGAGTAGTGAGTGGAAAATTAAAACTTTCTGTTCCCAGGACGACAACACTAAGCAAGGCTGAAAAGTGATGTTTTCTATTATTGTGGAAATCCAGTCTAGTCTCCAGCACCAGGATGGAGTCAGGCAGATTTCAGCATTACAGTCAGAACTGACGTAACTGAACTGGCATTTTAATATCCTTCTCAATTGCTGATGTCACTGCTGCTGCTTCACCTTGGCAGGGACATGGCAGCCCAGTCCATCTCAGGCCAGTATGGTTGCCTAAAGGATGAGCCCCTTTCAGACATACCCACTGCAAGAACTGGTGTCACACGTAAAGAACAAGATCAGGACTGCGATATCCAGCATGAAAAATACATAAGAACTCAGTGGTAGTTGGAGAGCTATTTCCGTGCACAAATGTTTCATGGGTGGGTTGGTTTTTTTTCTCTAAACTGTAAAAATAGAAGGCATGATGCTGAAGAAAGACCTGCTTGTTTTAGGAACTGGAGAAACTGTGCAGCAACAATTAGCCCTTATGCGAAGATTAATCCTTAACTAGGGAGGTATGGGTCTCTTTTAACACTTCTTGACTTTTCCACAGGAGATTTTATATTTAAAAGTGATTTTATATTTATAAGTGATTGTTCCTGCTCACACAGAAAACTTCTGTCTCTTCATCTGCTTCCCTGGAGACTTCTGAACTTGTCATCAACCTGATATCCCAGTCAGAGGAACACTTCCCCACTGTGCAATGAAAATTTATCAGCTAGTCCTTCAGCATGTCTCAACAACTCAGAGATTATTAACTCATCTTTCAAGTGATTAATACTCCTTGGTGTTTGAGAGGCATAACTCTGGTACTTGTGAGGTGCTTGGGGGCCCTGGAAAAGAAGGCAGAAGTGGAATGCAAAGCATGACAGTTTGTATTGAGGGGCAGACTAACTGCTCTAGCTCAAGTCCTGTACCCACTCCACCTGGGTTCTGTTTGAACTGGCCTCTGTAGGCCCCACAACACAAACAGTGAACAGCCCCTTTTAATCTCCTTCCTTTGTATGACAATCCAGATCTGCAGATTCTCAAGGGAATGCATCTGAGAAGAAGTCGTTTCACTTAGCGCTGCCTAATTATAGCCATGTTGACAGCCACAGTTGTAACTCTTCTGCTAAGAGATTTTTAGTATTCATCATCAGGCTCCTCATTGGTCGCTGCAGAGTACCTGTCAGTCATGATAATTACTAATTTGTTTTAACTTGCCTCAGAAGCATTCCTAGAATTTATGGCTGTGCTGTGAGTCGGCACAGGCCTTGTTATTAAAGCTTTGCCTTCTACTATGACAGAGGTATGATAGAAATGCAACATATATAGGCATCATGGCCTGTCTATAAGTGATGCACTAAGAAGATGCATGACCATGATTCATACATGTTTGAGCCACATACACCACCAGCAGCACCTTAGTATAAAATCACTCCTGGGATTGCTTTTGTGGCTCTGCTCTCGTTTTGAACATACACAAGGACAGGTGTGGGTATATAATTTTCCGGAAGAGCTGGTCTGTCTGTCCTTGTACGTATGACTGAGGCAGCTAATAGGGCTGCTGCATTCAAATAGAGTCAGGTCAAGAAAAGGAGAGCAAGGCAGGACAAACGATCAAGACTATTGGACAAACGGTAAGGACTATTTCACAGCCAGGCAGGCATGGTCCAGTGCTATGTCCGAAAGATCTCATGTTTTGTTCCTAAACTGACCATGACATCCTTGAGAAAGCAAAGTTGCTTCGGAAGATTGTCATGCCCCCCTTTACAGCAGGGGATGTCCACAACACTGCTTTGCTGGAATGCATTAGTGCCAGTAAAGAGCACCCAAATCATGTAAAACACAGGGCAAGAATAGCATGAATACAGAGATCTGTGTTCAAATAAAGGACGAATATTCTAATCATAAAGTGGGAAATTAAGCAAAATTTCCCCTTTCCTCCTACCACATACTGCAGTGCGAGCCTAGACCATGCTTCACCCCAGCCTGCACACCAGGATTTCTCCACAGCACGTCCCTGCCTTTGCCCAACAAGACACCCCAGCAACTCTGCTGCCTGTGAACTGCTCCCCCACAAGCCTCCCCTTCCACTCCCCATCCAGCTTTCTGCCTCCCACAGATGGCTTTTTGAGTCATGATGGACATGGATGAAACTTTCCAGCATGGCTCAGTTTTGTCTCTAATTTCTGCACCCCTGTAGTGCTGAGCCATGGCTGTCAGCCTGGAAAACACAGTCTGTGTGAACTTCCCTGAACCCACATGCAATCTCTGCTGTGCTGCTGCTCTCAGGAGAGTCCCCAAAGCAGGTATCACAAATTGCTTTCAGTGTGCTACAGCTGTGATTGTCTCACAGCTCAGAAGCATGTTAACCCTGTGTCCATCTTGACCAGAGGAGAGGATTTCCTTACACACTCTGCTCCAGATCCTGAGCTTTTGGAAGTGCCTCAGGCACCTCTGTTTAGACTTAGCAACTCCAGCAAGAGAATCATGACTCCGTTCCTGAGGCTGGGCAGGGAGGGGTCCCTGGCAGGGAAAGCAGGGTGACTAAGGAGTGGTTCTGCCCAAATCAAGATTTCCCTCTGCCGGCAGCAATCCTTTGCAGGAACACCTGCACCATAATCCCCACAGAGACCAGTCCTGAAACCTGAAGCATTATAGCCACTAAGAATTTCTGAGTTTAGGAGAGGTTCACTCTCTGTGCCATATTACAAATACAGTAATAATTATTTTGGGTGAGTATTGAAGCAGTAAGACTCTGCATGTTCCCTGCAGGAGGAGGCTGCTCCAGCAGCACCGCTATGGCTTTTGAAGCTATTATTTTAATTCGGAGACCCATCACACAATCAGTTCTGCTACTGGTCCTTGAATCCAAACAATCTCCCTTCCATCAAACAGAAAGTTTAATTTGATGAACAGACAGATGTTCACAAAATGTGACCTTTCCCAAGGTGAAGCACTCAGTGGATATATTATTTATTGGTTTTCAATTTTTCCACAGGCAGACATGTCTATTCCGTCAGGAAGCTTAAACAAGATATTTAAAAATTCATTTAAGTGCAAATGCAGTCCTCACTAGTGTAGTAATGCTTTCTCTTAACGACAAATTGAAGAGCAAAATGTGCTTATACAGGAGGATAAATGATAGCTTGTCTGAGGTATAACTGACAGCTTGCAGCTATCCACTCGGGCTGCAGGTGCAGCTTAACTGGTCTCCAGCCCTTTCCGTGGGCTTGCTTGCCATCCATCTGCTCTCTGAAACTGGGCTGTGCTTTAAGTGTAGAGTATCTCAGTTTGCCTCAGCATCTAAGCTCATGTTCTTTGAAAGGAACAGCATCAAGGGGGCAGCTCAGAGCAGCTCCAGCAGCACCAGCTGACCTTGCAGTGCTCTTGTGGGATGGGCCAGGCCCTTGTGCTGGGGTGCAGATGGAGGAAAAGCTGCTCATTTTGGAAGCATTGCTCTTCTCTCCCGCCGGGGGAGGAGCAGAGGTCACCCTGGAGGACACATACAGGCTTGTGTCCTCTGTTTCCCAAGGATCTTGATAATTGAGATTTGCTAATTCATAAAGTTCTCTTTTCTTCCAAACCAATGTAGCTTAAATTTTTGCAGGTTGGTTAAATAATAATTCCAAAAGATGCAAGCAAAAACCCCACTAGTGGATTATGGCAAAATAGAACAGATTGCTGAGAAATTAGTTCATTTGATTGGCAATAGTACATTATATGCTGTAGTGAATCCTTAAGAACTCAAAAAATGTTCATGAATCATGTAAATAAGAACAGCATTTTGTACTCATCTTTCTGGGAAAATCAGTCCTGACAGCTTGTTGGATTTGCCTCTTCTGGCTATTTGTGATGGTGACTTAGAAACTCTTCCTGATTGAGTGTTTAGTCAAGTAAAAAGGAAGAATAAACCCATCGTAGGCTCTTACATGTTCTGTTATAAAAGCTGACAGTGCCTGGCCTTAACACAATGTGTTATTTTCCTGTGCCAAACTGAGACCAGGCCCCTACACAGACTTGTTCCCAAGCTCTGGCTGCCGACACCATTCTTCAATTTACACTGGCGACACAGAATCATTAACATATGTTGAGCAAGTTTAAATTCCTTCATAATTGAGAGTAATCACTAACACAGGATAAAAATAGTAAGTAAAAACTGCAGCCCAATTTATAAAAATAGCCTGACTGAAACACTGAGGCTGGAAGACAGCTGAGCTTGGGGCTGCAAGACCAGAACCTCAGAGTCCTCCTCCGCCTCCCACATGCGCGTTTACACTCTCTGCACAAGGTGCCATTTAATACCCCATGCCCCATGAAATGGCAGTTCCTGCACCAAGGGTAGGATTTTTCTGTAAGCTCTCTAGGCCCTAGAAGAAAAGGCAGATTTGACAGTGTTTGCATATCAGGCATCACAGCTCAGCTCCCCACCTCACTTTGGCAGTATCTGCATGGGCAGCCAGACTGCGAGTCTGACCAGGTCCAGCATGGCTTTCTCATACCCATGTCACCTCCTGATCCCTTGGCAAGAGCCACCCTGGTGCACACTGGCAGATGTGTGATCCTGGGTGCTGCACTGGGGAGCAGTGAGCCCCTCCAGGTGCCTTCAGCATCGGGGTTGGTGCTTGCAGTCCTGGGGAAGCACTCCCCCAGCTGCCCTTGAAGCCCTCTCGGATGAAACATCAGCATTCTGAGCATGAAGCACTCTGAGCATGAAGCACTGTCAACTGGCACTTCCAGAGCCCATGGCACAGCCCTTGTCTTGCTGCTGGAGAGATCTGGTGGCACTGCTCTTTGGGTGCATCAGTCTATGGAAACTGAGTGGGCTGCAGAGGGGACATCCCTGTGGGTATGGGAAGGAGTGCCTGACTCTGTGTCTGCACTGCGAGTGAAACATGGTTAGCAGGGTGTGGAAGATTTAGGGACTTCCAGTCCCTTGCAGTTCTTTCCCACATTCTTAGCATGGATGTGTAGAAAACTAAGAAATTAAGCAGCTTGCTTTGCTATTTTTCCTCTCCTGTGACCCAGGCAACAGTGAGTAAGTGTAATGCCCATGATATACTCTTATTACCATAGTAACTCAGCCAGGAGCTGATGATTGCACAAGTAGATGCCAAAAGGGAAAGACTGCCTAAGGAATAAATCAGCTCTCTGCTACCTGGGTGCATCGTCCCTATCTGCACTTGATACACCTTTAAAGGCAGTGGGATTCCTCTGGCACACAGGGAGAACAAATTACAGCTTAGGTCTAAGTCTGTGCTTGCAAGGCAGTCTTCCCAAAAGATACAACATTTTACATCTAAATAAAAAGTTACCCACCCCTTATTAGAAGAGGTTGATTTTCAGCAAGGTTCTGCACTGCCCTCTGCGTTTCACCCATTTCTTTTGAAGCAAGGACATAAGGTGCAGCTCCAGCTGTGCCACCTCCAAGAGCACAGGCATGTCTGCAGCTCTCCATAACAGCAGCTCCTCAATGCAGAGGAGGACAGTGTTAATGTTTCAGCTGAATGAGAGCGGAGCCTCCATGCACAGGATGCCCTTGGCAGCACAATGTCTAACCTCCAAAATCTCTGCTGTAGCTCCAGTGCTGTGGGGTGAGAAGGCCTTAGAATGGGCTACGGTGAGAAGACAGCCCTTTGCTCCAGTGTATACCATCTACCTGAAAACCTCACAACAGCAGCTGGTGTTTCATGCCTTCACAATGCTCCATGGGGCCTGCAATCACTGTCATACCCACCAGATAGGCAAATAAGGACTGGAATACAAAAAGTCAGCCAGCTACCAAGGTCGTCAAAAGGACATGTATAAGGGCAAGGATTTGAAAACTCATGCCTCAGGTGAATGAGGCACCTATGAGTCTGTATATATCTGATTATTTGTACAAAAAAATCCTGAGAGATCTCTCCCCTGCTTCTGTGGATAACAAACCTCTGTCCTCTTGCGGCACAAGCTGGAAAGGCTGCCTGGGCTCCTGTCCTTGTCTCATACTTCTCGCTGTCTTTGGTCCGTAAAGGTACCTTCCTACATTACCAACCCATTTGAGCAGAATAACCAAAATACTGCACTGGGAGATCAGAAGCAAGTTTATAAGAATCCTGTCACTGAGTCTTCTGGCCCATTATTTAGGTCTGGTGCTGGATCTAGGGCCATGCTGCAAGGCCAGGCTGTATCTCAACATATACAGAACAGACACAGACTGCCTAGATGGCCATGGGAGAACTCTCCTGCTTCCAGTGGTGCTGGCCAGTCACCAAAACCAGAGCCCAAAGGTATTGCTGTCACTGGGACCCTGGAGAGCCGTTCTGGGGCAAAGGCTTGTTTCAGTGGGGCTGCTTATGAGAACCCACAAAATGTCCCCCAAAGCATGGACTGTGGCTGCACCAGGCACGTGATTAATAGACATACCGAGAAGGAAGATGTGCTTGGCCAGAGTCAAGACTGCCATTCCAGTGCTTCCATTGCCATCAGACACTATAGTACATATGCTGAAAAGTAAGAGTAAACTGAAAGAAAGATGGGCCTTTTATTTCCCTGCACCTGAGTTGCAAGGAGGATACTTCTAACTGAAAGGGAAATGAACAAGTGAATAAGCTGCTGCTTTTGTTACAGAAAAAAATAAGAGTGTTGTCATAAATGTCTCCACATATCTCGGTGACAATTGCAGGGAGCTATTAACATTTGACCTTCCTTGTCACACACCTGTGTTTCTGGGTGGCACACACACCTGTATGTATAGAGTGCCCACCACCCAAAATGTACCAAGCAGATTATGTAAGTTCCAGGTTAACTGATCTCAGTCAGATGAACAAAGACACAAAACTTTTAGCCGTGTGTACGTCTCACTGAAATAAAGAAGCAGCATCAGTCTGGTCTGTGCTCAGGTCAGAGGAGTTCCTAAGGAAGATCCCTGTTTCATCTACCTCCCTCTTGAACAGATACAACCCTCTCACTTTTCTCCTGAACTTAAACTTTTTTTTTTTTTTTTTTTTTTTTTTTTTTTTTTTTTTTTTTACATTCTCTACTACACGGTAAAGAGGGTTTGTTTCATACACATCACCAGGACGATCTGAGCTTGCACAATTTACACAATTCCAACCAGGTGAAAAACACTATCTCTAAGTGCTTATTGCTCATGTGTGAAGCGCAGTGGTGAGCCACTGACCTACAGCAGTCAGGAGGTGATGGCAGGGGAGAGCAGACACTCCTGATGGCCACTGCTGGCTTTCATAGTAAGGGGGAAAATAGACAAGTAAGTAAAATTTGGCAGAGAAGAGGACCCTTGTCCTCTGGCAATACAGCCCTCCTGATGGAACATTCAGCATTTGATCCCCAGACAAAACCAGACTTGGACAGGTTACTTTGAAAGCTAATGCATTATTTTACCTACTCTTCTTTTGAGAAACTAATGTGAAAGTACTTGGGGGAATGCCTTCATTTATAAGGCTTATGTATAAATCAGAAAAGTCTTGCTGCAAGCATTTGAGTTAGTGGAGATGGACCCAGGCTGACTGGCCAGCTCACACCTCCATTCCCTCTGGGGTCAGACACCAGTAGGCGCTGAATGTGTCCAAATCCCCAGAGTACCTCCCCCTTTCTCTTCCCTGAAATCTCTTTACAACAGGATAAACCAAAAGGTGATACATGCCAATCCCTAGCTTGTTTCTAAAATACTAATGGAAATGGAAAACGGGGTCAGAGGCAATGTTATAGCTTTGTATTTGACAGCCTGCACTTAAGGAATCAGACTGGAAAGAGTCCAGGGCACAGGAAAGATGAAAAGGAGAAGAAAGTGGAGATAAAAGTCAGTGGAGCGGCTGGAGTGTGTGCCAACACTGGGGGAGACTCTGCAGCTAATGATGAGATGACAAGTGTGCTAAGAGATTTGAAAGTGGAAGCCAAACTGGGAAGTCAGATGAAACGCTGGAAGAGGCAGGTGCTGAAGTGTGTGTGATCATGGAAAATAGTGTGGAGAGAGAATGAAAGTGGGAACAGCAGAACAGAAAGTTTTTCAGAAAGAAGAGACATCTGTTGTCTGCTCTGCCAGGCACAAAGGAAAGCAAAAGGAGTCAGCAGCATCTCAGCCCTCTCTGCAGCAGGTGGCTTGCAGACTCCATCCCCTCCAGAGCTATAGGGAGTCACAATTAAATGCAATGAAGTGGAATAAGATAGGCTGGAGCATTGCAGCGTGGCAGTGCATGAAACCTGGAAGGTAGTCTCTAAATCCCCCTGGAACTTGTTTTTCTGATCTGCAAGGAAAATTGTGCTCATAGACCTGAAAAAAAATATGAAAAAGCGCAAGTTTACTGTATGATAGTAAAACATTTTTTAGGTGAGACACAGTGTGCGTGGAACTGAGCCCACCCTTTAATCCTAAGGTTCATCTGCTGGGGCCAAGCGAGCTTGGACGGTGTCAGCGAGGTCCTCAGGACGTAGATGCACAGGCTGGAAGGGTAAAGACCTTCCCCAGATCTTCGCTCGCGAAGACTGGCCATTATATTTATATTTTTATTTTAAAACATTTAATTCTGTAGTAGCAGGAGAAGGAGCTGTGGATCCCCAAAGTGCTGAGACAGATCCAGTATAGGCTTCCAGGCCTGGATGTCTTGGGGCTATAGGGGTCCCAGGAGCACTGCCATCAGGGTGGTCTTCTTAGGAGTCATCTTACTTCTCAAGTGTAAGGAGTCTGAGATCTCTGCATGGCTGTCTGCAGGCTGTTTTCTGAGGAGCAGAGGGCACTGAGTGTGTACTTTGTCTTCAGCAAGGCCATGTTAGTCTCAGGTGTGTGGAACTGGACATTTAAGCACCCACACCCTGTCCTCGCACTGAGTGCCAGCTCATTTGGTTATTCTTTGCTCCAGTCCCACATGAGATGGAAGCCCAGCCCTCAAGGTCTCTCCTGGCACAGGGGTACAAAGATGCCTGCCTTCAGCCCATGCACTGGGATCCACACAGGGCCTGTTTCCATTAAAACTAACAGCAGCCTGCCTTCAGGACAGACTCTGAGTTTCCCTATTCCCATCTCAAATGGCGATGGGAGCAGGAGAGGTCATGAGCCAAGGGCAACTGGGGAGCCTGGTGCCTGCATCCTCAGCTCTTCCTGCAGGCTCTGCAGTCCTGAAAGCCGGAATCACTGTAGTGGGTTAAGCCTGGCTGGACACCAGGCATGCACCAAAGCCACTCTATCACTCCTCTCCTCATATGGACAGGGGAGAGAAAATATAATGAAAGGCTTGTGGTCGACCTAAGGACAATGAGGGATCACTCATCAGTTACTACCATGGCCAAAACAGACTCAGTGTGAGGAAATTAACTGACTTTATTACCAATCATATCAGAGTAGGATAATGAGAAGTAAACCAAATCTTAAAAACACCTTCCCCCACCCCTCCCATCTTCCTGGGCTAATTTTATTCACAGTTCTCTGCCTCTTCCTACCAGCAGCACAGGGGGACAGGGATGGGGGCTGTGGCTCACCACACTGTTCCTGCCACAGTTTCCTCCTCAGGGAGAGGACTTTTTTCCCTGCTCCACCATGTGGTCCCTCTCATGGGAGAGAGTCCTTCATGAACTTCCCTTGGGCTACAGTTCACAAAGTGCTCCATGTTCAGCTCCAAGTGTGGGTCCCCCCCGTGGGATGCAGCTCTTCTGGAACAGGCTGCTCCAGCAGAGTTTCCCCATGGGATTACAAATCCTGCCACCAAACCTGCTCTAGCATGGGCTCCTTTCTCCGTGGGTCCACAGGTCCTGCCAGGAGCCTGCTCCAGCATGGGCTTCCCATGGAGTCAGAGCCTTCTTCACGCATCCACCTGCTCCAGTGTGTGTGTGTGTCCTCCACAGGCTGCAGGTGGACATCTGCTCCACCGTGGGCTGAAGGGGGACAGCTGCCTCCCCATGGTCTTCACCATGGCCTGCAGGGAATCTCTGCTCCAGCGCCTGCAGCACCTCCCTCCCCTCCTTCTGCACTGGCCTTGGTGTCTGTGGAATTATTATTTTCACATAAGCTCTTTCAATCTTCTCTGGCTGCAATTGTTTCTGTGCAATAACTTTTTTCCCTTCTTAAATATGTCATCCCAGGGGTGCTACCACCATCACTGATGGGCTCGGCTTTCCCAGGGGTGCTGCCATGGTTGCTGATGGGCTCAGCCTTGGCCAGCCACCAGTCTGTCTAGAAGTTGCCTGGCACTGACTCTGTGGGGCACAGAGGAAGATTCTAGCAGCTTCTCAAAGAAGCCAAACCCGATAGCCGCCCCCACCCCCTTGCCATGCAAACCTAATACATTCACTTCCCAGATCAGGAGTCCAGAACATCCGGTGGTGGCTTTACCACCATCAGGGAGCATAAAGAAGAGTGAAGGGAAGTTCATCCCTTAAGGCTGAAAGTCTCATAGTGGCCAAACCCACACAGAGGCTGTACTTCAAACAACATGTCCTGTCACAGCCCATGGGTTAGCCACTAGCATGGCACTGCGTGCTGGTGGCCATGAGAAATCATAGGCGCCCATCAGTTCAAGTCTTCCCATCTCATCCTGGGATGCTGTTGCCCACTGTCCATGAGAAATCAAGGACTCAAAGATAACTGCTTTATGTGTGTGCTGGCATCCTTCATTGATGCTCCAAAAGTTCCCATGTACATATAAAAGCAGCCCAAATCCAAGGCTTCAGAGGTATGAGCAATGGGAATCTGACAGTATGTTTAGGCTCCCTCCTGAGTGAATCATACATGAGCAACTGCTCTGGAAGATCCAGTAGCCAAGTTCCCAACATGAATATGCTTCATTAGTTGCACTTACTTTTGTTTCTATTGGACAAATATTTGTATTTGTCTCATTACACAACAACACCCACAAAGCAGACAAATAGCTTTTGCAAGCTGCTGTTTAGTTGTTTCACACTGGTAAAGACTAGTTATGCTGGTCTCAGGAAGTCAGCCTACATCCTTTTGGCTCTTATTATCTTGTCAAACAGGCCAACCTCGTGCTAGCTAGTTCTTGCCCTTTCTTGTTTCAATCAGTTGGCACAGTGGCTCTTTTTTCAGGGATTCACATTGCATTTGCATAAGAACGTTAATGGAATAATTTCAGAAATAAACGCCCAGCTTCACCCTGCTTTACCCTTAGGAAAAGTTCTTCTCCACTGTGAAGGCTTTTTGGCAACTCCCTTCTCCTCCACTGGCTTATAAAGGCACTCATAATAGAGGTCAAGCTCCTCTTGTGCCACTTTCAAAAACAGTGGCTTTCACAATCAGAAAACACATCCAGTGTTTCCTGTCTGTCTTAGGCAAAAGTCATAAATCATTTTTTCTGAGGAACCAAAGAAGTGTAAGACGAGAGCAGGCAGACCAGAGAATCTTACTGCTGGCAAACTTCGGAACTTTACATTCAAGAAGGGTGTGATTAGCACATGTGACTGGAGGCAATTCTGCATTCAGGCCCTGTTTTGAACATTTCACCCAAGGCAATTATGGGTTTTTAGAACAAAACACAATAATTCTAAAGACAGAAAATTCCAAGTTTCCCTGCACAGGATGCGGAGTCCAGCTGCTGGTGTAGAACCAAACTTCCATTGTTTTGTGTTTTGTTCCCTGTGATTTTTGCATCCATGGCCACACTGTAGTGTATTCCCAGTTCCAGCCAGGAAAGAGTAGAAAATCTTTGTTTGTCCTTCAAATAGCTTGCACCTTACTGGTTTCTATGAGGAGGTAGCAGATGTGTGCTCAGGCTCCTCCAACCTGCGCAGATATTCCAAATGCCAGATGCCACTCTCTAGCAGGCAGGGACGGGCAATGCCTGTTTTATCCCATCCTTCATACTCACTTTCTCTTTTACTATGAGCTGTGCAGAAAGATTATGCTTTGTCAAGGTTAATGGGATATTTATTCTTCATTTGATCTCTCCATTTAAATCTTAATTACTGCCCTAGAAAGCTCCAGTCCTTGGAAATCAGCGTCTGTGTGTAAGGCAAAGATGGAGCCCTCAGTTATTTCACACTCCATTAAAGCAGCACCATGTCAGTTCATGTTGTGAGGTACTGCCATTTTCTGTGAGTTGGTCAATCGTAGGTTTTCCTCAAGCACTTTTCCCTGCCCCGCTGTCATCCTTCTCCTTCCTTGTTGCTCCCTTTCAAGCCTCTCTCCTGCCTTGCTCTTTGATGCACCTGTGAGGACATCCAGCTGGGGTGCATGGTCTCCAAGTTTGGGAGATCCTTAAGCCCCTTAGGAAAAAGTTCCCTTTCCATGAAGGAACTCCCCTACTTGGTTGACAGTTCCCCTCCAGAGATGTTCTCAAGCTGTCTGCGTGACAGGCTACCTGTCTGTCCCCTGGACGTACGCATACCTCCCTGGGGAGGCCTTTCCTGGCGTATAGCTATGGCCCTGAAAGACAAGAAAACCCAGAAACCCAAGTGAAGAAAAAAAGGCCACTGCTAGCTCCATGTAAAGCACTCTTCTGGGGGGGCTTCTGGCTATACCAACCTGGTGAGAGGAGAGCTGGGCCCTGCTGCTGCTCCTGCTGGTGCCAGTGGCCCACACCAAGGTCTTGTAATGAGATGGCAACATCACCTCTGGCACCTCCATCCAACCTGGGTAACGTGGCAGAGCCAGGTCCTGTAGTATTGCACTGGGGGAAGGGGGTATTTGAGCAAGAAGAGCAGTGAAGATATCTGCCTGTGACATCTCAGCACCACCCCAGGTCCTACTGACCAGGGATGCCCACCCAGCAACCTGCAGAGGAGCCAGCATGCCCTGCCTGGCCCCCATCCTGAGCCCAAGCATTGCCTTTCCTGCCTTCATTTTTGGGAGGATAACACCGTGGCACCCCATCATCATCCAGAGGCAACTCAGCCTCCAGGCTGAGTGGTCCTGGGTGTCTCTGGTGCCCATCATGGTGTGGGTGCTGCTCCAGCTCACCTTCACTGTCACAGAGGAGCTGGATGTGAGCTGCATGGTGTGGCACTTGGAGTGGGAGGAGCACCAGGGTGCTGGCACAGCACATCAGGAGACTTGATGAAGCCCCAGAAGGACCAGCACCAGATCACAGTGAATGTGCTGATGGCACTGTGGACTAAGAGCTGCCAATACCTTCATCCCATGGCCAAGGACCTGAGGGTGTCAGGGGATGTCATCCTCCCCCGTGTGCATGTCACCAGACCATGGGACCCAGATCCAGGGCACTGATGAAGTTACTGGTGGGGACCTCTGGAGGTTGGGGACCTCCAAGAGTTGTGGTACCTCTAGTGGGGGACAGAGACCTCCATGGAGATGTCTGAGGGTATTGGGGACATCTATGGGGACCAGACTAGGGGTGGTTGGGGACCACAGGAGGTTGAGGAGATCTGTCAGTTGAGAACCTCCAGAGGCTCAGTGGATATGCAGGAGTGGGGATCAGGAGGGGTGATGTCCCTGTGCCATGGTGGTCCCATCCCCAGCTCCATGTGCCTCTGCTCCCCCTTGGCACACGGCTGTAGATGCTGGGGACTACTGTGTGGCGGAGGTGTTGGGGAACACAACCAAAAAAAAACCACATCAGGTCAGAAGCTTTTGCCAGACAGGATGCAAAGCAGCACAGGCCAAACATCCAAACTGCATCAGCAGAGCATGTTACGCTGAGCTGCACTAATTAGTAGCCTAAAGAGAAACAGTAACAGCGTGGATGAGATCTTCGAATCAAGTCTCCCTGCAGACCTGCTTGTGTATCACCCTTTCTGCAGTCATTTCACCAGCTTCGAGCTCTGGCTGGAGGTCATTGTGTTGGTCTTCTCCCATGCTGAGGTCAGGTGCACCTGTCAGGCACTTTCTTGGGAGTCAAGGAGAGTGGTGGGGTCACTCAGGCTCATAGTACCAAGATGTGCTGGGCAGGAAGTTGAACGCTGTTTTTGAAACACTTCTGTTCTGGGCCCCATGAGTTCCAGAGGAGGCAGAGTAAATGGGTCACCAGGAGGTGTTAGCAGTGACTCCTCAGGTGTCAGCAGGGAACGTTTGCACGGGGACGTGCTTCTGAAGTCAGGATTATGTGTGTTCTCAGAGCTTTACATAGTCTCTTCTGTAAAGAAAGGGATAGTTATGTGTCTAATGTCTTGTAAGATTCTAACAAGCTCTTCACTAGAAAGTTACCCTGAACGATTATGTTTTCAGTATAGTCGATGAATATGTAAATATAAATGATCATATAATAATCAAAATACTGGGGCTCACTCAACAAGTCTGATTCATGGCTCTTTGCAGCACACTGAAGATAACTGAGCAGTTACAACTTGTCAAACATACATGAATTTGACTACAGGCAAGAGAAAACATTCTTAAATGTAGCTGCATGTCTCTTACAGGCTTGATACATTTAAGAGGTGAATATCCTTCCAAGGCTGCTGCTACAATTGCAGTTATTCAGAAGGTAAAAACACTCAGGCTCTCTCTATATTTCGGTTTGAGAAAGCTTGGTGAAAGCAAATCCAAAGAATGTGCTCAACCTGACTTTTCAAAGCTTGATTTTTAACAATTGCTTTGACATAACATAGCTGTTCTATTGGTCGTTTAGTCCAAAATGATTTAAAAATCGTAGGTTACCTAAAGAACAAATAGGGAGAACAGCAGACAGCCCTCTCCCAGCACTGAAGGAAGGGAAGAGCTCTTTGTCTCTCTGTATCCACTTTTTGTCCCTGAAGTGCAGGACTATGCAGTGCTGCATGGTTGTGTTCAGTCTAGACAAGCATCAGTTTATGACACTCCACATTCTCCTGTTGAAAACTGCTCCACTCTTGGAATAAAAAGCTCTTTTTAATGCTTGCCCTGACTGTCTTTTGCTGTACTATACTATCTGCAACATTTATCTGAGCCATTTCTTTTTGAGTATCCAAGAATAAGACAGTACTGCTCTTTTTGCGGGCTTCATGTTTATAAAAAATATTTGTTTTTTAAAAACAAATAAACAAACAGCAGCAGCAACAACAACAATTCCAGTAATAACAGAGATGAGACTTCCCTATTCTGCTGCAACAACAAGGTTAAACCATTCCAGATGTCATCAACGCTCTGAGAGGTACTCCTGCTTACGACAGCTCTTACGCAGGCGGGGGGAAACTCCTTTCGGAAGCGTCAGGACATGCCCAGCAGTGGCGATGCGTAATGTTTCCTGTTATCATGGGATCTTTCATTAAATATGACAGGAAAACAAGGTGTGTCATGCTGGAAAAGCCATGCATGTTCCGTGTACTGTAGCCGCAGCCCGCGAGGTGGCAGAAGGAAGCGGGTGTCATCACAGGCTCAGCGCGCTCAGCCGCCTTCCCCTGGATTGCTGGTGTTCTGAATTTGAAAGGGAAGGCAAAAGAAAAAACAACTGAAGAACAGAAGCATGTTTAACTTTCATGTAAAAACTTCCCCGTGGAGAAGAGGATAAGCTACTAAGAGGACTGTTTACATACATTAAAGACAGAGAGATGTGTGGAAAACAAAGTGTACTCTTTTAGCAGCCTTTTAGCACCGTGTATTTCAAAATGGTAAGACAAATAACAGCAATGGCCAAGAATTATTTTATCCCTCTATGTGAAGTGATGACTGCCAAGAAGATGCCTGCAGATAGCTCCGTAGCAACATAAATTTGCACTTTATCAAACCAGTTCCTATCAAGTCCACCTGGCCTCTATGTTTATTGACTTGTTTATTGATCTGCTTATTGACCAGTGGTAATTAGTGTAAAAAAAAACCCCAACAACAACAACAACAAAACCACTGAGAGCTTATTCAGCTTTTTGGTCTAACGCATATTAAAATCCTGAAGGAATGTAATACCTAAATTTATTTGGAAATCAGCAATCAACCTCTCAAGCTTAAGAAACCTAGACACTAATGAAGCTTCCAGGGGAATTCCACTACACACCTTATCCATACAAGACTGCATCTCTTTCCTCCTTAGAGAAGACACAGTGGTAGCATTAGTAAACAGCATTCCTGATATCCATGTACTTGGTGGATTTGCTTCCTGGCAGAGCCTGTCTCAAGTAGAATGGTCCTATGTATATTTGTTAAGTGTCTTTTCTGGGTGTTGAGCATGTTCTGCATCTTTTGGGATTATCTGCTGAAGGAAGCTCATGCAAACACCCATTCTCATCCTATATTGCAAAGGAGTTTTAAACCACATCTGCAAGATGCTGTTCTGCACGGTGTGACAGCTCAGCAATATGAGTTCACTATTCGTTTCTTGGAAAATGACCACAGAAAACAGAAAAATAATCTGTTTAATTGCCCTTCTTAGCAAGGGGAGGGAGGCCAACATGAGCTCATCACATCTCAGAGAGCAGAGAACCCCGCGAAAGACCTTCTGTGTGTCTGTGGCCTGTGCAACCCTGTGCGTGCCCCAAAGGGAAGGCTGTGATAAGAGCTCATGCTGTTGCATCCAGCTACAAAGCATAAAGTCTGAGGAAACCCAATTTTACTTAACCTGTCCCTCACTCCGACATGTGTTGCTGCTAGGCTGGTGTCACATGTTGTATTTCCTAGATAAAAGTGAGTAAGGTCAGCTCGAAGCAGGGCCCATGGCACTTGATGCTCAGTGGCTCACCCTGCAATGTCAGCCCTGCTCACACAACCTGCAGAAAGCACCTGGGGAAGGGGTCCCCTTTTCTATGAGGCTATTTCTGCTCTATATTCCCTTCGTTAACTTAATTCTCCATAAAGCCCTACTAAGCAGGCTGACACCACCTTCTCAGAAGCCTGAGGTGCTTCTCACAGATCCAGCACAAGCATGAACACCCACCTCTGGGAAATGTTCCTATTCTGGTGCTCTTTGGGTACCATTTTAGGTTCTTCTGTCTTTGGAAACCCTTAGTACTTTCTAGTGGGGCCAGCTTGGTGCTTTTCTATCACTACAGAGCTCAGTACACTTATAGCACCCTGTGTAATTAACATTGCCAACATTTGCAGATGATCTTCATTTGCTTCTCTTGTGCTGCAGTTTTGAGCTAATGCAGATATCACCAGCAAAAAGATGACTGTAAGGTCATTTGCACCTAAGAGTTTCTTTGGATTTAGAGCCAGTGCTCTCAGTTATAATAAAAACCTTACCTTAAAAAGTTAAAAAGCAGTTGAGCAGCGCAGTTAGGAAATCTGTTTTCCCAGGGATTTATAGTTGCATTCTCTGGTGTCCAGCAAGACACAAACTCCCCCAAAAATTGTGTAGGTAGGATGTAATGTCTCTTACATGTAGATTCTGTGGTGTCTGAGAGCAAAATTCACGGTGCAGCTCTCAGAGCCTGGGGAAGATGATCTGTGCATGGATGGCTGCCTCTGCTGATTAACCACTCCCTCACATTGTGACTGAAATCAGCCAGTGGGTCCAAAACTGCTAGTGGGACAGATTGAACGGTTGTATAAGCCTCCTCTCCATGGGAAAATGCTCCAGAAGAATACATGGTCAGACCAACTGTGCGTGTCGCTAACTGTGCTCTGAGTAAGCCAATTTACCTCAACCAGTCTAATCCTGTCAATAAAATGTAACTACTAATATATGAGACATGCCAGTTAAGCCTAAGTAGCTCTGATAACACTGCGTATGGAACAGAAAGGTTAAGATAAAGTCAATGGAAAGAATTTAAAGCTGCCTGAGATCTGAGCCTGAAGTGGAGCCCCGGCATTGTTGGGACCCTTGTGCTCAGCTGAGCTTGTAAAGGCTCCCCTGAGAGGAGAAGCTGCTGGGGACTGAGTGCAGGGTGCTACGCTCCTCCTGAAGAGAAAGGCCTTAAAAATGCAGTCATCATCTTAATTGCTGCTTCTGTCTGTTGGCAACAGAAAAGAGATCAGAGCTACTTCTGAGTTAGTGAGCTTGCACAGACTGGGTCAACATACTGCAGGGGCAATGAAAGTTGTGCTAGAAATAAATTGGACTCTCTAGCTTGAATAGATGCCAAGGAGCAAGTCTGATCTCCAAAACAGCAGCAAACAGACCATGAAGAGAAATTGGCAGAGAAACACAGTGATCAGCTGTCAAGAACTGCAACACATCTGGCAGATGAGGAGCTTGGGGGCAGGTACTGCATTCTCATACCACATGCAAGTTGCAAATGAACAACTGCACCTCTTTTAAATTCACTTCTGTGCATTCTGGAAAGAGTCAAACACAGGCAACAACACTCAAAACAGCAGAGGTGGGTTAATTTTCTCCCAGTATTTCTCTGTCACCCATAAGTCTTGATTTAATAGAGAGCAGAACCAGAGAGGAGGTCAAGTACCGCTGTTGCCTGAGCATTTGCCATGTACCTAATGCCAATGGACCTGTGCACATCAGCACCCATGAGCAGTGCAACCCATAGTATTACACATGCTTATTTTTTGAATGCCTTATGAGCAAATCAAAGTTCAGAAATTCTTAGTCTTACCTTTCTTAGATGTTAAGAAATAATGTTATTCATAGCTGATGTTATCTGTCATGATATTACTTCTGTTCTTATCCAGACTAGGTCTGGCTAAGGCTCTGCTGTGACATGAACCTTTGGATTGCTGTTATCCCTCTTCAAAGCCAGTGCCTGAAGGGCAGCAGTGGAGATGTTATTGGAGAGCAGCTATCCCAAAGGGGTCAGAGTTTAAGTTCTCTGGGCTCTACTGTGTCTCCAGTGGAGACTTTCATAGCAAGCTGGAACACGTTCGCCAATGCTAGGCTTGTCCAGTCTGGACTCAGCCCTTTCTTTGAAGAATGAATATGGGATACTTTTTGAGGATTACCAGTATGGTGCTAGATATCACTGCTGGGGTCTCTCTGTTGCAGTACAGTGGAACAGCTGTTTCTCCCTTAGAGTCTAAGTAACAAGGTCCTGAGGCCCTTCCTAGAGGCCACCTGACACTTGGTCAGAAGCACTATCACTAGACTGTGCCAGGGCAAGTAACCTTAATGCTATAATCTGCTGTTTCTCCTATCACAAGCAGCGTAAGAGCTGCAGGCACTCAGGAGCAACCAGGCTTTCTACCATGTGATCAAGCTGGTTCATCATTTCTGCTCCAGTAAATTCCAGCTAAAATTCTTCAGGATGTGCTAAGGTTAGATGAGACACAACATGCAAGTATGCTTGCTAGTTTAATATCTTCTTGCCATCTGGCTTTGTCCTAACTGCTAAAACCAAATATTTTACACAGAGAAAGTTGCTGGCTGAAGTGATCACAGGTTTCCACAGCCACCATGCCTTTGCCCAGGGCAGGATGCTGATGTGTCAGTCTCTGTGTGTTGTCAGCACATCCCAGAGAAGCTGCAGCCACATCTAACATCAGCACTGAGATTTAAGAATGTAGCTGTCTCATCATGAGACAGCTGAGAGCAGGGGATCCAGCACGTGAGGTCAGAGCACTCCAGAGGTTCATAAAAAACCAGAGGTGTATAGTGAGCCTGCCATGAGTCTTCCTGGTGTCCTCCTCCAGTTCTTCAGCATTGTCATATAATTCTCCCCAGCAGCCCTGAGCAAATTCAGAGACGCAACCAGAGCCTTTTCTCTCTCCTGGGCTGTGGGTGGTTCCTCCCATCTCCTGCTCTTTCCCAAGACAAACATTTCTACCTTCTTTGCAGACGGGTGTGGTAAAAAGCCACCTCCCATGCTGAGACAGCAAAGTCACAGGTTCTTTCCCATATCATCAGTGTTTGCCCAAGCACCTTGCCCTCCACAGCACCTCTCAGCAAGGAGAGCCACAAGCTCTCGAGCTATGTAGAGCACTAAGGTCATTCCCTGACGCAAGCTGAGGTCTAATTGGTGGAGTTATGAGCTGCAGTGCCTGTCAGGAGTGTTAGTGAGGCTCTGTGTTGGCACGGGGCTATAGGGTTAGAGTGATGAGGAAGAGGGGATTTGAGCTTCAGAGCAGCTATGTCAGCCTGAGTCCTTCAGTGTGTTTTACATGCACAGCTGCATCTGGGTACTGCTGGAGGCTGCTGAGTCATCAGTGGCATCAGGGCATCCATAGGGGTTAGTGAATATCAGGCTTTGCAGTTTTGTTTGTGGAAAATTTGCCTGGCATAAGAGAAGGGACATCCAGCGAAAGATCTAGGGAAGACCCTCAGGACTTTTGGGCACCCAGTAAAGCAGTCAGGATAGGGACTGCTGGACCTGGTTACCCTGGGAGGCAGGTTGTCCACAGCAGTCTTAAGAACTCAAGAGTGAAATACAGGTGTCCTGTTTACAGGCTGATGGAAACCATGGGAACAGACTGGGATCTGACTGTACAAAATCTCAACAAATAATTGCTAATGGGAAGCCATCCTCAGTGCTGGTCTTTTTACTAGTGTTGGTCCCACAAGGACCTGTTCTTACAAAGCACTATTCAATAGTAGCTCAAGCTCTTTAGTTTATCAAACACAAAGGTAAAAGAAGGATCCAATCCTGATTTTAAATATCTGAGGAAAAGATTCCTCTCACCAAAGAACAATATCAGAGAAAAATATAAAAGCAACAAGTCTGGGAGGTCATCTCCAGTTCAAATTTATTTTGCTTAAAGGTGTACATTTTAAAATAAAGAACAGGTGAAGTGTGAGAGGGTTTATGCTGTGCAGGCAGCCTTTGGTTTGAGCTTTGCACAGATGGAATGCTGGGACATAGGGGACAGTACTGGGAAAAGCCTGAGACAACTGGCTTGGAGAAGTGTACTCTGGAGATATGGGAGTAGGAAGGCTCAGGTAAGATGGTAAGGGGCTTCAGTCTCTGTTTGGGAATGGAGAGAATGCAGCAGGCAGGTCTTTAAGCTCCTGTCTAAGCACAGACAGGATAAGGTCTTTGTTTTCTAACCTGGCCTTTTTGCCCATGGAAGCATTGTAAAAGACACTTTCCCACTGGGACAGACATGTAAGTCTCCAGCACCAGGCATTTCCACTTCATTATAATTTTTTAGCCAGGTTGCAAGACCACAGTTTTTCAAATTAGCTTTACAGACAAGCAGTCAGATTAAAATGAGTCTTTGTTTTTTAATCAAGTAGTTTAAATTAGAGCTTTACGTTTTTCTAGCCTAGTAAATACTAATGTGCAAAGTCTGTACCTAATGTTACCTCCCAACCAGCTCTTGGGACTCTCCTTTAAGTGCTATTCTGTCTTGCCTGATTAGAGATGTGCACTGAGTGTTTTCACAGAAGCATTAATTCATCCTCCTTGGTTTTCTACCACGATTTCCAAGCAAAAGCCAAGCTAAGGGACTGAGTGAAAAAGCAGCCTTCTGCCCGTGCTGCTCAGGCACCAGCCATATAGCAGGAACAGGGTTTTCCATTCCTCCATCCCGTGGCAATCTGTCTTAATAGTAAACTTATGAGCATCTACAGACATCACTTCGTATATCCACAGTAACTCAGCTGGAATAATTCTGACAATTAGCACAGACATTCTGTCTGGCTGCCCCACAAGTAAAGTCTTTCACCTCTACATAGCTGCTGTCTTTTGGCATTTCTGGCTCCTTGCAGTAACGTGTTTTCTGCTCTGCTCCACATCCCATAGCATATTGCTCTGCTGCAGCACTCTGGGATCTTTTGCAGAAAGCAGTGAGGTCCAGTGGCCTGGTGCAAACCAAATCATTCCCCTGATTTCTCTTGCCAGGTCCTATTTATCCACCAGTGTTTGTGAGCTAGACCTTACTGTGTTCCAAGCACTGTCAGCAGCTGGCAAGAAACACTGGCAATCAGAGCAATCCCCACAGCTCTGTTTGCAGCAGGCTCTTTGGATTCCTGCCTTTAAGTCATGCAGTGACTTCAGAGTGAGTGCAATGGGGCATCTGAAAAGGAGAAAGTTGAAATCCAGCAGATGTTTCTCACTGATCTCTTCCTGAAGCAGCAGACTGCTGGGACTAAGCCAGCACTGCAGAGCTGGGAAAACCAGCAGTGTGTGTGTGCCACTTTTGAATGTCCAAGGCTCTTTCATTCCATGAGGAACATCCTACAGCTACAGAGCCCTTTCCTGTGGACTCTCTGTGCTCATTCTGGGATGTGTCATTCTGAGATGCACCTTTGGCTTTTTGCTTCCTTGCCCAGCAAGATTTTACATGCTGCTTGGATGAGAGAAAGACCTTCCCACCCTGCCCTTAGCAGTTCTAGAATGGCAATGAAATCTGCATGTGGATGACTGAAAGACAGATGGAGAGGCTGGCTGTGCATGAGAAGTTACTGCCCCTTCCACAAGGTACAATAAGCAGCTACCAAAGTATTTCTAGTATGAGGCTGGAGTGTTGCAGGTGGGCTGAAGAAGGAAGCAAGCAGAGATGGTGGATGCTTTGAGCCACCTTGACACAGATGCATTCCTGGGAAGTGCAGCCATTCAGAAGCTGAGGGATGCATATCCCTCCTCGAGGCTAGAGGCCAGTTGACAACAACATTGGCATGTTTGTGAGAGGCTCTCATCATAATTGCTGCAAGTTTTAATGCACACATGACATCTGTGGATTTTTTTCATGCTTTATACATGTATTTTACTGGTGGAAAGGAAGGAAATCTTGGTATTTTGAATTAATTAAAAACATACAGACATATTTGTTTTCATGATAAGACAGGGACTTGAACACGTACAAGACTCAAAAGCATGAATGGAGGGCACATGCAAAAAAGGGAATGATTAATTTGAGTGCATTTAAAAATAGCAACTGTACGTAATGCTGTGCAAAGCTAAAATCTATTTTAAACTGTTTATATAGAACGGAAGCGTATGTTCTCAAGGTCTCTAGTTTGTCTATGTGGGTTGGTCAAAAAAGTTGTGACATGCTGAGAAAGGCATTTGCGCATTGTTGTTTTTAGCAAAACTCAATTCCAACAAAATGGATTTAAAAGAGGAGAGACTGCAAAATACTTAAAGATCACAAGACAATCTTTGCCCATGCTCTCCAGGAGATGTATATGCCTTGCCAGCCTTTCAGGAACTTCATCTCCATGCTTCTGACTGCCTCCATCTCTGTCACTCTTCATGAGCCTTCTCCTCAAACCCTAATATTTTTTGTCTCTCAGAGGATGTGGGCAGCCTCATGTTGAATCCTCCCTTGTACATTTTTTAACTCTTCCAGAGGAGAGGAATGCTCACTGAAGTATCTCTGTCCATGCTTGCTGGAAAGGGTCAGGAGCTATGAGAGGAAAAAACCCTCAAACACAGAGAGACAGGACAATTAGTGTAGTCTCTGTGCCAGCAAAAGCAAACCAGCACGCCACCACAATCTACCACTGACTTTGGGACACTCTTCCTTAGGTTTGTCTTAATTTAAGGTTTGGTGGCAAAAGCATTTCTGCAGCCTGCCTTGTTGCACAAGAGCCTGAGCTCATGGTAGAAGTGAGGTAGAAGTGACAATTATATCAAAGTTTAGAAAAGCTTAACAAATGCATAGGCACCTGGCATGCTGCCAGCTCACTGTGGGTGTGGAAGAAGGGAGCACTGTCCTCTTGTTTGTGTGCTTCTGGAGCCTACTGATGGGAGCAGTAGTACAGTGAGGAGCGCAGGGGCGCTGGCAATGTGGTGGACATCATTTGAGCTTGTCCCTGTTCTGGAGGATGCCACCCATCAGGTGTCCCTGAAATAAACAGGCTGTTCAGAAAAGCAGCAGGCAAACCAGGAAAAGATGCTGCACTGCTGCTAATGGGGCTGGTCCTTTAAAGCTAACATGGAATTGGAAGGGTACTACAAGTCTGAGGTACCCCGCCAAGACTGCTGTGCCAGTTTCCTTCCAAAACATAGCATAGTCTTTTGGCTTTCCTTCTCATTTTGTTCACTCTTCCTTTCTCTTCCCTTCTTTTTCCATTTTCAAACCTTGTGGATCAGCATACTGTACACTATGGGACACCTAATTCTAGAGTAAGCTGCAGAAAGAGGCATACCATCACCTTTAAAATATTTTTTTGCAGTATGTATGTATTGTGATTTGGTATCATCTCATACCAGTGCAGAGCTGTGAATCTATTGAGTCTGTGAAACAAATATATCACTTAAGATCTCTGGGTTTTTTTGTATTTGCCACAACAGCAATACTGGGCAAGCCCATGAGGTGCCCCCGACCCGGCTGTGGAAAAGTAGCACACAGCAGTCAGAGTCAGTGGAGGGACAGCAGTTAATGCTGTGTCAGGGAGGCATGTACTAGATGTATGAAAGCTGGAGCTGTGGCTGTGACAAATGCCTTTACAGGGAAAAGAACTGTATGTTAACATGTGGGGGAGTGGGGAGGTGAAAGTCCACAAGGCAGAGAAAGGGCAAATGAACAAAACGCTACCTTGTCAGGCCCCTGAGCTAGGATAGGCATTGCTGCATGATGTTTTCTGTCAAACAGTAGTAACTACCAGGATTCCAGCCTGGCTGGGTTCTGCCTGCAACTATGACATCCAATCTGTGATATTCAGTGATGCTGACTCTGACCTACCATCACATCAGCCTTGAATATCCTTTCAAAGGATGTTGGCTTCAAAGCCTGGGTCTTACAGCCTTCCACTGCAGAGACAATCTCTGCTGTTCTGTGTTTGTGTCAACATTGGTCCACATCCACAGAATCTAGTGAGAAGATTGCTGTCACTTGGGGGCCCAGGGCACGACTCCTTCCCTTCCTTTCACTTCTTCAGACATGATGAGGGGTCATGGTGGGGCACCAAATAAAAACACTCAGTAGGCAGGCACATGGTACCAGCGTGTTACTCCCTGCGAGTGAGTGGCCAAGGGCAGCCCTCGGCCACAAGCCAGCATTTAGCCAGTGAGGTGATGTGTGATTAATGTGACATTGGGTCAATAGTGAGTGCACAAGCAAATAAGCAGGAAAAAGACACCACAGTAAGTGTGGTAGAGAAGCGCAGTGGGAGGACCTGGCAGATGCATAGGGGCTGATTCAGAAGGGAGATGCAGCCCCACCTATCCGGTTGTGAGCAAGCTTGCCCTGCACCTCACAGCAATTACTTTCAAAATGGGTTTAATAACACATGTCAAAATGTCAGCTGGTTCCCAGCAGGGAACTGTGCTGGGGACACAAGTCACACATTACAAGGCGAGACAGCTCAAACTGACCTGCAACAAAATCCAAGGGTCAAGAAGTCGCTGTTGAGCAGAAGAGGTATTTTGATCTAATGACAGAGATTGCACCTGTGTGCAGGCAAGAAAATTATGAGGGGCTGGAATCCAAACAGACATGAAATAAGCATGAGAATAACTAACAATCAAAAATGTTTAAAAAAACCCAATCAAAATCTAAGAAATAATCCTGCCTTGCAGCATTGCTTCTGCCAGTTGCCTTTGCTGCTTTTCTCCTCAGTAGACTGGCATTTTACTTTTTTTTGATCACACTGTTCACCACATTCATCCTTGGGCTTAAATTGGAGCCTTGTTTCTCAGCAAGAAGATATTTTTTTTAATTTGTACTATTTTTAGGGGCTTCATAAGAGCCACAATGCCTCATCCATACCCCTAAGAATCTGTATTTTCTATGTGTACGATGCTGCTACAGATTTCAGTGAATTGTAACCACTGAAACATTTTCGTAAGGCTTGGCTTGAGGATAATAAACTCCTTGCATTTGGTCTACCCTTAACTACCAAGAGGTATTCTTGATTTTCATTCTATTTTAATGCAGAATACTGTGGGGTTTATGAGATTTGAATTTTAGAATTGATGTTAAATTAGAATACAATTAACAAAAAGCACACAGAAAAGCACTGCAGTGTATTGCTAGTAATTTTAAGACATTTCAGTCTGTTCAGACTGAACATTTCAGTCTAAAGCTTGCTTTTTTTTTTTTTTTTTTTTTTTTTAGTTTCTATTTATACTTTCATTCATACACTCTGGCTTGGTTCACCTCATTTGGGAGCAGCACAAAGCAGATGAAGTCCATAAGTCAGATAAACTGCAATTACCACAGGCTCATTTTGCCAGAGTTATGCAAAGCATCCAGTGCACAGACCGGCCTGGTCTCTCTAACAGCTCACCACATCTTCCCTGTGCCTCTCTGCTAACCTGCACACATGGATGGAAATATCCCCTTTAATGTGACAAGTAAGTTTCATGCAGTGAATAAATTTTGAAAAATTATCTAGAGTGAATGGGAAGATTTCCTTACTATCTTCATAGTAAAAGTCTCAGCTATGGGGACTCATATTCTTTCACCCTGGGTTTTTGTTTCCTAACAGTCTCTTTGGAGCCATCTAAATTGCAGAGCCATGATTTAGGCAATACAGGGACCAATGCCGTGACCAGACTCTACAGCACAAAGAGACAGAAGACAGAGCAGCCAGAGGGACAGCTGCAGTCCCCTGTCCTGCAAGGAGATCCTCTGTTATTCCAAAAGCAGAAGAAGGTTTCAAGACCAGACAGAGCTCAGTGTGCACTCAGGCAATCTACTTTATTTGAGATTCTTGTCCAGCCAGATGTATAGGCGTAGTATACAGTGCCGTAGTATGGGGACACTACCCTTGACAGCCATCTCCAGTTCCACATCTGATGTCAGCGGTCTTCCAAAAATAGCATCATGCAGGAAAGAAGCTACTTTTTCTCTTGGCAGTCTTCTCCCTTATGAAAGAGAAACTTCATTCTGAAAGCCACCTGCTTGCAGAGGACACAAAATGCCTCCCTCTCCACACCACCCTACAAGCAGATGCACACGTGCACTTTGCGGGTTTTTTATAGTTGCCTATTTCCATAAAGTTCAGAACCTATTGACAAGATATTTTAATGCAATGTGGATTGAACTGCCCAGGTATAAGCATTTTCAGTGCTATCAGTTTAACACAGAAGGCATAGCTGCAAACAGGAATGTTAGGAAAATGGGGTTTTTTAGAGCAATGTTAGGAAATCCATTTTTTATCGCAGGCTTATATTTGACTGTTGTAGATGTCACATCTAGACCTACTTCCAGTGACTTCAGTTTCAGAAAACTGCTACATGGCTCCCCTGTAATTGTTATCCAGCTCTAAGCATGATTCATAATCATGTCCCAAAACATTCACTCTACTGCTTTAGGGATTTTTTTTATTGCATTTTCCTCTGTCAGATCAGAACATTACAATCATCCACCCTAAGCCCTGTAAAACACCAAGCCAACACCTCATTAATTCCTCTAGGAAGCATATTATGTTTGCTTTTTCCCTCAAAACATAACTGTTCAAGATGTCAGGCTAATTTTGAAGTTACAGTTGCTCCATGAGTAGCAGAATATTGTCTCCAATCAGAGATGCTGCCTCTATTTCAGTTTTTAGAGATATTAAGCCTTCCTCTGGGATATATGAAGATGTCAATAGAAAATAAAGAGCTCCTTTACCCTTCCTTACAGGGCCTGCCTACATCTCTATTCATGCAAGCTAATACCTTTCAAATTACTTGCGCTATGGACGCAGCCTGTAAACTTCTGTGGTCCTTGCCAGAAGCATCCAAACCACGTCTCCATTTTCAACTTGGAGAAAATTCTGCTTCTCATCTCAGGCCATTTCCTTCTGCTTTCAACTCATTTAAACCTTCAAGTCTATGCACAGGCCTTCTGTGTGAACCGCAGCCAGGACAGGATCTCATCCTCTCTGGCATCCCTGCCTGCCCTCATCTCCAGTCCCTTCCCTACTGCCTCTCCTGAGCCACTTATCTGGATCGCTCTGAGGAGGAACAGCACTATTTTTAGGCTGTGGCTGTGCTCTAACTAAGCGCAGAGGAATGTGGCTGGGAGCCGGGCCTGCCGGGAGCGGCGGTGCTCCGAGGGCAGGCAGTACCGCATCCCGCGGGCTCGGCACAGGAAGCTCCCAGGGACACCACCGGGGCTGCGCTCCCGGGAACCGGACGGGCAGGGCAGAGCTGTCTGTCCTGGCTGATCTCCGCTAGGGCGCGGCGATCGCTGTCCCTGGGCGCCCCACCACAGACCCCTCCCAGCGCGGAGCTCCGGCGCGCCCTGCCCGTCCCAGCGGGCCTCCTCGGGGTCAAAGCAGGAGAGTCCCGAGGCCAGGCCTGGCAGCCCCGGCCATCCAACCCGGCTGCTGCGGGATATCCCCTGCAGACCCTCCGCCGCCAGGACTCGAACCCGTGACCCCCAGCACCCACCGCCCCCCGCCGCCCGGCGTTATGTAACGCGCGCGCGCCGCCATTGGTTGGCGCGAGTCGGGCCGCGCGAGGCGGGGGTGGGGTCGCGCGCGCGCAGAGCGGCGTCGCTGCCTCCTCCTCCTCCTCCTCCTCGCCGTTCTCCTCCCGAGCAGCAGCGGCGGCGGCGGCGCGGCCGGAGCTCCCACAGCCGCTGCCAGGGCCGCCCAGCCCGGATCCCGCTCTGGTGAGCAGCGGCGGGGGCAGCGGGACGGGACGGGACGGAACGGGGGGGGAGGGGGGGAGTGGGCCCAGCTCTGGGGAAGGGGACGGCCTGGCCGCGGGGCGCGCTCCGCTCCGGGCCCGCTGCCCGCCGGGGCTGCTCGGCCGCGGCCTCCGTCCGTCCGTCCGTCTTGCCGCGGCCGCTCTCCTCCCGTGGGGCGCGTGGCGGAGCTGCGGCCGCCTGTGCCCCGCCTGGCCCGCCCCGGGGCTGCGGCCGCCCCCGGTCCCCGCGCGGCGCAGGCCGGGCCGGGCCGTCCCTGGCGGAGGGGCCGCCGAGCCCCGTGGGAGCACCGGGGAGGCCTCAGGCGGGGCCTCCCGCCGTTATTCGTCTCTGAAGTGACAGCGGAAGCAGCTGTCGGTGTCCGGTTTTAGGACTTGAAACTCGGCTTGGGCTCTGGTTACTTACAGGGGGATGGCCCAGTGTGAGGCTGTGCCATGCTGCGAGTTCCAGTCGCGGTACCCGCGCTCTGCTGCTGCTGCTGTGACTTGGCAGCAAAAAATCCTGTTACGATTTGGCATCTTTTTTTTTTTTTTTTTTAGCCATGTATTCGGTGTCCTACGTGCTCACGCGTTCTTTATTTGGAGGCAGCAGGCCGGTCTGCTGGACTCTATGAGGTTTGCCTGATAAGGAAAACAACACTTACCTGCGTTGAGCAATTGAAATACTGATTTAGCTTTGTTGATGAGCTCACCGTTCTTTTAAACAAGCTTTGAGATTGGTTTTTGTCACTTTATATAGTAATGATAATCTAAATCTTAATTTTCTTAGTGTTTCAGGAACACTCTCTGTTAGCTGTACTAATGTGACTTTCAGTATTTAAACTCTTGGATTTTTGGTCTTGGGCATAGTATGGTGGTTGATACTTTTGAGCAGATGTTTTTGGTCATATTTTCTTGTCTGTGACTTAAAACCAGCAGTTGCCAAGTACATACAAAAGCTCAGTGTGGCTGGCTGTTGCAATGTACTGCTTATCAAGGCACTAAAATACAAAGTAATATGCAAATACTTTGTGGAAAGAATTATTTTTTGTTACATCTGACTGTTTTCTGTTGAGACCCCCCCCGACTTCTGTAGGATTGCTGTAATGCAGGTAAAATAGAAGCAAAATAAACCTACGGTTGCTTCCAGTGTATGCAAAGCTATTGCAAATATCTCGGTTTTCCCCCTTATTTTAAAATTTTAAGTCGGAATCCAGTGTTCTGGTTGAGCCATTCTGTATATAAACAGTGTGAGGCCCTGGCCAGGGTGTTCTGGAGTAGCTGTAGTGTACAGTGAAACATAGACTGGTATTTTTAGTCTTACTAACATTCAATCCTATATCTTATGGAACCTGTTGAACGCTACATATATTTCTAGGTGCTTGTTAATGGAATTTGTGTTGTGTTCAGTTTTGTTAGCCATATGGACTTTTAAATTCTCTTTTAGAGAAACTGAAGGGGAGCGAATGCTGTAAATGTGCTGTAGTGCTTCTGCAGAGGGTTACGAGGTGGTGTTTGATGCAGTGAAAGAAGCGGGCTGTGGCCCCAGAGGTGCCTCTCAGTCCACAGGAGCTGTTCTGGGTCTCAGGGCCCTCGTTTTGCTGTTAGGCACTGTGATGTTACATGTCCAGAAATTCTCACAATACTAGTGAGTTTTCACATGTTAGTGTTTCTTGTAGACTCCATTTTCATAATGGTTTTATGGGCTTCTCACACGTATTTCCTGTAGGTCAGTCACTGTTTGGATAGGCCTTTCTCTCTCAGCCAGAGGCCGCCTGCCCTGGTGGGAAGGACCACATGACAGGCCTGGTGTAGCCACAGAGTGGTCTGTCCCAGAGCTGCCAAACTTGGAGCAAGTGCCCAGGTCATGTGGAGGGGCAGTGACCAAGCAGCTATCCTCCTGGGAGTGCTAGACTTTGCTAGTTCTTCTGAGAACAATGGACTTCGTAGGCTGTGCTGTGCTTGGGCAGTCAGTGTTGTGCTTCTGAGAGAGCTGCGCAACTGGATTGTGCCTGGGCTGTGAGGGACTGAGAGAGAGACAGCAGCAGAAATTGGGCTGCTGGGTTACATAACCACACTCTGAATCCTGCTCTGTTGGTGTGCCCAAATCCTGCCTGGTGTCTGCTCTGGGGGTGGGGCACAGACTGAATTGGGTGTCTCTGTTGGGCTGGGTGCAGGTGGAACATTGCTATTGGGAAATGCGATGTCTTGATGCTCCCTGAAATGTGACTCTTGCATCTCATTTCTTCTTCTGGTGGACATTGTAGTAGCATATGGCAATAACATTTGCTTCCTTTATGCTCCTGTGTTATATAGAGTAATGGCTTCTGATGGGAGCAATTTTATTTCAAGAAATATACATGCATGTAAAATTGACTGAAAATAAAAAAAATGGCCACCTGTAAAAATATCTTTCAATAAAGAGGGGTGACCTGCTGCTCTTAGTGTTCCCAACTCCAAAGCAGGTCACAGGCACCTACACCAAAAGACACTAATGCATCTTGGGTAATACTTTGATTTGCCTTTCTTGAAACTTGTTTCAAGTTCCAGAAATAAAGGCTCAGTCTTAAGCTTTAAGGAAAAAAAGAAAATAACAATAAACCCCCGGAATTTTTCTGTACCTTTGGAAATAGAGAATACATTTCTGTTAACTGCAAAGGAAACTTTTAATTATTCTATTGAAAACACTTTTCAAAAGTAGACCTTGAATCTTTGTAGAGGAAGAAACCTTAGAACAGCCTAATAATTCTGGTGTATTTTAAAAGTCACACTAAACCCAGAGTCTTTACATTGTGGAGAACAGATATCTGTTGTGTTTGAGTTATGGAGTTGTAGGCCTTGTGGACAGAGTGCATGACTGCATTGTGCTCATCGTTACAGCTCCTGAGTCAGATAGCAGCAGTAGTTTCTCGTGTTTGTAGACTAAATGTCTTTTTTTTGTTTGTAGATATGGCTCGTGGACAGCAGAAGATTCAGTCGCAGCAGAAAAATGCCAAAAAGCAAGCTGAGCAAAAAAAGAAACAAGGACATGATCAGAAGGCTGCAGCCAAGGCTGCCTTGATATATACCTGCACTGTCTGTAGGGTAAGAGGAACCGAAGTCAAAGTAGTATTGTAGGGAGGTCTGTCTTCCAGCCTAGAGCAGAATTTTTAAAAGATTGTATAGTGGAAACTAAAATACTTAAAGTGGTTGTCAGGCTTGTAGCTATAAGAAGCATTTGCATCTGTTATGTGACTTGCTTACAAATTTAGCTGTACTGATAATTGAGATAGGAGAAAATCAGAGGGCATGTACAGGTCTTGTTTGGGTAGTTATTTTGCCTTTTGTATTGCAGTGGTCTGCGTGTGCTGTTAGTGTGAGATTGCTTCCTGTTCAATCTCCAAATGGAAACATGCTTTTTTTGTGATGGAATTGGCCCATCTTAGAATCATTTGTTACTGCTGTTGAGGCAGAGAGGGAAAGGGGTGGTGGCAAAAGCCTTAGTATGAGTTTGATACACAGTAACTTTTGCTAGAAAAACTTACTTGACAAGAGAACAGGAATGCAAGCCCTAATCAGATTGTACATTTCCTTCTGCCTGGTTTTCCTGAATGTGCTCATTTTGGAGCTGAAGGATAAACTTGCTGTTTTCATTTAAATGGTCAGTCCCAAAATGGATTTGTCACTTTAAATGTCTTAAATAAGTTTCCAAATTAAGGGTTGCTCCCTTAAGTACTTGTTGTGAAATCAGGCTGCAGCATCCATCCCTTTGGATAGTGGATGCCTGCAACTGTGTTGTAGCAAAGGTCTGAGATAGCTTGTGCCAAGCAGGGAATCAGTTCATGCCATATAACTTTTTAGCCTATTGATAAACAAAAGAAATAACTTTCATAAAGATTTGGTTCTGAAAAGGATAAGCATTTAAGGTGTTAAAAAAGAAGATAGTAAGGAGATTTTCCACCAAACCAACATATGAAGTGTAAGATGTGCAGGGAGATACTTAGCAAGAATAGCACTATTGATGGACATGCCAAAACAGAGTGATAGTAGTGCTTAAAAGCACCTCTGAGAATAGGAGGTCAAATACTCTGTCCTACCCTGCAGCTAAATTAGTGGTGCGTGTGTCACTAGAGCAGTGTCATTGAGGAGACAGTTTGCTTCAGGGAAAAGAAAATAAAACATGGTGGGAAATAGGTTTTGTAGCATTATTTAACACTTATACTGTGCATAAAGTTTAATGTCTCTCTTTAATCAGACTCAAATGCCGGATCCCAAGACCTTCAAACAGCACTTTGAAAGCAAGCATCCTAAGACTCCACTTCCTCCAGAATTGGCTGATGTTCAGGCGTAAAGTTCTCTACAGGTCATTACCTTAATTTTTAATTGATTGTCTGAGAAAGCTGTATTATGAATCAGTTTTTTTACCACCAATAACTAGGACTTAAAGCTTGCTTCATTTCTTTTAATATAAAAATTACTGGAGGTAAAAGTTGGACCCCTGAACTGTTAAAAGGAGAAGCAAGAAGCAAACTAGTACTTACGTGGGTGAAATGGCTGTGGCATTTCAGTGTGCACAGAGGTTTTAAAAGGGATTAATGTTGTTTCAAATCTTCATTCTTAGTGTTGTAGGAATACTTCCTTATTTAGTTCTTGCTTTGAAATGTTAGTTTTGCTTTGAACAAAATATATAACTACAATCTGTCGCTACAAAACGTGTAATGGAGACCATCATTTAGTATATTTCCAACAATTGAGCCTTTTTGTTCACAATATATAGGTGAATGCAGATTTTTCTGCATTCAAATACGAAACTTAACTTCTGTGTTAACTGTAGAAGTAGCCAGTTGTTAGGCTGTAGCTGAAAGTGGTTATAATAAAAGGCTGAAATGAGGTAAAAAGCAGCATTATGGTATTTCATTCACGCAGAGATAAGCAGCATTGTGTAATGGTTCAGCTTAACTGAGTTGTTCTTGTTTTTTATAGGTGAAGTCATGACACCTATTGACTCTTCTACTGTCAGACCTTACATAACAAACCTGCAGCTGCTTTTCTAAAACTGTTGATCAGCAAAAATGAAGGGGCTACAGAAACATTCATATTTTTATGCTGTTCCCTCTTGGGCTTCATGAAAAGACAATTCTGTGTAAATGTACAGTTGTGCCCTATTTGGAAATCCTGAAAAATCAGTCCATACTTGTTATAAAAAATTTTCTACAATTGTAATTATATTGATGTTCATATTGTGTAAAATAACTCACTTAATAAAGTAGTACTTTGATTTTACAATATCACAGATTAACTCCTTGTAGAAATTCTGTTTCAACTTCCTGCATTATCTGCCTTATAAAATAATAAAAAAAACCCACAAAAGTGGAATTTTCCCCATCCTGCCAAAACGTGAGCAGTATCATTCCACTGAAAGTAATGTATATTACAGTAAATTAAAGTGGAAAGGGAAGCTGCTCATATTTACTGTCCAGTGTGCTGCCTGCTTGAGCCCAGCCACTAGTGATCAAGCTGAGGGCTCAAGGCACGGCACTCGCCCGAGCAGCTGCATGAGAATCATGAGACTTCCTCCTACATTTTTGTCCTGGGTATTGGAGCCTAAATACTGCAAGCCATTTCGAATGGGATTCCTTTACTGTGAGGGATCATGTTCCTTGAAGTCATGCACTGGAGAGACTCTAGTTATGCTTTTATCCTTTCTATTTAGGTAGATGGCTGAGGAAGCTGAGGGGTGGCAGATGAGTGCTTCTGGGTATGCTGGCTTAAAAAATGCTTGCAAATACTAGGTGAAAGCAACTCTGCTCTTAGTTGAAAAATGGATTTGAAAATATTTTTAATGATATTTTGAACAGTCAGCCACACATGTTCCCCCTCAAATGTGTCTGGTTATTTCTCTCTTCAAGAAATGCATAAAATAGCCAGCCATTAATAACCTTCCTTCACAACCAGCTTAAAATAAGACTGTTGGAAAAGAGCCAAAGTAACTAAAATAATATGGCTACTTAAAGAAATCGGATGTGATTAAAGTTGCATTGACAAGAAAAAGCTGGATAATAACTCTGGCCAAGAACATTTGAGCAGATAAACATAATTATCCTTAAAGTGTTCTGGGCTGAGTTCTAATCCCAGATGTACAGCACAGAAGTGGAGAAACATCTGAATTGTGCTAGGTCTGATATACAAACTTCCATCTTTGGCATTTGGAGGGGGCTTATTTAAGAGCTTTAGTTTTGACCCTGCAGTAAGAAGCAATACTAGAATTGCTGTGATTTGTGAGTTTACAATACATGTAAAAATTCTGGCAGTCCAACTAACCCTTGCTATGCAGCAGGACTGTACATCTGGCCTTCAAATGGCTTCCTAAAATCTAGGACCATAGTCTCAAAGACTCATTCACTTAAAAGAATGCACTTGGTATTTTATTATATAAAGTCAAAGCCTTTGTCTTCGTCCACTCATTTGCTCTTTATTGAACTACTTCTGTGAGACTAGCTTCCTGTCCTCTTTGCTGTGACAGTATCTCTGTAAATACTTACTTTGGCATAAAGTTTCTCTGTATTATAGTCACTCTGGGATAACCTGTATACCACTTAACTTTTATAGGTAACGTTATTCTCCTCAGCGTAATCCACTACTGCACTTGTACACCTGACATCAGAATGTAACACTTGATTTATTTTTCTTTAATGTTATCGATACATATATCCCAACAAACTGGCAAGAAATCTGCTCTCGACCTTTGCGCTGTATGGGGGAGAGGTACTTCAATGTTCTAATGCTGTAGTTTGTCTAAGAATACGCCGAGTGCAAATGGATAAAGATGTTTCCTGCGCTGATTGCTATTTGATAATCTGGTTTTACTTTGAAAAATGTTTGGGGATGTATCCCTATAGCTTGGTCCTGAGGTGAAGTATATGTTCTATTCCTTCAATTCAGATTGTGTAGCATTAAATAAAAAGACTTTGTTTCATAAACAATCTCTCTTAATGAGCACTGAAGATCTGGAAAGCTGCATCAGTAGTGGGATGATTAACTTCAGTTAGAACTGTGTTTTCAAAACTCCATGATGCTCAATTTGAAAGTACTTTATGAAATGATGGGGTTTCTATTATTGGAAGGAAAGGATGATGCTCGGTTCAGTAAGATCCCTAGCTACAATAGCTGTAATCTCAATTAGAGAAGTAAATGAAAGCTATGACTGAAATGTTATAAAGGCTGTACCAAATGTAGAAATAGTCCTCGTTTAGAATTATCTGCAATACTCCTTATATCTAAAAGGTCAGAGGAAGGACTAGTTCTCTATCATCTCCTGATCTGGAGGATAGCACACCCTGGTACCTGGCTAAAGACACAGTTGTGCATTGTAATGTGTCTGATTAAAGAGAATTAAAAATCTAAAATGTAAAATGTCATATTTCCTGCCTGCTTTTAAAATCAAGTGTTGCTGCACCTAGAAAATTAATTTCCTGGCTGTGGAGAGCCATGGAACTTGAAGCTGTCTACCTGTGCAAGAAAGAAAAAGGCATGGAAAGCTTCCTGTGTTCCCTTGAGAAAGAGTCATCTTTGTACAGGGTCAGCATTCAGGTAAGGGGCTTTTATGGTGTCAGTATGGACATCAGCTGTCATGGATACTTGTGGAACAACTTTAAAGAGTGATTTTGGATTTTCAGAAGCCCACATCTTTTGGGAATCTCTGTAATAAACATCCGAAATCATAAGTGTCATGTAAAATGTTCAGAAAAAATGTCTCACTTTAGATCTTAGAGTAAAAGTTAGAACATGTGATTATGGTGAAGCCATCTTGGGGACTATTGAATAATCAAGAACAGTTTTGCAATTTTGTTAATCAGACTTAAGTAGACTTGTTTCTCTACGTCTGCTTTACACTATCTAAGGGCTTCTGGTTTGTTGCTATCAAAAAGCTGTGTGAAAGATCTGAAATAGAAGTTGAAGACAGTTGCTGCGTAGCCTTAGGGAAATAGCTGGCTTTATACAGTGCTCTCGAAACATCCCTGGAGACTATCCCTTTTAGTTATTTGCTGAAAACACTTCAGCTCAAGTAAGTGAAGCTAATGACCACAGGCTGTTTGCAAACCACATAGTAATGAAAGAATTTGTAGCATTTCTGTAAACTATATTGAACTGTTTTCCTATCTTGATAAGAAGTGCTATTAGATGGAATGTCTTTTATCATCAAATACTGATAGGCTCGAGGTCTGTTTTGTTTCCCATTTTCACAGAAACAAGTTAGAAATTACTGGGCTTTACTAGAAGCCTGGTCTTCCAGGGTCTGACCATTAAACTTGATTATTCCTACAGAATTCACAAACAAAGTAAAGGTCAGATTATGTTTCTGTCTACCCAGTTATCTGCTGTGTGCAATTTGGGGGCCTTTGATTTACCTGTTTAGAACCTTGCAAGTTTTGCAGTGGACTTTGAATTCAGCTCCAAAACTCATGTTTGCACTGGTATTCAGTGTGTGATTTTACATATTCTGTAGCATCATCAGCTATGTTGGTCTAGTTCAAACAGTGGGAGGGTGTGTCTATTTTTTAAATTATGTTGAAATATTTTAATACATTGTCTGTTGTGTTACGGTTTTTATATAGATATGGCACCATAGACTCACAAGTCTAGAGTTGTGTTATCTTGGTAGCTTTAAAAAAGAAGTGGATTAGGTTGCATGCATGTTTTATAATTCTCTTACGTAGCTTTTAGCACTGAGGTTCCTGGGAAGGGAGGAATCTATAGTTGTCCCAACATGGTTATCTAACAGAAATCTGTTCAGGCTGTGTCTCAGCTTTTTCAGGAAATATGGCACAGTTTTCCTCTCAAAAATACTTTCCATTACATATATAAATTCAAGATCCATGCAGCACTTTGATGGTATGGCAGACATACTTGTGTGTTCCTTCTTTGTAGCTGTTACAAAATACAGTGCGCAAAATTTACTGAATGCTGGAGGTCTTTCAGAGGAGCATGGATTAAGGGATATCTCAGTAAGTTATCTAAACCATCTCCTTGCTCTGAAATTGGATCAAATCTGCCAAGACTAACTACCAAGTGTTTCTATAACTCTCAAAAGCTTCCAGTGAAAAGGATCCCATGACCTTGTAAGCAGCATGTATCACTGCTGAACTGTACCACTGGAGAGTTACCACAGCAAGAGTTTATCCCTGTGAGTTAAGTCAATTGTTTACTGTTCTCATTGGCAATAGATGTGATAGATAGTGCCTTCATTTGAACATTGCTATTGTCTTCTTCTAGTCTTCAAAATAAACCCAGTTAATTGAATCACTCTTCCTAGGTCACATCTAACTCTAGTGATTGCTGGTGCTCTGGATCCTCTCCAGTCGGTGCTCCTAAATTGTATGCTCCAAAATGTGACCAAAGTGCTGGCTGAGGCTAGTGCAGGGTAGCTGGGACAACTAACCTCTGGCACTTGCATTCTGTTAGCGTACACTGGAATTATATTAGCAACATCCTAGGTCCATTTTGGTACCACTAATAATCTCCTTTGTGTCCCTCTATTTAGTGTCCACAGAGCTGTCTCTAATGGATCTCAGACCGGACTGTTCACAGTTCATCCAAGTGTGGTATCATGGCGGAATTTTCCAGATGTCCTCCCTTACTCTTTAGTCTGTGTTGTTCATGAACACACTGATGGGATAGACCCCAGGCAAAGCCTTGCATGACCCTGCTTGAGTAACTTCACAGGTTCCCAGTAAGCCTTTGGGAACTGCTTTTTGAGAGCACTTTATACTGCTGTGATTTTTCCTTGTGGTCCTTATGGATTGGAGCTCTGTATTTCACCTGTGAGGACTTCACAAACTGACAATGTCAAAGGCCTTTAGAACAACAGGCAGATTTGGGATCTTGTGTGCCTGTGGGCACCAGGGTGGTTTTCACAAAGAAGGAGATGGATGGTAGTGGGGTACAGCATACTTAATTCCTGACAAATCCTTATTGTCTGACTATTGCTGGGTTACTTTTTCCTGTGCATTTACTAAGAGAATTTTATCAAAATGATTCTAGCCTTTTTTTGAGATTTAAGTTGACTGACAGAGTCCCTGTATTTTTAAATTCCTTGTGCTTGTCCCACTACTCTCTTGGGCTCTTTTCTATGCTCTATAAGTTCTCAGAAAGCAACACTCATGATCCAAAGTAACGTGGCTGATTGCTGGAGCATCCTAGGGTAAGACTAATTAGTTGTTGCCAACTTAATTCCATCAAAGTGTTCTGCCTATTTTAGCTTATTCTTTTAACTTCTTAACATGTTTTGTTTAGTTAACTTTTGACTTAAGTCAAAAGTGCTGTTTATTACTTATTTGTGAATCTTATCTTTGATTGTTTTTCCCTTCCTCATCAAGTAATAGACCTATACTTAACTTTATCCTTTCATAGATATTTATAGGCTTTGTATCTGCCTTTTAGAACCCCAGCTGTGTTTTTAGACTCTGCTAATGAAGGTGTTACTGTATTGACTTTTGAGCTATCTAAAACCCAGTCACTCAGGATCCACACCCTTTTGTCTGCAACCATTGAGGCCCACTCTTTGAAAATCCTTTTTATTTTTTTACACAGTTTGCCCACTGTGAAGCTGTCAGAATTTTTATATACTCCGTCCTGATAAGTTCGAGGTCCCAAACGTGCCAGAGCATCTCATTAAAGTTTGAGCTCTGATGAGTATTTACTTACCTACATGCTGGCAGTGAGAAGGACCAGGCTGGCCTGATGAATCTCCTGAATGTGCAGTAGCTGTTATGCTGTATATAAAACTGCATAGCCCTAATTAGACTAAATGGTCGAGTGATTTTTCCCCAGACACCACTCTGGCCATTTCTTCTTCTGGTTTTCAAGACTGTCCCTGTACTTTAATCATTACTGCCTGTCTTTTCCATATGGATGCCAATGCAATCCAACCCCTCACAAGAGTATATTGTGTCTGTCTTCTTTACCCTTAGTTTACTGATAACAGTGTAATACCCAAGCTGCCTTTGGGTCTTATCAGGTGCTTTGCGAACTGAAAGTATGCTTGGAAAACAAATGCACAGGAATTGTCAGGATACTCACAGACCAACAGGATAGGCCTAAATATTAGGCCTAAGATGTCTTCTGGGGAAAAAAAAAAAAAAAAAATTCTAAAATGATTGTATGTGTCCTGCTGGTATTCAGACTTGTTCTTATGGTCATTACTTTCTGTTACAGTTGAGCTTAATGCAGTTGCATGTTCTGTTCTTGAAGGAGACACAACTCAGATTTCCTGTGGCAGTGGGCTGTGTGCAGAGTGGGAACTGACCAGGATAGTCTCTGTGCAACGAAGCTTCCTTACTTTCCACACAGAAACAGAGGGAAAAATAATTTTCATTTGCGACTAGATTTCACTTGCTGCATGTTGTATTTAGAATGCAAGTTTAGATTCATTGTGATTTTAGAAAAAATTGCTTAACCCTGGGATAGGTTTTCTAAAGGGTACCTACTGCTTTTACCAGATCAACTCTAGAAGAGAATGTAGTTCTTAGTGGGATCTAAGAAATAGTGTTTATTAAGGACCATATTAAATAAGGTTAAGAAATAGTAAATAGCTGTTTTTTTCTGCTGCAGTAAATCTTTCAAAGAATTTGCTGTTTTGCATCTGAAAGCAAGAGCTGTTATGCAGCTGAAAGAATGTGACAGTGGATCATAATCGCCACTAGCGGAGGAGGACAACTTCTCAGCTTCTGGGCTGCTTTCTAAATGGACAAAGCCTGCCTGTATTTTTATCAAACAATAATTTAATTGTACATCACTGAAGTCAGCAGGAACTTAATTTTGTCATATGCTAAATATTCGCATGCATGTGCAGAAAGCAGCTAGCTTGAACACCTTTGTAAAATCTATAAATCACATACGTTACTAAAATCAGTGTAATTGACGTCTGTATATCAGAAGACAATTTCTGGAGGCAGGGAGATGCAGTATTCTGTCCTAGAAAACATATACAGTGCTGTACCAAGACAGACTTTACAAACTGTAATTGATGAAGTCATAAGATCTTCTTGGACTATAGTGACTGTAGTCCTCAAAATTTCTCCTTTATTGGAAACACTGTGTGGGTGGTATGACTCTGTGGACCTTAGAGAGGCTAGTGCCCCATGGACAGAGATTTGGATACCACTTTCTTAGGCAATTCTGAAATTATTTGCCTCTTGCTTGCTCTGTGGCTCCAGGCATTTTCTCAGGACCCAGACATCTCTGTGTTGTCCCTCCCGACTTCCCTACTTGGAGTGGTTGAATATGTAGGAGCACAATCATGCAACAATAAAAATGTCCAGTGTAAAGCTACTAAGTGCTAATACTTCCTTGACTGTGCTATTTTCAGTCAGTGGTGGCCAGACTTCACCTTTCACTCCATACAAAGGGACAGAAGCAACCTGATGCTTTCTGGGGCTGCTCTGCTGACTACCTGCCACTCAACATGAGGCTCGTGGAGCCACACAAGCAATGCAACTGGTCATGTCTAAGAGGCCCTGGCTAAAACAGAAAGGGAGGTATCTTAAAGGCAATCCTGTTGTTCCTATTTGTGAAAATAGGCAGCTGGGTAGAGAAAAGGCTCTCTCTGATTATGGGGCAGGATGGTGGTTTAGAGCTGCAAAGTAACATCCTGCAGTGCTGGGCACTAGAGAAACCCTTGAGAAATGCCTAAACCACAAGACATATTTCAATTGGTGCTTGTATTCCTATAGTCAGGAAGGAGAATTCACGCTGAAGCACCTGATACTGAGTCCCTTTGCAGAGTATGGGCAAGTGAGCCTCTGGAAGAGTCTGACAAACAGGGGGCCAGGTTGTGGCTGGGAGCAGGGAAGCAGCATGGAGTCAGTATTTCTGCAAGAGATCAGCAAACATCTTTCCCTTGATAGCTGCACGAGGAAAGGAGAAGAGGGAAAGGCAGGATCCCAGTTAGAGACTGTAAGAACTGTGCATTAGCTTGTGAAATGTTTGCTTTTGAGCGCTTGAGGCTGGCTCAGAATTGATTGATGGCTAATGATGGTCAAGGTCCATTTAAAGGCAATAAACTAACAATGTCTTGAAGAGATTGTACTTTATGTGGCACCCATGACAGATACTTTGCAAGTACCAACACACTATCTTTCTAACTAATGTGGTAATGAATGTGCTAATGCTTGAGTGTTTTGTTAGTTTTTTTTTTCCTCTTCCATCCCTCCTTGTTGTGGGTATGTCTATACCAGACCTCCACGTGCTGCATTGATCCTTACCCAGATGCTCATCTCTTCAAGTACTCTTGAACAGGCTTGTACATAATTGTTGTCTCAGGAAGGGAAAATCTGAATGTCAACTTAAACAAAACTGATGCTGAGACTTCAGTGTACATTTATGAGCTGCTTTTGACCAGAATTTGACTTCAGCAAATGACATGCTGTAGAGCTGGAAGGGAGAGGATGGAAGTCCTTCCATTTCCAGGAAGCTCTGTGGAAGGAAATGAACAGGAAGGCCCAGCAAAAGCAGTCCCTGTTCAAGAAGAGTCTAAAACAGAGGAATGGGAACATTGAAAAGTTCCACCAAAGCAGCAAAGTTGTCAGCTAACTCGACAGCCAAAAAGTGCTGCCTTCCAGAATTTTCTTAGCAAAAAGCTCTCACTCTTGGGCAGGTATGAGCTCTACCGAGAACTTGCTGACTTTGTTGCTAAAACAGATTATGAGAGAAAATACTGAAATATTATTCCTCCTGAAGGTTAGTTGTCCAGCTTCTTAAAACAAGTAAAGCTGTTACTGTCTCCTTGCAGAGTGAATGGAAGCAGATTATAGTGAAACAGATGGTGCAGAATTTAACTTAAAATCAAGATTCTTGCAGAGATTCTTGCAGTCTGTCTCAAGCCATGCTCAGGCAAAGTGGTGTGCGGAGACATTAAATAAATAATCCCACTGGTCACCCTTGGGTCAGTTTCTTAGTTACAAGATTTCAGAGTACAGGACACGTTATTTATTTTTGAGAAAGGCATCCCTGTTTTTCCTAAGATGTAGGAAACACCACCTGTTTTAAGAGATGGATCCCAATCTGTCGATTCATATTGTGTAGAAACAGTCCTTTTTTAATTTAAGAAGGCCTATCAAAACCAGCATCATTATTTATAATCCTTTTTTGTCTTCGAGTGGCTAGCATTTTCTAGTTTTTCCATTCTTATGGCAGTCTTTTCCTCATCCCTATTTCCAGCTAGCTTTCTAGGAGAGCTATATAAGTCTTTCCTCTCCAAGAACATGCGTCAGCCACCATTTTTATTCCTAATAACTCCTCCATCTTCCTCTTTACTGTGGAATAAATCACAGCCACTCTCTCTGCATCTCCAAGTGAATGTCTAACCAAAAGCTGTAGCTCCATACCCCTGAAAGAAAGCCCTTAACCTCTTGTCCATGTCTCTTCTACCCTTTAGTCTTTCTTGTCCCTTTGGGTTGTTCATGAGCCCTGGGTTTGGGTCACATGGTTTGGGTCTCCATCTAAATCCCTTTGTACAAGTTAGAAGTCTTGCCAATTCTGCCTTCCTTAGTCAATGCTTTTTTCCAAGTCCTTGGCATCTCCTCTGTGCAGCATCCTGCCCTTTAATGTACAACCTTCAACAGATGTGTCCTGACCCTGCCCATTGCCCAGAGTGGGCACCCAGAGAGTGGGTGTCCAGAGAGCTGCCCAAAAGACAGTTGTTCTCGTCTGTTGGTTTTTTCATATTCATCTCCTCTTTTTACCATCCTCATTCTAGACCTCACTGCCTTCCTTCAAAACTCTGCATCCCAAAAGTTGGTAGCCGCTGCCAGGCTGTTCCTGTTCTCCTGATCTCTCTCCTTGCTATTTCCTAGCATCTTCCCACCTGCTGCCTTTGCAGCACCCACCAGTGGGGTCTCAAATAGCACCCGGCACCAGTTGTTTCCAGCTCCATGGACAGGGCTCTTTGGGCACTTCCCACATGCACACTGGTCACAGCCTCACCATCCTTCTCAGGCCACGTTCCTCCTGTGTAACAGGTACCTTGCTATGACAGAAGTTGTCACAGCTGATGGATATTAAAACAACTTTTTATCTGCCTTTTTGTGTTCTTCACTGGATAAATAGTTCATGAGCAGCAGAGGGGCTCTTGCTTCTTCTTTTTCGGTCAGTTAATTGATTACTCCACAAAGTCTTTGCTTTTCAGACTATGTATTTTTTTAATTTGTATTTACTGCCTTGATCCTTAATGCCCAAACTCATGCAAAGGCATCTTTTTAAGACAACATTTCCATCTGTCATGACGCCTTCTCCTTTTCGGCCCTCCATCACAAGTGACCTTATTTAGTGACAGGGAACTGGCAAGTCAGAGATGTAAGGGTAAGACTTGGGACCAGATGGGGCAGAGAACAGGGCTGCACATCCACAACCACCCCAATGCCCTCTGGTCACTGCTTGCTGTGCAGTCGTCAGCACAGCAGTGGACAGGTAGGTTTTGTACTGCAATGTTAATGTTCAGCTGGTAAAGAGTTACCCCAGGGAGGAGGGCTTGGGAGGGCCCCGACCTCTTCTCCCCACACTTAAAACCACTGTGATACTGAGCAGCCCTTGTTCTAAGGTGGGAAATCAGACAGCTCTTTAAAGACTTTGAGTGTGTTTCACACCGTGGATTTAAGGTAGTTAGCTCCCAGGTCAAGGCTTACCACTCTGGTTTAACCCCCAGTGAACCCTGAACTGCCAACACCTTGCAGATTGGCTTTGCTGAATTTCGAGCATCTCCTGCCCAACCTGTTTGCTTCTCCCTCTTTCTTGTGCTTCATCTCATTTAGTTTTCATTTCGTGTACTTCTGTCTGGAGAGACATACCTTGTGTGAGAGGAAATGAATCCCCAGCCCGCCCACTCTCCTCAGCACAGTGCATAGTGAGAGTGGGCAGTGTAAAATCCACATGAGGGATCCCACCTACATAGCTCAAGTGCTGAACAAATCAGAGGAGCAGGACTTGCTGAGTCCAGCCCTTTCATTTTGGATAATGGGGCAAGAAGCTGGTCACTGTTTTGTAGCATTTCCCTTTAATTTTTGTGGCATCAGTCACAAATTAAAAGATCCTCTCAGGATCATTTAATGTGCCTTAGTCCTCTGTAAATTATCCAAAGTGTTGCTTGCATGTGTGTTCTGCTGTATCCTGTATTTTCCAAAGCATAGCTGCTTTCTGGGCACAAACAGCCAGGTCCTGCATTTGCTCACCTTGACCGTGGCTCTGCATAAATACAATTCATGTATGTCTTGAAATGGGCCCATGAATTGGCAAAAGCGTGACTTGGGTGCTGATTCAGTTGGAGTAGGATTAGCCCAAACTTTCAAACTTCCTTTGTAGATGCCATCTCTTCCTGCACATAAATTTTCCCTTTAAAAAAAAAGTAAATCCAAGCTGTTTACAATCACAATTTATAATTATATATTTTCAGTCTTAATCTTTTGCTGTTTCAGACAGATCAACAGGGTTACTCCTTCAAACAGCTACTAGGGTATTCCCCTTCCATGGTGATTTAAATTAGCCAAACAATAACCCTTTTGGTAATTAAAACACCCCAAAAAATCAGAACAGAAAGTTCCCCATTTAAATTCATGTTAAACCAGTTGATCAGTGTGACATGATTAAAATCTTGGAGCCAAATCCTCCTTGTCTTCTTCATGTAAGTGGTGCTTTTGAGAGCAAAGGGATGAGTGAGAACAGCATTTAGTCTATACATTAATAATGTATATCCTTTGACTGACAGGGAATGGGTTGGAGGAACAAATGAAAGCACCCTGGGGTAAGAGGAAGAAAGCCTCAGTTTGCCGCTGCAAACTGCACAGGCATAAAAGTACATTTTGTTCCACTGTTAAATAAGGAGATTGAGGACATAATACTGTCTCCTTCTGCAGCCCTTCCGTTTTCTGCTCTTGGCAGAAAGGATAAAACTGTCCACAGCTGTAATTGTTCTGTCCAGCGCTCACATGCCTGGGAGAATTAATCACGATCTGCAGAATCTACTCCTCTGAGCTGCAAAGCAGCACACCCGTGTATGGCAAACATACACAACCTGTGAGCCCGAGCCACCAAGGACTCTGCCCTCCGTGTCCCAGCACGGCACCCTGCAAACCTGTCGGCTTCACGGCTGGGCTGGCTCATGGTGCGCATCCAGAGCATCCTTATTGCACCTAGCTTTGTCCTGGTCAGAAAGGCATTGCTGTCTGTCCTTTAATTAAAGCCATTTGGAAATGGATCTGTGGAGACAAGAACCACAATCCTACATGAGCAGCCCCAGACCCCATAGCTGCAGTGTGGGCAAGACACACTGGATGACTCCAGTTGGTGGCATAAGGCTCCTACTGCCCATGAGCAGCCAGAGCCATCCTCAAGCCTTCATGGCTTCATTTGTCTGAGGGGTTTAATGTTAATTTAAGTTGGATTTACTGATTTCCTTCATTTCCAAGTTGTTTATGTTTTTTTGCAAGAGGAATTCTAAACAGACATTATCTGGTGAATTCAATAATATGAGGGAAACAAAGCAAATTCTAGGAAAAAATTACCTCAAATTTTGCACAATGTAATAACACTGCACTTCTACCATCCTTCCAGCCATTTGATAGTGATTGTTGTAGTTAAAATTAATTCGCAATGTTCCTGTCTAGCTTTTGCCAAAGCAGCTCTTCCCTATTTATTGCTGGGCTGTTTATCTGGATGATTTTTGTATTCACATTGTACTTGATATTTTTCATGCCTCCAGAGCAAAGTGAGAATACTCCTGCATCAATGCTGAATCTAGCCAGGGAGGGTGAGTCAGCTTTTCACTTCCAATCATAAAATTAAGGCTCAGTTACCAATGAAGACCTGCTAATCAGGGTAAGCACCTTGCCATTTGTTTGGTCTTGAGCATGTAATTTCTACTGAGATATAACTATTACAACAAAACCTATTAAATGAAGCATGTTTGGATGCTTCACAGCCCTAGGGCAGGATGATGCCCTTGCACCTGGGCAACCCTTCAGCAGATCAGCTGAGCAGACCCCTGTGCAGCTGCATTTCTTCCCCAGCGTGCCCCTGCACAGGGTCATGGCTGGGACACATTCCCAAGGCCAGCTCCACGGGAATGCCTGCAGCTGTCGAGCCTTGGGGGTGGATTGGGATTTCCACAAGCAGACAAGCCTGGTGTTGAGACCCAAGAGGATGAGGGAGGACAGCAGCATATGCAGGGCAGGGGTGTGACTGCCCCAAGTGACATGGGAGGTTCTTGGGGTGAGATGGGCACTGGGAGGGTTGTGAAAAATAATAGCCCAGCTCATTAGGCATGATTATGTAACATCATAAATTCTTTACAACGTATAAAGAACCACTAAGAAACAAAAAATGTGTAATCATCATGTGCACTAGTTTCCATTCTGTAATTTGAAAGCACTCTTCAGTGGCTGAAAAGCAAAGTGCCTGTTTCCAGATCTTCTTTTGGCCAACAAGAGATGTCCCCAGGAGGCACAGGTGGGGCTCAGCATGGGGGGGAAAGGGGAAATGTCTTCTCAAGGTGCTTCATTCCTATATGGGTTTTGACAATTAGTTTAGAAAATACTTGACTTCCAGAAGGTCAATCATCTTAAGGGCAGTCCTGCTCCTAAAAGTCTGAATGGCTTTAGAGCATGACCCAAGCTTCTGGCTTTCATGTATAGGCCCACACATCTTAGTTTAAAAATATAAGTAATTTTTAAAAAGTATTTCTCCAAAGCTTTGGTGCCAGCCAAGCTGCTTTTGAGCAGAAGCAGGGGATATTGCAGGTCTGCAATCCCAGTGGCAGGCTGAAACCCAGGGTGGTGGCACCAGCCAGCCACAGATGACTCAGGCTGTCCTCAGGCCAGGGCTGCCTGTTGCTCAGCCGTGTGAAATGGTATCTGGCCATGCAGCCCTTACCCTGAGGTCTGGGGAGCCTGAGGCTGCCTGGCAGGAGATGGGGAATGGCAAAGAAGGTGGTGAGGGGACAAACCAGTGGGGAGAACTGGGACAGCGGGTGAGGAGAGAGCGAGCGATTGACCTAGATGAGAGTGGGGAAGTGGGGACAGGTTGAATGACTAGAGACTGACATGAGCAGGGGGTTGAATGAAACAGGTTGGGAGCTGCTGGGCTGGGAGCAGGTCTTGGCACCCCTAGGGATATTCCCTCCCAAGCACAAAACGGAGCCCAGGAGTCTTGTGCTGTGAGCAAGCCCTAGTGAAACTGGATGTCCACGGCAGGGGAGAGTGCCAGGACCACGGGCTGGTAGCTCTGTCCACGTGGCCCTGACCAGCACTGGAGGGCTTGCTGCATTTTTGTTTGGTACTGGAGGGGTTAATTCCACATACAGAACCCTGTGGGAAGGTAGCAACGCCAGACACCCACAGCTGGGAAATACCACCTACACAAGCCTAAATTCAGCCTCTGGAAACCAGTTACTGTGATACAGTCTCTAACGGCAGCCTCCCAGGAATCCTTCCCCGCAGCACAGGGCCAAGCACCCTCCCTGTGCTCCCATTACAAGAGAAGATGCAATTCCCCCTGCAAGGACACACGGCCTCTTGCTCAAAGGAAGAGACAACCCCATTCTTCCATCATTCATATTTTCTTCGTTAGAACCTGATTTAAGTTTGAAATGATGATTTGATCAGGGGTTAATGTTCATTCAGGTTGGATTTTCTGCTTGCTTTTGTTTCCACCAGGACACCATCATTTGCTGGTCCATCAACAGGGGAAGGCACAACCCCTCCATAGATGCTGGTGGTCCTTCCTGCCCCGCTCAGTGGCTCAGCAGCAGAGTTCCTGCCAGCTTAGGTGATGCTTAGTGCCTAAGCCAGGCTTATGCCCATGAACAATTTAAACCAGGGGAGCTCCCCTGAACCAGAGACCCCACTTGCTAGTACCCATGTTACTGGTATAAAAATCAGGAAGGTCGTGACCAGCAGATCATAAGCTTCTCCTCCTGCAGGCCTTTGGGTAGCTAGCCAGTAGCAACTGATCCTTGGGAACTGTATGTAAAACCATTTTTTTCCAGCAAAGGACTGGTGGTGTTTTGGGATGATCTCCTTGCATATCACTCCAAGGCAGAAAAAGCAGACTTGGCCATAAGGTGTGATAAACTGCTGGAGTGTTTGAAAAATCAAACCAGAAGCTTCTAGAGAGTTGTAAGATGCTTGAAAATGAGGCTTTATATTTGGATATTTGAAGTTATGAATTGGTTCGTAATTTCTGCGCTAGCAGCCCTGCTGCCTTTGGCTCATGCAATTTGGATGCTCTGGGTTTCAGCCTGCCACTGGGATTGCAGACCTGCAATATCCCCTGCTTCTGCTCAACAGCAGCTTGGCTGGCACCAAAGCTTTGGAGAGGCCGCAAATTAGTGAACTTGTGTCGTGGTCCCTGGCAGATCAATGCCAAAATGTTAATGGTGAGACCAAGGGCTGGTGCCTGCTTCGACACTAGGTGGGTGCTGCCGGGTTTTCTGAGCCCAAGGATCAGAGGTGTAAATCCCACTGACTTCCTTGGGGGCTGTAAGAGAGGTCTGGCCTGTATGATGTGGCACTGTCAGGACCAGCCCAGCCTGGCCAGGCACAGCTCTGAAACCAGATAGTCCCTGGCACCATCACCCACCCAGTACTGAACATTGTTTGCGCTTGGCAGAGAGCTTGAACCTGGAGCTGGTGGATGCCCCCAGGCTAAGACGGACATCCTCCTCTCATTGGGCACACTGGGCTGGGCAGGAGAGATGGATAAACCAGCAGATCCTTCCAAACCAAAAGGAAAGTTTTGGCCTCCTCTGGGAGATGGTAACAGTCCAATAAAGAGAAATGCGTTTGTGACCAAGAGCACCGCTTTCGTTATAACTCTGCTCTTTTACTAAGCCAAAGGTGCAGGGGACGTGGTGCTCTCTCCAAGGGCTCCCGTGGGCTGCAGTGTTCCTCATGGTCACCCAAGACCTCCTGGGGGAGCTGGCTGCTTGTTGTCCTTTGGAGGTTGTGCTCTCTAGACAGTGGAGAGGAGCAGGGGGATGCTGTGCTCGTGGCTGATTCACCAGCTGGCTCAGCTGAGTTAATTTGTTCCTGGTTTAATGTTTGCTTTTAGCAATGGATGTATTAGACTCTCGGAAAATTAATTGTCAGGGTGACACAAGACCTTTGTGCTCTTTAGTACTAACCAAAGATAAATAGAGAGTTTCTTCTGTGAACGTTGCAACTCTAAGATTTGCCCATATTCTCCAAGTGTCACTGTGGTATGGTCAGTTGCATTGCAATTGCTGGTGTTTTGGCATCCTTTTTTAACTTTTCTTTTTCTCAGCTCAGTCCTCTGCTGAGAAAACCCTCATGGTCCCCCTCTCTTGTGCAAACGTGTCTTTTCACACACGGCCTGCTCAGGTTTTTCTCTCTCTCCTCTTTTCCTCACATAGCTCCTGGGCCAGGGATCCTTTCCGAGCTGCCCCACACCCCTACAGTATTATACTACCTTTCTTCCTTTCCCTCAATGCCTTGGGTGCCCAAGAAATCCCCTTAATTATGGCATGCCCAAATCCCTCCTTCTTTCTTTGGAAGACCATAGGAGGTCCTCACCTATACAGCTAAAGCATAGAGCCAAATCCATGGGGCCAATCCAGCTGGTGTGCTGCCAACCAGAGTCTAGAGTAAGGCAGGACTTTCCCTCCTGCCTTCCCCTCCTTTCACAACCTCCTTTTGCCTCAGAGCCCAGTTTGCATGGCCCTGACATGGGCTCTGCAAAAACTCAGCTCTGTGAGCCAGCATCTGTGGCACATACCAGCCTCTCAGAAGAACACATGGCATTTTGTCTGGCATTCCACAGTATTCCCGATCTTTGCACAGAGCTGGGGCTCCTGCACTGCATGGTGTGCTGGAAGGTAGTGGGGTTTGGGGCATCAGCATTAAACATGATGTTTATGTTATAGCTAAAACTTTCCTGGTTTATGGTGGAAACTGCTGATTTGCATCATGGTGAATGCGGACTGGATGCTGCAAATAGGGCTTATGTACATATTTCAGAATCAAGGAAATTAGGAAGAGGAGGCTGAAAGAATCCCTTTATCCTTTGCCTTCATGGGAGAGCTTTCACACGGTGGCTTGCTCTGGAGCTTCTGGAGCTGTTGCTGATGGAGCATCAGGATGGGACCCCAGGATGCCAGTCTGCCTGCTACAATGGAGAAACCTCATCATGAGTGAGTGCTCCTTTTCATGAAGAAAGAGCAAAAATCCACTGAAATGCACCTTTCTTCAATATTCCTGGGTTATGGTGAACCTAGTGTAGTACTAGCAGAGCAATCATAACGCTGAGTAATACAAAATGCTGCATGAATAGCTACAAAAAAAAAAAAAAAAAAAAAGAAAAAGTCAGCAGTGGTTGGCTAGATGTGTCTCAAGTCACACAGCCAGTGTCAATCCTGTCTTGCAGCAGCCTGATAAGCAGTAAGGTATTCCAAGACACTTCTAAGTCTGTTTTCTGTAGTTTCTGTGAGTAAGTCCTTCCTGTAATTGTCCCATCTGCACTCTGGGGCTCTCCTGGTGGCTGGGACTCATCCTCCTGCATAACCAGCTGCTCAGAAAGCAGCTCCTCTGCCTTAATGGGTCCAGGAGTTCTGCTGGCAGGAGTTCTCATCCTGCTGGCAGCTCCTAAGGGCAGTCCTGGGTCTGTTGCTGGCCTCCTGGAACACAAACCCTGGCTCAGGGTAATGTGCAGTATATCTTTCCTTGGTAAGCATATTCCTGGGGGAAGTGGGGCAGCAGCAGTTTAACACACAGTTCCTTACCCTGGAGAAGGAAATGCAGCTTCTGTGGAAAGGGCAGCATCAGCTTGTCGCAGTCACAGGCTCTGATTAGCAGGCGAGGATAGCGGCACCAGGCTGCTGCGTAAGCAGGTACTGAGGCAGAGCATCCCTCACCTCTGCAGCAAGGGAATGGGCTGCAGTCCAGCCATTCCCTCGGCCAACTGAGCCCTTGGTTTACTAAGAGCACAGTGGCCCCAGCCCAAAAGCCACCCAGATCACTGCAGAGAGGCAGTGTGAGCCCTCACTCACACCAAGCAGCGACCAGCAGACTCCGTTCTCTTTGCATCCTGCACTCTGAGAAGCTGAAAACACATCTGCACTGTGTGTTTGACAGCTGGGGCGTCAATTCTGAAGGCTGCCAAGCTGATAACAGAGCAGAACCCAAATAACCCACGTTTGCTAGAGCTGGGCTCCCACCCCAAGTGCTGCAGAGATGCTTACTGTTCTGACTCATGCGGTTTGTCACAGGGTCTCTTCTCGATCACTGTATTCCTGCAGAGCAAATAGCAGCTATTTTCACTGTCTCATCTCTTTACCTACCACATTTAATCCATATTTTTCTAATAAGATTATTTTCATATTGCCAGAGGCCTCTAGGAAGGCCTGTATATCTAGCCTTGTCTACCATAGCAGTTCTTCCTAACCTCACTCACTGGAGCAGCTTGTATAGCTTAGCCAGGGTTCAGCAATATAAAGGCCTGTACAAATTTGTTTTGCCACTGAGCTCTCAGCAGTAATTAGTTTAAAGAAACCAAGGGCATATGAAGTGGTCCCATGAGAGCAGAGGCAGCTTGACTTGGGCTGTTGCCATGGCCTCTTGCAAACAGCTCCTGAGGACATCTCTGCCAGCAAGGCGTGAGGCCAGGAAACAGGGACTCCTCCAGACCTGCTTAGCTGTCAGGTGTCACCACCCTCCTTGCTGGCCATGGCAACATCTCTGATCAGAAGATGCCTCTTCCCCACAAGACAGCTGAGTAATGCGCAGGCTTATTGTGCTGGGACAGCTCTGTCTCTCGGAAACTGATAAGCTGAGTTTTATAACTGGTATTCGGTAAGTGCCTTTACAGAAGAAGGTGAGGTTGGTCACTCGGAGTCAGGCCACCTGGGCATGGGAGCTGCCTGCAGCAGAGCCCATGTGCCAGCAGGAGCAGGGTGCACCAGGAAGGTACTTGCCCCAGCGCTCCTCCAATTTCCAGCCACTCAGAGCTAAACCAAGGGAATAAACCAAACCATAGTTGCATGACAAAGTCTTTTTTTTTTTCCTTGTGCAAATTTCCCCTGAGCTGCGCTGTTGTTATTGTGCAAAAAATAGAGCAAGATATGTATTAACTCTCAAAGGAAGGGAACTAGAAAAGCAAGCAGGAGCAGGGCACCCTCATTAACTCCTTTGACTGAAAGTGGGACACTCACCTGCAGCAGCAGCCTCTGCCTGGGCAACAGCCGCTCACCCACCAGCTGTGGGCAGTGGGTGGGCAAGGGGGGTTGTGGATGATACTGAGATGTGAAGCCACAGCCCCGGTGCAATTCTGAAACATGAGAGACCCGAAAGGGCTGTGGACCAGCTGACAGTCTACCAGGTGCCACAGAGGGCAAGTCCTGGGTTTTAGGCAGAGGCAGGCAGGGGTGGATGTCTGAAACCCTGCTATCACCCTGGTGCTGGAGCACGTGATGTTTTCATGAAGTGCTTGAGTAACCTCTTCTTACAGCCGAGCAAGAATAGGGAGATTTTAATGCGACCTGGGCTCTGTTTCATGCAGCCCCTCTGAGTGCCCCCAGCTGAAGCAGCACTGAGGGTCACCTCTGCACCCAGGGCAGACTGAGCTGCAGCCACTGCTGCTGAGCTGTGGAGCTGCAGAGATGCACCTGCCATTAACCAGCACTGGCGCTGCTGGCAAAGCACCCTCTGGGCGCACATTACAAAATACTCGCCTGGGCTGTAGGCATGAGGCATTCCTGCTGTTCCCTGAGACACCTCCAACACCCCATGGCTGTCTGCCTGTTCCATTGTCCCCCCCTAAAGCACAGGCCAGGGCTGAAACAAGGCCAGGGACTCAGCCAACTTGGTCTGAATGCCCTGTTTCCGACAGTTATGAATATCCTAAGAGCCTTTTCTACCCCTCTTTCCCATTGGGATTTGAGAAGATGGTAGTGTTGGAGAGCTGCAGCCAGCACTTGAGCCAGCTCAGCTGAGAATCTGGAAATCAATATGAGTCAAATTTTGTTCAGGTCCGTTAGTAATTGCTCTGTTGGATGCTGTGGTAGAAATAAGGATGTGCACTCAGCTGTGAGTCCCTGCTTTGTTTTGTGTTGGTCTTCTGATATCAAAGTGATCAGTGCCTGCATTTAATCTTTAGCCTAATAATGGCAAAACATTTGGCATATTTTATATATTCAGGGCTCAGTTTTTGCCTTTGGTGACAGGCAGTGCTTTCCAGAGAAGCAGAAGCCTTTGAGCAGCCCAGCGCAGTGCATCACTGCAGTCTGAGAGGGGATGCAGAGCAGAGATGGAACTGCAAAAGAAGCCTCAATAAGAAAAATAATTAAACTCTAGCACAGTTCCTGGTCATTACCCAAGCAATATCTGGCTGGAGTACTGGAGCCATCATGTCTACCTCTGTAAGAAAAAGCCACAGATATTTTACACATATGGAAACTGCCCATCATGAAGAAACTCTGAAAGTTCTGCTGGGGTATCATGAGGGAGTGGAAAAATTACCTTAAAACCAGGAGAGAGTAACTGAGCATCATCTCACTTTCTGGTTTGCTGAGCCATCCCAGGGAAGAAGTGGTTCATAGACTGACAGCAGGGGCTCTAATTCCCTGTAGACTTGGGAATTGCAGCCCAGGGATGCTCAGCACTGTCCGTGGGGTGCGGGTGGCCGTGGCACCACAGCATGGGGAGATGCAGGAGAGAGGGGGACATGGCCTGAGACATGCTGGGAATAGACATGAAACCACCAGTCTGCTTTTGCTTAGGATTTTATGGCTCTCCCTGGTTTTAGCTATATGTGCAGAAACATTTGAAGGGCTTTTTGTTTGCAGCTGCCAGGAGAGCATGATGCCATGCTGGGACTCCTCAAAATTCATCCCCTAGCTACTATACTAGGAATTATTGCTCCTACCTGCCATCCCCCAGGGTGCAAGGACAGCACTGCTGGCAGCAGGGCGAGGGGCTGGAGGGGGGCACAGGCTGGAGCTGATAGGCATCAGCCCCTGCCAAAAAAATACAACCCAAGAGCTTGCAGGGCTGGGGCTGCAGCACCTGCACACTGGGGAAGCCATACATTTGTTTACTGCAAATGTCTCCATAGAAACTCCTTCTCTGGGGCTGAAGATGTGGATCTGAGCTGCAGAGGAGCGAGCTTTCTGCCCCCGGCACACCTCCGTGAGCGGCCTCGGCAGTCTCCATGGCAGAACTGTTTGGCAGGAAATAATTCAGACTAATGTATCCCCCTGCGCTCCTGAAATTGTGTGGAATTTAAAATGCTAAATGAACTAAATCATTCTAAGTGTGCAAGCACTGTAATTGTGAAGAGAGGCAAAGTATAAAGCCTGCCTGTTCCAATGCTTTCCAGCTATAATTCTTGAAACCATCTCGTTTCAAAACAGACTGAGCTAAGAAGCAGAGAAACTGCACCAACAAAGAGCTGCTCCAGACTTTAAAAAGGCACCACAAACACTTAGGACTTTCAAAGGACAGAAACAGCTGTAATGATTTAATTCCTACACCATCCTTGGACAAACATAGTGTCCCATGCTACCAGGAAGGTCCCAGCTGTTGACATGAGCATGATAAAAGTGCCTTGCCACCTCTTGGCCTGTGATTGATGCAACCAACATGTGAGAAAAATACATAAAGCAAAAGAAAACAAATGCAAATTACCAAAATATCTAGAGAAGCAAAGCTGGTGACTAAACTGAGAGGTAACTTTTCAAGAGGCTTCACTGGGAAAGGGAAGATGAAATGTATGAGAGCAGAAAATTTGGTGAGCACAGCCTCAGGTGTGAGAGGCTTTTAGAGGCTGCAATGCCACAGTGGGATGATGAGAGAGAAGAATGAAAAAGTTGAGGATAGGAGAGGGAGCCAGCTGGCATCCCAGGTATTTGAGAAGCAATGAGAGGTGGCACAGTCCAGTTCTCCCTTGGACTAGCTCCTTTAAAAAAAAAAAAAAAAAAAAAATTATGGCCCTGCATCATGGCTTTTTCCTCCCAGGACAAGCCCAGGGGACAGGCAGTGTCCCTGGGGCAAGGGGCAAAGCCAAGGAGGCAGGTAACCCTCTTCCCTGGGTTACATGGCCAGGCAGCTGCTGCAGCACTGTGCCTCTCCACCCTCACCCTTCACAGGGGCTTGCACTGGGGAAACTGCCTTCCTGCTTTAGACCCCTGTATTCCACCATCAGGAAAGAAAGAACGAGGGAGCTTGTAATGCAAAAGCCCTTAATAAGAGCTGTGCTCTTATACCAGGCTGCACTTGCATGATAGCTTTAAAGATGCTACCATGTGGCAGCCCTGAAGTGACCTTTTAATTCTGCCTCCCTCTGTTTAATTACTTTTTTTCACATATATATATGTCTGGATTGTATCTGCTCTGAAGTCTCTATTGTCATCCTCTCCCTTTCCAATCCTCCTGTGCCTGACCCCCACCCACCCCCAGTGCTGTCTGTCCTGGAGCTGGGATTTTACTGTGCTGTGCATGCCTGCAGACGCCCCTGAGGAGCCAGAGCCACCCAGCAGGAGAGGTCACACAAACACGAGCGCTCAGCTAAGAATAAAGCAATAAATAATAATTAGTTTTGACCTTGCACCAGAGCCCACCATAGATCACAAGCTCATCTTTCCTGCAGCCTGGAGCAGGAGCTGGCCTGGGACAAACCTAACAGTCCTTCCCAGCAAACCTAACAGTCCTCATGGCAGTGGCAGTGCCCAAGCCCTGTCCTTCCACTTCAGCAGTTACCTCCTGCCTGCAAGTCCCTGGGCTGGTTGCTGGCAAGCTGTGGGCAGGAAGGAAGGCAGGAAGGTAAGAGGCAGGTAACAGCTTCTCCCTGCAGCCCCCAGAGCAGCTCCACCACCCCCTGCAATGTCACCCGGGTCCCAAATGCCCCTTGCCCAAGGGGACAGCAGCCCCCCACCACTGTGTCCCTGTGGAGATGCCAGGCAGAGGGAGCTGAGGAGAGAGGGACAGCTCAAGTGACACACTCTCCACCAATGTTAGGTCACTCCTTGCCCCCGCCTGGTGCTGGAAGCATCACTAGCACAAGCAGGACACCAGGCCCTGCTGCTCCTCAGGCATCAGTGGATTTGGCAGGACGTGTTGGGGCCATGGCAGGTGCCACTGTGAGCAGCTTGGTGGGTGTAGCACAGACAGTGGCTCTCATGCTTGGCCCTGTGTCCCTGGCAGCTGCCTGCTTGGGTCAGGGGAGATGGATGTGGCTGCTTTTATTTTGATTCCTTGTGGTTCTGCTGCCTTTGGCTTTCACCCTGACCAACAATGGGCCTGCAGGGCACAAATAAAGCCCAGCTGGGCATTGTTTTCCCCTTCTATAGGTTATATGCCACCAGGCTTTTCCAGGCTGGTCTCTGGCGATGTCCATATGAATCTACACCCCTGGGATATGCCACACCCACACCCCCCCTCCCGGGTTTCTTGTGGCACCCCTGGCAAAGCTGCCACAGGGGACAAGTTTCCCCTCTTCATCAGCCATGTGGATGTTGACAGCATTACACACAACCTGTATTGCAAAAACACGTATTTGTGGGCCCAGCCTCCCTCTCGTCAGGTACTAATGAGGTTTTTGTGTACAGCTGCAGTGCCTTGTGTGGAAGATGGTGTTGGGTTAGATTTGGATTATTCCTGTTCTGCTGGTTTGTCTCTCGAATGTGCTAACTCAGGTACGCCTTGGCTGTGCTTACTGAGGGAGCCCCATCAAGGACCCTTTCAAAACATACCTGGCTGTTTGCTGGGAGCTGCAGCTTTGTCTGAAATGGATAGCAAGGCCTTCTGGTAGGCCTAAAAATAACTATTTGGCTCAACTGCTCCTTGGTCATTGAGGCACTTGGAAAATATTGATTTTAATTTCTGCTAAAATAAATAGGGTTTATTGTACCTTGTGATTTCCTTGCCAGTGCCATGGGTGGGCCACCAGCAGTGTGCCCAGCTCTGGGGCCAGAGCAGTCAGTGCTGCCAGGGCTGTCAGTCCATTCCCACTGCTGGCAAACTGTATGGGCAGAGCACAGAACTGTGGGTCTTACAGAAACACACTGTGATCTCTTGGTTTGGAGTTCAATACACGTTCTAGGGAATTCTGACTCTTCTTTCTCTTTTGTCTTTAAAAAGAAAACATCATCCTGTAGCAGCCTGCTTCAAGTGTGGCTGAACACCTTCAACAGCAGCCTTGCTTTGCTGCCCAGAGCACATGACAAAGCTGACCTGTCCACAGCAGCGCTGTGGTTGCCCCTCAGTTGGCTTTTCTTTTAATGCAGTGACACTTCACCCGGTGTTGGGGAAAGCTGGGGACGAGGTGCTGGACTGAGGTGAAGTTGGAGCACGGTGGGTAGGAAACCCCCAGAGTACCAGCCTGTTGGCAGCTGCATTATCTGCAGGCTGTCCTGAGAGGGACAGGCACCCCCAAACAGCTGGCAAACACCAGGTGTCTCAGGCCGTGCTGGCAGACACTGTGCTGTCCCCTCACCTTCCCAGTGCAACCATCCCCACATCGCATTAAATCTCTGCTTGCTCATTTCTCTGCTGATTGATTATGCTGTTCCATGGATTCATCAGATTCTTGTGGCAGAGCCCTTATTTTTCTCTAACTGCTGCTACTGGCTTGGAGAAGGGCTTAATCAGTCTCATGGACCTCATCTGTCCCAGACCTACTGCACATTGCAACTAATTAATACTCAAATTGAGGTAACACTCACAGGCACTCGTCTTGTAAACAGCATGTAAACATAGATTTCCCTAGTCTAGCAAACAATGAGGGCATTTGAACTACACATTCTATTTTTTCAGAGCAAATTAAAACTGTGCTGTAAGCTGATGAGTGCCTTCCAGGACCTGGGGACCCCTGTGGATGGCCCATACCTATCCTGCCCTGAGGGTGTCCTTTCTTTTTATTGTGCTTCCAGCTTGAATACTGATGGTTAAATACATAAGATCTTTGGCTCCTAAAAGGTGCTATTCAAACAGGAACAGCATGATGTGCAAGACACAGGTGCACATTCTTGGGAGTTCTAAGGCCCTTTGAAAATGCTTTAAATAGGTCATCCTGTTTCCCTCCCTGTGCCCTCTAGTAATGATGTGTCAATACCACCCTTGCTCTCCAGGCTCCTGCTGTGTCTCTCTGCTGAGCTGGCAAAAAAGAAGGGCAGGTTTTTTACAGGTCCCTGGGAAACCAGAGATCCTGTTCATTGAAATCCACACCACCAGACAAATCATGACAAATCATCATTACTCTGAGATGCTAATGCTTGTGCTAGGTTTGGAGTGGGAACTCAAGTACCTGGGGCCTCAGGACCACTGGTGATCTCCCAAGCCCATCCAGTCTTCTTTTCTACATCCACCTCTCATGTGAAAGTCCCATTTTGGCTCTTGCCACTGCAGCTCACAGTCATTTCAGGATAAGCATCTATTCGTTATCATTCATTCCAGGTTGCTCACTCTGAGAGGGAGGACAAACAACTTCTGCATCAAGAGATAGCTTGCTGCTGGGATCACATGCCTTACAAGGCAACTTTTCTTCTGTGAAAGGAACCAGAAATTCATCTGAGGCTGCTTGACTTTGATTGCATAAGTCACCTCCACTTTAAAAACAAGCAAATATGCCTATTTAAAAGGAAATGTTTCCCAAAGACATTCATAAAGCAGCCCTTAGCTGGAATAAAGCAAGGTACTGATGCTCCAGGGCCCTAGGAAGTCTCTGCAGTCACTCTATTTGTGTTGCAGTAAGTCCACTCAAGTATTAGAAGTTTTGCAGGCTGAGTAGCAAGATAAGTGCAGCTCCTGTTTGTGTGTGGAGGTGAGCTTAAGACACATGCCAAGTATTATCTCCATGGGAATTCTGCAGACTGCACGGCAACAGCCTCTGCCTCCCACACAAGAGCCAGCCCATTCCCCCAAACGCTTCCTGTGCTGGCACAGCCACGGGGCCCAGGCAGGAGAATGCTGAACAGGGCTGCAGGCTGCCCATGCTGGGCAACACAACAGGGCCTGAGAGAGCCCTGGTGTGCAGAGCCTTAAAGTGCTATTGTGAAAAGAATCTGCTGGCCCCAAACATATGCTAGAAATTAATCAAAGCCAAACCCAATGCACAGAGCTGCATTAGCCAGCTTGTGCAGATTAAATATATCTCATCACACTGCAGTCTCCACAGGAAAAAGTCAGGGGGCAATTTTCTTTACTCCTACACAGGCGAAATCAGAAGGACCTGCAGTAAAAGCACCTGATTTGCTCCAGCGTAAGTAAAACCAGCCTGACGTAGTCCCATAGCTTGAGCATTAGACAAAATTTCAGTGTCCAGAGGTTTCTTCTGTTCCTGGGAGAAGCCAAGGTGCAGAGTTGGGCAGCTGTGGAGCAGCACTGTTTGCAGCAGCTGCTGGCCCAGCTCCAACCCTGGCCATCACAGGGTCCTGCAGGAGGGAGAGAGGGAGCTGCTTCCCTTGGCAGCAATGAGCAAGAGGCTCTGTGCCCCACCTCCCTCAGCTCCTCCTGCTCCCTCACCTCCCACTGCTCCTGCCTGCTTGGTCATCTTCTCTGCCTTGCTCCTTCTGCGTCTCCTGCTCCTGCGGTGGCATCCAGTACATTCCCAATGTATGTGAGGAAGTGCCATGACTGTTCTTCCTCCACATTAGTCTGCTTGTTGAGAAAGGCCTTTATTCTCATAGAATCGTAGGACAGTTTGGGTGGGAAAGTCATCTAGTCCAACCCCCCACAATGAGCAGGCACATTTTGCTATAAGATACTGTATTTTACTGCTGCCCATCTTAGCTGAATAAAGGTGTCCTGTACAACTGCTGGCTGCAACCCTGGCAGGGATGGCTCTGGTGCAAACATGGATCAAAGGCTGAAGTTCTTATCCAGGTACAGCCAAGGCTTTGAATTCCCAGTAGGAATTTTGCCCAAACATCTATCAAGAGTTCCATTGATTGCTCCCAGTGAGGCTCTGCAGGTATTTTACATTGGGATAAACTTCAACTGAAAACACATGTAAAACTCCAGTGTTGAGACAGAAGAAAACTGAACTGGGAAGGGAAGTGCAAAAGAGGGCAGACAGTAATAAGTGCAGGCAGCTGTTGTCATGATGAATCCCACATGCCTGCTATAAGATGGTCTTCAGGTCATTGCCTGCTCGTGCTTTTATGTAACGGTGGAGACAAGAGGAGGTTGAGCTTGAGGGAACCTGGAGGAGGTATGTTTTCTACTCCTGATCTACCTAGGAACATGGACAAAATTCCTTCTTCTTCAAACAATGACAAATAACGTCACTCCAGTGTGATTATGGAAAACTGTATCTCACCCTATGCCAAGGCCAGACTAGCACAGTGTGCTACACAGCCTCTGGCTACTGAGCCAGACACTTCAGGATTCTGGAAAGACACACTGTGGGAAGCTCACACCCAGTCTGGAGAAATGTGTCAGACTCTGGGATGGAACTTTCACATTTAGTTTCACTATTTTCAAGAATGTTGTTGCAAGTAGATTACTCGTGCTTGTAACTGGCCACCATCCAGCAGCTCTGGGGTGCTGTGAATGGGGACACAGGGCCATTGAAATGAGATTGCTAATTACAGCTGGTGGTTAATGCCATGGCCTCTTGAATTGCTCATTTTAAACAGCCACTGAGTGCAAAAATTACAGCTCTGGCTATGAAAGAGCCACAAAGCCATAGGCATCTCCTGTGAGAATCAGCTGTATAACTCAGAAAAGGTCATTTTAAAGTGGCACAGTCAATCCAGGAGCCTTGGAGCTCTGTATTATTCTAGAAACAGCGTCTGAGATAGACCAAGCCAGTCTGCAGAAGCCTGTGTCCTTTTCAAGACCTTCCACTTGTTCTTGAGGCTCATTTAAAGGAAAAAAAAAAAAAAAAAGTGTGGGAAAACACCTTATGGTTGGAAAGATACCTTTAAAAACAGTGTAATCAATCACATGGGTGCACACATGGCAAGTATCAGCTTGTATACAAGTGACCTGACCAGTTCCCCTCATGCTGGTCAACACTATCCTTGATTAATTATTTTTCCACCCTATTATTAGGTAAGGAGAACAAGTGTTTTAACCTTGCTGTAAGTGGTATTTTGTTTCTCTCCTACATCTTGCTAGAGCTTGGGTCAATCTGTTTTTAAGTGTTGCCATCCAGGTCTGACTGTGGTGCTGGGAAACAGGGTGCTGGTGGCATGAGCAGGAGCTGGTGCCCAAAAACACATCCCAGTGACCACCCCAAGACACCCAGAGCTGGGACTGCCCTGCAGCTCGACGGCAGCTGAGCTGCTGCAGTGACCTGTGTCATGTTAACAGTCACACTTCAGACTATGGTTGGCAGCTGTGAGGAATAAAATCACTTAATTTTACAGTGAAAGCTCCTTTGCTGTTGCTATCAGGAGCTGGATTAGCAATGCTGCTCACACATATTCATACACATACATATACTTACCATCAGCCTTCTCTGTTTTACAGTGTTACTCCACCTGTACAGATAGGAAGAACTGCATGGTGCATGAACACTTGACCTCCAGGCAAGCTACCCTGAGCCTTGGAGGTGTTGACCATAGCTTGACAACTCTTTTGAGGTTAATTCCCTCCCTTATTTCTCAATAGTCCTAATGGGGTTTGTTTTATTAAAAAATCAGATGTTTTTCTTGTTAAACTGCAGATCTTTGATACAGTAGCTCTATGCATATTTTCTTCTTTTGCATGTAACACTTCTGCAGCTTAATGCTTCCAGCCTTCTTTCTCCTTCTCTGTTCCCTGGTGACTCATCTAGGCAGGTATTTTCTAACCATCCTGTGCAGCCTCCTAAGAGACGATGTTCTTTCCAGGTATCAGCTGAAAAGTGCATCTGCTCAGAATAGAGCAGAAATGGAAAGGCAATATGTCAGTCTACAATGAGTAATTCAGTTCTTTGCAAAGCAGGGGTTGTTTTTATTACAAGAAAAAAAGGGTGAAAAGATCTTAAAGGCAAGATACCTTTACAGCAAGTTATACAATCCTCTGTTAATTCACTTCTCAGGTGGAATCACAAGCAGCTCTTAGTCTCCAATACTCTACAGTGGTAAAACAATAAGTATCCTTAACTTCTGTGCTATTCTGCCTGCCCTTAAAATCCCAGGTATGCTATTTTAAAGAGACAAGCCCTTCCTGGAAATAAAAAATAAATTAAAAATAATAATAATAATAATAATAGAAAATTTGAAATGCCATTTCCACATGGTTAAGACCCCATATGCAGTTGTCTCCTTGAGGAACAACACAAATGAAGAGTACAACCTTCTGCTTTTACACATCACATCAAAAGAGGATCTCAAATGCTGTTTTATGGTGTCCAGGTCCCTGCATGAGCACTGCCTGTTTGCTCCACCCACAGCAGCAGCCACAGGTCTCATGCAGACTTAATCTTTGGTTTGAAGGTTTTTTTCTGTGGGATACAGAATCCAAAGTAGCCCAATTCCAATTATTTCATAGTGCATGCTAACATAGAACAGGAAGACCAGACCAGCCTCAAGTCCAGATTTGCTTGTCTCTGCTCAAGTAGAAATAAAAATTACTACTAAGCCATGAGGTTTTCTTGCATGGGTAAATTCTGATGGTGAACAACCCCCAGCCAAAGAGTTGAGCTCACACTTCTGATTTATGGCACATAAATCAAGATGACTTATGTGAGGAAAATACTTGCATTATTTGCCTGTCCATGCAGTGCTGTCTTGCTTTTTTTATTTCTTTATTACAGAGAAAGATTGTAAAGGCTCCCCAAGTAGAGAAAATTATATCTCTTATTCCCTTATGGTATTCAGAATTAAGGAGATTTTCTCATAGTTTTTAAATTACAGTGTCCAAACCCTGAATTAAGACTGTCCAGGAATGTTCCCAGTGTGGTAAAGGAAGGCTCTGCAAAGGGGATAATCCTGCCTCACCTAACCATCTTGGTGGAGTTCAACATGTTTGCTCTGGAGGTGCCTGACAGCTGGATCTAGTCCATGCAGTTGTGGTCTGTCTTAAATACCAGGCAACTTTTCTGCCTCATTCACCATTTTAATGAACATCACGCTTTCTGGGAAAAATTACTTCAGCTCTCTGAAGATGCAGGGGAGCCATGAAAAACTTGAATAAGGCTCTTACATTCTTCAGAGCTCTGAAGAGAGGGAAGATTTCCAGCTTCCTGACTAGCAGCTCCCTTGCTGAGATGATATTTGGCACTTTCTCCTCCTCTTTCTGACTAGAGGCAGCCAAGGAGGAACCAGGCTTCTTCTGCTCATGCATCAGAGATGTGTTCACACACACACTCACACACACACACACATGCACACTTGCACGCTCCACCACAGCTTCCCTTCCCCCAGCTCCTCCTGGCGCCTTCCCCGTATGTGGCAAGTGAATAAAATGAACAACTGCTGCTGCTGCAGCCAAAATAAGGCAAGAGCACAAAGAGGGAAGGAGCAGCAAGAACAGAGGCAATAAATGCACAGCAAATCTATGAAATCAGGCCACGTGACGGGAAGGAGTGGGGCCAACCTGATCAGGTTAGTCATTTTGGGTCCCGGTGCAGCAGCATGCCCATGCAAGGGAATCAGCAAACAGGGCAGAGGAAGATAAAAACCTTATCCTGGAGTTGCACAGTCCTGAGAGAGACTCTGGGTTTGCCATGCCCAGCCACCATCACCACACATCCCGTTTTTGGCCATATTACCCCAAAGGCACCCGAGCAGTGATGCTGTCTGTGCACCTCCTTGTTGGCCAGCCCTGTGGTCGCCTTCACTCCACAGCCCAGCTCTGTCAGGTGGCTGAGGCCCTGCTGGGTCAGAGTGGTTTCTAGGTTTCTCATGGCTAGCACCCATCAACCTGTCCTATTTCCACCCAGGTAGAGAAACCAACTGGCCTGAATGGGACCACATGTTTCAGTGGGCCTCATGAGTACGTTTCACCCGGCCATGGGTTGTGACAGCTCTTTTGGGTCAGAAGCAATCCACCTCCATTTCTTTTACAGGCAGGTCTGATCAAGAGAACACAAAAGACAAAGTTGGAAGGGACCTCAAGAGGTCTTTTGTCCAGTCATCTGTTCAAGTAGAACAGCCACTAAGTCTTTAAGGTCCTTCCAATCCAAACCATTCTATGATTTTATAATTGAGAAGATCCCTGCTTAGTCAAGCAGTCCTTCTCCTGAAACTCTTGGTCTGACTGCCCATGTCAGATGTTCCTCAGCTCTCAGTGTTTTCTTTAAAAGTGAGCCAGGTTCTTGGCACCTTTTTCCCACTGGCTTCCAAGCAATTCCCTAAACAACCCCAAATCTGTTCTCCTGAAGTAGAGAGTCCTGAATCTGCAGCTTGCCTGCCCAGTCTTCCTCCAGGGCTTGCTCACAATCACCTCAGGATGATGTGATGGCCACATGGTCTCAGCTATCAGCTCACACACCAAGAATGATTTTCTTTCCTATTTTCATTGCTCATGGAGTTTAGATGCAGACTGCGTTAATTTTTCACATTTCAGTGCTAGGAGAAGGGATGACTTTTGGGCACTTCCCAGTGCACACTTCACAAGTGGCTGTGTCATGTCTTACCTCATCCACGTAACACAGACCAAGCAACCAGAGGTATAACACTGGCAACTCCTACAGAATGTTAATGGTTGGGCAAGAAAATAAACCATGATTACAAAGGGTTTGAGAAAAGGGGCTTCAGCGCTCCTCACCAGGGTATGTGGTGGGGCCAGGGCATGGGGACAGCAGCAGTTCTGCTCTCCCCATAGTTTGAAAGGAAAATAAAGTCCCAGCATATTTATTTCACTAGACTTTGCCCCAGGATGAAGAAGAATTTACGTTACATTAATCTCACGTTACCATGTGGCCAGTTTGGCACCTTTTCTTTTGCTACCTTGTTGTCACATCCAGTCCTCGAGGACCTTACTCTGCTGGTATCTGCTCTCAGAGGGCTCCTGCTGCTGGAAGCTGCTGAGTGTCAGTCTGACTCAGAATCCAGGGCCTGCACAGTGTCCTCTGACTTCTCTTTGAATCAGCCCAACTTATCCTTCCTCAGTCTTCTCTTTGCAAAGCAGGACACAGTGGTGACTGTGTGTACAATTGGAGTACCCTCCCATAGGGCTGCATCATCTTTGCTGCCTTCGCTGCCAGAGATCACTCTTGATGTAACTGCTCTGCCTGCTTTTGTGCCAGAGTAATGTGGGCCATAATTAACCTATTTTCTATTATGTAACTAGATACACCCATGAACAAGAAATAAGTTGGGTTTTATCCAGACCTCCTGCCTAAGAGCTTGGCCTCAAACTCCTCTTGCAGATCTCCAGGGAGAGAGCTTTTGGGGTGCTATGTTCAAAAAGGCAGCTCCCGTCTCTGGCTCGCAAGGTGCTGCTGTTGGAGTCCCAGCCCTCACTTAGAAACCAAACTCTGCAAGCCTGTGCAATCAATTGACCTAAATGTCTACTGGCGTTTCCTAAGGCAGGTGACTAAACCTGAGGGGCTGCAGCTGACAACCCTTCACCCTGGAGATTAATAGCTGGGGACAGCAAGTGTGGGAGCCCGTGAGACTTCCCCGTGGACATCCACTGCAGCAGAAATCAAAAGAGAGGGAGGTGATGGGGTGTGTCAGAAAGCGAGGCAGCCTTCTGCCTCACAGGAAAATGGTATCTCCTGGGAGGCTGGCATTGCCCAGGGCAAGGGGAGGTAGCTTCTTCTGAGAAACCTTTCAACTGGTGGCAAACAGGCTGGCCCCACAAACCCTAAGGTGGGGAGGTGCATACCTGAGCACCAGGCACAGTGTTCATTTTTGTTTTTGTGCTTGTCAAACCAGTGGGTGCTTGACTTCACCTTGTAAAATAGGAGTTTGGGAGCACTGACTCTCCCTCCACTAAAAGAGCTGATAGCCCAGTCGCCAGTGGGCTCTTGTAGGAACTGGGGATTCAAATCTCCTCCAAGAGAGGCTTGCATCCTGTAAAAGGATTGGAGAGACACCCCTTCCCTTCTGAAAGGCATAGTACCTCCTCTTGTCTAGGTTTGGAAGGAAGGTTTTGGCACCTAACTTCAAGGGGAAGGAGATAAGGTCACAGAATCTTGAGTTCGAGCTCCTATCTTCCCTCAGATCTTGATGATGGGCAGAAGAGCGCTGTCTCACATGTTTCCTGCTGGCCACCTTTGGCACACTTGTTCTGTGGATCCTGCCTGGGGCACCATCCTTCCCTGCAAACCTCCAGGTGGCCTGCACTGCATATATTACAGTCCTATGAGGGCAGGGTGCCCAGCCTTGGCTACAGCTGATGTTGGAGCTCCATGGGCTGGCACCAAGACTCTCCACAGCTTCCAAGGCAGAAGAAAGGGTCTGTTGGTACCTTCACCCAAGTGAGAACAGCCTGCCTCCAGCAATGCAAAGTAAATGCTGTTCTTCTCAGCCTGCTGGGATCTGTTCCCTGTGCCCCACAGAAGCCCACACAACATGTGCCCAATCAGAGGGTTGGTGCTCCAAGCTGGGCCCTGCAGAGACAATAGCCTGGTGCAGGAGCTGCCAGCATGAAAGAAGATGAGCAGGAAAAGCAGAGAATTGCACGGAAGCCCCGTAAATTCAGGATATGGGACTTCAGTTTTTCCACCCAGCTCCAGCACTGGGAGCAGGGTGCTCATAGCAGTAAGTGCCTCATCCACATTTCCCCTGGTTTTTCTGACAATGAGATATGAGCAACATGATTACCACCAATACTTGCTTGCTATGCTGGAGTTATGGGACTCCACGTTTTCTGTGCAGGACACCATGCTCAGACCAGCTCAGATAATTTGTCAGGAAAGATGCCACATCCATTTTGCAGCTGAGCCTGCACCAACCCCTCTAGGCCTCGACCTGGGGTTCTGCATTGCTGCCAGGCTTGCAGGGAGCCCATTTTCTCCTCCTTAGTAGTCAGCCTTTTCAAGCCCACTGACCACCTGGGAACTGAAATGTCACCATTTTTTCTCATGCTAATCCTGACGTTTGTAGTGAATTTCAGCTGGATGATCATCAGTCCTTCTTTAGTTCCACCAGCACAGCTGAGCTCACTCCTGAGCTGAACTGTAGTACTGCTGGGAGGCAAGAAGGGACTTGTGTCCCTTGGCTCTCAGGTAGGTTTCTGGAGATGTAGTTTTCATTCCTGTCTTGGCTGCACAACATTAAGCAAATGATCTGCAGTCAAGTTTTTCAAGCACCCAGCATTCACCAGCAAAGCTTGGTCTTCAAGGCATGCAGGTCTTGCTAATGCATCATGATGGAGGGGCAGATGTTAGTAGGAGATGATAGATAGATAGATAGATAGATAGATAGATAGATAGATAGATAGATAGATAGATAGATAGATAGATAGATAGATAGATAGATAGATAGATAGATAGATAGATAGAGATTTTTACTCTCTCTCTCTGTTTTCTCTCTTGTTAATCCCATACATAAAGATGCACACATCATGCTCAGAGTATGAAATAATGAGTCAAAAATACAAGTTTAGACTTAGTTGATTTGAATGCTACTCTCAGGCTTTCCTGAATGTAACTGTTATTTGTAAGTGTTCTCAAACACTTCAGAAAAAAAACCAAAAAAAAACAAAAAAACACATTTTTATGCTGTGGGTTGTCTGCAAATGTTCATTTTGACAAGTTGCTGTCTGTTACTGGTATTGGACTCGTCACACAGTGTATCTTATGTTCTCTAACTGGATGACAAGCTTGTAAAACAGAAGAATAGCAAGTGACAGATAGTAGCATGATTTCTAGTTATTTTTTATAGTTCCTGATTTCATGGACACTGGAAGCTCTACGAATACCATGAACAAGATATTAGTAATGAGGAGTTTATTGGAAAATATGCCAGCACTGGCAACCTTTGTAGAAACTGAAAAGCTTAATGATGAATGAGGTAGCTTCCCTTCATAGAATGACTTTCCATTACCAAGATGTACGAGGAAAGGATAGGACACAGTAAGGTTTGATATGCGAAAGAGTTGTCTGAGAACACCTGGCATATGAGAGAAAATGTTTTACAGATGTTTCACTCTTACTTAAACACAGGGGAGAAAAAAGGGAAATATCCTTAGAATGCAAAACAACAACCTAGCAGTCCAGACACTAATAGTCTTTTTGCCCTCTTAAGATATTCTCCATGGCACTCTCTTTCCACTCTAATGAGACTAGCATAGTTTCAAGCTAGAACAACAATCATACAGAAGCACCTTGTTCTCAGGAGCTTCTACCTACTGTGTACACAGCAAACACCTGGTGTCCCAATCAGTTCTTGCACAGAACTGCAATAATTAACCCTTTAATTCCTGGATTACAGCTCAGTGCAATTTACTGGTCTGACAAACCTATGCCATCCATAATCAAACAAGCTATTTAAATTAACTATAAGAGCTGTAGTTAATAGAATTTTAACTGATTTTTTAAAATATATTTCTGAATAAAACTCATGCTTAAAATATTAATGTTTAGCTAAAGGAATTGTAATTTGTTCCAAAGAGAAACTGCAATATGGGGTATGTGACTTTGGTAGCACTCCTTAACCAAATTTGGCTTGGTAGGATATTGCCCCAGAATGTCCTTTGCAGTTATTCCTCAGACTCTGTTCTTCTCTGCTCAAAACTTCATATTTTACCCTGTCAGAATTAAGTTGAAACATGACCTTCCAGTCAACACATGAGTGTGTCCAAACTGAGAGATGGATGCTAAAGCAAAATGTTCATTTCAAGCCCCTTTTCCTTAAAGCTCTTTGAAAAGAAAACAGTTCTCCATGCACGTGGGCTATGTCATCAGCACACTGATGTGAACCTCTGGTTGGTATCAGCTGGTTCAAAAGGTATAATGTTGTGCCACAACCTATGTGGTAGTAACAGATTCGGCCTGAATCAAGGGATCAGAATAAGAACACTATTACCACAGTTGAAAGACCATGTCCGTATTATCCACACTGAATAAGAAGCATTCTTCCTATCATCCATGCAACTAAGTTTCCTGGAACTCAGACTTTATGCCTTTAGGCGACTTATGGAAGATGAAGCTCAGGTAAGAATATCCACAGACATCAAAAGAGGTATTAAAATAAGTAAGCTCGTGGCCATAGAGGTGAAAAGCTTTGTAGGACCTAAAACAATCTGTCTGAAGGGCAACTCAAGGCACAGGAAATGCAATGCACATGTAAGGAAGTATCTGCTAAAAGGAAAAAAATCTACATGTTACAGAGTCCCAAACAAACCCATTGACTCTGTAAAGGTATGTAGGCATAATGCTAGCTTTAGGCAGGGGCACATAAAGTAGCACATAAATGAAATGAGAAAGTCTGCATACAAACAGGACATGGTTCACGTACCACATCTCCCCTGCCAGCCCACCTAACATGATGGGAAGCAAGATGAAGAAAGCACCATGGGCCCAGCAACAAGGCCTCCCTCCCTCTGCTTGGTAGACATGAGCAATTTTGAAAGGACTTAGGAAGCCCCAGTAAAGAACAGGTCTCTCCTGCTTTCAGCTCAATAAACACTTTCACAGTCAGCTCTCAAAGACGAACAGCACAGACTCAGAGAAGCGAAGGGATTCAAATTTGTATATAAAGTGTGAACAAAAGTCAAATGAAAAAAGATGTTCCCCAAGGAACTATTTCAGGCTCAGTACTATCATTTAATTCAAATCTCATTAATCACTATGCCAACCATCCAGGTTTAAAGGCAGAATTACCCATTTCTGATGGGCGATAGTAACTGAGGGACTGCAAGCATCATGCCCTCTCTGCAAAGGAAAGACAGAAAGGCCAGAAAAGTATAGAATTTAAGGTGGTTCTGGACCCCATTCTAGCAGCTAGTGCTACTTTTATTTCCCCATGTATTCAACAGGAAAGGAAAAAGATGTTAGTCCTTCCTTGCCACCACTACAGATAAGGTGGAGTCACTCATCAGCTGAGGCAAAATTCACCTAACAGCAACCAGGAAGGAGCTGGGCTGGTGCTCTGTGTCAGCCGTGTCTCCTCTGCAATCAATGGAGAGAGATCAGGTACTCTCATGGATGACTCACCACCTCCCAGGAGAGGTGTCTAGAGTAGGTGGGATGACTCATCCTTGGGATGGTCCTCTCCACAGATGTTCACAGGATCCTAGATCATAACATAAATTACATGCTCACCTTTCAGGCCTGTTTTGCATAGTTTAGGCTTTTGGAGGAATGCACAACCATATCTGGGACTCAATGCAATTAGTTAAGGCCTTATGTATGCAGGAGGCTAGAACTCTAAATTAGTTTTCACAACTTTATTTGTCCTTCAATTATATTACATCTCAGTTCTTTTCTTTCGTGTGGTGGCAGTATCATAAAGGTCAGTGTGAGAGTAAGGCCCAAACTCCGGCAGGTGACCGGTGTAGGCGGCAATACACTGATCGTCATGTTCTAACCAGCAGTGCAGAACATCTTATCACTAAGGTGGTAAAACATATGGGTCACTGAACACAGAACATTTTGACATCTTTTTCTGTGTTTGGCATCTCCTCCATAAATCCACAGCACCGTTAGTGGACATGCTGAGGAGTGGATTGTCAGAAAGACTACAGTCTTATTTAAGAGCTTGTTATGTAAAGACTAATACTTAGGATAGCTTAAAAAGCAGCAGTAGTGTAAGGATTTGTTGGGTGTTTTCGGTTTGGTTTGGGTTTTTTTTGTTGTTGTTGTTGGGGTTTTTTGTTTGTTTTTGGGGTTTTTTTTTGTAATATTAGAACCAAGGAAAAGTTCTTATGTTAGGTCAAATGCAGAGAGAAAACCAGTAATCATCTGGAATCAGCACCAACTTGGTATGCCTGGGCATGTGTCTGGCAGACTTCTCCTCTCTGCTCAGGGACTGGCAGAACTGCCTGCACAGGACCTAGAAAACGAAAAGCAGGACTCAGAAACAGTACTAGGATTTCCTATTGTGGAAATATAGAGATCTGCAGTGGGACATCTGGGATGCCACCTCTACTCTCTGATTTTTTTGTGTTAATGCATGTCTGAATCAAAAGTGTAAAGTCCTCTTGAAGGCAAAAAAGAAGTCTGACTTCATCATTTATGGAGTCAGGCCACAAGGACGGGATCCAAAAGCTTTTCTTTGCATCCAGATGTGCATTTTGTTAATATCTTCCCTAAGGGGATAAACATTTTCCTGTCTGTCAGACTGTGGTTATGTTAAACGCTTTAAAACCATGTCTCATAATGAGCACCACTGAGAGAGCCAGCTCTGTGCAGCAGATGGCTGCAGAACATGAGGGCCCTGAGAAATCCAGGGGACAGGCCCGAGCTGTGCTTTTATGTTATTTACCTTCAGCTGACACTGGAAAACCCAATACATCACTTTGACACTGAAGGTGCTAAGCCTCCACCAGCATAACACCCTAGCAGAGGTCCTGCCTTCTTGAGGTGCACAGTTTGGAAGTGTGATTTCACTTCTTGTACATGCAGGAGTAGTTTTTCACCTGTAAGGATAACTTTTGAGCCTCTCATGACTAGCTGCTTTTTTTCTTGGCACAGTTCAAAATTACACCTTTCTGGGCATCTTGGAAATGAAGTGGATAAAGGAGTGGATCAAATTACTCGTCTTTGAGCAGAGGAACACAAAATAAGCATTGTATTTCAAAACTAGTTAATAATGTTCATGGAGGGCTTGATTCCACCAAAGTTAGTCATGCTGAGTAGTTTCTTTTTCCACAACTAGCCTATTCATCTCAATTAGATTAGTCACAGCACAAGGAGAAGAGAATTGGACTCTGAATAATTTCAATTAATTTTCTGCTGTAAAAAAAACACTATTAATTAATATTTCCCCTGTTTCCTCGGCATTTGGCAAATATGTTTCAACTATGCATAAATATTACTCATTTTCTACATTTTCTTCCCATAAAACATTTTTGATCATTTGTCAAGTTCCACTTAGCTTTCTAATACACTTTTTTGTCTAAGCATAATTCACTGTGTGATCTAAACAGAAGTGCCAGCTCAGAGCAGGCATAGCTTTACTCTGCTAAAGTTTAGAGTACTTGCAATTAGGGCCAAATTTCTTATGCAGATAATTAGGAAAATTATTTGACTGATCTAATAAAATTATTAATATTTATTATTATCTTTTTTTACATAGGAAAATTATTAGTCCCTTAATATTGTCTTACCGCTGTAGGGAAGTGCTGAGTTCTGCATTTAATCCTCGTAGTCAAGGTGGTGATGCAAGTGGTGAATCAAAACTCCCTTCCACTCTCCCATGCTTCATTGCATCTTGTCTGTAGGATAAAACGTCCTCTTCTGATAATCACAGTGTGGTAAATAAATTGCAGTGTATCAGTGTGCGGGTATCCCTAAATACAAGTGAGGGGGATGTTATGGGGAGTCTAGGGCACACACACAGCATCAGGATCAGAGGTGGTGACACTGCTCCAGAAGCATAACTGAAGGAAGGAGCTGTGCTTCTAGAAAGAGGTGTTAAAACTACGTGAGGTCCGTACATTGGAGGTCAGCGCACCCAGGCAGGAAGGCAGGGAATATTGAGCTCCAAAAACAGGGGTGCGAGGTTGTTTTTTACTTTAGCGCTGCTTGTCTCATGTGCTGAGGGCTCAGTTTCTGCATCAGTGCTGATCATAAGCAAGGATATAACATAAACTTACAGAGGGACATGGAGGGAGATTCATCTGCCATCAACAGAGAGGGAGAATGAGAAGGTCAGGGCAATCAGGTGAACTTTGGGATTGAGGTTCACAGCTCCAGTCTGACAGAGACATTCCTGGACCACTTCTGCAGACAGGGCTGTTACCTGTGGCACCATGTGGACCAGGACAGGGCTTTTGCCCCTAGGGGGATTGTTTGCTTGATCTGCCACCGGGTAAATGCCAGCACTCTCTGACACCTAGACAGATTTCTGTCAGAAGTATCTTTAGCTGATAAAAATATCTGTCAAACTCTGCCCAGGGGAGGCTTCTGTGAGAGCCTCTGGAAACATCTGAACAACATGTTCCGCCTGCTGGCCTCCATATCCACAGGGGTTTTAGGTGGCATTTGATGAAGTCCAAGTCTGTGCTCATGTCTAGGAGCTTGTCTTTGACATGCTGCAAGTGAGCTATAAAGGTTAGAGGAAAATCTGAAAAAGGGAGAAATTGGTTTCACTGGATGCTTAAGTCATCCCTCTTTTTAACTTCTCCTGTGAAACTGATACCTGCTGGAAGTTTCTCTCTGTTGTCTTACATAACTACACCAATTCTCTCCCCTGTATCACTGCTGTGTCTGTATCAGACACAGAGCCATCCCCTCCCATACAAGCAGGTGATCACTATGAGGCTAACCAGAAACTTAAGCAACCAGGTGGAGAACCACAAAGCTGACCAATATCTCACTTTGGTTAATTTCTACGGCTATTAGGCCGTAGATCAGGACCTTAGTTATTCTGAACACAGAGCATAAGCAAAAGGAAAACTCATGTTATGAATACAAAATGGGTACATTTGTTTCACAATGCTGCACTGGGTTATACAGATGACATTACAGAGGAGTAGCTTTGGGCAAAACAATGTTTGTCAACATCCTTGAATACTGAAAATTTAAATTCCATGAGCAGAGAAACTAAAGAGATGATCAGACCTCTTCAATCAGTCATCCAGAATGCAGTATTAATTTACTGCTCTACCAAACCCTGAAATGCCATCCTTAATAGATGGGGATTGATTTGCTACGATCCATGTTATTTGCCTCTGGGATTTATAGGGATAACAGCAAGATCAGATAGAATTAACACCTTATCCTATAATTTCTCATTTCTCTGAGAGCATCTGAAAACACTTTACAAGTAGCAGTGATCCTTCACTCATGCAGGGTACACCAAGTACACTGTCACCTAAGAACAGACGATGAAGCACAATTGCTCTCCTTCTTAGCACATGTAATCATAGGGAAGAAACAAGAACAACTTCCCATCACTGCTTTCCTTCATGGACATTTCCTTTAGAGTACTCCTTGTAAAGTAATTAAAAATTAATGGTGCACAGGAACTATTTTTCCTTACCATAGAAAAGAGCTTCCCATAGGACCAGTACTGGCATACTACAGCAGTGATACTCGTTTCCATTATCTCAGAAGCTTCATTTTCTAGTTGCTGACACTGAACAGCTGGTCTGATTTGTTTCACATAACAAAGACAGTATAAATTAAGTTGCCATGTGAATCAAGAATGAATCCCACACACAAAGAGATATGCAATACCTTTTATTTAGCTTTGTGCAGTAGAAGTGTTCACAATACTGAAACCTACCATCCTGCAGTGAGGGAAAGATACATATTGGACCATTCTTTGAACACCAAAGATATTCCTTTATGTTTTGACTTTAAGAGAATGTGAATCAATAGAAAATATGTATTTTTATTTTTACAGCTTTAAAGAAAATTTCTGCAGTATGGCTGCAGAACACTGTAAGTCTTTTTTCCTACTTGACATTCATTCAAATACAGTTATATACGGGGATTAATGAATATCCAGTTTGCTGATGGTACCCCAGGGACCTGCATTATATTTTAATGATGAACCTTCATCAGATATCTCACTTACCTGTCAACCTGGAGGTGTAAGACTGAGTATTTCTATATTCTCACTTCCCTCGTACAAGTACTGCCTTTAAAAGAAATTGTTTCTGGCAGCGGTCAGCTGGAATTTCTGAATGACCTAGTTCCCTCCTGAGGGATGATTCTTAAAACCACTTAATTCAACAGCAGTTATCCTTACTTCTTTAAAAACACTTTAGAAAAAAAAAAATCCCAAACTTGGTGTTGTGTTTATGTGGCCAGCACCTTTGTGCTGGCTCAGAAATACCTTCAAGACAAAGTTAATTTTGGCATATCCAACCAAATAAGGGTTAATGCCTCTCATGTGAAAAAATATCAAATAGGCAGCTTCAAAGAGTCATCACAACACTTGCTCTCTGCCCATTTTTGCTTTAGGAATATTTGTCTCTGCCTGCCCCTCCAACTGTTGGCAAGGGGAGGCAAAAGGAACCTCATAAAAGGGACAAATTCAATCTGCTTGGGCCACCTTTTCCTTTCTCTTCTTTGAACAAAAACTTCTCTGAACCCCTCGGAGGAACAGGCTCTCAGATATTTGAGCACATGTCTACATCATTTCCTCTTGTGGAACAGTGCCATCCCATTTCCCTTCTTGAAAGCACTTCCTAGTGTGCAAAAGCCCTTACCAATGTGCAGGCCCCAGTGAGGGATATGCATGATGTCTGTACCATTCGAGGAACAGAACGACTGCAGTCCTGCCCACAGACATAACGGGCTGCATGGGTGCCCCCAGCTCCCTGTGGGATCACAGGGAGCTTCATGGAGGGAAAATGCTCTCTGAATCCTGCTTATCTAGCAAGATTTGCAAAGAAGCCCTCTGCCCCCTCATCTTGCACAGACGGTCTGACTCACTGGACTCAGGATTCCCATCTGGATGTCTCTTTGAAAGATGGGTGCAAGCCAAGGAGTTTGTCTATTCTTAGCCTTATCCGTTATAAAGATAGTTTTCCCCATAAAAATCTCAGAGAACACCTGCCTCTAAGCAAACACAGCAGCAGTGTGAATCCTGTTCTGTGCTCATTTTAATGAGGTGTTAATATCAGAGCCGGATAGAGATTACATAAGTGCTGACATAGCTAAGGAAAACCGCGAAAGAAACAAAAATAAATGGAAGTCAAATAATTTGAACCCTGTCACCATGAAGTGGCAGCTACAGGAATGTGAATGGCACTTGGAGGCAGAAAAATCATCTTACACCTCCTATGCTCCAGAAATTACACCACTTTCTTGCCAGCTTCTCCGACCAGCATCTTCCCACTTTCTCCCATGCTGCCCGAGGATATGGCGTGTCCTAGCTGACGTGATCCATAAAACTATGCCTCTCCTTGGTTCTCTGCAACCCTGCTCCCCCTCCCCTTGTGCTCCGGATTGCTGAAGGAGCTTGGCCCCTGGCAGCCAGGCAGTAGCAGAGAGGGATGCCAGAGGGGGCAGTGTATATTAAAAAACAACAGGCAGCCTCTTAAACTGCCTGGAACAAAATTGTGCAATAATTGGCTTGTGCACCCACGTGATCTTATCACTGCGAGCCAGGGTTTTCAGAGGGAACTGAAAGGAGTAAAACACCCACTAGATCCTGCTTCAGATCATCTGAAAAGCTCGGCTGTTTCCTTAGTCCTCATCTCTTCTCATTTTTCATTCGCTCGTGGTGGTATTTCTCCCTGGGAGCTCATGGGAGGCCAGGCTCGTTGCCAGATCTGTTTGTACACACTCCCAGGGTAGGTTTGGGTTGCTGGCCAGTTTCCCTGTGTCCTGGCTTTCCCTGCAGCTTGGAGCTGGGGCAGCCCCAGTCATCCTCCAGTGAAAGGCTGGTATGGCTAGGCAGGGTCAGCCAAGCATGGGGTGGGATTGGCCCCAGCTCTAAAGGGCTCTGCAGACTGCCACCCTAACAGGACCAAGGGTGTGGGGGGCACCTTGAAGGGTGGTGTCTGGGACAGACAAGATGTAGAGACTGAAAAGGCCTGGAGAGAATGAGGAAAGAGAAATCTTCCTCACTAAACAGTTAAGACAGAGAAATAAGAGTCTGTAAAAACAGGAAGAAATTATAGCAAAGCATACTGGTGTGCTGGGTGCTTCCTGTGCAGGGTTTGTGAAGAACATTCAGGATCGTGGCATTTCTGGTCTTTTGGCTGTCCATGACAAGTTTCTGAGTCTCTTCTTTTCCCACAGATGTATCTTGCAGCTTACCCCACCTTCAGATGGGATCTCCGGTTGCAGCACTGTATGTATCAGCCAGGATTACACTGTGTGGCTGCCTGTGTTTGTTGCCCCCATGTGCTTCCTGTGGAAGCTATGATCCATCAGGGATGCAGGGAGACACAAGTGGCATGGGAAGCAGGAGGCTTGCATGCTAAGATGGCAGCTTCAAAACAAAGTTCTGGACTCCTCTGATAGTCAATGAAGGGAAATCAACACATCCAGAACCTGATTCCTCCCTTCCTTCTGCAGATGTATCAAGAAAATCATGCAAAACACCTTTAAGTGTCTGTTTCCCTCTGACTACAAATGGAGCCCAGTTGGCTAACTGAGAGAAGAGACATGGAAAGCCCTGAAATCAGGTGGTATCGATCCCACCAGAGCTTTAGAAACTAGGGCTATTTCACACAAGGGCTTGATACATGGCACTTACATGCGGACACAATTATGTGTGGAGACACTTGCATGGGTAACATTATACCAGTGTGCACGAGAAACTGTCATCCTCAAGATGATATAAACAGTACCCTTAACCCTACAGTCAAGTAGCTGTGACACCATACGGCCTTTTAGTACTTAAAACTGAGTAAAACACCAGAATGACTTTAACCAGTAACCAGGATAATGCCCAGAAGTACTTTGGGACCAGAGTGATTCCAGAGCTGCTGAGCCCCACATAAGCAAAGTGTGGGACGTGTGGGGCCTCATCTAGAAGTCATGCATGTGCCACAGTTTTTTTTTCTTTTTAGTACAAACTGTCCTTGATTAGTCATCGACCTGGTTTAGAAGTTGCACCACTACCACTCAAGCTGTGAGTGGAGTACATATTTAAATATAATAGATTCTGCAATCATTTTAAAGTGGCCTAGATCTAAGCCCACGGGGGGCTATAACTAATTTGATAGAAACTGTAACTTCTAAATAGAACCACCTGAGACCTCTCAAGAGTTCAGCTACAAGGTTCACTGTTCCAGCACAAAGTCTCAGCTGAGCTCCCCTGTGTTGCAGCCCTCCTCAGAAAACCTAGGCCAATCTGGGGGGTAGCAGGACTCAGTTTCCTGATGGGTATCCCTTCTAGTGAGAACTGTGAAGCAGAGGAAGGAGAGAGTTATGGTTTCAACTTCCCAAATCATTGGAAGGCTACATTTTTGCACAGTTTTGAGTCAAAACTGTATGCAGCTCCACAGTTTTGGCTGTGGTTCGCCTTGGGTTTTTTTGAGCTAACTGCAATAGTGACTGATCCAAAAGGTAGGAGTAAGTAAAGTCACCGTATGTTTTAAACCTTCCATTCTTGAACGTTTCGTGCAGTATGCAAGTCCCGTTTTTAATGTCAGAAGCACATCCCACCTGAGCTTTTCACTTCTGCAGCATTGACTAAGCAGGTCTGCAAAGTCAGGAGTAAATATCTGCCTTCTATCAGCAAGCACAACACTGTCAAGCAAGTAGGTTTGTATATCTGTAGTGAATTCAGTCACATTAGCAGCTATTTCTTCAATAGCTGGTACTCCTGTACCCTCCAGACCAGAACATCACAGCTCTGTAAACAAAACTTTGGCTGATGGTGGGTGGCACTTAAGTGCTACTGAACTAAAAGCATCAGCGTTCAGACAGCACCATAGCTGAGATTCCCTTGCCCATCTCTGATGTCTGCTGAAGTGGAAATCAGCCATTGCTGCAGGCCTTTTTTTCAAATTTAATTTCTTTCAAATTTCATCTGTTCCTTCTCCAAAAAAAGGTTTCAATGGAAGCTTTGTGTGAGAGTGTTATAGCTGCTGTATTTGCCTCCAAAATCTCCTTCCCAGTCCTGTAACATGGTAAAAATACCACAAAACCATGAAAAAAGGGACAGTAAAGCAAGTGTTAGTGGTTCTGAGTTCTGGGATCATCTTTATTCACAGAATCACAGAATGGTTGGAAAGGACCTCTGGAGATCACATAGTCCAACAGCCCTGCTAAAGCAGGTTCACCTAGAACGGGTTGCATGGGATCCCATCAAGGCAGGTTTTTAACATCTCCAGGGAAGGAGACTCCACAACCTCTCTGAGCAGCCTGTTCCCCAGGTTCTCTGTCACCCTCACAGTAAAGAATTTTTTCCTCATATTTAGACAGAATATCCTGTGTTTCAGGTTGTGCCTGTTGCTCCTTATCCTGTTATTGGGAACCACTGGGAAGAATCTTGTCCCATTCTCTTGACACCTGCCTTTAAGATATTTGTATGCACTGACAAGATCCCTTTCAAGTCATCTCTTCTCCAGGCTAACCAGACTCAGCTCCCTCAGCCTCTCCTCATAAGAGAGATGCTCCAGCCCTCTCATCATCTTTCACAGCTTTTCTTGAACTGAGAGTTCAGAACTGGGCACAGCACTTCAGGTGAGGCCTCACCAGAGCAGAGGGGCAAGATCACCTCCCTTGACCTGTTGTCCAAACTCTTCCTGTCACCACAAAATACCCTTCGCTTTCTTAGCCACAAGGGCACTGCTGGCTCATGGACAGTGTGTTGTCCACCAGGGCCCCCAGGTTCTTCTCCACAGAGCTGCTTCCCAGCAGGTCAGCCCCCAGCCTGTACTTTCTTTCACATCTACTATCTCTCCCCAGGTGCAGAACCCTGCACTTGCCTTTGCTGAACTTCATAAGGTTCTGCTCTGCCCATCTCTCCAGCCTGTCCAGGTCTTACTGAACAGCAGCACAACACTCTGGGGTATCAGCCACTCCTCCCAGTTTTGTGCCACCAGCAAACTTGCTGAGGGTACACTCTGTTCCTTTATCCAGGTCATTGGTGAATGAGTTGAACAGACTGGACCCAGTGCTGACCCCAGGGAACACCACGAGCTACAGGCCTCCAACCAGACTGCTGATCTCAACCCTCTGAGCTCTGCTGTTCATCCACCTCCTGCTGATATAACCCACACTTCCTGAGCCTGCCTAAGAGGATGTTATGGGAGACACAAAGCCTTGCTGGACTCGGGTTAGACAACATACACTGCTCTCCCACCATCTTCCCAGACAGTCATACTGCTATACAAGGCAATTGGGTTGGTCAAGCATGATTTTGTCTTGGTGAGTCCATGCTGACTACTCCTGATCACCTTCTTTTCCTCCACATGCTTAGAGATGACACCCAGAATGAGCTGTTCCATCATCTTTCCAGGGACTGAGGTGAGGCCTGTAGTTCCCTGGGTCCTTCTTGCCTTCTTTGAAGACTGAAGTGTTATTGACTTTGCTCCAGTCCTCAGGCAACTCTCCTGTTCTCCATGACCTTTCAAAGAGGATGGAGAGTAGCACAGCAATAACATCTGCCAACTCCCTTAGTACTTGTGGGCACATCCCATCAAGGTCCATGGATTTGTGTGTGACAACTCTGCCTAAATGATCTTTAACCTGATCCTCCTCAACCAACAGAAAGTTTTCCTTTCTCTAGAATTTCCCTCTTGCCTCCAGGGTCTGAGATTCCTGAGGACCAGTCTTGGCAGTAATGACTGAAGCAAAGAAGGCATTCAGTGGCTCCACCTTCTCTGTATCCTCTGCAATAAGGGCACCCACCTCATGCAGAAGCAGACCCACATTTTCCTGTTTTCTTTTTTGCTACTTATTAACTGCAGATGATGCTACAATGCACATTCTGAATCCAGTGCTACACAACTGATAAAATATTCCAGTGTAGGAATGTAGATTCACCTGTAAAAATGTAATAAATATCAAGTGCAGCTTCTTTCCTAACTTTTTTTTTTTGCATCATATGAAAGCAGATGTTTCTAAAATGTTGATGTTATGCCCTCTTCCCATCAGCACAATCAGTATTGCCAAGTCTGTAATATTCATAATGAACTCCACATTCCCTTAGACTCCAGTCATTAGAACAGTATCATGCCCCTTCTTGCCTGGGGCACAGGAATGATGCAAAAGGGAGACTTTTCCCTAGGATTTGGATAAAGGAGGGATGTGGCTCACTTTACATACAAACAGGGTTAATTTTTTTCTTCTTCCTGTATTCTTTTGCACAGCCATCCTGAGGGGAAGTGTCATATTACCCCACCTCTTATTGCTAGGTTTCTAAACTGGACCTTGATTTGGAATCCCCTGGCATTACAGAGAAGTGTCATTCAGTGTTCTGGTTTGGACCCATCATACAGTGCTAGGTGTGAACTTCATGTGAAGGGAGTTTGATTTGCTTATTCCCATTCCAGATTCTCTCATTTTACACAAACCCAGGGTCTAGTCTCCCCCCTTTCGTGCAGCTGTGAAAGATACTGGGATGAATCACTTCTTTAAAGAGGAAATCAAGCACTGCCTTCCCACGGGAGAATTCCTGAAGACAGAAAGACAGGGTGGTTAGCACTGCAGCCTTGTCCTGGCTTGCCAGCACATGAACGTTATTTCAGAATAAGCCAGAGGTTGAATGTAAAGCAGCACAAGCATTCCACAACTGCTGCCTGTGTTGCTGAAATCTCAGCAGAAGCAATGGGTCAAGGTAGCTGGATTCATTGGGACTTCCCTCTATCTTCTTTAGCTGTGTCTGTCAGAAAGAAACAGGCGAGGATTTTCTGAACTTTGTGTGCAGTGTAATACATCCAAAAGCAGGAGCAAGCTATTGCAGAATAGTCAGAACTAAATAAAACACTCTTATTTTACTGGCTTTGTAATAGTGAAGCAATGAGACATCTCCAGGACTTCTTTTCAGAATAGAATGAGAAAGCAAGCTGAAGGCACAGGGAAAGGTGGCTTCAAACCTTATTGTACCTCCTAGGTCTCACATAAAAGATAGCTCAGTCCTGCCTGTGTCCCCTTCAGCTGCACCATGCCTGGCTGGGAAGCTCACGGGTGTTCTTCACCACCTGAAAGGCACACTGCAATGCATGATTGCTCAAAGGAACCAGATGCCACTCCAGAAACAGCCACTCCATTTCCCACATCAGCACAGATGCAATCTAAAGACAAATGCTGCCTGGCAGCAGTTTAGCCAGATTTCACCCAAGTATTCTATGTTAACCTGAAGCCCCAGGGTTACAGAGAAAGGTTATTCTCTATGGCCTTTAACTGAAACTTCGTGACTACCATTTCCTGAACAGTCTGGCAATGTACCTTTGGCTTCCACCTCCATCCCTCCCTGCTGCCTGCTGCAGGACAGAAGGAGGGCGGTCGAACTGATATAAGCCCCACCTTGAGGGTGATGAGGCACTGGAACAGGTTGCCCAGAAAAGCTGTGGGTGTCCCATCCCTGAAAGTTTTTAAGACAGGTTGGATGGAGCCCTGGGCAACATGGCCTAGTGGAAGGTGTCCTTGTCCCTGTCACAGGGGATGGAACTAGCTGGTCTTTAAGATCCCTTCCAACCCAAACCATTCTGTGATTCTATGGTAAAATATTGGAATAAAATGTTTTCAGAAGGGTGAATGCTAAAACTAACACCATTTGGTGCATTCAGCATAAACTTAAATATGTTTTTAACATCCTCTCCTCCCCTGAATGTGGTGGACTCCAAGCTTTCGAGCTGGCTGAAGTAGAAGCACCTTATGCACTCCAAATTTAGGAAACATTTCCCTTGGGTTTAAAAGGATGCACTTCTTTGTCTTCCCTAGAAAGTATTCAGAGACTAATGAACAAAATTGCTTTAACAGTGACTTAAAGACTTTCTGTTTGGGTTGATTTTGGTTTTGGGTTTTTTTTTTTGTTTTCTTTTTGTTTGTTTGTTTGTTTGTTTTCTGAGAAGTCCTAGGCCATGTCTTTATTTTTAATAAAAAAATTTATTTTAATGTAGCCATAAAGTCTAAATTGAAACAGTTTTTCCTGCTGTTCTGTCACAAATTGACTGATGGAGCAGGGGTTTGGTTCAATTTTTAGAGGGTCTTTCCAAAAAAATAAAACCACTTAAGCATTATTTTGAGCTTCCATGGAGAAATCTGGGAAACTGCATTATATTACCTGGGCCTCGATGTGTGAAACATCTCCTACTATGACAAATAAAGCAAAAAATTTATTTGAACAGACATAACATCTTTGGAGGGGTTGAAATAAAAGCTCAATAAATCACATCAATTTGGTAAATCTGAACAATACTACCCCCAACACCTTTCACTTGGCACATTGGCAGTAATCATAGACATCTCCTCTAGCTGAAACTGCTCTGCAATGAGCAGCTCCTGCCCTCTCCCTTCCCTGCTCTCCGTAATACTTTTTTACCAGCAGTCAGGGAACATGCTGATGTCTTGCTCCTGTTTTCTGCACCAAAGATATAATTTTTTAGTTAAACACATCAATTCTGTAGAGGTAAAGCTTCAAAAACAGACATACGCACAGTGCTCCAGAGAAGAGTTACCATCTGCCTTCCCCTCTCCTCCTCCTCCTCTTCAAAGGAAGGAAGAAAGAAATGTAGCAGAGGCTTAGCTCTTCATTACCTGCTTGCACTGACATTCATGAGATTCCCTGCAGGATTTTTCTTGCTAACCAGGCAGGATGAACACCCACAAAAATTGGCAAGGAGATGACTTTTAACTCATTTTCACAAACTGGCTCTATTTCAAGTAGACAGTGTCTCTCTGGTATCAAACCAGGAAAAAATTGGTTTTGCTTTCCTCTGAAAAATAGAAAATGCAAGTAGCCATCCTACTGGTTGCCTTGAATACTAACAACGAAACATGATGTTTCAAGGATTAAGAGGAACTCAGTTTCGCCTCTGAAAGCCTGAGGATGAAGTTCAGTGTTGGCCTGATAATATATTTTATCTGAGCATTGTAAAAACCTAAGGCAGAGTTTGCCTTCTGCATTGTGTGCTCCACGGCCACTACTCTAGGAGTGCAGGCATCATTGTCTGCAGCAGGGAACACTCAGATGTCAAATTCAGGGCTTGGACGTTGTGTCAGGAGAGAGCTGTCACCGCTACACCAGTCCGTAGTGTGCAACATTCCGCATCCAGATGATATTTGTATCCTGGGAAAAGTTGACTTTTGGTACAGAAGAAAAAAAATAACAGTGTAGGGATAGCTTTTTTAGATAGAGAAAATCAGCTCCCTCAGGACAAACAAGCAAGCAAAAAAAAAGGAAAAAAAAAAAACCTGCAAACAAAACAAAATAAAACCAACCAAACTACTTTATCCAATGTACCTTGAGTAAAGAAATTTACTCCCTTGGCAGAACCATGCAAGGCTTGACAAGGCTTGAGATAGACTTGACAGATGACTCAGAGTTTACCAGAAACACAGAGAAGCAGTGGGTAAGAAAGTACTATTGTAGAAGTGTGGCTGCAGAGTTACTCGTATAGGAAAGCATGTACGTTCTCAGGCAGTATTAATCTTAATAAGCTTTAATTTAAGTCAATTTGTTGTCTGGACACTACCAAGAAGTGTTATGCCAAACACGTTATCCAAGATAGTTCCCTATCTTGGAATGGTTACTCCCGGTCTTTGAGTTACAACTCAGCTGATTTGAGTTTCTTGGGGCAGAGAGGTTCTGTGACTGCACATAGGAAGTGGTATATTTGAGAGACAACAAGCAAGCTCTGCTTAGAAAAAAACAAATTTTCTGTACACTATTTCTTTTGTATGGGCCCCCATTGCAAGCTCAGCAAGGAAAGTACTGGGAGGAAGTAGCACCCAGCAGAATTACGACTGAGGCTTATGAGTTCTGGAAGTCTTCCGTGGCCTACGGTTGCAGGTTATTGCATCAATAAGAGTGCAGTTTACACTAGAAAGTAAAAGTACAGCATTTGTTCCAGGAAATTATTGCCATAGCTTGACGCCACTTATTACCTTGACAGTGAAGAGCAAGAGACCTTGAAGTCATTAGCAATAATTCTGAACAGCTCATCAACCTTAATACCTCCTGTGCAAACAAGGAAACCTTGACTGCAATTGCTACCATTTACAAGTATAGAAAGCAAGTAAACTCCTGAATATTGGCAACAGTGGGATGGACGACACTTTCATGTTGCCACAAATGCACAGGAGTCAGTTACCTTACATCAGTTCATCTTGATCAAGCATGAGATTTTAGTTACCATAGGAACTTACATGCTTTCCTTTCACCTATACTTGTCAAAAATATTACAAGAAAGATTGATGTATTCTGGTTTCCTGGCTTACCTTATGTTTCTCCAGTGCCATGTCAGGTACAGGGTCTTGCTCCAGGTTAACATCAGTTGAATCAACTTGTGTGCTTAGCTCTAGATGGTCCTGCCACTGCATCTGGCTCTTCTTTGCTTCAGATTCAAGATAGATCTGTTGCTCAGATGTACCACTACTTCTGGCCTGGACGTGGTCTAGCAGCAAGAAGAGATCCTTCTATTTCAATCATCTATGATGGAGGGTCCAACCAAAACTCCAAATCCACATACTCCAGTCATTGTAGATATTTGCATTTTACACTATGAAGGTTTTGCTAATAACTATACACAAAATTTCCTTGCTGGATGGAGAAACATTTTACATTACCATGGGAGACCTGTATCTGCTGACACAATTAAACCATTTCCCTGAAAAATTCCAGCTATCTTGCTTTTTTCACCTTTATGTGTTGTGTCTGCTTTTGTCTGCTTTGGCTGTAGGTTTCAGGAGAGGTGCCAGCAAATCTTTGTTAATGAGAATACTGTTTTTTCTACTCCTGAGCCAGTGGGGGAAACTTGGTATCCAGGACTTGCCAAGCATGACTCCAGTCCACTTTTGCCTCTCTCTGAGCAGGTTTTACAACAAATGATGTGCACTATCTCACTGAGGGCAACTCACCAAGTCTCCCTCCCCAGATCACTGCAGCTGCTAGGAAAACCAGTATCCCTCAAAATTAGACACCTGCTTTTAAGAAGAACACTGTGCCTCACGGTAACAGACACGATAAATGCTGTGAGTAATGACAGATCCATGTGCTAACAGTGCTATCAGCCACCTACTGGCTCCTTTCTTCAGATAAAGGCTTTTCTCCCCTGTGTGCTCATGAAGCGCACACTTCTGTGTGAAGGTGGATCTCTCTGCAGAAGCAGTGGGAGCAGAAGGCAGAAGTTCTCAAGTCCTGACTGCAGCAGTGAAACAAGCTCTGTGCTGATCATACTACTGGTGCTCTTAGCCTCAGTTTCCCCACTTGTAATGGGAATAATCTCTACGCTGTAATCACGCTGCAAGGCGTAGTTAATATTTGCACAGTGGTGCTTGGGAGATACCAAGCATCAGATATTCCCAGGATACACCAGTGAAGCAATTGTATCTACACAGTGAACAAAAGCAGGCACAGATGCGAGCATAATGTTATGCATTTTGGTACAAAGTGAAATAAAAATTTTGTCTTCTGTCCTCAGATTTCTTGTCAAACATTCATTGCTTCACATACTGAAGCAGTTAGTAATACAAAGCATATTTCTATCCTACTTTATTTTACATTAAAAAGTGAAGAACCGTGATTGAATCTTAATACAAAAAAAAAGGGCTTGAGTTACATTCTCCTGGGATCATCTGTAGCAAAGCGTAATAAGTTTCTCAATATCTGACCTAATTATATCTGTCCTTCTAAGTTTTGTTTCCCATAAGAGCTAAATGTCTATGGTTAAAAATAACATTTGAAATTCCTCCAAGTTCCAACAGAACTTTTTCATCCTCTCTCAAATTTAATATCTATTTTTGTTTTAATTTTCACCCAACTTTAAAAGTTATGATTTTGAGGCTGGCATTCTGTTCTGACATCCAGTTCCTAAAAATGATCGTGTTAGGTAAACTTGAGGAACAGGGGGAAAGAATTACATTGTGTGTGTTTATTTCATGTCAGAAAAAAAGGCAGCAATCGAAAAAAGTGACAGAGAGGCATAGGGAAGGAAGGATGCCTTTGAGATTGAAAAGGAATTGCCTGTGTTAGAAAAGTAATTGCCTGTGTTAGAAATGTATCTTCTGGATCACGACAAGGTCTCTTGACAGGAAACACCAGGTGATTCTACAATATCTGTTTGTATTCTCTCTCCCTCCCTCAGCATCCAGTTTAAGCCCCAGAGCAGTGGTGATGGAAGGTGATACAGGCCCCAGCCCCTATGACCCATCAGTCCTGTTTAGAGCTCCCCATATCCAGGCAAAAGCTATAAAACTGTGCTACTGTTGGGATGACAGAATTCTTCATACTCGTTTCTTCCTGCTGGCCCTGTTACTAGAGGGCCAACACAGACCTGAGACTGGAATGCTTTGCATCTGAATCCACTTTGCACAGCAGTCAGAGATCCCAGTGCTCACTGAAGACCTTTGTGTCTCAGTTTCCGACCCGTAACAACAGCAGTGACCTTCCTGAAGAAACACTGCAAGGCTGAAGTCCTAACATTTGACAAGGGCTAGGAAATCAGGTCTAATATGTTAAAGAAATACATGGGATTTTTATAACAGGTCACACTCCATTCCCAGGGAGGTTGATAATAAATAATCTCTATACAGCATCCTCTACTGAGAATAGGTCAAGAAAAAAGTGAGTCTGCAAACAGAGACACAAGCAGGATTTTTGGGTGCGAAATTCGGCTTAGCCCTTCTCCATTGAGAAGCTTTTTGGGCCTTGTGGAAGGAAGAATCTGGATTTTCAGGCTAACTATTTGAACATCAAGCCTTGTGCACCTGCAGGAGTTCTGCATCCATCACTGCAGACGGGCCATAAAGCTCATCCTGGTGCTTTATAAATGGTGCCTCCTGCTCTCAAGTGCAGAGCCGGCATGAGCTCTGTTTTCACGGTTCAGCTCACGGGAGGGGGGCGCAAGCTGAACAACAAATGCAGTTTATAATTGCCCAGTCATTCTGCTTCAAGGGTCTGAGAGACTTAAATGTCACAGTGTACAAATGGAAATTGTTGGGAGAAATAGAGCAAAGTGACTTCAAAGGCATCCAAGCCCAGTGTTTTCGCTAGTTCAGAGCACAGGTTCAAGGCTGGAGCAGATTGCCTAAATTCCCTCAGAAAGAGGTAGCAAAGGGCTGGAGGATGAGGCAGTGGCTCCTCAAAGGGTCCTGTGGTGAAAAGGTCTCTTTGTTAGACAGGTGGCAGGGCAGTTTGGTGGTTATGATATTCCCGAAGGACATGTGGCATTCAGATCCCTGCAGGCTGAGATGGGCTGAGCCCTCTGGTTTCACTGACCTTGCCTTAACTGTGAGTTTATTCTGCTGGTGCAAACCTGATTGCAAGTTCTGAATCCTAATACAGATGAAGCATCTGACTTTTCCTTAAGAACTCATGTGAGGGATATTTTCATACCTTTTCTGCGGTCTTTCTTAGGACCAGGGGCTGCTGTGAGTCCCCAGCTTCAACTGCAGCCCTCTGCTATGAGGAATTCAAGGCAGAGCCAACCAAGGGCTCCTCAGAAGAGCTGATGGCACTGTGCATGTCCATTCTGAGAAGAAGGGGCCAGGGCTGGGTTGCTCCTGCCATAGAATAGGGGAAGGAAGAGCAACATTGTGACGGAAAACCAGGCTTGTTACTGCTGCCCCTACTGCAGAGATAGGAAGGGTGAAGACAGAAATGCTGTTGCAGGATGAGGCTCTCCCTTTACCCTCAAACAGCAACTGCTGCTCTGGCTCTCTGCACTCCTCTGCCCCCCACTGCAGCTGTGAGTCTGGTTTCCTGGGGATGATGCCTTGTGTTGCTGTGACAGCCTGATATCCTGTCCTCATGCTGCCTGTGCCCAGCAGTCGCCCAGTGTGGGCTGCCTGCAGCAGTGTGTGTTCCCCTCGGGAGCTGGGGGTCTGTATCTGCAGCATGTCTACACTTGTTGGCAAAACACTGTCTAGCCCTGCAGAAGACTTTGCTAATATCTAATAGCTGGTTGGACTAGATGATCAATGTAAGTGTCTCCCAACAGAATCATTCTATTCTATTCTATTTTAATCTCAGAGCCATCTTACTCTTCCCAGTGATGGGCTGCCATACAGCAGGCATTTTGCAAGATGTCTGGAGTCAAGGTCCAGAGACATCACGGGGTGGCTGGGGCTGGCAGCGAGCAGGCTATCCTTTGTTCACCCCCAGAACAACAAAAACACTGGGAAAAGGAGAAAAGAAGACAAGACAGCAGAACTGGGCTTTATTTACATGGGTTTCCAACTACTTTAGTTGGGGAACGGAACACAGCAGTGGTACCCTGGCTCAGTTGTTACGCAAGGGGATGTTACCTGTGAATTAAATACTATGTGCTTCTGTTCTCAATTTTCTAGCTATTTTCCCCAGTATAAGGTGTTGATTTGAGGTTTTTTTAATTTTACCTTTTTTTTTTTTTTTTTTTTTTTTTTTTTTTTTTTGTGTTGAAGAGTAAAGTAAAATAGAAATTAGGGATCCTAGACACCTCTGAAAGTTTAAGTAGCCCAAATTCTGGAAACAGGTTCTTTTTTCATTCAGATGCTTTCTAATTAAAAGGTGATTTGCAAGCACTGATGATCTTTGATGATCTGTTACAGCTCTACCACAACCACATTGGGAAGCAGTAGATGGGAAAATGGCTATTATAGAAAAGCCAGTGCTTGAAATAATTTTACCAACATTAGGCATCCTATTTTGGGAAGAAACTGAAGAGAGGACTTGCCAGAAAATATTGACATTTCTAAAAGCAAGATATTCATAGGTGATGAGCCTGATTTACAGCAATATGTGCACACAAACGTTCACTAGCTCCTAGATTGTGAGCAGGAATGTCAGAGGCTCATTTCTAAATTGAGCACTTGCACCTGAATGTGTAATATTCCAAACATAGTAGGTGCTTCTTACTGTTTCCCTATGTCTGATTTGGAAAAATCTGTTCCTTGCTAGAGTGAACTCATTACTTCCCAAATATCTTCTTAGAGTTTGCATGTGACATTCATCCAGGAGTTCCCTGCAGGTTCAGATCCAGTGCTATGTTTTCAGAGAGTTTTCAGTTTTCCATAATATTTTTCTGTCCTCCCTTTCATGTCTATCTAGCTCCCAGTAAATCTTGATAACTCTGATATGCAGTTTTCATAGTTTCTCCAAAAATCTCTTTGAAGAGAGTGGACAAGCAAGACTATCTCTCAAATGATACAAAGCATTTCCCCAATGTGGATATTATGTGTGCCAAGAAATTCCTGAATTAGTTTGAGTACTTTCATACTGCATTCTCGTATGCCAGCAGCAGTCACAGGAGCTGGCTGGGGACTGCTTATTCCCAGGGATGATACTTTGCACCTCTAGGTCACACAGCTGCCACTGCCAGTTCCAACAAAAGTTTTCCCATCGCTCACCAGGAAATATGCGATCACCTGCCCAAAGCCCATCAAGACAAATTCTATTCAGTATCTAAGAAACAATTCAGATAGCAAATGTTTGTTTGGTTTTGTGGCTAAATACTGTCCCAATGCATCCTTTTAAAGAATGACCTCTTTTTCTTCTTCTTGTCTAGACCAAGTTCCAATCACCCAGAAAAGGCCAAACACAAGACGCTTTAAGCAGAGAGACACAAAACCAGGATCCTCTTCCATGGTAATTTTGGATTTCCAGCAGAGCTGCTCTTCATGTGTTATAACAGCCTTTACACAGTCGCTGCTTCTTTGCTTCCCCCGTAGGGAGATTTCAGCATCCTGCCTCCCTCAGCACCCAGGCTGTGCACAGCATGGCTGGCTGGTGCCACATGCAACCAAGGTGCCAGAGCATTGCCGAGGCCTTGGAGCTCAGCTGCTGCTGTCTGGGAGGTCAGAGCCTGCCCACTGCACCCCTTTGCAGTTCTGCTGGCCCCTGCGCACAGGAACAGGGGTTCTGCTGTTCCTCACTGCTGCAGGCCTGCTAAAGGGAGTGACGGCTTGTTCTTCTATCTCTATTTGTGAGAACGTTCAAATACCAACGTTAAATCCAGGCTTATCCTCTCTTTTCTTTATATAAAAGCTTCCACTCAAAGCAGATGTTCTCAAATCTATTATCCTCTATATTGTTCATAGTGGTTCTAATTTTTCCCACGTTGCTCAAAGCTCTATCCTCAGGTGACTGTTCTCTGAGCTTTTCCAGCTCAGCTTTACCTTTCAAATAAGATTTATCCATTAAAAAACAATTCTGCTGCTTTTTTGCAGCTATTATTTTGTCACATATGGATTTATTCAATAAATGCTTTTAATAGCAACATTTCTAGGCTTTGTTTGTCAAGAGCTGCCAAGCTTTTACAAGCCAGGGTTGGCACAGACATTGAATTGCCTCTCTGTACCCAGGGGAGAGTTTCCTGCTGGTCATGACAGAGGTCCTGCATACACAATGTAAATGAAAGGAAATTAAAAATATGGGAAGCTACATAATTCACAGCCAGTAAATGGTGAAGAATATCAGGCTTCCAGCAACTTCTGGACCTCAACAAAGCTTCTAATAAAAGCAGGGATGTGTGATTTTAATTTGCAGTTCCAAGATCTACTCAAAGACCTAAAAGCCCAGCTTCAACACAAGCACCAGGGCAGGGAACTCTATAAAGGCAACCAGCAAAAGCAAATTCAGCCAGCCCAAGGGCACTGGGAAATAACAGCTGACAGGACAGAAGAGAGAGGTCAAGATAAGTATGCCAAAAATCTTTCATTCATGGGTCAGCCTGAAGTTAAGCAGCACTGCTGTTGCCTGCCTGCTGTGGGGCAATGGGTGTCTAGTGTTTGTGTCTTGGTGTACATGATATCCACCCATGCAGGATTTCACAGATGTTCCTGAAGAAGGTGGTGGTTGTGGAAAAAAAGAGGGAGTCTTTTCCTCTGTTCTGTTTCCCCAGTCCTTTGCTTTCTCTGAGGTCTTCATGTGTCTATCGCTAAATCCTTAGCCCAAATTCTCATTCTTCAAAGTGGCACAGTACTAAGTTTCCCTAAAGCAAAATTGACAGAGAAAAGAAAATACATTGCCTAATACTATTTTTTAGGTTTTTCAATAATTCTAAACTTGGTTTAGTGCCTCTTTTGCTTTCTTTCAATGAAATATTTAATACATTCTTAACATTAATAGGATTTCTTTTTGCTCATCTTCCTCCATTCTTTCCACAGTTACCCATCTAGTCCCACAAGGACTTATTAATTAAATTCTCTCAGTGCAGAGTTATCTCTCTCTGACTATCTCTATTTTCTGTACTGCAGCTTGTGTACATTGTCGAGAGGAATCAGAGAGAGCAAAGAACCAAATAAAAAGATCCCTCCAGGATTATAGCATTCGATTATACAAAGAAAACCAGCAGTTCCGATTGCTCATCCTTATTTCCCAGAGGAGGCCTCAAATGTCTTTGTTCTTTGGTTTTTTAGAAAGAATTTCCTTTTCTGGTAAAATCATTTTACCTGTGAACTGCAGGCCAGGCTTTTCGTCACATTTACCTGCTTTTCCATTATCAGCTGTTACATATTTTTCTTCCCCATGTTCTGCCTCCAACAAACAGCTTTGGGGTGTTTTGCACCTCCCCATGGCTTTGTACCTGGGCTTTAGGACCTTCCACTAGCTCTGGCTTTCCTGAGGGGAGAACATGGTTTCACGTGAACCACAGAGTGGGTTCTTCTCACAAATGACAGAGTGTCATAAATGCATTACTGCTGAGTGCAGGGATGATGAGATCCCTGGAGAGACCTGGAAAGGAATGAGGATGGGGCCCCAAGCCCCCTCTCATCTCCTGAAGGGCTGTACCTGTTTTATGGACAAAAAACAACTTCTGGTCCCAGAGTTGTTGGTCAAAGTCAGTTTCCTCAGTGCTGAAGTTACAATAAATAACAGAATAACTCTTACAAACATAATGGGAATTATAGTAGTATATCTAATTAACTGAGAGTTTCAAGCTGTGAACTCCCTGCCTCCTTGAAGTCCACAAATCTGTATGACTCACAGCCATCACACCTATGGTATATGTGCACGCATATACATGTTTTGATATGCTCACTATTTTGCTCTTGTCTAAAAATAAAGCTGCAAAATGGAACGGGAAAATCCATTTGCTCCCTTACACTTTTGCTGGGAACCTGATATTACCTCCAGTTTGCCGTCTTCCCAGCTGGCTAGATATTGTATTGTTTATGTTGGACCTCTTCCAAGATTAATGGCATCATCTGTACAGTTTTAACAGTCTAATCTTGCTAAATCTCTTTGTTTTGAAATTTGATTGTGCCTGATCTTCATTATTTTAATTGTTTAATATATTATAATTAATTAGATCTAACAGATTCCTGTTCAGCTCAACACATTCACATCCGTCTGTGAACTATGGGAAGCACAAGACAAACCAGGCTGATTCCATGCTGCTTTTTAAGTCCAGAGACCAGGTACTATTTTTGCTACTGACTTGCATTTGTGTGCAGACAAGTCATCTATCTTCTGTTTCTCCAAGGGGTTCCAGCTCACTGTGTTTATAGCCTAACTGGATCTCAGCACAAGTGTTACAGAAGTAACAATAACCACCCGGAGCCCATCCCATAGGCGGCTTCCGTCTAAATGGAACTGACTCCTGTTTAAACTGAGCACAGGAATAAAGAACGTGAACATGCAGGTTTGTGAATATGTATGCTGTTTCAGTGTAAAACATGGAAACCTCCCTTTCCTCCCCACCCACCTCATGTCAGGTTCTGGCAAGATTTTGGTGCTTCCCAGAGGACAGACTCTCTGCCTACATAGAGGGGTACCTTCTACTTGTTGTGCATGTCACAGCCCCATCAGAGTCATGCCAGTTGTCTCCTGAAAATGCTGTTGCTGCTGCTGCTGCGTGCATAGGCCTGGCATCCAGATCCCCTGCACCATCTCTCCAAGAGTGCATCTTCATTCTGTCTGCATCCAGGTTGCAAGAAGAGTATCTTTTGGCCAGGGATTAAGAGCCAGTTGCTTCCTCTGAAGGTAGAGCTGGGAAAAGAGCAAGTTTTCCTTTCCAATGGTGAATGAAATTGCCTACCTCCTCTTCCCCATCAACTTAACACTGCACTTCAGTGGAAAGAGCATTCAGCCAGGACATGGGGGACCAAGTTCAATTCACCCCTCCACCTGAAAGGAGACAAACCCATTTCTTTAGAGAACAGTCTTGCTATCAGGCTCCACAAGGGGACCTTTAGCTCCTACTAAAGGTTTACCATATTTCTTCAAAAATTAGTAACAGAACATTGATCCCGAGAGCAATTGCAACCTGGTAGTCTATTGGCCAGAGCCCATAGAGAAGGGTGAAAAGACTTGGTTCTGCTCCATGCATTAAGGGCTACTTTTGCATCTTATCTGGTGATTATTACTGTGTAAAATAAATGCAGGATATCTTCCTGAGGAGTATCAGGGATCCCTAGCACTCTCTTTGCATCAGTAAGCAGTATGGCAAAAGACCAAAACCAACCTATATATAACAAATCAGATCTTGACTGAATTCATCATAAAAAAGAAGATGGGAAGAAACAAACATATGCAGAAACCTGCCATTTTCATCTCCACAAGAAAACCATGAATGCCCCTCAGCTGATAAAAGACATTCCCTTTGGTGTTTCAGGCAGCCAGCTGCACGGGGTTGCTCACTGGGCAGTAAGCAACAGATGCTCCAAGGAAGACACAACAGGTGTGACATGAAAAAAGCCATGTGCACTTGGTCCCACTTGATCCACCCACGAGGTTACAGGACAAGCCCCCACTGGTATTGAACCTCTCAGAAGCACTGCCTTTGCAGCATCTATGGTTTTGTGGGCTCAGCAGCCAGCCTTCTCTAAAAGCATTTAATTAAGATAAATTAAGACCCTCTACAAAAAAATACAGGAGAAACATTATCTTACTTGAGAACCTTGGTACAAAAGAGCGGAGGAAAGGATCTCTAGCAAACATGGACATAGAATTTAGATTTTAAAGCCCTAGAAGCAAAAAAACCCAAAAGTTTCCTCTTTTATTTCTAAATCCCTTTGATAATTTTCAGACCTGTAAAAATATTCAGTTATAACAACTATAATCAAAATAATATAGTGTATGGTTTTGTAATCTAATTTAGGGATTCTTTTCCACCCCCAAAAACATAGCACAGGCTTGGTTTTAGGTAGACAAGTACTTTTATTTATGCAATTTTTTTTTTCCCTGAAGAAAATGCACTTTCAAATTATGCACGGGATGGATTCATAAATTTGAGCAGTCTGCAGGCTGTCAGCGGTGAAAAAGGAGAGTTTTTAGTGTTTGGGCCAGGTATGGTCACATCCAGCCCTCCACACGGAGCCAGCCGGGTGGTTGGCACAGCTCAGTTGGCTCTTCCTGATGCTGTCAGAGGAGCATTTCTGACTCAGGTGGGCAGAACACTTCACACCCCAGCAGCCATAACCACAAACTGGGAGGAACCCAGCAGGAACTATTGTTGCCAAGAGAGAATTTGTCAGAGCAAGAAGCTCACTGGGGAAAGAAGGAGCAGGCCAAAATCACCAGCAAGGCTGGTCTGTGGGAGGAAGATCACGGCAGGGGATAGAGCGGGAATTTTTGGTTGGTGGCAAAGTACCAAGGCATAAGAAAAGAGCACTTCAGTGCTGCATATCTCCAAATGAATGTATTGAAGAGTCCTCTGACCCTCTGACCACCCTTTGAGCTGCTATGCCATATTTACTTGGGGAGGTGATATGCTAGAGATATAAATTGTTCTGTGAATGTCAGAATGGTGCCAGGGGATGGCATGAGCCAGGAGCAGGACATGCCAAGCAAACACCCAAATCTTCCTGGGAGTGGCACACTGTAGGAGTGCCAGGAGAGGCTTCATTTACAGCTGAATTGCAGGTATGTCAGCCTAGACTGTTATCCAAGAACCTGCAGGAAAACCCTTCCCTGAGTTTGTGTCCAGCTGCAGAGGGTTAGGCTTGGTATTGCAGATCAAGTGCCTGTGCATCAAGAGCTTAAAAGCTTCGTCAGAAAGAACTCCTAACCATGCTTGCCTCATCACCAGCTATCAGTGTGAGATAGAGAAAACAAAAAAGTTCAGAGAGTTTCTTCATCAGGGCTGAGCAGCTGTAGCATAGACTGTACTGACAGATGAATTTAAGCATGGAGTTCAGGATATTTCAAGAACTTCCTACCTGAATATCAACCATAGCTCTAGCTGGTCACTTCCAAATGACAAGACAATCTCCACTTTGTCTTACAAATTGCTTATTAAACGCCCCCTAGCCCATGTGCTTTCTGATAGTTGCAGGATGCAGCACAGATCTTTCCACATGCTTTAAGACCATCTATGGATCTTATCTGTAGTAGGGTTTTTTACTGCTTCTTTTTCTTCAGTCAAACTCCGATACCAGATAGGGTTCATTCTTTTATTACACTCTTTCCTTTTTGTTTTCACAATACGTGGAACATTTTCTTCAGCAGGTTTTTTTTTCTTAAATCTTGTCCCTCCACCTATTCTCCTTAGATGGGCACCCAATCTCTGCTTTTGAGTTCTGAGCTTTCCTTGTGCAAACCATCATCTCTGAAAATTGGCACTGGTACACATCTTAATCCATAGCCTAGCAAGCCTTCCTGTGCACTGTTGTCTCCATACAACTTCTTGCATTTTCAGGCATGAGCTGTAGCCAGCTCTGGTGACAGTTTTTCTGTAAAAGAAGAAGAAGAAAAATGACATTGTAAAATCTGGAGCTGATCAACAAATCTGTTGGTGAAGCTCAGAGCAACTCACAGCATTCCAAGTTAGTCTACTGCTATTATTGCTGCTCGCATGCTGCTTATCGCATCATAGAGATCATCTGGTTACAGCCTAGTTGCACTCTTAATTAGCCCAGCCAGAAGCCTGCCAAGTTTGGAAAAAAAAAAAAAAAAAAAAGTAGTTTAACTGAGAAGTGAGACATAAACTATTTGAGAGATATCATCTATAAACCTAGTAGTCTTGTTCAGCAGTTTAACCTTTTTCTCATTGAAACCTCATTTTCAAGTTAAGTAAAAAAAAAAAAAAAAAAATCCTGAAGTTGGGAGGGGGGGAAAGTGTGCTTGGGCTTAAAAAATCTTTCTTTGGGGCTTAGGTTTCAAAGCCTGCGCTAGATAAATTACAAGAAATTGTAATTGGCTTGGTAACTGGCTTGCAAGTGGGATCTCAGCCCCTTCTTCAGCCTCGTGTTTTTCCATACAGCCTCAGGTTTTTCCACAGGCAAATCATACAGACATTTGCCTGAGAGCTCTGTCCTACAGAGACTTTTCCTGCAGGACTGGGTGTAGATGTCAATTTGCTGCTGACCTTTAAACGACTGTAAAACTGTAACTTGGCCACACTGCAAGCACTCCCACTAATTTTATACTTCCTGGGGCTTATCTATTATGCAAAACCAGACAGGTTTCACAAGCTGGAAGTTGTGTACAAGAGCAGCTTTTATCACAGCCCAGTACTACGCATGTGTGTAGTCTTTGTTTAGACATCATCTCAATTGTGTCCTGTTTAGATAAATGACTGGAGAAGAACTACAAAAATTTCCAGGCTAGATAAGGTATCCATCTTGAGGAAGATCCTGACAGAGAAGACAAAAAGGAGACAAGGCATTTTACTTTGTTTCTCCAGCTAAGGTAATTTGTGAAAAATACAACTCTCACATGGTTTTTAGAGTAATGCAGACCCTGTAGGACAGTTGTAAGGCTCCATATGGGAATATTCTAAAAACACTGCAGTGTTGGGTTGAATGTGCTATTTGAAATGTGTATATAGATTAAAAAAAATAATAATTTGCTTCATGCTAGTTAGCCTCTCTTAAACTAGATTCACTAGTTCCCACACACAACATGTGTCTTTAAAATGTCAGGTAGTTGCTAGGGGGGCACAATAAGAATCCACAAGTGTCTGATGAGTATAAATATCAAAGCAGGAGATTCTCCAGTCAGGATGAGAGGGGTAAGTACCAATTAGTTTTGTTAGAGCTATTGATAGGAGCACATCCTAACAGCCTGGTTGAACTTCTTGGATGAAGAAACAGCCAGCCACTAACTGGCTCCCACCAGGGTATATCTGAGACCTCATTTCTAAATCAGACAGAATCTTTAGGCCGGTTAAGTTACGGGAATTGATGCTGAGCCAGGAGAGCAAGGGGAATACAAAGATAGTAACAGACTCCAGAGATCCTGGGAGGAAAAAAGGTGTTCAGGACAGAAAGGAGGAAGAAGAGGCAGGGCAAGAGGATCGAGTTGCTGAGTTGCTCTGCAAAAAAATAAATAAGGTGGGGTTTGATTGATTGTTTTCATAGACTTAGGCTCCTAAAATCTCTGCCATAACAACCTCAGGTTCTCTTCCAAAACCCACTCTCTATTTAGGGCACATGCTATGCTCAGTCAAAAATCTTTGAGCACACTCTGGCAGGCTGGCAGCTCTCAAGTCAGGCACTATATAAGGGCTGGCTTCCACCTGCCTTGTCCTCAGCACAGGCATTTCATTACATGCTTTGTCCTCTGTACAGCTGCAGTTTTCACAGACCTTATTTATCTTGAGATTTCAGCTCTTTCAAATTTGGTTGAAATTGGGTACCAAAGTTTTTAAGGGGAATTGCTGAATGTACAGAGAGATAAACAACACAGTCTCATAAACTTAATTTCAAAGGCAACCAGGCTAAAAAATGCCAGTTTTTAGTTTCGGATCCTGTTCATGCCAAATGTTGTGTAACATTTCAGAAGCAAGCTGTGGCCCTGAGAGCTTCTTTCAATATCCTACCAAGAAGATAAAATAAATTCTGATAAATGTAGTCAGGATAAAATAAAATTAGTTGAAATTGGTTGCTGGGATGCAAAACTGAAGCTGACAGGCAGTTTTGAGGAAACTTGCAAGAAAATGCTTATTTTATGTATTTCTTTGGGGCTTAGCAGCCTGGAGCTGTCAAGATGGTTTTGCACATGCTCGGCAGTAAAAACAAGAGAAATGAGTGATTTTACCAGTAGAAAATGTATGTTCCTACTTCATTAAGCAAACCCTCAAGATTAGAAATATTATTAATGCCTATAACTTGAATAAAGTTACTTTACTATGTATTTAGGGGCCTAAGTTTCCCTTGTAAAACTACGTTTTGAATTTCTTCAGTAGTCTGTTGAGATAATTTTGCCAAGGGCTTGTGAAAATCTAAGTAAAATATATTAGTAGGTTCACCTTCATCCACAACTCTATTGAACCATTCAGATATCAGTAAGTGATTAATGAGATTTTTTTATCTAGAAATTGTTGTTTGTAGGACCATCTCATGACCCTTGAAATGCTGTAAAATTTTATTTTTAATTTCAAGTGATCATCTCATAAACAATAAACTTTATTAATAATTCCTTGGAGTACCCCAGAGAAATAATGGTTCAGTATGCTACCCATTGATTACCTTAATGGCAAATGTTTACAGTGAGAGTTTAGAAGTCAGCATGTATCCTATAGCAGCTGTTTCATTTTTGAAGTCCTGCAGAAATCCTCAGAACATACCCTATGAGACTGGAAACTTGCACCTTTGCATTTTTTTCTGATCCCTTCAACTCTAAACAACTATGGTCTATTTCTAAAAAATGTAAAAAAAATAAATAACTTCTCTTTAAAAAATAAGATACAAACTCAGGATAAACACATGCAAGACAAGAAGCTCTGAAATTAAGTGGCAGAACTGACTTGAAACAAGACATTATGGAGCCTTTCTCCTGACAATCAACATTAAAATAAGTGAATAAGTGCAAATAAATAAAAAATAAGTCCAAAAATAAATCAAAGTAGGTATAATAGAATGATGTTAGTCTCAAGTTTGCTTCAAGACATCCTGTCACTTCTGGTAACACTTTTTAAGAATTATCTTGCTCACTCAAAGGCAGTTACACATAAAAGAAACGAATACAAGCTAAAGGAGTTCTGAGTTCAAATGGCTTCTGTTTGCAAAGAGTAAACAATTGTATTAATCTATAAACAAACAGAATTAATCTATAAATGAACAGTAATTTAGCCCTGTGTGAAGGATCGGGGTAAGACTGATGCACAGGTAATTTATCAACACCATGCTGAGTTCACTCCGACTCGTACTTGCAGCCTGGAAGACTCATGTTTGGTCAGTGCTCCCAGCGGAGCAGGTGCCCAGCCACCCTCATTCATTCCAGGGCAAAGCACGCCCATTTTGGCACCATTCATCTTGCTTCCTGTAGGGTGAAAGGGTGAAGAAAATAGATGTGATATGCTCTTTCTGTGTATCTCTGGAAGAAACGCAAATACCTCAACACTGGGCAAGCAGTTCGGAATGAGAATATAATAAAATCTTAATACGTATGTTCCACTTGCAGGCCTCTGTACAGCCAAGTGTTTTCAAACACTCATGGTTAATCTCTTTTTTGTTTCTGATGTTGGCGATATTTCATTTGATTTCTTCAAAGTTCTGATGACTGCAGCAGGATCCCTTGCTCCTTAGGTACGCTTCAAAACAGTCTGATTAATCAACCTTATTTGTGAGTGATGAACTTTGTTCTTCCATGCAGGTTTTGAGTTTGTATCTAATATTGTAAAAGCAATGCAGATGCAGAAACAAAACATATTTTCCCTAGGAAAGCAGATGCACCCAAAGCAATGGCAAGATGCCTTTTTTCAAAATAAGCTCTCAGCAATTCAAGAATTTGCACACTTTTATAATACCACTAACATACTTAAACACTACAATGAAAGGAAAAAAATGAGATTCAGGACCTATACATGCATCACCACCCAGACCTCTCAAATCCCCTTTCCAGCTAACGGGTTCTTGGAAGTTATTACAGCCCTCTGAGTGCGGCCAAATTCTGATGTTTTCCCCCCATCTCACACACTGAAGGTCAAAAATAAAGTTCTTTAAATTAAATTCAGCTCTTAGTGACCCCTGTCCAAACTTAGAGTCTTTCATACCATTCAGGAGCTTTTTCTAAACAAGGAAGACCAGCATCTATCTTCCTTTCTCAAAAAGGTCAGTAGGAAACAAAGAACAGTGCTGATTTATCTTCATCACTTGGTGACAAGTTCTGTGAAGGCAGTTGCCATTTTACATTACTTTTTTTCAGAATCAGAGAACATGGTAACTTACAATTCATCATTTCTATTGCCATTTATTTGGTGGGTATCCTGACATACCTCTTGGATGCTTGTCACTTTGTTGACAAGATGTTCACAAACATTTTTTAATTATTTTGGTGAAAATGACCTTTGCATTGTAGTGACAGGTAAATTGAGGAATCATCCTTGAGGACACTTCTAACCATGCACTCTCTATATATACTTAAATCCATCCATATACAAAATCATTTTAGGATTTTAATCCAAGGTACAGGATTACTTATGCAAGACTCGCTGGTACATTGATTCTTTGGCTAAATGTGTAATTTTTATAAAACTAGACTATGAACAGACAGGTGAGGAGGTTAGAGAAGGTTTGATGAGGCAGAGAGAAAGGCCACGTGAGATTCAGCAGCTCTAACTACTCTCCACTCTGTGATGGAAATTAGGAGCCTTATCCACAATTTATGTTTTATCACTGGCACCAGACAGAGTCAGAATCTGACTCATTTTACACTACTGGGCGTGGGGGGAGGGAACAAAAAAGAAAAGAAAACTCTAAATGTATGCATCCTTCACTAAAGTCTCGGTTGGGTCAACCTACAAGAGTATCCTGATGACGAAGGGTGTCCGCTGATACAAAAGCACAATCAGAATACAAAGGAGATGAATGAAAGGTCTCATTCCCTTGAGCAAAGCTTGAAGTTTGGCTTGCAAATCCCATGCTGTGGCCAAGGAAAGAAACAAAGATAGCTCAGATATATTCCTAAAAATGTTGATAAATGTTTTATTCCAGAAAGGTGGTAATATTCCAGTGATCTTGCTTTTGCTAAGTGGGGGGACAGAAGCTCAAAGCCCTACAGAAGCACAGAAGGGCTGCATAAAATTACTCACATATACATATAATGATGTAGCCTGAGAATCAGCACAGCAAGGCATGTACCAAAGTCACAACAGTCAGGATTTTGAGCAAGCAGATTTTGGAAAAGTAGCTCTTAACAGTAGGAGAGCACACGGCAGAGCTGCCAACTTTTCTTTTTTTCCCTCTGCAGGCCATAAATTTGCAGAATCATCTCCTGGTCTCTGGAGAAATGCCCTTTGCTAGGCTGCCTTTCCTCATTTTCCTGTTCCCAGGAAAAAAAACCACAAACCAACCAACAGTAACTCACAACATCTCCATTTTCTAGCAACAGCCTGGTTAGCACCACGAGTCACCATCACTGCACCTTCCAGTCCTGACAGCATTTGCTGACTTCTAAGAGCTATTCCTACGGACTTCCTGGATTATTGTTCCTGGTCTGTGTGGGGGTAACCCTCACAAAAATCCTACCATTCTCTTCTAGTGTAGGGATATCCCCCCTTGTACTTACCCACTTTAATTAAATATGTTTAAGCACATAAAAGAATAACTAAGCACTTGTGGGAGAAAGGGTGGAAGAGAAGAACTAAAGGCTGTGTTGGAAGGAGAATAAAAGACATCTGAGGTAATTTTCTTCCATCCCCATCCCTTCATTTCTTCCTCTCATGTAAGACAGTAAAGTAAGAGTGATTGTAAATAAACATGCATATATGTACTTTCATATGCAAATGTTTCTAACTCTACAAATGAGTTTTTGCTGCTGGCTGCCGACTAGTATGCCTGACAGTCTGAGATAGTGAAAGTGCAAGTCATCGAACAAAAAGCTGTGTAGAGAGCAGCAGAGAAAATGCATCTGAAGAACGGGGAAGCTGCTTAAAGCCTAGCTTTTTAACAGACCAAGTTTCCTGCTCAAAACTGCAATAAGCAAGACAAAGTAAAACATTCCACATCGGGGGAAAAGTGCAGGAAATATAAGAATAGAAGACAGCAGGAGAGTATCTCTTCAAGAGACAGCATTTGCAAAGGTGAGTAATGTCTAATTCCTTGGATCTGTTTCAAATGGCAGTGTTCATGAAATCCAGAGGAGTGGAAATGGTGTTTGGCAAAAATAGCCCACTTAAAGGGAAGGAGTGCAGCGTCTGTTGGCACATGGGGCTGTTAGCAAACAATAACTATGGTTAGTGGCAATTAGGGTTGTTGCAGGAGATGTTCCATTTGCTCCAAAACCAAAAATAATGGAAAGGACTGAGTGGAAAGGCTGATGTTTTCCTCCCACAAAACTATTAACACTGCCTACAATATTGCAGCCTACTTCACCAGGGGTTCCCCTATATTTCCTGGATATATCAGAAACCAATACACACTTCTGCTTCATCTAACACATGCTCCAGTCTGGGTTCTTATGCATTTTTTACAATTGTAATTTTTCCTGTATCAGTTAATTTTTCATCATGTTACCACAAAATATTCAAGTACCTCTGAAGACGAATGGTCTATATTTGGGTGGTTGCCATTTCAATGAGACTTCTCTACAAAATAAAGGTTTAAAGCTTATGTTAAAAATGAACTCTGTAACATAACTTGAAACAAGTTGCAGCAAATGCTGTGCCATCATACCATCTGTGTTCAAGTACAGCTCTAAAGCTCTCCTCCTATTGCTTCCTAAAGTGGAAAATAATGGTAAAAAATAAAAACAGATAAGATGAAGAAGCATTGTGTATTGGAATATATTATGAACCTGAGCCTTACGATGCTTGCTTCAAAAAATGAACCCATCTGTACTGGTAAACGCCAACAAAGCATCTTGGGCGAACCAAAGAAGAAGATTATGTATTTCTTTACATTTAAATTAAGCAATGGTGATGTTCTCACCTGACACAGCTCATAAATTTTGGTGAGCTTCACTCTACACAATATTGCCCATTTTGCTTTTTTAGTTCTCTTCACAAGCTTTCCAACAATATTCCAGAAGAACGTGAGTGAAATTCATTAAACCTTGGAGTTAATGGAAGAAACTAGAACTGATGAGAAATAATTTTAAAAATACCCCACTGTTAAATCAATGTCTAAGATAACAGAGGTTGCCGGACAAAATTTACACAAAGCAAAATGTACATTATGACAAACCCCAGCACACATCTTAAACAACGAGAAAGGGTAGTAAGAGATCCAAAAACAAACCCTGCAGGTAAAATGCCACCGCAGAAGTACTAACTGCTCTTTATGTGATACAATAAAAAAAGCCCTATTCTTAAAAATTCGACTTTGTCACGCAGAGCTTAAAATAGCACCTTTCTGATACTCAGTCAAACTACGGGATCAGCGTTTTGGAGAAGTAGAAATATATCCCCTGTTCTGGTCACTTTATTGCACTCTCAGGTCTACAGTCACTTTGTCACTGCAGGGTGGAAGGAAGACGAGGAATGTGTTGGGAAGCTGTCCCGGAACTGCCTGGAAAAGATAGAGCACACAGGCAAGACCACGAGGCAGAACGCAGTGCATCTGCGGGAGAACCTGTTGATGCTGTTTTCTCTGGTACTGCACTAACCTGCTCCCGGCCAGTCACTTGTCTAGAACACAAATAACTTCCTCTTGCTTTCCCAGAAGCAAGCACCTCACTCTTCCTGTGCTATTCCCACACGCTGCCCCACCAACAGATTTTGATGTCAAAATCAGTCCAGGCCTGCCCTGCGCTGGGGCTCCTCCTGCGTGAGTTGTTTCGAACAATCAAGCAAATACTTGCGATCTGAGCAAGAGTCGCTTGGGAAGCTGCTGCCGCTCGATTTCCAGTGGCGGCTCCACAGCCGGGATACAGTAACCGGGCACGTGACTTTAGCCGGAGGTTTTATATGAGACCTTGCACCAAACAGGAATAGGGCGGAGAGATCACCGGGGTCTCCCAGAGCCAGGACAGCCTGGAGCAAGCCCCCGGGAGGGAATCCCCCTCCCACTCTGGAGGTGCTCCTGTCCCATGGCACTGACAGATACACGAGTGTAGAAGACAAGCTTTAGCCTACCTGACCCTTTTCAAAAAGCATGTCGAGGTGCTTTCTCCATTTTATTATTCTCTATTTTATTTCTAATCCCGTGAGACAGTGCTGACCCCAGAGCCCAGGAGAAAGCAGGAGAGGTCAGACACTGCATATTTGAGACAGGGCTTCAAGCTGGGGCATGCTGTTTAGACAGGGGACAAGAAAATGCCAGCTTCCAACACCTTTGGGGAACGCTGTTTTCTTTCAGAAAGAGTATTTCCAACATCAGTAACGTTTATTAATACTCTTCCTACTCCTGTCAGCACGTTCTCATCAACGTTTGCGCGGTGCTGTCCGAAATGCCCGCTGGCATTTCCAAGAGAGAGGCTTCCCAAAGGGACCGTCCTGCGCCTGTCCTGGCGCCAGCCCCATCAGGGTTTCCCAGGGCCCCGCCGCCATCCTCGGGCTCCCGTCCTCTTCTGGACCTTTCCTTTCCAACCCACAGGGTGTGTAGGATGAGGCTCCCGGGGCGCGGTTCGATGCAGGGCCGTCCCGCGTGTGCCGGGACAGTCCCGCTCCTTGCGCACCCACCCGCCCGGGGGGCTCGGCGGGGCTGACTGGGGGGGACTCCGGCAGGCACAAAGCCGAGGGAGCCCGCCCGGGGCGACACCCGCGCACACCCCGCGGCCGCACGAGGCGGTGCTGCCGCCCCCTCTCTGCGCCGCAGGCGCGGACCCCACGGTCCGGTGCTGCGGAGGCCGGGGCAGGACACGGCCCCAGATGGGCGGAACACGGCCCCAGACGGGCGGCAGCGCAGGGACCCCCCGATCCCCCCGCTCCGCCGTGTGGGGGGGCGGGCGGGGCCGCCGGTGCCTCTGGGCGTGTCCGCAAGGGGGGGGGGGACGGGGACGAGAAGGGGGGAGGTTCGCGCGCGCCCTCGCGCGCCGTTGCCATGGCGCCGCTTGACGTCACGGGCGGCGCGCGGCCCGCGCGGTGCGGCGCGGTGATTGGCGGAGACGCCCCGTGCGCGGCGCCGGCGGAGGGAGGGAGGGAGCGAGGGAGCGAGGCTGCAGCGCCGCGAGCGCCAGAGCCGCACAGTCCGCGCCGGCCGCCCGCCCGCTCCGACGCACCCGCGCCCGCCGCGCTCCCGCCCGCCCGCCCGCCGTGCACAGGTAACGGGGCCGCCGCCCGGGAACGGCCCCCCCGCACACGGCGGGACGGGGGCGCCGAGCGGGGCGGCCGGCGGGCAGCGCCCAGCCCGCCCTGCTCCCCCCCCTTTGCCCGGGGCGGCTCCGCGGGGAGGGAGCGGGGCGCGGGGGCCGCTGCACGGGGCCTCTCGTCATCGGGGATGGGGGGGAGACGAAGAGGGAGGAAGAACGGGCGGAGGGGGCGGCAGGTGAGGCCCCCGCTCGTGGCGGCCCCGCGAGCAGGGTGAGGGAGCGCCGCCCCCGCCGGGCGGGGGCCAGTGCGGGCGGCGGGCGCTGCCGGGTGTGGTCTCCCGCCGGGAGCGCTGCCCGGGCGCGGAAGAACCGCAGCCGCGGCCGCCCCCCGGCAGCTCTCGCTAACCTCCCTCCGCCCAGCCCCCCCGCCCCCGCCCATCTTCCCCCTCCCCACCCCGGCCGAGGGGTCCGGGCGGGAGCGGCGGCTCCCCCGGGACTGGAGGGGACTCCTCCTCCCCCACCCCCTCGAGTCCCTCGGGGTTGGACCCGTGGGCTTCCCCTCGCCCGGGGCGGGGACGCGGCATCCTCCCCCGGGGGCGCGGGGCGGAGGGGAGCGGGATTGGGGCGGGCCGGGCTCGGGCGCCCACCCGCCGTGACAAAGGCGGCGGGCGCGGCGCGGGGAAGGAAGGAGGGAGGGAGGGCGGGGCGGCCGCAGCGCCCCGGGGCCGCCCGCCCGCCCCGCCCTCCGCTCCGCCCGCCCCCGGGCCGCTCCATTTTCTGCTGTCACCGCGCTCGCTGTGCCGGGGCCGCGGCAGCGCCCAGCCCGCGGGGGCGGCCCCGGGACGCGGCCGCCCGGGGATGCTGCCAGGCAGCTCGCAGTGTCCCGGGAGCTGGTGGCGGGGCCGGCGTTCTGTCCGCGCTCGCCCCGGTCACGCCGAGTGGTAAATAACTATCGCCAAAACCCTGCTTTAAAATGGCTCCTTAACCCCGCCGTGCGCGGTGCCGGCAAGTTCTCGACGCGCGCTTGCAGCCGAATTCCGCGTTTGTGCCCCCGTGTCGGGAACAGGATCTACTAAAACTTGCAGTCACCTGGAATGCTAAATTGTGCTTCATTTATTCCCAAAGACGGGATAGCCTTGCTATTGTTTCTGGTAACATCACGTGAAAAGGCAAAAATGTTAATGGTTAAAAATGAAGGTGCAGGGTTGGGGGGTGTGGAACATATAGAAATAAGTAAAGCATTCATGTCCCAAATTGTTTCATGTTTTGGTAATCATGTCAAACCTTAAAGGAGGGTGTATCCTAAAGCTTATTGCTGGTTCCTCAAAATGATTTAAGTCATGATACGTAGAAGGATGAGGGGTGAGGGAGGAGTGTATTTTTCCTGCTGTACCAAGAGAAAATTCCCCATACCTCTGTTCAGCAGAGCTTGATTTTTATTTTTTTAAGATACAAGCTATGAAGCATCTCAGCCAGGTCGCACTACCTGAAATACTGATGTTGAAGTAGTATTTTTAAATAGTAAATTTTTTTGTTTGTTTCTAAAAGCACAGTCTCTCAGACAGAGCAGCAGTACCTGGCACAGAACATCCCATAATGGGGATTCCCATTTTGGGAAAGGGAGTTAAGGGTGTATGCCTAGAAATTTAGATATTTAGTGCATTCTGACTTTTGAACATCCAGTGTGAGATTTGATTTGCAGATCTCTGTGCCAAGTCTTTCTGCCTGTAACTGTATGAATCTGTTAAGGTTTATAATGCTGCCTCGTATTGTTTGTTCAGCCTTTATTTGGTGTTCTCCTGTGAAAAGCTTAACATTGGATTTTCTTAGTTAATTTTGTTTTATCTATAATTTAAAGCAGTTGATACTGTAGCTGGAATGTAATCTTACGAGAGAGTGATGGCAAATAATTAGGATTATTTTGTGTGCATAAGATAGGAATGATTTGCTTTCAGATCACCTTTGGATGTTTTTGCTTGTGTTTGTTAAAATAACATACTTTTAAAAGTTAAAGGTTTTTCAGGACAAAGCAGTGACTTTTAACTCTTCAATCCAAATATCCACGTGTTTGAGCATTGAGTGCTGCTTGTTTGCCTTGTATTTTGGATTTCAGTTGTACCTCTTACAGTTCCGAACTACTCTGCATATGAAGTTAAAACACCTTTGTGCTTGATCAGTGTCTGAATAATGCCTCACTATTTTTCCTCTTCAGAAATATCACCATGGATAAAAATGAGCTGGTGCAGAAAGCCAAACTGGCTGAGCAGGCTGAAAGATATGATGACATGGCAAGTTGCATGAAGTCTGTGACTGAGCAAGGAGCTGAGTTGTCCAACGAAGAGAGGAATCTTCTCTCTGTTGCCTATAAAAATGTTGTAGGAGCCCGTAGGTCATCTTGGAGAGTCGTCTCAAGTATTGAACAAAAGACGGAAGGCGCTGAGAAAAAACAGCAGATGGCTCGAGAATACAGAGAGAAAATTGAGACTGAGCTAAGAGACATCTGCAATGATGTGCTGGTGAGAAATAATGAAACTGTTGATCCATTTTTACTTACAGTTGCAGAGTACATAGTGTTAGGCCCTCTGGGACTATTTCTACCCTGTCAGTAAAGCTGTGGTCTCCTATGCTATTTCTGAAGGACAGGGTTTAAAAAAGTCTGACTTGTCTTTCCCTCTAAACGTTCTGATTATTTATATACAAATTATAGTTATGAATGCTAATGAATTTGGACACATGTTGAAACATTATTGTATGGAAAGTAATAGTTATGAAAAGTCAGTATATTTCTCTGAAATTGAACTGGATGTAGGTTTAGTTTGGGGTTTTCTCCTCCACCTTTCCCCCTCAATATATTTGTATCCCAGATCACTTTGATTTCTGCTACTTTTATATGCTGTTCTAGTTGTAAGAGGTGGTTTTTACTCTACGGAAATTGTGCCCCTCCCTGGGTAAGATGATGTAATGTTAGTTATGACTCAGCCATGCAGAAAATTGTCTGCAGGAAGAGGCAGTAGAAATGCTGTGATACACTCTTAAACTTAATTTTTAGTAGCACACTAAAAGACTGTTCAAGTTAGACATTTTCTGTGGCTTGTAGTTATGATAAAATGTGCATGTACCTGGAAAGCAACCTTGTATTTTCATTGGGAGGCTGGTTTATGAAATCCGAACCTCTTCCAAATGCTTATTCCAGATTGTCGGGTTTTTCCAACTGCATATGCCTGTGATGCTTCAGTGAGCACTCAGTGAGCTGCTGTTCAGTCCTGAGACTACTCATGAGGTAGAGATTCAACTGTAAGCAATAGAGTTGTCCACTGGACTGTGGACCCTGCTGGTGTGTCACCCCATATGGGACAAGGGATCATGTACCCAGAGCTGACAGAATGACATGTGATACGAGGGAAGTGTTAAATAGCCAAGTAATGTGCTCGAAGATCTGATGTCAAATGAAAATTAAGATCAATGAGTAGCATAAATTTTGCTGGATGAGTGAGATAACCAAATGGCATGGGCAGTGAGAGCTTCTAGTAGACTGGTTCTCCCAGGGTGTAGAAGAGTCAGCGTGAATAACTCTGAGTCTTGTCTTCCAGTGTAGGCTGGCTGCTATGGTTATTGTAACACACTGGATTTTTTATGTTTTGTTATCTTGTATAAGGATAATTCCTAAACTTCCACTATGAAAATAGAAATGCCAAACTTACTCATGGGAAAGAACTGATTTACTGGGTTCTTGTGTTGTAAAGTGGTGGCTCATCTATTCAAGGCAAGGAAATAGGGATCCAAATCTGGCATTCTAATTGTTTGTTATTTCTTTAATTATTTTATTAATGGGAAGGTCCTGGGAAGTGGATGCTTTTGGTTCAGAGTTACCTGAAATTCTTTTGTAAACTACGTTTGGGTTTAAGAAATCATTTTAATTAAGTCTGTGGGCTTAGAAATCTTATAAGAATTTAGTATTTACAATTAACTCTTTGTCTGATCATGGAAACCAAACTGAGGTGAAACTAGCTTTTATTGTGCTTGCTAAATTCAAAAACTAAACCAAAAACCCAGCTTTTGAGTTTGCCACAGCCAACTAGAGTGTCTGGGAGAGAAGTCATAGGGTGAGGAATCTTGTGAAATCTTCTGAATCTCAAAATGGATTTGAATTTCTCTTTGTGTTATTGAGAGATACATTCATTATTCAAAGAAGTTATTATTCTTTGACATGTTACTATTTTTAGGAAACTAATGACTGACTAATCTTTAATGTTGCCAGTCCAATTTTTCTTAATAGGTTAAGGAAAAATTACTGTCCAGAAGAAACAATGCCTTAAGCGGTGATTAGCAGTAATAAAAGTACATTTTTAGACTTGAGTTTAAAAAGGAAAAAATTAAAACTTTTGTATTTGAAGGACAGGATTTAAAAATGGTTTCAAATAGCATGTGCTACCTGTGATGTTGCCAACTACATTGAAAAAATAGTTAAAAATATATTCTTGTTTTCTTTCTTTGAGTATCTTGTTTACATACGTTCTTACCTAGAAACATGACTGACCATATTGCTTTATTAAACATCCACTTTGCTTTAACAGAGAAAAAAGAAATCTGGTAACATGTAGTTGTTTATTATGAACAGGAGACTGCACAATGCTACACGCAAATATCGAACTAGGGTTTGAGTTTTGTGGGGTTTCTTTGTTTTAGAAGATTTCTGTAATTCTTGTGCAGCATAATCAAGTCTATAACTGTTTACAGAAGTGAAAAACAAGGCTTACCAAATCTTGACTGGTGTGAAGTATGCCATTAATTAATAAGACCTCAAGTGTTAAACTTTCGGAGCTTTTAGCCTTATCAATTAGAGTACAAAGGCGGCTTGGCAACTTTTCTATCTTTATTGAGGCTGTGAATCTATTGGAGCTGATGTTGTGTCTTCAGTTGTCTTCTAGGCTCTTAAGTAATATTTAATGCCCTGGGGTGTTACGTCACAGCTGAGTGTGACTGGAGTTCCAACTTCAGTGTTGAAGGAGGAGACCAGTTAAGAGAATGTGTTTGTGACTAGAAGAGTGTGGCCAAAGCTGGCTCCTCTGCAGCTTCTCATTCTTTTCTCTCTGTGGTTTATTGGAATCAAATCACTAGTGTTTTGGAAGGAATAGCTTCTCTACTCACATAGATGTTGAGTATACTCAGCTCTGCCTGGGTTCTTTTTCCAGTTCTTCTACTAATTTCTAGAGTGAATAAGAGCAGTTAATGGTGGACTTACTGTTCTTGCTTCATCACTTTTGGGCCCAATGATAAAAGTTTTAGTGGTTATATGGCTCAGGCCTAACGATTTATTTTTCTCCTTTACACTGACTTTGCAACAGGAAAAGCCAGCATCTGCATCTTTGCCACTTCCTAAATCTCTCGAACCTGCTGTGGAGTACCTCTACAGCTCTGCAAAGAGCTGAACTCATCCCCTTGTTTGCTGCAGCCTCAGAGTACTGCTGTACCAAGAAGAGACACCTAAAATCACTCGTTCCAGCACCAATTCTGTCATTTATATGTAGAAGTATATTAAGGTATAATATAACAGCTCTAGTCTGGAGTTGGCCTGGTAGTGCTGGCAAACTGCAAATAATTGCGACATATGGTACATAGTACAAGGTCCTTGCACTGTAGCAATAAAGACTTAATTTTTGAATTCTTCAAGAGTAATATCATGTGTGTAAGGAAGTACATTGCCATCCTTGAGCATCTTTAAAGTACTTGAGTATTATGAAAAATTTCCAGCCTCAGAAGTTTCTAATTGATAGAGGAAATTAAGCTTTTACTTAAGTACTTTTCCTCATGTTACCTAAGTGTTTGCTTTACATCCTGTTTCAGTTTCTGTGTTAGAAAGGAGGGTCTGTTTAAAGTACCACTGTAATGATCTATAATCATATTTTATTATTTACGTAATAAAAATCTTCATTAGCATAACAGGTGTGGATTTTCTTCAAAATGCTTTTTGCCGTTTGTAGAAAACTGAGCTGGAACTGAAGTGATTAAAATTAAATCTGTAGTAAGATGAATTTTTCAGCTAATGAGGGTTCTGAAATACAGAGAAGAACGTATGGAGAGGTCTTTGAATAGCTAACACCCCATATTGCTTGCATGTTAGAAGTTCCCAGGAGCGTTAGTAGCTTTCAGGTAGTCTCTGATGTGAGTTAAACATAAACTAATAATGGAAAACATGACTGACTCTCTTAACTTTAGTAGGAATGTAATTCTGGACAGTTGCGTTCTCTTCCCTAGGCCGGCACATACCACAGGAGTCCCTGCATGTCCAAATGCATACTATGTGACAGTTCCCCTGTTCTTACCCCACGCTCAGTCTTTGGATGAGGTCATTTCCTCCCATAGGTTCCACCACAGTCATACCCTGAGTAAATTTCTTCACTAGCAGTGCCCAAGCACTCTGGTTTGCTGTTTCTTTTCCCTTTTTAGTTATTTAGGTTCCTGGAACCTTGGCTGGCCTTCAGTTATGGAGTTACTGTTGCATGTAGGTGCTACTCAGCACCTCTTCCCCACTCCCTCCCCCTACCAGAAAAGCTACGGATTAATGGTGTTGTTCAGGACCCTCCAATAAAGTGAAATTACTGCTTTCTTCACTACATTATTTCTTCTTAATTCATGCTCAGAAGCATAAAATGGCATTCCTTGTGTGCTGATACTCTTGAGATTTCTTTGTGCTTGTTATGGATGCTTCACTTGTTAGAAGTGGTAATTGTGAGAAGTTGCAGTTATATTTCAGATTAGTGATTGAGGTTTTGCATTTCTTTCTTATGCCTGTTGTTGAGAGGGGGAGTAGGAGAAGGTTTAGTGACCTGCCGTGGGGCTGCAGTTCACTGGGGGAGGGGAGTGTAATTCCATTCAGAATGCATCTAAATGGCTTTTTAAAGAACATACCACAGAATTAATGCCTATTGCCATCATTCTCAAATTACTGTGGGACTCCTTTCTAGTTGCTGCCAGCACTTAATAGGTTACTATGTTAACATCTCTAAAACCTGTTTAATAATTCTTAATGACAGGGTTAGAAAATCTAGTTTTCTCCTATAGGAAGTCATGCATTTTGACATGCACATGTGTGAATTGTTTTTTTGAAACTCAGCCATTGTATGTTCATTGTGCCTTCCTCATGGTTAAAGAGCTAACTTGTAGAATGGTGCTAATGGGCAAGTGAATAGATTGGTTTTGAGTTTGAGTGACTGACCGTACAATACAACCTTGCTGTGACAGTATCTCATACTAACAGAAAATTGAGTGTTCTGACTGAAAATTGCTACCTTCAAGTTCTGTGACTCCTTCAGGCTTGCTTAATTTTTTATTTTTGACTGCACTTTGTTTCTCCCTTTGAGATCTGTATCCTTTTTTCGGAAAAGAAGAGGAGGCATTTGTATAAATTTCTATTCGCAAAATGTCAATCACAGAAGGAGGGTGGATATTTTGTTGAAATCTAAGAGTTAGATGCCCAAAATAATTTCAGTTGAAAGGGAGGTCATTAAGTTTGACTCTGCTCAGATCAGCTCCAGTTTGATCACTTTGCTCAAGGCCTTGTCAGTCAAATTTTTAATGTCTTCAAGTGTGGATATTTCACAGCCTCTCTGGGCAGCCTGTCATAATATTTGGTCATATTTATTGTTAAAAGAAAAAAATTTACCTTGCATGTAAATCAGAACTTCTCATGTTCCAGTTTGTCTGCTGCCTCTCATTGTTCCACTGTAGAACTCCAGAAAGAGTCTGGCTCCATCTTCTTTAGGCAGCTGTACATGGCAGTAAGATCTGCTGGTCTTCTCTGGGCTGAAGAAACCCATCTCTCTCAGCCTTGCCTTGTACATGATGTGCTCCACCCCATAATCATACTGATGGCCTCTACTGGACTTGTTTCAGTATATCTGTGTCCTTTTTGTGCTGTGGAGCTCAAACCTGGATGTAGAACTCAAGATGTCATCTCAAGTTGGTAAAATTTGCATTAAAAGTTGGTAGTTGGTAATGTATTAGTGGCACATGTGAAAATATGTGTGTACTTCTGGTTCACAAATGATTCTCTGAATGAACTTCTATATACTGCAGAGCAAAACATAGCCAGGGTTTGGTAACTTCCAAGGGTGGTTATAATTTAAGCTGTTGATTAACTCTCCCAAGTCTGGCTTTTTCAGTTAGGGCTTGGTTGGTATAATTGCTCACATATATTGGAGGTAGGAGGCTGAGGCAATTTGCATTTTGCATTTAATCATTTCCCTAATTGTAGCTACACCCTTCAGGGTTTTTTTTTTTGACTGTTGGGTTTTTAGTTTGGTTTGGGTTGTTGGTTTTGGGTTTTTTTCTTTCCTACAGTGTAAGCATTGCCTAAGCTAGAGCAATTTGCTTTACTTTTTTTAGGCAATTAGACTGTTGAAAAACTGTTGAATCTTTGATAATTAAAATACAACTCATGGATCAGTTGACATATGAGATGACTTGTTTTGTTTTTTATTTATTCTAATCTTAGCAAGAAGGGCATCCATAGTGTTGATACCTGTGCTTACTGCACCCGTTTATCAGGAAACCAGCTAAGGTGCTCTGCATAAATGCAGTTACCTCTGATATGTACATTAGCTGTGCTCACACATGTGTACACTCATATATACATGTATCTACATCCTCTTGCATTCATTGGAAATAGAAAAAAATCTTTTATAACCACTATCCTGCTGTATTAATTTCATTTGGCATTAATGTTTAGTAATTGGCTTTGATTTACAATAAAAAAAATACATAGTGCTTATACTGTTCAAAAGCATTGAAGTGACAACTTGCTTTATTTGACAGCAGCATTCATTGTTCAAGTACTTTATGTACCTACTGCTGATAGGCAGCTCTAAACAGCAAAATAAAATCAGTTGATCAGTTTAGTCACCGGTGACAGATACTATTCTCTTTCTGTACTGTTGAAGGAAAAACTTCACTGAGTGTACTTGTAATTTGTGAACTACTAAGTGTATTTGTTTCACTGGTTGGTTACAAGACAGTTAAGAGCAGAAACACTGCATTGTTAAGATATCAGCTTCTGCTGGTGCCTATGAAAGCCACAAGTGGTAGAAATACAAAATTTAGAATATGACCAGAGTTAGTGCATTGTCTCTGTACATCTGCACAAGCAGATGTACACTGTGCTGCACTATCTCTGGTTTTATCTGGAAACTTCTGTCTCGTTACTGAGCACGTGACAGAAGTTCATGTTTCTGAAACAGGTTCTCAGACACTTTACTTGTTCTTTGCTGGAGGCAGACACAGTGGCTCCTGGCTCTGAAGCTGGTTGTCTGTTCAGGCAGTAGTTGACTGCCATTTTGAAATAGTTTGAGAAAGCTTGTGGTATTAAAATTGATTGAGAGAATTAAGAATGTGATTATTTCTTTTTTTTTTTTTTTAATGAATATCAGTTTTTGTGTAGTTATTAAATTTTCTTGAAATCTGACGGAAGATTGGCAATGCCTCTTCAAATGAGAGGTAATAATAAGTCATGTTGCTGCTGAGATGAACAGTAAATTCTTAAATTTTTTTGTCAGATATAGTAGGTTGGACTCTGTGATCTGTAGGTTGGACTTGGTGGTCTCAGAGGTCTTTTCCAACCTCATTGTTTCTGTGATTCTGTAATGCAGCTCGGGAGGCAGAGAACAGTTGGGGGGTTGCTTTTTGTTGTGGTTGGGTTTTTTCCTGCATGTTGCCTTTTGTGATTATGCAGGTTACAAAAGATTTAACAGAAGTAATCTGATCTCTTAACTGGTTGGTTTCTCCTAGTACAGAATAGGTTTACATTGTTTAAAGGGCATTGTTCCTAATAAAATGCTTTTATTAACATTGTATGCTATAGTGAATCCTTAACAGATACATCTTCTGCTTCAGGTTTCAAATCTGCTTTTAGTGCAAAGTACTAAAGATAAATGGTTCCTGCTTCTATTTCTTAGCAGAAATAAGTGTTACACCATATTTATGGGTGGTTTTATTAGTATTTCTTCAGAGACCGAAACTATAGAATCTTCAGACAGCTAGAATGTGTTCTGGTTCGGAGTACAGCCACAGTAGCTGCTGCTTAGACCTACCTCCGAAGCAGAAATTCTCATCTAACTCAGTTGGTTTCCATTTTGTATTATCTCAAGTTTCTCGGAGGATGTTCTAAAAAGAACAATGATCAATGCATCTGGCACCATTCTATTTTGTTGTAAGTCCACAACTGTTCCTTCTACCACTTTGCTTTCCGACTGCCATAAATACCAAGTGGTAGAAGGAACAAATTAATAAAGGACATGGTAAGGCAAATCTGCAAGGAGTGTTGTATGTACGGCTGTAAAAGTGTGAACTGAGATGCTGCTCCTCATTGTCTCTGCTGTCCTCTTCCTTTTTTGCACACCAGTGGTGTGTCTGTGCCATATCTTCCCTCCAATTGCCCCATAGGCATTTTTGTGCATAAACCTACTTCTTACTGACTTATATCTATCCCCCAGCGTATGTGTCAGCATGAAGGATGATTTTTCAGTGTGTTCTACTTTCATGTGTTCTTCCGCCTGCCCATATGTGACGCTGCTTTTGTTCTCTTTTCTGAAGAAACACATTTAGATTGTTTTAGTGGTATTTTTATGTATAAGCTAAAATTTCTTGACATTCTTTCTGTTATGCAAGATTCCCTTTTGTCCTTTTAGTCCTTTTTTCAGTTATCCTCTTATTACTTAGACTTCATTTCCTCTATTTTTTCCTTTCTAGATCTTCACCAGATTGACAACAGAAAAACTGCTAATCAAGTGTATATTTTTCCTGCTCTTACCAATCCCATGTCTCCATGGATGTCACATTTCCCACTGTTGCATAAATGCCACAGTTAAATTCCTCCCTGCTGCCTGAAGGTCCTTTTTCCCAAATTCTGAATGCCTCCCCTGCTGAGGCTCATCCTTCTTGCCTTATTTCTTCCAGCCAGCCTTGTCACCTTTCTCAAACTTCTGCTGCTGTTTCTGTGGGCAGCTAATTCAATGGGAAGAATGAAGTGGTACTGAGAACAGGCAGCAGCCTTGTTTCCTTCTTCAGCAGATGTTTTACCAGTGAGATCTCCACTGCCTCAGCAGCTGCTAATATTGACAGATTTTCCTGTATTCCTGTTCTAGTGAGCAAACGAGTAGAGAGAATTCTGTAGCTAACTTCAAACAGGCAGCCTTGCCTTTGGCTGGAGTAGAAGGCTGACAGCAGTCCTTCTGGTTTTGCCCCAAGGGGGTTGGAGGTCACCCACGAGGCAGCAGTTACAGAGCCCTTATCCCAAGCTTTGGGTAGAACTATAATCAGGAGCAGCATAGTAAGCCTGTCTGAAAACAGGGTTTGGGAAGGGATTGTCTAAATATATTGCTCTTAAAAATACAACTATTTGTCACTTCCCTCCAAGAGTTCAGATAGAGTGTGTAAATAAAATTACTGGCCGCAAATGGTTTGGTTAAACCCGTAGTAGTGTGTGTGCCAATCTGTGCAGTGCAGCTAATTGCACGTGTTTTATAGCCTGAGTAACTTTCCTAACTGTTGTGCCAAGGCAGAAAACACATGCATGGAAAATCACTCACTAGGTTTTTATGGGAATAATAGGTGTCTTGAACTTGTCTGACACAGATGGCCTGCCTGAATAACTTTGTCATCAAAACAGAAGTCTGTAAAAGTATAGCTTAATGAAGCGTGCTGCAGTTACTGTGCTGGTTGGTTAGTGGGTTCCATCGTAACCAGGTACACGTAGCTCTTCTCACAAAGTGTGTATCTGAAAACACTGGTCCAAGTCAGTAATTTGAATGTCTACCTCAGTACACCTGATGCTTTATACCTGTAATTCTTTCAAATACACATGCACAACTTCACAGGTAGTCATAAAACTGCAAGTCAACTTTGTAATGGTAGTCTGCAAGAGGAAATGGGTACTCTGGGTTGCAGGTGGTAAGTGTATCTTTATGCATCTGGGAAGCTGAATCTTAAGATACAATAGATTGTAATTTTATTGCTTGTTCTAACACAGTTCTTCAGCTCAATGTCCGTTTTCTTCATGTCCATCACATTTGCCTTATTTTTCTTTTTCTAATCCCCTGCTCACCTTCTTCCTTTGTAGAGAACAAGGTAAATAGCTACCTGGATACTGTGAAAGTGAAATGGGGGCTTTTGATTCTTGTTTGGAAATGGTACTGAGAGTTTTCAAATAACCTGAAGTTACCTGATAGTCTTCTAAAAGAAATGCAGACTTGAATACTAGTGCTTTTATAAGCTAAACTTTTTTTTTCTTAATGAAGCTGGGAAGTAGATTTAAGGCAAAAGTAACACTCTCTCATCTGGCAGTTAGTCAGGTATCTGCAGCTTCTTCTCCAGTGTATTGTGGGCTACATTGGTGTAATGGGAGTTTGAACAACATGTGGAATGTGGACAAGAAGGCTGTTAAAGGTTATTACATTCAGAGAAATCACGTCTGGCTCAGGAATTCTTGGGCATTAATTGAGGCTAAGGGAAGCATGATACTTTCTTGCTTTGTTAATGTATTTTTCTAGTGGCATCCTCCTTTGGACATGTTGCAGGTAGGTTAGCAGATGGAAGAATCTTTTCAGCCAGTATGATTCTTCTTGTGTTCTTAAAATGTCTTGGAGAAAGATAGTGGCATGCTGCTTACATCATGGAAACGTTAGACTGTTGTCATTAGGTGTGAAATTGATTTCAGAGTGAGCTTTAAAAAAAGATACACTGTTTCTTTGATGTCTTTCATGAATTTAAAAACCAAGAGTTCTTCCATGTCATTTTCATCTCTGTTGTATACCATGGATGGATGACAAGTAAGTTGAAGTTCAGCTAATACTCATGTGTAATTTGTTCTCAAAACTAGAAATACTGTCATTACTATGTCGGGTGTCTTTCGATACTGCATGAAAACAAAAGGCTTGCCTTGTCATCTCTGAGAAAAATTCATACTGTTTAAATTACCTAATGCTTATCAGTGAGTTCTTCTGGATTTTTGCTGTTCTGAAGCTTGGCTCTTTTGTGCAAGACCAGTATCTTTCTGTTTCTCCAATAGTTCAAGAGTTTTTAATCAATTAGGTATCTTAATAATAATTTTTTTATATTTAAAAACATGTTTCTTGTTCTCAGTACTTTACCTGTGTATTACCTGCTCATTTACTGCTGCTTTTCATAGAGTCTGGTGACTGTTCTTTTGCTCATGTTTGTCAGGAGGGAAACACAGAAAATTGAGCTGTTGATGCAATCCTCAAGTGCATTAGTAACTAACTAAAGTTTCTGGGCAATAACATGTACTGAAACCAAGCCTTCTCCCTAAAGGGAAATAAGCACAGAACTGGAAGCAATACGGCAAAACTGAGGCATTTATTTTAATGCTCTTATGATGGATTTGGGAATAGATTCTGCCCCACACAAGTCATTTGCCAGACACACAAATGCTTTTGAAAGAGGGTAGTTTTAGGCTTCAGGTGTCAGGAAAGGACTGATCAAGTCTTTGTGTTGGCTTCCTGTCTTCATCTGAAGTCCTCACCAAAATTTGACAAGCTGAAGCACGTCACTTGCAGTGAGAAGCAGACAGACTTCTAGGAGAGGGTTAGGTGTTGGGATTTTTTGTTACTACTTGGTAGGCTTCCTTCACACTCCTAAATAAGTCTGATAACTCTTACCTTTCAGACTTTATCTTGCAAAACCACAGGAGCAAGTACATAGAGACTTTCATCAAAACAAGCTCAAAACGTGTTGTGCATCACGTTGACTGTGTCCTGTTCTGCCAGTAGAATGTGTGTAAGAATGAAGAAAGTGAATCTTCACTTCAGTGTTTAAAATAGCCAGGATTGAAGTTCTCCAGTAGAATAATACAAATTGTGTGCAGGCAGCTTCTGTTGTGCCTTTAAAGACACAGACTTCTATCTAGCACATACGTGCTGGGGGTGAGGGAGCATACCCCATGGGTGAGATTTCTTATCAATGGTATGTGTGAGCATAGCCGACATCTCCTGACTTCAGATGTGTTTGTTTCCCAGTCCAGAGTACCAGAAAGCTGTTAAATCAGTCCTAACCACAATTGCAGATGTGAAGTGTTGAAGCCTGATCTTTGAAGAGCCAGAATATTTGTAAGGGTTGATATTCAGGTTTAGTACATACTTTTTTTTTTAAAGAAGAGTAATAATTTTCTAGTAGGTCTTTTTGAAAAGACTTTAAAGAGGTGCTAGAAACACTAGTACAAGCTGTTACAGATTTTGGCTGAGAAAGGCACTTAGATGCTGCTGTATCTGCCTAGTTGACTACAGTAGTATGGTGTGTTTCACAGCAGTTAGATTCTTGCTGTCGAATTAAAAGCTCTGACAACTGCTGATGTGTAGTTTGGGGGACTCAGGTGGTTTAGTTTTGTTTAAAAAACTGTTTCTACCAGATGCTGATCAAGGCTCTGTAATTAACTACCTGTGAGTTGTACTTAGTGCATATTAGTATATATAAAAACTGGATGGGAATTTTGCATGATAGCAGGAAGGTCATGAACGAACATGAGGGCTTAACTACATCCCATGTAGCTATAATATACACGTGCTGTATGGACTGCAGTTGTCAGGGTGTTGCATGCACTGCCCTGGTCAAGATCACTTTAGTAATTACAGATCACTTATTGGTCAGGTCTTGGACTAGCTGTGAGCCTTCAGTGGCCTGTGGGGTGATCAGCTCTGTACTGCTAAACACTATCCTATCAACTGGTCAAGGAGGGAGAAGGAAGGTTTGGACAAACAACCTGTCAATAGGACTTAAATATCAAGATATTCCTCCTTGTGAAAACAGTTGTATCCTCCAGAGGAGCTTTGCAGTTAAAGCTATTAAAAAAAACACATGATAAACAGTATTGCCCATAAGCTGATGTGTTGGCAGCTAACAAAGTGTTAGATTGGTTATGCCTTTGATTATGCTATCTTCCATAATTGAACTCTAAAAGGTCAGTAGTTTCATTGTCTTATTCTATAGCCACACCACCTCCATGCATGTTGCACTTTCACAGCCACTCTCTAGGATAAATCACTGTACCCTGAATCTTCAGGCTAACTTTAAACAAGTGGTCTGTGTTTACTTACGCCAGTAAAAGAAAATATATCCTGAAATAAATGGACTAATTCTCAGTAATTTCACATGCTAGCTTTTAAGTGTTTATCTGCTTTCAGGTTTTATTGTTACTGTTTATGAAGTATTTGGCATAAATAAAATTCTTTCGAAGATATGTGGCCTACCAGTCCTACGAGTTGTTTGTATAGAATAGACTCTTTCATCTAGATATGAGCAAGCTACAGTTTTGAGTTGGAGCTGAAATAGTTGGCTATATTGGATGAATCAAAGAGATTTTCTCAGTTGATCAGTCTTTGAAATTCAACATGGCTTTAGAACTTTTTCAATACAAGTTTATAGTGTTCAAGCTGCTGTTGCCCTGCTAGTATCTGTCTGATTAGGAAGACAGTTCGGTATTTCCTCTTCTCTCTCTACTGGTGCAATTCACCCATTCCGTTTGTAAATACCTCATTTGTGACCTAAGTGAAATTTAAGTCTGGAATTCAGTTGCTGATGTAGGAGCAAGTAGAACTGGACTTTTTAATCAAATGACCTTCTACACGGGGGATGATTAACTTCTGTTTCTAGAATCACTGAAAATATTTTGGTCTGACCAATTAATGGAGGGTACAGAAGGAGGGCAACTCCCCATGGTGCCAGAAGGGTAGGTGCAGACTGACACACCTGGCTTAATTGCAGTCTTATAGAGAAAAACTAATAAGGAGCCCTGTTCTCAGTAGCCAGTAACCTTCAGTTATCACTGAACTTGGAGTTCCTTGGCACTCATGAAAATATCATAGCTGCAAACCTTCAAGTTCTCTAATGGTGAGGACAGAGTGTCTAAGTAGTTACAGAGAGCTGAGGCGCGTGACCCATATTCCTTCTGTCCTTCTGCTGTGTCCCAGCCTCACGGGCACAGAGGTGGCTCTGAACTCTTCTCCTGGCATAGTGGTACACCCTCCAGAAGGGTGCCTTTGGCACGAGGTAGCACAGCAACTCCTTTGAGTGGCTCCATAAAAATACTTCTGCTGACTTGCTTGTGTTGTGTTCCTTCTGTTGCCAAAGGATTGTCTCTGCTGTCATTTGGATGAGAAGCAAGGACATGCAGTATTTTTCAGTGTCTCCCAGCACAGTTATAAAATGAAGTTATATACCAACCCCCACAGTACTGCAAATGTCTAATATTAAAGATGATTGAATAAATCCACTATGTTGAAGCCAATAAAGAATATCAGCTTACAGGTTTTTATTTTATAGTGGCATTATTTATATAAATGAATTAGTGCTTTTATTGAGGGGAAAAAAGGCAACAAAAACAAAGACTGAACTTACTCTTTGTGCTCTTTCTGTGAGTTGCACTTTTCTGTAGCTTTCTGTAGCTTAATAGGTGGCCTGTTGAGCAGAGCAGGTACCACCACATGTGCCTGTGTCACAGTGGAATAGCGGCAGCCTACCATATCCAGGGTGTGCCTGTTCCAGGAATATGTCCTGTAAGATGTTCATTTAACTTGCTGGGTGCTATTGAGAGGAAAATACTGTAAAGCAGCCATCATTCCAGTTGAAACTGAATTAGTTTGTCCATTTCTGTGGCATCATTGGAAATGCGAGCTAAAAAAAGTGAAGCAAAACCAAAATGTCAGTCATCTAATTTATTGGAAAAAGAAGATGCCCAAAAGTCCCACTAAAACCCCTTTTAAAAAATTATTTTCTACATAGCCTTAGCAAAGTAAATGTAACAGCTTCTGATTTAATTCTGACTATTCAGGAGTGCTTCTGTACTTATTTCTGACTTTCAAATAACTGCTTTTCTTTCTGAGTCTGACTTCAAGCACTCAATATCACAAAGTTTGACTAAATGTTTTGGAGCTAGTGATATTTTTTCCTTTTTTTTTTTTTTTTTCCCCATCATAATAGAACTCTTGCTAAATTACATGACTGCCTCATCTAGGAACTTGCTGTGTTAATAAGCAGTTAGAATAATCTAGAAAAACCTGGTCTAAATTGTCAGCCCACAGGGAGGATTTGGTGGAGTGACTCCAGAGAGCTACCTTTGCTTTGGAAGATGGAGGAGATACCTGTTAGGGCAGCACATAAAGTCAGGTAGAGGTGCTGTAGAGCTGAATGTCAGATTGTCAGCTGTCCGGAAATTCAAGAATAACGGGTTCACCTTGGGAGTTTTTTTCTGGTGATGCCACTACAGTGTTCCAGTTGATGGGAACTGGGCTGAGGAGGCTTATTTATTGCCTTTGTATGTAAGATACTCGTGTCTCTGATTTGGCAGCTGATATTTCAAATCCTTTTATTGTCTTTTGTGGATGCAGACTTTCTTCAAAGGTGTATCCTCTGCTCAGAGTCTTTGGACTACCTTATTTTTTTCAGGGGTCTGTGTAATGGCTTATAGAAACCCTTTGGTCATACAAGACTCTTCCGCTAAATTTACACAGCCGCCTTCTTCCCATCAAGTCACAGGCTGCAGCATTCCTTTTTATATGTCTAGAATTGGGATCCAAAACACATTCTCTAGCTGAATATGTTATGTAGGATGTGAAGAAAATAAGCAAAAAGTAAAGCTGTCTTGACTTTGAAATAGGTTGAAATATAATTGAATTGTTTGTTCGGCATGCTGTAAAAGTATGTATGTTCAAAACACTGTGTTCTTTGTTTCTCTTTTAGTCTCTGTTGGAAAAGTTCTTGATCCCTAATGCTTCGCAAGCAGAAAGTAAAGTTTTCTATTTGAAAATGAAAGGAGACTACTACCGTTACTTGGCTGAGGTTGCTGCTGGAGATGACAAGAAAGGTACTGTATGTCATCTTGTGGATAAATATTGTCTAATTAGATTGCACATGGCAGGGCAGTGAGACATCTCTAAAATTAGAATAGTTCTGATTTGGATGTAAATCTCTTTAGAAATAGGCCTCATTTTTGAAGAAGAAATCTGAAGATTTTTGTGAAGAAAAATCATAAGTTGCTGGCTTTCAAATGAGTTACAAAGATTTCCATGTACCTGCTGTTCAAAGTAGGGAACAGGTGTTTAGTCACAAAATCTTGATATTGACTCCAACTTAACGCATATGTGCATCTGGTTTGTCACTAAAGTTCACATTTATGCTGCTTCTCTCTGCCTGAATGTTGGGTCTTTTACCTTTTTGTAGTCTTACAGCTTTTTGAAGACTTATCTGTTCTATTTCTCCGGCATTTCTATGGAATAAAAAAGATCTGCATAGGTTCAGTGATCAAAGAGACTAGAAACAACCTGGAGGAGAAAATTATTATAAAACTAATCTTACTATTAAGAAAATTTCTTCTGTAACCATGTTAGTTTAATATCCAAAAGTCTTCCATTTGCTCAAGTTTCTTTTATCTTCATGTTAGCAGCATACCATAATGGCAGGTAAGTTACCTTCACCTGAGTTTAGTTAGAAAAGTTAATATAAGGCACTGAACAGTTTGGGTGGCTTAACTGCTGTTAAGCCGCCCAAAATGTGTGCTGGACATGCCCTAACAGCACGCTGACTCCATGCAGAGTCACCTTCAGTTCAGAACAACACATAGATACAGCCCGCTGCAAACAGTGCCAGGCTGTTTACTGGAGCCAGTTTGGGACCGGTGTCAGTGTGCCCTGAAGAGCAGCTCACTCCAGCACAGAGCCCAGCCTGGCATCTCACAGACTCTGTTGGCTCTGCCCTCAGTCTGCAGGAATCCAGGATGTTTGGGAGAGTGTGAACAGTCTAAATTTGCAGACTTGGGACTCTCAGGGTTTTTTGAGAGCCATCGAGCTGTGCAGCTGTTGCTGCTCCATTCTGCCCCTGTGCCCGATCTGCTCAGCTCCTCATGGAACTGTTGGACATGTGGTGCCCCTGTGGCCTTGTGCTGCTCCCAAGGTCTTAAACTCTCCCGGTATGACACAGAAAGATGTCCACACAACTTCAGAGACTGGATTGAGTTGGGTGTGGAAGGGAAACAGACATGGAATACTTTCGAGGGGATAGATGTGTGTGCTTTAGTGGCACGTGTTACATCCACATCCCATGGTGAAGCCCAGTTTCCCCAGAATGCTGAATAATAGTGTTGCATAAAGATACTGACACGTAGTACATAGGGCTCGATTTGACTTCTTATGCTACTGTGTGCAAACTGATCCAGTCCTGGTGACTGCAGAATTTCATGTGTTACCACTACTTTAGATCTGCTACAGTTACTATGTTTTCCTTTAAGTAATGTCAGTGAACTCTATTCACATGCATAGGAGGTACAATTTTTTGAGCCCCAAAGTTTCTTTTTCTGTTGAGGATGAAGTTACAGGCTCTAAAATTAGACTGTGAAAATCTTTGTTTAAAGTGATTTTGAATTTTGTTTTTATTTAACTCAGTCTCCTGGCTGAGCAGTTTTTAGTGGGTTTCCATTTTTTTTATTTATCCCTCTCACCCTCTGTTCCATCTCACAGGCTTTTCCTGTATGCTATGTGACCTTGAAGAAGAGCAGTTGATAAGTATTGTTTATGAAATAGTGGCTGTTGAATTGGACAGTATTCTTTCAGCTTTTGCAGTAAATACAGCAACAATATAAAGCTCCCAACTCTAGGAGTTGGAATTTTATCCTCATAAACCACATTGTTTATTTTATCGCCTGGGGTTTTCTTCTGGCAGTCTAGCAGACAGAGATGTCAAGCAGGTACCTCACCCTGTTTTAGCCTTGAACTTTAAAGCTGCACTTTCTAAAGAATTCAAAGTTAAAAACTTCTTTATACTGTGTGACTGACTTAAAAATTAATAGCATACATCAAATTGTTGCTCCAAAGGTAACTATTTTCTCAAATAAGAAGAAAAGTGCTTTTTTTTGAAGTTATGTCAAAGAAAAATTACTGAAAAATAAAATTCAGCTTCATTCCTTAGAGTTCTTGTTTTTCATGCTGCCTTGCTTGCCTTTCTTAAACAGCACCATTTTCTAAGGCTTTTCCCTTATGAAAAGAGTAAAACATTTCTTATTATTTATCAATTTAACTTGCAGTAGACCTGTTTCTTCTCAACTGTAATATACTAACTTCTAGTCACTTCCAGGGTATTACAGCAGCTGGGCTGCAGCACTCTGTTATTAGTGATAAGTGTAGAGAGGACAAAAGTGTTAAATAACTGTGAAGTGAGTGTCCTCACTCTTCATATGGAAGAGAACAATACGATGCTTTAATTTTTGTGAATACATAATTTTTGTGAATACGTAAAGGTGAACAGATAAAGATTGCATAGACATCCTGAGTATTGGTATTCAGTTGTTCTCAGAGTTTGAGGACTTCTGACTTGAATTCTGATGTATATTTGTGTCCTTAGCCTAAAGTTCGTTTATTTTTTGACTGGCGCTCTTGCAGAGATCATGCTGGTTTGATCCAGAAATGTTAGGATTGGAGTCCTTTTGCATCTGAATTGAATGACTTCCTGCCCACCTTTTTCCCAGATGCTGTTAACAATGGTGAGAGCACAGGAACAACTGCCCCTTTGTGCTCAGCATCCAGCCCTTCCCTTGCCCCTAAAGCTATCAAGGGCACAGTCCAGCTTTGTGGGCTGAGTTGGGCCCTGATCTCTGACTTGTGCAGGCAGAGCTTGCTCCTAAGTTCAAATGCCTTCAGTGAGAATGGAAACTGTCGAGTTCTTCAGTCTTTGGGTACACTTTGTAGTTGCCGTGGTACTGTGTCAAACCTGTGTGTAGTTGAAACTTTGAGTTTGCGCATTTTCATGGATGTGGTCGGTTTTATCTTGTTCAAGTGCTACAAAACTGCTGCAAACATTCGTAAATATAAGTAGTCCCAGGGTGGCAAGGAGAGACTCAAACCTGTGATTTGGTCAGTGACAACTTCCCTTTTTATAATAATTTGAAAATATAATTTAATAGAATTTTCATAAAATAGCAACTTGTGTGGTAAAGTGCTGCTTATCAGACATTCACTCTTAATACACTTTGTTCATGCAAGCATGAACACAGTCCTGATTGTATGTCTGGATACAGTATGTGAATTACTTACTTGTTGTGGTTTTTGTGTGTGTTTGTTTTTTCCCCAAAGGGATAGTGGAGCAATCACAACAGGCATATCAAGAAGCTTTTGAAATCAGTAAAAAGGAGATGCAACCAACACATCCTATCAGATTAGGTCTGGCTCTGAACTTCTCCGTGTTTTATTATGAGATCCTCAATTCCCCGGAGAAAGCCTGTTCCCTTGCAAAAACGGTACGTTTGTGGGGGGGAATTCCGTATAAAGTATTTGCATAACCTTTTGTTGCATGGCTAATGGAGTTGTTTGTTTTTATAACACTAGGCTTTTGACGAAGCAATTGCTGAACTTGATACATTAAGTGAAGAGTCATACAAAGACAGCACGCTAATAATGCAGTTACTGAGAGACAACTTGACAGTGAGTATCAAAGTTTGCATATTGATGGCAGGATTGGTCTTCGTGGCACTCAGAGTTGCGTTTTTTGTTCATGGCCCTGGAGCTGTCTTATCACTCACAAACAAGTTTACAGTGCATTATGTTTCTGAGCTAAGTCTCTCTCCTGCCTAGTTTTTTGGGATTTTTTGTCTACCTGCTAATGTGGTTTTCTGACAGATAGCAAACTGACCATATTTTTCAGGTTATTTTATTCAAGGAATCTAGCATGTTTAAGTGGTGCGATCTGGACTGTGACTAGGAAACCTACTACCTCATATTAAACAGCATTTGAGAATACAGTTGCATTTGCCTCTTCAAAACTTATGTCAAATTTCATATAGCTTTTTCTATGTGATTGCATGTGCAAGGAATAGATCCTACCTGAAAACTGCAAACAAAACTAACAAGTCCACTTAAGAACCTGTTGTTTGAGCTTTTTTGTTTGGTTTTAACTTTGGTAAAGATGAAATGGAAAGTCCTTTTTTCCCCTGGGACTCACAGCTGTCTGTAGTTGTCAGAGTAATTAAAATCTGATGTGTGGGATTTTTTAATCTACTTTGGACTTTAAGACTGGCAAAGATAAACATCTAAAGCAAATGAAACTAAGTGTAAGCAAACATGCACTAGTGAAGTTAACGGCATTGTTCACTCCACAGTCTGTGGGGAGAAGAGCTGCAAGCAAGAACTGAAAAAATAAGCACCTCTTGTGGCCACATGCAGCCCCTTGTTAAAACTCTGTGCATCTGATGTCAGAGGTATCTTTACATCAGAGATAACTTTACAAAACAGCGATATTGCTTTTAACACAACTAGAAATTGTACTGTTGTGGAAAACTGGAGTTGCTGTATTTTTCTGCTTTTGTGTCTGACATTTAATTTCCCTGTTTCTTGGATCCTTTTCCACTGGAATGGCAACTTAACACTGCTGCAAAAACTACTTGTGATTGTTCCAGTTGTTGCTTACAAAACAAATGGAAGGGATTTCTCAACCTCTGTATTGGAGGCAGATACAGGGTTGGCGTTGCTCTCAATGTCTGTGTGTACTGTCCCCTTGAGTGGGGTTGCTCAAGAGCTGTCCTCTGAATGAGTAGTATTGAAATGGAGAATAGAGGCTGACTTTAATTGCTGACTTCCCAGTAAAAACAGTGTACAGCTTGTCGTAGCAGTTGGAAAGCAAATTGTTTCACACCAGAGCAAAAGTTGGACTGAGCTCCCATAGTGTGTGAGTTACGGTAGTAGGTCTGATAGTTTGTAAGCTTTCCATTATAAGGGAGAAAACTGTAAAGAGATGCAAGATTCCTTATTCTTGAATGAATAATGTGCCTTGCCTTAAATGCTTAGTGTGATCTGTATGATTGCACTGGTTCTATGTGTTTCCACAACTTCTTGAGGTAGAAAATAGCTTTTGATTCGTGTGTGACTGACAAAGATTTCAGTGAATTTCATAAATGTAAAAAAGGTTTGTTTTTCCAGTTATGCAATTCTTGCAGCCTGTGAGGTAGGTGGGCTTTTGACAATGATTCAGCATGTTGATCGGTTCAATGCAGGAGCACTTTCTTCAGTTGTTAGTTCTGTTTTTCCTTGAGTCTTGTATGGCTGAAGAAGAGTCCGTGTTCATTCTCAGTGGAGACTGAAGGCAGAAAAGCGTTCAAAGGGGTGTTTATTGTATCATGTGAAAATCTGTTTTACTGGAATTGCTAGATAATTTCTTTGCTCTGCTACAAAATTGTCTTTTTTTTTTTTATTAAATAAAAGGCATCCCTTCCCCTGAAGAGTTTGGTTTTTTTTTTCCCAGCAGATTTGTTAAACTGTGCTTTCAATTGGTAAAATTGGTAATTCCCCTTTCATAGCAGTCAGGCCCTTTTTTTTTTTATGAATAAAGGTATGCGTATGTTTAGATTAGACATGAGGAAAATTTTCTTCACTGAAAGGGTTGTCAGGCATTGGAACAGGCTGCCCAGGGCCATGGTAGAGTTACCATCCCTGGAGGTATTTGAATTTGTAGATATGGCACCTGGGGACATGGTTTAATAGTGGACTTGGCAGTGTTAGTGGTTGGACTCAATGATCTTGAAGGTCTTTTCCATCCTAAATGACTCTGTGATTCTGTTTTCTAGAGGTGAGGATTTAGGATAGAAACTTTTGATAAAATGCTGATAAAACTGTTCTTACTAACTGTTAATTGGGACTAATGTAGTAATGTAGTATAGAAAGTAGTGCAGGCCTAGAACCAGACTACTGGTGTGCGTTGTCTCCAGTAGAACAACTTGTTGCTTAAGGCTTCAGCAAGCAAGATTGAGTGGATCTTCAGAGCAAGAACAAGATTACTGGTCTTGTGTGGGTTTCTCTATTGCCTTCTGCTCCTGGAAAGGATAAAATGCTTCTGGTGGTAGATTTTTTTAGAAAGCGTCTTATGAGACCTTAGTGGCATAGCACTGTCAGTGGAGAGAGAATTGGTTGGTTTTATGTCTTACCACCTTATGCTGTAGAGCGTGAATGATTTGGTTAATGCTGCTATAACTCCATAAAGAGGGAGATTACAAATCATACTGGGCTGGTAATCGTTTGGAAGCAGCCACATGGCTAGATACTTGCTTCCCAAAGTAATTTCTTTGCCCTGGGTGTTGCTCTGGAACTGATGCTTGGTTTCCATAGTTGGTACTTAATCATGATATATGGCTCCTTAGTGTGATTTTTATGGAGCTGAAAATAACATTTTTTGAATACTGCTTGCTTAGTCTGATTTTTCTTCCCTCCTTGCCCTGCCCACCAAGTTTGGAAGCTCAGTGTTCTAAAAGTCACTAAAGGGGAGCACAACTAACTAAACATAGCCAAGGGATAGAGATTTTAGTGAAGTGTTCTTTGTTTAAAAAGCAGAAAAAAAACTTTCAGATGCCTGTTCTGAAGAAAAGGTAACAATCACTGTAGCACTGTGTGTGGAGAGACACCTGTACCAAAGCTCTTCCTTCAGAAAGATGGGTAAAACTTCTTGAGGAGAAACCAATTACGTTAGTTTGTTTGATTTGCATTTATCTGTTCTGTAGGTCTGTTTGTTGCCTGCTCGTAGTTGTATTTTAGTGAGCGTTGTGGGTGTGAGACTTTGGTTTTGACGGTTCATTGACTTGCTCATTAAGTACAGTGTAGGGTTGTGTCACCTAGGATTGGATTTCCATTTTGTAATAGCCAAGAAACACATTCATGTTACTGTGTGCTTTTTCTTTTTCCACAGTGCTTAGTTGGACCTCTGAGAACTTATTTAAGACGTAGGCCTTCATTCTAACAATTCCTTATTAATTTTTAGTCATAAGTGTTAATATCTTACATTTTTTACTCTGTTTTTTTTTTTTCCCAAACAGTTGTGGACATCGGATACCCAAGGAGATGAAGCCGAAGCAGGAGAAGGAGGGGAGAATTAACCAGCCTTCCAACTTCCGTCTGCCTCATTCTGAAATTTAAACAGTAGACCATTTGTCATCCATGCTGTCCCACAAATAGTTTTTGTTTACGATTTGACAGGTTTATGTTACTTCTATTTGGATTTCTATATTTCCCATGTGGTTTTGTTTAATATTAGGGGAATAGAGCCAGTTAACATTTGGGGAATGTTTTCATCTGAGGTGGCCAATATAGGGTTGTGAAATTTTTATACAAGTTTTACATGTTTGGCATAGTACTTTTGGTACATTGTGGCTTCCCACAAGGCCAGTGTTAAAACAGCTTTCTATGTCAGGCAAAGATGACTGCTTGCATATTGGTCTGTCATGATGGAAAAAAGGGATAATCAATGTTGCAGCCACAGGTGTAGTTAGCATGAATATTCAAGCTGGAGCACACATGGCTGCGAATAAACTGGTGTCCCATAGATATTGCATGTTAAGTGAACATGTGACATCTGTGGAATATTCCAATCAAGTGTACATCTTTGATTGCAGCTGAAGTGTTCCTTAAGACAGTTTGATAACCCAGTCAGCTTTCTCTAGAGAAGGACAGAGAAACGGTTCACATTCCATTATTTGTAAAGTTACCTGCTGTTGCTTTCATTATTTTTGCTACACATTTTATTTGTATTTAAATGGTTTAAGCAACCTAAGAACAAATGTACAAGTAAAGATGCAGTAAAAATGAATTGCTTGATATTCATAATGACACTGTATATCGAGCACAGCAGTAAAACAAAAACCCATGTATTTAACTTTTTTAGGTTTTTTGCTTTTGTGATTTTTTTTTTGATACTTGCCTAACATGCATGTGCTGTAAAAATAGTTAACAGGGAAATAACTTGAGATGATGGCTAGCTTTGTTTAATGTCTTATAAAATTTTCATGAACAATCCAAGCATAACTGTTCAGAACATGTGTATTAAGTTGATGTAAGTGGAATAAAAGTTTTATGAATGGACTTTTCAACTACCTTTGGTGTAGATTTCATGTCATCTGTCTTCCCACACCTTTTAGAGTAATGGCAATATTATACACAAGTTCAATATGGAAATATTTTTACTATGGAAAATCTGAATACACATTTAGGCATTTAGGTAATTTCAGGGAAATTGAGATTGAATGCTTCATACCTGATTTTAAGATTACTCTAATTAGTTTACAGCTTTTAAAAGCCTGTGTCCTTCTGACTGAACAGCTGAAACTCTGGAGATACCTTAACAAGCATGGATGATCTCCAGACTTAGAGCAAAAGGCAGACAAAGTTCTTTAAGGGCTGACCTTTTGGAATAGGTCTGTTTATATGGAAACCCATGTTGTGCTGTTGTTGGCTCTTTAAAGGAGAACTGAGCAGGAGCCTCTGTGATGTCCAGAAGATTCAGACACTGCAGCTTGGTTTGTGGAAAGGCTCCCCAGAGTAATGAAATAACGATGCTCTTCCTTTCCTCATCCCCAGGGAGGTTTGCACTGATGGTATTCACAGAATAACTACAGCATTTTTAGATCATAGAATCATAGATACTTGGTTTGAAAATTAAGTAATTACAGAGAAATTTGAGACTAATTTTCAAACAATATCACATCTCTGGAAAATAACATTTTAGAAAGTAGCTGAACTGTATTAAAATATTAATGTTATGTAGTCAACAGGAGGGGAAGGATAAGGGGCCTTTTTCTTGACTGAGCTACACCTGTAAGCACAGTGTATCTTCTAGTTTTAGATAATGTTTATTTGGGTGAAAAGTTCCCTTGGTGTTACTGGGTTAATCTGACACCTGGAAGAATAAGATGAACTAATTCACTGAATGTAAACTCCATGGCCTTACCCTTTTGCAAATGCAGTTGACTTAAGCAAGTTACAAGTCTTACTCTTCACAGGTTCAGTATAGCCTTTTTGTTGTATTTAACAAAAAGGTTTAAATACATCATTGCTCTCTGATTGTGATGTTCCATTTCCAGAAGCATCTGAGCCCTTTTTCCTGGTATTAAGCATCAAGATTGGTAGAAAAGGTTAGTATAATCTTAAACCTTTTAAAAGATAGTTAGGGACACTAGTCACCATTCCTAGAATTGAAAGATTTACAATGGATACTAAAAATTAGAATCTGATTAAGAACAGAAAGAAGGAAAGAGTATGGAGGGCAGAGATTAACAAGGCTTTCTAAGGGCAAGCTTGGTACATCCCTCAGTCACCACTGAAAAAAGTAACAATGACTTCTTTAATACATGAAAGCACTTGTCAAAAGCAAAAAGCAGTATTCAAATACATTTACAAAACAAAGGGCTACATTCCAGTCTGGAAGAGAGGCAACTTGGCAGACCGTGACTAAAAAAATTCCTTTGGGGATATTTGATCCACTTTTAGAAAAGGAAGGCCCACAGCTCAGTCTATAGCAAATGTTCTGTCTCTTAGAGAGGCTTTAATGAAGACATTGCCTGCTTCCCTTACTGAAAGGATTTGACTTTCAACTTGCATGGTTAACATTTAAATTTTAGCTGTATGAAACAATGTGACCTGAAAAATGCCTTTTTCTTTTTTTTACTTTTATCCAACCATTCCAGAAAGTTCTGAGTAATCATAATCATGTTTTGTGAAGTTATTCCATGTACTAGGAGAAATCAAAGTATTCCTGAAATATAATCAAATGAGTGGAATACAGCAGAAAAAATATATTATCCTTGTGCCTTTAAACACAAATTCTGAAGGTATCTTTACATAGGAAGTCACTGGATGGTGTGGTGAGCTTTGTTTAAGAAAGCCTTCTCTGATCTTTGAAATACCACAGAAGGTTCACCTGGAGTCTTCATTTCCATCATTCTTCCACTTGAGTGCCCTACATTATTTAATGATGGGAAGAGTGTCCTGCATTGAGCAATCAGCCTGCTCTTACTGCAAGCATGTTTTCATGTGTGTTGAGTCCTTGTTCTGAAGTGCAGTGGTGTTGCTCCGCACAAAGCACGTACCCCAGCCTGCAGCGGAGCCTCCTGCTCTGCTGAGCAGAAAATGCTTTCAGGGGCCTCAAAGGCTTTGAGCTTTGAGTGCAGAACTGGCACTGCACATGCTGCAGTGCAGAATGCCATTCCTGCGGGATCTGCATGGAATTACAAACGATGGATGGGTGGCACAGCTTGAACAGGCAAAACGAGGGGTTGGGAGTGTTCCTCTCTCGCAGCCTCATGACCCTGCTAAAGGGGAAACCTTTCAGGATGACAAAGTGGCCATACAGAAGCTTAAAAGGTTCAGGTTCAAGGTGCTGTGGAAGCAACCCCTGGCATCCCAGGTAGCACCTGCCTTTTACTTGCCTTGTGCTTTGGAAGAGCAGGTAGTTCAGTTACCTTCTGCTGGTGAGGTGTCTGTGCAGTGGGCAGTGTGTAACAGGGTGTGCTTCCTCATTTCCAGCAACTTAGAGCTCAGCAAGATCCTGGCAGGCTTTCCAGATTCTGGACAGAGGAGGGAAGGAAGGAAGGAAGGAAGGAAGAACAGCCCTGTGGATAAGAAAATTTATTGGAAGTCAAGATGCAGCCTCTTTTTCCAACTCTCTTTTGGGAATTTGTTTTTATGGTAAGTAGCTTTATTTTCTTCCGAAGTGCAGTTGAAATTTGTTAGAAGATGGGAAACCTCAGCCTTTATGAAAATGTTTACTCAAAGTATCCTTTTTAAGAGGAGAAAGTGTTTGCTATGGGGTGGTTTTAAGGTGCCTCAAAACTCATGTGAGGAACCTGTTGAAGGAATTGTGCTAAACAATTGGCATCAGCTTTGAGTTGTATTCAGAGACCTTGCATTAGTCTTGTGGATATAACAAAATAATTTTTTGCATACCCCACCCATGGGTAGGGTATGTCAAAAATTGACATTACCTGTAGTCGTAGGAGCTGCTAGTTGTGATGAGTAAGACCAGGCATGCTTTCTGAGTACTTTAGATTGCAAACTATACACTAAAGGTTGCTTTATTCTTCTGTAACAAAACTATTTGTTTTTTTTTTCCTTTTTTTTTCCCCTATCCTCTTGTAGCTGGGTCTGAAATAACAACAACAAAATTTCTAAAACCTACCAAGAGCTAATTACCATAACAACTACTTGCTTTTAAAAAAAAAAAAAAATCAGAAGTATTCATGATAAGAGACAACTTCAACATGAATCCAGATAATTAAGCTCAATTCAGTGTTCTTTACATTGTGCCCTGCTGTCCCCAAGCTCTGCTTTTGACAGATGAGTGACAGAAAAGTGCTCTGAAGACTTTCTGTCCTGTGTAATTCAGTTTCCAGCTGAAAGCAGAAAAGCTGAGGCAGCTCTCCTGGTTTGGTCTCGGGGTTGGTGTGATTTTGCTGGAGTCAGCACTTTGCATTATCACTCGTTCTTTGCGTGGAGGGTCAAATTATCTCCTCAGCAGGGCTGAATTGTAGCTTCAGTAGATTCAAAGCTCATCTATCTTTACTGGGTGCTTGAAGCACAATGAACTATTTTGGAGGTGTAGATTTGCTTTGCAGATGAGCAGGGACATGAGGGGCTTTAGTCATCCCATTAGCACTGGCTGGTGCGAGAGGACTCCTGGATCCTGGGGTGAGGCAGTAAATAGGCATCCCTTATCTCCATCAGTTAGATGAGGGATGCACCTGCTGGTTTTCCAGTGGGCTAACAGTTAGTAGCAGTGAAATACATACATAGTAGAGCCAAGTCAATCATGCTACGTGCCAAGTTGCTTTTTTAGAACTAGAGAGAAAATGACAACTTCAGATTATGTTGCTAGGCAAAATACAGCAACAATTATGGCTTGGAAGTAGGAGTTCCTAGGGGTTTTGGAGGTTCACTGTGCAAGCCATGCAGTTTTTCTTGGCCTCTCAGGAACCTGTATTTTTGGAACATCCAAGGTTCCTGTAGTGAGCAGGGCAGATTTAGATACATTTGGAGAACTTTCTGGTAGAGCTGTTCTGCAGAAAATTATTTTTTTTCAGAAATTTTCTAAGGCAGCTGCTCAGATAGTTGCTTTGCCCTTCTGGCAAAGCCTCCAGATGTTACCAGATTGTAGTGGCTGAAAGTAGCCTTGAAAGAAGCTGAAACATATAGAGCCACCCTAACTCAGCTACCTGATGGAAGATCTGGAATGCTGTAATTCACTGCAGACTCATTCTTCCTGACTGGGAGGAAGAAGGCAAAAAGGAAAGGTTCCAAGGACAGAACTTCAAATATGTTGTGCCCTGGATTACATGCCTGGGGCTTGTTGTTAAAAGGGATTGGAAGAAAATAAGCATTTTTAACCATAGACTACCTTCCCTTTGTTTTGTTCTTTCTTAGGGTGAGTGTCTTTTATAGCGATTTTTTTTCTTACTAGAGATGTGCTTCTCTGAAGCAACTTAGTAATTTATTTTAGTTGACCAGGCATTTCTTGCCTGACAAGAAACATTGGTTTGGGTGGGAGGGATTACTCCCTTACTGTTTGTTAGCTCTATGTTCTTTCTTCTTGCTTTTAATCCTGATCCCTCGTATAAACTGTGCTGTAGTGCTTTAAAGCTGGAGCATTTCATCAGGAATCCACATTTTTGGTGAGTGAAGTGGTATCTGCATATTGGAAGCATTCACTGACAGTGCCATTTTGCTGTAGATTAGAGTGCCAGCTACATAAAATCTAAATATCGTACACCTGAGCTGCCATCCCAGCAGGCTGGCACACATGTGTGGACTCCAGGTGACGTGAGGGGCAGACAACAGCCTGTCAACACATGTGAATTTGCAAAGCCAAGTCCCAAGCTGCTGAATTTTTCAGGTTCCTTAAAGAGGAAAGAGTTGTTTAAAATATAAATCCTTATTGCAGTAGAAGATCCTTATTCCTAGATTATTGTCAAATTAAATCCCATCAAATTATTTCTTTGCATCTAAATTTGGTCATTTTATTTCTTTAAGTTTCAAAAGTAATACTTTTGTTTTACTGTTTTCTCCTGGATTGATACTTTCTGCTGCTGTCTAGCCACACAGTGAGGAGAGAGGAAGACCAACCCCCCATCCCTGTGCTGTGGAGCCTGTTGCTTGTTGCATTGCACTGTTTTCTAAGAGGCTCATTGCAGTTTAACCTTCTGGGGCGGGGTATTTAAGCTGTTCTGCTGTTAATGCTAAGCTATTTAGCATCAACATGTCTAATTCCAACTCCTACTGCCAAAAGGAACTGGAGAACCCTTCTAGGTCAGTGAAGTTGTCTCTGGATTGCCAGCAAGTGGCATTTAATGAGTGAGCATTTTTCTTAGCAGATGCACCGTGGCTTAATGTGTCCTGGGGTTATCAGAGGAGACAGCAGGAAGCTTTGTAAAAAAAACACTGATCTTCAGCAAAACATCTGTGAGTGTGTTTTGAGACCTGGCAGTGTTTCTGTATGTGGCTTCACAGTTCTGTTCAAGGAAGAGGAAGGTTAACTCCTCAGTCTTATAGCTGATGTCTCACCCAAGTTAGATGATGTCAGGTGTTGCAGTGTGAATCCACACCATTCATATGCTCATTCTCATCCTGCCATGTGTCGATGAGCAGTGACCATGAAGGGGTGACAGGCTCTTACACTAGAGCGAAAAGATACTGAAGCAAAGTGCCTATCCTATAATAACAGAAAACAGAAGTGTAGGTCTATTACCTAGAGCAGCAAACATCAGCAATTAGCAGTTTCCTCCTCCAAGATGAAGCAGGTTGACAGTCATTCTGCAATTTTAGCATAGCTTGCTCTGCCAAGGTATAAGGAGGGGTTTTACTTCCTGCTACCCATCAGTAGTATTAAAGAAGTCCGACTTTTGCATAGCAGATTTTGTGGACTATCCATCTTTTCCCAGTCTGTTTTGTCAGGCTTGAAATTCATTGTGTGCTAAACCCCCAGCAAAACAGCAGGTTGCACAGCTGGGTTATAGAAACAGCTTATGTTTAAATGTTTGGAAAAATAAGTCTGTGGTGTTATGAATTTGAGAAGATAGATAGTTTTTTTACAAAGAATGCAAACAGGCACTTTGGTGAGGTGAGCAGAGAAAATGCTGACAGCAAGACTAAAACAAAAGGAAGTAAGAAGACATGCTGAGAGAGATAGGGAAGTGAGGCAGCAAGAGTCCAACCTCAAAGCACGTAGGAGATTACACCCAACTTCCGAGCCAGCCCTCTGAGCTGGGACAGTTCAAGTAGCATGTGCAGTGGGACCCTGCCATGTTGTAGGGACTGGGAGGTGTTCCATGAACTGTTCACATGTGGACTTGACATACGAGAATTTTTAGATGGAACACAACCTAGAAAAATGCTTGGGACTTAATGCAAAATTGGATCAGTTCATTAAATGTGACCTTCAGAGAGAAGCAGAGTTAAGTTGTATCTTTTTACTTTTTTTCCTGCCTTTGTCTAAATAAGGAATTTATATGTTAAGCATGTATTAGGCCTGTGTTACTGACAAAACTGTGATGTCGATAAAAATCTGGTTTTGGTTGTACTGCTATCCCCAGTAGAAATTCAGGACATAATTAAGGTCCTAGGGGAGCTTGTAAAATGACGTCATCATCAGAATGAAGATACCAAATGCTGCACAGATAAGAGTTTTAAAGGGAGTGCCTTACTGATTTTGAGTTTTCTTTACTAAAAAACCTGTCAGTGCCTGATGAGTGCTGGACATGTCATCACAGACTCAACAGTCTCTCCTTTTCCATTACTGCAATGGCTCGAAAGTATTATCCTGGTTGGTCAGCAAAGGGAGTTTTTGCTTCAGTGCCTGTCACAATGATATAATATGCACCAAAACCAATTCTTTTTCTCTGGAGAGGAAGGCCCAAGGTTTTGAATAGGCTTGCAAAATAAAATGAAAATCAGACTTGACATTTGCAATTGCAGCATGTACAAGCCAAGGACAAACTCCAGCCATCATGTGGGAGCTACCTGCCTGCTGCCCACCTGGCTGCATCCCTGCTGCTTTCCCCAGCTCCTGCTGTCAGGAGCAACTGCCATGATAGACAAACTGCCTAAGGAAGCCCTGGGGCTTCCCAAGAGTGTCAGCAGACTGGGAGAGAAGTGTGGAATTAGGAAAGCAGAAAGTGATGGATTTTCAAGGAGGGGAAGGAAATAGCTCTGATGGTTGGGGTACAGTGGAGAGTTTTCCTGTGGTGGAATAAGCTTAATAATAGTGAGGAAAAAATCTCCAAAGAAGTCCCTTGTTAAATATTTTTGTAGGATCTCATGTTCCAAACCCATGGAAATGTAAAAGATGGATCCAAGATGCTTTCTAGTCAAACTGGTCTTAATTAGGGAAATCCCTGAAAGTCAGGTAAAAGGGTAAAATTGATGCCTGGATGACCATTGGGTGGTGTCAGAAAATATATGTGTGGAAGGGGAGGGTGGCTTCTAATGATCACAGTGGTGAAGTTTTCAATGAGTTTGCAGCCTCCTCAGTCTGTGCCTCATACCTTCAAAGAGCCACAGTGATTCATGAGTCACCTTCTCCTTTATCCTACTAATACCTTGGGATTGATAACAAAGGGAAGAGAAAAATAAGTTGCTGTGCTGTGCCAAGAAGTTGTTTTAAGAAGAAACTTTACTCAGACTAAAAACAAAATCTGGATTTTCTATCTCTGAGTTTCAATGTTTTTCTTCCCTTTCCTTTATCAAATGGATGAAACGAGTCAGCCAGTTACTGAATTGCCTGCTCATTTTCTTGTGGTAATACTGTATACATGGTATTTTGTTGCAAAATGAGAAGGAATCTTTTTCCCTGAAGAAGTTCAAGAGCTCATTCTCTTGGTTCTGTACCTGACCTAAGCTGTGCTGCTTTCCTGTCTCCATGAGCACCTCAACTGGCCATGGGCATGTTCAGCACCTGCTGCTGCCCACAGAAATGCTCCAAGGGCTGCATCCCTGTCTGTGACTCATATCTCTGAAACACAGAGCAAATTTCAGCAAAGCCATAAAGTTCCCCTCCCAGCAGGCTGGCACAGTGGAACACCCAGGTCATTTTTGCAGATAAGTCAGTTAAGGCATTATGGTCATTAAAGCTTTGGAACATGAGCATCCCAGCTGATGGTGTGAATGACAAAGCAACCAGGGAAATGGAGAGCCAGCTCTGAGCTGTTGGGAGATTGTAAGTTCATGGCTATGGTTGTCATTAGTGATGCAATATTCCAAAATAGTTCCCCAGGAATTCAGTTTATTTGAACCTGGGATGATGATGTGACCAACCTCCTTCCCCTGCCTGTCAGCTCTTCCTCCACTGGGGAGGCCATTGCAAGGGATAAACCTGCAAGGAGCTGGAGATTCCCTGCAGGTGTCCAGTGCAGACTGATGATGGCACAGGCCACCCAGTAAAGGCCAGCCAAGGGGGCCCTCTCTCTCTCCCTATGCTGCAGTCACACAGTTTGTCACTCCAGGTTTTGTGGGGTGATAACAGGAAATTACATTTTTGTAATTGGAAGAATAATAAAGAAGCCTAAACTCTCTCTGTCTCTAAAAGCTGTCCCTAAAGGTCACACCTGAGACATGGGCAGAGAAATTCAAGGTGGCTGACTGCCTTGCTCCTGCTGCTGTTCCCTGGCTAAAGAATGGAATTCAATCTGCAGGGCTGCCAGATTTGACTTAAATTCATATAAGAGATCTTTTAATTGAAATGTTTGATTAAAATGTTTATTATTCAAACAAGAAACTTCGTGATGTGATTAAAACCTTAAAATCACAGATATTTTTGAGGAAGGGTAAGCTGAATTTGGAGCAGACTTAATGCCACATACTGAGCAAAAGCTACACCACACTCCCTAACAAGGTTCCTGGAACAAATTAAAGAACTATCTGAGTATCCTTCACAAGAACATGAGATGTCCAAGAGGGGTGAGCCAGATGGCCTTTTCTTGATTCAAGAAATGTCTGTTATACTCTGATGATACGTTTTTCTTTTACTTGCAAGCCCTACAGAATGGACTCTGATAGAAATTTTTGTGACAAGATCCTCTTTAATTACGTCTTTTCTATCATGTGGCATGTGTTAAGGTTTGCAGCTGTGTCACAGGCTGAAAGTCCTTATGCTAAGACCATGTGCATCTGATGATAAAACACAACCACCCCCCAAAACAACAGATCAAGAGGCTATCAGATACTCTAATGCAATTTCAGTGGTATATTACAGCAAGAAGTAATATCTGGCTTTCAAAATTTGAAAATGTTGCTTATGTTGCTGGTGGAAACCCAAGTATTTTTGTAGTTACTTAAGAGCTACTGCTGAAAGTATCTGACACCCACCTCCAGCTGCATCTCTGCAGAGAGCCTGAGGATGCTGGGCAGAAGTCTGACTGTTCTGTAGCTGCAGAAGGAGCACTGAAAGAAGGGTGTGTGCCTTCTCAGAACTGCCAGAAGATGCAGAATTATCTGAGAGAAAAGGGGAAATCTCTCAGGAGATGGTTGTGCTGTTGATAATGGCAGCAAATGCTGTGCTGGGCTCTACGTGGGGGCACAGCAAACACATGCCCTGGGGGTTTGTGCTCTCAGCTGTTGTTCAGTGCATCTGTAGAATCTGTAGTAAATAATGAACTCCAGCTCTTTTAGAAGAGCAGCAACATGTTTTCTGTCCGGAACACCTGTAATCTTCGGCTTTGCCATGCTTATTAGGACAGCATCATTATCTGTCTCATGACACCAAGTGTCTGGTGTGGCAGGTCACGTACTAGAAAGATGTCATGCTCCCCAATTTCAACATCACATCCAGCCTAATGGAGCATTTTTGAGCCCAAAGACCCCCGGACAGTATCCTCAGCATCAAACCATAAAAGAGGCCACGGTGCCAAATTGTAACCTTTGGACTTGGTACTGTAGATGGAGAAAACGGTGTCCCCTCCACCTGCCTCCAGGAGCAGGCTTCCATGTGCAGGGTGGTAAAAGTCCTTGTGGCCCCCTCTAAAGTCAACACAAAAGAACGGGATCCTTTACCTGGGTGATTAACCCTGTTTGGAACAGACTCAGGGATTCCCTGGAGATGCCCTTCTCTCCTTTGGTAGGCAAGCAAATCCATGTTTTTGATGAAGTCAGAGGAGCTGCCCCTCTGTGTCTGACACACATGCCTGCTCTGTTTCCTGTGTGCAGCCTTGTCCACTGCCCCTTGTCCCCGTGCCAATGCCAGGCTCCATGTGTTTAAAGGTCCCTGTCCCTGGGAGCAGGCAGCTCTGGCAGCACTCCCAAGCTGGTGTGAGTGAGGAGCTCCCAGAAAGGGCACCCTCTTCATGGCTGGATATGACAGTCTGAGGAGCAGGGAGATTCCTAACCCTGTTGTTTTTATAATAAGTTCCCTTGCTGCCGAGCAGTGGGGAAAGCAGCTCCTGCAAAACCCTCCAGTTTTCTCTCAGTTCTGTGCTTACGTGGCTAGGGTAGGAAGGCAGCAGAGCAGGGCAGCTCCCGTGCCTGCAGACACTCCAGGGCCTCAAAAAGCTGTTTCTCGCCAAAATCATACTCTGAATAAACAAAGGATCTGTGCAGATAATAAGCCTTCGATGTTTCAAACTGCCACATGTGCGAAGCCAAATGCTGCGGAGAATAAGTATTCAAGCAGAAAAAGCATTTGGAAAATCTGCAAACAGGACTGGGCATCTTTTTCTTATTAATTCAAAGCTGTCTGAAGCATGTTGGTGCTACCTGCACAGTGGTGCATGTCAGGACACTGACTTCTCCCCTACAAAGCGAAAGGATCCGTGGTCCCCCTGTGCAGCCACCCATCAGAGCAGGGACAGTTCAGGCACAGAGACTGGTCCTTGCTGCTGTGATGTGCCCCATCCCCAGTGGGGAATTGGCTGTTTCTGAAATCAGTAGAGGCCTTGCTGGTGTCTTTCGGAGAAGCTGGATTGGAAGCTTGACAAGGCAGAAAGCTCATGCTGCACTTGGAGAGCAAAAGCATTGTGGCAAAAGTTGTAGTTTACACTGGAGGGAAAGATTTACAGTTCTACTGTGTTTCTTTCCCAGGAGGACTGGGCTGTCCTACGCACCTCTTTGTGTGGTTTCACAATCAGAAAGCTGATGCAGCTGAAAACCAAGCTGTATTTTCTACTGGATGGGGCCCCTGATCACCAACACACAAAGACACCACTGTCAGCACCAGGAGAGTGCAGGACCACCCTTTCTGATCACAGCCCATTAGGAAACCACAACCTTCATGCAGAGAGCTTGAGCCTGCAGACTTGCAACAGCCACATGCAGTAGTCAGCTTCTCCGTCACATGGAGCAAAGGTGTATTTTGTGTGAGCATTTATGACCTAAACTGGGCTGATTCATCCATGAGCCACTCCTGTGTGAAGCAGAGGTCACACAGTGCTGGATCCTTCCCTGCACAATCTCTACTCCTATATAAGATAAAAATAGTTATTAAGGCTAAAAATGTTTACAGGGTTTTTTATACCTGAAAAGAAACTAGGTTAGGGAGTAAAAAAGCACTTTTCTTTATCTAGCTTTTCCCTAAGGAGAGAGGAAGGTGAACTTTCTGTTTATAGACAATACATGTAAAGGGTTTTCTCAGTGAATGTATCTCATCCTTGTGTTGCATTATTACTTGATGAAAACAACGTGCTGGTGAGAACTCTTCATGTTTGCCACAGGATTATGGTTTTAGGGTATGCTGAGATAACCAGGATGAGCTGGAGACAGAGGCCATGCAAGGTTTGTACAGAGACAACCAATATGTTGTATCGGATCAAGTTTAGATTGCAAATGTTGGGCACAGCATTTCTTTTTGCATTTTCACGTGAGAATCTCTCCACAGCACATGGCTAGGATCCAGGGTGAATAAACTGAATTTTACAGTTTCTAGCATTTGCTGTCTCTTACCAGCTCAGTTGGAGGAGAGAGGATGGGAAAGGGAGAGTGGGGAATTAATTCAGTTTCCATTGCCCTGTGATGTTTTTTCTTAAAACACTTCACCCACCACAACCCCACTGCAGTGCTCCAGACTCTAGCACCTCTTCCAGAAACAATACAGGACTGTTCCCGCTTGCCCTGGTCGCTCCCCAAAACTCTGGCATTGCCAGCAGTTGCCTGCAAGTGGGGGTGTTGCTGCTTGTCAAGATGAACCATGGTAACTGGAGAGAAGAAAGTAGTCTCTGGGGGTTCTTAATATTCCTAAACTCCTGAAGTACATGTGCAGTAAGATAAAAAAAGCCTAAATCATTTTGCATTTTAATAAGTCCTTTGGTGAAGAACTATGATTTCCTGAATCCAGAAGACTGGAAACTGCTGCTGAACCAATGTCAGTATGGCAAAATTTAGTGGCACCCTTCACCTGAGATCAAAAGACAGTCTGCAAAATCACCTTTGAAAACATGCTGCTGGAAGGAAGTACAATCCAGACTTTGTTTTTCATTCTTTATAAATATGAACATACAGCAGCTTCAACAGCTGATGTTAGGATTGCAGCTGCTTGGCTGATGCCATGCTAAGCTGCTGTGACTTTGGGCAAGAGCCACTCTAAGTAGCACTGCCGTGACTGGTTCCTGCAGGAGGCATGAGGAGGGGCCACATCTCCTGTCCAGCTGTTTCTGTGGCAGAGGTGAGTGTCCCAGCTCCCCAGCCCCTCCTCTCCTCTCACCAGCTGTCATCCACCAGACCCCCTCCAAGACACCGGTGGGGAGGATGCTCCTGTGCTGAGCCTGTGGCAGAGGCCTGGGGAAGCTGCCACAGGGCGCTCCTTCACTGGCGAGGACAGTGGTTGTCTTCCCACACCAAGAATTACTGACATGGATACACTCATGCTGGTATTAAATTTGGGTATTAGCAATAACTTCCACTGCTGAAAAGGAGATCATGAGAACATCTGAAGTTGTCTTTTGTGCAAGCTTAAAACTACACTGTCTGAGATGTGATGAATACTGCTCACAAAGACTCAGGCGACCACCCAGGAGTTAATATCATTGAGATCATTTATTGCTTTTGTAATTCTAAGAAAGCTTTCAGGTTCATCAAGTGAGTGGCTTCTGTTCCTTTTATCCTGAGATGGGTACACCTACTAGAGCTCGCTGCATGTCAATTTGAAAAAACACATTTTCTGAGCCTTATTTACATGAAAAAAATCCAGATTGTTATAACCATTTCTATTCACATCAAAAGCATTTTTAATTTGCAAGCATTTCTTTGTTATTTCCTGCTTAGACTTCGCTACTGAATCACAGCTGCTGAGAGGGATGCTGGCACATTGCTCAGCCTTCCCGCCCACCCCTGCTGAACCAATGGAGCTTCCATTCCTGCATAGGGATGTCAGGTCTGCCACCAGCAGTCCAGAAACACACACATGCTCAAAATAGCCCCTGGACCATCCAAGCTGAAAGGTTCAACCCCTGGAGAGTCAGGGAACAGCTTGGGATCCGGTGTCCCATCATTGCTTTGCCGAGGTGTCATCATACATGTGTGGAGTGACCATCCCTCCTGCCCCACCATAAGCACCAGTGACTGGAGGTGAGAGACAGACACCAAAGTCTCAGCAGGGAGCCAGGAGGAGCAAGAGCTGACAGCACCCAGCTCCTGCTGAAATGCAGCTTGCCTGGCAGCACACAGCCTCCTGTGTGTGCTGGGAATCGATGCACCCGGGCAGAGGTGGCAGGAGAGGTGCTGCTGGCAGGTGATGGCAGCCTGAACGGGCCCTGGCTGAGACAACTTGGTGCTGAGTGCTGAGCTGCTGGGTTGGGGCCTGGCCTGAGAGCTGTACAAACAGGAGACAAGAAGCACCTTTCCAAGGCAGGAACTTGCTCCGGCTGGCCCTGGGAAGGACATGGTAACATGGCTGCTGGGCCTCGCCTGCAGAGCTGAGCTGCAGTGAAACAGGACACAGCCACAGTGCACAGGTACAGGTGCCACTGCAAGGCATTTGGCCTGGCAATGTGATTCCCACAATTCACTGTGGGGGAGGTTCTGGGCCGCCTTTTCTTACTCTGCCCGTAGCGTACTTGTTCGCAGTTGCATCTCTGTGAAGACCCTGCAGTCAGTCACACGAGACGTTACATAAATCAGTTACTAATTTCTTCAGTGACTGAAATACCAGCCAGCCCCCAGAATGGCTCAGATAAAGAAGCAAACATGGCGGGGGTGAGAGAAGAGGACAAGAAACCCCCGCGTGAGCCCAGCAGAGCGTGGGGAGCAGGCAGCAGGCAGCAGTGTAGGCTGAGCTGAGAACAGGGTTTCCACCTGCCCAGGGCTTGTCAGCAGAAGGAAAAATTAACCCATTCAGCATGTTTTAAGCCCAGCTCTGAGCCCACAGGGCACTGGGCAGCCAGGTTGATGCCAAGACATTCCCTGCACCAATGGACTGCTCTCCTCCCTCATGCCCAGTGAAGCCCCTTTGGCTCTCGCTGCAGTGACCACAAAAACTTTTTGGTCCTTCAGATGCAAGCAAGGCAGTCAAGGCTGCAACCTGTCTGGGCAGAGGCGATGCCATCTCCTGCCCCTGGGGAGGAATAACCCCACGTACCAGCACAGACTGGGGCCAGATGGCTGAGAAGCACAGGGCTGCTCACAGCAACCTTCTGCACCCCTCCATTCTTTCTTCCTTAAATAATTTGTTTTATAAACACATTAGTTTCTTGGCTGATACCCTCAACAATTTGGATGTTGTTGTGCACTTCAATGCTCAGCTATGCCAAGTGCCAGGAGGCTGCTCCCAGTGAGCGTGGGGTGTCAGCATGACTGGGGCTTGGAGCTGGCAGATCCAGCCCCTGCCTGTGTGGTGAAAGAAGCTGGACTTGGTGCACTGGGGATGCGGGATGATGAGGCTTCAGCAGCCCACAGAAGATGAGCCAGAGTCTCTTAGACAGCTGTACCTCACTGCCAGAGGTCATCCACATGTGCTTGGAGCCTCATGCTGTCTTCATCCCTGATGGGTCTGTGCCTGGCCTCAGTAAGAGGATGGGGAAATTTTGCCAAGGGTCCTGTCCAACCCACGTAGACCTGTGACAGCCTGCTAAGGGTTCTCCTGGGTGTCTGCAGCATCAGAGACTGGGTAATGACTGAGTAATCATACAGGCTAATTACAGGGTTACTTTTGCCCTCCACAATAAAGTGCTACCTCATAATTAAAAATAAAGAACAGCAATCCTAATTATCAGGCTTTCATTAGGCTGAGGCACACATGGCACTGCAAGGACTGTTCTTGTGACTTGCTCTCAGCCCTCACCCACTCCTGCCCATTACGCTCTCAGGGAAGCCCAGGGCAATCTCTCCCGCTGAAAACTGAGGATGAGATGACCATCTCCACGTAGGCCTCACCAAATGCCATGCAGATCCGAGGTTCAAGAGGAACCTGCCCTTGAGCATCCCTCAGACTTCAATGCCTGCTGCAGTCCAACCTGCAGGCTGCTGCTGACACTCAATCCTCAGCCACCTTACCATCTCCTGCATTGCAGTGTCAACATAACCATAAATTACACTATGTTCCATGTGTTCACATCCACATGGAAGATAATCATAGCCTGGTGTGTCTTTGTGCTTAAAATACTGCAGCAAATACACCGTGTTGTTCTTCCCAGGTTTCCCAAGCAGCCTTAGCCCGGCACACTGGGGAAGGAAGGGCTGCTCGGGGCTGTCTCAGGTGCCTCTGCCGAGGTGCCAGGTACGGGCAACTTCTGCTGGAGGTAGGAGGCATTACAAGTGTCTCAGAGTCCACTGACAGCTGTGAGTTTTGCTCCCACTAGTAATGGCATGACAAAATATTGTGTTAAAATAAGTAAGCACTTCTGTGCTGTTTATAAGGCAGTGTAGAAGAGATACCAGGTTATTCCTTTCAGCAAATGCTGAACTCACCTTAAGATTCCCCCATTACAGGAAAGACCTTTTCACAAGGTCTGTCTCTGCCATTCCCTTGCAAAATAAGACTTTAGCCAAGGACCTGAGGGTCACAGCTGCACCCAAGGCTTGGGGTGTGGAGGATAAAAATTTGGCTGTCAGAGGTGTCTTGATCTGGGCAGGCAGTGGATTTGGCCAAATTCCTTCATGAGTCTCTTCAGCAGTGCAGTCAGGTCCCATTCACCCATGCAGCCAGCACCTTCCCCCCAGCAATGCTATCAGTTTCAACTGGACAAAACACACCAGAGTTCCCTGCCAAAGAGAAGTGCATCCCAGTCTATAAGGAAGTGGATCTGATACATCTCAACAAATGGGGCCAGACCTGCAGAGGCAACTCGGATTTCTGGGAGTTGGGCTGAGGACCTGAGGTTGGAGGAGCCCTGGTGGTTTCGCACTGCAGACCTCTGAGGTCTGTTCGCAATGCAGCATTGAAAATCACCGAGCAAACATGGGGCTGCAGCACTGCCTCTGCCACTCTGCAGGTCAGAATGCTGAAAACCAGGAATCAAAGCAAAAAAGTATAAGTGTCTGAAGAACCAGGGAGAACTTAGGTATGTCCCAAAGGCAGCCCTGCAAGCTGCAAGCCCATGGGGTGACTGTGCCTCACTGACCCTGGCTGTCTGCCCCTGCTCCCCGTACCTTCCTCCCCCAGGGCAACCCTGCCCAGCCCTGATGCTTTTGTGCTTACTCTCTACTTAAAAGCAGGCAGGAACAGCTTACCCCATGTGTCTGAGGCTCTCACTGAGAAGCACCTGACCTGAACCACCCTCTACTCTGCTACTCAGTGTGCAGGAATATGTTATCTGAGCCAGCTTTCCTCTTCCTCCTGGTTAATCAGTGTTAATTGATTAATTGGGGCTCACCCCCCTCCCCTTTGGAAGAAGAGAGGCGGCATCACTCTTGATGGAGCACATGTATTTGCTTTCAGAAAGCTGCCAGCATCCTTTGGAAAATAGCCAGGTACATTCCCCAGCATAACAAGGAATCATCACGTGAGAGGTGGGCAGACGTGTGCCTGCCCATTACTCCAACACCTCTGCCTGGAGCGGGACCAGCAGTGACGTGTTCCCAAGTGCTGCTCAGCCGTGAGGACCATGTGCTGTCAAGGTCCCTGAAATGCTCCTCCCCAGCCTCGTGCCACGCTGAGACCTCTCAGTGCATTTAGCAGGTATTATCCAGGCCACGTTTTTCCTTCCCCTGGGGAGGGGGTGGGGGGGTGCAAGGGATTGGGAGCACAAAAATGGCGTGGAGACTTGGTGCATTTACCAGGGTCTGGAGATTGCACTGGGGAAATCAGCCGCCTGCTCCAGGGACTGGGACAGGGCGGGGCCGGAGGGGAGAGGGGAAGGAAGCGGTGGGTTTGAGCAGCAAGGTCGGAACCGCTCAAGGGCCACGTCGTGTTGCTGAAAAAGAGCTCATGTGCTGGGAAAGGTAAAAGTTATTTAGTCACTGTCCACTGTCCACAAGCTGGTAGCGGGGTTACAAGCATGAACAGGGTGATCAGCCAGCACACGCAGCGCAGGGCTGCCTTTGTTCCCACACACCTCATTCCATCTCATCTCCAGCTGTGTGGAACGGGGGACATGCATCTGGTGGCCCTCGAAAGGCATCTCCAGCCGGCCAGGACCCTGCTGCTGAGCATCCCTCGCCTGCCACGGCAGCGGCAATGCCAGCCTGTCCTCTGCCTGCGCCCAGCCCGGGTCCGGCCCAGGGGCACAGCTGCCCTGCACAGCACTGTCAGCCCGCAGAGAGAGGGGCTGTGCCCTGGGGACGTGCCTGGCGGGATGGACTCCGGGCTGGTGGGAGCAGGCTGAGACTTTTTGATTCAGTTATTCCTATCCAACTGGGAGTTACCTTGAACATTCCTCCAGGGCACCACGTCATTTAGAGGTTAAGCTGTCCTTGAGAGCCATCGTTTAGCACATTTTAACACAGAAAGAAAAGGAATTCCCCATCCTGTGCCACAAGAAAGTGGATGGTAGGAGAACCAGGGGACCAAAGCTTCCCCTGGGCAGAGGGGAAAATAAAGTGAGTTAAAAGGCATAGTGGCATGCTTCCTTTCGCCACTGAAGGTTGCAGGACATGGCAATTTGGAGATCAGCAAAATGAGATCAGCAGTTCAGGGCAGCCTGAGTTCTGCTGTTCCTTGCTTTCTAAAACCTCTGAGGGGTGTGAAGCAACAGGGAGGAAGGCAGGGGAGCAATGACCTGGGATCTGTGTTGCATGGATTCGTTTCTCACAGAACAGGGATGGCAATTAACTGTTTAAAAAGTGGAGGCTGAAGGAGAGCTCAAGTAAGGAGCAGTCAGCTTTTTCACAGAAAAATAACCTGCTCAGATTGATGTCACCTACATGTGCAACATCATGGGACAAGTTAGGAGAGACAGCTTTCTTAAACTCCCTTTTAAGTCACACACTCAAAATGTAGCATTACACCCCATGTTGTTTTGGGGGGACAAGGTGCCCAAGTCTTCAGGGAGGATTCTGCAACTGCTGGGAGACAGGACCGCTAAGGACTTCAAATAAATATCAGTTAGATCTTGCTCTGACTTCTGATGTGCAGTCATTCACTTATCTGAGGGAATTTCGAATGGGCCTGCTGATGGGCACACGTGTACCTGCAGAGCAGCTCTCTACCCTCCTGCTATGGGCAATGGCAAAGAGCCACTCAGACAGGGCTCTCAAAGTCCACTTGTAAAAGTTAATTAATATAAGGGATATGAAAGCTATTACCTGAAAAAAATACCAAGTTGCTTTATAATTCTTTCATTATTAATTATTATTAATAATTAAATATCCTTGGTTTACATATTGAGGATACCTCCAGACAAGTTCCTGCCCCTGAAGTAGTAGTTGTGCAGGGGAAATAAGAGAGGTGTCCAGATCCACACAGCTTGAACTTTGGGGGAAACTGAGCCCATCTTCCCATGTTCAGTCCTGAGATACAGTGAAATGGAAACTACCAGCAAATTTTGGACATGAGTCGGATGGTTCCTGAAATGTATGCAACCTTTGACATCCCAACTTCTGGATCACTCCCACCTGTAATTTTTAGTTCTGCTTTTCAAAAAAGAAGGCAGGAAGTGTTAATTAGCCGTAAAGCTCTTGCACCAGCCTTCTGTAAATGGTGTCATAGGATTATAATTTTCCATTCAGCTCTCCAGGCAAGCTCCTGCAGATAGGATCTCTTTCCCTCCTGGATTGTTACTGAATTTCAGAGAAACATTTTGATCCTCATTGCTGTCAGAGAAACTGACAGTGACTAGACAAGTCCACCTGGAAGGCTCTGTCACACCATACACCAAGCACTCCAGCCTTGGTCCAGCAAAGTGACAATAAAGCACATGAAGATTCCCACAGAAGTCAGCATAAGCGGCCAGAACCCTCTGGATCAGGCCACCAGCAACTCATAAAGGAGGAGCCATCAAGTGGCCAATACTGCCATCTCTAGAAATGGTTCTTAAGAGGGATAAAGTGGTGAGTCACAGTCTGTACACCTCTGGTCTGTGATGCTGCAGACATTTTAAGTTGCTCCATTGTGTGCCTCACCCTTCTTATTTATAGAAATTAGTGAGGCATTTCTTAAAAAAAAAAAAAGGCTTCCTATGAAAGGAAAAAATGACAAAGCAAGAGATATCAGTGGTAAAAAAAAGAAAATACAGCTAGCCTAGCAGAACAGCTATCCTATTATCTCATCCACATGGCACAGGCAGGAGAAATTATAAATAGCAGCAATAGTGCCTGGGAGTTGCATCTTGGCACGAGTGCCTCTGGCCAGCTCTTCCTGGCTCCTGTTCAGAGTGACGTAGGACGGCAGGGTGCAGCAGAAAATCCCCAGCAGCCCTCTGACCCCCTGCTCAAGCAGGGCAGGCCCCAGGCAGAGTGCTCCCTGGGGACACAGCAGGCAGGCTACCACTGATGATGATCCTGGTCAGAAAGCAGAGAACAAGCCTCTTCTTTTAAGAAACACAGTTTTTCCTGGTGCAAATACCTGAAAGACACGGGGGAAGAGCCCAGAGATGAGGAAGGTCATTATTTTTAACTGGTTTTCCTGACACTTAAGATGATGATGTATAATGTAGCTTGGCTACGATAATCCCTGTTCGCAGCAGGGAGAAAGCCTTTGTGCCACTACTAAAATATTGGACTAAAGAATGGCCAGAGGAGAGCCAGAGGAGCCTCCATGGGCTGGCTCTCACACCAAAGCTGGGAACAGAGGATACCATCTATTCCTTCCTCTTGGGACTCCTTCATTAAGGGTGAAACTGTGTTGATGGAAGATAGTGAAGGAAACAGCCTGAGCAGCATTCTATTACTTGCATATTTTCTCAAAGGTGTTGGGAGATATGGATGTATAAGAGCGCTTCATGCAAGACCCTCATGATACGGGACAGACACAGGCACAGACTCAGCCCCGAATTCCAGAGTTGTTGCAATGGGTTCCCACCTTCTTTTGGGTTTCAGAGTAACACACATTGCTCGTGGCACAAGCAACACATCAGTTACAACTGATGGACAGCAATTTGGGAGCTTTGGTAATCTGAAATGTGTTACCTAGTTTAGGGTCAGGCCAAGCTCAGCAGATGGGATGGAATTTGAAATATAAAGAATTATTGTACAATGAGGGCAGTGAAACACGGTAACAAGTTGCCCAGAGAGGTAGTGGATGCCCCATCCCTGGAAACATTCAAGGTCAGTTTGGATGGGACTCTGCGGAACCCGATACTGTTGAAGATGTCCCTGACCATGGCAATGGGGTTGAACAACATGGCCAGAAGAGGTTCCTTCTAATCCAAACTGGTTTATGATTCTATTCTATGATTCTAACTTGCTGACTTGACTGCTTCAAATCCTGTGTCCCTACCCTAAGATCGGTATTTAGCCAAGATACTCACTCCTGGCTCAACTACCAAGCCAAACTTCATCCCCACCACTGATGCAAAGGTCATCTGCACAGGCAAAAGGACTTGATCTCATTGACTGAGTACAGAGTGCTGAGCACACCTCCTCCTGCCCACCACTGCTGCAGACAGACAGATCAGTTGCACTTCTCAGCAGGACTCCAACAGCATAACCCCGCTTGCATCAGAGCGTGGCCACCACAGCACTGGCTGGTTGTCTGCCACTCTGGAAAAGAAAGGGTTACTGTACCAAAAATACAGGACACAGCTTCTTTTCAAGGGCTGCCCTCGCTGAATGTTAGTTGTGATAGCTACTGGTGTTCAGTATGGAAATCGTCCCTGGGTGCAGATTCATGGCACAATCCAGCTCATGACCAGCACACGGACACAGCATGTGCTCCAGCCCCTTGATGGGACATGGCATGTTCTGCACCAAATAAGACCAAGCTTGTACCTCTCTGCTTTGTCTTTAAAGCTGATTTCCTCAGTGCCTGAGAAAAAGTCATGCAGAATCTCCACAATAACAATAGGAAACACTTAAAAAGTAGGCTGTGGCTCAAAACAACCTGCCTGGTAGCTGTTTGCAGGAGGGCTGGGACATGGGAAACTGTGCCGGGCTCTTGAGAGCTGGTGATTCATGTTCTGCAACCACAACCTGGCCACAAACCTCTGTGCCAGCAGAGAGTGGGGCAGCAACCAAGGGGCTTCAAACTGTTCAAGCAAACAGCTAGGGATCTGCCAGAAGGCTGAGTGAAAGACAACACAATAAATAAAAAAAATAAAAAAAAAATAAAAAAAAAAAAAAGTAACTCAGAAAACAGGAAATTGTGGGGTGGGGCTTTTCTTCTGACCATCTTGCAAAGGGGAAAAGGGGAATGAAAAGAAGCAATTTGCAGATTCATGTGGTGTGAGCAGTGCAAGAGTGCAAAGGGAGGCTGCAGAGTGCCCCACCACCAGCAGAAGCACTGGCAGTGAGGGAAGCGAGGGGTTTCACCCACACAGGCAGCTGGATTCAGCTCTCCCCAGGAGGGGGAGTACTCTCTGCAGGTTGCTCAGAGGTGCTCGGAGATGGTGCGAATCTGTGCCCTGCCTGCACTATGTGCTGGCAGCCTGTTGTCTTAGGCAGGGCTCAGCATATCCAGAAAATCTTCTTCCCCCATATTTTCTTCCCCCATGGCACAGCCGGGGGACAGTGTGCAAGGAGCACAAGGTGCTGGCTGCTCAGACTTGCTCTATTTAGGGTAACAGCAAACTCTTTCCTTCAGGGAAGGGAGTTGCACAACTGGTTGTGTGTTCCTGACTGCTGCAGTTTCTCACCATACAACCCCACGTTCCCATAAACCAAGCAACACATGTCAGGGCTCCTGTTTGCTCCCTGGCAGTGGGAATTTGTGGTATATCCTGGCTATAAAAAATGCTGGATTTCATGTGGACCCAGCGATAAGAACAAAGATGGAAAGGGGATAGGCTGGACAATTGAAGAGCTGAGATGGGTGCCAGGTACAGGTAACTAACCATCAGGTGGAACATAAAGGCAAATCCCTTTCCATGGTAACAAAATGCAGAAGAGAAAATTTCGGTGCTCCAGCCCAAACACACACCATTTGGCTACAGTGTCAGAAGGCTTCATCTATCACAAAGAAGTAAAGTGGGGCAAACACATAAAATTATACAGGAAATCAGGAAAGCCAAAGCTAGTTAGCAGCAGAGCTTCCTGTAGAGTTGTCTATATTGGGATCATCATGCCTTCCTGGTGTTGATCCTTTTGGAGCAGAATATGGGACTGTTTCCACTCTTAAAATTGACAGGATTATTCAGAAAGTGAGAATGAAAAGCCATGGGAAGCCAGTCCTGTTTTTCAACTCCACATTCCCATAGCCCAGGGGTAGCTGCAGATACTTCAGAATCACAGAATGGGTAAGATTGTAAATGACTACTAGAGAGCACCTATTTCCAGCTCAGACATCCCCGAGAGCACGTTACTCAGAACTGTGTCCAGGTGGCTTTTGAATCTCTTCAGAGAAGGAGAGTCCATCACCTCTCTGGGCAGCATGAGAGCATGGGCAGCATGAGTATCCTGACTGCAGTGGCACTGTTCCTGCTTTATCACCCTCACAGTAAAGAAGTTCTTTCTCATGTTCAAGTGGAACTTCCTCGGAATCAGTTTCTGCCTCTCATCTTATTGTTCAGCACCAAGAAGAGCCTGGCTCCATCCTCCTGACACCCTCCCTTCAGATACTTACAGACACTGATGAGGTCCCCTCTCAGTCTTCCCAAGCTTCTCCAGGCTAAACAGTACCAGCTCCTTCAGCATTTACTCAATGGAGGTGTTCCAAACTCCTAATCAATTGGACTACATAATCTCCAGAGGCTGCTTCAACCCTAACTAAACTTGTGACTTTGTGAATCATGTCCATGGCCCTCCACTGGACTCTATCCAGTATTTCCTTGTCTTTCTTGAACTGGAAAGCTCATTACTGGCCACAGAACTCCAGGTGAGGCCTCACCAGGGCTGAGCAGAGGGGCAGGATCACTTCCCTCAACCTGCTGGCAGTGCTCTTCCATGCACACCAGAGTACCTTAGGCCTTCTTGGCCACAAGGACACTGTGCTGGCTCATGAACAGCTTGTTGCCCACCAGGACCCCCAGGTCCTTCTCTGCAGAGCTGCTTTCCAGCTGGTTGGCCTCCAGCCTGTGCTGGGGGCCTGTACTTCCCCTAAGGAGCTGCTCTCCTTAGTTTCTATGGCAATTTTTGCACTTACTTCCACCTGGATTTGTGGAGTTTTTGGATTACAATCTGGCGACATCCTGGCTGTGCCCCTGTGGAGAAATTGAAGCCATTAAGTCTGAGCTGCCCAGCCAGCTCTTGTGAAGATAGAGAGGGGTCTGCTTTTATGCTTAACAGCTGACACAGTACCAACTTGTTTTTGAAGACCAGTATCCTGACTGCAGTGGCACTTGCAGGAGGCAGAGGCCATTGTTAACCTCCTTTTCACTCCAGGAAAGCTGTGTTGCTGCCACGCGAAGCTGGCTCCAACACAAAGGAGCACAAGGACTGCTGAACAAAACCAGGCATGAGCCCCACAGAGCAGTTGCTGTCAGAGAAGACGTGGAGGAGTTAGAACTCACCCATCCCTCCCTGTGCAGCTATGCTAGCTAGCATCAGTGCCCTTGGGCTTTGTTCTTTGCTAACATGATATGGAAGATGATTTTGGATCACCGTGCTCACTGTTTACTGCAGATCCCTTGGGAGTCTGCCAGTGCTCTGTACTGATATCTGCTTGGTCATGCCCATGCAGCATCTACCATAGGCAGAGAGCATGAAAACTTAAGCAGCAGGGCCGAAAGGTGCAGCTGCATGAAAGAGGCTCGTTCTTATGGAGAAAAATACCTGGGGGGGAAAAAAAAAATCAAACCAAACAAAAAAACCCCAAAACCAGCAACTACAAGAAACCAGTCTATATCCATGTTTAAGTCAGATCCTTGTGACTATCAAAGCCCTGTTGCTTGCCTTTGCATTTCTGTCTATCCAAATCCAAGTGCATGTTCCCAAAGACTTTCACATTCAAGACCACTGAAGTACCTGAGCATCCCTGCTCTCAGCACTGGGGCATTTGATCTGTGGAACACCTTTACACATTGCAGTAGGCACAACCCAGGCTGAGAGCAGGGGAAGACGGCGGCAGCAGATTCCCACCCAGTGAAGATCTGCACTGGGGTGGCTGTCCCTGTGCTGACTGGACCTCCTCCAGTGCTGCATGCCCAACTCAGTGTCATGGTTGGCAAAAGTGTTGGGTGCCTCTGTCCCACAAAGTGCATCACCCAGCTCAGTCTCTGACACCCTGCAACAGCCAGAGCCATTCACCACACTTCTGAGTGCTTTTTAGTCTGCATTTCATAAGGGCAAGAGACTTGTATAATCCTGAGGCCTGACTGCCTGTTTTTGTCCCCAGTATCCCTAGGGTAACCTTGACCAAATTTGGCCAAGATGCCCCAGATACACTGGAGTTCTAATAAATTTACTAAAAATTGGTGGCTGGTCAGAGAAGAGAGACCCACATGAGCAGCCCTGACCATGGAAGGGAGGCTGAGCTCACCTAGTAGGAGCTGGGTTTGGTGACAGATGATGTGCCACTCAGCACATGCACCAGCCACCCCTCAGCATGTAGGCACAGCCACAGTGCTCATCCCACCACCTCTGGCACAGCAGCACCATTGCTGACAGTGAGATTTCATGTGCCAGGCAGCTCAGCAGAGGTTGGGAGCCTGTTTTTATCCATCCCAGCACTCAACAGCTTGTTTACTGATGCTTTTGAAAACTGGCAGTTTGCAGTGCATGAAAAGATGGTTCCTTTTTCTATGTTTGCATATTTCTTTGAATTGCTTTTGCAATTAGATTTTTAGTAGCTGTTTCTATTTAATTTTCCTCTCTCTCTCTGGGTTTAACTGTGTTCATGCTACCACAGTTAAGAATCACTGGCCATTTAATGGTTCACCTTTCACTTTAAGCAGGCACATTTAGCATATTGCTTGTCTGTAGGCCACATCCTCAGTGGCTGACAGCTAACAGGCTGACAGCTAACCTAACCCTGTGCTTGTTCAGGGGGGTCTGTCACTTGTACAGACAGAGCAAGGGCAGATTTGGGGGAAGGCTGCATGTGAGTGTAATGGAAACCAGGATGGAAGGGTTTGCCTCAGAGCAACTCAGGATGCTTCCTAGACTGTGCAGGCTAAGCAAAGAGAGTATCAGAGATGTTTTTAAAGCTCTTATGTTGAGTTCAGTCTGTAGTGCGGGGCTAGATGTAATCACTTCCACGCTCCCTTTCTTCCAGTCCCCTTTGGGATGGGTTATAAACAGCCCTGGTGACATGCTTTGTCCTCCTCTTCTCCTCCCAGCCCTCAGCTCAGTGTGGAACAGAGCTCATGCTGCACCACATCACACCTGCAGGCACCTGGCCAAGCTCTGGCCAAGGCTAAGCAAGGCTGGTGTTGGAATAGACTGCTGGCAGCTCGCTTCTCTGGGCCCAGTCACCTGTGTCTGGCTGTCTTACAACACCCACCAAACACATCAGCCTGGAGAAGGAAGCCCTCCTCAAGCAGTCACTGGGAGGCTCCCCAGTGAGCTTGCGTGGGAACAACACACCATCACAGCTAAGGGTTTGGGATGCCCATAAGCTGGGCAGGTGTGTGCAAGTTGTGGATGGACATTGAGGTATGGATGCTCAGAGCACAATGAACATTTCTAGAAGCAGAAAAGCACCAAAACATTCAGATGCCTCTAAGCCACCCACAAGCAAGCAGCTTGTGCCACAGGCTGCAGCAGCCAGTGCTTTTGCTCTGCTCCTCTGCAGGGATGGCTGGGACTAAAGCAGTCCCAGTCCAACACATGCTTGAGAGTAACAGTCTGTTTGCTTCAGCTCCCTAGTGTCAAAGGCAGTGAACTGTCATTTTTCCTAGAAAGGATAAGGAATTTGTTCAGTGTTACATAATTTGTTGATTTTTGCTTTACCTGGCATTTTGTTACCTGCCCCTTGGGGTTGCAGGTGACTGGACAGGTTTGACTCCCTTGCCAGGGGGAGCAGGGTTGCTCTCAGCTGGGAGAACAGCCCCAGCCAAGGACCACCTCCAGATGAGCCCTTTAGCTTTGTGGTTATCTTAGTTGGTTGGAGAGCTCTCCTTTCTCTGCTCACTTTCTTTCTTTGCAGATTCATACGAAGTGCAAGGGGAAAGATGCAAACCTGGAAAGAGGGATGGAGACACCCCTAGGGGTCTAAATTTATGACTTTACAGGACAAAAAAAACTAAGAGTGTTTTATCTAACACTGATAACTTGGCAGCAGTAGGAGGGGAATTTGGGTCTTCAGAGAGTCCGTGGTGCTTAGACAGAGACCCACCACCTGTTTGCCACACCAGCTGGGCCCTGCCCTTCTGTGAGGCAAAAGGGGACACAAACCAAACATGTTAGACATTTACTCCTGACCCAGGCACCTCTTATAGCTCTTGGTGAAATACCCCCTGCTCTGGAGGGTCTGCTCCCCCTCCTCTGGGCAGTCATTGAAATACACTTCCCAGCCCCAGGACTTCAACTGCCTCTTGACACATCATCTCTCTCTTCAGTCCTTTCACCAGCACTCGGCCCTTTAATCTTTCTCCTTCCCTGCTACTCTTCCCCATTTTTTTTTGACAAAAGAGGGTGACCAAAAGATTAATGTTTATTATTCCTCCAGAACTGTGCTGCAAACAATATCATTCCACAGGAGGCCGTAAAGAAAGCTAGCATTTTATCAGCACAGGAACAGCCTCCCTTTTTCCCAGGGCCACACACCCTGCTGCTATCTTGTGTCAGCTCTGACTCTGCAAGTAGATCTAAGTCACTAAAACATCCCAAGCTAACTCACTGCAAAAAATAAAAACCAACCATGCAACCAATCGGCCCTTAAGAAGGAACTGGTCAGGATTTCATGGGCTGGAGAACAGGAGAAAGCCCTGAGGACAAGGGAAGAAGGGAGCAGGAACAGGGAATGGTCCTTCTCTTCTCAGTGGCAACAGGTCCCTGGGTATATTCAGCCGACAGTGGAACCACAAATGGTCAGTCAGTGCCCTCTAAAGGATGGCTGGGCAGGGCCACACTCCCAAGTCTGCCAAAACACCACGTTTGGCCATAATGGGTCCCAATTGTAATCCAAAATGCTTTAGAAGCCAGAGATACCACAAAATTCCCCTCAACAGAACAGTTATTATGATATGTAACAGTGGCAGCACCCTACTTCCCACCTCATACAGGTAAGAGCAGCCTGATAAGGCAGTTATTGATGGCCAGTACAATCCCTTTGAACTGAGAGGAAAACTGCTGTGGTGTCAATAATGGAGAGGGAACAGGGTCAGCTTTGGCCAAAAAAAGTCCATGTCATGCTATGGGCAAGCGATCCGGCTCCTTTCACAAGCGAGGGCCACAGTTTGACTATGCAGTACATTGAGCTGCAATGTCCTAAAACTGCATTAAAGGGCCTGACATGAAGTATTTACTGAAATAAACTCCTCATGGTGGAACACTTTGCTTAAACAATTGTCATAGTTTTACTCATATGGGCAGAAGCTTTGTGCAGGCTCTGTCATCTGTGTCTGGGTCAGGGTTTCATGGCAACTCATATATAGAATCTTAGAACACCCTGAGTTGGAAGGGGACCCACAGAGATCATCAACTCCTGGCCCTGAACAAGATCTTGCAGGTTTTGTCGTCTGTTCCTTTTTGTTCTCCAACTGCCCCTTTATTCTCCATGTCACCAGCTTCCTTCAAATACATATCCTTTCAATCCTGTTTGCATCTTCTCTCTGCTATGTGCAGGTCTCCTCCTGCCTCAGATCTCAGGTCTTGTGTCCAACTCCAGGAAATGCTTGCCCAGATCCTCCTGCCACTGATGGAAAGTCACCCAGGAAATGCGAGCACAGCACAGATATTGTGCTGGCAGTGGGAGAGGGCAAACAGATCCTCAAGATCCTTAGGTGGGTGCAGCATTATGGAGCCAATAGGTACTGACCAAGGTGAGAAGTGAGAGTTCAATCAAGCCAGTACAGACTCAACAAAAGCTCATTCATGTATGACTCTCATTTTGAGGGTCCCATAAGGGCTTATCATCACCAGCCGAGTCCTCATGCTGTGCATGAGCTTTGTGTCCATGCCCTGCACACTCCTTCCTCAGCAGACATCCTTCCCATGCCACGCTGCACACATAGACCCAGCCCCAGTGCTCAGACCAGGCTGCAGGAGGCACTGTGTGGCCACACACAGCCCAGCCCTGCCACCCACCCTGCCTCTCTGCCCTCCCTCAGTTTCATAGGGGTCTGTGAATCACATTCTGCTTCAGTTTCGTTTTGACTTTTGCTTTTCCTCTCTGCAACTCGTTATCAAACAGTCCCTGCAGTTTTCTTTGGCTCACCATGTGAACAGAGATAATTAGTCACAGGCTGCCAGGGCCTGCAGGACTGCGCTGCGGGAGCTGCAGGCTGGCACCTCAGACCCAGAGAATATCAGCAGGATCTGGGTTAGAAAATCACAGACTACTAATTCAAAGGTGACAGGATCACAATAAAATTGTTGAAGGACCTGGACTGAGATCTGTGAGAAAAGCTTGGGGCAAACCATTATCTGTAAGAGGCACAGAAATTTGTCCTGCATAAGGAAGATCTCAGTGAGTAGATAAAGTTTATAAACTAAAGGAGTAGATAAGTTTATAAGCTAAAGGAGTAATAAACTGACCAAAGCATATTTTGCTATTTGGTCCTTTTGGTTCTCATGGTAAGTAAATGAACTGCAGCTGGTCAAGTGAATGTCCACGTTTTCTCTCAGGTAACACACACTTATGCTACCACCATCAGCCTTCTGTGAAGGGAATATACACACAAAATTCCCACAAGCCAAAAGGGCCGGCACTTCATCATGCACACAGTGTGCACGTAGCACAGCAATAGCAGCTTCCTCTGAAATAGAGAATCAGAGCTTGGCATATGCTGGCACAAAAATCGCTATCCCATATACATGCTAATTCAGCAGTGCCCATCTGAAACAGACTATCTGTTCATGCCAGAGGTCAATCCAGTCTGACCCGCTCCCTGAGCCAGCACCACCAGACACTTTCAAATGCATATACTGGAAGACAGATATGTCTCTGTTAGAATAACAGTACTTCTAAAAGAAAAAAAAAAAAACAAAACAAAACAAAAAACCAACCAACCCCCCAAACCAAATAACAAAAACCCCAAAGACAACAAAACCAAAACAAACCCCAAAACAAAAACAAACCTCAAAACAAAAAACAAACAAGCAAACAAAAACAAAACAACAACAACAACAATGTTCTGTGCTTCCACTGGGGATAGAATTAGAAGGAACTGCAAAAATGGGAATTTGGGTCAGAGATTAAGAACATCATTTCCAAGTTAAGGAGAGTAAAGGCCTGGAATAGATTGTCTTTGAGATTACTGAATTATTATCCTTGGAGAATTTCTATGAAAAAGCTTGAAAAATCTCAGTCAGGATGATACAGTGTTCTCACTTGGGGAGAGAATGGAGTTAGAACACCTACCCTGCTTCTTTCCTGTCTCTTTCTCGCACTCCCCACCATCTCCCCCCTCAAATTCTGCATCTAACAGTCTACAATCTAGGTGCTTAGAAATATGGCAATAACTGTTTCCCCAAGTACACAACACTTACCAGTCACTATGGGGAACTTTGAGGACAGTCAGGAACAGCAGCATGACACTCAGATGTTTTTTTGATTGGACTACTCTGGCTCCTAAGGAAGAAATACTGTAGCTACTGATGAAGGGAGCAAGCCTCAGAGCTAGCCAATTCTGATTCTAGCTAGTAAAGGGCAGAGGGAAACAAATCCGTTTTTCACAAAACCTTGATTTGATGCTTTTCTAAGTGAAAGGGGTGGACTGTACCTGGCAGAGGATGTGGCTGAGGTGTCTGTATTAGGGACAGGGATGGAGCAGCACAAAGCTCACTCCTGGGAAGGAAGAAGGGTGAGAGAGGACAGCCATCAGGAGGCCCAGAGCAGCTGAGCCTGTCATCAGAGCAGTCTGTCTCTCTCCTCCAGGCAGTCTTCCCAAAGCACCTCCTTGCCCAGCCCTGGCTCTGGTACCTCTTCCTCTGCTCATCCATCTTTCCAACCCTGATAGTATCTCCCAAGGCTTAATAATTAACCAGTTCCTAGAGAGAGGAGGGGGAGACAGAGTATGCTCTTGAAGTGTTATAAAGGGAAAAATGCTGCAACATTCCTGACCAAACTTAATTCAGTACCTTCCTATTTCCTCAGCTGCACTTGGCATTGGAAAAAAACAATCCCACTGCATAAAACCTGTCGCTTTGTTTGCTTCAGGCACATTATGAAGTAATTAATTATTACCTTTCCCTTGTCATGACTGCCTGAGAATAGCAACGAACAGGGAAAGAAGTGTCAAAGTGATTTCTCCTTCACAAGTTCAGCAAAGGAAACACATGCAATTCTTTGTATGAATGAAGAATAGTCCCAAAAATAAGAAAGCAGAATTGCTTTTGCCGACATTCAAGAAGACTCAAATTACAGAGATCTGAGGTCTTGACGTAGGGTTTTTTTCCTTTTTTTTTTTTTTTTTAAATTAAACAAATTACTCAGAATTTGAGTTTGGCTGGGCTGAAAAGATTATCTAGCATTGAAAAGACTATCTGGACTAAGTAGGCTACCAAAAGCAAACAGTGTTATCAGCCCAGCACTCAGTTTAAAGAAACTGGCACTCCCCTTCAAAAGGTACATGTTCTTCCTTATCTCTTTAACACACGCCATCAAGGTTTTAGCTTTCACAATGTCATTTTAGCACATGGCATTGCGCTGTAGCTGAACAGAAAAGGAAAACGCTGAGAGGTGAAAATGATCAAGCAGTTCCTGAAGTCAGAAACAGTTTGTGTATTCTGAACAATAAAACCTTCTTTTAAATATTAACTATCAGCTGTGTTAAATAATAAAAAATTGATCTTCAGTACTGGCACTTCACAGATACAATTTAAAAATGCTTCCTGTGGCTAACTATAAAGATGGTTTTGCATAATTTTCAACAGTTTAGTGCAATCCATCATGTATCAAAAAGTCGTAATTATTCCTAGGCAACAGAGAGAAATTTTATTGAAGTCTGAACAAATTGCAATAACTCCCCTACTTCCATGATAGCCTAGAATAAAAAAAAATAATTGCATTCACAAATCATGATACCATTGGCACAAAAGAAAAATCTTGTATCTGCTTAGGGCTTTCAGTTGCAAAGGATCTTTATTTAACTTTGGTAGGGCTTATGTTTAGAAAACATGTATCTGTGTAGCCTGAAGTATTAATCAATTGCTGTCAGTGAAGAATATTGTGCAAAAATTACTCTTTTCCCTCTTTGTTAGTTCTGTGAATACTGAGTTGAGAGGAGGCAACACATGCACCAGGTAACTCCTTTTATCTTGATTGCAAAAACACTTCCAAGATTTACAGTTAAACAGTTACTGCCCCTCATTCAATTCCTGTTTGATTTAGATTCCCTGACGCTGACAAAGGAAACACAGAGTTATATCTTCCAGCTAAATCTCAAACCTAGTGTTTCAAAGAAGTAGTGTCTGCTAAGAAGGACAACTTCCAGGCCCAGCCACACGTGTAGCACCTGCAAGCACAGGACATGCACCAGGCCTGGGTAACAAGCCCAGCTGATGGGACAGGTTTGCTACAGCAGCTTTTATCAGCCACCATATGGCACCTGAGACCAGCAGAGCTACAGCAGAGAGACCCATCTTGGAGAGACCCAGATGAGAATATCAGGTGATACAGGGGCTCTCCTGCCAGGATCCCTCACAGACCCTAAATCTCATCAGGGCTCTGGACTGCAGTTCTGGGTGGGCAACTGGCAGCACTGAGCACAAGCATCCAAGTCCTCTATAAGATTTAATCCTAAATTACTAGCAAAATATTTTATGACCAGAATCTAAAGTTTAATGCAGACCTTGTGCCTCAACCACAAAATTGTCCTTTCTTGTTGCCTTAAAACACTTAGGCTACATTTTGAAAAATAAGTTTGTTACAGGAGGACAAGATAATTGTTTTGGGCACCATTAGCTAACTAGACCTACCTCCTACTGTGAAGGGGTTTCCTCTTATAAATGATAAGTAAAGCCCAATTTAACACTTTTGAGATTATAAGGTGGATGTAACTAACAGTTACATCCTTGCTTCAGGTCAAAGCCAAAGCAGTGTAATCTATGAGGACAAGACCTGAGATGCATGTATATTACTTTGCCAAAAGAACAAGCATTGGGCATGTTTAATTAGAAAGTTCTAGTGCTTTTGAGCAATAATTTGAACTTTTCTGGAGATTCATCTAAGGCTGAGAGTGCACTTTCACATGTAAAGAAGGGAGAGAGCAGAAACAGTGCACAACACATCCTAGGGAGGGCATTATAAACCAGTATTTAAACTAGAGAAGATTTTTTTTCCTATAAAAATCACAGCTTAAATTTTAAAACATCAAACCTCACTATAAGAACCTGCTGACTCTGTCCACCTGCTTTACGCAGCCGAGAGAAGCCACCACAGCTACAGCAGGACTTGTTCATTTGTCAGCTGCTTCAGGTGCACGTCAGTACCTGTTCAAAGCCAGCACGGGGCGGGGGCTGAACGAGGACGTCACATTTTGCCAGGGGACACGGGGAGATGCCAACTTGCCGGGGGTTGGTCACCTCCAACAAGGGCAGTGAAACTGCAGCAGCTGCTGAGGGCAAGGGGATCCTTCACACATGATAGCAAAGCACTCGCCTCTCTGGCTCTATCTGAACCTGTAATGGCAAATGCTGGTCAAAGATGAATAAAACAACTTATGGAATATAAAACAACACAATAAAATGAGGTGCAAAACTGCAGATCACTGTCGCTCTATTGAAGCTGTGTAAAGAACAAACAAGAGAAGAAGACACACAGAAGAAAAACTACATTAAACATAATAGAGCTGTTATCCCCAAGACTTCTGCATATCCACAATCTGGCTTCTTGCCTTTACACTTGTAGTAATGTTTAGTACAAGTGTAAGTACTTGCACATTTGTTTAGCAGGAAAGAAACAAATTTGATTTCATATTTTGTCAGAACCTGAAACATGTTTAATCAGCTGGTAATAAAAAAACCCTATAGAATTCCAAATGATAGGAAAATATTTTCACTTCTTGTGAAAGGCTTCAGGGTTTTTTTAAGGACTAGAGAAGCTCCCTAAAAATAAGAGTATGCCTGTCACAGGTTTCCCAAAATCCACAGGACTGCCTTAGTGTTTAAGGAAGGCGTGGATGTGGCACTCAGTGCCATGGTCTTGTTGACAGGATGGTGTTCGGTCACAGGTTGGACTCGACGATCTCGGATGTCTTTTCCAACCTAATTCATTCTGTGATTCTGTGCGCGATTCTCCTTGAAAAATTCCGTATAGGGCACGGGTCACGACACTGATCTGACAAACTTCTATTATTGCCTTATACCACCGCCGAGAACCGCTGGGGATGGCAGCGGACACGCCACACGCACAAAGATGCTCGGGAAGCTCCCGGTGCCACCCAGCCTGCAGCCCGAACTGCAGCGTTGGGCACAAAACACAGCGGTAAAGCACGTGTAACTCCAGGAACTGCCATAGCAGAGCGCGGACGCCCCCAGGAGCAGCTGATTGCTGCTGATCGCTGGAGCAGCTCATTGATCGCTGACAGCACCCGACCCGGACCCGCCCCAGCCCCGACCTTCCCTCCGCGCCCCGATCCCGTTCCGCGCACGCGCACAGCGGCCGCACAGACCCGCCCTCTTCCGGCCCCGCGCGCACCCTTCCCCGGGGCGGGGCGTGGCGCGCAGCGCACGCGCAGTGGCCGCTAACCCCCCTCCCGCGCGCCCCCGGCCGTTGGTCCGCCCGGCGCGCACGCGTACTCGGCCCCGCGCGCCTCCCCCCGCACCACGCACGTGTGCGCGTTTCCCTGCGCACGCGCTCTGCCGCTCGGCCGCCCCCCTGCGCGCACCGCCCCTCGTGACGCCATCCGTGCGCAGGCGTGCCACGCGCTCGGCAGCCTCTCCTCCCCGCCGCGCCCTCGCGCATGCGCCGGAGCCTCCTCCCGGTGCCGGCCGCGGCGCGTGTCTCCGCCCCTGGCCGCAGTACGCGTGCGCGGTGCGGTGCGTGGCGCGCGGCGCGACGGGGGCGGGGGCGGGGCGGGTATATATAGAGCGCGGCCGGGGCGGTGGCCGCCCCCTTGTCCCCCGGCCGCCGTCGGAGCTGTGTGCGCAGTGCGTGTGCTCCGGAACACCCGGACACGCCGGCCCGGCCCCGCAGCACCATTTATTACTAAAAAAAATACCTAAAAAAGCAAAAAAAAATCCAAAAATCTTAAAAAAGCCTTTCTAAAAAAATAATAATCCTCTATCCTCATCCAACCTCCCCGAACAACCTTTCTGCAAACGGCCGGTTTGATATAAAATAACCCGGTGAAGCGAAGCCCCCGGACCCGGCGCAGCCGAGAGGAGACACAAGAGCGAGCCCGACCCCGCCGAGCGCAGCACCCGCCGCTAGCCCTGCCCGGCCCGCCCGGAGCGCCGCGACCCCCGCCCGCCCGTCCTCCGCACCCGCCGCAGCCGTTGATCCGAGCGGCCCCGCGCCGCCTCCGCCGGCCCCGCTCGCACCCACCGCCGCGGCCTCCGCCTCGTCAGCGCCCCCCCCGCGCCGGGAGACGGCGGCAGGATGAACCCCAGCGCCCCCAGCTACCCCATGGCCTCGCTCTACGTGGGGGACCTGCACCCCGACGTGACCGAGGCCATGCTCTACGAGAAGTTCAGCCCCGCCGGGCCCATCCTCTCCATCCGCGTCTGCAGGGACATGATCACCCGCCGCTCGCTCGGCTACGCCTATGTCAACTTCCAGCAGCCCGCCGACGGTGAGTGCCGGGCCGCGGGCGGCGGCGGAGCCATGTTTGTGCCCTGCCCGCCGCCCGGGCCGCCGCCCCGCATCCATTTTGCCGCCCGGGACGGGCCGGCCCCGGCGGGGCGCGGGGGGAAGTTGGCGGCGGGGCCGGCGCTCACACGCGGCCCGGGCCGCCCGCCCCTCGTGGCGGCCTCGGGAGCGGGGGGGGAGGCGCTTGGGCGCACCGGGAGCGGCCGCGGGGCCCCGGCGATGGGCGGGGGAGTGCCCGGGGCCGGCGGGGGAGTGCCCTGGTGCCCGGCAAGGGGGCTGTGGGTGTACGTCCGTCCGGGGGAAAGAGTGGCTGGAGGGGACCATCGCGGTCCTTAGCGCCTGTAATAACCGTGTCGGAGCTGTGTGTGTGTGTGGTACGTGGTTCGCAGGCCGGCAGGAGGAAGTAGGACGCTCCGGCGTGGCCGGGCAGTTCCACAGGCGGCCAGGCCGGAGCGTTGGTCGGCGCACCATGGCAGGGCTGTCACGTGCGAGTAGGGCACGAAGCTGCTCGGGCCTCCTTGTGCTCCCTCCGCGTGTGGCTGTGGCCCAGGCTGTGCTCTGATTCATTTCTCTTCGCAGTGAACACTCTGACGTGTTTCCCGAGTTGTGTTTTTTCTGAAACTTGCTTTTTCACGAAGTATTGCTGCTTCTCTAAAGTTATATCGATAACGAAACTTTCCATGTAGTTCTGGCCGTGTTGGCAACACAGCTTGTTCTCTTGGAGGGTGTTTCGATAAAAGAACCAAATGTGACTGGTTTAAAGTTTTATGAAGTCCAATTTACAGAAAAATAATAATTTGCCCATTAGAACATAAGTGAGTTCAAGTACAGTTAAGTAAACAACTTTCTGTTGTAATGGGTTTATTTTCAACCATATGAAGGTGAGAGACTTAAATTACAAACTTTTCAAGCAATTAGATTAACTGGCTCTCAAAATTGGCTTTAGCATACAGCCATTATCAGATCAGACTTTGGTGTACCGATGATATCTGTATGTAAGTAGTAAAAGTTAGTGCCTCATCTTAATAGGCAGGTATTCCACTTGTTATCAGCTCTTTCTATTCAGAGAGCTTTTGATTTATTTATTGATTTATTTATGCCATTGTTTAGGGTGAGACAAATGGGATGCTTATTTTGACGTGCTTGCGTTCATTCAATAAAAGCATATGGTACAGTTTCTCAAAAAGAAAGGTCAGTACGTTGATATGATGATGTCAGGGCAGAGGCTGAAGGTAATTCAAAGGCTTCTCCTTATTGACAGAATCCCGTAAGGGCTGACTTTATCATTGTCATTAGTTGAGCAACCAGTACATTTTGTGACTTGGTTTGTAATTTGTCAGATGTGGGAACTAATACAGCTTTTTCGCCTGAGCAGAGTTTAGTTCAGAGACAGTTTGCCTCTTAGAAAGGTGCTGTTACTCTAGATGTTAAAAGTATTTTTCTGACTTTGGGAAACACGTGGGGTTTTTTTATAACTAGCCCAGTTCAGGTAAAAGTATTTCTCATCTGTATGAAACTTGCATCTGGCATGTATCTGGAAGCAGTTGTTTGCAATATGCTTCAATGATACTCTGTGATTATACTTTTTCAACATTTCTAGAATTGGATGTTCTTGGAAAATACCTAAAAAGTATTTGCTGATCTTTTTTAATAAATCATTCTATGCCTTTACTGAAACCTGAAATAGGAGCTCTGAGGGTGAGTGGCTATTCTTGCAGTAATACGGGTATCATTTTGATTCCAAACTACCTTTTCTTGGTTTAGCCGAATTTTTGGCTACATCTTAGGCTGTGCCTATTAAACAGCCAGTAACAACTAGCTTGGGTTTTAAAAAATGTTTTTGAAGGTACGCTTGGCGTTACCAGCTGTCTGTAAACTAGGGATCTCAAAGCTCTTCCAAAAACTAATTAGACCTGATGACACATTTGTGAGGTATGCACACGTTTCGTAGTTGTGACTTTTCTGAATTTGAGTCAGAGTCTGGAGTGAAACTCAGGCAATCTTGTTTAATCACCAAACTAGAAATATTCTTGAGTAGTTTGAACTGCACTATTTTGAATTTTTTAAAAGGTTATGTTTCCAGAGGTTAATTATTTGGGAAGTAGCTATTGTCATTTGCGTTTAGCATGGGTTAGCATTAAGGGTATATTCTGTGTGATTTTGAAATTGTTAAAGTGGACTGTCCAGTTGCTCACGACTAAAATGGGAGCTGGTGAGTCATTCAGAGCTCCAGCAGAATCAGCAGAAGCACAGCCCGGGGAGGTGTGTCCATTGGTAACAAGTTCGCTGCTGAATGGAGCTGCCTCCTGCAACCAGCACAGCCTTTTATGGCTGAAATGTGATGAAAGTGAGCCAGTTTCACTAGTTGTGAATTTTAATGAGTAGTTTGTACCTGGTTGCATATGGGTTCTAGTAATGTTTTAAAAATCTGCTGTGGAATGACAATGGGGTGTTGATTAAGCAGAAATATTTAAATCTCTTGTAATTTTGTTCCATAGGAGAGATGAGGAGAGCTGTTGAGAGTTTCCAGGCTGTCCTTGTGGAGAAATTCACTGGTCTAAGACACAGGCTCACTATTAGTCAAGAGTGGTAATGTTTGCAAAGGCTAGTATGGACCCACTTTCAGTCAGATGGCTGAGAAATGTGTCTAGGAACACACTTTTTTGAGGACAGTCAGGATTGTTCTAGAAGCAATTAGCATGAATTAGAAAAGCCTCTTTTCTAGTAAAGGAAGCCCAGTTACTACTTCTGGAAATAATGAACTGTTTGTTGCTGGCACTTTTATTGGTGCTGTCAGTAATAATTCTAATGACTTGCAGGGCAATAGTGAAGGTTTATATGTTTCTACTATGGCAGTCTGATATCCGCAGTTCTTTTTTTCCTCTTTTTTCCCCATCTCTTCCCACCCCCCCCCCCGCCTAAGTTTAAAGCTTTCCAGAGATTTTTTATTCTTATTATCAATATCTAGGTTGTCTTTTCTCTTTGTTTAATTTATTATGTTCTTGAAAGGTTTATTAACTTGTTTGGAAAACTGACAATGCATGTAATTTTTGTGGCTACTGTCATGTGAATATGGTAATAGTTATCAGTAACATTTTTCCCCATGAAAATATTAGATGTCTGTCTCTTTAACATCTACGGATGTCCTTCAGAGAGTATAATCTCCAATTTCACTTGTAATCTGAAAATGTAACAAAAAAGGGTGTAAAACCTGGTGTATCAGCTGAACCAGAGGTTCATTGCAAATTTTCTTTGGCCATGATATGCAACAACACAGCTAAAGATAAAATCAGCCCTTACAGAACAAAAACATTAAACAAGAGTTTCCACAATGTGATTGGCCCTTGGTCCTCTCAAGAAAAGTAATGCTAACTACAGCGTGTTTTAGACTGTTTTAAAACTAACATGAAGCTGATTTCAGTCTTGCTAACATCATATTGTTCTGCTATATGCAACTTACAGTGAAGTGAGTTAGTACCAATGGGTGTGACTTCAGGTACTGCTTGGGAGATTTTTCAGTGTTCTTCCAGACCTACAGGAATAACAATGAAAAGGAGCTGCCCTACTTGAGAACTGTTGCTCTTTCTTGTTTAAATACATTGTTAACTCAAAACATGACAGACGCCTTGTTGCTTTGAAGGGAACTGTGAAAACAGAACAAGTTTCAATACTTCCCCATCTAAATATAGTGAGATTTTAAATGAAGGATTGGAAAGTTAGTTACAGAGTTCTGCTGGAAAAACTACTCTAGTGGAGTAACAAAACCTGGTTTATGTTACTTTGTTTCACTATTTTAATGCTTGCTATTTAACTGAGTTTATAAGTATTTCATCCTGAGCTTTTAATTAATATTTATACAATTTCATATTTTCAAAATTAAGTGCTAGTTTTGAATCTCTTTGATCTGTCTCTTACCTGAAATTCCATCACAGATTTTTGGTCACTAAGGAAAGAGCTGTGTGGAACAGCTGCCTGAACCAGGCTTCAATATCTACCTAGCCAAGAAACTTTGTCAGTTTAGAGGTATTGGTGATGTAGGAGTTATGTTAATGTTTGCAGAAGGCCTCATAAGGGCACAAGCTGTACCCCAAAAGCATGTTTATTGACACAGTGTACATCTACATGATATGGGCAAGGCCAGATTATTTTCACAAATGTTTAAACTTCTGTAATTGCTACCACTCCATGCGTTTTCACTGTACCATCTTTTCATTGTGGACTCCAATCCTGTAGGCTACTGGGATTTCTGCAGCTTGCTCAGCTGAGTTGTGCTCCTTTCTAAGTGCAGCTTTTGCTGAGGAGTTTCTGCCAGTTTTTACTGGCGTGCAACAGAGCGGGGTCTATTTACATTGGAGGCTTGGGTTTGCATCTTGGTGATGGTTCTGAACTTGACATGGTGAAAATATTATTCGGAATTGTACTCCAAATGATATTTGTGTGCATATTAAGGTAACTTTAGTGTTTTCTACTAATTCCAAAATGTTTTTCCAGCTGAACGAGCTTTGGATACCATGAACTTTGATGTCATAAAAGGCAAACCGGTGCGCATCATGTGGTCTCAGCGCGACCCATCTCTACGCAAAAGCGGTGTAGGAAACATCTTCATCAAAAACTTGGACAAATCAATTGATAACAAAGCTTTGTATGACACCTTTTCTGCATTTGGAAACATCCTATCTTGTAAGGTTAGTGGAAAATAAATTGGTTTGACACATATACTCCTCGATTTGTACTGGAAACATTGCATGGGTATTACAACAAGATTTTTCATTAATAGGTGGTATGTGATGAAAATGGATCCAAGGGTTATGGATTTGTACATTTTGAGACACAAGAAGCTGCAGAAAGAGCTATTGAAAAAATGAATGGTATGCTGCTTAATGACCGCAAAGTGTAAGTACATAAATACGTAGTTGGGGATCAACAAACTGAAATTCATTTTACAGCAGGCAGAGATTTAAAAGCTTACCTAAGAAAGGCAGGTTGTTCTAAAAGTTTCTAATTTTAAGAAGATTTAGAGTTTTAGTGGTAGGGATACTATGAGTTGTATCACCTACGTATTCTAAGCACAGACTTAAGTTGAAAAAGGAAAATAATGGACTCTAGAGAAAGAAACCTTTGTATTAATTGTCTTACAGGCCGGTATTGCAAGGAGGATTTGGGAGATTCTGTGGTTTTTTGATATTACTGGTCTGAGATAAAATACCATCCATTGGGTATTCTGAATAATACTTCCTTTATAAGAGTTGTGAGATAGGTGTGTTATCCATTTTTTGGCTGAAACTTAGAGTTAACTGAAACTTAGAGTTACGGTTACTTGACACTGAAGAGTGGTCAAATGACATTAATGTTTTTATATGAATGTCTGTTAATAGGCATATCTAGGGTGTAGAAAATTAAACTGAGAGAAGTATAATATTTTAAACTTCATCACTGTTATACACTGCAGGAAAAGAGTTATTTGGCTACTTGGTTAGTGATATTTAGGCTGAGAGGGGGATGAGTGTGCCTCACAGCTACGCCTAAGCAATTATTATGGTATTTGGTAGAGTTGCAAAAAAACTCTCTAAATATGTGAGAGGCTTTTGAAAAAGGATAACAGAGATTGGCATCAGGTTACCATCATGGATTATTTTTACATGTAGAGGTGGATGGATCAAGCCATATATAGGGAGAACACATGTTTTGAAACTTCTAGTTTTCCTACTTGTTCTGATCTTGACTGACATACTGTGGAGGTTTTTTTGTTCAGTGTCCATCTTTATACAACCTTAAATTAGTAAAAAAGGTCAGCATGTAGTCATAAAAGCATAAATTTTGCTTTGAATTCCTATTCATGTTAGGCTTTTAGAAGTCAAAACACTTCACTCACTATCAAAATCTGCTGAAAATACTATTGTTCTTACATTTCTTGATTGTGATAAATTATGTGAAGTTGTCAAAGTTTAAAATCATTGAGTTACTGTTTGCTACTTGAATGCATTTGCCAAATTTGAAACCATGAAGTTAGACAATACAATAGAATTTGAAAGCAGAAGTCTGCTACTGTTGAAAAATCAGTGTCAGCCATGTACAGTCTGTGCCAGAGCAGGTCCTTGGGCTGCAGAATGTTGTGTTCAGATTTTGTTCTTTCTCTGATGGTATGAACTGACCTTTGTTGTTCCCAGCCAATTTGCAATGGTATGTGAGTAAAGAGCAAGTTGAACTATTTAATTTCACTGTGCCTATTAAAAAGTCTTTGATATAGGCTGGAAAGGTGTGTAAGGGAGTGAGGGAGGTTAGTTCAATATCCCTTGCTTAAAAACTGGATCAGAGATCAGTAACTGCTTTAAGGCTGCCAAGTTTTTAGTATGGCAGAGGGATTATGCTGATATCTAGAATTTCTGTTTAGCCTCTTTACTTAGTACTCTTTCAATTGTCCAGGTCCTGTTGTCAAAGGCTGTTTTGTAAGAGTGAACAATCTCGCCAATGGCTTGAAAGTATTTTCTTGCATAGTAACTGTGATAAACATGCTGATGTAGCAAAGGATAGTGCAGTTGTTTTTCTGATGGAGTTTAATTATAAATATTTTATCTAAAGAATTTCACACCTGTAGTGAACAAGACTGATTAAGAAAAATATTATGCCAGAGGATTCAAGGAAATTTTTAAACCTTGACAGACTTCAATCTATATTATTCTGTTCTTTCTGCAACTAGATTTGTTGGAAGGTTTAAATCACGCAAGGAACGTGAGGCAGAGCTTGGAGCCAGAGCAAAAGAATTCACCAATGTTTACATCAAAAATTTTGGAGAAGATATGGATGATGAGAGACTTAAGGAACTCTTTGGCAAGTTTGGTAATGTCTTAAAGTTTTTATAAACGCAAGTGAACTTCATCTTACTTCTAATATCTGTACAGTGCCTTGCAATACAAGGAATCAGCTGACTGTCAGATGTTTATTTAAAATAGTAATAAAGGGTTCTTAATTCCCTTTTGGATTCAAAAGTGCAGTAATATCTGAATTTTAAATAGGCAGAATAGTAATCCTACCATCAGAATTGTTTCAAATAATCTGAAAATAGTGTATCTGTAAACAGTCTTGAGTGGATTCTGCAATTTTTTGAAAGTTGCAAATGGGAGTGTTTTCTGGTTTAGTACAGATTGATGTTATGAATGCACTACAGGAAGAGTTACAAATGAGTTTACTATTACTTTTGTTGACCTGAAAGTCTGCAGACTTACCTCTGTTATTCATTCACATTGTGATGGTTGACCTAATACAAAATCATAAGGAACTGTTCCAGTGCCAAGGTATATGATTAAGCCTTGATCCTCGGTTATGCACAGGACAAAATTATGGTAGACAGACAACAAATGTATATGATGTGTCGCCACTGAAATAAGAAATGGCAAACCCCTTTATGCAGTTACAGATTCTTCACATTTTACTTTCAACCTTAGCTTTATTTTTTTTTTCTCCATACCTTTGCAGTTCTCCCATGGATATCATGTAAAGTAAGAGAAATCTCTTGAACAAGAGATATCATGTAGCAGCCCTAAGCAACATTTACAGGAGATTCCTTTCTGCTACTGAAGTATCTGTGGTTGAAACAATAGTGAGTTTAGCTGATACCACAGCTAAATTAACAACTACCATTTGGGTCTGAGAACTGCAAGTTTTCAGAGTTTTGGAAATGCTGAACTGGGATGGCCTTAAACCCAGATATACGGTGAAGCACATGCCTAATTGCAAGGTGTCCCCTCTGGGTTTCAGAACCTTTTTCAAAGGATGAAAGCACTACTGCTTTTTAAATGTTGTCATTTTTAATAATAATAAAAAAAACTTCATTCACTTGGAGGTGAAATTCTTATCCTGTATTGGTTGAAAATACAGTAGGAAAGAAATTCAGCAGGGCAGACTTGAGCTATAATGGCTGATGCTCATCACCAGGGCAAATTAGTAATTTCATATTAATGGATGACATTTAGTAGATACTATTACTAGTTTGTAACACAGGTGAAATAAACTAAATATTAAGACTTCTAAAAAGGATGCTCAAAAGGTGAAAAGAATACACTGCATATGAAGCATAAGTATTACATTCTCGTTTTAGGTCCTGCCCTAAGTGTGAAAGTTATGACTGATGAGAGTGGAAAATCCAAAGGCTTTGGCTTCGTTAGTTTTGAAAGACATGAAGATGCCCAAAAAGTAAGCTTATGGAGACCCAAATAATGTTTCATTGAGTGATTTGAGATCTTGCAAATTTATTAAGGTTTTTTAATTGGTCAAAGACACTGCAAGAGTGAGTGTTCACTTCTTAAATGACTTAGCACAGTTTCTGTCATTTAGAGTGATTTCCTATGAGCAAATGTTCATTGATCTGAGGAGTCTGTTAAGTCAAGATACTCTGAAACAGCTGGAACTAGTGTAGAAATGGGGAATCTTGAATAATTTAATAACCTGGTTTACTGGGGCTTAAAGGTCTCAATGATACTTGAACTCACTCATGCTGGGCAGCATACAGGCATAGTAAATTACTACATCTCTGCAAAACTGAGATGAATCATTGGATCCAATTTGGTTGCACAAAATGTTTATGCAAGGCTGAAAGGGTTGTGTTTTCAAACTTCAGCTCTGCGAAGTCATCAGGAAAGCCATTAGTTTTATAGGGTGTCTTTGGCATAGCTGTAAGAAAATAGTCATAGGCCCTGTGATGTTGCTTTTACTCTGAAGGGTAACTTTGGAAAAAAGAGTCCTTTTTATTCATGTATGTGTCTATAACATGCCAGTATGCTGTATAACTTTGTCAGCTGGTTGCTTTGATATGTCAGTTGACTGTGGCACTAAGGACATAGCATCAGGAGAGAAACTCAGCGCAGAACAAATGGCAACAAAGTTTGCTCTTCAAAAGGCATTTTGGTGATTTGTCAGTACTGCAAGTGTACAAGCGAGAGATTAGAACAAATCCTGTCTTATATGTACGTTTTTCAGTCTTACATTCATTGATGAATTTTCTCTTACAGTACTCAAAATCACATGTTGGGTGTTTTACATAACAAAATTGTAATATCTCTTAAGAATATTTCCGTAATGAAACAGAAAAAATTAAAGAAAAAGCCATATATGCAATCTGTAGCTTAACATATAGTATAGGACAATCTGATAGATAATAAGGTTTCAGATATTACTTTTAAAAACAGAACTAGATGAATTAGAGATTTTCAACTTAATTTGCCTACTTTTCTCTGCCTTTAGCAAGAAATGGTTAGAGAAATAGCTTTTCTTGTGTGACTTGGGTGTTTTTTCCCCCAAGTTCATGTAAAAAAGTGTTTTGCATCCTCATGACTTGTCTTTAACAGGACAGAAGTATACTCGGAGAGCAATTTCAATTTTACCTTAAGCAGGGTAATCTGAGGGTATTTTGTTCCAGTTTGGGATATTTCAAGATGGATTAGCTCTTTTTCTGGCATCTGTATTTAACTTTTTATATTCGAATTGCGTTTTTGAAAAACACTGGAGTACAAAGCATTGCTAACGTGTTGTTTTTTAATGAAGGCCGTAGATGAGATGAATGGGAAAGAGCTCAACGGGAAACAAATCTATGTTGGCCGGGCTCAGAAAAAGGTGGAAAGACAGACGGAGCTGAAGCGCAAGTTTGAACAAATGAAGCAGGACAGGATCACCAGATACCAGGTTCGGTTTTAATTCAAGAGGCCTAACTTTGTTATATGGTATTTTGAGACTTACACAGAACACTTGCTTTCAAAAATAACTTGCCTGTTTTCTTAGGGTGTAAACCTTTATGTGAAAAATCTTGATGATGGGATTGATGATGAGCGTCTCCGAAAAGAATTCTCCCCATTTGGTACAATTACTAGTGCAAAGGTAAAGTTCTTAGATTGAGCTCATCCTTTCTCTGAAAATGAACAGTGATCCTTCACCAGAGAAAATAATATATTACGTTGACTAATAGATGTGACCCACTATATATGTGGGCATCTGCTTTCTTGATTACTGTACATCTCAGGTAAACACCGTATGATCATCCTTTCCTGTACCAATATTAATGTGAGAAACCATCTTTTCATTGGCAATAATGTGCTCATTATTATTTCACTGAAATTTTCATTTATATTTAGTTAACAGCTAGCTATTAATTAAGCAATAATACCCCTTTCTGTAAATAATTCAGTAACACAAACCTGTGGTCTCACTTCTAGTAAGCTGAAATAAGAAACTCATACAAGTTGAGTGGGTATGACATGGGATATTTAGTTTTAAACTAAATTTTGTACTGACAGGTCATGATGGAAGGTGGCCGCAGCAAAGGATTTGGATTTGTGTGCTTTTCATCACCAGAAGAAGCCACGAAAGCAGTCACAGAAATGAACGGTAGAATTGTGGCTACTAAACCATTGTATGTAGCTCTAGCCCAGCGTAAAGAGGAGCGCCAAGCTCATCTCACCAACCAGTACATGCAGAGAATGGCGAGTGTAAGAGCAGTACCTAATCCTGTAATCAATCCCTACCAGCCAGCACCTCCTTCAGGTTACTTCATGGCAGCTATCCCACAGGTATGTAGAGAAACTGAATGTTTTGGACTCTGTATAAAATCTATTCAGATTTAACAGTAAATAAAACTAGTAGCGTGTGTCCATAATTTCAGCATTCTAATTTCATAGTAGAAGGGTGATGACTGTGCATGTCCTTCCCAGACAGCAGAGTTATGCAATGTTTTTATATTTGGCAGACTCAGAACCGTGCTGCATACTATCCTACTAATCAGCTCGCTCAACTTGCTAGACCTAGTCCTCGCTGGACTGCTCAGGGTGCCAGACCTCATCGTAAGTCACCTCTTTACTTCTTTCTAGTGATTGCAGTAAGCTCCATAGCGTTTACCTTTGCACTTTTAACTATATTTTCATGTATCAGTCTTTTCTTTGTCATATTGTCTCTGTTCAGTGTTTCAACATGTAACAAATATATTTCTAAACTGTAGCATTCCAAAACATGCCTGGTGCTATCCGCCCAGCAGCACCCAGACCACCGTTCAGTACCATGAGACCAGCTTCTTCACAAGTTCCACGAGTCATGTCAACACAGCGTGTTGGTGAGTTTGATTTATGCAAACTTTAAGTATTAGACTTCTCTTTTAATTTTGCTGGTTCAGGATGATCTCTCAATAGCATTCTGAAGTTTAGTGTCACATGTGGTGACACTTCCCTCCTTTTGCAGCTCTTACCAAATAAAAAAAGCTAGTATCGTCTTCTAGTAGTTGCTCTAAAAACTGTCCCAGCAAGGACTCCAGCTGTGATCCCACCTCTTTAGGATGAAGCATTTTTTTCTTATTATGTGTGCCTTAGGAATACTGTATGATAGCTTCTGTCATTTCTGAACATCACTGTGGCAATTTTAATAGGTCACATGTAGAAATCCTGAGATTATAGAATTTCAGCTCTTGCTATTTTGCCATACAGTACTGTGAGTCAGTATCATATATGTAAAATCTGGACATCAGTGAATGAATCAGAATTTATTTTAATCATGGAGTGGTTTGGATTGGAAGGGACCTTAGTCATCATCTAGTTCGAACCCCCCTACCATGGGCAGGGACACTTTCCGTCAGACCAAGATAATTGAAGCCCCATGCTTGGTCTTGAATACCTCCAGGGATGGAGAGTCTGCAGCCTCTCTGGAGACATTATTCTCTCAGAATGTATTAGCCAGCTATTTGCTTCCTGAAAGTATTTTTTTATTATTTTTTTTAGAATGGCTGACATAATGTGCTCAGGAAATCAAGTGTCCTTTAGGTTAGAATGAAATTAAATTAATACTCAACAAAAGTGGGTGTTTTCTTACAGATTTTTCTTCAATAGCATGTGTGAAAAGCAATTCATGACTGAAGTGAAAGTAGCATCCAGTAAATTTTGAGCTTTCAACCTTCAGCTATGACTGCTGGTACAACAGTTGACAATACCACTGAGATGAATCTATAATACAATACCTTAATTAGTTATTCACTTCAAATTGGCTTGGTATGCTTTTAACTTGTACAGTTTAGACAAAATTAAAATAATAATAATTCACATACGGAATTGTGTTACTCTGTTTTCAGCTAATACATCAACACAAACAATGGGTCCACGTCCTGCAGCAGCAGCTACTGCAGCTACTCCTGCTGTACGCACAGTACCGCAGTACAAATACGCTGCAGGTGTCCGTAATCCTCAGCAGCATCTTAACACACAGCCACAGGTTGCTATGCAGCAGGTATGTGATTTTAGGAACTGCTCCATGCTTTTACTCATGTTTTTTGCATAGGAAGATGAAGGGAAGAGAGGCACTTGTAATTAAAAGTTGTCACTCTAGAATTCAGGCTCTGCATTGTGGCAACAGAGTAAAAGCATTGGGTGGTTAAGTATATTTCAAGTTCACCTGGGACAGGATGTGATCCTGTGTCATTTCATGCTTTCTAGTTGTTTGATACCTTAGCCTAAATTCTTGTGTTTGCTCCTTAGTGGAGTGGTTAATAATAATCTTCACCATCACTCACCTCTAACCAGTATTACTTGATTAAATTGACTTAGTTGTAATTTCTTCCATGCTTCTGACAGTGTAGGCCTTGTTTATGCTGAGTTGTTAAATATTGGATATTTGAAACTGTAGCTAACTATGAACTAGAATTTAATTTTCAAATGGTGTCAAATTAATTTGCAGCCTGCTGTCCATGTGCAAGGTCAGGAACCCTTGACTGCTTCCATGTTGGCTTCTGCCCCTCCACAAGAACAAAAGCAGATGTTAGGTATGTATATCATACCTTTCTCTTTGCAGAAGGACAATAAAAGTACTCTTTTATCAGTCTTCAAATGCAGAGTAAATGGTTTTACCTGTAGAACAAGGTGTTTATTTCCCTTTTCCCTTAAATCTAGTCTGTGTTTGTCAGGTGAGATTTGTCCCTGATTAACTTTTTTCTCTCTAGGTGAGCGTCTATTCCCTCTCATTCAAAGCATGCACCCTACTCTGGCGGGTAAGATCACTGGGATGTTGTTGGAGATTGACAACTCTGAACTCCTTCACATGCTCGAGTCTCCTGAGTCTCTTCGTTCGAAGGTGGGTGGATTTTTGTCTTACACTAGTTTGGTCAGTGGTTAAATCTACACTGATCTAACAAGTGTTTATGCTGGCACAGTGGAGCAGCAGGAGTGCAATGCAACAGTGGCTCAGGGCAAGAGTATCCTCCTTCACAGGGTGGCAGTGATTGGAACTGCAGTGTTATCTTTTTCTTTTTTTTTTTTTTTTTTAACTTTGCAGGCATTCTTATATGTGTCATTTACACTGTATTATTAACTTAAATAGAAATTGCGAAGCTTCCTTTTGTTAATTTTTCTTTTTTACTTAACAGGTTGATGAAGCTGTAGCCGTACTACAAGCCCACCAAGCTAAAGAGGCTGCTCAAAAGGCAGTTAATAATCCCTCTGGGGTTCCAAGTGTTTAATAGGTAAGTCTTCTGAGTGTTGTAGTTTCATAGGTTGACTGGGGCAATAGTCTTTGGTCCATGGCCTTATAAGCAGCACATATCCAGGCCCTGCATCATTTGCAGCCACAGAAAGCAGCAGCTTTGGCAAATAAACTTCTGTGCTCACTCCTGTTGTCCAGTTCTGTAGCTCTCAGTTAGTAAAAGCTACTGACATGTCTTGTGTATTTGGTTTTAAGAGTATAATTAGCTGGAATTAGTTCTAGGCATATGTACAAAAATGGGTAGTTCTATCAAATGCTGCTATTCATACAGTTGTTTGAGAGGAACTTGTGGAACTGAAGTAAGCTTAGAGTGGTACTCCAACCCCATTGTTTCTTAGAAATGAAATAGCTTATTTACACTGTGATTTGTGTATACCTGCCAAAATCTAAAGTTATGCATTAATTAAAAACTAAACTATAAAATTAAGCGATATATTGTCTTGACCTCACATTTGTGTGAATTTACTTAAATGTCAATTAAAATACTGATTTGTCTTTATTGCCTTCTGTGGGGTTGGTATCTTAGTTGTGCATGACGGAAAGAGCCGAAAGGTGGTACCTTTACAATTTTGACAGGGGAAAATGTGAATAATACATAAATAATTATAATAATATCCTCAATAAATGTTGACAATAAAAAGGAATGTGTTATCTATTCAGTCTAGCTAGGTTTTGACTGTGTGAACTTATTCATATTTGTAGCTGTCATTTGAAGATGAATTCAACATTTGATCACGTATTCCTTTTTATTGATATTTTAATTTCTGCAATTTTCCTTCTGGAGGCAGAATTTGAGTCATGTTTTTTACACTTTTTTTTTTTTTTTTTTTTTGCAAGGGACATTTCCACACTGGAGATATAAAGTGCTGAATAAGTTGTCTCTCCTAAACAAAAATGCGCAGACTTTTTGAGAGCACTACTCCACCTGCTCCATTATGTTTTAGTAACCAGAAATTTAAAATACTGCTTAGGGAGTTACGTGATGAGCCCCAGTCTGCTGGCCTGAAGTGTAGAGGTGACCTGCAGCCAAGTTAGTCACAGTAACAACCATTGTGCTTAGGCATTGTCTAAAGCTGTGCCGTGTGAAGTACAGTCCAGTTCTAGAGTCACTTTTGCCTTACCGAGGATCTGACAGACTTTGCATACTTTACTTTCTGATACTCTGCTGGCAAAGACCTTTGGTATGATGGATTCCATGAAAGCCCAGGGTGCTGCCTGGCATGCAGCTGTAGGAAGCATATCACAAAACAGAAGGTGCTACTTTAATTTTAGAACCTAACAGCGTTGTTTTTGTTTGCAGAAAGATCCGGGACTACAATCTAGAACTTCGCTTCACCGAAGAAAAAAAAAATCTAAACATGGAAAAACTATTAAATATTGAGAAAAACATTGCAAAATATAAAAGAAATAAAAAAAGGAAAGGAAACTTTGAAGCTTACGTACAGAGCAACGCCGGGGCTAGCAAAACAAATGCTAGTCCTAGATTACTTAAGGATTTAAAATTTTTAAAAAAATAGTAAAATAAAAAATACAAATTAATGTTTTATAAACCCGGGGAAAAGAATTTTCAGCACAGTACAAAAATTTAAAGCATTCCTTTCTTTAATTTTGTAATTCTTTACTGTGGAAAAGCTCAGAATATCACCACTGTTTTAGTTGACAGTGGGAATTGATAGCTGAGCAAAGAAACATAATTTGGATTATAAAATTCTTGGTTTAATAAAAATTCCTTAAACACTGACTTACTTGTGATGGTTTCTTTTGTACAGTGTACTTCTCATAATGTCATTCAGAATGCTAAGTCAAATCCCACTCTGTGGTGTGTTTTAGTGGTTTGTAAAGAAGGTTAGCCTCCATATAGGTACCTGTTACTGATAATACAAACTTAGGCATTAAAAACAATTAAAAGAGCAGTGAGATCTGGGTTTTAAATCTGTAATAGGAAACAGTGTCTGAGGTTTTATGGTTATCTAATTAGAAATAGACCTTTAAAATACCTTACTTTAAGATGACCGGCAGGAAATGTTGTTATAAAAGGCCTGTGTTGGAATTGTGTAACATACCAACACTGATCCTGTTTCACCACCTGCACATGGTGCTTGTTCTCACAGATTTTGGTGGAAGGAGCAATCTCCATAGGTCTCCATCTGTGTCTTTAGATGACCAACAAGCCCCGAGATGGAGGCAGTCATATGGATGTAGGTGAATGAGCAAGGATTGGCTGCAACAGACAGTGTTGCAAAATTCTATTACTTTGAACATATGAACACAAGGCATTCCTAGAACAAAAAAAAAAAAAAGTGAGGCTTCAGCTGATAATGCACTAAAAGTAATGCACTTGGCACAGAAGCCAAAAGATCATGCTTTTTGCACAGCAAAAATCCTGTGGATAGGACTTCTTAGTCCTTCATGTTGGACATTTCTAATGCTGTGTTCCCTAGGAAGCAAAAATGGCTTCTGTTAGCTCTGTCATTTTGCTCTGTTATTAAGGAACCATTTGGTTTTAGTTTTTCTGTATTTTGGGGATTTTTGATGTGATAAATCCTTCTTAACAAGCAACTTTGAAAATCTCAGCTACCTCTTTGGCAGCTAAATTATTGAATTATTACTGAGAAAAAATGCAGTTAGGGTACTTTAAATCAGCAGCCTTGAAAATGGATTTGAAACTCAATGCTGTTCCTAATTTCTTAATACTCACTACAAATATCTTTTCACGAACTTGTGTCTCAGAGCTCTGCATACAGTGAGCTTAGACAAAACTGGGTGAGGCTTTTTATCAAATTTCTGAACACTAAAATAATTCTTGCAACTTCACTGACTCCAGGAACCTGCTGCTTCCTGCAAAAGGTGACCTTTCTTATTCATCATTATATATGACTGTCATAAAAAACAAGGTGGCAGGAGGGGGAAGTGGTTTTTTTAAATAAATTGCTGCTTGCACTGAATCAGATCTCAAGTACAATAGCACAGAAGTAATTCTGTCTCCACTTGGGGCGTGTTGTGTGTTAGTCACTGGGAAGAGTGTCCAAACAAACACCACACAGCAGCAAAAGCAAGAAAACCCAGCAGTAGCACATGAGCTGGTCATTTGTTACAGGACCTTACTGAGGTTGAAAGTTTTGCAGGATTAAAACCAAAATGTGTAACGAAGCAAAGTGTTACATGCGTAATTAAGACACAGTAACAAGAGCTTTTCTTGTAAAACAAACTGTTACTAAACAGATACACAGAAGTTGTCCATCCACAGGTAACTTATCCTGTGGCTGCTGCCTTGCCTTTTTTCCCTTTCGAGGAGGGAGTGCTTACTCCAGACGTGTGGAATAAAAGAGTTTAGCCCATAATTGCCTCTATAAGCTGCTTATTCAAAATTGATAATGCAGAAGGAGAAAGGAAGCAGTGAAGATGGAAGGGATGTCCTCATCTAACAGAGAAGAGAGAAAAACCTGGCAGGCTGGGCTGGGGAAAAGGCATGAACATCTGTTAGTCATGGAGGAACCCTTAGCCACTGCACTCCAGTGGGGCTCCACTTGCTGTTTGTAAAAAATACAGATTATATGGAATTCACAGGAAGGTGTTAGTTCATTCTGGAAGTCTCTCTGAAATCCATGTTGTATTGGGGGAATGCCAGTGTTCTCTGGATCTATTGCAGTCAAATCTTTCTGAAATCCCCCAAAAAGCAGCTCAAGCAGCCCCTAATTTTTCCCCTGGGATGACACCCCCTTAAGGGGAATGGACATCCCCTCGTGCAAAGATTTTCAGATTTTTTTTTCTGTTAAGTGAATTTGAGAAATAGGCCTAGCAGAGAGGTGAAATTGGTCTGGTGTAAATGAATCCTCTTTAAAACCCCTCACTTCACTATAAAAGCATTAGGTTAAGCTCGTATAATTCTTACCTTCAGTCTTGTCCTGATGGAGGCAGACTGGCATAGCCTTTAATTTGTGAGGTGTATGACTAGAATTAAGAATTTTTGAAATTGGATGGTACATCCTACAAAAAAGGCAGTTTGAACAAAATATGCTCATGTTAAGAGGTTGAAAGTACAACTTTAATTTTATGTAATATCAACTATAAAAACATTAAAACTTTGGAGACAGTTTTAAAGACCTAAAAATATTTAGTACCATAATAGAAATGCTGAAGAATCAGATGATATTAAACATTTAAGGTCTATCTAAAGGATGATAAAAAGGCCTAATTATTTTCAGGAGACTCAGAGTCCTAGCAGAAAAGGAAGAGACCACTTCACTTCTACTTGTTTCCCTAGATAACTTGTGTCTTCAGTGAGTCTGCTGGAGTTACCCAAACTAAATTCTGTTCTGTAAGAATGAGCAAGTTAATGTCTTGCTTATGGGGAAATTGAAAAAAGAAAAAAAGAGAAGGTCTTCCAGTTTGTACAAGACTTTTGTGGGTGTGTCAAGCACTAGCATCTATACCGGCCTGAAATACTGGGTAACTTCTGTGATGGAAGGAAACTGTGAGGCAATTCTGCTGAGGTGATTATGATGGCTTAAGAAAACAAAACTCTGAGCTGGTTGGGTTTATTTCTTCCCCTTGTTGATTACATGGTCATTCCCCACTGTTATACCACAGATGCCTATTTAATCAATGTCTTCTATTTTATTTTTAAACCTTAAAGATAGCAAACAAGGCATTTGTTAGTGCCTCTATAAATGTATCTTTGGAGTGCTACTGTAAAACAATAGACAATGCAGAAAAATCAATTTATGCAATAGCAGGAGGGTACTGTTCCCTTGGGTTAATAGGCAGCCTGGCAGTCACTTCCTGCTGCCACACGTTCCCCCTAGCATGTGTCAGAGGCTTACACTGATCCTCTGCACCCTGCAGCCAGCCAGTGCTAAGCTGATTTTGCTGGATCCTCTGGTATTTCATTCCTTCAGTCCTTCCCTGACTTCTATCCTAACCACAGCAAACAGTTCAGAGTTTAGCAGCAGCCAAAAGCGTGCCCCTGGAATGAGTGGCAATTTGAATGAATAGTATTATATTTGCCATCCACTTTCCCAAGCAGAACTTGGCTTTAGGGGCAACTAAATCAAAGGTTTGGGGTAGAGGTAATCCGGATTGCACACATTCTCATTGCTGTTCTTCTGAAGTCCAGGGAATTCAGATTTCACTGGGTCCTAGGGGAGGAGGGGACAGTGTGGTAGAAATTAAGATGTTCTTGCGTCCAGCAATGTCATATTGCCAGTTTACTCTAATTAGGTGTCTACCTTTGAATAAACTGTATCTTTAGTTCTTGCACCTTGCAATTCCTTCTTGGTAATATTGGTAACGATTGCTATGGACTGGATGTTCAAAGGTAGCCTCTTACCATTTTGGGTTAAGAGTCTGGGCAAAAAGGTTTTCTGAAATCTACATCTAATAGACATATTTCTGCTCACGATAACTGGGGGAAAAGAAAACTAACCAAAACAGAAAATGCAACCCAAAATTTCCCCCCCAGAGGGATTTATCCTCAACAGGTCTAGGAGTCGTGGTCCAAACTGACATGTGAGAGACATCTACAGTCCTTGGGACCACAGTTATCACAGACTTTTATAGTTACATGTTTTTGGCTATCCTACCTTGGATTAAGTAGGAACCTCCATTTCCATGATTGATTCATCTGTTGGAGTCTCTGTCCACACACAAGCAACAGTTTCAATCCCTGCTGGAGTAGTTAAAACTGCTAGTGATCTCTTCATGGCTTCCCATCCATGAGTACTTGATTTGAGGCTAGAAATGCCTCCCGAGTAAATTCAGCACAAGCTTGGATTTACTGGAATCAGAGGCTACTCTCAAAATGTCTCAGTTCTTCTCTCAATTACTTTTTACAATGTAGGTGGGCACAGTGAATTAAACTGCCTTCTCTCCCTTGCCTCCTTCCAGTTTTCCCTTTGATCAACTAGTCCTTTCATAGAGAAACACCACATCCTACGTCCCATTACATGTTAGGAAGGTGCCCCATCAATATCATGGCAAGTGATTCTAAGAGCCCTATACCACCTTTGCAATGGAAAGCCATGGGAAGGTGACCAGGTTTGGATGGGAAATGCTTTAGGTCTTCCCTGACAGAGCATCAAAGGCAGCATGCTGACCTGAGGGTCTGTAGCTCAGCTCCTGGAGAAGGTGAGCTATTACTGTTCTCATGTAAAGACTTGAAATGTGGGAAATCCTTGTTCGCCTTACTCCTGCTGTGAGTCCACGTGGTGTGACTGCTTCTGTGAAGCAAAGCTTTCAGCCTCTCTTACCTGCTGTAGGATGTGGTCAATAATGAGGAATAGAAGCCATATCAAAATGAAAATACAGCTGGCAAGGTTACAAATCCTTAGGACATGGCATTTGAAGTGAATAATGAAACAAATATTGTCAGCTACACTAAGACCACAAGGTGTGTATGTAGTTGTAGCTCCCTTTGAAGGAATTGGGCAACGGGAACAAAGGAAGAATATTGAAAAAAATATTTTGAAAGAAATAATTTGAAGCTTAGATTTCTCACTTGTATTTGAATTGAATGTAATCATTAAGAAAAAAAAGAACTGACAAGCTAGGCTGACATAATGGCTCTGTCATGCATTAAGAACTAAGAGCAGTACATCTATGCCAGTCTCCTACTTTCTGTGTAACCTGCTAAAGAAACACCCCAATCAAGTTGTGTTCCAACTGGCTATAGCTGTCCAGAGATATATATTTTTTATAGCTCTGAGCACAATAAAAAATGTTCCATGAAATATCTGAGCAGTCAAAAAAAAAAAAAAAAAAAAAAAAAAAGATGCCCTGGGCAGGCTAACCAGTTGTGTCACATTGTAGCTGGCACCTTGGGTTACACATGTTCTAGGTTAAATGTGAAGTCAGCAGATGACATAAAACAGAGATTACACTTCAAAAAATGAGCCCCAAGCATACTACATCGTCACATCTGTAATTGGAAGCTTCCTTAATCCTGTCTCTTGCCACTGTTAGAGATTTGCCACCAAAAGTAGCTCAGTTGCCCCTTCTGCAGTTTCAGGAACCAGTTTTGGGAAGATGAGATGAGACCACCAACCTAGAATGACAGCAGTAGAAAATTCCCACCCATGGTCCAGAGCATAGATCCCTCTGTCTGCCTCACATTTTTTCCATTAAACTCAGTCTGCAGATGCTTCACCTCCCAAGTAACAAAAGCAGAGATATGGATTTGCTAAGTGGCTTGGGATGCAAGTGGGAGCACATTCATCAGCCTTGCTCAGGAGGGGAAGAAAACCTCTTCCAGAGCTGCCCTGGGGTGTGGGGAGCCTCATCTCCCAGGGACAACAGGGCAGCTGTGACACCAAGTGCTATTGTAAGCAGGTGGTTGTGTATGGGCTCCTGGAGCTGTCAGACTGGTTATATTTGGCTGCACAGATGAAGAATAAAACCAAATCAAGTTATCAAAGATGTTGTACAATGTTATTTTACTTATTCTTCTCCATTTTATCCACAACACCCACAGTTAATCCTGTTTCTTGAAAAATATGTACAAACCTTGTTCCAGCGGAGGGGGATTTTCCCCAGATCATTTGGTGAAACATGGCCTTAGCAAAGTAATTTTTTTCCTTTGACAAAAGGTCTTTTGGTGAGGCTGGAGTACCATTCTCACATCAGAGAGATGAGCAGCAGCATCATATCCATGCTGATGAACTCATTTCACCTCTCCAGCAGTGCTGTTGGTGTAAGACTATAGGACTTCCACAATGATCCACATGAGAAGGCCCAGTCCCACAGTGCCTTTCCCTCAGGGTACCAGAAATCACTAAAGGAAGCTGTGAAACTTGACAAGTGTAAATCATCTTTGTTGTCTGGGAATCAGTGATAAACAGAAGTCCTAGGCCAGAGAGACCTGCCATTTAATGACACTTGATTTCCACTGAGGCACTTTGTGAAAGAAGGACTTTCTTTTCTTACAAACCTGCTGCGTACCCCTTGCACCAGATGATCCCGGGTTCTCTTTCTTTGAAAAACAGTGTAACCATCAATTTGTAATGAATTACCACTTCTCTGTCTCCTACCCCATGCTGTTCTCAACTTCTTCCCTGCTCGGCACCGGCGTTTCAGGGCACGGGTCACCCTGCTGGAAGATGCCCGCTGCGGACTTATCATTAATTTGCCCCTCGCCGCCCCTGGTCCCGTCGAGGCCCCGAGGAGGAGCCGCCCCTCACCCCTTTTCGGAAAAGGTTTTAAAGCAAAGTCGCTGCTGAAGCTGTGCCCGGCCCGTCTCAGCGCCGCCGCCTCCCTCCCTCCCTCTCTCCCTCCCTCCATCCCTCCCTCCATCCCTCCCTCCATCCATCCCTTCATCCCTCCCTCCCTCGGCTTCGCCACGAAGCTGCACTTCAGCATCACCGCCGCCGAGGGGCTGCTGGAAAGGTGCGGGATCCGCGGTGGGCGCCGAGGGAGAGGGCGGCGGGTCCGGCCGGTCCGGGCACCGATCTGCCGGCGCTGTGCTCGCAGGGATAATCGGTGTTCCTGGAGGGATTCCTGCTTGGAAGGCACGGCACTGCCAGCTCCGCCTTTGGGACGCGCAGGTGAGGGCACCCCGAAAGCCGCGGTGGGGCAGCCTGCTGTCCGACACCGCAACCAGGCTGGGGCGCAGAGCAGGAGGGGTTCTCCCGGCCCCCAGGATCCCGGTGTGGGATGGGGGCAGCCACTTGTTTCGCCCCACATTCGTGTTGTTGAAGCCGTCCTTCATGCTAACACCACCACGGGAAGGATGCAGGGAGTGCCTGGTTCTCCCGATGTGTTCTATCACAGGGACAGAGCGCTGCTTGTGGGGAACCTATGTCTGCAGGATGAACTCCAGCAGCAACTGAGAGACAAATCAAAAAAAAAAAAAAAAAAAAAAGCCAAGGGATGTGGGAGAAGGGTATGGTAAACTTGCTTAATGGGAAAATATTGGCCAAGCAGCAGCACCTGTCAGCTCCAAGTGTGTCTTTTCCTTGGCCTCTGGGAGAGATGTGCAGCCGCTTAATTTGGATTGTTAATCCCATGAACAACCCTAGGAAGTGTGCAGAGATCAGGCCAGGCAAATTGCACAGTCAGTTGCAGGATTTTTTTGGACAAGCCAAGGGTTAACCAAGTGTTGGATCCTTTGGCCCAAATTGCCTAAGCACATACCTCAGCAGTGACCCTTTCCATACAGGCAGTTACAAAACAGCTGGAACAGAGGCTTGGAGTATTCCAAGGAATAGTGCGCATCAGGGAATAATGTACGGCTCCAGCCAAGTGAAGTGGATTATTTCAGAAGGAATCTGCCTGTTTATCTCTACTTTTGTTTTGTTGTATGTTGAATTGCCTCTGACCCTTTCCCCTCTATCATTCCTCTGGCTTTCTCAGGAAAGTAAAAGGGAAAATGTGATGTTGAGCTTTTCTGTGAAAGCAGAGTGGCTGCCAGCCTTCGCTTTCCTAGCTTGATCTCTCTGGCCATTGCCAGTCCTTGACTCCAAGTGAAGTCTCTCCCATCTTTTCCATGAGTCTGGGTGCCCGCTGTCATCCTCGCCTCAACAACCCTATTTTAGGGCCCATTCTGATGGACACTTCTCATGGTGATGGGTTAGGTAGGTGCTTCTTCTCTTGGCAGCCTCCATGCTGTGCTCTCAGTTGCAGTGATAGGACCACTCTGAAGCAGTTTTTAAGCCAGTAACCCCAGATGGGGATCAATCCATCTCTCCCAACTCTCTGTGACTCCACAAGCAGTTGGTGTAGCACATGCAAAAGGCAGTTGAGTGGTAGCAGGGCTGCCATTAGAATCAGTGTTTCTGAGGTGTGCTCTTGGAGTCACAGCCCTGCAATTCTGTTCCCTGTGGGACTTCTCACAGCAGTATTTTGCTTTGGTTAATGGAGCATTTTGGATAACCTATGTGAACTAATAAACCAGCTTATGTATTTGCTTCCTTTTTTAAAAGGCCTGCCGTTTCTTGCTCAACAGGTTTTAACATCATTAGTCCTCTCAGGAAAATCTTTCCCTTCTCTGCATCCTCTGCAACTGACAGCCTCTTGCTGGGCTTTACAACTTATTAGCTGACTTTTATTTTCAGCTCCTTCACTCCTGCTGTTGGTAGCTCCCACACTTGGTCCTGAAGTTTAAAACTGCACTGCTGACTCTCAATTGCCTTCCCTATACTTATGTGAGGTTGCTTATCTACAGCTATTTTCTTCTGCTCTGATTATTTTGCTTAAGATAATCTGTTAAAGTAGAAAAATGCACACGTATGAGAAGTCTTAAACTCCAGGATGCAGTAATTTTCACCTTCATGACCAGATCACACCTAATGACCACAAAATCCCTCGGACACAACAATTCTCTGATGGATGTAGGATGTGAATTAAGAATAAGCTTCCCCTATGGAGACATCTCTGCATGATTATACTTGAGGGTATTTCTCAAACACTACTCTGGAGGATCTGTCAGTGGCATCTGTTGGATGTGATGCTGAACTAATTGTGCCTCTTTCAAGGAAGCAATTTCTAAAGCACTGCTATTCTACCTCTCCTAACTTGTGATGCCAAATCTAGACATATAATTCTTATTTGTGATGTTGTGCTTTATCTGCCCCTTTTCTCCTATTTCCCATCACTTTATAATCTGAGAGTGCTTCTGTTGTTTCACACTCCCAAACCCTGTTTCTCACTGTCTCCCAGAGCAGTTGTTCTCTTCAAAAGGACTGTCTGAAGGGAGCAGCTATTCGGTGGCACTGAGCTGTGATGGAGCATATGAGGTTTTGGATACACTGTTGAATGGGGAGGTGCGGATATATTGGCTGTGAGCAATTTACCTCTGGGTGCCTTACTTCAAAACAGGTTTCTCAACCTTAAACTGAGGACCCAAGGCAAATGATATAGAGGGAACTGTGAACAACCAAGAATGATGTATTAAAAGAGATCTTGCTTAGAATGAGTTGCTCAGGCAGGGCTGGCAGAAATGCTGAGGAGAGCTGGACAGCTTTAGCCCTTCTCCTCTTGTGGGGATAGGCACTTGGCTGTGGATTGCCAGAAGGTCTTGTCTTGGTCTGAGGATTTACAACCTTGAACTTCCTCTGGGAGATGGGGCTTTGTATAGGCTGTAAGAGGGTCCAGAGGTGGCTCTGCCTTCTCCCCTCTTGCCCCTTGTTTTTTAGGAGCTAGAGCATTCAGTTGTGGGAAATCCAGATTTCCTTCCCTCCTCTGTCTTGAGTATTTAGGTATTATACTAGCAGTAGGAGGACAGCTGAAGGACGAGTTTCCATTTGCTTGGGATGAACCCCACACACTAGGGCAGCACTGCCTGCACTTGCTGAACTGGGATTTGTGTAGCTGTTCTCTGCAAATGACTGCGAATAGCCTCGGGTGCAGTCAGTGGCAGATGGGTACGCATTTGAAGGATCTGACCTTTGGCCTGGATTCACCCAAGGACAGCCAGGCAGTGCTCTGTACTGTAGTCATGCTCTCCTCTTGCTTTAGTTCTCTGGGGACTGCACACTGGCCGGGCACCCCTCATAGTAGAGCTGTGGGGCTTTATTCTGCTTTATTTATGGAGAGGCAAGACCCTCTTGCAGGAACAGCTAAGTTACAGAAGCTTCAAGAATGAGGGCAGAGATCACCCAAACAGCAGTTTGTACATTAGAAATGTTACTGGATTTCTTTGAAATCAAACAGCTGCTGAAAATCCAGGCTCTTCCTGGTTTCTGCCTTTTGATGTTGTGTTGCTTGCATTTGAGTTTTCAGTTTGGCAGCCACTTAGTGAATCCTTCTCTAAAGAAATATAATAATAATTAACCTACTAAAGGAATATCATAATTAACCTCCTTCTGTTGTGGGACTGAAAGGAACAGATTGGAGTATTCACTGGGTTACTTCAAGTCAGGGAGGAAATAGGAAGTGTCTTCTGTAGGGTTGTGAGATGCAACACTGATGGATTCTGGTCAGGATGCCAGCCTCTACTGAGTCACTTAGCAGCATCTGTGATGACTATAAATGACTGTTGGGGAAATACTGCTAAAGAAAAATCTGTTAGTCATGATAAAGCAATTGGTAAAAAGTAATTAAATATAGAAAATGTCTTTTAAAGCTTCATTTAGTCAGTCAGTACCAGAATGCTCTCATATCTTTGATTGTTTGACAGTTTATGCGTACATAAAATTTTTTTCACATGGAACATGTTTAAGCATTTTTATCTTAGGCTACTCTCCTTTTTTTTTAATATTTAATCAGATGACTGAGAAGGAAATGCCCATAGGCCTGTTCATTCTGTATATAAACCATACATAATAGCTGTATAGTTATAATGCTGTTCTATCTTTTCAGTTTAGCGCTTTTGTGTCTGTTACTCTGTCTGACTTTGGTATCTGCACACCTCCAGTGTGACCCTGGAGGAAACACCTGATCTAGACAGCATAGGCAGGACCTCTCACCAAAAGCCAAACCTATGGGATTAGACAAAAGTAGGAGATAATTTTGGTCAACTACACTTTAAAACTGATATCTCCTGCTGAGGAGGGGAATATTCATTGCAGAAAGATAAAAAAAAAAAAAACAGCCAAAACTATGGCCTGTGTCTTTACTCCTCATTTTGGAGATATAAGCTCTTAGAGCTTAAAGCTGTCATGTTTAGGGAAGCTGTTCTATCTATTTTAGGTGGAAATCTTCAATGAAGTCCAAGTACCTCTTCCACCAGGTTGGAACATCCTGTCTGGGCTTTTAACACCATACAAATACATGCTTAAAGTTTATGGGCATTTTCCTTTAATTCTTTGAGATGTGAAGAAGTGTAATTGTTTGTGAGAAGTTTCTCTTTTCTGTGGCCCAAATCCTGAGGATGCACAATTGTCTTTCAAGAAACTTACCCAGCAGCAATGAATTATTATTTTTCTAAGTAGGCTGGAGTCTTGGCTTGTACAAACTGCTGATAACAGACAGCACCACTTTGTGTAGGTGAGGCACTGCTTGAACACAGAGGGTAGAGAGAGGACCTCCTTGTCGTCAGGCTCCTTCCTGGCAAATTCTTTTGCTGTATCTCCTCAGTTTGCCTGCCTGTAGAGCAGAGATAATAATTTTCAGTCCCTGGAGGAAGATCATGCATGTGAAGGGCTTTGAAGATAAAAACCACTCTATTGCAGTCAGCTTTACAAAAAACCAAAGCATGTAGTGCTAGATAACTCTTTCAGGTTGTGTATCTCAGAGTGATTCACGCATATCTAATAATCAGGAACTCAGAAATACCAGTGTGTTGCCAATGTAGGGAAAGTGGAGTTGTGAAAATACACCTCACTTCTGTTTTTAGACAACAGAGAGAAAACAGCTATTGCTAATTCTTCCAGTAATAAACTTTTTTTTCCCTTCACATTTCAGTTGCTGGAGTCATGTGAAAGACTTGGGCAGCAGGGGCCAGAGGGGAGAATGTCATCTTGCACATGATTTAGTGACACTAATTGCTGAGTTGAATACTGGTGCATAAATTTAATTAGTAGTAACGTCTCAGCATTCTGTAGGGAGTCTCATTTTACTGATCAGATGACATATCGTTTTGATTTAGGTGAAAGAATGTTTCCAGGCAAACTTGCTCTATTTTGATGTGTTTTAGTAATGTGCATTTTGAGAAGGTAAACACAGCTTGAGATAATTTGCCTATTGTAGAGAATTTTTATCTTCCAAGTGACCAAGTGCTGCCTAAGCCTATATTGGTGCAGCCTGATGTTAATTTTAAGGTAATGAAATTGTGGTTGGCTAGTACTTTTTGCTCTGTTTATAAATGAGGTAGGGTTTGTACAGAGACATTATGCACATATTAGCAAGCTGATATAGTTGGAGGAAGAATCAAACTTTCAGATAGTTTGTGTTCCTGAAAGATTCTCTGATTTGAGTTGTTTTTTGTTTTTATTTTTGGGGTTTGTTTGTTTGTTTTTAGTTGGGTTTTCTGTGTTTTGTGTTTTTTTTTCCTTTGTCAATATTAGATGATTGGATAAATGTTACCACCTCTCTCAAATAAAATAATAAAAACCTCTGAGGCAGCACAAGTCAAGGGAAAAAATCACCAGCCAGTAAAAAGTAGTTCTGTGGGTACCATCCACGGTGGTAGTGGATCAAGGGTTGGACTTGATGATCTCAGAGGTCCTTTCCAACCTGGCTGATTCTATGACTCTATGATTCTATGATTCTATGAAAGGAATCCTGTGTGAACATCCTGGAAAGAGAAGACATTTGTAACCAGATCATGTTTGTCCATGAAGCGTATAAGACCTTGCTGAGAAGGTTAATGCAATGGCTAATTTTCTGACCTGGAACAGGAGCTCAGAAGTGGTAAGACTGTAAAAATGAGGAACCCACCAAAAGAGGTTGCTCATTTAGGTTGTCTTCTGGTGGCTGCCCTGACAAAGGCTCTGCCCTTTCTGTGAGTCCTGAAGGGGGTGCTGGGTGGGTACCCTGTGCCCCTGTCCCTTCATGTCTTTCTGTCAAAACAAGAAAGCACTGAAAGCTCCTTGGAAACTATGATCGCTTCTTCATCCATTTGAAGCTTCCCTTTGTCTGTTTTGCAGCTCAGGCAGCTTTTTGGGAGTGCTGTGCCTGCTTTCCCTCCAAAGTTTCACCTGGCAATGACCAAGTCAATGGCAGATGAGAGACAGTCTCAGCTGGAGCAGTGCCTTCAGAATGGTAAGCTTGGCTATAACAACATGTTCAGCTTTTCTATGTAGGGCTTAAACCTTTGAGAATGTGTCTACAGTTGTGGCTGCAGGGTGTTTTGCCTTCTATACCAAACGGAGTAAGGGTGTATCTAAACAATGCAGCCCTGTCCTGGCTGTTGATTCACTGGCTTTAGAATAGCAGCTTATCATACTTCTCTCCTTTCTGAAGCAGCTGCCTTTCTGCAGCTTTCCCAAAACATAAGAGTGCAGTGTCACACTGAACAGCCTGCAGTCTGTCCATTCTCTGTCCTTCCAGATCAGTGAGCTGAGTGACCCACCCCTGCTGCTTCACAACTGCCAGAGATGATGAGGGACCCAGTGTGGGTCAAAGAGTGAAGCAAAAAGAGACAGGCACTCAGACAGGTAGAAGTGTAATATGGACCTGAGTTCTGCGCAAACCCCTTCCCTTCGAGGGGTTTCCAGGTAGACTTGTGAGAATTATAACAAGAGGTTGTAGAAAAATTATATCTCAGGTGCAATGTACTGTGTTATAAACCAGATCCTTGTGTTATAAACACAGGATCCCTAGAATGCATCTTGTGAGTTTCATGTAGGCTAAGGGGGAAAAAAAAAAAATCATCTATTTCAACTACCCGAAAGGGGCATGTGAGGGGATGAGCTTAACAAGGTTTTATAGCCTCTGGCCTCAGATACTTTGTGCCAAGACTTAAAAAACCAAAACTCAAGATTAGTCTTTAATATTTTACTTGGTGATTATTGCATCTTTTTCACATGAATATTCAAGAGTTTCTTTTAAATTTACTGACGGTGAGTGACCATGGAGTTACGCGGCCAAGAATCTTACCGAGGAATTGCTCTGGGAGAATAACAACATTACATGTATTTTGCCCTGTTCATTGCTTCAGTGATTTAACAACAGACTGATAAAGGGAGCTGTGCAGAAAACAAAGGATGGGTAAAGTAGCAATGACTGTTTAACCAACAGTCATGTTGTATACATCTTGTTTCAAGACACAAGCCATATTTTTCAGCTTCTTGATAAGTTTCGTTTCCTCCCTCCTCATTTTCCTCCTGTTTTTCAGTTACTTTGGATTTAAATATTACCAACAGTAATGTCCTCATAGATTTTTTTTTTTTGAAAGCTACAGCAGGTAAGTTTTGAATATTTCAGTCCAATAGTTTGTATGAAAGAGCTGAAATATTATCCTACCTCCTGAGTTCAAGGTTCCTTTGTTATCTTCCTTTCCTTGTGTTCTTAGCATATTGGTCTCTCTTGTACAGCAGCGAGTTCTGATGACAGAGTGCTCTCTGTGAAGCCTGGGTGGCAATAATAATAGTATTACTATTGTTTTTTTCTCCATGTACAAACTTGTTTCTCACGTGGAAAGAACTGCTTGCTTTGTTTTTATATCCTGTGGCATATCTGGTAAATCTTTTCCCTCTAAACAGTTCCCAGAAGAGTCTTTGTGAGAGCTCAATAGAAGGATTACACACGTTCTTGGATTTTGCAACTGTAAATGCTTTTTGGTAGTGTCAGTGGTTTGTACTGATAAGTGTATTGATGACTGCTGTGAAAATGTCATGTCCGCTTATCTTGCACTTGTAGTGATGGGCAGAATCTGGCATGTATTTGGGTTTGTTGCAAACTAGATGACTTTTCAAACCATTTTAATGTGGTTCATGGTATGTATGATCTTTCTCTGGCAGGTTTGGAGCCTCGATTGGAGCTATTGCTTGTGCCTGACTATTGCAAAGTGCTGTGAGTCCCTGTTCTTCCCTTAACACCTTTCCAGTTGCTGTGGTTCTTATGAGACAGGAGTGTTTTGGAGCAGGTGGGTGCAGTATGACTGTGACAGCATTTTTAGGGAGGGGATGCTGGTTTAGTTTTCTGGGAGGTGCTTGGTGTGCCATGGTAACCTTGTTTTTAGTGAATCATTCTGGAGAGAGGGCATGTTTTGAAGGAACCAGTAAGAGGTTCATATCTTGAGAACTCTTCACTTGCTGTGTGTGATTAAAGTAGGTAAGGGGAGTTCAGGAAGGCTATAGAAAATGGTGTGAATGTGTATTCCTAACAATCTCTAGAAAAGTTTTTCCAGTATACTCTGAAAACAGAAAGATACCATTTATTTACAGTATCCTAAATTCAGATATATTGAAGTGCTAAAGACAATGAATTAAAAGGCCCTTCCTGATTTCTGTAGTGAGAAGCAGTCTCTCTTCAGTTCTGATCCTGATGACTGTTATAGCCCTAGAGATGACTCCCAGCAATTACTGTCGAGTCTTAATTAGTCTTGATGAGACTGATAACAGGTCTGCTAAAGAAAGTTAAATCCATCAGGAATGCCTGCAATTTACCCTGTGACACTGCCAACAGACTTTTTTAATTTTTTAAACAAAGTTTTGGCAGGAAATAAGTCTTAAAAATGTTTGTTTGCAGGGCTTCAGCATGTCTTTCGGCATGCCAGTATTGTGTATTTCTCTTAACACACCATCAGAAATGTCTTTGCATATTTATTTTTTTCTTTACTTCAGGCCTTTTTGGTGAGGGGGGGTGGTTTAATAAGTAGATGTGTAGTACTAGTTTTACAGGTTATGTACATAAACGTATGCTTATGAAAGCATGTGATGACTGTGCTACCAAAAACAGTCAGTTATTTTGTAGAGGTCAGGGTAGGCTCTGAATTATACCTTAAATGCTGGAGCAAGGTCAGTACATTCTCAAGACATAAAAGTAACCCAAATTTCTGTTCAACAATACAGTGGATTTTCATATATGATGTTTAGGCAAAGACAATAGTTCTCCAGCTTTATTTGTTTACAAGTTAAACTTAAAACGATTGTGCTTACATAAATAGATGCTTCATAATACAAATAGCAGTAGTGCTTGATGTGTTCTTTCCTTATGGCAAAGAACAAACACCGAATAGAGATCAAATAACTTTGTGAAAGACAGGAGTGCATCCACTGTCATTAGCTGTGCACAGTTCCTTTAATTGGTGTGACTGACAGCTGAATAAGTATTCATTTTGGCTATTAAAGAATCTCGCTCAACAACCGGACTTCGTTGTGCATGTTCCAGTATTTATTAGGACACTGTAACTTGAGAGATGTTTTACGGCAGAGTGACAAAATTTCTGTAACAGCGTTGAAAGACACGAGGTGAAGTTCATCTTTAAAGCACCTCTGTGCTGTTCTTTCCTTCTCCATTGCTGAAGACTTGTAGGCAGCATTCAGTACATGTAGCCTGGGAGGGCAGACATACTGAAGGTTTCCGTGTTACTGCTTCCTAGTGTTAAAACCAGATATTACCCCAAATCTATTCCTGTTTGCTACACTGCAGGAAGGATGGTTAGTGATCATCCCTCATTGAAACATCATTATGATGTTCAATCACAATGACTGAGCACCACTAAAATATGAAAAAGTATGTTTCTTTTCTGCCAGTGACCTGGACTGACTTTGAGTAGTCAGTCTTGGCTACCTGAAACAAGTTAGTGCACACCTGTACAAGCAACCTAACAGCTGAGCTGATGTGGGAGAACTGACAGGGGGACTGCACTGCAGGTGGTGATGAATGGAAAGCAGTCAGTCACTTTTCTGCCACCACAGCTATTTACTGAGCACAGATCTGTATGCAAGACAAACCAGTGCAGCTTTTATGATAGAAACCTTCACTTTTAATAGAATGAGAAGATAGGAAACCAGAGGGGAATGAACTTGTTAGGCTAGGGGTGTTTTTTTCCTAAGAATTCCACTTCTGACTTAATTTCACTTTCACTTCTATCTTTCCCTATGAGAGAGAACTGTTCCCAGAAAATCTGCTAATACTTACTTCATTTTATTTGTTTGTCCTGACCATATCTAACAGGGCAAACTTTCTAGTTTTGGACAAGCCCATGCAGGTTAACCCTGTTTTTGCCTGGCACTACCTTTACCTGTTGCATAGATTATAGAGGCATACTCTGGCTGTTGCCTCAGTAACCTGATCTCATGGGAGAAGTTGTCAGGGGACAGCAGGACTCCTTACACAAAGCTTGGCAGAATAGATGCTTTGCTCAAAACAAATATTGCTAAAATATTTACCAAGACTATCATATATTAGATTTGACCAACCTAACCCATATCCTCCCTGCCTCTCCATTCTGCAAATTTGGACAGTGACCAAGCTGGGGAGACAGATTCAGTGTAGGCCTTGCTACATCCAGCTCCTAAAGACAAATGCTGTGGTTCTTGCAAGATGCCATTAACAAGAGGACACCCTGTGCCTGTGTTGTCTTCTCCTTTTTCATCAGGAGAAAGACAGTAAAAGCAGGTACATACATCCCTATCATTTTAATGCAGCTCATCTATATCCTTGAATGTCACCTGAGATCATGGTCTGTCTCTGTGTTAGGCATCCATGGAGTAATGTGGTGTATTCAGGATGCAGCTGTTAGGACAGTCAGTCATTATGCCCTTATGAATAAAATTCAGACATATTTCCTTGCAGCAGCAGAGATTTGGAGTTTGTGATCTAGGAGTCTGACCATTTCCAGTCTGTGTTGCTGGTGAACAGTAACCTTTAGCATGAGAAAAATGATTCAGATGCTGATGAAAGAACAGAAGAAAAAATTCTCAGTACTTGAGCAAACAAAGCAGACCAAAGCCTGATAACAGGCAAGAATTAGTGTGGTCCTTCACCAAAGGACTCTGGTGTAAGGTGGTTTACCTTCTGAAGAAGAAGCATGAGGCCAATGATTGAATATCATAAGAGAGCTGTGGTGTACATGCTATTGAGAGTGCAGGTAAAATGTAAGCCAGAAATCTGCTGGTGTTAGCAGGAATCAAAGCTAGTGTGATCATAGGCTGCATTTTCTTGGCTAGAGCCCAGGTCTTTGGCCATGAAGCCTCTGCTTCCCTGAACTTGTAACACACCATTTGTGCATGCAGTGGAGGAATGCATGTTTATAACATTCCCCTGTGCTCACTCACAGTACCTCAGAAATGTGGTTGCATGTGTATATACACAAGCAAGAGTCAGACTGAGTCTCTAAGATTTCAGCACTGCCCTAAAAATGTTATTCCATTCATATCAAACTAGGTTGTGTTTCTTATTTATGAATTTCTGTTTCAAAAGTGCAGCTGGACACAAAACTGAATTTCACGTGGGAAGTTCACACACTTTCAGACTTGTGTGCTGGCTGGGGGAAGAACTTTCAGACATAGAAAGTGCTGAAGAATTTTAATTCAAGGATGCCTGTTTTATTTTTGTTTCAATATTAAAATACAATTCAGTCTCCTGACCTGCTGTTCTTTTCAAATATGTTATAATAAGGACTTTCATTTCCATCCTCTCTCCTTTTATGGTCCACACTTCTTGGCTGAGCAACAAATCCACTGAGAGCTTGCTGAGGGTTCAGGTTGGTGTCGACTTCTGTTAAAAGAAGATCACTTAAAATTAAGTTTTCTAAAGAAAAAATTGAAGGAATAAAAAGATACCTAGATATCTTTCTTCCTATGGTGGGGGAGGGCTATATAATAGATATATTTTGTGGGTCTTCTTATTTGTTTGCATTTCTGTTGTTTTTGTGATTTATTTCTTTTTCTTTCTTTATAAAAACTTTTTTTTCATCAAAACTGAAACCCAAAGAAAATGTCTCACTAGCTCTGTATTGTTATGTTAATGACTGAGCTATGCTTCAAGCTACTGGGGCAGACAAGTGAACAGTAGGCAGCAGCTTTAGATGTTTCAGGAGATTCTACCATAGCTAACAGTAACAGCATTAAGGGAAGATTCAGATAAACAATATTAAGGGGTAAAAAAAAGTGTCCAATTCTAGTTACATGGCACATTTCCTGAATTTCAGGAGCAAAAGTGTAGGAAACATGAAGAATGCTACTGAACACGTGCTGTTGCCAAAATACAGGGGGTTTTATGTTGGTACTTGTTTTGAGACAATGACTCTTCTGCTTTTTCCAAAATTAAAATAGCAGCTTGGGAGAAGACCTGAACTTTTCTGGCTTATGCTGCAAATTTATGTAAAAAGTATTTTTCCATCCATTTTGGAATTGATTGGGATTGCCATGTGTGCTTACTGCATGGATTATTGCTAACACTGGTAAATGCTTTTCCCTTTGTATTTGTATTAAACTTCTGCTGGATTCTATTGTGTTATTTTAGGGACATGTCTGTATTTGTATTTCTTCACTTAACAGTGTCTTCTCCTGCCTTACAGACTGCACTGTTTCCTCCTTTTGTTTTATGTAAGTAATTTTTTTTTGGTCTCAACAATACTTTGCTGATAAGAGGCTAAACACAAATATTTATAACACTGAACAATGTGTGGAGTTTCTGGCGTGGACAGTGCTGCCTTCTGGATTAAAAGCACGTGACAAAGGTGGCAGGAGGAAAATCCCCAAACACAAGAGTTTAAGATTGTTCTTATTTTTGGTTTGCTGTGTCATAACCTTGCTAAGAGAATCATAGAATTATAGAATGATTTGGGTTGGAAGGGACTGTAAAGATCATCTAGTTCCGACCACCCTGCCATGGTCAGGAACACCTTTCACTAGACCAGGTTGCTCAAAGCTCTATCCAAACTGGCCTTGAACACTTTGAGGGCTGGGGCACCCACAGCTTCTCTGGGCAGTGCTTCACTACCTTCACAGTAAAGAATTTCTTCCTAATATCTAATCTAATCCTACTCTGAGTTTAAAACCATTCCCTCTTGTTCTATCACTACATGCCCTTTTAAAAATAATAGTAATAACAAGTTGGAGATAAGAAAGTAGTGAGTTTGCCCCCAAGACCATGAAAGGAATGTGTACTTTCAGTTCAGTAGAGTCAAATAAGATAAAATAAAGCAGTTTTTAAAAGGTGACTGTGGAAATGACTGGTTTAAGTGATACTTAATGTGACCTTTTTAGATGGGACTTTTAGATTTTATTTTCTCTAACACATAATTTCTTGTACATCCTCAAATGAATCTACTGCATGGTGTTCTTTGAGAATTCAAACAATTCAAGCCTGGAGGTAGTTGAAACTTTGGATCATGCTTTATTCCCTCATGATTGCTGAGTAGAGAAGTGGCAAGTAGGGGTAGTGTGCTGTGAGATGTGATTCCCTTTGAGTGGCAGAAGGGTAAAGGGACCTCTGTGCCTTTGACCCTGAGCTGTCACAGGGGATGAGGTGGCCTCTCTCCAGGTTGTGAAAGCTGCAGGGGTGGCAGTGATGATCTGGCAGAAGTAGATGCATAAGGTCCTCCATGTCCTTTTCCTGTGGGAGCTTCAGCAGCAGCAGCACACACTCAGAAGAACTTACTGTGGTGCATGAACCCTTGCATCCTCCTTCAGCCCCAGCACTGCTGAGTCCCAGGTGGTAAACTGGCTGTACAGTGGCCTGCTTGCTCTTTGTTGAGAGTTGTGTCTTTATCTCATTTTGATGTTTGCATCCCCAGTTTGTTCCATACATTTTTATCCTGTGTGAAATGTTTCATACCAAAATATGTACAACAAAGGCATGTGTGATGAAGTGTTTGCTCCTTCCCATTTGAGGGAGGCAGTAAAGTATTCAAGTACGCACAGGAGATGTTCCTCTATGTAAAAGAAAAAGTGGCTTTTGTATCTCCACAGAAGCAAAGTAATGCTTAATTTAATTAAGAGGAACAACTAGACCTATCTCCTGGATAAAAGGAAATTAGTTTAGGGATAAAGATTAAACCTTTGAGGATCCCTAGAAGGACTTCAGACAGGCTAAAGCCTTGAGAAGAGGTTCTTTTGTTCTTTAATACATACAAACAGGTGTGTGGGGGCATGCAGGAAAACCTGTAAGTCTGTTTAAATAAAAAAGATTGTTATGATTTGGCTTTCCTCAAGACCTTTTCCCCCTACATACCATTCTACAAACTTTTGACATGTTCTTAATTTTCAGATGTTGTGGGGAAAAAACCTAAATCCAACCCTTCTTGTTTGTATTTGATCTTACCTTGAAATAACTCTTGAGCCAGATTTCCCAGAAGGTGTGGTCTTTCTGTTTTAAAAAAATTTTACAAATATGAGCTGAGTTAGTTGTTTGGATGCTCTCCAGGGTACACTAAGAAGGGTAAGCTCACAGCATAAATCTCAGCTCTGTCACCCTGCTCTTGCTGACATTGCAAGAGTTGGGAGATGCTCCTATGAACAGGCACTATGAAGACTCTTCAGGAGGATACCAAGAGCACTTGAAACCTAAGGGTTCCCAGGGAAGTCTCCCATATCTTCTGCCAGGCTAGCCAAGGTGGATACAAGAAATTAAAATTTATTTGTGTTCAGTATGTACAATTACTGTATTTTACTCCACTATGATTCTCAAGGGAAGTAACTCTTCTTAGTTAATAAAAATGCCAGAATGACCACTGCTGTCCTCTGATACAGGGTGGTCAACAGAAAGAGGAGCTGCAGTGGTTTGAACCTGGGGCACTGTCACTGCACACCGTTACAGTAGCACTTGCTCTGGTCTATTCAGATACCAGAGTCTCATTATTCTCTCTTTCAGGTGGGAGTGGAAGGCTTAGACGAAGTTATTAAAAAGCAAAGCCTTGCCAGTGAGTCTCGAGATATCAAAAGGACTCCCGTGCTTTCTAAATTCCTTCTCAGAGAGGAGTCTAGGTGAGGCTGAATCCTATTTTAGCCCTGGATTATGTTAAGGGTTTAAATTTAAAGTAATTATAGAGGTATAATTAAACCACTTTGTACCAATGATGGTAAAACAGATATATAAATGAATGTATTATGACAAATTAACAAATAGGTGAACAGACAAAAGATCTTAATCAGAATTATTTGCTACACAATACAAACACTAAAAATCTAAAGTAGAGGATAGTATAGCATAGAGTATGGTGCACTGTAACAAAGCAATTATTGAAGCAGTTATATTAAGCAGACATCTGATGTAACTCACCTAGAACAACACTTGTGGGGAGATCTCTTTCTCTCAACCTTGAGGAGTAACCCTGGGGAGCGTCCCTAGCCCAAGGGAGGAATCTCCACACACACTCCAAGAAGGGTTATGTCAGCAGAACCTGACTGCATGAGAGGGGACTGGACTCATAGTATAAAGTGATTGCTAATCACACATTTACAGGCCAGCTATCAGCTTTTCTGTTAAATCAGACTTCAAAAAGTAGGGTGTGTATTCAAAGTTTGATGAACCAGGATGGTTCATCAACCAGGATGGTTTTAGCATAATTAACACCAAGACAGCACCCTGGTTGCAGCAGTTGATGCTGCATGATAGCTTGCATGATAGCTTGATTGGATTTTAGGTCTTATCAAGGTGGGTCTATCCTGCCACATTCTCACTGGACATTTTCCTAGGTATAGGCACATGGATGCATTTTTTCCTTTTGGCAAGATTGTAGCTTCAAATATTCATATGCAGCTGAGTATCCACCTCCTCTTTTTGCAGTCTCTATTTCCTAGGACAGTAACTGCATCATTCCTACAAACACTGAGACATTAGATACCTATGTCACTTAACATTAGTGACACTCCTCTAATTCTTCAGTAACTTCCCATTTGCTGTTCTGCATATTTTTTCGTAATCTACAAGCTTTGACAGTAAAATAGGAAATGGAGCATCAGTATCTTCTGAAGAGCTTCAGCAGTATGGAAAACAATACAATAGTGTTCTGTTTCTACCTGACAGGATACATTTAAGATCCAAACCCAGAAAGCCTTTTTGGATTTTTACCTTGTTGATGACAGCAATATTGGACTTGATATCCAGACACTGGACACTCCAGAGGGAATATTGGAGGTAGTGTCTATCTAGAATTGTGTTAGAAGTTTCTATTTGTAAGAAGTAGGCAAAAATTAACATAATTTCAATTAGGAAAGGATTTGAAGACACACGAGACTATCTTCAGTGGGTTTTGAGGGGTATAATGTACCAGAGGGGTGAAAGGCATTGCTGATTTTGCAGATTAGCTTTTTTGTTTCCTAGATTTGTCTACAATTAACTTCTTCTTAATGTTACACGGCCTCTGCTTCTATAGCATTTAGATGTCAAGTTCAGGTTTCTGTCGCATATTATAGATTCAGAAAATATATGAGACCCCTTCTTAATTTAGCCCACTTAATTTGGCAAAGTGTGGATGAAAATACTTGAACACTGAAGTCAGAAACGATGGTCTAGTGTTCACTCATGCCTTGGCTGGCACGCTGCTGCTAAAAGTGAGTGTGCAACTGATGTGTCTTGTTTATCTGCTTCTCCTTTACTTGTTTTGTGTCCCTTGGTGCTTGCTGTGAAACTGTGGGACTTCCTTTGCAGCGTTGGTGTGGTTCTAGTGCTGGCTCTGGGATGTCTGTAACAGCTGTTGCAACACGCACAGTAAACAATCGCTGGTTACACTTGGAAACCAGTAGCAACAGAATATTGTTTAAACAACTGTCTGGCTCAGGTTTGAAACTTTCAGCTGGAGTTCTCTTCTTATGCCAGGAGAGGAGGGGCAGCAGTGGCTCTGCATATTTTGTGTATTTGCATGTGTATGTGTGCATGAGCACACATTTTCTAGCCTAAGCAGCAATAGCAGATCATCTACCTGCCAGGTGAGTGCTGCTCTTTGTCAGGAGATTCTGAAACTTCCTTAAATCGTACAAAAAATTATGTACTGTGTTTCTGTTGTGCCTTTGAAAAAAACTGAGTTTTTGAAGGTAATTCTCAACTGACCATAAGTACAAGTGAGCTGAACACGTATTTTCTGTCCTCTGTCAAGCTAATGTGTGTTAGTCAGTCCACAGAACATACACTGTGCACAGTACCCATAAGCTGGGTAAAAGAAGGTGATCCCTTGCTGGCTTTGTGCTGCCCTGGAGTTTGCACCACCTGAGGCTGTGTTGGGACTGGTTCTTCCAGGAGGAGGAAAGTGTCAGAGTTGGCCTTAGGCCCCTCAACAGGAGACTTGTAGAGTGGGAGATACTGAAGGTAAAAAGTGTTGGGGTTGACAGGGAGATAGGAATTCTGATTTGGGGAGAGAGAAGTAGGTGCTAATAGGGTGGAAGAAGCAAGGAGACATTCTTAGGTAGGAGATTTGCATAGGGACACTGAGTAAGGAAAGGGTTTTCTAATATACTTTTAAAAATACTAATGGTTTGAACTTGATAAACTTTTTTTTTTGTTTACAATGGATCAAGGTAATTTCCAAGCCAGACAGTGGTGTTGTAAGTAACTTTTATATGGCACTTTTATATGGCACTGTTAAGAAACGTTTGCACTTAAAATGCTGCAGACATAATTTCTTCTCTTGTGGCCCTAGAGATGATGTAGGACTTTTGGGAATTATTTAGCTCCTGTTATGGTAAATGGCTACTATATTCACTCCTCTTCTGTGGTGGAGTTAGTTTTGCAGCCATCACTCCCCAGTGTCCTGCTCCTCAAGCAGCATATACCAGCTTTTGCTTTGATTCAAAAAATAAAACAATTCAAAATCCTGCTAAATCTGAGATGCATGACTGCCATTCCTTGGAAATGCCATCTGATATGCCTATGATTATGCTACCAAGGGATAACACTCCAAGATCTGTGGCTAATTTCTTGAAGTAATTTGTGGGAACTGCACAGTGGCAGAGACAATAAAAAGTTTTGCTGCTAATATTCAGGTTTTTGTCTTTTGTGTTTAGACTTATGAAACTTTCTTCCCATCATACCTAGTTTCTGAACTGACTGTGAGGCAAGGGATTTTTATGCTTTGCTGCCCTCTCCGGTAACAGGCCTGATATTAACAAGGTTAAGGAAAACCTCCTGAGTGTGGTTTTTTAATTTTAACTTGGAACAATCCTTTCCAACCTATATTTAGCTTGATGTGTACTTCTTCCCATGCATAAAAACATGTCTGCTTTTTAAACCAGCTGATACAGATGGAGAAAACCCTTCTGAATTGTGGATATGAGTGAATTTACAATGCTGTTGCTGTGACACAGAGTTTTAGGTGTTTTGAGATTGGCACCCTTTGGAAGAAGACTGAAAACCGGTACTTCCACCTTAGACAAAGAAAATCCAGCCTCTCTGACCAACACATGAATCCTCTAGCAGATTGCACAATCTGTCAGATGAGCCATGGCAGGAGTATTCTCAGGGTTAGAGAGTTTTCTTATAGTTGCCACACCACTTTTCTGAGCAAACTCAGGAGATTACAGCCACTGCAAAATTTAGGAATGCTCTGATGGCGCTGTGCTCTTTCAGGCTATGGAGCCTTAACTTATCCTTTGATTTTTCAGAACCTAAACCAGAATAAGACAATTTCCCCAGTCTGATTCAGTGGTTTCTGTGCTCACTTCTGCCTGATTTTTCCATCCCAGCTATCCCATTGTGCAGCTGGTCCTGCAAACGATTTCTGCATTTTCTGTTGGTGTTACTTCTGCCCCCTTTCAGAGAAGTTGTAGAGGGGCCACAGAAAACTAAAACAACCCATATGTCAAGCCAGATAGGATTTTTTCTCCTTCTGCACTATCAATAATGAAAGCTCAATAGAGCTCAAGTCTACTCTTGTTAGAAGTCTTCACACAGAATGCTATAAGACTGGTGCTTTCAGTAAAGTAGCAGGACTTGTAGATACTTCCTAGAAAAACAAGAGGACTCCAACAGCTTGGAAAATACACAAATCCTGTAAAAATACATATTTGTGATGCTCATGAGCAATGCTGTTAGCTGAGAGCACACAGTGTTCACTGTACAATAGGACTTGAGGATTTAGTAGTAGTGACCTGGAATAACATGTCAGATGCCTTGCACTGGAGGATACGTAGCATGGCAGTAGTGTACATATTCTATTTTATTACATTTTTATGTTCCTTTGAAACTTATGAAACTCGTCACAAATTCAAATGATGGAATACGGGAGTGGTTATACCTGCTTTTAAATGAACAGTTAAATGGGTCATAAGGGAAAATTTAAAGTTACTTTCATAGGTATTGAACATTTCTTCCTTATTCATGCTAATGGATAGCTAAGATTCTGATCTCTACTTTCAAAGGTAATGTTGTGCGAGATATGAAGTGCATTACTAAAATAGTTTATTTTTCTTTCAGTACCATGATGATTGAGTTCTCTCTGTTAAGTTTTACAAGGTGCTTAACAGCCCTCCCTTGGATTATTTTGTTTTGCTTGTTTGTTTATTTGTTTGTTCATTTGGCTGCTGTGACTGAACTTGGAATCTGAACAGATCCTGCTCAGGCTAAAAGACTCATTTGGTCTGATAAATTTCCTTAAGCCCCCTCCCCATATGCCTTGGAAAGAGTTGTAGTGGGAAAAAACATATGGCAATAGATAGTGCAGGGGTGAGACTTTCACATGTGAATATCATCCCTTTGAGTTTACAAGTCATGTAGCAACTTTACCAGGTGGGAACTATTGGGTGTATATTTTGGGTAGGCATTTAATCAGATGGCCATACCTACACAGTTCTTAATTTACAGATCACATGCTGAGTTTAACAATGGAACAGGAAACTTCTTTGTTATATTTATAAACAATGTTTGTAGCTTACTTTCCTTCAGATCATGACATGCTTCTTTTGTTAACTGACAGAAACTTGAGTTTAACCATATGTTACTAAGTAAGCTGTAAGTAAGGGTTATGAGTCTCCTTATGGTCATAAAACATGAAGAGGCTTTTGCATCCTCTTTGGTCTGCTGATGTCCTGTTTCCCACGTGGGGGGGTACGTGGGTGAGGCTGGATCCAGGCCTGTGACTGGGATAGGCTCGGGCCACATCAGGGCAGTGAACAGTCTTTGCTGTTGACTGGAGTTAAGTTAGGCATTGCAGTCTTTTAGCGTATTTCAGTCTTTTCATTGGCATAGAAATATTAATGCTCTTCTGAGTGTTTTAAGATGAAGGTCCAGTCATAAATTCAGGCTTACTTAGTGAGGTAGGAAGTTTAGAATCTGTGCCTATTTTATTTATCATTCCTCTGCCTCCTTCATTCTGGCTGTGAAAGATATGTCTGAGCACATAGAATCCCTGGCAGTTACTATATCTTGAATGTATCTTCTACTGCAGCTGCAGATGGATTTCTTTTTGCCTTGTATATGAAATAACCAGATACACAGGAGAACAGCAAAGTTTTTCAATTGATTACATTTCTATGGAACTTTGATATTCCTCAGAAATACATCAAGTCCACCTATTACCCACAGTTTGCTGCCAAAAAAACAATTAGATGCTCACATGCTTAAAAAGGAATATTTAAATGTTCTGAATCATCATACTGGCTTAAAAATAAATGTTTATAGTCTTAGGCCTTTACACTTAGATTTTTTGAAAAAAAGTGAGCAGAAAAGTAGACATCTTCAAAGGGTGTCATGCTTTTCTAGCTTTTACATTTGTTACACTGCTCTTGTCTTGTGTTCTGTTCAAGAAAAGCACCAGTCCTGAAAGCTTGCATCCACATGTCCTTTAAAATCTATCCTGCTTAGCGGTATAAGATACTCTATAAGAGCATAGTCTAAGGAGTAGAGATGTTCTGTAACAGAGCTATGTAAGTTGGAGAAGTAAGGAAGATGACTAGCTTGCCACCTTTACCCCAGAATTTATATTTCTTGGTTTTCTCTAAAAGCATGATGCTAACCAGCAGTAATTGATATGTGAAAGGAGCTGGGCTATTTCAATAGATTTCACCAAATATATCTATGTTTTTTCTTCTTTTCACAGCGGTGAAAAAAGTGGCAGACTTTGAACTTCCTTATTTGAGTCTTCAGAGCATGAAGGAGTTGCACTGTAAGCTTGAGATCAGAAAGTGGTGAGCAAGAAGCTGAAGAGAAACTACTAAAATGCATGACAATTACTGTGAGCAGAGAAATAAATCCCTTGAATAACTTAATTACAGAATCTTCAAGCTTCAGCAGCTTGACTGTTCTTTTTCTGAGGCCAATTGTTAATTGGAATTGACTGGTTTCTATGGTCCATGTTTTAAATTTTATGACTGTAATATTCCTGAAGGGTCCTTTACTGTAGCTAGCTCTTTCCTCCCTCTCTTTTTCAGAATCTATAGAGAGGTGTTTTGTAGCTGCTTGCCTCCTAATTTTTATACCTGCATAATTCAGTGACCACAAATAGGAACACACCTGTAAACAATATAGAAGCGAACTTTTAGTTCTGAGTTGTAAACTGACCCTCTGGGCAGAGATGGGTTACTTTTTATCTGAAGTGCTCATTTCTATACACTAATATACATAATACCTGAGGCCATAGCTTGAGCATTTATTTTGGTAAGTGGCCTGGCTGAAACAGCAGAGCACTCTTACCCTTTCATTTGCTCATACCTTGGGCTACTCCTCAGTTACACTGGTGGAACTGTGTGGGCAGAGAGTGGTGAGCTGGACTGGCAAGCTAACCTGGCCTAAAAGTAAGTTGTTGGATGTTTTATTTGCTTTTGATGGCCTATTTCTGGACTCAGCACCCCAGTCCTGTTTGCTGTGCAGCAAATGATAGTGCTGAGTTGTGGGTGAGGATAAACACTGGAGACTGGGATTCTGGTGCTAAAGTCCCATTTGTCAGAGTGCCCTGAGGGTATAGTTAGGCAGAGCAGCAGGGCCAGCCTAATGGCTCACTGCTATGGTTTTGCTCTGCTCTACTTCTCCCTACAAGGAAAAAGTAAAAAAAATGGATTTTTGCTTGCTTAGTGAGTTGTATTGGTTGCATCAGACAAATGAATGGAGCAGAAGAGGAAGAAAATGCCATGTCTTTTTGGTGGCAGCAAGCAAGGTTGCTTGGCTTGAAGGTAAACAGAAACCCATTGTTTGATGCTGGTAACTTGTCTGGTTTAAATCTACTGCATCAGAGCTTGGCCTCTACAAAGCTTTCTGTTTCCCTGTATGTGCCCTTATAAACAGCAGAACCCATCACTCCAAGGAAAGAACTGTGTGGTTCTAAGCTGTGGCAAAGTGGCTATGTCTGAGTAGCTACTTCTCCATCTATCAGTGCTTCAAGCCCAGACGTAGGAAATGGGGCCATCTGTGGGCTGCAGGACATGTGTCCCCTGTGCAGGGTCATACATCCATGGAATGATACTGGTCTTGGAGCCTCCACTTCTCTGGTCATACTGTCCTGGAGACTTGCCTAAGCTGCTTCAAATCAAATGGCTCAAGCTAGTTGCTGCAACACGGTAACTGGATAACTGAATATTTAATTTGCTGTGCTGCTGCACTGATCTCAACATGCAGCAGTTCCACAGCAGCTGGTACTGCAGCTAGCTAGCTTAAGGCTAGGTCTTGCATGGCAGCATTGCAGCACGTGACAGTGGATGGTCTGAGAGCCTACCAGCTACTATGTCCGGAAACACAGAGCTGTTTGACAAAAGCAAGAGGAAAGCTGTAGTTCTAAATTCTAACTTTTATGTTTGGTATCACCAAAATCATAGTGTAGAGACTGGATAACTTGGCTCCAGTTTATTTCCTTTCAGCTACAATGTATAAAGAATGAATACAGTACACACTTCAAGAGCATAAATGTTTTTTGATTTGTTGTGGAGTTTTTTAATCTGGTAAATAATGGGACCCTTCTGGATTGTGTTCCCTTTTTATTTAGCTGAAAAATAATCAAACCACCATAACCAGAAGCATTTCTTCATGTTTTATTACTTTTTTTCCCTTGCTTGGAAAATGTATGGGGATCCTTCTTGATATACCGCTGATGGATTGTAGAGCTTCACTGAACTTGCTACATATGCAGGTAAAACTGAAAGGACTTTATCATTTTAAAGGTTACCTTTCCCACACTGAATGAATCTTTTATACAAATTCTTGACATATTTGTAAATGGTTCCTGCTGCTGGCACTGCTTTATGGCACTTCTTTAAGTGCTGGATATAGCTGTTGTTGATTGTGGGTTTGCTGGTGGGTTTTTTTCTCCTTCAAACTCTTGTACTAGAGATTCTAACTCACTTGTGTTTTGTGCACGGGAGAAGTATTGCACTAAAAAGTATTGCACTAAAAGGACATATTTAGGTATCCATCTACTCTATTTTCAATGGGATATACATATATATGTGTATGTTCTTAACATGCAGACACTCTGCCATGGTATGAGAGCAGTTGATTTCTGAATGGTAGGTGTGTTGAGTTATACTACTTTAGAAACTATTAATTCCTAGGGAAAGAGCAGTGCAGAATAAACTTGCCCTAAAATCAAAGACTTTGTTTAAAAAAACCAAAACAGACCACAAGATTTCCATTTCCATGTCTGTGTGTTTTTGAATGTTTGTGTGAAAAAAAAAAAGTTTTTGCTGACTTTCTTTGCTATTTTTAAAAATTCTTTTAAGGCAATCCAGGAAGTTGAGAGGAATTGGGTTAAATCCACAGAAGAGCAGATGCAGGAACTTTAATTTCTACAAAAAAATGCAAACAAAGTAAAGGTAAAACAGTATTTTTTTTAAAAGTTCAAACAGATCAAAAGATTTGGGGGTTTGGGGTTTTTAAAGAAGTTATACTAGGGCCTCTGACTTAAAAAACAGAGCATGGTTTTGTGGAGTGGTTTGAGGTACAGACCCAGGTGTCCTATCTCCTTGCCAGAACCTGAACCACTAAATAGAAAAGGAGCTTCCAATCTTTGTTAATATTTTTTCAAAAATGCTAACAGGATGAGCTGGATCCCAAGGGCTGACAAGAAGTTTTGGATTGAATACTATTTTTCTCTATTTGCAACTCTTAGGTACTAAAGTTTGTCATCCAATTTAGGCAATCAGATGAGAATTCAGACTGCTGGGACTACTGTTCACAGTATTACTTACTTGTTAGTTTTCTCTCTTCCTATCATCATATCTGATAAGCATCCAAAAGACCCAGCTCATCATATCCTGTCAAAAAAAAAAAAAAAAAAAATTTCTGACTCTTGACTATGGATGCTATTCTCTGAATCAAGCACTGACATACTGTGGTGAATCTGTATCCTTCCAGAAGAAAGAGTATTAGGAATTTCAAAGGTTTGACTTACAGCCCTTTTTATTTTCTTGTTTGCTTGTTGGAGGTTTTTTCCTTTTTTTTTTTCCAAATCTCTTGACTTACTTGCCTTTACAGCAAGTTACATTAGTTCTATATTTTTGGGGCAGTTCCTGGAGCAGATTTGAAAAACGCAGTTCTACAGATATATACACCAGATCCTTGTATTTGTGACTATCCAGAAGAAGGCTGCTCAGCTGACATCCATGTTGGCAATGATAAGATCAACTGTTGCATTACACTGCCTACTAACCAAATCAGAGGTCAGCTTTAAAATCAACAGGTTAAGAAGCTGGCAGGTTACTTTTCATGTAAGTACTGACTTTGTATCTGAATTCACTTCATCAAAACAAACATTGAAAGGGAAGGTCTAGGTAGAAAAGGATGATATTTTAAATCCCTTCCACTTGTCCATATCCCCCTCCCAACCTATTCTGAAATGTATTCCCTTGGCTGTTTTCTCCCTTCCCTAGGATTCCATGTCATACTTTACCTGCCCCTTTCCCCTCTTGTTGGAGGTAGAGTTGACAGTTTTGTGAGGGACCAAAAGAACTGCTTTAGCCAACTTTATGCTTGCAAAGACTCCCCCTTCCTACCTCCCACTTGTTCCCTTCCACGGGGGAAGTGCTCTAGTACAGACTTTATGCATATTGTATAAAATTAACCTAATTGACTAATTATGATTTAAGGCTGAACACCTTAATGCTTATTTTAGCTGCTTCTTCTGTTCACTGGCTGGGTTTTTTTTTTTGTTTGGTTGGTTTTTCTGTTTGTTTGGTTTTCCAGGGTGCTACAAAGGATGGCAAAGAAGACACACTGAAGCTTAGATTTGAGTACCATGACTCAGGCGCATGGCAGTGGATAATTTTGTACACAAAACAAGTTAGTTCTCAATCCTTTTAGGAAAGCATCAGAGTAAAATGTAATCTTACAGGGTTAGTCGTGCTGAGGCTGGTCCATAAGAAACTGCAACTTGTTTGGTGCATTGTCAAGCACAAAGTAAAATTAACTGTGTCAGAGAAGTGATAGTGCAATTGTTAGGAACTGCAATTTTCTGGTGGAGAAGGAATGGAAGAGTCAACTACATCTTTTGATAGAAGAAATCAGAATGTTCTCTGGTTTATCCTCTTCAGCCCTTTGTTCTCAGTAGCTGCTTGAAGGAAATGGCATCAGAACAGATGATGAAGGCAGCCAAAGGCCAAGAAAGGGTAAGCATGTGTATATTTGCCATAGGAATTTGTATTTAAAAAGAAATAAACCTGCTGCTCTATCACTCTTACCACTGTAATAGAAAAGTATCATTGAGGAAAAGCATTTTGCATGTTCCGATATTTCAGTATTGAATTAATTGACTAAAAGGCAGATCTTTTCTCAGTTTTACTGAAATAATGTTCTAAATGTTAGAGACGGTTTCTCATCACAGTTTTAAGAATAAGTTTTACATTCTCTCTCCTTGACTTCAATTTTTTTGGAAGATGATGAAGGGTATTGATGGCATAGTTTTTCATGTGTTCTGCACTACCCTGTTGTATCCATTTCTGGCTTTCACTTTTTCCCCACTTCACTTGATTGCTCCATCTGTTGCAATGTTAGACCAAACTGAAATCCGTGACGTTCACACGGGGAAACTGTTTTAAATAGAAGTGTTAATAAAGTAAAAATCTGATTTGTAGCTAAAATACTTCTGCCTTTTGTGTGGGCCTTTCAGGATGGAAATATATGTTTAGATACTTGTTATTTTTAAAAATAATTTCCAGCATTAGTAATGTCTTTGTTTAATCTTGTGATTAAAAGATTTTGTCTGCTAACTGAAAACTTCTGAAGAGAAAAAAGGAAATGAAAATGTGTGATCTTCTAGGCCCAGTTCATTTCCTGCACTGTTGTTTCTGGGTGTGACTGAATGCTGATTTGCTCAGCATATTTTGTGACAGTACTTGGGGTAGCACTTCAGCTTATTCTAAGTTTACATTTGTCAATCTGTTCAAAAGATCAATATTCCTGAATCAATGATACATAGAAATAAGAAATCCAGCATCCAACAAAAGCAGGTTAGTGAGTGAGAAATTGTCTCCAAAATGTAAACACAGCATGTTCTTGCTTGCTACTGTTGTTTAGCCCAGCATCTGTTTTTCTGGTTAGGGAACTTAATGAGAACTTCCTTAGGTGGAAAAAGGAGCTAAATTTGAATTTTGGGAGGAGAAAGAGGGCAAGAAACAGTTCTAAATAAAACTTTTATTTTAGCTTGATGGGTTTAACAACAATTTGTTTAATTTTATTTCTTATTCCAAGTGTTTCTGAATGACATATTTGAAATCTGCAGAAAGATAGAATATATACAGAGATCAAGTGTGTATATCCACATGCAGTTGCTGGTGTGTTTTACAGACTTGTACTTATATTCCATACTAGAATTTTTATGTGTTTATTTTCTCCTCTATTTGGGAATTGTAGTCATTTGGAAAATTTAACGTTACATATCCATACATAGACTGGAATCAGTATTCATTGCTAATAGTTCTTGAATAGCTAAATGACTAGAAGATGTTGCTTTTTCAAGTCATTTGCTGAATGAAAGGCAATAAAGTGAATTAAAATAAATATTGCTATTACAGTGTGTGATTGGCCAAAGGAGAAATATTTCTAAAAGAGAAACCCCAAATTTAATCTGAATTCAGAAAAAAAAGTGATGTTGCTGTACCCTCAGAAACCATAAAACCAGTCACTAACTGCTCCTCAATAAGCAAATGGATTAACATTTGGGCTGGGTTCTGCTGTCCCTTTTTTTGAAGTGCTCTGTACTTGTCACTGCTGCAGATTCTACGTTAGGTGTGGCCTTCAGCAGCCACAAGTAACTTGCAAATGATATCAAGGGAGACAACACTTTCTGACTAGACTGGCATCTAGGATGGAGACTGAAGGATGCGGTTCAGGGTCTTCACTAAGGCGAAGGTTTAGCAAGGACTAAGTTGCACAGTACCCTGGCCTTGAGGCAATTGCTCTGACCTCAACATACTGAAAATATTTATTTTTGTGAGAAAAGCAGCCTTGGCAGGGTAACATAAAGCCACTGATATTATCAGCCATGTCTGGCTGCTGATACAAAACTCAGAGAACTAAGAAAATTACAGCTGATAATTAGAACGGAGGTGTTAAAGTAACTCCAGGTGTGCTGTTGTGCTAAACAGTGACAGTATGGAATGCTATACCTCCTTTTATACAGCAAATTTGAAGTGGTTTAGGTCTTTGTGCACCACGCTCTGTTATCATAGAATTAATATAAAATCTTGAACCAGGCTTAGCTAAATTCTAAATGCTGTGATTGCAGTATTAGGGTTCTTAAAGTTTTGCTTTGCTATTGCTCTGTTTTTCTTTGCAAGATGCTTGAAAAATATTTGAAGTTTCTTCTGTACATTCTCATTTGAAAAAGTGGGTTTGAGTTGAGTTATTATAATTTTGCCATTAACACCTCCAAGAGTCTTACAAGCCTTTGCTCTGAGTTGGCAGAAAGTTTAACTGATGCTGTCCAAAGACTCTGAAAACTTACACCAAATATTTTCTGCTGACTCATGAGAAGAAAAGCTTAACTTTTATTTTCTTTGTGATCCTATAGGAGTACACTGATACTACTGGATCAGCATAACAGCCTGAAAATTGTTGTCTGAATAGACAATCCAGTGCAGCAGTAAGATTTAGTAGGAAAACGAGGAAGCAGAAGGTGGAGTTCGCAGATAGTGAGGCTATGATGTAGAATGTGCCTGCATCTAGGCAATTCTGCTGTTGTCTCTTTTGGAAATCTTGAAAAAGGCATGAAACAACTTATACGGAGAAAATGCATTCAAAACTTGGTTTCAGCTTCCTTGATGTTAGTTATTGCAGCATGGTTGCCCTAGTTTCACGATAGACACTCTCAGTAGGGTTTTTCAGGACATTTACTTTGCAAACATGTACCAAGAAGAAAAATCTGTGCTACAAATTTTCCTTATAAAACAGAAACCTGCAGATACGTGCAATGGAACTGGGTAGTTTGCCTGCTTATACCTGCTGGGTAATATGGTATTAGGAAGCTTCAGACAGCGCATGGTAACTTTTAGGAAAGGTAAAATTGAAAGGAAACACTGATGCAGTTGTTACACTTAATAAGAATGTGTTATTAACAGTACCCAGTCTAATTCAGAAGGCCTAGTAGGCAACTAAAGTTCCTATACACATTTCCTTGTGACCACCATAATGCCAAATAACATGGATGTTGGCACACCTGGAACTGCTGCTCAATTCACTGTATCTAGTGCATTGTAATAAGCGTTAGAGTATCAACAACTGCTCTTGTGCCCCATCCCAGCAGGAAAAAAAAAATTGTTCTCTCTGAAATATCTCAAAGAGATCAACCTCAAGTATCTCAAAGAGATCACCTGAACAGTGAGATTTTCTAGCTTATATTTGTATCTACCCATAATTATTGACATGCATATGCTCTTCTTTACTTGTTTCACTGCAGGTAGTTCAGTCAGGTTTTATATCAAGGAGAAGATTTTTGGTTAGTCTAGGTGAAGGAGACTGTGTGTGGAAGTAATAAACCCATTGCTGAAATATTGAATTAAAAGGCAAAAACCCCCTAAAAACCTCCAGTGTAATTCCTCGCCCGTGCACTGTTCTTTAGAGTATTTACAACTCTAGTGAGCCATTTTGAATGGGTGCTGACAATCTGGAGATGTCTTGCATACCTGCTTTTTTGGATATTTTTTCTCCCAGACATTGTTGGGGCAAAAAGGGGAGGGTTATCTAGAAAAGGTGCTATGATTTTAGCAGGGGGAAAAGTTATAATATGTAAGACATATGTAACATATCAGTTTATGATGTTTCTGTAACTGTGTCATTAGCATGGTGATTGAGCAGGCTGTTTCCACCTAGGCATTATCTGGGAAAGGCATGCATTTCCTCTGATCCTTCCAGGGCATGTAAGTAACCACAATAGAAATTGAGCTGGTTCATATTGATGGCCCTGGGCAAGCAAATACCCTCTGTGGTGGCTAAAGGCAGGCACACCATTAACCACAGCAGCAACTTGCTTGCTACTGCAAGAAGACTAAAGTGCCTAAACCACGACACTCCAGACCAGGCTTTAAGGATCTTTGATTCTTCTTACTATCCTCATTTTGACAGGATCATGTGTGAGAACAGGGGAAGTAGAAATAAAATAAAAGCTACAATAATATTTTGGGGGAAGTCAAATAACTTCAGCCCCCACCCTTCTCCACCCTCCCTCCCCCATTTCAGCACCCTTGGTGCTGAAGTGATTTGGAGGCAGAGGAACTGTACTTTTACCTGAATATTTATCTTGCTGATATTTGTGGTGTTATGGGGATAGCACACACAGAAGCATCAAAATTACAGAATTAATTAGGTTGGAAAAGACCTCTGAGATCGAACACCATGTCAAATAAACTATAGCACAAGGTGCCACATCCAGTCTTTCCTTACACACCTTCAGGGACAGTGACTCCACCACCTCCCTGGGCAGCCCATTCCAAGGTATAATCACCTGTTCTGTGAAGAAATTCCCCCTAATGTCCAACCTAAACCTCCCCTAGCACAGCATGAGGTCGTGTCCTCTGATCCTGTTGCTTGCTACCTGAGAGAAGAGGCCGATGCTCACACACGACCTCTATTCAGGGAGTTGTAGAGAGCAATAAGGTCACCCCTGAGCCTCCTCTCCAGCTCTCTCAGCCCCTCCCCATAACACTGGTGCTCCAGACCCAGCATCCTTGCACTTATCTGGATCCACTCCGTGGATCCTCAGCGTAGTGAGGGGCCCAGCACTGGACACGGGACTCGAGGTGCGGCCTCGCCGGGGCCGAGTACATGAGGACGGTCCCTGTCCTGGTCCCGCTGGCCGCACTGTGTGTGATTCCCCCGTTCCCAGGGGGCCGGCACGGATCCCCTGGCTCGGCCGGGCTGTGCTGTGCGGGACGGGCGATGCGAGGCCCGGCCGCGGCCTCCGCCCAGCAGGGGGCGCCCGTTCCCCCCGCCGCGCCCCCGCGCCCGCCCGCCCGTTCCGGCCCCTCCGCCCAGAGAGCCGGGCAGGTACGGCGGGAGCGGGGCCGGGACGGGGCCGGGACGGGGCCGGGGGTGGGCAGGGCAGGGCAGGGCAATGCAAGGCGCTTTCGCCCACCCCAGGGGTGTGCCAGGCCCGGGTAGGGAGCCGCGGACGGGCCGTGGGCAGTGCCCCGCCCGGGAGCCCTGGAGGTGGGGCGCGGTGATGCGATCTGGGGGAAGGGGTTTGGTGGGAGAGCAGCGGGAGCAGTGCCAGCCTTCGGAGCGGGAAGGGAGGGGAAGGGGCGCAGGAACGAGCCCGCCCCCCTGACAGGACGTGGGTAAGTGTGCGGCTTTGGAACGCGCTTTTTGGGGACAAAACAACGAAGGTAAGTGAAGCTAAAATACGTATTTCAACCTGTCCTCAAAACTATCTTTGAAAAAGCAATTACTGTTTTTAAGGCAAGTGGAGTAGTTCCCGGTTTTTTCCAGACGACGCTAAGGCCGCTGCACATTGTTACTTTGCTGAAAAGGTAGGGATAACACCCGAATTGTAAAGAGGATGGGGAAGTAACTAGAGACAAACGACTGTGAGTAATGTTGAATGGAAAATCTATCAAATCTGAGTACCAAAGAGTATAAAATTAGTTCTTTGAAGATCTGTTTTGAGACCAGTCTTGTTAAATATTTCATAGAGGTCTTGAGGTAGCAATTAAAACTTTACTGTCTTCATTTAGCCGTGATGAAGAATTGGGAAGCACTGGCAATATAGAAGAGGGTTATGGGACTACACAGAAAGAATTGGATGATCCTGAGAATAGGATATGAAATAAGTGCTATAACAATTTAAAGAATGAGGGTTTACAGTTGTAGCCTAGTAAGGAAACAATATACAGAAAAAATTCTTACTGGTTGAAAGTAACACAAAACCAAAGTATGTGGTAGGTAGTTACAAGATATGCAGTGTGGAAAAAGTAAATGCTGACTTCAGTGATCCAGTAAAAGAAGTTATTATTGTCCATGAACAGAACTCTGGAATACTTTGTATAATGTTAATCATTCTCAGCTAAAAAAGTAAAGTGGAACAGGTGCAGGAAGATGTGCCTAGGACAGGTAAATTAAGAGTCTATTGGAAGAAGCATTTGGCTTTTTTAATTTTGTCAAATAAAGGCCTTTTTTTGCTCTCTATCAAACCCATCAAGGTAAACACTGAGAAGGGAACAAATTGAGCTGAAGAATTATGTTGATACATGAATAATTTAACACAGGTTTTGAGATTAATAATATATGAAAATGTCTAACCATCAGAGAGCACTGATGTTCAAGATCAGCCTTCCAAAAGATCAAGGAAGAGCAAAAGCCCAACACTTTTTAGATAGACTGTGACTGGTGTATTAAAGTAATGATTTTGTTTACTGCAGCAGAGTTCTAAGCTTAATGTTACCTGTAGTCTATAGGTTAGTTTTCCTTTTTTATTCATTTGCAAAACAGATTATTAGCAAGAACTTGTTAAATATATTTTTTAGAAGAAAAATATTTTTAGTAGTTTTTGCAGTCTGAATAGCAGGGTTGGCGACAGTCAGAAAATTATGCTGCGTAATTGCTCTCTTTTTGAGTTGAAGAGAAGGTATGAAGAGTAAGCTGAGATGAGTTGAGGGCTGAAGTGTGGTATGTGCATCTGTCTTCTTACCAGAGCAATGTGAGTTTGCCTCTGCAAGAGGGGACTATAAAAATCTGTTCTGATCTGTAATCAGTGACAGGTTTCCTCTCAGCAGATTTGTATCCTTTAGTTAGAGTTGTCTCATCAGCAAGAGTGAGGGATTTGAAGCTTTAAGTTGACTGTATTATCCCACCTCATATTGTTGTGCACTTAATGTCAGAACACGTGTGGCCTTGGAAGTCCTCATCTACAGCCCAGGACCTGAGATACCTGCTCATCCAAGGCGTGAACTACTAGTGACTTTTCTAGGGATTTGGGTATGCTGGATATGGGTATTTTAGGGCTGCTGCTCTTGTCTTTTGATCAGTCTGTCAGCTGATTGCCTCCCATGTGATCTCAGCTGTGGATGTTCTGCTTCCAGGTAGTCAGTTAATAAGCAGATAAAGTATTTTAGAAGGCATTGGTTTATACACGTTATGTGAAATACATGATTGCTAATGCTTTCAGCTTTCTGCAGAGACCATCCACAGAATGCTGCTAGAGTAGATGACAGGCATGTCTTAGTGCATGGGCTTGTTCCACTAAAGTTCAATTGTTAGTGTTTACTGTGATTCTGTCTTCATCCAAGTCAGAGCACAAATACTGAAATGGTCGGTTTTGTTGTGGTTTGCTTTGCTATTTAAAGATACTTAATAAATATGTGGAAAGTTTTACCTTGCTCAGCACCTCACTGAAGCTGTATCTATCACAGAACTTAGCTTCTGGCTTTGATTCATGTGTCAACACCACTTTTCCCAGTGGCATGTCTTTCTTTTACTCCTCAGTAAAATTTCAATTGGCTGAGTGGAACAGAGCTGCTTAGACACCAGTTTTGGCACTCAGCAGATTTCTCACATCCAAGTAGTGCTGCTACATCAGCTGAATTTTATGACATAAACTCAAAGATATAAATCCTGCAGTGTTTGTTGATGAGGTTATATTCTTCATTGTGCTCAAGACCCCTTATTAGTGTCCAACCAGCAATAATGGATGGTGACAGAAACAGGGCAGCAGCACATTTCAGGAAAGGTTTCTGGTGTATGGGTTTTCCATGGATTGTGTAGAACGCTTGTCTGTCTTCTTCACCTCAACTTTTTTTGTTCAGAGAAGTGTTTGCCTGTCTGTACTATGTGTTACTATATTAGGGACTGGTTCTACCTGAGTTTGAGTACATCTTCAGAGGATGATGAATCCTTGCTACACAGGATTGTAGGTACAGCTGATGAGGATTTTCAGGAAGCATCAGGAAAAAGTACCCTACCAAAGGCTTTTGAGGAGACTTGATGCTTATAGCACCTAGATTTCTTACTTGCAGAAATAGTTTGGTTGAAAAATTAAAAAGGAGGCAAAAAGAAATTTCCAAAAAAGGGAAGGGGGCAGAAAGGTGGCACAATGAGCTTCAGTGTGCATGAAGTGGGATGATGTCTTGGGTAAACTAATCTAAACTGTGTTCACATGGTGCTGAACTCAGAACTGTCAGCCACCACTCAAGAGAAAGTACTTGGAGTCACCACTGAGTGTTCCCTGGAAACCTAAGCTCAGTGTGCCTTGGCAGCCAAAGAGCCAGGAAAATGGTGGCTGTCCTCAGAGAGGTAGTGAGAAGAAGACAGATGACACCATTTTGCTGTCATCTGGCACTGTTCTGCTGCTCCAGCTTGGGGCACCCAGGTCTGGGATAGTGTGTGTGGTTCTGGTCTCTGCATCGGAAGAAGGATACAGTGAGTTAGAGAAAGGCAACTGAAAGGGACAAGGGAACCACCTTGCTTAAGAGGAGAGACTGTAAAGTCAGTATTATTCACAGAGCAGATGTCTGGGATATGACCAAGTCTTACAAAATGAAGGCAGTGGATAAACTGAGAGTTATTCATCCAGTCTTGAAGCACTGGAATGGGAGTTGCTTGCTGGGGCAGATGGGAGGGTGGTTTCAGATGGATGTAGGGAAGGATGACATGGGTAGCTGTGGAGGTAGAATGTGGGCAGGCTCAGGAAGGGATTAGAAAGTGGACAGTAAGACTGTTGAGAGGCTGTGGTGGTTGCAGAGGTGTGTTTGGGGAACAGACTGCAGGAAGCAGACAGGCTCATGTGCCCTCTCAGAGAAGGATCTCTGATGGCCACTGTTGAAAGCAGAGTGCTGGGCGAGAGGAATGGATCTGATCCAGGACAGCAGTTTTAGTGAACTTACAATCAATCTTTAAGTGGAATAATTTTAGTTCTGCGGAGTTCGGTTCTGGATTCTGAACTTTTAGAATTTCCACAAACAACCTAGAAAAGGCAGTAAGCAACAAGGTGATAGTATTTGTCAATGACACGGGTCAGCTATGAAAAGCTCCAGAAGGATCCTGTAAGACTGAGTAGCTGCATAACATAACATAATGGCACATGAATTCAGTGTAGGTAGAGTGATTCAGATAGTGTCAAAAGAATTCTGTCTTCCTGTATGAAATACTGAGCTCTCAGTAATGAGCAGTATTTTATAGTTATGACGAATGGTTCTATGAAAATGTAACAGCAGCACTAAGCAGCAGTGAAAAAGGTAAACCAGATAACGAATACTATTGAGAAACAAGTAAAGAACAAACCAACGAATCTTGTCATGCCGCTGGGTTAATAAATGGTTCACCTCAAACACCCTGATCTAGTCACCCTTGGTCTGACTCCCAGCTCAGACAACATGTAGTAGAAATGAATGAGATTCAGAGAAGCAAAGCAAGGATGGTCATAGAGTCCCTTCCAAATGAGGAATGGCTAAGTAAGCTGGGACTTGAAAATTCATCCTAGAAAGGGATGTCTGAGGAGGATAAGATGAAGGTCTGTAGAATCATAAGTGGCATGAAAAGAATGGGCGGGGTCCACTGTCCCTTTTTCCTGCAGGAGATCTGGTGGTCCCCAAGTGAAGCTAACAAGGCCCTGATTCACCAAGATCAAAAGCTGTCGTTTATTCACAGGTAACTGAGTTGGAGAACTTACAAGAGTATATTGTGAGTATTAGAAGTATTTATGTTGAAGAGCAGAAAGGGCAAATTCAGAGGTGGAGGTGCAGTCAAATACGTAGAAACCTTTTGAATAGAAAAAGCAATATTATACATGCTTGCTCTATTCTACGTTTTTTCCTGGCCTTTGCTTTTGGCCACCATTTGAAAAATTACATTAGGCTCAAATGGACCTCTGCTGAGATCTGCTGTGGCTACTTTTATGTAAGCTTCCTATTCACAGGAGTAGTAATTGACATGCACTTTTCTCTTGTACAATTTCTCTTCATCTTTTCTCAAACGGAACTTGTAAAACCCTTTTAAAAAAACATGGGTATTGCTGTTTATTGACTAGACATTGTGTTTCACGTTGAATATTGAGTCTTTTGTAGATAAGTTACTGGTACTTGCTGAGTTACCTGAAGGTGGAAGTTTTCCCTATATAAGTGATGTCTTTTGTTTCCAGGCTCAGAGGGATCCATTGATGCAATTGGTAAACATCAGTTGAGCTACTTTGCTCTCAAGTTCTTTTCAATCATCTTTCATTATATTTTTTGTCAATTCCAGCCTCTCTGCAGATCAGGAGCTTGAGGGTGGCCTCCCTGATTCTCCTCAGACTTGCCTGTTGTCCTGGGAACCCATAGGCTGCTGGTCCCTTTGGTCCCTTAAGATACAGTGTTGGGCAGACACTATTACTACAGGTTTGCCTACATGGAGAAATTTTTGAGCCTAAGCATGGTGAAATAACTATTTGTGCAAAAATAACATAAATAGGTGTATATTAATTACAAATACAACCTTAAGAATACTACTATTTCATCTTGCTATGTCACGTAATGTGATCCAGTATGATACAATTAAGTTTTTTAAGTCATACTGTGTTGGTAGAGATTTAGAAAGATTTCTTGAAATAGCACATGTATCAGTTAACTATTTGACTCTGACTAACTGGTTTAATGATTTACTGTGTGAATATGAAAATATCTGTAGCAGCAGTCATAGTAAGAGTTTCATATCTGACAGCATTAGTTGTCATTGGTATTATTTGGTGATATAAAATAAAGAATTTTAATAAACAAGCTGAACAATGTATTGTTTTAATGGTAAAGTCAAAATACAGATATCTGTAAATTTAGGAGACATCTGCTTTTTAAAGTGACCTGCTTTCATTGGCTAGCCACTAAGCTGGATTTGATGTTGCACACCAAGGCTGTGTCATCAAGGTTATGTATGACTAAGAGCTTATAAGCAATTATACACATTATGAGGCAAAAATTAAGACAATACCAACTGTATAGTAATAAGTAATTTGATGACAGGTTCTTAATTTGCTTTATTGCTCTTGTTAAGCTCTGACTTCTGATGATTCCAGCTGGACACAGAAAGTTTTTCCCATTTTAGTAAACTTGTCATCTCAGACTTACTGTTTCCCTTGGTAAGGGCTGGGCCTTTTGTGTGTGGGTAGGGGGGGAGGTGTTTTGGACTTTGTTTTGGGTGTTTTTTAAGAACAGACATAAATGCATACTTTTTAAAATTCAATACCTTTGTCTTCAGAACTCACATACCAAAGTCCTCCTTTCACTAATACAGAATTGGACCGTGAATGAGATTGCTGTTTATATTGCAAGGGATTGCACTTTGGATTTCAGAATGCTTTTTAGTAAAGTTTTATAAAATCTTATCTTCATGCTTTTCATTATTTCCTTCTCAGGAAAATAGAAAACACCACAAATGTATTAAAGGTGCTCTGTGTGTCTCCAGGCTTATACACCACGCCAGTACCTAAAGGGAGCCTGCGAGAAGGCTGGAGAGGGGCTTTTTACAAGGGCATGAAGTGGTAGGACAAGGGGCAATGGCTTTAAACTGAAAGAGAGCAGGTTAAGATGGACATAAGGATTAAATTCTTGCCTGTGAGGGTGGTGAAAAACTGGAACAAGTAGCCCAGAGAATCCATGGATGCCCCATCCCTGGCAGTGTTCAAGGCAAGGCCAGGTTGGGTGGGGCTTTGAGCAACCTGTTCCAGTGGAAGGTGTCCCTGCCCATGGCAGAAGTGTTGGACCAGATGACCTTTAAGGTCCCTTGCAACTCAAACCATTCTGTGATTCAGTGATTCACTCCAGTGGGACGGGAACGTGTCAGTCCACGTGGTGGCAGTGTCCATCCAGACAGGAGCGCTGCACCTCCCTCGGCAGTCTGTGAGCACCGCCAGGAGCAATCCCTTGTTGCTCAGTTACTGTTTTCTTTTCCAGAGGACTGCTTTGACTCTGCAGCATATTTAAACACAAACACTTAATTAGGAGTGGAACAAATTCTCTCTAGTCTGTTTAAACCCAAAAAAATAAACCAACAACACAACAATATGCAAAGACCTTTAATATTTTTTTGATCAGCATATACCCTACAGAGTATATATACAGAGAAGGAATTTGAATGAAAGTTTGCGAAAAGGTTGATAGTTATGACCAATGTGATTCAATGACTTTCTATAAAAACAGATGCATTCAATCTGGGCACAATGATCAGAGAAGTACTGCAGTTATGTACTGATTTACCTGAGCCAGTTATGGGGAATTTAAGTTACAGATGATTTGAAGAAATCTGTAAATTGCCTTTCTTCCTGAATAGTTCTTGTGCAGAAGATGAAAAATGAGGAATGTTCAAAAATACTGAGCTATATATTTTATAGAAGTTAAGTACACTGGAAGATGTAATGCAGCTGAATTACCAGCTAAGTATAGCATAACAAGGATAAAATATTCCTGAATCTTCTTGTTGATAAAAGGGTTTTAAGAGATCATTTGTTTTTTATTGTTCCTGTATTTTGTGTTCATAAATACACAAAGCTTGTACTGTTTTATCTGGGAAAGCATTCTGCAACCCTGGATTGGCATTTGAAATCTTGTATATTTTTTATCTTGTACTGTTGAAATACTGTACAATGATGAGCAAAGGTCTCTATTTCCCAATGCTATCATCTGCTGGTCCATAAAAGAGCAGCAATAGTTGTTGAAACCTTTTCATAAAGCACTTTGTAGACCGTATGTGTAAAGCCCTTTGTATATTCAGTGCACCAAAGTTTCTACTTACAGGATGGTCCTGACAATCAAGAGAATATACCTGTATGTCTCATGCCTGTATAAGGGAATGGGAATGATTCAAAAGACAAATGACATAAAAAATGTTCTTCTATTACCACATACCCATGTGTCTGACTAGAGACATGAGAGGGGATGTGGGTGTTATGAGCCTGCTGTGATCCTTAAATCCAGGAACTGTTGGAAAAAAATCCTGAAGTTAGAAAGGGAAAATGCTGAAAAATATAAATGTGTGTAAAGCAGACATCATGCTGTATTGAATCTGAGCTGCTGCTTTTAGCAGCAGATCCATATTAGTGGAGTCATAAACCTTTGTTCCAATTGGACTGAATAGGTAAAGGTTTCTAATAGAAGATACAGAAATCCCAGTGGAACTTGAGGTAGGTAATGGGGTTCTTTCTTAAACCAATGAGCTGATCACTTAATTTTTTACTAAACGTAATATTCAGTTAAATGACTTCTCAGTGACTTACATGTAAATACATGTGTGCGTGAAAACAGCAGTTTAAGGAAAGTATTGGAATGTTTTTCATTCATTTAAATACTGAAGGGGAAGAGCTCTGCAAGCCACTGAAGTGCTCTCATAGTTTGTTACAGAAAGAGGAAGCTGTTTGCCACCAGGGAGTTGACAAATGCAAATTTTTCAAGTAACACATACTGTGTTTTTTGGTGGCATAGGGTGGGAGATGTTACTTTTTACTGGTTTTGGTTTAGTTTCCATTTCTTGGTGGTGGCAGTTTCTCTAGTGGTAGTCTTACTGATGCTTAGGTTCTACATGTTAAAGTGTGTATTAATACTGAGAAGTCTCAAGGAGTGAGCAATCTTGTATTGTCCTGTTGTCCTGACGTGTTGTTTTGAAATAGGGACAGTTACTTCAGTTTCTCTGAATGTTCTGGGAAATACTGTAGTTTTGCAGAACTGGTATATGCTATGTAGCAGTGACAGGGTGATTAATCACAACTTGGCAGGTTTATTAATATTTTTGTAGTGGAGGGATGGGTCCCATTAGTGATTCTGTCTCACAGTCAAGCTGTTCTCTCCTGTTTCTGGAGCTGTTTGGTAGCTGTTGAACTTAATGAGAAGGCAGTGACAGCAGCACGTATTTACTGTAAAATAAAACTGTCCATGGTTAGTACAAATTTCAGCCTAGTTTAAGAAGTGACAGAATTTGCATTTAGCAGGCGTGAACATGTCCTACAACAGATCACTGTGTGACAATGAATTACCATTGTACACAGTGGAGTGAGAGACAATTGACTGCAAGTAAATGAAAGTAAATTATTCTTACAGAATCACTTAATATAAGCATTCCTTTTGAAAACAAAACAGTTTAAGTTTTCTTATCCTGTACTAGCCCACATGTGTCATTGCAGAAGTGGCTTACAGCATATTTCTAAAATCATTACTTAAAATTACACTGTGTTGAGGCCATATAAATGTATGAATCTAGGGAAAATGTATTCTCATAGTATGCCTTATGATGGGAATCCTTCTAGCTTGGGAGAACATCTTTGAATTTACTTTTTTTTCCGCAAAATTAATTTTCTATCAAAATACCAAGTTATTCACAACAAAACGTGTTTTTTAAAAAATATTATTTAAAAGATACATTTTCAGTAGATAGTGGTGCATTTTTAGAAACAGTAATTTATTTCAGTCTTTAGAGACTAGATTTATTTAACTCTTAGTTGTAGTAATTTTTAGAGATGTTCAGAATGCTCATTTTGCAATATTTTGTGTCCTGTTACTAATACAAGCCCATTTATCCTAATTTGTGGCTGTAAAATCAGTGCTTAATGGTAGGTGTACCAGCTTTGAGACAGGTTCAGAGTTGTTAACTGATTCACCTTTCAGAAGCGACTTAAAGAGAATGGCTAATGCCACTGTGTTTCTAAATTTTGTTTCTCAATCTGCAGCATTAGATACTTACTGAAGCAGGAAGCTTTTTGATGCATAATGTGGTCAGAAATGCAACCACCTCTTGTTTATTCAAAAATATCTAATGAAGTTCACTATCAAAATTTTTCTAAGAGTTTTATTACACAGGAAATTTTACTAAGTTGGGTTAAATTTGAAGCAAGAACATGCCATTTGGGGGCTGACATTTTAAAGATGCTGCATAGTTCAGCTTTGTATGCAGCTTATATCTGGCGTAGGTTAAGTAGCCATATGTGAAATAGAATTGTGTTTGTAGAAAAAATCTTTTTAATCACAAAGATAAATCAAACCAGATGGTCCAGATTGTCTTATTTTTTCACCCCTTTTTTTTTTTTTTTGATGAATGCATGCTTAGTCCCCAGTCTTCAAGTGTTGGGAAGAAGGATTTGGATTTGCTGGGGTTTTTTGTCTTTCTTACTGGGAAATACTAAGGTTTTACTTTAGTCTTCTACTCATCAGTGATTGATTCTAGAAGATTCTAGTGATAATAAATTCTGATTCAGAATTACTTCCAGTTACTTGTTCTGTTAATTGCTAATCTTTGAGCTTCCTTTTCTGAGAAGATGAGGAGGTGACTTTTTTTCCCTGGTATTATTAGCTAATGTTTCGTCACAGCTGCGGAATTCCGTAAGGCTTTACCGGACATACACGTCTGGTATGAAAATATAAACATTAGCTTACATTTAACAGAGCATGCCATGCCATTTCTCAAATAGCCTAAGTCTCTTCCAGTATAATATTCTCATGTTGATTTATGTTTTATTAAACAGGTTTAAAGACTCAAGTATTATTTTACAAGCGAATCACGATCTTTTTGTCAGGTACAAGTAGGGTTTTGTGCTGTTGATATGCTGTTACTATGGCTGATAATTGGAGGTTTTAAAATGATTTATGATCTTACTTTAGGGAAGATTTAGTGTAGAGGTCACAATCACATCTTACAGAAAGTGGTCTGACTATTTTTCTCAGCAAAGATTGGAGTAGCAGAGTAGAAGAAGGATTCTCATATTTATGATTTGGGAGGGAAATGGGCAAGAAAATTGAAATTGCTGTCAGCTGGGAATCTTAGCTTTGCAGCATCCGGGGGGGTGTAACATATTCCTTGAAATGCAAGTAATTGCAGTGTCCTTTCTTGTTGTATCGAGTCATAAGGACGCTGTTAGTGCCCTAAATTACACCAGTCTTTTTTTTACTGTGTATTAGTGAACTGGCCTTTTGCTATTGGAGATGGTTATGGAAGAGGGTTCTTGAGCCAGTGATTTACCAGCATTTCTTAAAAACATACTTGCAGTCTAGGGGAATGTACTCTGCTTAAAATCATTCCTTATACAGATACCAGGATGTAGAATTTATTCCTATCTCTTTCTCTTTGGCGTCCAAGAAAGAAAAAAAAAAAAGTTGTGCGTTCCTGCACTGGGAAACAGTGTTGATACATGTAGCAGAATTTGTCCAGATGGGAGATACAGCTTAGTGAAGTTTAGGTATGATTTATTAACCTCAACAGCCCCAAGTGCTACAGCTCTTAATCAGACCAGTGCATAAACATTTTGAAATTACGTATGTAGGTACTTTGATCTTGAATTTGATCTAAAACATGGGGGAAGAGCTATAAAATATAGACATTATAAACTCTCAAAAAAGGAGACATTTTAAATTGAGTTCTTTGGCTACTGGCCATGTTTCCATTCTCCTGGCTGAATGGATGCACCGGTGTGGAAGGATACCTTATATAGATGAGAAAATTTAAATCTGGCTATAGCAGTTTTAATAAGAGGTTTAAATAGTTAATTAGAATTCTGTTGCACTCTGAGCCCAAAATAGAAACCCTGGGCAAGTGAAAAATACTGTTTCAAGTGAGGTTTTGGTTTACTTTATGTTCAAAGTTTATCTAGTAAAATTATTTTTCCCTCCTGTTACTTGAATTGTGTCATGTCTCTGAGATTTCTCATAAGGATTTGTAGTAGTTTATATGTTTTTTTTTCTTTTCTGCCTCTTCTCTGAGGCAGTGCAAAGACAGGGCTCTTGTCCAGTCTCCTGGATGTTATCATTGCTTACCATTGCCTCGTACACATTTTACCATTCTCTTGCTCTGTCATTCTCTTTTTTCCTTACTGTTTTCAAGTGATCTTTTCTGTGTCTGATAGGCACACAGTGTCATCATACCCTCATTAGTTGGCTCATCCATAAAAATTCTTCTGCAAAACTTAAATCATAGTTCATGAAATATTCTATATCAAGTAATCTGTGATGAAACATTTGTTTTCCTCTTAGGTCCTGATACAGTAAAGGACTTAATCCTTTGTTTAATATTAAGCCAGAGAAACCACATTTGTGCTTCTCTGTATTGAGGTTCTAGTCGAACCCACAGCAGCTCTGTACTTAATTTTACCACTGTTTTCCTTGTACCCACTTCCAGTTTTTACTTTCAGGTGGGCAATTTCACCTAATGTGTTCAGTTTTCTGTGGTCTGTATTGCTGTTCTTGTTTGTTCAGTAGTTTATGTGTCTCTGGCACTGTAAAAAAAAAGTTCTGCAAAGAGTATGGAAAAAATGTATTTCTTGCAGAATGAAGGCATTAGTGTTTATATTAATCTAGCCTTTTTAGGAACTGACTGTACTTTGTGCATTGAAGTTCAAATTCAGATGGTAAAAATCCCACTGGAGTCGTTTTGGTTATAAACTGGTAAAAAATGCAGTTAGCATCACTGTACATGTGAACTGAATTGTTTATAGTTTCCCCATTTGTAACAGTTTCTTCCTTTCTGTCCTGATCTGCATAGTTTTGCTCTTAAATATCAATACCACTACATGTGATTCCATAGTAGATGAAAGCTAATCACCTGTCTCTCATTTGTGACAGTGATCTTACCAGTTTTCTATAATAACAAAAGCTTTGCTGCTGTTTCCAAAGGTATGAGTAAGACTAAATGGGCTTTTTCCGTATTACTAGAAGGGAATGCAGCACACAAAGTTAGTGTGTATGACAGGAAGATTTTCGAGTTGGCTTATAAGCTAGTTTGCATTCCTATTTTGGAACCTGAGCATATCTGCACTGTGTTTATTTGCCTGGTCTCACCATCGTTTCTTCCCACTTAAACTTTCAGGTTGGTCACCTCCTCCGGAGAGATTTCAGAGCAATGTCCTACGTTTTTGTAAATGACTCCTCCCAGACAAACGTGCCACTGCTGCAGGCTTGTATTGATGGAGATTTTAACTATTCCAAACGACTGCTGGAGAGCGGTTTCGACCCAAATATTCGTGACAGCCGAGGCCGAACTGGCCTTCACCTCGCTGCAGCCAGAGGAAATGTAGACATCTGTCAGCTCTTGCACAAATTTGGTGCTGATCTACTAGCCACTGATTACCAAGGTAACACAGCTCTTCACCTGTGTGGGCATGTCGATACCATCCAGTTCCTAGTTTCTAATGGACTTAAAATTGATATTTGGTAAGTAATTTTTTACAGCACATATTATTATAATATATTAGTCCTCTGTCACACAGCCTTGCATATGAATCTGCTGTTGCTGAAATGCTGTATTTGGTGCAATTCCACTTTTTAAAGATACCACTTAATAAAAACACAAACTGAGAAGACAGGAGAACAATGAGGGCGCTTTTGCTAGTCTGTGCAACAAGCAGAGCAAATAAAAATAGCAGCTACTTGTGTAGGCTGCTGTATCTCATCCTGCCTCATTGATGCATTGCTGCCTTAGTTTGGCCAGACAGCCAGGTGTGGGTGGTTGGCACCAAAGGAAAAAATCACATTGACTACTCCAAAAGAATTTTCTCCACTACAGTTCTATTGTTGTACTGGATAAGACAAAGAAAATACAGTATATGTGTGTGTCAGTTCATTCCCATACTCCTCTGGTAACAATGCTTCCTTTCAGTGTTTTTGCCCTCCCTCAAAGTCTATGACTCAGTTCTTCTTTCAAATATTGTATATTCTTTCCTTCTGGCTCCCAGCAGCTGTCAGATGCCAGTACTCAGATGTAAGCTCTCAAGCTGCAAAATAACTAGCTGTTTCATTCCTGTACTGAATTACTTTGTTTGTGGAACTTTCTGCATATTCACTACGCATGCAAAAACCAGGAGTAATGTGAAAAAACCTTTGAGTTTTTTTAATCTGTCCCTTTTCCACCTGTACCTCATTACTGTTTTCAACTCAGCAAAACTACTTATTGGTAGGCCAGATTATTTATGGGTTGTGGATTGGGGTTTTTTCCCCTCATTTCAAAAAGCTCTGGTGGAAATTCTTGGTCTGAAGGCAGCTCTGGTCCTATTCAGTATTATTTTAATAGCAGCAGAGGGACCATCTGTATTTTATTTCATTTTTGCCTGATGTCCTAATACCCTCATGGAAAAGGAACTATGAGGAGCCAGATTGCACAATTCTTTCTTGAAATTAGGCTTGAACTTGAACATTGCCATAAATCTACTGTTTATTTTTTTGGTATAACACCCAGAGATTCCAATTAGAGTCCAACGAATTTTGATTTTACTTAGGGGGAGAAAAGAGTTGTGCAATTTCAAACCTGAATATACTGATTTTATTCTATAGCCAATTATGCTGTAACTTGTATAGAAAGGATTTTTGCACTGCCTGATACAACAGAAAATAGTTTTAAATAGTTACTATTCTATTCTACTATACTAATAAAATAGTTCCAATAGTTAGTAAATTGTAATATGTTACGCTGAGTTGACTTGTTACAAAATTTCTATATTAAAATTTTCTTTCCTTATGTCTTTTTGTGGGGTTGTTTTAGCAACCATCAAGGTGCAACACCACTTGTTCTTGCCAAACGAAGGGGTGTGAATAAAGATGTCATTAGACTGCTGGAATCCCTAGAGGAGCAAGAGGTGAAAGGGTTTAACAGAGGAGCTCATTCAAAGCTGGAAACCATGCAGACCGCTGAAAGTGAAAGGTATTTACCAAACAAAAATAATTATTAGGAGAAATGGCATTTATGCATTTTAGATTGTTGTGATTGACTTGATTGTTTATTCCTCAAAATGAGTAATATGAAATTTGGCCTGATATTATCTATTTAAACAGATCAAATGTAAGGAAGAAAATAACTTCTTCTATTGAGATTTTAATTTTTTGGTAGAAATTTTAAGAAATAATAACTCATTTTCCATTACAGAGTCCCAAAAATAAATAATCTACCACTTATCACAAAGCCAAAGAGAAAATAGCCTGAAATGCAAAATGCCAATATCACAGGCTAACCTGACATACTTTTGATAAGAGGGAAAGTCTGTGCAAACAAAGGATAGGAGACTTTTCATCTGTCTGAACTTGAATAAAGGACTTTATGTGGTGCCATATATGAAATTTTTATCAGCAGTAGTCCTGGAAAAGATGGGAGAATAAGAATGTTACGGTGGCTAAAGAGATAGTTAATGGAGAACTGAAGATTTCAGGAAAATTGCTGTCTATTTCAGGGAAATTGTTGGGTTAGAGGGAAGCTACTAATGCATTCTTGAAGGTCTGGTTCTGGGACTGTGTTTACTTAGAATTTTCTTAAATAAAAAAGTAGAAGCATAAGAAGTAGAAGCATGTTAGTGATACCAAGACATGAAATACAGACAACCCAGAGGAAAATTGGGATGGCGCAGACAAAAACCTGGGGTTACAAGGGAGAGGAAATTAGTAGGAATGAATTGCGATTCAGTAGCACAAAATGCAGCTTTATTTACCAAAAGCTGAATGCCATAAAATAAAAAAGTTTCTCAGTGGAAAACAAAGGTATAGGAGAAAAGGCTTGATGTACTAGTCAGTTCCAGGAGTTGATACTTCCCTGAAAAATGTTGTGAAGTTCTACAAAGCACAAAATGAGATATTTTCACTACATGAAGAAAACTGTCCTGCTGTTTAAAGCAACAGTGACTTCTGCTCTTTAGTATGTTTTATTATGCTGTTTACCTTCATTCAAAAAAGTTTAATTTATCCTTTTAAGAAGCATGGAGAGGCATTACTCGAAGCACTCAGGGAACAGAGCATCTCCTTATGAAAGAAGGCAAGTAGAGCTTGTTTTAGCCTGGCAGAATGAAAGCTGAGAGGTGTACGTGGTTGCTGACAAGAAATACTGGTTTTGAACAAAATAACTGTTTAAGACAAAAGATGATGATAGCGTAAGAGCCAAAGGATACAGGTAAACCACAGCTACTTTTGTGATTGAAAATTGGGAGTGTGTTTTTTTACAATCAGCTTCCAAATCAGTCTTCTTGCAGATTTGGATGAGGCAAGAAGCCTTGCAGGTTTCAAAGGATGATAATTCTCTTGCAGAAATCATTGAATTGCCAATAAACATGACAGAACATGGAACTGAGATTAATAATGCAAGAAGTCTTTTTAATACTGTTTTAGTTTTAATTCATATTGAAAAGAGGCTATCAGTGTTGTTTGGAATACTTGCTCTTACACTGTATTTATTCAAATTTGGAGGGTTTTTTATGTTGTCGAATAATGATTATGAACTATGACTACTGGAAAATCATATCTCAAAAGACAGGGAGTTTTGTCACATAACTGTTGATCAGTTTATGTCAAAATGTATGCAGCCTGTACTGTAAATGAAAATGAAGCTGTGCAGGTGGAGTTATCTGAGTAAAGAGAAAAGGTGAAGCCAACAAAATTACAGAAATAATGCCAAACACTCCCAGTGAACAGATTTGAAGCTCTTTATTACACACCAGGTGACCACACCTATCAGAGAGACTGATTTAAGCCCTGAAATAGAAAATTTAATTTTATTCTCAAAATTACATAGTTATAAATTATAAGAATTTGTGCATAATACTGTTCTGACTTCACTAAATTTTATTGAGAGTTGCTTGTCCCACAGAAATGCATTTATGCTGGTTTTGTTTGAACATATGGACCAACAGCTCAGCCCCATTTCCATTCCGATTTTTGATTTGAGAGTGTCCCTTTAATGAACATAGCTTCCTTTCTGTTATTTGACCTTCATAAATGTTATATTGTTTGCTTTGGCAAGGAAGTCAGCAACTCTCCTTGGGGAGAGACACAGAGACATAAACAGTGCACTACCCAGCTTGTTTGGGAATGTGTTTAAAATGTCTGAAATACATTATTTTAAAAATAACAAATAGCAGATGCCTACAGCAGCCAAAGCAAGTGAGCTCGTGTGCTGTTTGCTTTGTAAATAAATAATGCCTTTATAACAGTTGGTTTTTCAGACCTCCACAGTTTCACTCCTCCCTCTTAGTAATATTTTCACATTTTGGAGACATTTAGACGAATGTCTTCTGTCCTTGCCCCCCCAAAATGTTTTACGTTATGTATGAACCTGCGGAGAAATAATGCTCTTTCTAAAAACAGGCTCTGACTTTAGTTTTCTGCTCCCTGTTACGTGCACTTGCTGCAGCTCTGGAAGCAGAGGCCAAAGTTTTGTTCCCGAGTCAGATGTGTTTTCGCTGGCTGTGCCCTGCCCCCGGAGGGGAGCGGCGCTGTGCTGTCAGGAGCCAGAGTTTGCTCTGTCTGTCTCGCAGCGCAGACGGTCTGTCCATCTGCACAGCCCAGCAGGACCTGTGGCTGTGCCCACAAGCGTGTCCAAATATGAACTTCCATGTGCTGTTGGAGACAGAAGAGAACATCTGTCTGGGCTGTGTGGCATAAACTCTTCTGAGGGCACATTGCTGCGTGACCAGTCCTTACACAGCTGCAATTCATCATAAGAAAAAATACCTTGAATAACATAGATTTTAATTGGGTTGTAATATAAAATAGAAAAAATGTTTTCTATGTACCCTTTTCCTTTTAATGAAAAGCATGTGATCTTTTCACTTAAACTGCATGGAACCTTTATTTAACCTCTCTGTAGTTACGTATTAACTAGTTAGTACTTAATGAGTAAGTTGTTCTGTTCTCTTCTACACCAATGGCTGTCTTTTATTAATCCTTTTGTTTTGCTTGGGAAATCATAATAAGCAAGGAAGATGACTAAATCCTGCAGCTATGGGCAAGCAAAAATAGTTTTACAGGATTGTAAATATTTAAAAAAACAAAAATACAAGCTGTTTAATAGGCAGTTTTTGAAATCAGCACACGATGCTGCAATACTTCAGCGAGCTGTGGGAGTTTAGGCTAATTATTCTTCAGTGGCTGTACTTCCTGAGAAAAAATACCGTACAAATAGTGTGAAGTTTTCTCATGGTGTAATCTTAGAAGAGAGATTTTTTCCGATAACGATCATTTGTCAGTTCATTACTGTCACCAAGAAGAGCAGCGCTTCTACAATTAGTTTTGACCTGGAAATTACTTTCCTCTGAATTTTTTATTTAATTTTTATTATTAGTGCTGTAAGAATAGGAATATAGTAACTGAAAGCAATTAAAACCAAGGAAAAGAATTTTTTTCTTCTGCTTATGTTCTTCTATTGACATCATTGAATAATTGATTCCACCATTTCCTTTCCGTGCTTGTCAGAGCCCAATCCTGTAAACACCCATGTGTGTAATTTCACTCAAGTCAGAAGTAGTAGGACTGTGCAGATGGTCAAAATTTTAAGTGCAATCAAGCAATGAGAAAGTTTTCCTATTCTTTGTGAGGTTTTTCAGAGGAAGTTTCCTGTGGTAAACTAGTTGGGACACAAGCAAAATTGGCAGAATTATGCAAGCAGCCATGCGGTATTCAGGACAACTTACATATTTTCTAAAGGTGATTCATTGTCAAGATGAGTGCCTCATTCTGATTTTATATTTGTTTCTCATTTAAAAGTGAAACTTCCAGTCCCTTATTTATAGTCTGACAATTTAAAGGGGCCTGATGGATTGCTAGTGCAATGTTAAAACATCAAGGCAGTCGTTGAAAGCCATATGGCAGAAAACACAGCAATGCCAACTTGTTCAGAATGTTTCTGAACTTCTTGTTACCCAAATTTATTGGTTTATGTGAATTTTTTTTTTTTTAATGCTAGAAAGGAGGCCTCTGTAACTAAGACATGCAGGAGAGTAGTAAAGATCACTACAGAATTCAGCATCGAAATTAATAGTGGTTAAAGTTTCCATTTCATTCACCAAAGTTTATTTTTAGTCATAATTTGTTTTGTTAACAAGAGCTGGGTCCCTTGAGGTTTTAGCTTATGCTTCATTATATTTTACTAAGCCATATTTAGTAGGAATTATGAGGACTGGCTTTTGAAGGCTTCTAGATGGCAAGCCTGCAAATTCAGGGCAGTTGTTCATATACGGATATCAGTCTCTTTGCACAGGTTAATAAAACATTCACTCAGCTAAATTAAGTTTAGAGTGTTTTCCTGGCCTGCTTTGTCTTGATTTAGCAGAGGCAATGCTATAAATCTGCAGGTGGGTTTAATTTTATTTTAGAATGTTTCAGTTGCCCTTTGTAGGATTACTGTCATATTTAAAGGTCCATTTTTTTTGCTCTGATGTGTTTTTAACTTTAATCCTTAATAGTGCAATGGAAAGCCATTCCCTCCTTAATCCAAACCTGCAGCAAGGTGAAGGAGTTTTTTCCAGTTTCCGCACAACGTGGCAAGAGTTTGTGGAAGACCTGGGCTTCTGGAGGGTGCTTCTGCTTATCATTGTCATTGCTCTTCTGTCGCTTGGAATAGCCTACTATGTTAGTGGGGTGCTTCCTTTCGTAGAGAACCAGCCTGAGCTGGTGCACTGAAGCAAAGGCAGAAGAGTGCACTGTGCTTTTCCCTGTTCTGATCTTATTTTGAGCTTCTTGGAATTATTCTCCTGGTGCAGACAGTGGCAGCTGTATATACTGTTTGCCTTTTTTACATAGAATTAACCCTTTTGAAATAGGGATTAATTAATTTGAAATAAAACACTAAATTCTAAAGCATTCCTAAGCTACCTCTGACTTACCTTGACTTGCAAGCAACATGTGAAGATAACCCTCTCTGATAAAATATTATGTTTAGAAAAGGCCTTTCATAATGAGTATTAAATTTCTGGGTATCAAAAATATATCCTAGTACAGAACAAAATTTTTTTATTTTCCCTATGAAGAGAGGTAAATGTATTGTCAGATCTTTTTTGTGTGTGCTTCAGTTGAAGCACATAGAAAGAAGATACTCTTCAGAGAAATTTTTCATAGAAGAAAAATACTCTTTTAAAGGCTCTCCTCAAGAAATCTCAGTAATGTAATAACACATTCTGATATATAGATAATAATAAGCTGCAACTCCACAGTTATTTTAATGCCTCTCCATAGTTTTGTATCTGCTAGTGTATAAAAAGAATGAGTAGTTCAAGTTTTACTACGTCTTTAATGTATAGGTCACTTCTTTATTTATTAGATCAATGTAGTGCATCTTCCCCAGATGAATTTAATGTTGTTAGTACCTGCCTGAAGTAAATTTTGTAGAACAAAGATGTTTGTTGTGCTTTGGAAGTAAAGTTGTTTCAGCCTTGGGCTGAAAATTTTGCGTTTTTGTTAAAATGTTACTAAGCAAACCTTTCTTTGTAAGGGTGATTAAAAAGTAATTTGGGTGTTCTGCTGTGTATATAATAATTCTGTAAGGTCATTGTGAAGTGTGTTGTGAAGGATAACTTTTTCTTCCTCCCACAAGGACCAGGCTGAACTATATCACTTTGTTGTTTTCGTGTTTGTAGAGAGAACTTGATTCAATAGAATTCCTTTCTGGAATTGTTTTCCATTTCAGTTGTTTTCAGACAGCCCTTACAGGCTTATGAATTATTTTCTGAGTATGCAGAATAAAAGTATTTAAAATATTAATATTTAAGATCATTGTATGAAATGAAATCTTGACCCATTCTGTACTTTGCTGTGAAATCCTTTGTTGTAAATAACCTAGGGATATGAATCTTCTATGAAGGGTAGAAAGGTATTGCATAGTAATTTGGAGGTTTTCAAAGAAAGGAGATTCTCTCCTCCCATTAGACATCTAATTCTCTTTGTTGCAATTGCCTTAAAAATCCCAAACAAAATGAATTCTGTGAACCTAAGGAATCAATTTTTATTTTTTTTATTTAGCCTCTCCTAAATTGTTGCTGAATAACAGCAAACATTTATTATACAGTTAATAAGTATTGATAGAACTAATCTACGTCTTTCTGTTCTGGTACCATCTATATTTTTCTTTCTTGTTTATTCATTTGAGTTAAGAGGGTTGTTGTCTTTGTTTTGATGTGTGACGTGGGTTTCACTGAGCTGGGCCCCATTCTAAATTGCATCTGAATAAATATTGATCTCAATTCTTAAGTTAGAGTTTAATGTAACAATACTTTTTTATTTCAAACCAAATGAGAGCATACTCCTCTTCTGAATATTTCAATTATTGTACCATTGTTCACCAACAAATAAATATAACCTCATTGTATACCTGAATTACATTTACTTGTCTAAATAACTACATTTCTGTAAATAATACTCTTGTATCTTGTTGACTTTCAGTATGTATTATCTACATAATTTGTAATTGTATTCTCAGTATGAGCGAATGCCACAAATAAATATATGTAGTAAATATGTTTGGGTTTATTATTACATTAGTGCAGCAGTAACAGTGCTACCCCATTTTACTGAGTTCATTTGTTGTGCATAATGAGCATTTCAGAAGTGGGAAGGTTCCCTCCATGAGAAAAGGCAACCACTCAGTTGCTATAAATGAGGTTTTAGGGCATGGTTTCTTTAGATTTGCCTGTTTTATTTTTGGTATTGTTACAGTATTGAAGTTGCTGTCTGGCTGTCTCTCTTATATGAGATTTCAGGCATTGAACATGTGATCTAGAGGCCTTTCAAAATTTAAGATTACCTATGAGGAGGTACAAAACATAACCAAGAAAACCAAGCTTGAGCCTTAAGTAGCCTTTCCAACTTCACTGTATTCATAAGCATACAAACAGGAGCTGCAAATTGCAAAGTTTGAAAAACTGTGTGTTTCAAATTAAGATATGTCACTTTTTAAACCAAAAAGAAGCTTCACTGTGTATTGGCTGCTGCTCTTTGAAATAAGGACATGATAAACGCCTGAGTAGAAGGGGTTTGTTCTGTATATACCTCTGTTATTGAGAAAGGTCAGCTGTGCCTTTCAATATATCTCCACTAATGTCTTCCTTTTCCAAGGTTGATTCTAAGGAATGAATTTACCTCCTGTACCCTGGATTTCAATAAGTACAATCCATCTTTCTTACAGGAACAGAAAGATGATTTCAGCTTACTTTGTCTTGAGACTGTTGCCATAGGGAGTTTCACTGTTTCAGCAGAATGACATAGATCACAGATTGTCTTCAGGTAAATAAGATTTCTTTATTATTGTAGTGGTGTCTCGATACCTTAATCTAGGGACTCACTTTTGTGCCAGGCAACACAAAGTGCAGCTGAAGTACTTAAACATGATTGAGATAACAGGTGCATCACACTACCCTGCAAGGGCAGGTTCAGAATTATCTTCCTTTCACCAGAAATTAATTTCATAATGTTAATTATGAGATTAGGCACGTTTCAAATCCAAGGCAGATTGTTGTCTCAAGCTGTTCTTAGACTAATGAGCCGAAATGGAATAAGGAATTGAGAAAGAAAACAATCATGGAGATATGAAGTGATTTGTTTTTCCAGTGACATGAAACAACTTGGTGGACAAGATAGTGCAAGGTAAACTGGAGTGTAAAAAGGATGCCCATGGGCTACTCTGTAGTGGGCTGTCCTTGTGCTCACATTTATTAGATATCAAGATCACACCTGTCGTACTCATAAGAACTTGTTCATGTACCATATCTTCGTCTTCAAGGGCTCTGTTTTCACTCATATTGGTAATTTGCTTTGTAGAAGAGGATGATCTGTTGGGTGATTGCCATGGGTAGGTATTGCTTCTGTTATTTCATTTTGTACAACAGGTATTTCATGATAAGACATGATCTGGCACTGTGAGGTGTGTCATCATGAAAAGCTCCTGGGAGAAAATGTGGTTTCTCTTTGAAATATTTAAACAGGAGATCTAGGTAGTTTCTGGGTCTGCAACTGATTGGGAGTTTGATTTTACCATGAGTTGACTAATCTCTATGTTTTTAATAAGTAAGGAAAAATTATCAACTCCGACGAGTTAGCTGGGTAGCTCTTGTTCTAGTCAAATATGTTTGGTCATAATTACTTGGAAAAATGCAAATTAAGAAATTAGTTCAGAAGTACAATTTGCAAGTGAAAGCTTCCCTGAATACTCAAAAAAAGGGCAATATTGTCTGTTGTCATATTCAGAATTTTCAAAAGTCTACCATATATTTAAACGTTACCCAAAGTTGACTTCTAACAGAATTGCTTTCTCAGCTGATACACAAATTAACTTTTTTCTGAAGTTGTTCCTGCTTCTGAAGCCAAATCTGTGTTAAATTCATATTTGAATTGATGGTTAAAATAAGTGTGAGTTGTGAGAATTAGGTCAGAGTGCTTTTCCTTCATTCAGTGTTCTTTTTTTGCATTTCAGCATTAATTCTTGTAGATTGGTTACTTGCAATGCACTTTGTAAAATTTCCTCAGTGATCCAAAATGTTACAAAAAATGTTGTTGCCAGTTGTTCCTACATTTCTCAGCTGTGGTGTTGGGGCTTTCTAGAAGAATTCAAATGTCATTGCACAGTTTCATGGCCTGCAGTTCTCTGTGAACTCTCTAAGTGCTGAAATACTGCTGAGTCATGAATCTCAGTTCTGTGTTAATATTATGAAATTAATTTCTGGTAGCAGCAGAGAGAATTCTGTGCCTGCACTTGCAGGGTAGTATGATGCACCTGTTATCTCAATGATATTTAAGTACTTCAGCTAAATTTTGTGTTGCCTGGCATCTTTTGCACTGCTCTTACAAATGCTTCAAAGGGAGAATGCCTTTAAAACATACAGCATTAGGAAATGAATGCAACAAATTGGTAGTTCTTTGCTATTTATTGCAGGAAAGTGAGGTGTTCCTAGGGTCACACTATCAGAGAAATCTGAGATGAATCACATCTATCAGAGTCTCACTATCAGAGAAATCTGTCCTACTGACAGTGATCTGGTGTGTCTGTGCTCTTACACAAAGCTGAGTGAATGCTCTGATACTGCAGCTGAAGCAGTCTGCGTCTGCAGGACCCTGAGAAATGCGTCTCTGCTGTAGGCATTTATGGTTTGTAAATTATTGTTGTAGCTAAGCACTGAGCAACCAATATTTCCTAATGACTATGATGAGACAAAACCGTCATTCTTCATTAATGCCAAGGGAATCTACTGGAAATTGCCATAACTAAAAAACAACATTGAAATTTTCTTCTGAAGTCAAAGTGTGAACAAGCCACAACCGTGGCTCCAAGTGACACATTCTTTCCATTTGTGATTTTAAACTACCTTCTGGGTAAGAAGACATTTGGAACAGAATTTGTTGTGTGCTATGTATGGTGTGCAGAAAATAGGAGGGAAATGAATGCAGTGAGCCAAGGCAGAAGCACGGCAGGCAGAGCAGTGTGATACCTTCATGAATCACTGCTCAAAGGCCAATCCCAGTGCTTGTGAGAAGTGCAAGGAGGGACCAGTAATAGCTTCCTAGGAGGAGAAAGATTTCACTGGCTTGTGATTACACCATCTCACGGGGGTGGCCATGCAGCCCTGCAACCTGAGCTGGCCCTTCTTGACTTTCAGTGTCCAGAGCGCTGCTATTTCAGACAACTGCGTGTTTGAATGTGTACCTACATTAACAGCTGCTCTTGGGGAAGTCAGACTGGTTCCTCTTACACAAGAATCCTGATGCACATAGGTTAGCAGAAGAAGTTTTACCAAATGTGAACAGAAGTTCTTTGTAAGACATTAAATATTTCTGGTCTATTAAGTTATGTTTATCTAAATATCAGAAGGCAGGAATCCAGAGGAAGGATCAAGTATATGCAATGACATTTTATTTTCCTTTGCCAAAGAAAAGAAGAGCAGACAACATTCTCTTAATGCAAATCAAAAAAAAAAAAAAAAAAAAACATAGCAAATTTGTTTTGCACTGTAGCATATGAATTCCTTAATGAGCCAAATTCCTTAATAATAATTTCAAATAATGCACTTTCTGGCAGGTAAGTTTTCTAAAAGAAAAGCTGACTTAGGCTTGCAGTGGTGCGAAGGCTGTAATGTTTAAAGGTTGTGCTGTCATAATGAAGTGTGCATACTGAAACAAAACTAGTTAATGGAGTGGATTTTAGCTAGGACATAAGAATTGAAATGCCATATGCTTGTCCTCATATTGTTGTCTTACTGCAGGCTGAACATCTGGCTTGGTTCGTTTTGGTACAGATATTTTCAGACAAAAATGAAGTATGTAGATATTAGTACATTTAAACTGGCAAGCACAGTTTCTGTAGTGGACATAAAGAATAACGGAGTATCCCACTGAAAGTCATGGTAGCTTGTATGTGAAGTGGGCAATCCTGCCAGACATTTTCCTTACAGAACTGTTGGTTTTCCCATTTATGGTACTGGTTTGAATCCTCATGTCAGTCAGTGGTGAATATGGGGCTTGAACTGAAGGCTCTTTTCAAAAATTTTAATTATAACAGAAGTCAAAGCTTTATTTTAAAGTTGAAGAACATTTTTTTAAAATCTAATGTTTACTAGAATTACAGCCTGCAAATGTGCACAGGTAATGAGCATGTGCTTACTCTATACATTCCTACGCCAAAAGGAGGTTTAGGAATAGCAAAGAAGGCCTCCAGTGAGATCAGTTTGAAGTAAGTCTGATTTAAGGAATTCTGATGTTCGTTGTTTGTGAGGAAATGGAGTCAGTGCTGTGTAGTCTGCTCTCTCTGCATGGCCACTTAGCAAGCATATATGAGAATCACTGGTGCACAGGACAGATCATATTTTCTTCATAAAAAAATATTTCATGCCAGTAATTTCCCTTGGTTTGGGCTTTTTTTTTTTTTTTTTTAATAGAAAAGTATTAGGATCTGAGTTTCAGTGTGACCTTTTGGTGCATGAAGGAAGAATGCTGAAAAGCAATGGATCAAAAAGAGTAAGGAGAAAGATCCAGAGAGAGATTAGCAACTTCCTTAGAAACTGCAGATGTTTCTGAGGAAAACTGGGCAGACACAGACATGCTTCTGGCAAAAAGAAGAGTTTGGGGAAAATCTTTTCATTTTCATGCTTCCAGTTACAGATATCTAAGTGTAATTTTACCAGTGCTCTCAAAGTGAGCAAAACATTCCTAGTTTTGTAACAAGAAACGTAAGCAGAATTGGAATTTTTCCTTTTGACCAAAACTAACAAGATTCTTATTGTGAATTTTATTTGTACCATCATTTAAGATGTTTCTGTATACTGGGACTCAGAAGGCTGTGTTTCTGAAACAGTAATGCATAGTAGAAGTAGTGTCTGGTTCTGACTTAACTTCATGCAGAGTAAGTTTAGAATGTCAGGTTCTAAATTAAGTATCAGAATATGTGATTTCCCCATCTATTTTTTGCATGTGAGTATAGGATCAGGAGCTTGACTTTACCCAAAGCTGAGTTCAAACAGGGCCCTTCAATTCTGTAATCTCTACTTTCTGAGGGTTTTTTGTTGATACTTTGTCACTTGACCCTCAGTCCCTACCTCTCAGTCCACAAGAAGGATTATTACAGGTAATTAAATGTTAATCTGCCATCAATAGGTTGGGATTTGTCCCATGTCATAAGGTGCATATGCATAAATGTGATGCAGTCGGAAAAGGATACACAGAGCAGGCAGTTTGCAGCTTTACAAGTCCTGGCTGGTTATTCAGGGACTATGTCAGGTTGGGAACCTCCCTTTAGTTTACCTATAAAAGGAAATAAACCTTTTATGGGTGGAGACTCTTAATGGAATGGAAATGAATTCTTTATTACTGCTCCAGAGTCAGATTCCAGATGGTCTGGTTATAGTATTGTCACGCAGTCAGCACTTCCTTTCACACTTACCTTGGTTAATGTCTGACAAAAAGTCTTTGAAATTGCAGGGTCAGTTCCATTTGATTTGCTTAGTTTTTTGAAAATACTTAATCTTTAAGAGGATTAAATTAATATTTAAATTGTTAGCTTGCTTAAAACAGGTTTGTTTTTCATAAATGTTCCAGTACGTACAGATAGGTCCAACTCTGAGGAGGCTTACATAATTTAGAGCAGTAGCACAGAAATAGTCTTCAAGGAGCTGAAATAACAGTATCACTGCTGGTTTCTTACAGTCTCGTGGCTGCCAAGATCTGTGTGCAAGGGAACACTTCTGGCTTCTCTGAACTTTAAAGCTACCTTGGGGTAAATCTCCATAAACTTCATTTGAAATCTCAGACACATAATTAGATTTTCTTTGTATTGGATATCTCATGACATAAAGCTGTTGTGTCTACTTTCAGTTTTGTTAAAAATGCTGTCAGAACAATTTTCTTAGTGTTATTCTAATGCTCCTGTTCCTGGCTAATGTACTGGTGAGGTATGACAACCTAAACAGGAGCTGACTTGTGTTTTTTGAATAGCAGAAAACATTTATTTTTTAGAATTAATGCTTACTTTATCTGTACCTTTTGTTCCTTTTGATTCCTCTTGTCCTTTAAGAGTTTCTTGGAAATATGCATTCCACAGTTAGTCATCATGACCTGCTGGACTAAGCAAAAGGCAGATTTGGGAGTTATAAATCCAAGGACCCACTAGCTGTGTGGCCTTAAAAAACTTACTTAATCTCTGCTTCCCTGCCAGTAAAATCAGTATAACTTACCAATCTTTGAGTGATGTTGTCATTAATATGCATAAAAAGCCTTTAAAATTAACTACTGGTACGGATAGCCTGTAGGGTTTTTTACTCAAAGTAATTGAATTCACTTTACCTGATATATTCATGAGAAAGGAACATACATTCCTTGATATGTCAATTAATAATCACGTTGTTAACTATTATTTCTTTAGCAATTCTAGGCATGCATGAATTGCAGACCAAAGCTCTGATCTTACATCATCACTCTCCAGCTGAGACTCCTGTGAGCCACCAGTGTGTGAAGTCTCATTGATTTCAGTGGCTGTGGGCAAAACCACTTCTGTCCAGAGATGATTTACGTCCAGAATCATGACCAAGTATGGAGGGCCTGCCTATTTTCAGCTAGACATAATGGAAATGGAAGAAGACTAAAACAGAGAAGCTGACCCAGGTGTTTGCCATTTCCCAAAGTTTTTAAGAAACCCATTTCCTGTGTCACTGCCTCTGGCTGAGGTTCAGTGCAGGCAGAGTAGGAAGGATTGTGAACAAGGCATTTCCCTTTCTTCTTTCTGGTGGATGTTGGGGCTCTCACATTTCCCTCTTGAGCAGGGGATCAGTTTTCATTCTGGAAACAAGTTTGGCAGTAAGAGGATGTATGAACTATGGAATCAGAGCTTTGGAAGGTCTTCAGTGACATTTCTCCATTCTTAGCACATCATTTAATGACAGCACTTGATGGCCAGGCCCTAAATCTAGCACCCAGTCTCAGAAGTCAGGCCAGACATCGCATGTTTGTGTGCAGGAAGCTGAGAGACTGCTCTCCAGCCGTGTCTTGGACTAGCCGTGGAGCTACTTTGCACAGATTTCTCCAGTTCCACAGTGGCACTAACTTTCACAGGGTGAAGATGAGTTTTTTAAAAGGAGCTTTCTACTTTCCCACAGCATTTCCAAGTCTCATCTGTTTTGCTCACTGAGTTCCTGGTCTAGGCACACACACAGGATCATATCTTAAAGGTCTTATTCAGCTCTTGGACAGCCCTTGCCAGCTCTTGGTCCTGTGGAGTAGGTCAGGGGCAAAACTCCTTACAGTATTAGAGGAGGCAAGTCGTCTGTTCTCAGTGTGACGGGCTAAACTTGTCTTCTGATATCTGGAAGGAAGAAGTTTCAGAAATTTGAAGGGGAAAAATAAAAGTAAAAGCATTCAAGGATCCACTGAAAGGCAGGAGGGAGGAGTAGTGAAGGGAAGTCGGGGTACTGAGAGCAAACATTATGAGGCTTTATTTTGACAGCAGAACTCAATTACTTTCACCACCACCGCGCAGTGTCAGACTGTGGGAACAAAACACTAGTGTTCAGGCTGCTGCATTATGAAAAGCTGCCTAGAAATGTCACCCTAATTTTGGAGGGGCTCTTAATGCAACATAGCTAACTTATGTCAGAGACACCTGTCTGGTATGGAAGTAGCCAGACTAAAAAGCATTCCTAGGGCTACAAGAGGTGTAAATTACACAGTGTTGGAGTTCCTGTGTAAGCTGTCTTCTTTCTATTTTCTGTTGTGGTGTGATTTATAAAATGTCCTTTACCACGTATTTTATTGCACTAGGCTGAGGCAAGATCAAGTGTGAACGTCTCTCAGTAGATATTCATGTCTAAGCCTGTATTGGCCACATTGGCCACTAAGAGATTTGTCACTTACATTGATCCTTAAATTTAAACAGAGTAGTAATTCTGATTTTCCCTCTGCAATCAAAGCTCCTGCATTCCTTAGAGTAGTTGAATCCTTTGCATTCCCTTACTTGACTGCTTGCTCATCTCTCATGAGGATAAACACAGTTTAAGGGAATTTCCCAAGTGGAAACTCCCCGTTCTTTATGAGAACACTGGGTGCAGCATTAGCTGTGTGCAACAGCCACTTCACTTTACTTTTGGTCCAGTTTCATTTGCATTAGCTGCATTGTCTGTCTTGTGGGGGGAGGGGGAGAAGGAGGGGAAAGGTGACAAAAGAATTTACTGACCCCTTATTAGTTGTCCAGATTCCAATCTCACTTTCTGCACTTCAGAGTAAATTCAGAGTAAATTCACTGAAGCAATTCTATTAGTCCAGCTTTCAACTGTGGAATTGCCCATCTTATTGTCTTGAGGTTCATTGTACCTAGAAATATCCAGTAGAGATTGACAAAATTCTCTAATAAACCAAAATGTCTCTTTCCAGCTGTGTGAATTGCCGGCAACTCTGCAACCATTCAAAGCCCGGAAAAGTTTTTTGGATAAGGGCAGCTTGTCCATTCATCAGAGATGCTGCCATGCCTCAGCAGGGCACCTAACTTAGGACAAGTAGCTTATGCAATAGACTTTGTCTTAGCAGTTCAGTGAATGTAAATATCTGATCATAATTTATGATAGAAACACAAAAGGGAGGGAATATGGATTGGCAGTTACTCTGGGAATGGGGAAAGAGATGGGGAAGCAGAGGTACATTGCTTAAATGCTCTGACTGACAGACTCCAAGCATCATTAAAACCCTGTGCAAATTGTAGATTTCTCTTCTAAAGACATAATTAATTATTTTCCATTGCCAAATAATCTTCAAGGAATTGCTACAATTTATAAACAAAAAAATTTATTTGCTATTACAAATCACCAGCTTAGGCAGATTTTAGTCTGGATGTTCCCTCGACATGCTGCTGCACTATCCAGACTGAAGACACACTCCTTCTATTCCGCCAAAGCTGGAGTGTTGTTTTGTTGAGTTTTTAATGAACTAGCTCTAAGATGCTTGCCTGCTTTCATGAATCTACATGACAGAGTCAATCCTTTGGCTGAACTGTACTGATGAGCAGGCTGACGCTTTCTGAAAACTTGCTCACTTTAGGTCCGTCCTACACTCTAAGCTTAAGGTTTAGAGGATGTATTTTTATATCCAAGTTATTTTAGGCCTCTCCTAGGCAATATTAAGATAAATAGCTATAATAATTGCAAAGTGCGAGCCTCTAGCCTGTTCTCTCAATCCCTGCAGATGCAACAATGCTTGTAGTGGTAAAAAATGCTTGTAAAACCAAGAGGTGTAATTCTTAATGCATGGAACTTGACTGCTCAGTATCAAGTGGTGAATCTGTCTAAATCAAATTTTGATTAAATGCTTCGGCTCTTCTTCCATCATCTTTAAACTCTGAATGCATTTTCTTTGTAGTGGGGGAAAAAATAAAAGATAACTTAGAGTTTTAATACTGAGGTGCTTTGAAGACCAAGTCCTGAAAGCAGGGAAATTATTCTGAATAGCATATTGGAAAGCAAATGAAGGTACAGCCAGCTCTCCATAGGAAAGGTAGAGTTGGTTAGGCATTTCAGCCAAGTAGAAAACAGAAAGTCGAAATGAACTAGACTAGATTTGTCTTTCTCTGTTGAGAGTGACTTAGACCGAATAAAGAGCTATGCAATTCAGGCAAGGCAAACTACTGTCTCACTGGGAATAATGAGGTATAATTCTTTTTAAAATAAAATTAGAATTCAGTTCTGTAGTTCACTCACAGCATTTTCATGGCACTCTGCCTCATGAGTTTTCAGTGGCTTTGTCTTTATCTTCCATGTTTATTCATTATTTATATTACACTGAAGGTCTTTTTTGAGAGAAAGCGGTATTATCTTGCCATGATTACTTCCTGGGTATTAAAAATGGAAATCATAAATTCTAAGCTGTTTTTTTTTTAATTTATGTATCAAGTATCTTTTTTTTCCACTGTGCTAACAATGAAGGACAGAGTCCAGCACAGCATACTTTATAACTCATAGGCAGTGTAGTTCCAGAAAGGCTGATGTGCATAAGATTATCATCATGAAAGACTTCCAGAGACCTTGCAGGTAGGTACTGAATCCTTGAGAAGAACTGGCACCCATTCAGGCTTTATGGACAAGCACCAGATTCCTTTGTCAGTGGATGCATGCAATGTTCTTATAGAGCTGTGTAGCATAATTGTTATGGGTCAAAGCAATTCTCTTTGAGCTTTGGATTCTAAAATAAAGAATAGTAAAAATTCCTGTAGCCTGAAATCAGGAACAGCAGAACTGGGTTCTGCTGATGGCTGGTAGCACACTGTCAGCCCCAGCAAGATCTGCCACTTGTTTCCTGAGCTGCTTGGATAGCTGGACTCACCTGAAAACTTTCAGTTGTTCTGATATCTGAGTGCAAGACTGCTCAGTGGTGATTATCACCATATAACAAACCTGATATCCTGCATTCCAATTTCATCCCTAATAATGTCCAGCCATCAGGTACATGGTCTTGCTATGAGGATAGTCCTCACAGAGCAAGAGCATGGTAAGGCATGTCTCTCTTGGGTCTCTGCATCCCAATGTATGCTGAAAACTCAATGACAAAAGGAAGAAACTATTTTCCTTCCTAAGATACACCCATTTGAACTTACAGCGAAGCCAAATTTTACAAAGCTTTCCTTCTAAATGGGCTCTTATGAGTAGCCACATCCCCATCATCTTTCAGTGCATTCCAGTAATGCCATAAGCACTGTGCCCAACATGTGTCTAGGGGAGTTTGTTCTCTCGCCGTTGCCTTATGTCCATGCTTTCCAACTTAACTTTTCAACAAAAAAGCGCCAGTCTCTAGTTCTGCTTCCTACTATTTTTGGTCAAACTTCCCTTCCTTAGATAATGCCCATCTTCATCCAGATATCCAAAACAACATAGCAGGGTACTGAGTAGCTTCAGCAGTTGCGGTTGCTGTGTGGAAAATAGAGACTGTTTTCCTCGAAATAGCTCTTCTGTGAACTTGTGTTATTTCCTTTTCCTGCCTTCCAAGACTTTTAATAGTTCCCTAATTTTGGTTGTTGGAAAGCTGTCGCTTTTCCATTGCCTAAACAGAAGCAAACCAGAGATTTGAGTATGCATGACCATCTCACAACCAGTGCCTGCTGTAAGCACACAGTTCTGGGATGGCTCTTTGGATGGTGAGAATTGGTCCTGACAGGCCGTGATAATGGTCAAGTTGCATCCACTCCACTGTGTTGACCCATGCAGCAAGTGAGCTTTTTAATGTGTGTCTGTAGTGATGTGCAGGGCTTTCCACCATCCAAACCTGCCTCAAATGCCCACAGCAAGTCCTCTAGCACAAAAACCTGTTCTTCAGAAGTGGATGTTTTATCTGTGGAAGAAAACTAACAGTGTCACCAGAAGGCTTGCCTGCCTGCCTTTTTGGCACAGTAAAGAGTCCTGAAATTTCTTAGCAAGTTTTCATTTTCTTTGCAAAAAGCCTTCCCTTTTCCAGTGCAATCTTTCCATTCCCCCTGCTGTCCCATTCAATGTTAAGAATGAATCATGGTTGTAAAGTAAATTCATCATCTGTTCTAATGGAGTTCAGAGTTTCTCAGCGCTGTAACTAAAACTAATTTTTTGCTGTTGCAAGGATGGTCTGGCCTAATGTGAGAAGGGAAGAGACAGATTGGGGTAGTCCTGAATGTACTTCTGCCATTGCCAAAGCCACCGTAAGAGGGGAAGATAGTGACTGCTGCTGGGTGGGCTGTCTTCATGAACCACAGGTAGCACAGAAAGAAAAAACAGGCAAATGGAGAGACACCTGAATAACCACACAATCCACTACAGTAGGCAGAAGTTCTGTGGAAAATGAGTGCATTAAGAGTATTGGTCACCATAGTTGCAGTTAGTGAGGTTCATTAGGAATTATCACTCACAGTTATTCCTGCAGTATCTTTTGACAACAGGATTTCCAAGTATGCTATTAGGAAAACAAACAAATAAGCAAACGAACACCACCACCCTCAAAAACAAACAAAAACCCCCTACTAACACACCCACTCGCCCTCGAATATTTAAAAGCTTTTAAGCCCCCAATCAACACTTCCCACTTGGTAAAAATATAAATAAAATTGTATAAACAAAACCTCAGTTAATTTGCAAAGTCAAGCACTCAGAAAATGTAACAAATATATTTCTGTCCAAATTTACTGTAGTGGCTTTTTTTCACACAGGGGCTGCAATTCTCAAACATCTTACAAACACCCAAAATTATATCTCTGTAAAAAGGTCAGATATGGACTGGGGACATAGCAATACAGTGGATGGAAAATTGTCTGGACTGCCTGATTCAAAAGGTTGGAATCAGCGCTACAAAATCCATCTTGTGGCAGGTGTCCCCCTGAGACTGGTACTGGAGCTAAGATTGTTTAGTGTGTGTATTAACAACTAGAACTTGTGGATAATAAGAGTTGCAGGGATGTGGTTGATATGCTGGAGGGCAGGGCTGCTGTTTACAGGAACCCTGACAGTGGGAGGAATGGACCGACAGGAGCGACATGATAATCAGCAAAGGCAAATGCCAAGTCCTGCACATGGGATAGAATAGCCTTATGCAACATCTCAGTCTGGCCAATTGTCTAAGAAGCAACTTTATAGAAAAGGGCCTGGGTTCCCTGGTGTGCCCCAAGCTGGATGTGTGGCAGCAATATGCCACTGTGGCAAAGACCAACCCTATGCTGGGCTGTGTTAGCAAGAGTGTAGCCAGCAGGTCAAGAGCAGTCATTCCTCTCTGCTGTTCTGCACTGTGAAACCCCAGCTGGAGTACTGTGTTCTTTCTGGGGTTCCCCAGCTGAAGAAGTTCACTGACAGACTGCAGCAAGACCATCAGAGGATCACTCAGATGGTGATGTTTGAAAAGAGGCAGCCAGAGCTGGGTTGATCCAGTCCCTTCATGAGAAGGCCAAGGGAGATTTTTTTGCTCTCCACAACTCAGTAACTGGAGTCAGACTCTCTATATGGTGCACTCTGATAGGATAAAAGGCAATGGGCACAAACTGCAGCAAGGGAAATTCATTCAGATGTTAGGAAAATAATATTCACCATGAGGGTAGTCCAGCAACAGAACAGGCTGCCCAGAGAAGCTGTGTTATTTCCATCCCAGCAGACATTCAGAACTTTACTTACAAGGTACTGAGCCATCTGATCTTGATGGACTAACCTTTAATAGAAAGAGGGACAACATGACTTCCTCTTCCAATCTAAATGGCCTCAATTCTAAGAGGAAGGGCTGCTGAGGGAAAGTTCAGTCCCACTGAAAGCTATTGCTTCTGATATGAAATTTACTGGTTGAGAGGGATGTAAAGTAAAAAGCTCATGCCACCCCACAAAAACAATTTAGATTTTAGAATTTTTCAATTGTTTTAGTAGGTCAACACCAAGGCCTTTCTAAATTTTGGGGTTTGTTTCTCTAAAAGGACAAAAGAGAAGATTAGCTCCTTGTCAGGTAATCAGATAGTAACCTGAAGCTCTTTCATCCAGAAACAGTGCCTTGATCTTCAGGCCAGAAAGTGTTAACCTCCTTCTGCTTTCCCTGACACAGCATATACTCTGTCTGGAATAGTAGCTATGCAAAGGGTGAGACATTTTTACAGGGAAAATAATTTAGTTAGAAATTTCTGACCAGATCTACATAGCCCCTGCAGTGCAGAACCATACAGCAATAGGAACCAAAAGGAAAGAAAAAACTCCCTCCCATTGTAGCCACTGTAATTTCTGAAATGGAAGGAAATTGTGGACACAAAGAATTTAGCCAGTATTTTGAGATTAACACCTGTGAAATGTAAAGTATGTCCCAAGACAGATTATAATCCTAAATGATAGACCTCTTCCTTTGTGTCTCATGCTGTAATGATGAATTTGATCTATGCAGAGACTTCCCACATTAGAAAAAATAAGCAAGAATTACACTTCAGACTTTCAGCTCACGTGGTTGTGAGCGTCTTGTGACTGTGATGCTTTCATGTGTGGCAAGAGGGGCATTGGTAACCAGTTTCAGAGCAGACTTCATTATCAACTACAAGATTAAAAGACTTTCATTGATAAAGATAGTGGCCTTTATCTTCCTTTCTAATTCAGACACTGCAAAGAAATGTAAATCTGTCTTAAATATCACATCAGATCTTTGTTGCCTGCTTCTTTGCCACCTCTTTCACCAGAGATGATTAATTACAGATGGAAAATGCTCCCATCTGTGTGACAGTGTCCTAGACAGCCAACTATGAAGAGGCGAACTTGTGGAAAAACTGTCCCTGGTCATTCTTATTGTCTCTCCTTCAGCTGAATCTGGACTGCATTCAGATGAGTATTTGATATTTCATCTTTCTGTTTTAATCTTCCGTTGAAGTCTTGATCTCTTCTGGGTGGGCTTTGCCTCTGCCTGGGTGACCAGTGCGTACCACAGCAAGTTCCTGGCCCCTGGGCATACTACAATAGAGTAATACTGATCCCCAGCCATCCAGATGTGGGCACAGTCGTACGTACTGTAGATGAAGGTGATAGCAAAATGAGAACCAGGAGGAAGTTATTTGTATGCTGCTGGTAATTACAGGGCATTTGGGGAGAGCATGTGGAGCAGCAAAAGCCATGCTGCCACGCTGTGTGTCAGCTATCAGTGTTATACTACGTCATCTTGAATGTTATGAAGACTGTTTATGCAGTTCACAAATTGCTTGGTGAGTACAGGGAAGGTTATGCTTCATGGATTTGATGGGCAAAAATTGACCATCCTGACTTGTAGCTGGCTTGGGTGAGACCCAAGGATGTTTAAAGCTTCCCTTGGTGGTCACAGGCACCTTTTGGAGTTCCCAAGGAACCTAAGAGAACTTGTCTCCTCACAGCCACCCTGGGAGCCCTAGGGAGTCTTTTGTTACTATATATTTGGCTGGCTTGATTCTGGTTCTGCTCAAACACGGATCCTGGATCCTTGCTTTGATCCCTGGATCCCACTTCCCTTCCTGCCCCAGGCATTTGCATTACCCTAGTGCCTCCCCCCTCCCGCCCCGGGGGTGTGGAGGTGGAGGATGTCCCTGCTAGACTCCTGACGAAGTTTTTCTCAATAAATGCTTCACCACATCCGAGGCAGGATGTATCTCCAGAGAAAAACATCACTTTCCTGAACGGGGCCACTGTGTTCAAGTCAGGCAGGGAAAGTTTTTAAATAGCTTTAGCAAAGCCTGTTTACCAAGTCTGTGAACTCTCAGGCCATGAGAGGGAGCTTTTAAAATGCTCTTCATGTACAGGAAAGCCTTTTGTCTTCCAGAGTTCAATACAGGTCCCTGTCCCAGCCTCACAGTCCCGCTTACCAGCGGGCTCCCATCCTTTGCCCGTCTGCTCTCCTCTCCTGCTGGAAGTGAAGGATGCCAGCAGCGGGCAGTGACGCAGCCGGCCGGGTTTTGAGCCGTTCTTATCTTGTGTTTATACACTCAGCATACAGTGCATGGCCGAAAAAGGGGCCTGCCCAGATCTGCCTGCTATGGCTGGTGACAGAGAATGTGCCGTCTGATGCATTCAGAAGGATGACTGAGTCAAAGGGGTTTCAGTTTCTTTGCATCACTCTGATATGTTCATTTCTTCTTCTCTTTTAATAAACCTTCAGGTTTAGAAAGACACTGTGTGTGAGAGGTTAAGCACAAATTGTCAGGGGGTTGTTAGTTGTTAAACTATTAGCCTTAATAAATAGTTTTATCATGGTAATAAGATCAGTACAATAATTGTATTTCTGGATTACTCAATGTTCAGCATTGGAGAAAGTGATCTTATTAGATGTTTAACTTTTGAAGTTTCAGAATTTCTCATTTCCAGAACAACCCTATCATGTTCTTATACATTTTGTACCTTTAAGCAGATATACCTATATAACTATTTGAGGCCCAGATGGATGGTTTATTCTTCTCAAGCTTTCAGATGGAAATTATCTTGAGCTTTTTAAAATATGCATGAGTGGATTATAACATTTTGATATGTGATCTCGTTTTGGAAGATGAGTTGGAATGCTTTTATCTTTAAGTTTGTAATTTTCTTCACTGTGAAATCTCCCTAGAGGAGATCACAGAATCAGAGAATATTCTGAGTCGGAAGGGACCCTCAACAATCAAGTCCAACTCTTTCAGGAATAGCCCATACTGGGGTTGAACCTGCAACCCTGGCGTTATTAGCACCATGCTCTAACCAAATTCAGGAGGAACTCTCAGGCTTGTATCCACCACAGGCTGTATCCTCTCTCTAACAGGGTCTTGGAACATTTATCTACAAAGTTATCAAAGCTCAGATATCTGACCAGGTTCAATATAGGCAGTCTGTGCTCAGAGACTCCAGCATCCATCCAATGCAACTTGCTTGTCCTTCTTTTGGATCAATAATGACTAATAAGGATGAAAGTAGCACCTCAAACTCCTTCAGTGTTACTATTGATGCTTTCTGACAAGCTGTTGACTGAAAGGAGGGACCCTGCAGGCACTTTCTGTTAAGAAGAAAAAAATAACAATAAACATTTTTTTAAATGCAATCCCTTTCATTTACAAAGCATGTGTAGTAGTCTGTTTCTTTTAGAGCAGAAGAAATCAAAAAGCAGTGACAGCATCTTGGAGCTGGGAACAAAGACATTATCTTTCAGCCAAAAGTCTGTACTAGGGTGGGGGATTTTTCCTGCTGTGAAGACTTCTATGTTTGTCTGCATTTAGTAGCTGACTTCTTTTCTCTGCTGTGTCTGCATGTCTTGAACATTCACACAAACCACCAGAGATAACAAAGGAGCCACTCTGCCTTTGTAGTGAGACAAAATCTTTGTTGTTTGGGTGATTTGGTTCCAGAGGGGAGCCTAAGCCTTCCTGCAATAATGGGAAGTGGCTATGTTCAGCCCCTAGCATTACATATCATCATAATAGCTCTGAAGGTCTAAAGACACAGACAAGGAAAGGACTGTAGGTTTAATTTTTCATGCAACAAATCTATGCACTCCACAGCTATACAGAAGTCTTTGGGTAACTGAGCTTGTATTATAAGTTTGAGACAGAAGCTGCAATTTTCATGGTACTGATTGGGAACAATCACTTTGAGATCAGTTTATTTTTAATGAAATAATTATAGTAGACTAAGGTAATGACACCCATGGACCACAGAGGGTGTTAGCGAGAGGAGAGATGATATACAGCAACATGTAGGAAGCACCTGAGGACTGTTAGGGATTAGCAGGTGAAGGATGTGTGAAACATTGCAGGATGACACGAAGCAAACGTCTCTGCTGATCTGCTGATTTTTTGAAGCTAGTAGAGGTGAATGCTATTTCCTAGGCTTATTTTTGGTTGCTCTTTCTTGAGAACTGGCAAGTAGAGAATAGGCTAGCTGTTTTATGAAAAATGTTCTCTCACGGGAAGCTGGCTTAAAGTTTGTCTTGGAGAGGTCATCCTACTGGGCATTGCTTCTGGGCTTGCTTCCTCAGAGACCACTGCACATCCCAGCTAGTCTTCCTCCCTCAGATTCCACACTGGGGAAAGTAGTAATAAAAATTCCAAAGTACAGTCATGTGAATTTTCTTGTGATTTTAATACTTTTTTCTTGTCATCTTGTCTTCCCTGATAAACTTATCCAGCCATCCCCATGTAATTTTGAGTATCTTTTCTGACACAAGAGAAAACACACAACCTTTCAGATTAGTTCAGCTGTGAGAGGGCGTGTGTGTGGTTATGGAGGGTGTGGTGCATGTGTATGATTATTAAAATCAGATAACTTGGGAAAACTAATTACAATTTTTAACTGTTGTTGCAATCTCTTCCGTGGAAGAGAAGTTTTCACAGGAATATTTCTTGCATTAGAGGTGAAATCAGATCCCCATCCCGCACTTGCTGTGTTTGGAGTGTTGCCAAAAAGCTCTTCTAAAAAGGCATTCCTACTGGAATATGTCATGGACTATTCTTGCTCCCAGCTCAAATGGGGAACCGGAATGCAGACCTCCCAGTCACACACAGGAATGGTGGCATTCGGGAGGCTCACGTTGCAATCTAGAGAAAATAAGCATCAGGGCAGAGGCAATACCATATTAAAATGACAGGGAGAAATAAATAGCCCTACAAACCTGCATTTAACACTGGCCAGGGCTTAAGTCAGTGTAACAATTAGCTGGGATTTACACATACATACATACAGTAAAAAGCTGTTCTAGTGCTTTTAAAGGCAGTATCTCCAAAACAGAATGAGCTGCTTGAAGAGTACAGTGAAACGCAAGAACAGAAGGAAACAACTGAAAAAGGTGAGAATCAGATAATGGAAAACTCTGTAAGGCAGAGCACTAGATGCAGAGTCTTCTTCATTATCTTCTGGTTAGCCTATCTTCCTTAGAAGGGACTACTCTTCTGTAAAGAGAAAGAAGTGTAAATACAAATATTCTGAGCTAGAGGTAATTTCATTTTAGGTTCTTTGTTTCCCAGGTATATTTAAAACAAGCAGACCCACCCCTCCAGTAAACTTTCCCTACTTCCTTTGGTGTCACATCAGATTAAACCTGGAATATCTTTTAGAGATCACGTGAAAATGGTTCTATTTTTGCCGGGTAACTGTCATGAATATCAATATGCTGAGTAGAACAGACTGTGACAATAAAAATGTTGATCTCTTTGGCTGCTGAAAGAGTGACATTAAGTGAATCTTGCTGATATTTAATTTGCAAACTGAATTGCACCTATTGAAGGAGGAGGAAAACAGCAATGCTTGTGTTGATGAGAAATTCTGCATTTGAAAACACTCCTTATTAATGATTCAAAACATACAGTTCCTAGGAGCTGTAAACAAGTTCAGTATTCTGCACACTAATCCATAACCATTATCATATGTAGAGAACAAGAAGTTACTCATAAACAGATGTTCCCTCTGCCAAATCCATTCGTTTAATGCACATTTTACTTTCCAAGTCCTAGTTAGCAACTTTCTGAGGTGGGCGGATTACATGAAAGGATGGAAAGGCAGAGATTACTTTGCCTACAAAAGAGCAAGGTCTTCATGGCTGTTCTGGAGTCTTTTCCATCTTGCCTTGCAGTGGAAGAATTGTTCCTCTTGGACTTGCTCTCACTGCCCTGGAGGGCAATCAGCTCTATGTTTCCAGGCACTGTGAGGCACCAGGAGATGCCAAACTTGTTCTGTTACCAGAGAGCTGCGTCATTAAAAGTGCTCTCTGCTCTGACTGGGAATGAAGCCTGGCATTCACAAATGCTTATGCCCAGAGAAGGCAATTATCTTGACATAAGTTATAGGTAAGCTTTCAGGAAAAGGTATGCCAAAAGCAAAGGGTGGAGGAAGAATTACTGCTCAAAGCGTAACTCATTTCTAAGTGACTTCATGTTTCTCAGGGTCTAGTTCAGCCAGGTGTTGAGTACTTTTAAGCCCAGACATCCCACCATCTTTCAGGGCAACCTGTTTCCCTGGTGAAGTACTGTGATGAATTTTTTTTTCCATATATCCAGTTGGAATTTCTCTCCTTTTTCTATGCACATCCAAGAATCATGTAACTCAGTCTTTGCTGTAACTCCCTATAAGGAAGATCTGTGCAGCATAAAGACCTCCCTCAGCCTTTTCTTCTCCAGGTTAAACATACGCAGTTTTTTCTCAGTCCCTCCTGCTGCAGTGAGTGCTGCAGCACTGTGACCATCTTGGTGACCCTCTATTGGACTCTCTCCAATTTGTCAGTGTTTTACTAGGAGCCCCGAACTGGACACAGTAGTCCAAATGCACTCTCATGAGTACTAAACAGAGGGTATCCTTACGTGGATCCTTACAAGGAAAAGGACTGTCATGCATTAAAAACCTGGCCAGGATCTGCTGATCTCTCTCAGAACTCCATCACTGCAATTATGTAAGGGGAGCTTCTCAAGGGTGTTTAAGGAAAGGACAAGAGAAAATGGGCACAAAGTGAAATACAGGAAATTCCATTTAAATAAAGGAAAAAAGGCCTCACTGTGCAAGTGGTGGTTTAATGCTAGAACAGTTTGCTAGAGAGGTTGTGAAGCCTCCATCCTTGGAGATACTCAAAACACAACTGAACACAGCCCTGAGCAACTTGCTGTGCCTGACCTTCCTTTGAGAAGGGGTGGGTTGATGACTATTCTGTGATTCTGTGAACTGCTAAGTGAGATTAAAGATGCTACATGTTTAGGGTGGGTTATAGGATGATCCACATTTGGATCAACAGCATTTGAATCTGTCAACATAAGATTCAGAGACATAAATAAAAGATTGTTAAAAAAAATACCCACAAAAAGATGCTGTTCTGGAGTTGGTGTTGCGTGGCACACAGAACCTACTTCAGATGTTAATGGGAGAGCAGTTCTGTGTAGTCACAATACACTTAGGTCAGTGTTGCAATGGGAGAGAACAATCCAAGCATATTCAGCACATGGATATTCATTTTCAAGAGATGTTTATTAAAATGAGATTAAAAAAAAAAAAAAGAGAGAGGAAAAAAAAAGTGAGAGCAGTCTAAAAGAAGGGAACAGGGAGCCTGGATGCTGTTAAAAAATATTATATTAAAATCCCAGGTAAAAGTTTTGACGCAATTTGAAAAGAAAACACAATGATCCAAAAGGGCCATTTCACAGCTTGATAGGTACATTAGGAATGCTACCACAAGCAATAAGTTAATGTTTAAAAAGTGTGCTTACCCAAATTAGGAGAACAGAAAAGCCATAAAATATGGCAAGTCAACCATATACCAAAAATGAAAGGGCTGAAAAAGAATATAAGATGATCCTTGCAAAGACTGATACTAAATAGTTCTTTATATAGCAAAGGCAGGAAGCCAACTAGTTTGATCACAAACATGTAAAAGGGCACTCGGGGAGGACAAGGAAACAGCAAAAATGCTCAGTGGGTTTTATGTTCCAGTCTTTCCTGATGAACACATAAGGAAGAGCTCCAAACCCAGCATATTCTCCATAGAAATTCAGCATAAGAGCTAGAACAACAGGAAACATCAGACCAAACAGATAAGCTGCAGGTCAGTAAGCCAGCAGGACCAGGCACCATTTACAGGATAGCTCACATGTGAAGCTGCAGAACTGCTGGCCAGGGTGTATAAACCAGGCTGTATAAAACAACTGGTCTCTCTGCTGCAGGAGCGGTGCAGAGTTTCCATTGTAGCTCCCCAGCTAGAGGGGTCTTGTGAAACAACAGGCCAGTGAGTCTGACTTCCATCCCTCCTGCGACAGCAGAGCCTAAAGATCACTGTTCTCATGAGGAAATGAGATGTCAAGGGAAGCAGTCAACACGATTTCTGCAAGGGACAACCTTGCCTCACGAGTCTGCTGGAAGTCCATGGAGGTGGTAACAAGTACATAGAGAAACTGGACTTATTTAGATTTTCAGGTAGCTTTATACAATTTCTCATCAAGAAAGAGGAGCATATGTTGGTGAAGAACTCCAGGAGGACCCAAGGAAGGGGGCAGAAGAGTGACTCATGAGCTTCAGTGTTCACAAAGATGAGTTCTTGGATAAAATAATTTGTAGGATAATCATCATATTTACATGGTTCTGAACTCACTACTGGCAGCTACCACTAAAGAAAATGCTCTTGGAGTCACCATTCTCTTAAAAACTCAGCTTGGTGTGCCATGGTAGCCAGAAAGCCAGGAAAATGGTGAGCATCCTCAGGGAGGCAAGTCCAGCTTGGTGCACTCACACCTGTAGTAGTGTGTGTGGTTCTGGTCTCTGCATGGGAAGAAGGATACAGTGGGTTAGAGAAAGGCATCTGAAAGGGCCAAGGGAAAACAGCTTCCTTAAGAGGAAAGACTGGAAAGCCAGGGTTGTTCACATTAGAGAGGAGATGTCTGAGGCACGATCAAGACCTTTTAATGAAGTTATCATGCAAAGAATAGAGGTGAGTGAGAAAGCTGGTCACCTGGCAGTTAAACAAAAAACATTTGTTATCAGGAAACCAAAGGTTTGGTTGATGGTGTTGGTAGCCCCCCAAAGGAACTTGTTATCACAAACACCAGGATTGTTCCTCTGATCTCATCACACTCTGTGCCCAAGAGGATCTGTAGATGGTTATGCAATGTCCTATGTTCTGCAGGAAGTCAAATTTTTGCTCTGTCACTCTTGAGCCAAGGGCTGATCCAAGCCGTGGGTGTGCAGTGCTGCTGGAGCTTTTACTTGAGAAGAAGCAGAGGTCCTGGGATCAGCAGGGTTGAGGCATTTCCATTAGAGCCAGGCATTTGCTCCATTCTTCTGGCCAACTTATTTTGAGTGTCTTTTTCCATTATATGGTTTGTAGTTGTGTCCCAAAGGAAAATAAATTATGTGTGTGCCCTTTATGCTCTTTATAGTATACTAAAAAAGGGGGAAAGCCCCTTTGTTTCGAATTTCCTTCCAAACAGGATTTTTTTGGTTGTCTTTGTATTTTCTTTCCTTATTTTGTTTGACTGGGTAATGTCATCATTCATCTTTCTTGTTTTTGTGGTAGGACTTCTTAGATAGTTCACAGATGTCCACTGGAAATGAAAAGGTAGCATGCTGAATCCTGAACACAAATAATCTTCATTTGTAACTTGAGCTGTTATTGCTCACAAAAAGAAGACAGACTATTCCACTTGATCTTGCTGCTTTGGTTTCTCTTTCCCTGGAAATTTTAAAAACTCCTCCCAAGACATGTGCAAGCCCAAAATAATGTTTTACAATAACATCACAGCTCAGCTGGTAACCTTCCCCAAAACAAGACTTTCTTCATCCCATAATTTCTTCAGGCCTTTGCTAAATGCAGTGCAACTTTCTAATCAACAAAGATGTCTTTTTTCTTTTCCTTCACTCTTCCCACTTAAAGCAGTTTGTTGTCCTGTTCAAGTATCTATCTATGCTGTTCACTGCAAGAAGCTGGGCTGATTTCTCTGGTTCCCCCTGTCAGCCTACTATTCTCAGGATCCCCTTCATATCTGTTTTTCCACTCAAACTTGTACTTGACCTCCTAGGTGTGACCCTCTCTCAACTTTCCAGGTCTAAACAGAGGAGTTTCTGCCTCATCTGCTCCACATACTAATCATCTTTGGAGATGGACCTTTCCTAATTTTGCATTTTTCTGTTTCAGACAGGACATCCTCTTCTTAGAGGAAAGCCATGATTCTTAAGGCCAACAGTGACAGCCTTATTCCATCTGTTCCTGTAAAATACTATTCCCAGCTATTTCCACTGTGTGTATCATGTCTTTTTCTTCCTGTGTATCATATGTTTTCTTTATAACATGTGGTAAAAAATACTTGGTTGGAATGTAAACTATTCACTGGAGATGATGGCAGACATCCCCATGCCTGCTGTCCCAGTGAGTGTTAGAGTTGGTCGTATTCCTGCAGAGGAGCTGCATGACAGTTCAGCAGAGAAAGGCGGCTGAGCATCAAGCACACCAAGCATCTCTGGAAATCCTATCATGTTGTTTTCATTAGTTTCCAATCTTGGTAAGATGGGATTGGCTGAATGCTCTGAGGGAGTTCAAAATGAGAACAGCTGAATCACAGCAGAGTCATTGGAGAGATCGAAGGCAACTGCAAGCAGAAATCTGCATGAGTCATCCTAAAGAAAGAGGCCAGAGAAAAGGGTGGGTGTGCTTTGTATTAAAGTACATAGCTCTTCTGGGACCATGGACATCTCAGGAGCTTCTGCTTTCCTATTCTGGTGTAAATATAAAGGGAATCTACTATTTTCTATTAATTGCTCTAGATATGGATGGGTTCTGCTGGGAACAAGAGGTACAGCCCAAGCTCTCACACCCATTCTGACCTTGGATCTTCCTGGTTTTCACCTGCTGTGGATCCATGTCAGTGGGGTGGCATCACTCCAGAACAAAGGCTCAGCGCTGAGCAGGGATACAACTGTACTCAGAGACAGTACAGGACCATTTCCTCACCTCTTCTACTGTGCTATTCCAAAAATGTAAAGAAAAGGAGATATTCATCTTGGGCAGAGGCTGAGAGCACAGTAGGGCCATGCCTTGCCCTCATGTTGCCACCATGCACAGTCTTCATTCCCCACCCTGTCTGACCAGGCATGGTTCACATTTCTACACCTCCTATGCTTGCCAGTGCTGGCAGGAAAGGGGAATAACAAGAGCTATTTGACTTGAGAGGTGGATGCATGGATTTTTTTTGTATACTTTTGTGTGGATTGAGGGACTGGCAATGCTACAAAGGGTGTTGGTCTGAATCCCACACAGCAGTGTCTCAGCACCCTCACATTCTGACAGTAGCCCCATGGCCTTTGTAAAACCGTATCATTTAGTCCACAGTAAACACCTGCCTGGTAAATACAGCCCCCAACAAGCCTTAGCTTGAAATCCCTGAAGGAAAATAACTGCCCCATCAATTACATATCCCATGGTAGTTTCTGGAAGGGTGTGTGGTACTCTGCTATCCTCAAACCAAATTATAGTTCCTCCAGCTCATCTCTGGTGGAGATGACTGTGCTGGTGAGACTGCTCCCAAATATCCTTCTGTTGGAATCAGCTGGGTGAGACCATGATGTTTAAATCATCTTCAGCTTGATTATTGGGGTCCTTTTGACCAGGGTAATAGCCCAGATGAATACCTGCCCTAGCAGTCTGCCCGTGCACAGGTGCTGAGCAGCTGAGCGCTCACTCACATGCTCCCTGCTGCTGAGCACTAGGCAGCATATTTGAAGGACTCCTTCACAGTGACCCCAAAAGCTTCCTCTGGCCAGGCTCCTGATGAATTTTCCACTCAGGACACTGTTATTTACAAGGTGTCATGCTTCCACAGCATGGTCCAAGCAAGGATCTCAAAGCTCTGTGTAGATGGAAATCAGTGCCATCTCACAGTGACCTTCCCAGCCTCAGCTTGGAGCCACAGTACCCCCAGCTACTCCCACAGCACACCTCCTCTCTGCCTGGCTTCATCTTCTGGGGTTTCTTGCTTCTGCTGCTTGCTCTTTCTGTTTGTCAGAGGAGGAATGCCCAGTGTGACCATAAACTCTGTGTTCCCCTGTGGTGACCTCCACATTCAACGGAACTAAGTTAGGCTAAAGTTTACAAGAAATATTCTAATTCCGGAGTGTAAAACCATCCTCTTGACAAAGTCTTTCTGTGGCTAAGCATTAAAATGTTTATTCAGACTGGACCAAGGTCTATTTCAAGTCAAAACACCATAGTCAGACATTCCTGCATCCTACAACAACGTTCCCTCAAGCTGCCTGTGACAGGGCAAAGCTGGCTCTTGCTGTGTGGTGGGTGGGAGGATTCTCTCCTGCTCATGCATCGTCTCTTTGTTTCTGAAAAGAGCTGCACAGTCACAGTCAGTGGTGGCTCACTAGCTAAGAAGCATTGCTGCTCTGCATGTCAGTGAGTGCCCAGCACTTTCAGGGAACTGTGAGATGGGCAGTTCCACTTTTAATACTCTGATGTCAAATAAAAATATATATGACCAAACATATGCACCAGGTGCCTTCATCTAAGCATTGGATTTACCTGCATGTTTCCACCAATCTTCAACAGCAAAAAAATTATATCTTGAAAGTTTTCTTCATTTCTAGTTTCTCTGTACCTTAATGTGAAAATCTAGTGTCTGGTGACATATAAGCTATTTTTTTCAGGTTTTGGTGAGTTTGTTTTTGTTTTTAACCGCGTTATCAGATGTCTCCCAGAAAGTTTCTCCTCGCGATCTCATGGTATGAATAAACTTTGGGGTATTATGGCATATATCTTCCCAGATGAGCCCAGGAAATGTAATCGGGTGAACAAAGAGAAGTATAATTACATATTCCTCCTGCACCTTCTGTATATGTAAGTGTTTAATAGGTATGTGACAATACAAGGCTTGCATTGATAAATGTAATTCTCTGCAGAGAGACACTGCAGCGACAGATGAAGTGACATGCATGTGTGTATGTCTACCTGCATATACTGGGCCTTCCTGTTCCACAGTGTGGTGTTACTGACTTGGAAAACTGAATTATAAGAAGAAATTATCACACTTCCTCAAAAATGATGAAATTTTAAGAAGTCAGTTTATAGTGAATTCTTTGTCTTTCAGTCTTCAATCTTCAGGTTCTGCTCTGGGAGATATTTTCAAGCTAAAAAAAAAAAAAAAGCATTGTTGAGATTCCTGTATAATCAAAACAGGGCTTGAAAAGACACCATTTGATATGAGCCACACACTGAAACTGTGAGAGCTGGCAGCAGTGACAGTATTACAATTAAGAATAACATTTTTTCCAGATAGGATAAACAACCATTTGTCACTCCATAAGCTTTGGGATGCGAAAATGGAACTACAACTATTTCCTTTTCTCCTCCAGATGTGGATGATGTTGCTTCATCGTCTGACATTGCAAATATTTAATCATTAAATGAATTAAATGAAATTTAAAATCTCCTCTCTTCCATCTCCCCTCCTCATTCCCCAGTTTTGACAGTTTTGTTGAGTACTGATATAGAAGCATTCCAAGTCCTTTTTACTGATTGGCTGTATTACTTCATATTCAAAATGTGCTATACCAGAAAAGGAAGATCCAAAGAGGATGACAAAGAACTGTGGGATATGTGCAGTTGTTAATATCCATACTGGAAAGATCCAGTCGTAGTTGTGGCAGCACAATTCAGAATTGCAGAGTCTGTAGGACAGAACTAAATTTGCAGCTAAATTGGACACTTGGGTATCTTTTTGTTATGACAGTTGCACCCTGTACAGAAATGTCAATAAAGCTGTTAGCTATTCATTCCATATGTCAGCAAACAGGAGAGGGATGTGTGTGACCACATCCACGGGTGCAGCTGGGAATGCTCACTGCAGCTCTGCAGAGCAGAGGAAACACAGAGAGGATCCCAGCCGGGATTTTCAAATATTCAGAATGCAGTATTCTGGTGCATATTATCCAGGAAGTCTTGTGAGTGCAGGATGTGCAACAACTTTGAACACCTCTGAAAACCCTTCAGCCAAAAGAAGCATGCTAGTAAGTGAAGCACAACTGCAGGGTGCTGGATGGATCACTGTTTTTCTCAGCAAAGTCAAAAAGGGATTTTTAATGACGAAAGATAATTAGCACTCAGGTAATGTCTCTTGCTGCCAAGATGGCATAACAAGGCATCCCCTAAGGGATTTGGAGGAAAATCAACCCCGAAATGGCCAGCAGCACTCTGAAATCTTTCTTCTGCTCTCCTGTGCCTGGCTCTGAGCCACAGAGGGATCTCCCTGGGGAATTTCACCTCTGGGAGTGCCTGTCAGAACTCTGCTTGCTGGTATACTCTGGTAGTGCCTGAGCTTTACACACTGGCAAGTCCTAATCTTTCCAACTGTTTTTCTTCCATTAGTCCAGAATTTGAGTTTTTTTCCCCAGACTGTGCCCTCCAAAGCAATGAGAAGCAGCCTAGATGTGGATGGCCAAGCTAGAAGCCTCTCCCCTTCTCAAAGATAAAGAAAACACACATTCCTTTGCAGTCTCCTTACAAGAGACACACAGGCACCTTCTGCCCACTCCTGTCCTCAACCTGGAAAACAGTGATGCCTGTGTTTGTGGAGAGAAGCGCTGCTGGGCTGTCTTCCCTCTTTCCTCCATCATGGAGATTGTCCTTCCTGGGACCTGAGTTGATGCCTGTGTTAGTCTGCAGTGAAGTGCGTACCAACTACCCAGTCCACCCAAAGGAAGGCTAACTTAAAGGAAGACACTGTATTTAGTTACAGCTCTCAAGAGAACATCACCCTACAGCTACCACTAGGAACAAAGCAATGACTTAGTGGGGGACAAATCATATATCACAAGAAGATGAGATGAAAACTTGTTAGAAACTGCAAAGTGGCATGACTTGAAAAACTGAAGTAAGTGCTGAAGGCCTCAGCTTAATGCTGTGCATTGCAATAGTCTTTTCCCACATCACTGCACACCAAGACCCCTGCACACTGTGATGGGCCATGAATGACAGAAGTGCTGTCATGTCACTCCATGGTCCAAGATCTGGTTCCCTTCCAGCAACCCCAGCACTGCCCTCTGCTCCCACATGAGAAACAGTATCCTGAGGTAAGGACCCCTTCTTTGTCCCCCATATGACATCCCAGTTCTGGGGAAAATGAGGACCAGCCAATGGGATGGGCCTTTTATCCTCCTCTGTTCCTAAAATACTTTATTTATAACCTTAAACAGCCTGGGAACTTGGCATCTCCCCTATTTTTTCATCCTCTGACATCTGCTCTGGCTGCCTGCAGTTTCCAACCTGAGAAGGATGGAAATTTCATGACAGTCGCCCTCCATTTAAGCACACACCTGCCTTGGGGTTGAGTCAACCCTGGTGACATGATTTGCAAAGCAAAGCATTCCTGACCCGAGCTCTTTGTGCTCTGGCCGTGCTGCCTTGCATACTGCCTGTCCCCCCTGCGCTGTGAGAAGAACACTCACATGCATCAGGCGGTCCCCGATGCACAAGCTCAGAAGCACCAGAAAAAGCGTTTGACCTTCATGTGTCAGGTGTGCTAGAAATGGATCAGCATGCGGCAGCAAGAGGCACCTGTGCCTTTTGCACAGGAGAAAAAGGGAACATTGCAAGCCTTTTGATGTGTCTCAGTGAGCAAGCAGCGACATCAACAAAGACAGCAGAAGATTTAAAAAAGCGTGCTTGTAATAGCTGAACACAAAACCATCCAAAAGTGACAATTTTGATAGCTTCAGAGACAATTTGCTTTGTGTTGTGCCTGATTTGCTGTCATTTCACATAACATAAAACTTGAAAATAAGACACCGTCAAAATGTTCTGGAGAGGTAATGGCTGCTTCATTTCCCCAGGGCTAACATCCTGCCTCAGGTGAACTTTCTCCATTCTACAGTCAAAGGAAGGAGGTATCCACAGGCCTCAAGATGGGGATGGTTTATGCTGTATTATTTAGGGCTCCTCTGAGTGGGGGGAAAGACAAGGAGATGGAAACAATCCTCCCCTTTTTCCTGAAATATTTCTGCTTGCCCTCCTACAGTTAAAAATCTCCACTTCCCATCGGCTTTGCTATGACTCTGGTCCAGGGAGACCTCAGCTGTTTAACCAACAAAGTCAAGCAAAGCCAAAACTGAAATGAAGGACTGTGACTAATTAAGATGTTATCTTGTGAGCACATTCAGATGAAAGTTCCTGGGAAGAGAATACAAAAATCCTAAGTAACTGTAAAGTGATTCTTTTCACCAATCTAAAAGCAGAGTACCATGTAATAAGTCACAGCTGTGCATATTTGATCCCCATCTAGCATCAGCTCATGCATTATTTACATCCTTATTACTGGCAGTGGAGTTGGGCAGAAATTATGGGAATATCTGCTACACCTGATGGGAGACAAACATTTTTAATAACTCACACTTGTTGCTGAGCATGGCCCAGAAAGGCAGGGGTGGAGGAGGTGGGAAAGCAACTGAGCTTGGAAAACCTGGAACCTGTTAGAAATCAGATAAAAGGGAAGAGGAAGCATGTTTTGGAGTGTAAGCAGGCACTCGATGGATGCAAGAAACAAAAGAAACTTGCTCACTTTGTCTCTATCCAGAGCTACAGGAAAGAACAGTTGAAGTCAGAAGAGGCACAAGTGGAAAGAATTAGCAGTGCATGAAGCAACAGCATGTTCTCAGAGAGTGAGCTGAAGTCCTTGATAGTAGTGTTCTTTGATTGACACTTGATGACCTATAGTAAAGGTCTGGTGGGTTTCTTGGCCACTAACCCAGGCAGGGATCTGCTCCCTGGCTCGAAGATGTCTAATAGGCACAAAGGGCCTTGGCATGTCCCTAAGAGAGAGGGTGAGGCACACCACACCCTGTGGTGATCAGGCAGCCTCGTGCCATCAGGAGTTCTGGGACAGCTGTCACGTAGCCTGGTTATGGAGAAGACTGGCGACAGCTTTTGTATGGATGACTGCCGTGGAAGTGGATGGATACCACCAATTACACTTCTGCAGAGTGCTAGACAGCTGTTGGCAGCTGAAGTCTTTGCTTTCTTTTCAATGAGGTCAAGAACAAACCCATGAAAAACTGTGTTTTCTGTATCTGAAAACCATTTTGGCACTTTCAGTGCTGTCCCATGGGCACGCTGGAACATATTACTTCTTCTGTCTTTAAACAACCACTCCAAAGTCATTGCTGGATAGCAGGTACAACCTTCCCAGACGGGCTGCTGGGCAGAATGGTTTGGCTCTACCAGGGCCCCATGCTTATCAACAGAGGTATATTCCAGGACCACATCCAGCTGCAGGCAGAAACAGGCAGCAAGCTAACACATAACCTCCCATGTGCCATCTGCTCCAAGAACTGGAATCCAGTCCCAAAGCAGCAGCCCTTCAGTCAGTAAGGTGACTAAACCCAGGTCAGCTGAAGCCACACTCTCTGTTTGAATGAGAAGATCTCCAAGTACAACTTCTCTGATGCATGCAGTAGCACCAGGCAGGATCATCACACACAACATGAAATTAGTCTTTTTCTTGTCCTGAACCCCAGGCCAGAGCCAAGTTTTCAATTGTTTGATCCATGTGGGTCATAAAACAGAAGTACCACATTGCAAAATCTCTGTATGCTGGGCTGGCTGCAGACGTGGAACGTGGGGAGGGAGTCAGCAGCACAAGGCTCGCATCAGGTCAAGTTCCTGTGTGCATGGGAGGTTTAAACTCAAGCACATTACCAGCTGTAGCTGCCCAAGGCAGCCAAGGCTCAAGGACAAACAAAACCTCTGTGGATGAAGGTCACAGGGAAAAAAAAAGGGTTCAGAGCTGTATGAAAGGACCCTGCCCATTTGGAGGATCTCTGAGCAGCAGCCCTCAGGGGAGACATAGCTGCCAGTGTGGATAATTGCCAAGAGGTTTAAAGGGAAAACCCACAGCAGAGCATGACTCTTGATGTTGTCCAGATCAAAGCAGCTTTGTGGTTTAGCAAATGTATCATCATAGGGAGGGAAAAAAATTAATGGGAGCCTCTTCCAGGACAGCTTAGTAGTAAGGGATAACCTGCTTGGTACAGACAACTTGAGTGAGATTTGTATAACCCTCACAAACATCCTGGAAAATTGCCATTGGGCTTGAGAAGAGAGGGTACAGCATGCCCCAGACCAAAGACAAGTTCATGTGCATGGGTTAGGTTTGTAGGCTATAGCACATCACAGCCAGTTCAGCCTCCTTTCCTTCTTCCAGAGTAGCTGAACAATTTTGCCTCGTCTTGCTTCTCCTCTACTGTCTTGTGGTGATTTAGGAAAACGTAAGGGGACATAGCTTTCCAGAAGCTTCTGTTACACAGGACTGTTACAGAGAAAATTCTTATATTCCAGCCCTCCCTCCCTCTCCAAGTTCTTCTGTGCAGGAGTGACGTACAGATGCACCTCAGTATTTGCTGCTTGAAGACAATCCTACACTTGAGACCTTTATCTGACTCACCTGATTTACCCTGACTGGCATGGACTGAGGTAAGCAGTGGGACAAGCCTGATGTAGGGGAATGTTTGTTAGCACATTCCATCCATCCAGTTGTCCACAGACGCCTAAGGTGACCCAGGAAGGCAGACACAAGGACGGGCAGCTCAGGCCTCACCTGTAATTGCTTCCTGTGCAACAAGTTGCAATCATATGAGAGCTACAGACATTAACACTATTGCCCCAGCAGGAAGACAATCAGAACCTCTATGACACAATTTTAGTTCAAATCGTTCCAGGAACCACATGTGGTCTGAGAATCACAATTCATGGACTGAATCCTGAAGGCCTTGCTCAATATTATGCTGGAATTGAAAAGTGTCTGACAAAGCAATGCAGAAGCTTTACCTAGCAAAACACTTTGAGATCAGGAGTCCTGCTTTCCCTCAAAAGGTATCTAGCACCACAAAAGCCTGAAAGCCTGTCTTACTTTATAAAGCACATAAAAGGGATTCTCTGCCCTGAGGAACTGACAGTATAGGAGATGTCAATATGAGGATGGGCAGCCAGTCTTGTAGTGGATTTGACTCCATTAACCTTTGTGTCTTTCAGATTTTGCAATATTTGAAACAAACAAAAAAAATAATGCCAGTGTAGTGAATCCATTTAGAAACCTAAGGTAGCAGACCAATTTTTGCATGTTTACTGGTGAGGCTTAACAAGAGCAATAACTGGGCAGCTTCATTGGAGTTCATGCTCTGGAGTTCATAACGTGATGGCAGGCAATGACCGGGAGTACAATTGTCAGCATTACCAGGAAGATGCAGAGAGAGCTGGGAAAGAACAGGCATCTGATTCCTTGCTTTAAAACAGGTGATTAAACACTGCATGGTGTACTACTCTGTATGTTCTGGTAATGTGTGCTGAACCCAGTGAAGGCAAGGGGTCCTATGGCATTTGGTGCAGACACTCAGCCTACAATAGGCTCCCCCGTTGTTTCTTACAGAACACGGCTAAAGGTCACAAAGAAAGATGTATTTATCATTAGAGCTGAGGCTTTTTCAAGGACTCTCTGTCCTCCCATCCCTGACATACTGAGGTCAAATGAGAACAAAAATCTCACTGATAAGGTTGTCAAAATATGCCAATTGAATGTCAGATATGATTAATAAGGAAGATAATAGTGATATGATAGCTCATGGGGAGGAGACTGCTGAACCAGTTGTACAAATGGAGAGTACATTAAAGCAGGCAGCAGAGACAAAGTCAAATGAAGAAATTAGTTCTTTAATACTGTCCATGCAGCAGACCAGGAATATAGGAAGGAGAGGAAATCCCCACACATACACCATTACAGGATCACAAGAACAACTACAAGGGCCACAGCTTCCCTTTATTAGCACGAGCTGCTGTGGCATACATGCTCCAGGTGACCCAGGAATGGCCACACAGCTCCTGCCACTCAGATTACAGTTGTTTCCAACCCTACATGTTTGCATAAGCAGTTTGCTGGAGGCTGAGGTGGAGGAAGAAGGGAAAGGCTGGGCAGAGTACTTCACTGCTCCAGCAATGAGAGTCAGTGAAAGCCAGGACAGGTTTTACAATGCCCTCTCAGCCACCCCAAGGTACTACTCAGCAGAATCGAGAGGTGATGTAGTCGGGATGTACCTTGGAAGAAAGCAAGGCACAAGGAAGAGCTCTCGCTTTCCTGGATCATGGGTTTTCCTTATGCTGTATCTGAGGCAGTGACCCCACATGAAGCTTCAGGCACGGGCTGCTTCAGCCCAGTCTCATCCTCATATATTGTCTGTGTTCCAGTTTCTTATTGAGGAAAAGTTGGAGAGGGCAGACCCTGGCAGTTCAGCCTGGCACACCTTTGGGTCCTTTGGATATAATGGAGTCCACAGGTACAACCTGCCCCAGGGCACTCACTTGGAGTGTTCTGCCTTTCCCTTCCCAGCCACACCAGCACCCTCCTCGTCCCCAGTACACCTGTGGGTCTCCACTGAGCCAGAGCTCCCACCTTGGCTGAGCTGAGGGAAAAGCAGGAGACAGTAAATGCTCTACACCCGTGGGAGGGTTTCTTGGTCTGCAGGGGGTGAGCAATTGTATTGTGCATCCCTTGTTTTCCTTTTTTATTATTGTTATCATTTACCATTGCTACTGTATTTTACTTTATTTTCAATTCTTAAACTGTTCTTATCTAAGCATAAAAGTTTTACTTTCACTCTCCTCTCCATTCCACTGGAGTCTGGGGTGGGGGAAAGGGGTGCTGAGCAAGCAGCTGTGTGGTGCTTAATTTCCAGCTGGGCTTAAACCACGACAGCCCTTTCTGGTTTCTTACACACTGCTTCTGTGTGAACTGTCAGTGTACCAAGTAGTACTGACACACAGCTCTGGAAAAAACACATGCAGCTGTAACCTACACAAAACAAAACTCCAGACAACTCCTAAGTTGATGGTGAGAGCTGGGGTCATGGCAAGGGATCAGGTTTCTGGCCACCAACAGCACAAGTTTGGGTTAATTTTTATATCAATAAATCTTCCATGAAGTTTAATACTCTTCTTTCATCTTTCTGCCTTCATACTCTACACCAAACATTCTTTACCTACTGGTGACTTACTGCTAGTGAATCATATGAAATAACCATTTTTCTTATGCTGTCACAAAGCCCTATTCTGGGGTAACTGCATGTGTGGAATTTTCCAGGTGGTTGTGATAAGTAGCCCATGTGAACAGAAGAATAAACAGTACGGCTTTTAGATGCTACTCAAATTGCCCTGGATTGTTTCCGCAGCACCTGTACAGGCTCTGCACCGAAGCCCCCGGCTGCCTCCAAGTGAAACAGGGCACTCGATGCTATCAAGACAACCAGATGCTGAGCAGAGAATTTAGAAAGTGTCAGCAAACAATACTGGAGTTGTTGGGATATTTAAAAGTGTCTCGAGCAGCTGTAGCCAGCTAAAGTACATAAAAGGGAATAGCAATTAATTCACAGCAGTCCACACCATTGATCTAACACACACAAACTGGAGAGGCAGATGACTAAATGTCATACTCCTGACTTGTTCCTGAAACCCAGGTAACAGATTTCCAGTTCCTTACCAGACATGGTAAAAAAAAAAAATGTGCAGTGATGTACTGCAGTGGCTGTGGAATCAGATAACTCCAATAGGAGGGGCTGTTTTCTCTTATCCATAGACAAGTGAAATGAAGTACTCTGTATCTGTGAAAGTATATATAAAAAAAAGCCCAGTTTCAAGTCAGTTGCTTCCCTCATTTTCTTGAATATCTTTTAATTTTCACATTTAGCTGAATTATTTCTAATTGGTGGTATGTTATGTAAGTCCCTCTTACCTGAAATCAGATTTTCAGAGGTTCCTTGGTCCACTCCCACTGGTCTTAAAGCCAACAGGAGTTAGGTCGGGAGAACTAGCTCCAGTGCAGACTCTGATCATGAGAACCAGTGTCCAGGCATCGGAAAGGTGCAGGCATGTACATGGGATAACTGTGTACCACCCTCCACACTTCTGCTTTAACAAAAGACATGAAAGGGTGTATAGAGAGGTCAGTCCTGTGTCTAGGCTCAGCAGGGATGCTATGCTTGCTGTATGAACTCAGTGCCCTCACATGATGTGTTGGACAGCGATATATATGCCCAAGCTAGAGAAAAAGGGCTGGAATGGGCTCCTTGGATCATTGAGCTGAGCTCCTGACTGCCACAAACACTGCATCTTAATACCTGGTATGAATTTTCAGACAGGACAAGAGGGGATATACTCACTCCCCTTCCCTTTGCATCCCAGCCCCATGACACCTCATATCACACAGTGGCCAGACTGGTCAGCCCCACTGTGTGTGTAAGCTGGTTTCTCATTGTGCATCGACTTGCCAGAGCCCCTGAGGTTATCACGTGTCCCTGAAAAGCCTTTGAAGGTCCTGGCAGTCGTGTTCTCCAGCCTTAAGCACTAAGCTGCGTAAGGGAAGAAGGCCACGGACCTTATTGCTCCTGCAACCAGGCCTGTCACTCCTGGCCTGCCCCTGACCCCTTCCAAAATCCTCAGTTGCCAGTTTCCTACATTGGACTCCCCACTTCACATCCTAATGCTTCACAGCCTTCTCCATGCCAAGGATTCTGATCTCTCCATCTCCACTTTCCATACAACTGAGCCTCTCAGTCCTTTGGATCCCTGGCTGCTCACATGGTCACCCTGCACGCTCCTTCCCCAGCAATCTTCTGCACTTTTGGACTTCTTCCTTCCCTGTCACCTGGTGAGCATTTGGCTGAAGCACCAACTCCACAGCCCACAGGTGATCTGAAAGAGGCGAGAAGAGAGCAAGAACCTACACTTCCCTCTCTGTATTGTCATATGGGACTGCAAGGTACCAGAAAGGTGCAGGCATGCGGCATCATCCAGATACAACTCACATCTCTTCTACAAATTACAAGTAGGAAAACTTATGGGGTGGTTGTGGGTAGTTTCCAAAAACAGTCTTGGTGCTTTTCATCAGCTGGTACCTCAGGTAGTCCTTAAAGTCTGGAGCTGAGGCAGCACACGGCAGCCTGGGGACTGCTCTGGGTGTGGGCATGAATTCAAAGGTCACAAGAAATGCAGAGGTTCTCGCAGTCACGCACAAAGGCTGTCTGTGCCAGCTGAGCTGGGAACACCTCACGCAGAGCAGACAGCAGAGCCAAATAGCCCATGGAAACAAAATCAGCCCAAAGGCTTGAAAGGAGACAAATTTCTCACAAAACATACTTTTCTTGCAATACTAATAAATTGTGCTTAAGAAATCCACCTCTTCTTTTAGAAAAATTCACCTGACTTGCTCCTTCTCTTGAGAAATGTTTCCGAACCCAAAGTGAGTGCAAACAGATGCAAGTATGTCAGAGGCTGTGAAAGCTGGAGAATCTTTATGGGAAATGGCAGCCCCAAGAAATACGCCCAAGATTGAGTTTGAAACTCAAAGACAATAAGTCTGAACTGAACACTAGGAATGATGTCAAGGGGAATGAATTTCATGACATATCCATACAGCTCACCCGTTCCACAGCTGACAGTGCCCCTGTTACCTTCCCAAGGGCCAGCACCTCTGATTCTCCCTGCCTGGCTGCCAAAACCTCCACTGCTGCTCCCAGGATGCAGCCAGCATTTTTACTTTAGCATTCTATAGTGCAATGACAATGTAATATTTAAGAGGAGTACAAAATTAAATGTGGTCTCAAACTAAGTTTCCTCATGAGCAGTGCCCAAGGTGCATTATTCATTTTCATATTTAATTCATTCCAAAATTCCATTTGTGGATCCTGTGATGTGTGCTGACCTGAGGCAGCACAGAATCTATGTTTTCCACCACAGAATATATGGGGACCCACACCACAGGATGGAGAGAACTTGGAGAGCTCTATTCTACTTCTTGGGCATCTTGAACATAACTACAGGGGCTCATGCCTAGATTCACATGGCTCACTGGCTTAGTCTGTGATCTGCAGTTAAAGGTGGCTTGGTGCTCTCTGGGCTCATTTTCCAGAAGTCCTGAGCACCAAACTCAGCTTCAGGAGCAGAGCTTTGAAATTATAAGTATTATTTGGTGATGGATACTGTGGAAAATTAGGTATATCTCAAATTTTGTCCCCCAAGTTTGTTAATTTTTCATCTTCATCTACCTCAATTTTAGCACATCAAAACTACCTTAATTTAATCTAGCTCAGTTTACCATCAGTGATGGACATCACTCCCACTGAAGAGTGGAAGCAACCGTTTCTTTTCAGTGGCAGTGTTTGAACAGCATGCAGTAAATAGGATGTGAATTCACATGTGGAATAGTCAGGGGAAAACCAATTTTGCCTCATTGCTCAATAAATTAGAACTGCACATTTCAGACACTGAATAAGGCAATGAAAAAGGAAAAAGCAGAATATGTGATCAGGTAACAAGTAGTATGCAAAGGGGACTGAATTAAAGCAACAAAGGACTCTCTAGTCCTAGTCTTTCCTATCTCTGGCTGCTTGATTTTGCAGCCTTAGTGTTCTTTGAACACAGATTTTGGGTTATAAATTAATATTTGTGTGTAATTCCGTGATTTAAATTACAGGAATACTCTCATTTCCCCCTCAAGACAAGATGCACCAGTACAGGCACAGCATCTGATCCACCAAGCTTACAATCTAAAGAGACTAGTATAGAAGGAAGGGAGTAAAGGAGAAATAAAAGGACCTTAAACACATATGGTTGTGTATATATATATACACACACACATACACAAGACTGCATCTCTATGCTACATATGTACTGATTTAAACACTCAGCATTTTTAATATATGCATATGCATGGAGTATCTGTGGAACTACATACATAAATATATATAAATAAATATACCTTATATATTTATATTATATATTATATTATATATATTTATTATAATATTATATTATATATATTATATATGTATTTTTATATATTTATGTATGTCTGGAATATTTTAAAGAAGCACTGCCTTGCCCAGCTGCCTTGTAGCCTGCCTAACATACAGTGGCCGGTTTTCCTGCTTCTGCCACAGCATCAGCAAGCTGTGAGAGGCATATCAATGACATGGCCTTCCAGATTTCTTCAGGGAGATGTTCCATGCATAAGAGAAGTGCAGTGATACTGCAAAAATGTATGTGAAAGGAATAGTAAAATTTTTGAAAGCTTCTAGGAAATTACCTTTCTAATTAGGTTTGGCTGAAATAAGAAGCATTTTAATGGGAAATTATTTTTCAATTTCTTCTATTTACTTGTCTTTTTGTAGAGATTTTCTGTTTTGCTTACTCAGTTTGAAGGAAAAAGAGCAAAACCTGATTTTTTAAGTTTCCACAATTATTTGTATGTGCATTGCATGAAAATTGAGACTTATTGTATGAGTTTTAACATAAGAAAATACTTTTTCACTGTGAGGGTGACTGAGCAGTGGCTCAGGCTGACCAGAGAGTTTATAGAGTTCCCATCCTTGGAGACACTCACAAGCCATCTGGACACAGTCCTGGGCAACCAGCTCTGAGGCTGAGCAGGGGGCTTGGATCAGATGACCTCCAGAGGTTCCTGCCAACCTCAGCCACTAAAAGATTCTGTTCATTTGGACTAAATAACTGACTCCGATGATTTAGATTTATTAATTATATAATGTAATTTACTGTAATCTACAAATGGCAAAAGTAGTACTCAGTAGTTTTCAGTTATTTTTGAGTCATTAAATCCTAAATATTTCTAGTAGAAATACAGATTTATCTACAGTGAAGTGAAACTCAGTCACTGGAAGTTTAATTTTCTTACCCAAGGTTTACTGAGTCTCCTGGTCCTGGGTCAGAGGGCCCCAGCAGGGCTCCAAAGGCCCCAGTAATATAATTGTTATCATTAATAACTATTTATTTTCTTAGAAAGACTTTGAGCTCTATAAGCACATTCAAATGGCTACCAGTGAGTAATAGTTATCCTAAGTGCATATTGAGACACATGGCACTACTCCCATCCTTTAGGTCCTAACAAAGATGTCCTGTAAACACCTTTGGGCTGTTCTTGGGACACAGGTATTACCTTGTCAGTCTCTTACACAGCAACCCTTGCTTCTAATCCCCAATGGAATCTGTTTCTAGAGTTCCATTAATTAATTTTTGAAGCAGACAATTACCTATTTTCCCGAACCTTACCAAAACCAACCCAAGGGTTTACAAGAGTGCTGAACATACCAGGAAATCCACACAAATACTCTTTTGCTTTCTTGAAAGCTTGCACTGTGTACAGACTAACAAGTCAAAGTGCCTGCAGTGGTGACTAATGCCTCCCTTGAAGAAAAAGACTGGTTTCTGTGATCTGCTGCACTTAGCAAACCTGCCTTTCTTCATACTCACCAGTGCAAATAAAGACTAATTTAACTGAAATCAGTGGTTATACCAGTGACAAACTAGGGTGTAGTAGGGTTTGATTCAAGCCCACAGGGGTGAATATACAGTTGTTGACAAGTGTGCATATCACAGGCCAATGCCTCAGCTTTCAAATGGACTGGGAAGCCTTGAAACTGTGAATTGCATCTGTACCAGCTAAAGTCAGCTCTTTGAAATATCCCTTCTCATCCTGGCCCAGAAGGGAAAGGAAGAGAAAAATTCCCCTGTTTTATTCTGTTATAGGTTAGCATTTATCTACATATTCAGAGCACTCCAAGTGCCTACCCTTCCTTCAGGGCCTGCTGTGAAGGGGTGAGTGAAAGAGGAATGACTTTTCTATGGAGGAAACAGATGGATCAATGAATTAAGGAGACAACACCTTCCAAAACATGGGGGAAGACATGAAGGGGATGGCTAAGAGGAGGCAATTGCTCACGTGCCATGTACCTCTGCAAGTCTTTTAGAGTCTCTGTTTTTATATTCAAGCTTATTTCACAGTCCCATGCAGTGGCTCCAGCCTTCACAGACACTGACATGAGCACAGTCATCAATCAGTGTTACAAATGGTCTAGTTCTCAGTCTACAGTTGTCTGCTGTCACTCAGATTTTGTATTAAACCTGGCTGCCTGGAGTACATGGCTCAGAGTCTCATCTTAAGCACCTTCCTCTAAGTTTGAAGTTAAATGCAGGGTTTTTTTTCCTATTTCTGATATAATATACTTGAAATACATGCACTGAACTCAGAAAATTTCTGTTACTTTATATCCTTGATAAAGGCTCTTCCAAAGAAAGCACCTGTATGCACTGCAGTGTTTGCCAGAGGTACACTGGTAAATGGGTACTCTGTGTCCTTTTGGTTGGCATTAAGGTTGTAATGAATCATTGATAAAGCTAATAACGTACTCAGTTTAATCTAATATTACAGCACAGTAGCTGCATCCAGTGCTTACAGCACAGAAATATAGAAAAGTAATTAATTTTACACTATTGCAGCTAACTGCAATTGAACCTCTCCAGGTTATGAAAGTTGGCCAACGGAAGTGATGAAAATTATCACCATAGACTAGGCAGGGGCTGAGTTTTAAACTGGGCCAGACTCAGTGGCACTTTAACAAAAGAGGATAATTATATCTGATATACATACGATGTATCCCAAGCAGCCCATAAAAGAGCTATTGACACCTACATATGAAACTGAGCTACACTGGGGCTCATTTCAGACAGGCATCACTGTTTCCCAACTCTTTCATGGACATGATGGATATTTACTTTACAAGCAGACTCATTTCATTTGCAAAGTAAGAATAGATAATATGGACCCATAGTAATCTTAGCCCTGAAGCCAGCCCCTTTGTTGGTATGTGCCATAATGGCTCTTTGACGGAGCCATGCAGTCACCAGCCAGATGAAGCTCTGATCCACTCATTTCCTGAAATAACAAAGCATTGCCTGTTAAATTAACATTTTTTAACTTAGATCAGAATATTATATCCCAGTTTACTGTACATTTAAGTGGCATCCATAGACAACTCTCATCTGGTATCATGTCCTACTGAGGTGAAAAAATTTAGTTGAACTTATTCCTCTGACAGCAGAAGCCAGAACCAAATTAAGCCCAAATTTATACTGGTCTGTGGATCATTACAGCTCAAGACATACACAGGGAAATTTACTGCTCCCTCACTAAAACAATCCTGTATTTTCTGCCTCTTCAGAAACTGTGCTGTTGGCTACAATATAAGAAGCAGGGTAGAATAGGAAAGAAGAGGACAGGACAAGGATACATTACTGGCTTGAGCTTGTGACACCATCAAACACAGTCTCCAACCACATGCAATTCTTTTGGAAATGTTTCCATCTCTGAGACTAGCATCATGTTACCCATCTGCCAGGCTCACTCTCCATTCTGATAAAGGAAACATCAGCTCAAGCCTCCAGCCAGCCTCTGAGGGAAACCATGCTCAACCTACCCATATGCCCAGCATGTCACATCTTCAAAGGAAAATCAAAGAGATGGACTTGACCAAACAGGAGTTTATTGGGCAGGAGAGCTGAAGTGCAGAAAAAACTCACCAAAGACAAGCAGTCGTGCCATTGCCCCAGATAAACAAGAATTTTTCTCCTGGTGGAGCCCTGTTTGGCCAGATAGCCACTACTCCCCACTGCTTAGGGCAGGCTAATCAGAGATGTCATTCTTCTCAGCCCCCTGCAAACTGCTCTGCTTTCACTGATGCCATTCTGCAACAATTCAGCCATGAGCAGGAAGGGCAGCAACTCCCCTGCCTCGTCCTTTCCCTTGTCCATGATTTCTTTACCTCAAGATGACAAAAGCAGGTAGTGTTACTACTCACTCTACTCATGTGGGGTTGGTTTGCCCTCTAGTATAATAACAAAATAATGTGTTTTACATTATGACATGGCCACTCTTCTTCCTCAGGCTACCAGGACTAGGACAGGTCAGACATTGTGGGATAGAGCAGGGCATCAGGTCCTAGCAAAGTCAACAGTCCCCAAAAACATTTTACTAGGCTCCTGTGCCATGTTTAGCAGCAGAGCTAAGGAAGCAGGAGAGCTCAGTGGAAAAAACAGTACAAAGAAGATATAAAACATTAACAGAGATGGAACAACACCAGGAAATAAGAGTACTATAGCCAACTGAAATAACACTGAACATTGGAAAATTGCTATCAACCTAGGAGATAGCCTGTCAAAGCTGAAAAACAGGCTTCAGCACAGTCCCCCATGGTTTTGCCACCCCTGGGTTTGAGCTTTAAAGCTAATCTATTTCATTGTATTCCAGCTGGACTGTAGATGAGTTTTACAGAGAAAGTTCACTATGTTGATTAACAATGAGGTGAGTTTTGTCAAAAACACAACTCTTCAGGCAGTATGCTGAGTTTTATGGTGATAGTCACTTCGGACTGGTATTTTGAGCATTCTGCTGGAAAGCCTTTATCACCAGGACCATTTGTTTAAACAGAGAAGATTTTTACAACCATTCAGTGCAGCTTTTTAACAGCAAAAGTTTCTACAGAGTCACCATTTTATCTCTAAAGTTGCTATAAATTTCCATCAGCTACTTTGCTCTTTCTCTAGAGATTTATAATGATAACAACAATAACAGGTCATAAACAATTATGAAAGGTCCTAGCAAACTCATTTCTATTCAGAAGGATAGGACCTGCTTTGACTATTGTCTGTGCTGTTCACAAATCTCTTCATCAGTTAAAGTCTCTGCTGTTCATGTGCTCATTTTCCTGCCATTTGGCCAGGCTTTCTTCAGCTTCTCTTTAGCTTTGCATAGTGGAGATTAAAAGGGAAAAAATGAATAATGAAGAAAAAAGGCCCAATTGCTTCAGTTGATTTTTCTAGTTGGTGAGAACGCCCGTCTCTTCAGGGAGACCAATTAACATTCTCATCATCTCTCTGGACTTAATCTAAATATGAATAAAATATCAAACCCTTCCTAAAATTGTTCTTTGTCTTCTGACCACACTGAAATTAACTTTTTGACATGATGCCAGGCAGAACTTCTATACAAAGTGCACTATTCCTCCCTCTCCTCATTTGAATAACAAAACGCAGCTCCCCATGTCTTGGGCACTGCTACTGTAACAACAGACTCGGGTCTTTCCCCAAAAAATCCCAACGGCCACATGTAACGATTCAGAACTGTCCCCAAAGTTTTTAGGTATCCAGATTATGAGACATCCTTCATGAACATATGGCACCATGCCTTTTCACTGGCTTAAAGAAAGGAGCTTGTACTGAGCACTGAACATCTCATAGAAAGATGAAGAAAATCTTGGATATGGGAACATTTGCAAGGTTCTTGCTCATTTCTGGTTAATTATGGTCATTTCCACATGTAATTACCCAAATTGCTCTTGCAATCAATGTAATTGTGCTAAGTTGTTTAAAAATCAGCTTCATTAGATTTTGCCTGGTAAAATGTCCTGTTTTTCAAATCTTAAATTTTGATCTTGTGTTAGTTGCCAACAGGCCTTTAAAAGTAAATAGGGTTTGGGGTTTTTTCTTCCTCCTCCCTTTTTTTGCCTGCCGGTGTGAGATTTTTTACATTCATTACAGCTTAACTGTAGTCAGAAAATACTCTATAACCTCCTGCAAAAACCTATTACATGTGTCTGCAAGTTATTTACTGTTCTCTTTTATTTTCAAAACTGTAAAATCTGCAGTCTTTATGGTTCTGGAATTAAAAGAATATTTCAAAATGGGAATATTGAGTGTTTAAGTAATTCTACCCTGAATCTGTGCTGGGCTGAAATAAGTCACACAATAAGCAGAGCTGTTCACTGACTCCTGTTGCGTCCACACAGTCACATTTTGGAGGACGAGAACAATATGCCAGAAGCATGCTTGCTCCCAGAAGTTTTGATTACATTCTTCCTAGAACATAATACACCATAAATCTCCCTATCTGACCCCAGAATCTCTCCCTGGCCATCCACCTTGCTACTTTCATTTCCCTTCCAAAAGGTTCCTCTCTACACAGTCATTTACAAGGAGAAGCTGTAACTGCAGTAAGGTGCCCTATGTGTCCTTCACTGGAGCTAGGACTGTTTCATAGGACCTACTCAAACTGTTAGCAAGTATTTGGGCTGGCATAATAAGTATCTGCTGCTCAGAACCAGCAAGAAGCTGGGATTGTGCTCTGGAGAGAGAATGGTGCTGGGATGAGAGGGAAGAGCAGTGCTGAGACAAGGCTGAGGCTGGCCACAGCTCTGCTCTGGCAGTGCATCACAAAGACATTGCCCCTTCAGTGGTGCACTGAATCTCACTGGCATCCTCTGTGGTGGGAGAGCCACTGTACCAGCTCAGCAGCCCTGGGTTATGTCAGGAGGTGGTAATTGTCAAAAGGGTACAGTAAGTGCCATGCTGAGCGTGAACATCCACTGATACACCTCTACAATCCTCCCTCCGAAGGGTATTTTTCACATCATGTTTTCTTTTGGAATAAAAGCTATTTGCCAATCAATAGTAGGTACTTGAATCTCTCTTCTCTGTTTTATTTTAGATAAAATAATTCTCTTGTAGCTCTAAGGACATACCCAGGTCAGTATTTGTTCCAGAGAGGAAGATAAACACAGAGAGAATTTCATTAAATAGGGTCTTGAATTTAGTGTGGGACACCGTCTGAGTAGCATGAAAGGGGCTGTAGTATGGAAGGGGATCTCCCTGAGTTCAGTGCTCCATGAGAGGGGTGTTGGAAGGTTGAGCCCCAGGCAGCCCCTCAGAGGGCTGTGTGTGGAGGCAGGCTGAGCCCCTCAGCGCTCCAGGCTGCAGTGTGGTCTCATGGATGTGAGGGCAGGATTTGACCCTACTCTTCTTCTGATAAAAAAAAGCAACAAAAAACGAGCCTAAGCACAGTTTAAATGGAGTTTTCTCTTATCTGAAGATCTCTTACTTTCTATGCCTCTCTTTCATTGTAAAGGAGATTATATCAGAGTCATCTGTAACAGCTGTACTGTAATATACCTCAGTCATGTGGCTTTAAGCAACCCAGAGGAAAAGAAACCCAGTTCTTTAAATAAAGATACATGTATTCTTGTGACATTTCCATACAATTGCAATTTTCAAGGGAACCAAACACTCATTACTACACAGTTCTTCAGAGGCCAAACCCGACCTTTAGTCGGAGCAAATCCCCATTTGGCTAGGCTTATTCATACAGCCTACAGTTCTGTTTGAATTCTGCATCGACTGAGAAAATTTTAAACTAGACTGAAGAACTAATTAGATTAAGAGTAGGACTATTAAAAATCTCTGCATTGGCAGAGTAATGGGATAAGATCCTTATCTTCAGGAGCTAAGGATCTTATCCTACATGTGCATTCCAGGTATCTAGATTTGGAGGAAAAGTACTTTATGGCAGTGTATTGTAACTATAGGGAGGAAGATGAGAGCAAAGAATGACTACAAGAGGTTAACCAAACTAGGATTGAAAAGCCCACTGAAAGGTTCAGCTTTTCCATATGGTAGATCACAGGTCAACAGAAAGACTGTCATGCAAATTCTGTCTCCCCTGCTTCCAGGGTTGTGGAGAACATCTTTTCTCCAGTACACATTCACACAATATCCCTGGGGCATCTGTATTCATCACTTCTGTGGAATACCATTTTTGCCCTGCTTTTAGCAGAAGCTTGCAGCTGGAAAAGATGAGAAGCCAGCAACACATGATCAGACAAGACTGTGGGGACCACCAGGCAGCTCTCCACAGGTCACAGTTGGAAATTTCTAGACAGATTGAAAAGAATTGGTCTCACTCTTGCTCTGTGCACTGACACTGAGACATCGTCTTTAGCTGTGCCAGGAAAAATATTTAGTAGAGTATTATATGTGTTAAGTTATGGTGGTTTTTTTCTGAAATTTTCTATTCATAGTCTAAAGGCAGGTGCAAACAGGAGACAAATGAAAGCCCACAGCATGCAGTATTTTCAAAGCTGTCTTTGGCTTCTTGGACAAGATATTAGTATAAGTATCATTACTCCAATGAAAAACAAAAAGGGACAGGAAAAGCCTGCAAAACACTAAGGGAAAATAATCTCATTAAACTGGAAGGGACCTACGAATTGAAGAAGTGAGCAACCTGCAGAGAACTGGGGGTACATTGCAGGGCTGTGCTCCAGCACACTCTGGCCAAGCCAGTTGAAAAAGCTCCGCATATTTCCCAAAGGAAAGTAAATGTCATCAACACTCTCCTCCAAGACTATCTGTCCATAAGAGAGAACAGAAGAGAAGGAAAGAGTTTTCTCCCATACAGCTATTTTTAAACTGTCTTACATTTACCTGACTCTAGAGAATGGCACTAGGATTAGATATCTACCAAATAATCAGTTTATTTATTGATCAAAAAAATTTCCCATTGAAACATTACAATGTGAAGACATTCTTAGTCAATAAGGATGAATTTGAAACGGAAAATGCCCAGAAGGTACATGTGGGTGCTTTCCTTTAGCAATAAGAGCACTAGTCAGTTTGGATGCCCCAAGATTTGCCAAATTTCTTTTAAAACATTACATATGGTTTTCTTGTTGTACTGCTACTTCATTCTATACATGAATTATTGTGACATTGGTATGTAAGTACCTTATATTCTGCTGGTATCTCTTTCAGTTTCAGGAAACTTAATATTTAGGTATAATGGATTACTCTTCTTGCAATTTAACTAGCTCAACAAGTTTAATTGCTCAACTTGATTAAGCTCAACTCCATTTGTGGCTTAGAACTTCTCTCTTTTCTCCAACACAGGGCATACTTTAGTGATGTTCCCCTTGCCCTGAACTTCCCCTTTTCTGTAGATAACAATCTCTTTTCTCTAAGCATTCTGCTTAAATTGGTTTCTCAACTGAATGCAGCGTTTTGTCATCTTCTGAATTCTGCAATGCTACTGAGATGGCCACAACTGACAGCCTCATTGCCTTTGTTACGTTATTGTGTGTCTCTGTGTAACACAGAACACTCGATCTTGCAACAAAAATATATATTCAAATTACAGGTTTACTGGCATCATGTCTTCATACTGTGCTAAAATAATCTCCTGCAGTCTATATTCAGTGTTTCTATTTATGAATCCCGTATTTTGTTTAGCAGTACAAGAAAAAGAAGGCAGGCCATCATGGGCACAGCATTGAGAGGATGTTAACATTCACCCTTCTGGGCTCTTCCTAACCTATCAGTATTGAGGGAGATTCTAAGAAAAGGGTAAAAATGACAGTTCAGTACGGTGCAAAGACCTGTGATCTTGCACATTCTCATTCTCCTTATTCTAACCCTCTATTAGTCCTGACATACTTTAAGCCCACATGGGGCACTCTCAATGACTGAGTGACCTGGCCGTACAGAGCCCCTTAGCTTGACCTTTACACATCCCTGGTACTGCAGAAGCACTAAATCAAGGTTTCACATGGAATAAAGAAGAATAAAAGCTACCAACTGGCTACCTCATATCTTTGCAAAGAAAAAAAAATCCTTGCAAAGAGCCCTCACTGCTTCCCTCCAGTTGTCTGTTGTAGTCTGGCTGACAAAATCCTCCAGCTGTGGAAAAATTGGTTGAAGGGTCTGAGAGCACTTACTATTCCAAATAATTATGCAAGAATCACTATCTAGATTTTTAATAATACTGTGCAGGAAGGAAGAAAGGAACATTTGATATCTTTTCTGATATTTGGCTACCTTGGGGGAAGAATTCATCTTACCTAATCTTAACTGTTCAGATGGTAAGTATGAATCTAAGATCATAATCTGTGCTTTCTCTACACTGAAAGAAGACAGACAGATGCAGCCAAAAGGTGATTCATATGTCTCCTTCTTAGACTAGTTGACATGAGGCTACAGTATGTCATGGGAAAATGGCCTGCCTTGGACATATGATAAAATTTACACTTACCTATGTCTTCAGTGTCAAACTATAAACTGCTTAAGTATCTCCATTCTTCAGAAGTTTATGGTACATCCTTCATGTTCTAATTCAGGCGCTCAGGCTCCAAGTGTTTTGTCTTACCATGGTAAGTAAAAAAAAAACATTTAAAAAATTAGCCTTCATGCATTCCTATAAGAGATGATAGAAAGCCAGTTTGTGAGCTGGAGACTTTTTCCCTTTTTGTCAACAAAACTAAAAGAAGCAAGCATCCCTCCAAACCTTTGATAACTATGTTAAACTCACTTTTGAGGTGGAGAGGTGTTTCACTGCTGTCAATTACAATCTCGTAAAATGTTAGTGGTGACACTAGTTTCTAACTTCTAGTAGCACATAGAAAGAAATTGCAAACAGGAAAGCAATCACACCAGAGAAATGGGAAGTTGCAAGTAATGAAAAGATTGTCCCAATAAATATAGAATCCCTGAAAAGGCAAACCAAAAAAAAATACAAAAAGCAAATAGGCGATGGCAAAGAATCCAGAGATTTCATAAAAATAAGTTCATTGTAATTTTGTTTACCTCTTAGGCGGTAATATTATTTTCATGTAACCAAGCAAAACATTTGTCACAACACAGGTAGGGAATCAGAAGGAGTGTGTCATGAGATCACTGCTGTCATGCTGTAATTCAGCACTATGAAAAGGATTTCCATTGATGGCATTGGAGTAGCTCTCGTCATGATGAAGGTAATTACTCCACTGAGTCCTGTCTCTAGTAACAGGCAATATCAGAGGCTTCAAAGGAATTGCTCTACTCTGAAGACTGAATACATGTGTGGAGGTGCAAATTCTTCCCTGGTCAGTGGTTAGTAGATTGCAGCATTTGCTTATTGTATTCTACAGCTCTGTAGTTACAGGAATTCCTTATTGATCATAAACTCATCCAGCCTTTTCTATATGTCAGCTAAGTATCTGGGCGTAATAATGAACAATCAGATTCTATATTGCATGGCCCAGACCTGACAAGTAATTAGGTGGTGAACTGGGATGACCTAAAGCTTGAAACACACACTCCTGACATTGCAGAAAGACCTCCATAAAAGCAGAGATTCACGTTGCCAGTTACTGTTGCAGAGAATAATTTTATACCAAATCTCATAATCACAGCAGTCCCTGGGGAAGCGAAGGACAAAAAAAAATCAAGCAGCAGTGGCAATAGAAGGATCTCAAGATCTCAACCATCTCAGTGTCAGCACTAAGGCTGCAAACAGCACAGAACAATTCACAGCTTGAAAGGCTGGTGAGCTGTTGTTCTTCCTTGGGCTCTGTGCTTGCACAGCTAGATGAACCCATGCAGAGCTAGCCCAAATGTATCTGCATAACCTGCATTACAGATAAACCACACAGCATCCAAGAGCCTGCTCACTGAGCACTATGGCTGCCCTTTTGTTGCCTCAAACAGAAACTGGGACTATCTCAGTGGTTAAACTTTATCGAAACTTGAAACAAAAAAAATATCAATAAATATTACACAAGTTTCAACGTCAAGTGTCAGTTCCAACCCGTTAGGCATACAAGTGGTGCAGAAACACCTTCCATAGAGCAATGCATAGCACTGCATAGAGAGGAGTCACTTTTGCCAGTCTTGTGATAGAGTGCAATCTGCAGTGAGTATAGGATTAGAAATGGTATCCGAGGGAGAAAATGATCTCCCAAAAGGCAGGTGAAACCCTAACCCTTCCTTCTAACCATCCAGACTTTGTGACTCATTACCCTTGGGGTGAGAGGAAATCTCTGTCCGTATATCTTGGACAGAATTGAGTGCAGGGGGTGGAGCAGGGGGTACAGTGAGTGAAGTTTTAGGTGTCATGTGTTTCGCTGATCTAATGCAAAAATAGAAAGGAATCAAGGGAAATAAACCCTGTGAAGACAAGCCAAGGGAGGAAAAAAAAAAAAAAAAAAAAAAGCAACACCAACACACACAGTATCTTTTGCAGAATTTGAGGCAGACACAGTCCTCAGAGAAGCCAAATCCTCTGATTCCTGACTTGATTTCTTGGTACAGTAGGCAAATTCTAGCATGAAATAAAAAGGTAAAAGGCTAACTCAAAACACTTGGTTCTACAAATTAAAAACTGTGGCCTCAAACATATGTTAAACATATTTTAAATCAATTCTGTTTTCTTCTTGAGAAGGACAGGCACAGTCAGCACACCACCCAAGAGCCATAGCACTTCACTTCAAGCATGGTAAAGGTGAAGCTGGATAGAGGACCATCTCCTGGGGATCTTGTTGGACAGTAGGGAGAAGAAAACATGTTACAGCATTTCCCTCACTTTCCCATTAATGCAAATGCACATAAACTCCCCTGTGTACCAACTGTTTAACATGTTCTCTAGTCCCATGGTTTTTAGCATAACAAAAAGACTAAACTGGATAAGACTCTGCAAGATGTGGTTCAGAGGACCATCCCATAGATAATTCAGAAGGTTGTTGGCAATCCAGAGGGTTGGAAGATGTTACAGATAAAGACCCATTGCCCATTCTTAACAATCAGCACAAAGCTGATCCTCTCCCAGGTACCTAGGTGTGTAGCAAATCTGAGATATTCCCAGGAATGTTCTGCCAACTATGTAGTTAAATGGCTAATGGATATCAAAAACCCTAGACCTTACCAATGAACCCAATGAATTCACTTCTTGCCTTTCATAGGTCCATAACCCATGAGTTCTTTCACCAAGTAAAGGTGTCTGGTTCATCTCTCTCAGAAAATTGAGTTATCAAAGGCTTCAAGAATACAGAGAGGAGCTGGAAAGTAGAGAGAAGTACTTCAGATTCCAAACCAAATATTAATAGGTTGAAAAAAGCTATTCAAAATGCCCCTTACCCATCAAGCAAGTTGGTTTTCAAGCAAACTAAAAGAAGAAAGGACTCCCACAAAGGTCCTGTGGCTTTCTTGCCCCTCACAAACCCTCTAAATGTGCAGGCTGACTGTTATGGAACCTGGAAGGAAGAAGTTCGTGGGAAGTGCTCCCTTCCTCTCTCTCCAGGCCTGAAGCTCACAGGGGCTGCCCTTGAAGTCTCAGCCCAAACATTTCACAGATAATAGAATCATAGAATCACAGAATCATTTATGTTGGAAAAGACCTCTAAGATCACTGAGTCCAGCTGTTAACCTAGAATTGCCAATTCCCCCACTAAACCATGTTCCAGGATGGTGACTCCACCACTTCCCTGGGAGGCCTGTTTCGCAGCTTCATTTGCCAGTTCACTTTCCTTTCTTGTACATGTAGGAGAAAAGATTCCCAGCAGGGCTGGATCTGCCCCCTATAATAGTACTGCTGGAGCCCTGTTGCCATTCCTCTACTGTGATGTCCTTGAGGTCCTCATTGGAACATGGCTTCTGAAGAGATCTGCTGTTGGCACAGCAACCTCGTGTATGGATGCAGAGTCTTGGCTCAACTCCTCGCAGATTGCATTCTGGGAGCATTACTGGGAGCAGAATCAGGAGCAGCTCTCCAAAGCCAACTGCCCAAATATCTGCAAGGGATGTCAGGAACTAGGAGTCAGCCTCAGATAAAAGTGCATTTCTGTGAGCACCAGCTTAGACTGCAGGATGAAGGAGCTTGGTAGACAGAAGCTAAACTCTGTGAAAGGTTTGGGGAAATACCTCAATGGTCTTTATTGACAGTTCTTTTCTGTAGCCTGAGCAGGGGCTAGACTGAAAACCTTTGGCTGCTCCAGATACTTCTCTTGCACGTGGAAGGGACATTTGAGACCAGCAATTATCTTCCAGTCACGTTGCATCATGGCCCATCTAGGCACGTCCTGCTATGCTGCCTACCATGAATCAAAACTATTTAGGGCTCTCTGTCAAAGATTTAATTACGTCCTGTTCCTGGGTAAACTCATGGCACTGTTTGTGCCCCAAAAGAGGCTTGAAGTCTTGGGAAGTGTTTCAGAGATTATTCGAGTTAGGTGCTCCTGACCATGGAAATTGCTATTACTAGCCCTTGGCAGTGGCTGCAGGATATTTTATTGCAAGCCAGAATTGCCAGACAACCTGGCAGAGCTGTGTTTGCAGCTCCCCATGCAGACTCAGTGACCCTACCCTACAAATGGCCTGTTTGCCCCAGTGAAGCCAGGAGGGTTGACACACTTCTGGAAAGCTCTCCGTGCACAGAGGTTCTGTGTCTTACTGCTGCTGGCTCCCACAGCCTTAGCCATTGCATCAGAAATCACGTGCCCTCTAAGCAGGGGCTAAAGGCAACCACTCCTCCCTAACTCTGTCCTTTTCCACCTCCAATGTAACTGCACACAGCAATGCTCCTGCCAGAGCTCTGCTTCAGTGAGCTCCTCTTGATGTCAGCCATGGCAAAGCCACACAGAGTCTCTCCATAAGGATGTGTTGGGGCTCCAAGGTCCCTGCCCACAGCCCAGGACACAATTTCAACCCCCTGGAGCCATCAGCCCCTGTCTCAGTGATGGATCCCACCGAGCCAGGCTTACCTGTGGGCTCATGTCCCAGCCTGGCCTCAGCCAGTCCCTAGGGAAGGGCCTGATACCCAGGCTGGGACTGTCCAGGGCTGGGGCTGTCCAGGGCTGGGGCTGTCCCAGTGTCCTCCAGCTGTCCGGCTCAGGGCCGGGTGATGGGGACAGGTCCTTGCTGCCAAGTCCTGCCCTGCAGAGCCAGAGAGCAGGGAAGGGAAAGTCTAAATGTTCTCTGGCTCTGCTGAAGATAGACTGTTTATACTGCTTGAAGGAGCCTCTGAATGATTTGAGACCAACTTCAGAAAAAGTATAGGTCTTTCTGGAGCATGGTTATTCCCACCATGACTTTAATCTCTTCACATCTCCTCATCATGATGAAAAAGTTATTTAGAAAATCCTCAAGCACTTTTACCTTTATGCAACATTTCCCCCTACCCCACTGTTCTCACACTTAAAATGAGCAAAAACAGTCTTGCTCAAGCTTTCCAGAAACATTTCACCTTTGGGCAGAGAATAAGCATATAACTAACTTCTCAACCCAGAAAAACAGAAGTTTCAAATTGTTCTGACTAATAGAGGAGAAAAGTTCAGGGGACTAGAATAGAGACAGCATTGTGCAACAGAAATTACAGTCTGCTGCTTTTCACAGTATAACTCTTAGTTGATTTTCATTTATTTTTCCAACAAATTGAAGTTTCGCTAAGGATACTGAGTGATAACCAACAGACTTTTTAAAAGTCAGGACATCTAACTCCAAGAAAATACACAGGTATCACTTCTGCATCCTGTAACTCCTCAACTCCAGAATTTAAACATTACATTTAGGAATAGAGTTTTAGGCATTTGAGAAATGTTAAGCTCATAGAATAGTCTTTCTCAGACTTCTGGAGACTTGTAAGTTGAGTGACATCTGATATATATTTAGGAGCAACATTTTTTGATTCAGGCACACAGATTTCTCAAACTACTTCTATTCTCTGTCATTGGGGCTGGAAATATACTTATTTAATTTATTTAAAGACGTTTTCTTTAATGCAGTAGGCATGTTCTAGAGACTGTAGTTCCATATATTGTAGATTTTCTACCTTTGCTTTTTCTTTATTGACTACTATAGAAACTGATTAGATCAGATGATGTAACTCTAGGATATCTGAGACGTTTGAAATGGCTCTGGAAGTCTTCACCTTTAATGTTTTATGACATGCCAAAAAATTTGGAAAGTGTTCAGCCTGCACGCTGTTTACTGGTACCTTTCCACTTTGTAACTTGGATCAGTGAGACTGCATCTACATTAGATAGCTCTATTTGACACTAATCCATTATCCTAGCCTTGTCATCATGGTACATCTGTATTAATATTTTTTTTTTATCTACTGCACTCAATACAATTGATGGCAATCAGTGCATGGCAAATAATCTTTCACAATGGGTAAACAGAAACCTGACGGTATTCAACACTTATTCCTGTTGCATGCAATTTGTCTCTTAGATATACACAATAATATACAATGTCTATCAGGGATATGGAGATACTTATTAGTATTGCCTATTTTTGTATGCCCAATTTAAAGACATGTTTTGCCATCAATGGGTATTGCAGATATTTTAATTCATTAAAGGCTTTTATCAATTTTTCTTTAGTTGCAAGTCAGAATGTGTTTCCATACTACATTTTTTCCAGCAGCAAAATTGATCTAGACAGTTCCCTTCCTTCCCTATGCCACTTTTTCCTGCTGCCACATCAATCTTCTGCTATGCTTTTTGTGCAAATGCAGCCATCTGTGGGGCAACACTGTAAGACAGATCAGTAAAATCAGGGGTGCTAAAAATAAACTCTCCAGGAAAAAAAATAAATCAGTGAGACAGTTGAGCTGGAAAACGTAGGAGAGTGGAGAATCCTCCAACAAAAGGTACTCTTCAGAACAAGATGAAAGAAAGGTCAAGGACACAAATGGGGAAAGGTTGGGGATAAGCTTTTCCCCTAAAAATGATGGCCTGGAGACCAGATGATGACAGAGGCTGCAGGAAATATAAAATTACCTACACAAAAATAGAGTTTGGCTTTGCCAATTTTATGTTGAAGATGATGGTTGAATACTCAGATAAAGATTTCTAAGGAAGACTCAGATGTGGGATCAGAGACATGGAAACATCTACCCATCATATTTGATATTCTTCCAACATAAGTTTACAGAAAAGACCACCAACACATTAAATTCTGGCCCAAGGCACTGGATTTTACAGTACCATATGAGATAGCAGTGTTTTATACGTAATATCAGTGTTTCATGTGTAAATATTGAAACTCCACTGAGGCCAGCAGTCCATACATAGATTATGAGAAGGATACACAAAATTAAGATGTTGTTCATGTCATACCCTTTCTCCATTCCTTACCACTGAGAGAAAAAGCATTTTCCTTCCTCAGCCCTGTCTGCTCACCTCTCTTCATACTGATATGATTTTTGCCCTTCCCCATTTGACAACATGTTGTGTGTGCTTATGTCTCCTTAGAACATGACACTTTGTTTGGAGGGCAGTATTTTTGTATTCTGATATAATACTTTGTACTTTTCTGCCAGCAGCTGAATTAAATACCCAGAAAGTTTAAATCCTAGATGTTGTCAGGACAGTATTTTAAAAAGACAGGCTTGTGTGCTTTCTTGAATCTTGTATGTCTCACCAAAAGTAGTGTGCACGAGGTGTTTCCTCTGCTACACAGTTTGAGCAGCCCCCCCTTTTCCTTAACACTGTTTTTGCATTGTGTATAATAATAACCAAGCAATCAAGCAAACAAACATATCTTCCCTGCATACCAAAACAAACTATTGTCAGCTTGTGCTGAAAAGATTCTCTTTCCTCCTCGTGCTTTCTGTATTTTGTTAACTATTTTGAATACTTCTGACGAAAAGCACCTACTTGGCTCCAGGCTCTCTGTTGCCAAGCTCTCAGGAGGGTGGCTGGCTGGAGGTTTGCTTTGTCCCTCATCAGCTTCAAGGAAAAACCATCTGACCCACACAGTGGCTGCTCAATCTCCCAGTGCAGAACTTTAAAACACCTGGACTCCCATCCCCTCCTGTTCTCCAGCATTAGCCAAGAGATTTCAGAACATTTGTACCAATCTGCTAAATCCCTCTGGGCATTTAAAAAGTAACACATTACTGCATTGCTTTGCATTTCTTGTTGCTGGTTTCTGTTTTATTGGTAGCTGCGCATCTGAGTTGGTAAACAGTTTGCTGTTTCTATTCCAGTAAAAATTTGTTCACTATCCTACCATGGTATTCTATATGCTAATTCTTTTGTTTCATGCACTTCCCTTCTTGCCTTTCCTTTTTCTCCCTTAATTTTATGAACTAATTCCCTTTCTCTGTATCAAATCCCATACATAACGAAGTAGACAAGACTTCACCCTGCAAGTAGTTTATGTGATATATTTCTGCATATCTTACCCAGCCGAATACAATGGCACCACTTACATGCCTTAAGTGCCATGTATGTTTGTTGTACCTGAGCCTAAACAACTCACCTACCTGCTGGCTTTTACAAGCAAACAAGGAACTGGCATGGTTTGTATGCAACATGCCAAAATTCCAGTATAATCTCATTGTTGTTACCCTTATTTTCCACTTCCCCTCCCTGTTTGTTGTAATTGCCTATTCTGTCATTTGAGATTAAGTATCTCACCATGGAATGACTCGTATTTACTTTTAATTTGATGTACTGGAAGTAGTCCTATTGACTTAAATGGAACTATACACATAAATAAAGGTAAGTATACGTGCAAGTCTTTAACAGATGGTACACTGCAAATCCTGCAGGAAAAGCGTGGTACATCTTATTCATTTTACTATCTTTGCACATGTTAAATGCGTGTTGGGTGATTAATAACCTTTTTCCAGATTAAGTTTTCAGATTTCATACCATCTTAATGGAAGAACCAGCAGTCACAAGCATAGGATTAACTCCAGTTCCAGAGAATTCTGAGATGTCACGAGATAGTATGAATGCTTAACTAGGAAAAAATAAACAAATAAAAAAAGACAGCACTCGACTTAAACCCAATGCAGTATTAGTGTATGCAAATAATTCTTTAAACTAGTCAGAGGAGATTCGGAATCAGGCCAGAAGCGGGGGTCAGGGGCAGAGCAGACAGACTGTGGGATACAGCAGCAGCTACGGTAGGACTGCGGACAGACGGAATCCCAGGGAAGACGTGAAGGTCGGTAGTAAAAGGAGACGGAAAATCCGAACCCAGGGCAGGTGAGCGATACAGCTCCGCCAGAGGCGGCCCGGGGCTGACTGCAGACAGACGCAGGGCAGGGCCACGCAGGAAGGAAAAGCTTCTGGGCAAACTCTGAGGCGCGTTCTGTTTCAAATGGCAAGGGGGGCGAAAAGAAGAACGGTCTGCATCTTACAGCACGGAAACGCCTTTTTGGCGAGTTAATCAGCGCTCAGCGGCACAACCCTACTGAAACGCCCCGAGAGTTCACTCCTCACCTCGCGCTGTTCCATGCCCATGGGTGTGAAGCCCAGGGAACTGTACGTATCTACAACACTGCACTCTGTGCTGCTGCTGCTGCTGAGCCGGCAGCGCTGCAGCGTCCCCCGCCCTGGCGGCAGGGACACCGCACCCCGCACCGCGCCGGGCTCAGCGCAGGGCGGGCAGCGCGGACGCTCCCCCAGCCCCACGGCGGGTCCGCAGCGCTCCCGCCCGCCGGGGCCGCCCCGCCGGGGGCGGGCGAGGGGCGGCCCCGCCGTGCGCGTTGAGCTCAGCGCGTCGCGGAAACCGACGGCCCGGGCACCGCCTCCCTCCACGGGCAGCCCCGGCCCCGGCCCGGCCCGCCCCGGCGGCGCCGCCCCCTTCGTTCCCACTCACACACTCTCAGACACGGGCACACACACACCGAGGCGCTTCCTGCGCGGCGCCGGGCTCGGGTGGGCGCAGCGGCGCCGCTTCCTCCCGCCGGCTCGCAGGTACCGGGAATGGGTGCGCGGCGGGGCGGGCGCGCCGAGGGGCCTGGCGGTGGCGGCGTCCCCCGGCTCGGGCCTCCGCCGGCGGCCGCCGCCCTGAGCGCGGCGGCGGGCGAGGGGTGGAGCGGAGCCTCCGAGCCGGAGCCGCCTCTGGGCGGGGGCCCGAGCCCGGGTGGGAGAGGGCCCTGGAGCCGCGGTCCGGGGGTGTCCCGGGGGCCGGGGGAAGTCGGCGGCGTCCCCCGCTGCTCCGCACATTGTTGGAGGGTGAAGTCATCGTGCCCATTGTCTCCCCCCGGGCGGAGCGAGCGGCCCGCGGCGGAGGAGGGGGGCACGGCCGGCCCCGGGGCTGGGGGAGCCGAGCAGCCGCGGGTGGGTCCCGCTCGGCCCGGGCGGGGTGTGCGGGGAGGAGGAGTTGCCGCCCGGGTGGGCCGCGGGGCCCCTCGGCCAGCGCCGCGCTCTCGCCGGCGGCAGCGGCACCGGGCCGGGGCCCTGGGAACTCCGGCACTTGGACTTGCGGGGCACGAGGGGAGCTGGGCACGGCGAGAGCGGTGCGAGCGGCTCCCGCGCCTCCAACGCACCCCGGGGGCTGCCTTCGTACCCGTCCCCCAGAGAGCTTCTAGGTGACCTTTCTGGAGTCTGCTGCCCACCTCGGATCCGGAGGGTCGGAAGAGTGGAGGGGTTTGGAGTGCCGAGGGACACCGCGTCTCGGCTGTGAAGTGGGTGGGGGCTAGCAGTGGTGATAGCCAGCGTCTTGCCGAGTGTTTTCCGTGCACAGGTCCTTCTGCAAAGCTGGGAGTTTTCCGCCTGGTAGTGTGCTATTCACAACACCTACTGCAGGCGCACCTTGGAAAGATAGGGAAGATTTGGTAGCAAACTGAAAGCCAGCGTGCAGTATAAGTGAGCTGCATGTAAGTGAGTCCTTCCCTTCCTCCTCATGCTCCAATACTGTCTCTTGACAGAAAGAAATGGGGCTTTGCCAAAGGGGTGGTAGTGAAGCGGAGTTATGGGCATATGCCAAAGGGAGAGTAATAGAATGCTGTTATTGCTGGGCAGAGAAATCAAAATTTGAAGCCTTCACATCCTTGCGGTTGCTTATTGTATACGTGCTTGTGTTTCTCTGGGAGGAGCACAAGAAATCTCGTTCATGTTAAAATACTATAGTTTTATCATTCGGTACTGATTGGTGCTTTATCTCAATTGTCATGAAGGACAAAATTTTTTTTAAAAAAGCAAAGAGCCATTGGGGAAATGGATCTTCCAGGGTTTAATTCTGTAAACAAAATGAATCATAAATTACTTTTTTAAAACTGATTTTTTTTCCTTTAGGTTTTTTTATAATTAGGCTTTTTTTGTCAGCCAAAGAACCATATTTCAGTATCTGATGAAGTGTTTTTTAGTAAGTTAATGGGAAAAGAAAGTTTTCAGTTTAATATCCAGGTCAAACTGAAGTATAAATTCTGAATTGCCCAACTAACAGAATTCACTTGCATGTTTAGAAATGACAGCTGTGTAATGTTACTTTACAGTTTCCAAAATCTCACCATTATTTAACTGTAAACATTTAAATACTTAAAGCTTTCATAAAGCTGACAGAGCACTTTTTTATTTTTAATTGCATGTGAACTAGGCCTGTTTGATCCAGAAAATGAAAGTTTCACTTTTGCATAATGACAGTAATGCTAATCTTGAAAACGAGTTCAGTGAAAGGCTTAGATATGCGTAACTCTTCCGTGTGCATATTTCTTGACGTATGCCAGAGTTTCAGTTGTATTTTATACAATTCAACGTTTGTAAAATGCTGAATTTTAGCTCTTATGTTTGTTGTCAGCTGTTACTGAGTTTGTGGACATCAGGTCATCATTTCCAAAGAAGGAGTTGAAATGTGTAAGTGTGGTTTTCTTCTCTCCACTTCCCCTTCAGTCTGTCAGACAAATGACACATTCCTTATGCAGAGCAATCATCAGATTTTGATTAATTATGCTAGTTGAGGCTCATGAGGAAAGAAGATGCTTGACAGATGTGTTTGTTTACCTTTGTAGCATGTTCAAATTCTGGTCTCTCCATTAGTAAATGAATCATTAAAACTCCCTTAGCTGTGGAATCCTCAGTTAGCATTAATATATGCATTAGGAAAAGTTGGTTTATGTGAGTATGATCAACCCGTGAAAGAACACAAGCCCTTGAATTCTTTTGGACATTGGGTAGAGTCTTTTGTGGTGGAAAATGTGTATGCTTCCCCCCCCTTCTTAATTAACAGCATTTATCAACTGTTCCCCACGAGAACTTCAGACTGAGTTTATTCAGTTTTTTTCCTGTTTGCTTGTGCCTCTTTGTTCCTTTACTTAGTCTTATTAAAGTATTCCTTGGCAAAGATCCAACACACCCCCCCTCAACACCACCACCTTCCTTCCTTCCTTCCAGGGTGGCAAAGTAGGATGCCTAAGTCTTCTCACAGGCCTTCTGAATCCTAGTTTGGAAGTGCTAAGAAGATCTTTGAAGTACAACTATACTGTTCTGAACCACAGTTCTCTGATGGCCTTTGGCCAAGCTTGTAGTCTCCATCGCGGGGTCAGTTTACTCTGGCCCATGGTCAGACGTCTACGTTAGCTTTGTGATTTGTTTTCTGAATTGTATGTAAACACCATGTACTGGCCTAGTAGAATAAATTTTAATACCTGACTAGGGCGAGTTGATGGATACATGTTTTAGGCTCTGCTCTGAGTGTGGTTTCTGAGTTGCGAGTTACTCTGATTCTTTCTTAGGGTCAGCAAAAGCTCTTTGGAGGATTAATAGTATTAATTCTAACACTGGCTTATCCATAAAGAAGTTGATTTCAGGCTTTTTTCTTGTGTTTATCTTAGCTCTGTTTCCATTGTGCCTTCTGTGTTAACTCATGGAAGATGTGTAGCTGAATGAATCAACTTGAAGATACTGGGAATGGTGTTGGATCTTATTGCTAAAAGCATGTGAATTGGATCTGGAATTAGACTTCTACCAAGAAGGTAAAAAATTACATCGAGTCTTAGGGAACTGATTGTTTTTATTACTGTTGCAGTGTACAGTATTTTTTCCCTGTAGGAGAGTATGGAAGAGGCCTTGTCAGTACGCCTTAAAACATTTGGGGTTTTTTTAAATGTTCTTCTTTTTCCCAAGAGGAGACTTCTTTTTATTTCTGTGTCTCTGAAGTGGAAGTTTAATCCCAGACTTAGTATAATTTTAGTTCATTTTAAGTAGTTTGTCTTCTAAATCCTCAATGAAATAAGCTTTAAGGAAAAAGGTATACTTTTTTGTGTTGTATATAGATTACATTTCAGATATTGTGTGTTCTGCTTTAACTTAGAAAGAAATATAAGTCCAAATAAACCACTGTCAGTTTAAACTTAAGAGTAGAATTAAAAGTAAAATTGCAGTCTTCCCCCTTAATTATTCCCTTGAAGGATTACTTCAGAAGATTCTTTCAGGCACCCTTTTAATTTATTTCTTAGTGCTTTGTGATAATAAACAGGTGTTTAGTCTATTGCTGATATTTGTGGATTGACAGATTTCTTCCAAACTTCTGTAAAGTTTACCTCATTATCCCAGATTTTCTTGTAATTTTATTTTTTAGTTGATGAAAAAAGACTTTGTGGAAGAGCCTTTGCTCATCGTTGAGTCATAAGGTGGCTTATTCTTTTCTTCAGTGATCTTGGCTGTTTCATATACATTTCTGGCAATTATCAGACACTACGTGACTATGTGTTACCTTGGTTTTGATTGCTGGTCCTTTTTTCTGGCATAGGTTGCTTGTCTTTTTAATTTTTTTTCTCTTAGTGCAAGTACTGACTCAAAGATCCAAAACAAAGCAATGGGTGTCTAAAAAGAGCTGTAGATATTGTGTGGTACTAGGATACTACAGGGCTCTACTAGAAACTTTCTTCCTGTTGTAAGCATGTCTTATACCAGCTTTAGAACATTCTTTGAGTTTATCGAAGTAGAATTCTTAGAAGGAAGAAAAGCCCCATAGCTGAGTTGTGAGATGTCATTTGCAATACCACTCTTAGGTCTTCTGTCATAAAGAAGAGTGAGGAGGGCTTTTGACTGTTCTATTTTACTTTCACTGAAGTTGCTGCATACTCCTTAGAAGAATTAACCTCACCTTGGGATGTATTCATGGAATAAGAAAAAGTAGGTGTATTTTCATTTTAGGCTACTTTTTGGTCATGGAAAAATTACTATAGACTTCTCCACTCTTGAACTGTGGGTTGAAATCAGTCACCTGCTGGGCAACTGTCAGCGTCCTGTTGGACTGGTAGCCAGCACTGTAATTGCCATTTGCAAGATAAGAATAGCCATAGATGTTTTTCTTTTTTTCTGAAGGATGAATTTCCAAAGGTTCATTTTGCATCTAGACATATTGCACCAGACTGGAAAGCTGAAAGGAGAGTTGCTTTAACCTAAAGCAACTTAGCAAAATGACCTAATGAAATGAGCCTGAAGTTTCATATATACAGGTGTTTCCTCAGGCATTAAAACTTCCTCTCTTTAGAGTCCACCGTATCCCCTAATGATGTCTTCAGCGAGACGTTTGAAGGGCATCTTGCAGAAATAAATGTTTGTACCAATTCAGTTTGGTATAGTCACTTGTTTTTGCTTCCTAAGTAGAGCACAACTCTGTTAATGCAAGTATCCTGTTATTGTTCAGCACAAACTGTCATTGTGGGACTATGTCAGTTCTGTTCTGCTTCCATTTTTAGTTGAGACAAATTACTGTTAAATAAACATTTTTCCATAGGTCCTGTAGCTGCTCCCATAAGGCAGATTAGAGCTCTTACTCTAAATTGGAGCCCCTGGCTGTCCCCATAAGTTGTTCCATTTAGTGAATGAAGAACTGCTTCAGCCAGAGGACTAATTCTGGGGAAATTGTGTGCAATAAGAATCATGTTGCTTTCTTCTCATTGTGTTTCCCTCATGCTGCATATCCTTAATAAATAAAAATAGCACTTCTAAGTTTCTTGGTTAATGATCAGATTTTTCGCATAAAACCAAACTCTGAGGCACGTCAAGTAATCAACTTCTATTTTTATTTAAAATGCCTAATCTGTCAGACAGTTCCAGCTGTACTCTTCAGTGCACTGTGTAAGGCTTTTGGTGGGGTAAATTTACCTCACGCATGTTTTCAGGAAATGGTTTTTAGGGAGTGCAGAATGGTCTTGCACTTTGGGGAATCTGCTGAGCAGTGGAGGTTCAGGTGGGACTGAAAGTTTTAGTTGAGACCTTTAGTTGGGCCTTTCACAGGGCTGGCTGGCTAGTGTTTGGATATGATGGCATTACAGCACTAGTGTTTCTGTGCCTTGTTTTTGTCTTTTAGTATTTATATAAAGTAGCCTTGTTAACTGCTGTTAGACAAATAAGAGTCTTTCTTACCACCATAATGGTTGCATTCCAGAGGAAAAGACTATTGGTGTTGCCATGCCTGAATGCGTCATTCATCCATTTCCTTTGCTGAAAGTACATGGTGCTCAGAACTTACTGCATATTTCTGTGAAACTGGACAAGGGGAGGGATGTTTTGGCAGATCTTCTGCAGTATCATCATTCAGAACTCGATCTCAGGAAGAAACATCTATCCTTTTTTTAGGAAAAAAAGGGCTTTTATTCTGTTGAAAAGAGATAGTTGATGAGTACTTTGCCTATTTATGACCTGAAAATTGGGGGCTATATGCCAAGCCCAAGTTCAGCGTTTCAGCTCTTCCTTGTATCAAGATCTGATTGTACCTTGACAGTAAATGTTTTAGTAAGTATTAACTGAACACCTCTACAGAGACTGTATTATACTAAGGGGAGATGCTGAGTTGCAACATAACTGTTTGGCTTGGCTTCTTCATATCAAAATGCTCAATGTAGGGAGCTTCCAGGTGTCCCTCAGATATCTGATAGTGGAAGAACATTTGTAATGGGAATAAATAGTGATGGTAGTGAGACCATCCTGCTGGCAAAGAAATATTTTCTTCTGGTCAGCCATTGGGAAGTGTCTTACTCCGGATCTGCCTTTCATGTTTCCATAATAAGCAGTCTAATACGTTGATCAACGCAAAGAAATGTGGCTGGAAGGTGTAGTCTGTTCAAGATTGCTTTATTTTTAGAATGTGTACTGGAAAAATATCTTAAATCAAAGATTCTCTACTGTGTGTCCTGATGGAGGTGCTCTGATTTTGTGCTCTACTGCTAAGTCAAATATAAACAGAATAAAACCTTTAAAATTACTTCATTTCTTTCCTGAGTTGAAGACCTTGCCTCAGCTTATTGAGAAAAGCAGTTACCTTTTCAATTCCATTTTTACCTGTGAAGCTGTATCTGATACTTACTTTTTGTTTGACTTTGCCTTTTCAGAAAAAGAACCAAAAGCTTTCCTTTATATGATACTGCTAAAAATACCTTTTGGGAGACCAGGAGCCCTTTTACTCAGGGTCAAAGATGGAGGTATCAAACTTCTAGCTCCTTTTTAAGCAAAGGGATCTTCATGCCTATAGCCTGTAGCCAAGCTGTTGCTTTACTGAAGTTTAAGATTTTGCAGTCAGGATAGGTTTTATCTGTGGGACAGCATGAAGGAGAAACCTGCAAAACTACTGTGCTTATTACTTCTCTTAATTTCACACCACCGTGGCTTTAAGCCATCTGCATTTGGATTGAGGATTTTTTTGTATCTAATGACCAAAAGTATTTTCCTCCTTAAGTTCCCACATGACTATTTACTTTTTTTCCCCCTCCTTTCTTCCCTTTCCTGTTCCTATTTGCTGTTGCTTTTTTTTTTTTTTTTTTTTTTTTTCATTTTATGTGGCAGTGTGCTTTGTTTGGACTTTGTCTGTGGTGGTTTTGCTTAGCTGCAGAAAAGCAGACTTCGCCTTCTGTGACCTGACACCAGGCAGAAATCCAGCCAGGGTAAGAATAGAAGAGAGCTTGTAAACTCAGCACAGGAGTTCTGAGTCTTTCCATTATTAACAATTAAAGATGATTCCAAGATGAATTAGGTAATGGATTAACTAACTCATGTAAAGAGAACAAGGATATACAAAGAGAAAGATCCTGCTTTGCAAGAATTCAGTTTATTAGGATTACATGCTGCCCGCATGTCTGGGAAAGGAAGAACAAGCTTCCTTGCTTCCAGTGTTTAACTTAGTTAGTAGATAAGGTATATGATGTGCCAGATTAATTCAACAGCAAAAGATAAGTTTAGTCTTTGCAAGGAAGGGTTTCTTTACTGGGGAATGGGTTAAGAAATAGAAGCATCCTGTTTAGTCCTGCCCAGCAGTGTTACAGCTTTTTCTCTAAAACAGTAAGCAGTGAAAATGGTTTCTTCATACCTCCTACACCCTCTCCTAATCAACATAAAATCGTGGCTGGATCTAGACCAAGAACTGTTGTTTGAGTAAAATATGAAGACAGTGACGTGGTTTTGTTTTCATTGTTCCTTTTCTCTGTTTTGTTTCTGAGGTGTGAGGTACTGCTGTATTTTTTTTTTTTTTTTTTTTTTTGGGCTATACAGTCATATCCTTTTTCTTATCTCAAAGGTCATACAATATTACTTTTTTGTTTTAAGGGTAACAAATAATTTATAAATCCCAGTTTCAACCTAAATTATCTCTCACAAGCTGTGGGGATCTTTGTACCGTGTGCCTTTTAAAGGCACTGTGTAGAATATTACATGTGCACAATTAATGTAAAGCCACAGTATGCTGCATTTGTGGGATGGATTCCCTTAAACCATGTGTAGGTTTGCTTTTGTTTGTGTCTGGTGGTTAAAATTAAAAATAATGAATATTGATAATAAAGAATATTTTATATGGTTGGTATTCCTCCTGAAATTGTGAAAATGCACCTCTAAGTATGCAAAAGAATAGTTTCACTGTGCTAAAAATCATTCAGTGAGGGAATAAATTAGAACTCCAAAGGGAAGGAGCTGCTAGTTGGCAGTACAGTGAACAGAAATGCAACACTTCATGGGAAGCCTTGGTAGATGGATGCTTTTATCTTTAAAAAAGCAGCATAGGTACTGAAGCTCTCTGTAAAATGCAGAGCTTCTGAAGTTAGAACTATTCCCCATTAAAGTTCATCCCTCTGAAATATGTGCTTTGTACAGTGCTACTATAGATTAGTACCTCAATGTGGGTGATTTTGGAGTATTTGGTGATGAAGATAAAATCTTTTTCTGGCAATTCGATTTCCTTTAAAGAAGGAAGTTTATTAGATTTACCTTCATTATCACATGAATGTCATGTCATCAAAATAGTGGACTGGAGCATGGCTTTGAGTAAGTATTATCTAAGCCAATACCTACTTGCAGTAACTCTTAACTTATCTAATGCGCATTCTGCAAAGTGTAGTGCGTTTTGTAGGTGAAGAATGGCTTGGGTTTTTGAAGTGTATAGAATGCAAGAACTCTGTAAAGGCAAGGAAGCAGGCTTTAGGATGCTGGTAGTTTAACTGTGCTCCTCATAAACCATGATAATGAGTGCACTAGAAATACCAGAAACGGCAAAGGATGGCTTCTGCAGCAATTGGTGACTTATTTGCCCTGGTTTTGTAATGTGAAGGATTGCACATGTAAATGAAGTGAAACTGATTCTGCCACTGCATGCAGATCGTTGTCATTTTAAGGTTTCAGGTCAAATTCTCAAGTGTTAAATGCCAGAATTAAGGTTGAAAGAAACAACCATAGTTCGATTATCTTTCGTGCCTGCCTAAATTAAGTTACAGTTCTTCATTCTAGAGGTGGTTTTTTGGTTTCCTCTTCCTCTGCAGAAGCATTCCTCAGAATACATGTGCCCTGTATTCTGGGGAGTCCATCTGTGTTGGTCAGCAATAAACCCATTCTCTAGGGCAGTTGTTTCCACTGAGTAAGTTTAGAGATATAATGCAAATAGAGCAAAAAACCTGAAAGGATTTCATCTTGTCTGAAGGGGTATGAATCCCGATTGTGTTTGATGGGACTGGGGATGTGTGTACACAGTAGATACTGCAGGTGTCTTTGAACATACAATTTGCTGTGTAAGATACCCAAGAACTTAATTTCTTTTAGGCCGTCTCAGATCAGGCATCTGAGGTTGGAAAATAAATTAATCCTTAATCACATGTTCTAATATTGCATCTGTTAACAGGGATAATAACCGTGCTACTTCAGTGAAATGAAGATAGTATTTGACTATTTCAGCAATATGATCTAAATTGGTGCTCTGCAATGGCCTACGAGGAAATCAATTTCTGCTTTCAATGAAGCATTATATGCAGTAATTTTATTTGTTTATTTATTTGATATGGGGCACAATGAGTAAGAACAAATAAAATACTGGGTAGTGACCTGATAAATATGAACCAGGAGAAAGATTCTATGGGGGCAAAAGTTATAAAAGCCAAGCAGTTAAACTGTCATAATGTACTTCAGCAATCATTTCCAAACTTAGATTCGTCAAGTAAACAGAATTATTTCTAATGGACTTTTTTTGCTCTTTCCTAGCTGTTAAAAATAATAATTACAATCATATCAGGAGGTTTGGAAGCTACTCAGTGGGCAGACCACTGCTATTTGAGCTAGAAGTATCTAATAATACTCTGTCATACTTTACAGGGATCAACCCCAGATTGTATGATCCATGTTCTTGTGTTGAGGGTTTTATGGATGTCTTTGGACTACAGAGGATGAGCACTAGAGGAAGGTGTGCTTTGACAGTAAAGCTGCTTTTGAGTTTGGTTTTTGTTGTTGTTTTGGTTGTGTTTGTTTTTTTTTTTTTTTTTAATTTGTCACTAGCAATGTAATTTTTACTTCCTGCATAATTAATGGTGTTTTATCCAAATCCTATTCATATTTAGTCACTTCAGATTTTCAGATTTTTGTTAGGATGATAACTTAGCTGATCTAAAGTCATACCCTTTTCAATACCAAATCTGATATCTTGTCTTTCTTTCCTGTTATTTGGAGATGCTTTCTTTCTCTGTTCCCAGTTCAACTACTCTTTCTAGGGTCTCTTTCTTTCCTTTGCCTTGTGTTTGTAAGCTCATTTACCTATAGTGTCTGTAATCAGCTAGTCATTTCTGTTTCACTGAGTTTTTCGAGATATACATCGTCTCTGTTACTTGTGCTAGAGTTCACAGATTACTTCCCTGAACAACTGTTGGTTTCCTTGCTCTGTCCCCTTTTTTTCCCCTTATATTTTTCTTTTCAGCACTGTCTGTTGAAGTCACTGTTCACCCATCCTATTCCTGTTCTGGTGCAGATCCAAGTTGCCTTAGATCTTAAGTGGCAGGCAGTACTTTTGACTGTTGTCAGAAGTGCAGCATGGTTTAGGTTGAAATCCAACCCCTTCCACATTTGGTTAGAGTGTCTTCTACATTGCTGCCACTTAATTTGTGGCATGTTAGAAAAGGATAAGTCAGCTTCCTACCTTTATTTTCTGATACTTTGATCCGGCATATTGTTCATCTGGAGGTGAAAGGAACATTCTATTCAATTCCAGGCTGGATCAAGTTTAGTAGAGATATTAGCAGATAAAAAATATGCTCTTTGCTGAAGATTGTGTATCTGTTTCTCACATTGCCTAAACTTGCAAGCATGGATGTGTTCATATTGCTGAAAGGCTGATAAAATGTACATCCAAGATACACAGGCCGGAATGAACATTCCAGCTTCAAAGTGTGCTAGTGCTAAACTTTTCCAGAGAAAATACTGCAAGTTTTGGATTTATTTTCCTTTCTGAGATAATTTTCTTCATTAGAGTGTTGTTTTTGAGCCCCTAGGGTTGTTTTGTTTTAGGTTTTTTTGTTACTGTCTAAAGTAGTTTGGTTGAAATAAGCGTTCTGAGGAGGATCTTAGTAAATAACTTTCACACCAGATTGCTTGAGAAGATTCTAAGCAGCTGGGAAAATAGGATGTTATAGTGGGCAGTGTCAAGCAGTCATAATAATAAAGTTTTTAGCCTTTCCTTTAACAAGAAATTAGTGTCTTTTGAAGTAAATTACTTGTTAAACAGTAAAAATTAGGTGAGTCACAGTGCATTTAAATTCTTATTGCTTTATTTTCTGTTTTCAGTAGCATAGTTATATTTTTCCAATTTGACTTAATCTGACTGTGTGCTTACATTCTCCTCCCCCATAACATCTGCTGTTTAACCATGAGATGCTATATCCATCCTTGCTTTAAGCCTACTGCTGCCTTTTGTAGAACTGCTGTACTCTTTCGTGAGCTGCTGGTATCTGGCTTTTAGAGTGAGTTCTGGTAAATGATTGCCTTTTGGGAGTGACTCGTGCAAAACAAGTAGCAAGCTACCTTGGAAGGTTGGCTGCTATCAGAAGGACATTGTTAATTTAGCAAATAGCCACAGTGGTTTAACCTGTTACCACCTCCTGTTTATTAATGTCCTCCTCTTGAAATTTACTAACCTACAGCCATCAGTAAGTATAATGAAAGGAATGTCCCTGCTCCCATTCGGATCCAGAGATTTAGCTTAAACCTCTATTGTGGGCAGTTTAAACTGAACACCTGACCTCACTCTGAAGAGTGAAAGGTGGTCCTGTTCTGAATTTCTGCTTAAGGGTGGGTGAACCCACAACAAGAGACAGGGGCAACTGCTTGTATGAATTTAACCCTTTTGAGCTAATTCAGTAGAGGCTTCATCTGTAGGACTCTCAAACTAGGTAGTGAAGCTTCCTGAGCATAAATTCTCTCTATACCAGAGCCTCTTGCTCTGGACATTGAAAAAGGTGTAATCCCTTTAGTATTTAACATTTTCAAATACATCCATATCTGTCTATCTATCTACATTGCTGTAAATCTCCCATCTCTGTCCACATCAAGTTTTTGTGCATTGTTAGAGGAAATTAGAGTAAAATATAAAACCCTTGCAAGCTACCTAACTGCACATTAATATAATTTTGTAAATGTACTTTTTCCTGCCGAAATACACTTCTTAAAGTTATATATAACTTAATAAGTCTTAAACAACTCCAGATATTGCTGTAACTTCAGTGATAACTGATTCTAAAGTAAGATATATGTGCGAACTAAAACTGAGAGCACATTCAAAACAATCGATATCTTAGGGAATTATGCAGTCTCGTTTATAAAGGGGTTTGTGTTGTTGATTTTTTTTCTGTATCTTTTTTTTTTTTAACTGTCATGTCCATAAGTATTTTACCATATAATTCTGCTGATGTTGAAGATTTTCTTCCTATCTTTACAAGTGACATTGGTGTTTTCCTGGCACTGTGATCATTTAATTTTGTGCTTAGGGCCATAGAGCAGTGCTTGCTAGTACTGTGAAATAATACCTTGTGGTTGCTCTCTTTTAGTAAAGTAGGAAGATAAATATTAAAATATACGTTCTAGCAAGTAACATAAGGAAGTGCTTGGAAGATGTCCTCTGCTGACATAAAATTCCTTTTTAAGAAATTTAAATAGCTTTTCAATAAAATTATACAGCTTCTTCCTCTAATGTATTCGTGTAACAATTTTCTTTGGAACTGTAGGAGGAAATAAATGGTTTCAAATAACCATTCAAAGAACCAGTGAAGCTCCTGACTTCAAAGTACTTCCTTCAAAAGTGAACTTCACTTTCCTTTCTCAAATAAATAAAAAACAAACATGCCTTACCATCTTAATAGCTTTTTATTCATGTGTATAGTCTGAAGGGATTTTCATCTTGGGTCCCTTACAGGGAAAGAATTACTAAACACTTCATGTTAGATTACATTAGGAGCATGGTTTAGTGGTGGACTTGGTGGAGTTAGGTTAACAGTTGGACTCAGTGATATTGAGGATCTTTTCCAACATAATGGATTCTATGAATTAGTGTTGGAAAAGATTTACTGGATTTATTCTAATCTTTTGCATATCTTTATTATGGTGGTGTAAAAAGAAAAGTTCTCATTGGAGGTGAGCTCCCTGGTTGAGAAGAGGCAATACAAGCAATTTTTTTCTATAGTGATGCTGGAGGGCAGTGTGTTTTCTTCCTCAGTGACTCCTTACGTAGAGTATCTCAAAAGCAGACTAGATAGCATCTGTCTCATACTCTGCTTAGCCAGTACACTACTTAAGGAATATAATAATTTTTACTGGCAAAGTTTGCTTATTTAGGATGCCTGCAGATATTTAATCTTCAAGTAGGCTGATATATGCACACAGATCAAATATGTGAAAATGTTTGACACCCATTTGTTTTCATTGTTCTTACTGTAACTCCAGTGCTCCTGAAATTTTGTCTTGTTTAGATGTCATTGGCAGTTCACTTCTTGTGCAAGGACTACTCTCCCCCATTCTCTTAGGATGCTGAGTGTGTGTACTCTGGCTGTGTCTGTAAGTGTATGTTTAGCATTTTCAAAAACTTGGTGCTTTTTTTTGTTTGCCTTGGTGTGTTACCAAAACTTTAATAAATTAAAGTGTGCTCCTTTAATATTATGCTCTGTAATACAGTCCTTTCAGCAATCTCCTGGAGACAAAATAATTTCCAAGCTTTCTACCAGTTCAGCTCTATTTCACAGCAGTTTTTAAGGTAGCTTTAGAGAAACATTTATCAAGTCCATGATTAGTGAAATATTTTATTCTTCTTGACAAGCCAGAACCAGGTTTGAATTACACATGAATACAACGACTAAGTTTTATATACCTAATGCTCTCCCTGGCTCAGTAATCAGTCTGAGTTCTTCTTTAAATCAGGACATAATATTAAGTGTTTGCATCAAAATTGTTAAATTAATGGGGGAAAAAAATCCCTGTCACAGCTAGATAGGACTGTACTTTGTTTCATTATAAAGTGACTAATTCTTTTTTAAGGGAGCTTTTCTTCACAAGCTTGTTTATTCGTTAGAACAGGTTAGTATGCTTACACCGAAATAGAATACATTGCTTTCCATCCTGTATTTGCTATCTTAGAAAGGATTTTTTTAAAAGAAAACATATGTTAGAAATACTAATGTATATTTATATAGCCGTAAAATTTTAACTTCAAGGTTATATATTTGGTTTAACACTCATAACAAACTTGTTCCTCAGCAAAAATTGTACACTAATACTCCTTTTAAAAGGCAGAACTTTGAGTTAGTGGAGCATCTGAGATCCAAAGCATCAGTTTAAAATTTTTCCTTCTTGCCTGTTGTGGATGCAAACTTCTCTGTAGCTAGTTAATATATTTCTGAGGCATTTAAAATAATGAGGAAAAATAAGATTTAGAGTAAAAATAATTCTTTTGAGTAATTTGGTTGCTATAACAATATTAGATATTTTTCTTTAATTAATTTGATAAAAAGTATGGGCTGTTACAGATGTTATATGTAAGTAGAGGGGAATATGGAAATAAAAGGGAGCTGCTTCACTCTGTGCTATGAAGGAAAATAAAGGGAATTCACATCTCAGCCAAAGTGTGGTATCTGGTCAGGTGTCTAAGAAAGCTTAATGATATGCAGAGGATCAGAATGCTCCTGCTGGATTCTTTTTTTTTTTTTTTTGGTAACTAATAAAGTGATTTAGAGGTTGTCAAATTTCCTTTCCACTTTTAAAATGAAGCCAAACTGAATCCAAGTCCCTTCCCCAGCCCAGAGTAGGAAAAGACAGAAATTACACATTGATTTGGGGAGACACATTCATTTCTGACCCCTGTGGGTGACTGGTGAAAACTTGAAGCCCAGGATTAAATCACTGAAACAGATACCGGTGTCAGCTGAAATACATTCAGCATGCTCCAAGGCGATTCTGTCTCACATTTAATAATACCTCACGAATGGGAATAAAAAATCAGTTTTCCATAAAATTTATTATGAAGGCAAAAACTGTAACTGCTCAGGATGCAGTTTTGTTCATCCCTCTTCTCCCCAACTAGTTTTGATTATTAGGGGCAGAAATATTTTTATGCAAAGTTGATATTCAAGTGATTAGTGTGGTATCTGGTCAGGGATATAGCTTAGTTCTGTTGTTCCTCTGAATATGCAATTAGAGAGCTGTCTGAAAAATGTCCTGTGTCATCCTGAGTCAAAATAATCTGGCTTTTGAGTGCCATTTTAATTTTTTTGTGGAAAGACATTCTCTTGAGTAGTTAGCATTTTTTTTTTTTTACATGGTTGTTTTTTACTCCTCTGAAGTAACAGATGGAACAGTCCAGAAGAAATGGTGCTCAAAGATGACGGGATTTTGCACTTGCATGGGAAAGTAATTTCAGAACTTGTTGTTGTCATTGTATCTTATTTCTCAAAGTTCATTGAAGGAAGTCCTGGTGGAATGTAAATACACTATCAACAGTGTATCTGTGAAACAGAGGCCCAGAGTTGTTTGAAATAAAGCTTGTCATGTGGCAAAGCTGGAAAGAAAATGAAGGGTTCACAGTGATTAGGCACTGATACTTGTTTGGCAGCCTCCTGTCTTTTTTATCTTGGCTGGTGTTCCATCAGTCAGGGCACTTGTATACAGACAATGATGCATCAGACTGTGGAAGAGACCTATGGTATGCCATAATAAAAAAAAAAGGACACTTCTGTACAATGCATAGTTACTCTACTATCTGTTAAAACTGATTTTTAGATCAATTTGTCTGTTGAATTCCTGTCACTCTAAAAAAAATTAATCTTATGTAAGACCAAAAAATTTCATAGTGTTTCTTCTTAAGGTTTATTATTTCAGTCTGATTCATTTCCTGTTTTTCTGCTAATGCTCTGACAAAAGCAGAAACAAGTACCCTCCAAGTGTTTGTAAATCTTGAAAATATATAATTTACTGTATTACAGATGGCTGTGTGTGGCTGTAAATTATGCAGAGATTTATACTGTACTTCCCTCTGTCAGTCTCTGGTCATGCACTTGCTTCCCTGGCTAACACTGCTGCTCCAAGGCTTCACAGCTGTCTAGGTGGAAATTTATTTCAGATATGAGAAAGATGAGGGTAACTTAGAACTTCTGTCCTCATATGATAGCGTGAGAACAAGAAGATATTCAGTCAGATTAGTAGCAAGTTAAATACTGGTTTTTGAAGGAGTAATTTTTTCAGCTATGCTTTATTAGGCTGTTGGGCTCATTACCGTAGACTTTCTTGGGTATTCACAGCACTGAGAGAGCAATTTGATACTTGCATAGATGGCATTATAGAAAGGGCTTGAACGTACCTGGCAGGGAGATAAATGTACTTTTTTGGATTTGAAACCAGTCTGAAAGTTAAGAGTTCCTGTTTAGGGCTTGGGTCCAACAGATTTGTTTCACCAGTCATCTGCACCATGGAGTCAGACAGGATCCTGAACTCATGAAGTTGGGTGCAAGTGCTGTTGTGTTCCTATGAACTTAGAGGCTAGTTGGGAATGTCAGTGGCTTATTTAAATACTGGTGTGTGTTTTAACGTGGTTACTGATATCTTGGAACTTGTAACGTTTTAATACATTCTTGTGACATTTATGATACTTGAGTAAAATATAGATTGGTCTTTATATAATATATGTTAAAGGTCTGTGGAAAGAAAACTTTTGCATCTTACACGAAAGCTACATCCCCTCCCTTTCAGTCAAATGCCTGGAAAAAGATAAGCACCTTGAACAGGGTATTTTTTTCACGATGTTGTGTTTCATGCTGCAATTTGCAAATTTATGAATTAGGAGACAGTTGGAAGTTTGCAGCATCTTCTACAAAACATAATCAAATGAAATGATTGCTTAAATAGCTTTTTTTAGAACTGGATTTGGAATTATAACAGTATGTTATTTAAATCCTTTTCAAATTTATATTTCTGAATTAGTTTCAGAGAGAATATAGCCAATTTGGCCTAGTACATATTTATTTCTTGGTTAGGCAAGATTGCTTTACTTTGGAGAAGCAAATCAAGGTCTTCAAGCTTTTAAATTCATATTATGGTGAGCTTTCAGTCTAAAAGTATCAACACTTTTCTGTTATAGATTATGAAATCAGTACTAGAAATGTCACCAAGTTCTTTGGGATTGTTTTGTCCTTTTTTTATCAAGTGTTTGTCTTTCCTTTTAGATATGAGGTCCTTCAAGGATGAGAAAGGCCTGCAGTTTAATGGCATTAAATATCTCCAGGCTACCATTACAGACCATTTTACTGAGCAAAGAAAAAACATCAGGGATCTTTTTCCAGTGTCACCAGTCATATGGAGGATATTGTACTGTAAAATGAGTAGGGGATAAAAGGGAGAAACATAGTCTTTTTGTACTGGCATAGTCTAGGATATTTGAGAGGGACAATGGGGATATGTATGAAGAAGGAAGAAACATGCTTTATTTCTGCTCCAGGTGGTGGTGGTATTTATAAATGTTTTTAAGGACAGCCATGGTGATGAGTGGACTGGTGCATGACACCCATTAGAGTACAAGCCAAATGAGTGCAAGTTGTGAAGTTATTGTGGCTTATGCTTTGCAACTCAGACGTAGGAGGCTGACCATTCCTGCAATCCCAGGCTGGCTGTGAGGTAAGACACATTCCCCTCTGTGCACTGTGTGAGAGTTTAGAAAGTCACATTATCTGTCTGCCTCAAACTTCTGTCTGTAAAATAAGAGTGATGTGTCCTTTTTCTTCATGCTTTGTTTTTAGCATGGAAAGGCAGATGCGCTGTAAGTGTATGATGTGGTTGAGGGTGTGTGTGGATGGAAAGAGTCTTGATAGGTATTCATTTTGACTGGGGCTGCTATCATCAAGTACCCATCAAAGAATTCCCCTTTTTAGGAGTGTATTAGGAGTCCCAAGTATTGTGTTATACAACACTGGGAACTGACAGTATCTTATTTATATAAGATTAACATTTCACATTATAAAACCAGGCTTTCAGGTTTTTGGTTATATTCCATTCAAAATGTAGTTGATCTGAAAGATATTTTCAGCTTGGATATTCAGACAAACAAAAAACTCCCACCAAAAGTTGTTTCTGAGAACACAAAGGTTTCTTACTGTTTAAAAATATAGTCCCATGCAACTGCTCTGAGAAAGTTATTACGTCTGTTTTGGAGCAGAGGTGGTTGTCTTTTTTTTTTGTTTTATTTTTTTTTTATTTTCTTAGAGAGGACTTGCTCCATATTCATTCTATCCCTGTGAAAACTTGCAAGGAATGGTAAAGTTTTAGAAAATATTTTTGAGCATTTTCTTTAAAGAATGATTGCACTGAAATTCCTGAGCATTTCACAGCCAGCCAGGCTTTTTCAGCCATTGCAGCAATTGGTGACATACTTAAATTTTGTCTCACAGCTGCCCGGCACTGGGTTAGTAATGAGAGACCCAAGTGAGAAAGAGGGAATGCTTCCTTCTGCTCTTGGTTCTCTGCCAGGTTGAAAGGGTTGAGACTAAGTGGGAGCTGCCTACCTCCAGTTCACAGGAAGTGTAGGAAAAGCTGGTGGTTAGAGACAACAGAAGAGGTAGAAGGAAAGGGGATAAGCAAAGAAGAGCAGGAAGAAAAGGTTGAATGCTGGGATGGAGGAACTGAGGGTGATGTAGGTTGAAACTAGTAAAACATCTGCATTTAAACTTTTGTAGACCAAATCTCCCTCCCTCTATATAACAGCTTTCCCCATTTCACATTATTGCTCTCAAACTTGAGAATCTGCAAAAGAAAATCATAGAAGGAAAGAACAGATTTGTCACAGGTCCTTAACCTGTGCTAAGTATGGGCCATCATCGTTTATGTTCCCTCAATACAGATTGTGATAGCTTTCTGTTAGTAGAGTGATTTGAGGGTGAGTGCTGAACAGTGGGATTGCAAATCAGAAAGGTCAGAAATAAGGACAGAAAGTGAATTGTCATACATACCTTTGTTCATAATGGGGATCCTAAAAGAGATGAATGTGAAAGAGAAATGAAGGAAAGAACAGCTGAAAAAACTTGAGAAGTAGTTCCTGAGTAACTTTTCAGTTACAGATTTTTATTAATGCAGTGTTGAGTAATTGTTTAGGGAACAGTATAAACGCCCCTTACTGAAAACAGACAATATACCAGAACTGTAAAAAACAAAACGAGCCCCAAAACAAAAACTTTTTTCAAAATAAAATTCATGTTATCTACTATTTTGAATCACAGACTTGATTCTTCTAAATAACTGTTAAATAAAAAAAAAAAATTCCTATTTTAAGCAATGTTAAAATGACCTGATTAAAATGTCTCATTTCCAGACTATTAGAACTTTGTCATTTTATATGCCTTGTTTTTCAGGTAAAAAATTGTTGTTCAATTTCAAAATCACTGAAGAAGTTAATCTTACAGTGGAAACAGATGTGCAACTGACGTTTTTGTAGGGGACTTTCATTCCTCAATAACAGCAGTTGGGCTTGTTTTATTCTCTGTTTTGGCACTAGAACAGCATATGATTCATTTTTGTCTCGTGCTAGCTGTAGCAAGGAAACCACACACATACTGCAGTGTAACAAGGTTAGAGAAGTACATTTCAGACTGAATATGAAACAATCATCAAGGATATTTATTAATTCTGTTGAAGTTTTGTCCTGCATTATAAGGCAGACTTGGAGAAAAAAAATTAATCTCTTGCGCTCTTTCACCTTTGCTGTAGGCAGGTCTGTGCTGCCTGAAAAATGGAGCTGATGATAACACTCCATTACTGAAATCCTAAGTACTTTTGGAGTTTGTTTACTCTGGCTGTTTCTTCCTCCCCACCCACCCTGAGAAAACATATTGCATTTTTTGAATTTGTTTCAATAGCCAGAGGAAAGGTCTGTGTTGAGAGCAGAGCGTTGGATTTATACCTGTGTAGTAATCCTTGCAGTTGAAGGGAAGGAAGCTGTGATAGCTGAACTTTCCTAAGAGCAGCTGGCACTGTGTCCAGGTATTTTGTACTGATCCGGTCTTGCTGGGAGATAGCAAACACAAATACAGGTTTGTCCAGATCACAGTCCACTGAGTTGGAACGGGATCCCTTCGTAAACTGCAGTTAACTGCTGGTAATGTTTGACAGTGTCACCAGGTCATCTAGAGACAGGCATGGCCCTCTGGAAATATGAACCTTGAAGCTCTTTTGGTTCGAATTTCATTCAGATGTGAACATCATCTCTGGCTTGTCTGGTTTCTCTGTCAGATGCTCAGTTTTCTCCCCTGATTTTTGTTGAAGAACAGACTCACGTGAGTGGCTGTAGAAGCTAAGTGTCGTTACCCTTGAATGTTCAGTGCAGGTTTGTAAAAACAGGTTTAAATCGGTTTCAGAACTGCTCTCAGTGAGGGTTCTTCTGTTTCATGTGCCACTTTGTATATGTCAGGCAGAAATTCTGACAGAAGTGAGGAGCTTCTTGTTATAAATGTATGGGGTGGCTGAGAGAAAGGCATGAAGATTGCTTGCAAAATCCTTGTTGCAGTGAGGTGTCTGTGAATGTCCTTATAGACTTGAGTGAGAGTATTTGTGACATGAGCCATCACACTTGTTGAATGTGCCTTCGTGTTTGTGTGTGGCTTGCTGAGAGTGAATGCTACATTTCTGAGTAAAAATTCAGAATGTTATTGTTGTTAGATTGGAGCAAAGGTCACCCCTGGTCACTGTAAAAAAAAAAAAAAAAGGGGGTGAATAGGGGAGGCTTTTGAGTTATTTTTCAAGATCTTTTTAGCATAATTGTTTGTTTCCCAGACAGCCAGTGTGGAGTATTCTGCCACCACCACAGACATGGTGTCTGCAGGCAGTTTCAGCAATCCCTTAGTCTTAAGCGATCTGCAGAGTACACAAACTGTTATCTTTGTCTCCAGTTTCTGCTTTTAGAATAATTCCAATGTTTCTTACTTGAGGACTCTGTTTCGTTTTTGAAGATGGAAGAGCAGACAGGTGCACTGCTGTCTGCCCTTACTCTGTGGGTCAGGCGATGTGGCCCAAAGGGACAAGGTGTGCTGGCCCAGGGCTGGTGCTGCCCTCCTGCCAGGCTGGCTGGGAGGACACACACACAGCCCCCGCTCTCCGGCTACTGCTGAGCTGGTTGCTGCAGATGACCTTTTTGGATCATCCTGCCACTGCTTTGTTCTCTTCCTGGCTCTGGTTGATAGCGAGAATTAACCTGAAGCCTGCAAAATGAGCCAGTCACATGGACAGACTGTGCCAGATACAGCTGTAATCCCGGGCTGAAAAATTGAATTTGTCCTCCTCCCCCTCTTGCTGGCTCTTCTGCATTTATTTTCCAATTCAGGAATGCAACCCTTGAGTTGCATAGCACAATGGAGACCTAAACTAAGGACTCCTAAAGAGTCTGCTGGCAAGAAAAGTCTGACGTCAGCAGAGTTAGGGTGAGGTTTTGCATTGCGCACATTCAGTCGCTCTGGTCTGGAATGATGGCATGTTGGAATGGAGGCAGAATTTGGAGGGAGGGTGTCACTGTGAATTGTGCTTGTAGCCTGCTGCTCAGTGTTTATCTTTTGTGGGTAGAAAATGTACTTGATAAACTACGTATTGTCCCATTTGTTTATTATAGACATTCAGATTATTCTGTAAGTATTTGTGCCTTGACACGGTTGGCTTGCAGGGTATTGCTTTTAGCTCTTTAAACTGTGATTACAGTAACAGTTCTTTGCTGATATTTCAAGTGAAGATATTTTCCAGAAGCAAACTACATGTATTGGTCAAGGGATTTTTTCCCAGTGTTAGCACTGGGTTTAGATAAGCAAAAAGAAAATAAATTGCTAATCATCTGCTGCAATTTGACATTCATAATGGTTAGTTTGCAAGTAGAAAGAAAGCAAGGACTTAAAGATGCTGTGTGAATGTATGATCCACCCAAGAAAGTGGTATTTTATTTTTAAGATGAACAGAGTTTTGACTTTTGTAATTGCTGATTGAACAAATATCGTTGACTGGAAAATAAATATGAAAGCCTGTGTGTTATATTCAATTTAAGATACTTGTTTCATCTAAGATTTATCTGGATGCAAACAGCTCAGGAGATCTATATTTAAGGCCATCAGAGCAGAACTGTGGGTGTAATTGTGACAGGATTCAAAGTCAAGCTGTAGGATTGCAGCTGATTTTAAAAATAAACTAGAAGCTTTTGTAGCGTTTACAAATTATTTACTCTGCTTTCTAAAGGGAAAAATCATCCTGACGTTTAGGACTGTATCTCAGGTTTAGGCTAATGAGTGCTCATGGCTGGAGGCAGAATCTTCTGTACTAATTCAGTTTACCAAATGTGATGTGTCTGTGGTTTAGGAAGCTTTTAAATCTGACTTAAGGTGTTGGGGTTTTCTAAAGTTTTACTAAAAAGAGTATAGTTGAAACCATATTACCAGTCTTACTATATAAAAACCACAAAGTGTGGTTTTACCTCAGAACCCGAAATAATACAAGTTTTGTTTGGAAACTATAATTAGAAAGTGTTAGCAGTTCTAAATAATGGAGAAAATATACGCAGTAACTTTTCTAGGAATTGCATTATGCTTACTTCATATTTTCTTTTGTGCCTGTAATTGTTGGAAATAGAAGATGTCATAGTCTGTTGCACAGAGGGGCCCAACTAAAGATGTTTTGATAATTATGTAGAAAGAGGTGTTTAGGATGATGCTTTGGAGGGAAAAAAAAGTAACATCCAACACAGAATATGTGAATTTGCATGTGTGAATGTGAGGGGGTGTGTTAAGGGGAAAAGACTTTGCAATCCCTCCTCAAAAGCATGAGGGCACAGGAGTTGTATTTCCGAAGTACTGTGTTGTGAGGCCTGGCAGTGGAGGTGTAACTTGCTAATTTGAAAGTAATAGAGTAAATAGAATAGTGCAGATATGTCTTGACGCGTGGTCATTTGTGTCCAGTAAGGATAAAGAATTGCTGCAGCATCCTCAGCTGGCAGAGGAACATCACTGGAGGTCCCATGCTTTTTTTTTCTTACTTTGTATTCTGTTGTTAAGTTTATAAAGCACAGCAGGGAACCTTTGAGTATTTAATTTTATTTTTTAAGGTTGAACGTGAGGCTTTCTGACAATCCAGAATGCTACAGCGCTGCCAGGGTCTCGTCAGCTCTGTGTGACCCAGCACATGTCCTGACGCACAGGACTGTGAGGCCTCTGGCTAGTGCCCAGTGGGATTGCAGGGGATTCCCAAACTCCCCTGTGTTGATTCGTGCTTGAACGCCATTAACAAGGCTATGAGGACTAAGAAAGTTTCACAAGAGTAAGTTTTTAAAGCCGTGAGTGGGTGGTTTTGCGTTGACTTTTCTAGCCATTTGGTGCAGCAGTTGTTTTGCATAAGGAACCTCTGTTTACTCCTCAGTCTGTGTTGCTGTCAGTGAAAAATATTTGGAAAAGCTCTCATCAACCTGGCTAAATCCTGCTGTGTGCTGACATAGCATATTTTTTGGCGTAGTATGATGTTGTTGTAGGTGCAATAACTGTCCTGGCAGAATAACTCCTCCTGTTGGAATATGTTCTATTTCCAGCATAGGTACAGCATCAGATGTACTTTAAATGACAAGCATTCAGGTTTTCTTTCCTTTGTGCTTTTTAACTAGCGTTTACACTGGTTACAATGTCAGTGGAGTCTGCCTGTATAGGCTGCTAGATCAATCCCCTTTCTCTTGCCCTGGCTGTGCTGAATGGGCTCTATCTTTTCAACCTGGTCTTTTTAATTTATTCGTTTTCAGCAGAACTAGAAGAATCTTTTCCACTAATTCTTTCCTCCAAAGATACATCAGTAAGATTTAAATTTTCCCCTAAAGTCTTCATAAGCAAAGATCTGTGTGTTTGATGGCTGGTCAGTTTGTCTTTACCTTCCTTTTCTAATGTTCTCCTTTCATTCTACATTCAGTTCAGCTGTAAGATAAGTTTCATGGTACTTCTACCATTTCGTGACGCCAGTGGTTTTTCTGGAGGCAGTGAGTTTCCTGTCTGGAAGCTACAGGCAGTATTCCTGGCAGGATGGAGTATTTTTGTTTCCCTGGCTAGACCTTTCCCTGTCTTAGTTTTTGTCTCTTTTTCTCTCGGTTGATCTTTTTTTTTTCTTTTTCTTTTTTTTTTTTTTTTTTTTTTTTTAATCTTGGTCTGTGTTTGAAATTGCATCAGTTCATTTAGAACTATCATTACAAGAAACTGACTTGGTGATTTGAAATACCTCCATGCAGAATTTTTCATTTAACATACTGACAGAATAAATTAATAGGTCAAGCTGCAGTAGAATTGGGCAAGTATTACTAATCTTTGCACTAATCTCACTTCTTGAGTGAACAGGAGCGGTTAGTTAGACTGGTGCAATTAGAACCTGACCTGAGGGCGGTTTCAGAAGTTGTGGCATTAGCCATAACAGAGTTCAGAAATCTATGTCATAGTTTCTAATCATATCCTGGACTTGTTGCTTCTAGAATAGACAGATATGGATAATTCACTCAGTTGCCCAAGCTTTTCTGAAAGTTTTTATATTGAATGATATTTACCAAAATTCTTAGTTTCTCTACAAAGAGAAATATCAAATGAGACCAGTGCAGGGCAGTTACTCAGTTCTCAGTGGCTGGGATACTGTCAGTTAACAGTGATGTAGTAAGTCACTGTGAGTTGTCACAGTGGCTTTCAGAAACTCTGACCAAGTTCTTATCCTACCCTATCCTATCCTGTTAGTAAGTTTTAGTTAGTCTACTGAACTTAATCTTGCTGAAAGAATTCAAAACTCTCACTAACTTGGTCCCTTTTGGTTCCTTTAATTGGCTTACTTCTAGAATTTTATCCAAATTATATCTGCATATATATTTTTTTAATAAACCCAGTATAATAGCACCAGGGGGTTAAAAAAGGTAATCCATTAATAGCTTCCAGCATTTCTTCATTTGAGGCAAAGCTATTTCAAGATCAGTGGAGGGGGCATTTGGTGTTCTGGGTTGTGGGTGCTTTTATTTTTTATTTCCCTATCTCCTGTCTCCAAAATTGAGGTTAGTTATGCTACAGGAAAAACAGAGGTGGAAGATGCTGCCAGTCAGCTGGTCAATAATACCTTCCCTCAGCACAAGACAAACTTCTGGCTCTGGCTCATGCTGTTCAAATTCTGTGTGCTCTGTCTGGAACTCGTGTTCATGGTTTCAGATCCCTCTGCTTTGTCCCACCTTGTACCTTGGTATACATTATTTGATTGTTTTTATAGTAGGGCAGTCATTTTTTGCTTGAAAACAAAAGCTCGTCAGAATTCAGTATGTAGCCATTACTTTTTTACCAGGCAAAATTACAGACCTGAAATTAAATCTGCTTATTCTGGAAATTTGTGAGTATTGGTTATTTTCATTTTGGAACAGTTTTTCTGTAGGAATGATCTCAGCATTCAGGAGTGTTGCAATGTTTTCCACTTGCAGGATTGGTGACACTGCAGGAAACAAAACTTTCTGTTGTTATTTCACTGGTGTGTGTGTCTGTCTTTACTCTGATTGTTTTGCAGTGTATGCTGTGGAATAAAAAGCAACTGCAGGAAATACCAAGCTGTCACTCAGCAGTAGTTTTAAAGAGTAAAACCAAAAGTGGGCAATACTTGCTTTCAACTGACATAAATACAGAGCTAAGAACCTGAAAATTTGCTTTGGAATTATTTTGCTACTGCCACATAATGTACTTTGTTTCATGAATGCTTTTGTTAAGACTGGATCTGTTCATACTGAAGATGCATTCTTAGAAGACAGAATTTAGAATTGCATTCCCTAGTTCTTTTTTATTAACTGCTCTTCCAGATGGTTAGGATTTTAAAAACAGAACTTACAGTATATTTTTACTTTAGGGATGGGAAAGGTTTGGTGTTTATGGGATTTTTATTTTTTTTTGTCTCAAGCAGATCAAACAGTCATTTGCAATATTTTGAATGGTTTGTTAATACAGGCCAATTTTCTTTTCAGCTGATGGTCAGTAAGAGTGTTTAGTTTAAATGAAAGTATTAATACAGCTACATTAAAACTTTTTTTGTTGCACAGGCAGCTTGTACAGTTTTTAAATCCCTTAGAGTTGCTTTCACTCTTCAGACCACTAGCTAGTCAGATATTTTAGAACATTACTTCAGTGTTTATATATATATATAAATATAAATAAATCTCTCCACAGTATTCAGAAGTGAAAATATATGCCCATCATTGCACAAAGAGAATACATTGCCATCACTTATGGAAGAAAAAAAAATGGTGCTAAGTGCAAGGATTTTAATGATTAAAGGATTAAAGTAGTTAAGTTTCGGTGAAAAAAAATTTGTTGTTGTTGTTCCCTTTCTTTCCCTCCTGCCCTCCCAGTGTTTCCACGACTTTGGTTTCTGTTGGCAGTTTGCTGTACATTTGCTTGCAGATTGCACCGCAGTGCATAGGAGAGGCTTTTGACACACAAGCGAGCGCTTGGTTGAACTCAGACTGCTCTGCGGGGTTAGATAAGGGAAAATACATCCAGTTACTCTCCTTTGCAAGAGACGCAGGCCTGCAGATCCACAAATAGAAAGCATCTCTCCACTGAGTTCTTAGCTCTGGTCAACCATTGCACACAGTGTACCCAGATTTAATGCTGCTGGTTTGGAAAATTAATGTCTTTAGAACTCAAGGAATTCTTGCCCATTTGCCACCAGACAGAGGCAAGGCACTTTGAGTGCACTTTCTTCTTTACAAGCATTTTATCTGCAAGAGGAACAGTTTCACTGGAGTTGCCAATCACTTGTTTGGAGACTTTCAGAATGAGTTGAGCAGCTTGCAGGACTTCCTTTCTTAATAGCAGCTGTCATGGACACATGATACAGGATGTATTGCTCATAAATTTCTAAGGAAGAAGCATAACTTTTTTTTTTTTTACTAAGCTGTTGAAGATTTTTCTTGCTGTCAGGATTGGTTTGTCATGTGCTACATACCATTCCGAATTTTAAAATAGAACATTGTATATCAGTTAACTTTTGGCAATTCTGCAGTGTGTATTCTGCTGTCTTCTCTGTATTTTAAATACTGTCAATCTTTTGATTTTTATGCCCGGTCAGTCTGACTCTCAGGCTTTGAGCTCAAGCGGGTTCATAGTCTGTCTGTTTGCTTCATTGTTTTAGAAACAATATTGCTTTGTTCTGCAAGTGAAAATAGAATTTCCAGATAATTGACACAGGACTTTAAGGAAAAATAAAGTGCAGTCAGAATAAACTGAGACATGGTAACAGTGCAGTAAACTAGAAACTAGACTTTTAAGAACTATTTCTGCCTCACAAATGCTTTTCTCTTAATTCTTGTGTGATAATATCTGTGAATATCAGAGGTCATTAACATGGAATCATAGAAAAGTCAGGATTGGAAAGGACATTAAGGATCATCTCATTCTAAACCCACTGCTGTGGGCAGGAACAACCTTGCACTAGATGAGGTTGCTCAGGGCCCCATCCAATCTGGCCTTGAACACTTCCAGGGATGGGGCATCCACAACTTCTCTTGGCAACCTGTGCCAGTGTCTCACCCTCTGAGTAAAGAATTTCTTCCTAACATCAAATCTAAATCTCTCCATAAGAAGTCAGGAGAGGCTAAGTATTAGAAGACTCTCCCTAAACTGACACTGCCTTGTAGAAGCTTCCATATGTTGAAGCAAGTCCTTTTGCTCCTGGAAGATCCCTCGTTTCTCCCTTGGCAGTGGTCTGCTGGCCTACATGTGCCAAGCTGGCCTGTCCCATAAGGTTAAACTTCCTTTCATTTTAGGGATAAGGGCCCTACTCAATTCTGCTTGTCAGTTCTGTGCTCATATGGGCATGTCCCAGATCTTATCAACATCTTCACTGATCCCACTGTGAGCTCCAATGTCAAATGAGTGAATGAATGCTTGGTACGATGCTTGCAAGGAACTCTGCTCCCAGGCTTTTGAATTTAGGTAAGTTAAAAAGGTGAAATTATTTCACTGGAACTGTTCTTCTGTTGCTTAAAGATGATATGGGAAGTTTGAGACTTGACATGGCAGATTTCTAAAGGTTTTGAAAAATTTGTCTTGGATTAGTTGTGGATTTGGAAATCCTATTTTTGAAATAATGGCCTCTGTGCAGTTATCAATAGTCCATCGTAAGCGTAAAGAAATGAGATGTAATTAATGATCAAGTAATTTTCACTCTGGATTTACTACTAGTAGAAGCAGCTCTAACTTTTGTAATGAGTAGTCTTCATGCTTTAAGGGAAGCATTCGCATATGGGACTTCCAAAATAAAGGAGGATAGAAAGTAAAAGATACCTTCCTGCAAAAGTGTCTGAAGGGTAAAAATTACCTTCATAAAATGTAAACTACCATACTGGTGCCCTTTTTTCAAAAGGGAAAAGTCATCATCAAGTAACATTTGCGTGCGTATATTTTAAAAGTAGTTTTACACAGTTAAGTTTAAGTGAATTGTTTAAGGCACTTTGACTTCACATTTTTGCATCCTGTCATACTATAACAAACCAGTGTAAATGTTTGACAAGTATCTGTAGGTCTGAGTTTGAGTCTGATACAAATGTTTTAACTTTCTTTTGTAGGATTCACTTTTTGGTTTAATCCAAATAGTACAAACTTTTTCTTTCACCTTTTATTACAAACCATAGATAGAAGACATCAGAAACCCTGCACAAACTAAAGTATCTTTACAGTCTTCGAAACATCACATGGAAAATGTAACTATTCTAGATTTTAGTTTTTGAAGGGAAGTATATTGAAGGAGTCATAAATGCATTTTTATGATTGTTGCAATTAAGCATTTCACCCGCACAATACACATTCATCTAACACAATATGCTGCATTATATTACCAATAAAGGATTTTATTTTTCAACTTAGTGCATATGAAGGTTCTGCCAGAACCTTTCTTGTTTCAACAGAATTTCCATTTGATTACTTCCAAGTTGCAAGGTGTTGATTCTGCTTGTACTAAATCATCTGTGGTGATAACAAGTATCAGTGCTAGCGTGTTCTGACACCGTGTGCATTGACGTGAATGTGGTGGGGTGTTTCTAATGGGACACAGTGTTGCAGAAGCACATAGATGTCAAAGTTGTTAAACTTTTCAGTTTGTTCCTCTCTCTGTTTTAACTCAGCAATGCTAGATGTATAATTGAATCTGAGACATGTAAAGTGAGTAGGGGTATATTTTTTTCAGAAATCCTCGGGCAACAGGGTTTGGATTTTTTCCCCCAATTTTAAAAAAAACTGTTATGGAATGAATTGGTATTTAAAGAAGAGCCACTTAAATGAGGTACTTAATTGCTTTGTTTCAAAATCCTGTGCATTGGTATTTCATTTAGTAGCTTGAGCTTTTGCATATTTTATTCTGCTGTGTTTACAGTTCTTAGATCATGTATTAAATGAAAAGGAAAATTTGGTTTTGATGCCTCTTTTAGATATTTAGAGATACCTTTATGTTAAGAATATCATAGCTTAGGAATTCTATGTTACTGACAGGAGATGCTTATTGGAAGAAGGAGGCAGAAATGTATTTCAGATCTGTGATTTCCTGATGTATGAAAATCAAGGTCCACAGGATTTTTTGTTTCAGCTCTCTTTAAGGTGGATCAGTGCATCTCAGAAAGCAGCTACAGAGTATAGATGTTGAGAATTACAGATATCAGAGAAGAAGCTGTCAGTAGTCACTTTTAATCAAGAAATAGTTTTCAATATGCTAACAGTCGGTGCTTGGTTAAATCACTGGAGGAGCAAATGCCTAAGATAAAGAGGGTTTGCTTGGAACAGGAAAAGTCTAAATTTAAGCACCAATTGCAAGGCAATATTTAAGGGTTTTAGTGAGGATGTAACTACATCGATGCTTGTAGTGAGTTTTCTCCTTTTCTACATAAATGTTTGAGCCTGCCTTTGTTTTTCAAATGTGTGTGAAGCTGTTTGTCCTAGTTGGCCAACTGCCTGATTTGTTGCTTCTGTCCACCAGGGTGAATGTGTAATAGAGGAGCAGGCAGGCAGCACGTTGAGCTTGTGCCTCCTATGTGTTTATAGGACAGTTCAGAGCATGATGGGGTTAGTCTGCCCCAGCAGGCTTACAGAAATTGGGCTTTGCTGCTCTTTTCTTGCAAAATAGCAGGGTTATCCTCAGCTGCCCTTAGGGCATTTCCAAAATGTTTTGAAATTGGTAAGAGACAAGCATAGACTGGGACATAGGAGAACCTTAATAGAAGATATTCTTCACCCCAGTCATCTCTGAGATGAAAACTTCTCCCTTTGCGAGATTATTCTGATTTCCTTTCCTTCCCCCTCCACTGTATAGTCATCAATAACATTTACTTGAAGGAGCATGGTCAAAAAAAATTACAGAAGGAAATTAACTGGTTGTTCATTATGTTTCCCCAGCAAACAGCTTAGACAGGATTGCAGAAGGAACAGATAGCAGTTAAGTACTGAGTTTTACATGAATTGCAACTGTAAATGTCATCTGTGCTTTTGGAAATCTTCAAATGACAAGGTGTGTTTGTGCTGTGGCAACTGGTGTTTTGTGGTAGTCTGTGGCACGAGCAGAATGCAAAGCACGGCTGGAATTTGGATTTGTGGTAGAGCTTTGGGCATGGCGAGAAGCCAGAAGCATGGTTCTTCTGTAGTCAGTAAGTGCTTTTGAGGAAATGTTGAGAACAGTGGTGAACTGAAATTTTTAGGATTTGCACTCTGTGGTTTTTCTGCCTCTTTGCTGTTGCCCATATTAATTTCTTCTGTGTGTTGACGGAATTTATACTGGTCAGTGAGAGTAGTGCAAAACTAGCAGTGAATTTTGCCTGAAAATCAGATTGTTTGTTATTACCATAATTTATGTGTCTTCGGCTCATTTCAAGTAGTTGGATTTCAGAGCTTCATTTTGCACACAGTGTATCTCCTTCATGTGGACTCATTGTTACTGGAATAATAAGGGCATTGTGTTCTCTGGCTGTACAGAATCAAATTTTTTTTTTCCTTCTTTTTGTCAGCAAAAACATGCAGATGCTGGGTTGGGCAACATGAGAACTGGCCGGTGCTCCAGATTGCGCTAGTAAAGCTTTTATGATTTGGTTCAGCTCTGATCATTATTAGCATTGTAACATTTGTCTTCATTTTTTCCTGTAATAAATCATCTGCTGAATCTTTTCACTTCAGCAAAGTCATCTTTGAACGTCACTAAAATGTCAATGCAGAATTACTATATAAGGAAAAGCATGGCTTTTAAAACTAGCTTTTTGCATTTAAATCTAGAGACCATAATTCATGATGGTCTGAAATAACTGGCAACTTTTCCATTCAAAGATCCACTCAAAGTTTTAACTATTTTCCTCAGAAGAGCAATCTTCTGTTTCTGAGAGAATGCTCATCAGATCCCATTGCTCAAAGAACCAGAGGACATACTGGTCTCTTTCTTTACAGCATGGGAGAATCTTTGTTTATTTAAAAAGAAAAAAAAAAAAGTACAACCAGTTCTTCACCAGAGCTGCTATTTCTTGATTTTGTACATCTGTTGGAACTGGCAAAAATGCTGTAATACACATTCTTTCCTCTCCAGAGAAAGGGAGGAGGGGACGGCTTGTAGTCATAGACTTGGCTGTGTTACTGTGTTTACTTCCTACCTCTTTCTATTTTACTTTTTTCTTAAAAACAACAACAAAACCTTCTTGCCTGAAATGAGTGCTTTGATTGCTGTTCATTTCGTTCACAGACTCTCCTGGTTTAGGGAGGATGGTGCTTTCTACTGGCCTAGTAGTATTGTGTGAACCTACTGATGTTACAATTATGCTTTTAGCATTTATAAGCTTTTATAAGGCAGTTATCATAATGCTTTTAAGGTTATCCTTACACTTCTAAAAATATAAATTCATTGTTGGCCATGGGCTGTATCTGTAGCATTTTTCAGGCACTTTCTCCCAGTTGCATGTATCTGTGATACAACATCGTGCCAAAATGCTGGAGAGAAGGATGTCTCCTTCTGTAATCATTGTGGAGCAGGCTTTTCCAGTTTCTTTCTTTTTTTTTTTTTTTTTTTTTTTTTTACATAAAGGAATGTTTTAGTTCATTTAATGAGAAACAGCGGCTGTAAAATTATTAAATTTGTTTTGGGAACAGAAGCAGGTAAAGCATCCAAGATTCCTTTTGGCTAGATTTTGAGTATAAAAATGTTCCCTTAGGAGGGAAGGAAGAGTATGTTGTGTTCTTGAAATATGCTTTATTTTCGACCCTGGGAGTAAATTAAGATTATTTTTTTTAATATGTTCACAGTGGTAAGATTTTCCTTTATTTAAAAAAAAAAAAAAAAAAAAAGAAAAGAATTGAGTAATAATTCAGCACTTGAAAAATCGAATATAGTGGATTTTTTTTTTTTCTTTCCAACAACTCAAGGGCCTCAAGACCTCATTTTATCAAAACCAGGAGATGTGTGTGGTTTTTTGTTTGTATTTTTTTTACAGTGTATGGTGGGGTTTTTTTCCTCTTTTTTAACTTTTATAGTTGAAGAATGCAATATTCTTGTGGGGTACTGCTATACTGGATGGTCGGTATAAACTGAGTAGTGTTGTCTTGGCTACCTGCTTGGACATACTCAGCACCTTGCTATGGTGGTCTGAAAAGGGTTGAGCAATGGGTTTGCTGCACACATTGCTCTGGTGGGATAGACAGGCCGCGAGTTATTTCTGTATTTCCTCTTTGGAGAAGGATTCCTGTTTCCGCTGCTGGTCAGTCATCCTCTGAAACTTCCTAGTCTTGACCCAGGCAGCTCAGTGATCCCTCCAGGAGATGCACACACAGCATGCAGTTGTTTTTGTGCCGGTCTCTCACTGGTGCGCAGACTGCCTGGCTTTGGTAAATAGAGACATTCATCTTTACATTCCTTTGCTTCTACCTTTGGACTTTTCATATCTGGTTTCTAATGTCATCCTTTGATAAAGTCATAGGAACCCAGTGCACGCCTTTCTGGGAGTTAAGTTGGGAAATGCTGAGGAAAGAAATGGTGTGAGCAATAGTTGGACTCGAGTCTTTTGCCACTTCTTGTAGCAGTGTCCTCTGTCAGGGGAAGATAGGAAAACACCTTGCTTTTTCTTTTCTCTTGGAACCAGTGAGTTAAGCAGCAGGGAACAGAAGGAAATCCTTGCTGTCATCTTGTACATAGGCAATAATTGAAGCTTGATGTGTGATGGGAGTCTGGTTTTGGGGCCTCTTTTTTTTCTTACAAAAACCAATCTGATAAAAGATTCAGGTGTTGTCACCTTAACTGTACTCTTTGCGTGATTATGTAGAAGTTGAAAGGCAAGGCAGTGTTGGCTGTCACTCTCTCTGCAGCTCTGCTCCCTGAAATATTCAGATGCCTTATGTTATAAATATACATACTTCTCTGAGAACCCTAAGATTCTGAGAGTATCTCGAGGTGTTTAGCTGCAGTGATTTAATTTCTGCTGTCAGTTAAAGTGGATTCAAAACACGCACAAAAATCTTTTTTATAATTAACTATATTGGATTCTGCGTTGACCTTATCACATGTGTCAGAAATGTAAGGTAAACAGAAAGGTTTCCAATGTTGAAGCCTGTTACTAAGCTTTCTAGAGGAACTTGTACATTTATTGAGTTGTCACCTTGGGTTTTGGTAATTTCTACACATGCACACAAACACACTCCCCATTTTTGCCCCCCCCCTTAAAAGAGCAGGGGAGTGAAGGTGCTGTTCTCAGCACTGATTAAGTGTAACAAAGATAGTCCTTGACCACAGGGAAATGTCAGGCTTGTTAGGATAAGAGGGATGTGACAGATAGAAAAAGCTGACAGAAAGAGGTATTGGATCACATGGTAAGAGAAGATGGTAGTAATAGGAATAACATGTCATTAGAGAGCTGTAACTTTTCAGAACCAAAAGTGATGGTTGTGATTCTAATTGTCTTTTTTTTTTTTTTTTGTCTTTCCTCCTTATATAGGGAATTCCTCCAAAGAATTTGCTGGAAACAGATACATGTGAATTTTCTGCATGAAGACTCTCAAATTGGATTACATAATAATATGCCTGTATCATCTGACTCTGTTTGATCCGTAAAAATGATTAGGATTGTATATGAAATTTAACTCTTTTCTGATGAGTGGCCTAGACATGAGTTTACATCGGCAAATGGGCTCCGATCGGGACCTCCAGTCTTCTGCTTCCTCTGTAAGCTTGCCATCGGTTAAAAAGGCACCAAAGAAAAGAAGAATTTCGTTGGGCTCACTTTTTCGGAGAAAAAAAGACACAAAACGCAAGTCTAGGGATTTAAATGGAGGTGTTGATGGAATTGCAAGTATTGAAAGTATTCATTCAGAAATGTGTACAGACAAGAACTCTATTTTCTCCACATGTACCTCTTCTGATAATGGAACAACCTCCAGCAGCAAACCAAGCGGAGACTTCATGGAATGCCCCTTGTGCCTTTTGCGGCACTCCAAGGACAGGTTCCCGGAGATAATGACTTGTCACCATAGATCTTGTGTGGATTGCTTGCGTCAGTATCTCCGGATAGAAATCTCCGAGAGCAGAGTTAATATTAGCTGTCCAGAATGCTCAGAACGATTTAATCCCCATGATATCCGTTTGATATTGAACGATGACATCTTGATGGAAAAATATGAAGAGTTTATGCTGAGGCGGTGGCTGGTTGCAGATCCTGACTGTAGGTGGTGCCCAGCTCCAGACTGTGGGTATGTATTTTTCCCGTATCTGCAAAAAAGCAACAGCCCGAATACATCACTTTCATAGCGTTAATGCTTTTGAAGAGTTACTTGCTTTACTTTAGCACGTTGTTGTGTGTTTTACAGGTAGGTATCAGGCAGAATTCTCTCTTAAAAAAAAAAAAAAAAATACAAGAAATTAAAATAAATGAAAATCCAAGCCACAACCTGCCTTCCAAAATAAACCCCTTTCTCAAGGAGGTTTTTCTTATTTTCTGCACAGAGGGAGTTTCAGCAGTGTCAAGAAACTTTTTTTGGTAAATGGTTGCCATGTATCTACATCAGGCAAAAAAAATTTAGTGTTGCACTGCCAAGGCAATGGTGGAAAGCTCAAACTAAAGAGAATTGAAGATTTGGTGACTGTACTTTAACTTATTTGTTAAAGCACAGCGTGTATTTTGGCTTTTTAACTGCAAAAAATGATTTAAGCTTTTCTTTGAATTAAAAGGCCTCTCCTGCTAGAGATATCTTTCATCTTGAAGTACTGTTGAGACAGCACTTGTTGCCTGTCAGCAGGATTCTGATGTGAGATAATCAGCTTGTTCCTGCTTATTATCTGAGGAACGTAATGTTTTAACATTGCTTTAGTACTTAAACAGTTCTGAAACCATGCTGAATTCTGACATGAGTAGGCTCAATGCTACTGAGCAGCTCATCCCGCTTTCCTACTGCTGGTGTCTCATAATGCCATTCTTCAGCAAGCTGCTTTTTTAGAGATTGTTTGCATTATCATACTACTTAAAGGTTATAGCCATGACTGCAATCTGGATGCGCAGTATTCCCTAAAAACTCAGAGGATGACACCTGTGAGCAATAAGTAGAATGAGGAAAAGGAAAAATGTTGGAAGAGAACAAGCAAGATAGAACTGACTGTTATGTAGATTAAATATTCCAATTAATATTTAGGTGCTTAATGTTTAGGACTTATTTCAAATGCAATTTTGGTTTCATACTTTAAATGAAACAGAATTTTTGAGTCAAAAGCAGGGACTGGAGAGGCTGTAGTTTTGTATCTGGTCCAAAGTGGATGGCATTGCTCAGATACAGTTTAAGGAGAGAAGGAAAAAAGAAAAGAACAATGTACAGCTTGCTCTTAATATTTTTACACTGAAAAGAATACTAGAAAGTATTATTTGATAGGCAGAAGTATGCTTTGCTTGAGTTTCCCTGAGTTTTTGAGTTCTAGATAAGTCATTGTTACTCAAGGTAAGGGGAAGCATTTAAGAACTTTTAAACCATTTTCTATTAAACCATGTTTCATGGTTCAGATAGTTTTTTAGTACTTAATTAAGTAGACTAAGGCCGGTTTGCTGAATGGAGACTTTTCACTTGGCCTGTTTTTAGAAAAAAATTGTCTTTCAATGGTCATAAACTGTGGTGATAATTGCTACAGGTAATACCATTATAAAAATAAAAAGTGAGTTTTCAGAGTGCGGTTAAAGTTCTGTGCAATTGTGTGCAAGCACAACAATGTATTAGTGTACAGCAAATATTTAAATCATTGCTCCAGAACTGCCTGCTGTATGCTCCTTACTGTGGGAGTGGAATCCTGTGCAAAACACAGTATATTGCCAGGCAGATAAACTCTGCCAATGTCTATGTGTGAAAGGAACAAACTAGTACTGTATGGGCAACCTTATGTTGTACTTTTGCTGACATGACTTTTCATGATAGACTTCAAGTGGGACAGAAATGCTTCACAGTGACAAATGAGTTTTGCTTTTAATGTACAGGTAGTACCTCCTCACTAAATTCTTATTACTGGTTTAAAATGGGATGAAGTTGGTTACAGGGGCGCTTCTCAGGAGGATCGCTGTTTATTGTTGTCATCCTAAAGGAATGAGAGCTCATACAATCACATTTTGTCTTTTTCCCATCCTTCTGATTGTTTTGAAACCTTTAGAACTCTTTAGATATGTTGGGCAGCAGGGGTTGAGCATTCAGCATAAGTTAATCTAAGAAGTTTTGGGGAAAAAAAGCATACTGGTTGAGCAAAAGAAAGACCACCAATAATGCCTTCAGCAGGAGTAATACCTGCATATGAATCCTACAGTTATGGTTTTAAATTTGGCCTTCTAGCAGCCACCATAGCACTGTCTGCCAAGTCAGTGTGTGTGCCTAGCTGGGAGAAAGCACACACAGGGAAGTGGGGAGGAGGAGTGGGAATGGTATAGAAAATAATAACAGGGATTTAATGTTTTGGTGGAGCACAGAAGGAGGATGGAGGAAGGAACAGTTTTTGAAATGTACTGGCAGAATACATTAGGGTTGTGATGGTAGCTAACCTGATTTTAGCATGGATCAAGTATTTCATGAGAGAGCCAGATGGAATGCATTAACTAAATTTGCAATTAATTCCAAAGTAGAAGAGGTGCAATAACTTCAGAGGGTAACATTATTTCCTGAAATTGACCTGAAGATTAGAAATAAGTAGTGTGAAAAATCGGAAACTGGTGCAAAGTGGGGCATTTTGGTAGGAAAAATTTACTGCACAAATAGGTAAAAAATGGATGGTGTACAAGAATGCTTCAGCTCTTCCCAGCACTGATAAAACATCCCGTGTAATATTGTTTCAGTGTTTGAACATCACATGAAGACAAAAATTCAGACCAGATACAGAGCAAATAATTATAAAAACTTTAATCACAGAGAGAAAATAAAAAAGAGGGAGAGGGGAGCTAGGCCAGACGGTTATAACATTGGGGTTTTTACATCGTGGGCCCTTGTGCTCTCAGGAAAAACAATGAATGAAACATTTTCAGCTGTCTTTCACTCTGTTTGGGGTAAAAAGCAAATCATAGACATGGCAAAACTTGAACCAAACAGATCTCAAAACAGAGTTAACTGCAGTATGAAGTGAATTCCTTCTGTCCCAGTGGAGAACTTCTCTTCCCAATAAGAGAACTATGAATTACTTTGGAGGGGAACCTTTGTTGCAGTAGTTACACCCTAGATGGGTTGCCTGGGAGCTGTGAGGTCTCTGGGACTACCCCATTCCAGTGCCAGAATGGTTCATCCTGCAGGCATCCCTGACTTTCTGACCCTGGACTATTTCATCCTGGGATTTTGTTGTGAGCTCAAATGCATCCTGATTGTTGTTGTTACCTGAAACACTGTGAAAGTCTGGACCAGCTGTAACCTACCTGCAGTGGCTTGATAAGGGACACTGTCACACAGGTGATCCTTCTGTGGGCAAGGAGCACAGATAAGGAAACCTCCTGAACTGTTTCCCGGACTGATTTTTTTATATTCTGTTTTTTGTATCGGTTTTCCAATGTCATTTTAACAAGCCTTATTGAATTAGTATTGCAAATGTGCTCTGTCTTCTGTTTGAATTATTTAATGCTTTTGCTCTGAGATTGTCTTGCTGGCATTATTAGAAGAGAGCAGCAATTCCTAGGTTTTCTAATCTTTGTCAAACAAAAAGCAGATCAGGCAAAAGAGTACAAATTCTTCATCCCTCTTCTCAATATGCAACTTTTCTTCAACTAATTTTTCTTTGCCTCTGGTTTTTGTTTTACTGGTTATTACTTTGAATTTGCTTGGTTTACCCTTCTCTCAGCCTAACAAGAACTTCTGACTTTCACATCTTCTGTAAAATGAATGCAAAATGTTGAAATTAAACCTGGAGTCTTGTACTTTTTGAACTGAGATTTGCTTTGGTCTGAGAGGTTACTTTCCAAAGGTGTGCCAATACATCAGTCCCAAATGGGGAGTGCTTTCAGGGATGTGTCCATGCTTTATTAGCAATAGGAAATTAGCAATAAATTACACTTACAGATTACAGTTAAGATTTTTTTTTTTATATGTTAGCAAGCCTCCAGTGTATCCCTGTATATGTTGAAGAAGCATTTGAATCAGTCTCTTTGTGTACATGCAGAGCAATTATCTCTTCAGTTTGCAGAAAGTGGGAAAAATGGAGCTGATTAACTTGGCAGCAATATAAAAGAGTCTAGAACTTACTGAAATTTCTGCTTGGAAAGTAAGAAATATTTGAAAACAGACAAGCATGTATCTCACTTGTAACTGCATCATCTATAAGTGAAAGGTTGAAAGCTCCTATTTGTTTGCAGAACTTCTTGGAAGGAACCTCAAACATGCTGTTTTTAAACAATAATGAAAGGGATAAGATCTGCATTAACGTTACAGAGCTTCAGAACTAGCTACTCTAAAATAAAAACAGCTAAAATTTCAAATAGGCATGTGAGTGGGAATAATTTTTCAAGGATCATTACTGATAAAGAATATTTTGAATTTATGGAACTGTTATAAAATGGACAGTGGCAAAAGTAAAGAATTTAGTATTTTAAAATAAAAACAGACAGAAGTTTACATCCTGCAGCACTTATAAATCTGTTGAAGTCTATTCGGGGTGAATAAAGCTATACATTGTTTTCAGTGTTTGTAACAGTGGACTTAGTAGTATATATTCTAAGGAAAGCTATTGCATAAAATCATTGCAAAATATTGCAATGGGTAGAAGTTAAGTCACAGGTGTGTATATGTGTTTGTATTTACTGTTGATATGAATGATAATACACATTGTGTTTTTATCAGGTGAACTTTGAAATGCAGATCTGGTGAAGAAATTAATTTGTTGCTACAAGTCTCATTGTATAGAACTATTCTTTTAGTACCTGATTATGAAGTAGTGTAACACAGCTTTGTAACTCTCAACATTTTTTAAGCTTTTTGCTCTGTAATATTATCAGAGTAAAGGTTGCAGTGAGGCCCTGAACTCCTACCAATTTTTGCATTTACTTTTTGTAATGTATTTTTAAAAATGCCATAATTGTTGAGAAACCAAAATCCTTATTTGTAAAATACTTGGTTTGTTGTTTTGACATTTTAAAATGTAAAGAGTTAATGAACACCTTTTAAAATTAAATATTGGTTTTCATGGTAAAGAGCAACTGGTAAAATACTAAAATGTCTTGCAGTACCAAATCAGATGCCTTTACAGCAACAGGTTATGCTGCAGATCACTTAGTGGGGATCTTCCCATGCTATAGACAGGATCAAGCTTAGACATTCCCATAAGGACAGGGACACTGTTGAAAGTGTCTGATTGCTTGAATACATTTTTGGGGGTTTATTGTCCTGCTCCTCTAATCTGTGATTTTTTTGTGACTGTAAACCTTACAGTATTGCATTCAGCCTTAAATACAGCACATCTCAGTCCTGTGTGCAGTTAAGGTGACTAAGAGCAGAGTGTCGCAGTGATTATAATATTTCTGTACAATTCTAATCTAATGCAATGACAATAGAGTTGTGAAAAGAGGTGATAAGGAACCAGTGCTGGCCACCTAATGTCAACTGCTGATGTCCAGTGCCTTTGTACCTGCTTCAGGTGCTCTGACAGCTGGCTCGTCAGCTTTGGTCTATAGTTAGAACTGGACTTATTAACAAAATTCTCTTTTGCCCCTCTTGATTATTCAAGATATGCTGTGATCGCTTTTGGATGTGCCAGCTGTCCCAAGCTTACATGTGGACGAGAAGGCTGTGGAACTGAGTTTTGCTACCATTGTAAGCAAATTTGGCATCCCAACCAGACCTGTGATGCTGCTCGCCAGGAGAGAGCTCAGAGCCTGCGCCTCAGAACAATTCGTTCTTCATCTATTAGTTACAGCCAGGAATCTGGAGCAGCAGGTATTTTTGATTAGGGTATTGTGTCTGCAAAACATCTCTCTTGTACATTTCCACAATTAACCCTAAATAAGGAAAGAATGGAATAGTGGCATGGCAGATACTAGATGCTTTGTCTTTCAGAAACATAAGATAACATTTCTAAATTTGAAATAAAATTTTAGATGTTATATTTCGAAGTACTCTGTGACCAGAACATCTGAGTGAAGTCTTAGAAGCTTGTCATAATTTTAAATTCTTACTTTGTAATTGAAGAACATGAAATCAAATGAGCTTGCTGCAAGACAACCCTCATGTTTAGCATGCTGACTTTTTTAGTTGTATCACTTACACACTGGGTACACTTGTTTTTTCCACTGTACGTGAAACTTCCCAGGGCTGCTAATAATAAAAGCTATTAAAAATAAAACTCAAATCTACTGAGTTTTCTACTTTTAAAATAGACTATTACTCTGATGCCAACTCTGATGTTTGACATCTTTTTTAGTACTAACTTCTGGTTTTCTAGGATATGCTTATCTTTCTTGTCAGAAAGCAAACAGTTCCAACTCCTAAAGTTGAGCTTGTTTCGAATTCCCAAAAAAGAGGATAAACTATTCAGTGTAGTATTTTACTCATCACAAGTCCAGGTTGCTGTTAATAAGAACTGACTCTGAATTACACCAAACTCTGATTTCTTTGGCAGCTTTTGTGGCTGCTTGAACAAACAAGGTAGATATTTGGGTAAAGAGTCTCTTTTGCGCCTTGTAGTTAGAGCTGTTGTTCTCCAATCCAGCCCTAGACCTGGGAGTCTTTAATTTGTTTATGCTGCCTTATTTTAACAAGGCATCCCATCTTACCTTAAAAATTTGCATCTTGCTCTAGTTTTCGAACAAATTTTAAAATAAACTAAAGAAATTAGCAGACCAGCTCCTTTCCTTCCCCTTTCAGTCCCTCCCAGCCTGATCAGCATTAGGTCTACCAGTCCTGTGCTGAAGAACTAGCTCAGTTTAGTTACTGCCCTGTAGGTTGTGCATCTGTTCCCATGGGGGAATAGGTAGTGCCTCCTTTCAGCTCACTGTCCTTGTGCACTGGAGGTGGTACTGGTGCTCTTTTCTGCTGGTTCTGCACCTCTTTGGGTATTCCTTATGTCAAGAATAAGCTCTCCTTTCCCTTTGTCCTACCTAGTAGCACAGAGGCAGTAAACTTGGAGTTCTGCTTTAGGAGCTGCAAGGTATTTCAGCTGCTCTGAATAAACAGTTTGTCCCAAAGGGCAGATGCTAACCAGTAATGCGAAGGAATGAAGATCACAACTCTGGTGTGTCAGTATACAAGTATTTTGCTGTTGCTCAATGACCCCTTGTTTGACAGAGCTAGTCACTTAACCTCATTTTTCCATATTTGACTTGGGAATGAGAAGAGCCTCCAGAGTTTTCTTCTTGCTACACTGTGTTTTTCTTGGGAGTAAGTACATATAAAGTAGGGCTGTGAAAAGGACTCAAGAGGAAGTTGGTGATACCAAAGAAGTACATTTATTGTGAACGAGGAGATGGATTTAAGATAAATTAACAGTGTGGAGACTGAATATTCAAGTATAAGATTCATAACAGCATGAAATGTAAAGAAGATTATATTTAGAGACCGTATTATCAGTCCTGTGTTAACATACATATTTAATGTCTGAGTCTAATATATATTTCATTAAGCTTAGTAAAATGCTTGAACAGAGAGTATGCATTAACTATTCCATTACTTGAATGTTGTCTAGTACATCTTATTTTCATTAGTTTTACTCAGTCCAAGGTTTGTAAAAACTAATAGATATCAAGTACTTGACATATCAAGATTTGTAAGGCAACCTTACAAAAAACTTCTTCAGTTTTTCAGATAGTGGTTCAATTGGTTTTCCTAAATGTATGTCTGTATTTTTATTAAATCTGACTGTCTAAAGAACTGATATGATCTTAATATTTTTTTAAACAGCTGATGACATAAAGCCATGCCCACGCTGTGCTGCTTATATAATAAAAATGAATGATGGGAGCTGCAATCATATGACTTGTGCCGTCTGTGGCTGTGAATTCTGTTGGCTGTGTATGAAAGAGATCTCAGATTTACATTATTTAAGGTACATTTAAGAAAGAAAATCTATGCGGTTGGTAATCTGTTTTCTAAACTACATAGAAGTAGATTCCTGAGTGGTGTAAGTCTGGGTTTCTTCTTCTCAGAGTAGAGAATCACAGTTGAAGTATCCATATCAGAGGATTAAGTTAGTTTTCAATACGTGTTTAAATTAGTGTTGTTTTTTTTTTTTTAATTTTAAAATATTTTCTAAGTTTTATGCATGCAACAGCTTCTTAGTACAAATTAAGTGTTTTAGATGAACACACCCACTGTTTTTGCTGATGTCTTAATACTGATACTTAACTCTGTCCTCATAGTAAGCAATACAAAAACTCTTGATTGTATAATTTACCTTTGAACCACAGTTTGATGTGTAGTAACATGCAGTGTGCTTCTCTTCACATTGAAAAATATGCTGTCAAGGCAAAAAAAAAATCTGGAAAATTTATAACTGATGATTTGGTATCTGTACAATCTGTAACTTTAACCTAAGAACACTAATTTTATAACTAAGGTAATTTTTGTAACTGTTCAGTAGTATAAAGCTATATTTATTTACAATTTCTTTACAGTTTTCTTCTTTCTATTAGTCCATCAGGTTGCACATTTTGGGGGAAGAAACCCTGGAGCCGTAAGAAGAAAATTCTGTGGCAGCTAGGGACACTTGTTGGAGCTCCTGTAGGAATTGCCTTAATAGCTGGCATTGCTATTCCTGCTATGATTATTGGAATTCCTGTGTATGTGGGACGTAAGGTAAAACATGCTGCAACTCCTTTAGGGTTTATCTTCTGCATTGTTTGACTTGAGTAATACTGTGTTCAAGATATTTGTGTCAATTGTACAGGAAGGAAAAGCAGTGTTTTTAAGAACCTAGTTTCTCTTAAAACCAGCAGAGCAGAACACAGAACAATTTCCAGTTCTCTGTCTTGCCATCAAAGTTGATGCATGCTTTTTCAAACTTGCTCTGTTTTTGATCTCTGGGTTCCCTTGTGTCCCTTAGAATTAAATAATATTTAGAGGACAAGGAAGGCGAAAAGAAAATCCTTCTTATTTTTCTTAAAAGCAGATAGTTACCAGAATTTTAGTATAGAGTTAAGCTAGTTTAGGTTTGTGTGTGCACATATTTAAGCATTTGTATTCAACAGCTTATTAATTGCCTTGGGCCAGTCCACCATATGGAGAAGTCTTCAGGGCTAGACAAGAATCTGTCTTCATTTTACTCTTTGTGAGAATCAGCTAGAAATGATCACGTTTATCAGAAGTCAGTTGATATATTTCCTCTTAAAAATATAATAGCTTATACTGTTAAGTACATAACAAACTCCTGTATGTAACTAACTTAGGATAAAGTAGTAAGTTATCCAGATCTTTTGAAAATGGACTTTTTGAAATGATGGCTTGGAAGGTGTGTTTTTCTGCTTTTATCAGCATGGATTCTCACAGTGACTGCCGAGACTCATAATTCTGCATTTATTGGGTAGGAAAGGCTGCTAGACAAAAGGTTAAGGGATGCAGCTTTTTGACTGTATTTTTCATCTTTTTATTTCAAGTAAGCACTCCTGTCTTCTGCCACAGTTATCTTTTGACCCTTTTATTCTGTTATGGCCTAGTCCCATACAGTCATTGGAACCTTGTAGGTGAGAAGAGGCAGAAATCAGCAGTTACCTGTTTTAAATTACTTTTGCTTGATTAGCTTTACTCATTAGATTTTGGGATAGGTCGCTATCACTGAGCACCTTTCGTGTAGTAATGGTAAAGGCTCAGAACATTAGTCTGTGAGGGCAACCTCATGAGAATTTCTGTTGTACCTCACTGATTAATGAGGGTCATTTTTCCATGGCCCCTGTCACATGTTCGCTCTTTTCTTCAGAACATCTGATGATGGAGATCCCACAGGCCCTCCAAGCTTAATTTTCTTAGTAAAATTTATTTTGCCTTTTTAACATTAGTGTAGGAAGAGAATTTACATTTTATTCTTACTGCCCTATCTTCAGCTGATGTAAAAAATCCTTTTGCTTTGCAATATGCCGTTACGTATTTAGTGATGTTTTAAGTCCACTTTCATTCTTCTCTCTGAACAAAACTAGCACTTCGAGTTTTTCTTGACAACTGTCAAGAAGACACACTGGTTTAGGCTTCTGATTCTCCTCTTCTGGATTTCCTTGTAGCTGTACATACCACCTTTGTTTTTGTCTAGTTTGAATACAGCAGTGAAGCTGCAGCATTACTACTGTGGAGTTAAATGAAAGGGTGATCCTGTGACATGAACTAATGCTTACCTCTTTCTCAACAACATGCTGCTTTCATTTTGTGTACTCTAAAACACACACCCTTTCCCACTGTACTGCTAATTTAGGCAATTGGCTTCTTCCTAAAGGTAGTCTTGAATTCATTACCATTCAGCTGTATCTTAGTAATTTCAGGCCATTTTTTTCAACTTCTCAAGACTGGCATGAATTCATGGCATTTTTGCAACCTTGCCAGATTGTATTGGCCTGAATTTCAACATGCACACATTCTTCTCCGTGCATCTTCTAGGTTAATGAAAATGTGCAATACCCTTGGATCCAGGGCGTATCTCTTGGAAAAAGTATGGATTGAAGAATTTCACTTTGCGCAGTAAAAGAACATAGTGACTATTCAGATGTTTTCTGTAGTTTCACGTGAAGCTAATAATAGCTATCTCTCGTCCATTTTTTCAGTCTGAACCATTGTAACCTGGTTGAGTGTCATACAAGAATGTAAGAATTTCGTTAAAGTCAGTGCATGGCATCTCTTTCTCCCCATCTCAAGGCCAAGTTGCCCTGTCACAGAAGAAAATTAAATAGACATGATTTCTACTTGAAAAAAAGCAGTGCGACCTCTTTATTTCCTGTCTTTGCTTTGATGCCTACAAGTTCCCAGCTTTCAGAAAATGAAAGTTCAGTTCACTGGTCTTTATCTCAGCTTCTTGTTTTACACCTTTTTAAGATTATCATTGCCATTTAACTTTTTCCAGTTTTCCTGGAATTTTTTTTCAGACATCATCTACGAATAATAGTTTTCAAAAATTACTATTAGTGACTCTGAAATTGGGCCCGCTGAGATATTTTTCAGATCAGCTCATGTAAGTACGCTCTAACCTGCTGCATTTGTACAGATCTTACTTCTTTGCCACCAGTCATCTCGCTTACAGTTGATCTTCAGTGGCAACTGAAGGGAAAAAAAAACAGGAACATGTCTCCATTTTCATCTGCTGGTTGTCCTTCCTTTTTGTTAAACAGCAAATTGATCCAATTTGATCTTCCCCTTACTAGCACTGTACTTGTAGAATAATTTCTGCTGGACTTTGATGTCGCTTCCTTTTTTTCTCCTCTATTTTAACCTTTTTGATTTTGGCCTGACACCTTCATGCGGTTCCTTTATACCCATTCATAGTAATCTGACCCACTTTCTGTTTTCTTAATGCTGCTGCTGCTTTGGGAAAGGAAGCTTCATGGTTCTTTTACAGCACTGTCTGTCTGCTTCATTGGAAGAATTTGTGCTTGTGCTTTGATAGTTACCTTCAGGAAGTGCTCAATATTGAGCAGTTTCTTATTTCATAGTAATTTGTACTGACATAACCTTCTGTTTTGATGTTTTCAATCAGTTCCTTCTCTGTAACCTCTTCCTTCTATTCCTTTATGTTGCTTTTTGTAATTTCATGTTTAAGGAATCTAGTAGCCTTTAAGGATATCTCTGTTTGTTTTATGTATGCCTTCTGTTTTGGGAGTTAAAATTGTCCATAACAGTGAAATTCAGCACTTGAGATGATCCTGGGAATTGTTCAGAGCCCTGCGAAGCTTGATTTTCCTGGGTTTGTAAATCTTACACACCCACACTGTGAGAGAATGTTTATGTTCAGTTTTTCCTTTTTAATCCATACGTATGTTCCATATCCAAGTACTCCCTCACTCTGTGTTTCTCTCTGTATAAGGTACTTCAGAGCAAGTAAATGTGGTCTCTTTGCATGAAGCACAGTGCCTTCTCTACCCCTTGGCTGGCCTGTCTTGCCTGAACAAATACTTTGTTTATTCCAAAGATAACTACCCTACCAAATCTCTAGTTGAGATTATATTTTAGAAAACACAACATTCAGTAACATGGTAATTTAGAAAGCACAACATCCAGCTCATTTTTTGTCATTGTCTTCTTGGTACTCCCTTTTGTGTTCCTCCTTGGATGGAGTGAAGATTAGTTTAACCTTATGACAGCCGTTAAGATCTTGCTACTGTTGTTCCTTTGTAATTACATCTTAACTGAGAACTGCCACAAATAAAGTCCAGATTCCTGAGAAACCCATGTTCCAGGGAGAGTAAATGAAACACACAAAAAGTGGGAAATCTCTGTGAAACAGTGATCTTTGAAAGCCTTTCAGGTTCACGTGGGATTTGTGGAAGATAACTCTGAGGCAGTCACATTTCAGAGTTATTGCAGACTTGAGCCATCAGTAAGAGGTTTGGTTTGCAGATGCCTCAGTAAACAGCACAGCCAAGGCTCAGGTTTGCAAAAACATCTCCTGTCTCAACAGCTGGAGCAACGGAGTTCTTGCTCTCCCCTCCTTCCAGGTTATGTTTGGTGAAGACTGTCTCATGGTGCTGTTATGTCAACCTGTTCTGTAGATCTTGTAGTCTGTGAAAGTTTCACTCTGTGTTGTTCAGGGGAAAGATGACTGGGAATAAGTTGACACTTGATCAGATGTGTCAATTTGTTTATCCTTAACGTTTGTCTACTTTTCCCAGCCATGTAAGCTGGAGTAATGATTGAACAAACAAAGCTGTTCAGTGATTTAGCTTTTCAAACTTGAGGCTGAAAGTAAATGCTTAGTTGCTGGATGGGAGGACTTCTAAGTAGTTGCCTGAAATTAAGATGCATATAAATTTTATTTTCTTTGAGATGAGAAATAAATCATGACAGAATGGGATTTCTCTAGAAGAGAGCAGGGTAGAGATTCCTAATGATGTCAGTTCTCTCATTCTTGCAGCAATGTATTATTGATGATATAATACTCTGAAAACCCTTTCTTTTCTCCTTCCAAGATTCACAATCGATATGAAGGCAAAGACATCTCAAAGCACAAGCGAAACTTGGCTATAGCGGGTGGTGTAACTTTATCTGTGATTGTTTCTCCAGTTGTAGCTGCAGTAACTGTAGGTAAGCAAATACTAATATTTTGTGTCTTGGTAGCACCTTGCAAAAGGAAGCACACATGAATAACACAGCTGAGATAAGTGCTGTAGTTTCCTTTTATAGGTGAAGGAACTGAGACGAGGAGGAGTCTGAGGTTATATATTTATTGGGGCAGAATGAAGAATACAGTACTTGATTTTAATGCAGTATTTCCTGAAGAATTAATAGTCATTTTTATCTTGCAAATTGAAGTTTTCACATTGTCTTGTCTTGCTTTTAAGACTGAAGTGTTTCAAGGTTTTTTTAAATGACCAAGAAAAAAACCTGTTTCCACAGAGTCTGTTTGTATTTTAGTAACTTCCTATCAAACTTTCCTCAATGCAGAACAGCAGTGCAGTGTCTCTTGCAGTCAACATTACAGTAGTTGAAAAATTATTTGTTTTGCTGTGGGAGTCAGTTTGAATTGTTATCACATTCTTTCTCATGGCAACTGTTGAGGGTAGCATTTGAGGAAGATCTGGCTGCACCTTACAAAATACTTGTCTCACCTTCCTTTACTTGTCAGTAATTTCAAGACCACTGTAAACCCGGATTTTTTTGGAAGGAGTGGACTTGCCAGGCATTGCCTTGCTTCTCCTCTGTTGCAGCACAGGCATCTTCACAGTTGCATGTTAAGCTGGTGTCGATAACTGATTCATACTAAGACACACCACTTAGTTTTAGCTGGATCAGTCCCCTGAACTTGTGGTTGTGTCTGCAGTGTTCCCCCTTGTGCCAGAAGCAATGCTCAGAAAGGAATGAGTAACCTCAGGAAGGCAGGGCTTGCTTTTAGCAAGTGATGGTCCAAACTGGCCCCAAAGCCATGGCTTTAAACAGCTTGTTATCAATGTGCAAATGGGGATATGCCAGTCATAAAACTGGCTCTGGTGTCAGCATGCATTGTTCTTCTGTAGCTGTGGTGTCAGATCCCTGCTAAACAGGTAGTGGGGCCCAGAGTCTCATAGTTGTATTTATAGATCTGCTTTATCTCATTCTTTCAAGCTGTTGCTTATTCCTGAGCAGAAATAAATGTGACTTTTCAGGGAAAGCAGTTGGGTTTTGTTTTGTGGAGTTTTGCTCTTGCCCCATTGCTATTAACATGTGGCCTCCAGTCTCAGGGCATTATATGGCTTCCAAAATAATGACCATGAGAATATGGATTTCCTCCTGGAATACTGAGAAATTTCTAGTGAAGGGGACTTCCTGTAATTGGAACCTTTATTTTAGATTAGACTGAGGAGCCTTTCTATTGGGTGTGATTCTGTCCATTTTCAGAATGTGCCAGCTTGCCATTTTTCAGTTTGCCATTTTTGTATCTTCCATGTACTTCCAGCAGCAAAGCCATAGAATGATTTAATTCATATGCTAAAGGAGTAACTTCCACAGTCCACTAGAAGCAGTGGAGTGGGAGTGTGTGTGTTTATCTGTGTGCTTTAGCCCACAGTTCCTTTCACTGGTGTCCCTTAACTCCTGCCACCCTGCTCCACAGAATTGTTTACTTCTAAGAAAAACTTATATTGAAAGATCTTAGAGTAATAATAATGCTAAGTCCTAATAAATTGATAGCAAAGCCCTTTCTGCCTTCATTCGATGCAAAATGAAGCCCCTTATTAAATTAGTAGAGGTAACATTTTTAGTTGAATTACATTTGAAATAGAGCTCTACTATTTCTGCCTCTCAGGTGAAACATGATTACAGTCCCCAATGGAGCTTTTATGAACCTTTAAAATACTCTAATTTTGTTTGTAAAAGATGGTATGGACATACTGGAAGTATTAATTTATCAATCATTAAGGTTCCTTTCCTATCAGTGCTGGCAGAGGATTTCTGCCTGCTGAAAGGAATTTCTCCTTAGTGATTTACCAATATTTCTTAATTTTACTTCCTCCTGGTGTCTTTCAAGTGTGAAATATTAAGTAATCATAGGAAATGAAATTGCCTTTATGAAAGGCTCTAAAATATAAGCCACATTTAATGAAAGACTGTACTTTCCTCTGTAGGTATTGGTGTTCCTATTATGCTGGCTTACGTGTACGGAGTTGTTCCAATTTCCCTCTGCCGAAGTGGGGGCTGTGGTGTGTCAGCTGGCAATGGAAAAGGTGTCAGGATAGAATTTGATGACGAAAATGATATAAATGTTGGTGGAACAAATGCAGCTGTAGGTAAGGAAATTCAGTGTTCCATTTTCTGTAAATATGGGCTTTGTGATTTATGTTTGCTGCCTTAGGTACTAGAGCAGTTATTTGCAGTGACTGCTTCTGCTCATTGCTGAAAAGAGCACCTCTCAGGTCATGGTAGCCTCTCTGTCATATTGGGCTAGGCTGTAATACAAGCATTAAAGCTTTTCTTGCCCATCTTAATCAAAGCAGACTCAAGTTTTTTCCATATGTAAAAGTTTTAAGATGGCATTAATGCTGCTCATTCAGAATTCTGTTTTATGGACTCGTTTTTATTCATAATAGGACAAACAAAGTGCTGATCTGATGCTTTAATTTTTAATTACATGGCACTACCCTTTGTGATGAGGTTCCTGGTTGTTCCTTTACTCCATGTTACCTGTCCTACCTGTAGTTAATTTCTTGGTATTTTAAGTATGTGATGTCAGGCATAACCATTACAGCAGCTCCAAGAGAGGTATCTCTTTAATTATTTGTGGTTGTTTATGGGGTTTGGTTTTATTTTCCCCAAAGTTCTCTTTTTGCGACAGTATGTTTTACAAATCCTTCTCCTCAGCATAATTTCAGGAACAGTTTCCATGGTCGCATTCTGGAAACGACCAAGTGCTACTTCCATAACTGATGAGCCGTCTTTGTTTCTGTCTAGATACCACTTCCGTGGCAGAGGCACGACACAACCCCAGCATAGGAGAAGGAAGCGTTGGGGGGCTGACTGGCAGCCTGAGTGCAAGTGGGAGCCACATGGATAGGATAGGAGCCATCCGGGACAACCTCAGCGAAACGGCGAGCACCATGGCCCTGGCTGGGGCCAGCATCACAGGGAGCCTCTCGGGGAGTGCAATGGTCAACTGCTTCAACAGGTGAGACGTGACCTTCTTACACTGTCCTGCTCTACGCCGAGGCAGAGGAAGTGGTGTTGCTGGGTTTTCTGATTTTTGTTTTTTGAAACTGGTTCCTGTTAAAAGCAACTGTCTCTGGGAGATAAACAGTTAATCCCTGACAAACTCACTTGATTTTCAAGAGATCCTGCCTGACCACGATCCTCAAAGAAAAGCTTGAATTTTGTTCAGGGTGAGTGGGGCCTGAGATCTTGTTTCCTGCTTCCCAGGAGAGCTTCACAGGAGTTGGAGGGAGGCACCTGTCTTACGCAGTTGTGTTCTCTGGTGCATCTTGTCCCAGAGTCAGAACTGCTGACTTGTTTAGTAGTCTACAAGAACAAGCCTTCAGAACACCTGGATGGAGTGTGGATTCCAAATGGACTTCAGGCAGGAGGGGAGGCAGCTGAGCACCTAGCCTTGCCAAGGTGGCAGCTTCTTATTGTTTAGTGCTCAGTGCCTCCTGTGCATTTGGACCTTTCTGCTTGTTGGCTCTTCTGCACCCTGAAGAGAAAGGGACTGTCTAGAAAGGGTTGTTAATGTGTAGTGGTCAGGGTGGAATTTGCTCCTTAAATCAGGTGCCAACTGCTCATTTTGAGTAATTTGGCAGTCCAGTCTATATAGAATAGAGTGAAGGATAGTATCAAGAGTTCCCCTATGCTGGGGCACGTTTCAAGCTGAGACTGCTGAGTGAGGTATACATACCCTCCTCTTTAAAGAGATGGAGTGGAAAACAAAACAAAAAAAGCCCACTTCTGTTTTACTGTTAGAACAAGACATTTGGAAAAAAGCTTGTAATTTGCTTTCTGGCTTATCTGCTCAGCCCAATTTAAGATTGCTGAGGTTTCTATTATTTCTGTTGCAGTTGATAGCAATATGAAAAAAGCAGAGTTCAGAACACTGAATGTTACTTGATTAGTAATAATTTTGCAGCAGGGGAAACATGGGAACTATCATGTCTTGAACTTATGTACCCTTTGATTGGGTTTTCCATTTTTGAAGTATAGTGCATTATCTGCAAAAGAACTGTAGCTAAACCTGGAAGTTGTCCATGTAAATCTCAGGAGGGAAAGAATCCAGAACCTTTGATTAAAATATGACATTTTGCTTTGTTGGGAAATAAATCTGGTTTTGTTTGTTTATTTTTAATCAAAAAAATAGTCATTTTTGACAGTGGGAAGAGAGAACCTGTTTCATAGGGTAGATTATGTTCATCTGTACTGGAGTAACTAAGGAACTTTACTTATTACTGACTTATTATTTACTTATTTCAGTCTGCAAGATGACAGTAGTTTTCAGCTACTGTGCTTTAACTGTTGTGGCAGTCTGTGCAACTCTCTCTCTTTCTCTCAAAGACTGGAAGTACAAGCAGATGTGCAGAAAGAACGATACAGTTTGAGTGGAGAATCTGGCACAGTTAGCTTGGGAACAGTTAGTGACAATGCCAGTACCAAAGCAATGGCAGGATCCATTCTGAACTCCTACATCCCTTTGGACAGGTAAGAGAAATGTGGTGAAAATAGAATATTAATAAGCCTGGCTTATTAGAGGATATTCTAAGCTTGCCTCAGCTGTTCTACTTTAATGATTACACTTTGAAACTGCAAATTTTGTTACAATTGGAATTACTTGTGAATGCTTACGTTTTGCCAAGGTTATTTCTGAAGAACCATCACTGGCGCAAATAAGTGTCTGATCTTTCAGTCATAATTTTCCTTTGGGCTGTTTATTTGGTTAAACATTCCTCTAAAACAAGATACATCTCTCACTTTTTGCTGTGTTTGTTGAAAAGCTTCAGGAGTTTGTTTTACCATTTTAGCTGGCTTAGATGACCGCTTACACTCGTGGGTTCTTTCTTGTTGTAGGGAAGGCAACAGCCTGGAGGTGCAGGTGGATATCGAGTCCAAGCCAGCCAAGTTCCGGCACCACAGCGGGAGCAGCAGCGTGGAGGACGGGAGCGCTGCCGGGCGCGGCACCGCCGGCTGCTCCGCCGGCCCGCAGGAAGGCAAGTCCGGCGCCGCCAAGTGGTCCAAGGACAACACGGCGGGGAAAAAGTGCAAAGGTAAACTGAGAAAGAAGAGCAGCATGAAGATTAATGAGACGAGAGAGGACATGGATGCTCAGCTGTTGGAACAGCAAAGCACAAACTCCAGTGAATTTGACTCTCCCTCTCTCAGCGATAGTATTCCATCTGTAGCAGATTCGCACTCCAGTCATTTCTCCGAGTTCAGTTGCTCAGATATGGAAAGTATGAAAACTTCCTGTAGCCATGGTTCCAGCGACTATCACACTCGCTTTACCACAGTCAGTGTTCTCCCTGAGGTGGAAAATGATCGCTTGGAAAACTCTCCACAGCCAAGTGGAATCCCTGTGCCTGTTCCAACAGCCCCAAGCACTGATGTTCCACAGCTGAGTTACATTGCTGAGGAAAGCATTAATAATGGATCTTCAACAGATGTAGATTTAGGTGTTGCTGAAGCACTGAAAGAAACAAACAACAACCATTCACAGCATGCTGTGGAATTAAGCACTGCTATTCAGACTGAAATTTAAGTCTATAAGTGCTGCAAAAATCTTTGCCACTAAAGACCCCTGTCTGAAAGCTGATTGAATTACATGCGGCTTCCGTAAGTTTCAGGTGACCAGCAGAAGCAAGGTTTTGATACAACTGCATTTTCTATATACTTGTCTGATAAGGCAAAATACTTCATATGGATCTTCAACCTGTGTGAAGAGACGTTCAGGCTTTAACCAAGTGCATTACAGCAGTACAAATACGTCCATGTTTTGTATTTTTGCCACAACTTTGCTTGAAAGCATATACTTGGTGTATTTAGAGAAAAAATGGTAAATCCTTAATATGTTAAATGCTGAAATGAATAATATGTCCTGCACTGTTCACTTGGAAAATATGGGGTTTGGGATAAAATGGTGTTAGCTGAGCATTAGTGACTTAAAACCACTCTTGTGTGAACTCTTAAATTTAGGGGAAATAAAGACCTGCATAGACCTATACAAACATACTTCAACAGTGAATATTTGGAATGATAATTTTGTTTCATAACTGGACACACCATATTTAGAGTGCATGTAGAATGACTGCATATCTACAGATGGATGTAGCCCGTGTCAGAAGTGTTTGTATGTGTGTACACTTTGAGCAGGGTTTTGGCATTTTACATAATTTCAGAACAAAAGAAATTGGTACTTCATATATGGTGGAATGGAGACATTACCTGGGAAGATCAGTGGGGTTACCTATTCATTCATGCAGCCAATCATGCAGCAGGTAAGGCTACTATATAGTGTATAAAAACTGTAAAATAACAATGCAGTTATTTATAAACACTGTAGAAAAGCAGATGCAGTCACCTTCCGTTAGGGGGAAAATCGGTGCCCCATCAATTCTCGGTGCCTTTGGAAAAGACTGGGTTTGAAGTGCCTGGTCGTTTGAGGATTTTACTGTAATGTTTTCCAGAATGTCCTCTTTGGCCACCTTGTATCACAAAAGAAAATTCTAGTGAATAAAATGACTGTGGTAGATATAATAGAGTTATTGACCTACCAAAGACTCACTCAGGCTTTAGTGGACTTGACATCTCTTTGCAAGACATGCCTGTCTTCAGTCCCAGAATCTAAGTGCAGTGCAATGACTGCCCAAGTGCAAAGATGGGTTCCAAATATGCTGGCTTTTTTTTTTTCTTTCGCATATGGAAGATATACGGCTGAACACAAGCTGAAGTTGGCCAAAGCACCTGTACTGTTAACATTTTTTTTTGCTAAGTAATTCACTAAAATGGAAAAAAAAATGGTGAATCCCATAACGGTTAACAATGTTCTGTCTTGTGTTTCATGTATTGCCATTATGGTGCTACTGGAAGTTTGGTTGGATAAAAAGAAAATGCCATGAGCTGCAGTCCTCTTCCATGACTTATCCTCACCAGTTTCAGTAATAGGCTTATAACACTAGTGCCAGTTATGTTATTTGGTAATGCTTGTTACAGTATTTGTATATTTGCAATTCAGTTTTGCTCAATAATATGCGTGTAAACTGCATATCTGAAATAAATGTCTAAATACTGACTTCTAGTGGTCTGTTATTTAGTGTGCTGATCAGCCTTATGAAAATGTGTATGTTCCTAGCAGGAGCTTTTCTTCCTGCAAGTTGCTGACTGCTCTCATCTCTTGTTGCCTTTAAACATTTTTATTTTATTAGGTGTGCTTTGAAAGTTGAATGCTCTGATACTTGGAAATGTAAGATCTAAAGTCAGCTGCATTTTGTACAAGACTTCAACCTCATTTCTCTTCTCTAAGATGAAAAGAAATCTGATCTGCCTCTCTGACAGGCAGGACAGTAAATGGTTTTCTGAGAGGGATGTGACTCTGGCATGAGCATATTGCTCTTCAAACAAAACTGCATCATCTTGGCACAAGTCAGATCAGATTGCTGAGCTAAACTCAAAACTCTCTCTGTCTGAAGTGATGGTCTTCTCAGTTCACATGACATGCACAAAGTTCATTCTTAAACACCACAGACTGGCCAGAGTTTCTGGGTAACACCTGGTGGGTTTTGCTCAGCTGAACTGCCTATTCATGGGGTTCATTTTCTCACCTGCATCATGACAGGCTTGGGAAGTAAGAAACTAAAACTGATGGTTTGCATTACAGAGCTGGATCTGCCTCATCCCAAACCCATATGTAAGCTGTACTTCCATCAGAGTGAATATGCTGGGTCAACTCTAAAGCTACAGTTAGGGCATTATTTATACCATTTCCAGTGGCAAATGCTCAAAGAGAAAATAAGAAATAGGTTAAGTGGAACCACATACTCTAGAAAGTGTAGCAATTTTTGCCTTGTCATCAGGCACTCTGAACTGGAAGTAAACACAAATCTTGTATTTTGTAGGGGGTTGGTGTTAACAGTTCCTTTTTGTCCTTTGTTCCTGGTTGATTCCCCCCCCCCCTCTACCCCCCCCGGCATGAACACTTAAGAAGCACAGTTAATGAGAAGTAGATGTATTGAATCGAGATCAGCATTAACTGAACGAAGCACTTGCTGTTCATTATCTGATGCTAGTTGGTGAATTCTGATGTAATTTTTCAGGCCTGTATAGAAATTTCTCTGTTCAATTCGTGAACTGAGGCATTAATTGGTTCTTAGTGCAGTGTCTGGAGAGTGGAACAACAGTGACTCAGTGACCCAGTCGTGCTTCTGTCACTGCACTTGCAGACTTTCACCTTAGAGGTGAATGTCCTTCAAGGCCTCCTGTTTTTAACCTCTGAGGAAGCAAAGGTTTGTTCGATCTCATAAGGTGCTTCCATTAGTTTTCTGTAGCCAGATGTTACTTGAAATAGGGCAGAGGGTGAACCTCCCCTCTGGCTTTACTTTCAGTTCAGTTTTGAGTCTCATGTCTTGTGCAGCAGCAATAAAGTTATTGCTGATGTCTCAAGCTTTGAAAATGCGTGATTTGGGTTTATCCAGTGCAGCTGTGAAATGGCTGGCACACATCAACGTGCAGCAGTGCAATCCAGTGCTGACAGCAGGGAACTGGGAGGTGGAAGACCTTTTTCAGTGAGTTTAAACCTAACTTTTAATTTCTCAGGTCAGTGTTACTGTGTAGGAAATTGGAAATATAGTTTACTCTTGTAAGTAAACTTTATCAAAAGGTAGTGTTATTTTCAGTCACTGAAATAACCTGACAGTTTTACATGTGACATTGAGAACATGTAAGGTAAGTTCTTTTCTATTCACTTTTGGGTAAGTTTTTAGCAGACAGCTGTTTTATTGATTCATTTTGTGACTTTTTTATTCAGAGGTAATATTTCATGTGTAAGGCAATCTAAACAGAAATAAATAAAACACCAATAAATTTGGTGCACTGAATTTTGAGTCTATAAAAAAAGTGAAATAAATTCTATTAATACACTAATGCAGAAGATGCTTCTCTTATTTGTAGAGCTACCAGTGTAAGAATTAAAAAGTAACCTTTTTCTTTCATTGAAATAGACCACAGGAAAGATCAAGTTTACATCTGATTTCCCAGCAGAGGGGTTCTTTTTCAGAATTTTATGATTTCTGGCCAATTTGACTAATTCATGTCAGATTGTGGATCTTGAGGAAATTTATTTTAATGTCTGCCATATCTGATAATATTTGAGATAGTTACAATTTAAAATAGATAAAAGCTTTCCTTGTGATGTTTGCATATGCTTTTTTTGTAGTAAAGCATCTGGACTTGTGTATTCTTCCTTTCATTGAATCAATTTCACAAACTTGAATGTATGAGCTGATTGCTTTTTACTGATATGTAAACATTTTTGACTGACTTACGTCTCATCAAGTCATTCAAATTGATTTTCAAACAGTTGCCTACTTAATAATGCCACCACTCTGATGGGTAATAATGCTTAATAAGGATAATCAAGTAGAAGGTTGAAAAACTAGAGTTAGTGAACTTAAAAAGCATTAATATTCCATCTAATTCAGGTGAAATTGAGGCAATCTTGAGCAGAAACTTTGGAAATAACACTAAGATTTATTTGGAATGACTTTATGAAATTACAGAGGTCTGAAGAGCACCATTAGCACCTTGACTGCTGCTCGTGCCAGCCCCAAAGGTGACAGCCACCTGGTCTTCTCAGATTTAATAATCAGGTGGTGCTGTAGGAGCAAAACATACTCCCCATGAGTGGCAAAGAATCCCCAGGTCAGATCTTGGTGAGAAATGCAATCCCAGAGTGGTGACGGGGTTTTTGTTACCTTCAGTCTCACAGGGTAGGAAGAGAGAAAAGTGGCCATGGGGTACCTGGTAACCAAGAAGCTTGTCCGGGAGGCGGGGGGGGGGGGAGGTGTTGATGCACAAACCACATGGGCAGCACTGAACTTCTGTGCTGAACAGGACCCCAAGTCTTGGAAGGTGGCTCTGAAGATTGTGATCTTTTAGTCTCGATTTATGGTTTGTTGCTGTTCGTATTAAGGATATAAGACACGAACTGAGGGTATAAACTGTGGACAGGCAAATTGGACGTTAAACAAAGAGCTCCCAGATTTTCACCAGGAAGGGGCACAGCCTTGTATGGTCCTGCTTGCCTGTGTGAAGGCTGCCTGTGCTATTAAAGCAAACTTGTTTGGCTTCCTCAGCTCCACGATGCGTTGCCATCTTCCCTTCTTTAGTTCTGCAAAACATTGGCTGTGCAATACTTTCCCAAGAGAGGAGGAGAAGAGGCCATTCTTGTAGGTCTAGTTTATTGCCAGCATTATAGACACAGTGCAGTGTAACTTGCGGGCAGTCTCTTGGCCTTCAAAGAGGAGATTTTGGGAAGTATCTACCAGGTCATGCATGAGGCTTTGCAGCATCTTTAGGGAGATACAAAGTTTTTGTGTAGGTTTTGAATGCTGCTGAAAGAAACTTTTGAGAAGGTGGAATAGCATCTCTGAGGGCATGAAACCATCTTGAGAAGATGTAATTGGAAAAGGTCCTGCGACAAGTCCATTGGTTGCTTTTTCACTTGAGCTGGGATTCAGTGCACAGCAGCATTTCCTTGGGCTCTGCTGCTTTTTATAAAGGGTCCTTTAGTAAACTGGATTGTGTGGTGCATCCTGTTGCTTGGGCTGTGCTGAAGGAGCTGCTTAGATGAGCTGCTTCTATATCTCCTCCTTGTCACTGTCAGACAAATTCAAAGTTATTGCAGAAATAGAGTAGCATAAGCAGTCTGTCTCATATACTTAATTAGAATGAAACATAGGTATTTTAAAGTGCTGTTAAGAACTAGGGGCAGCAAGAGTTGTCCCTGAGGTTGTTCAAAATCTTAGAGTCAAGACCCAGCTCTGCTGTCAGGGAACTCACTGTAAAACAAACAAACAAAAAACCCCCAAAACCCAACCAAACAAACAAAACCCCAAAAAAAAACAAACAAAAAACAAACCAAACAAACACGAAAAGGTATTTTTTTCTGAGGAGACAGATTTTATGTTTATATTATTCATATACATGTATAAGTTATATTTCTTTGTCCTTTATTATTTGCTTCTTTGTAAAAAGATTGTGACAGCTTTTCAGAAGGAGTTTAGGATTTTGTGCTAGCTTCTCTGGCTTGGGAGGCTGCTGCCTGGAGGCCTTGGGCTGCAGCCACAAGCACAGGGACAGATGCTTGTTGGTGACCGTGCCCAGCCATGCTCCCTCCTCAGATGTCTGTGCTGCTCCCTACCCTCTGTCTCCAGGGCTGCAGGCCTTGCCTGCTGTGGGCCCCTCTATGCTAAATTTGGCTTGTTTATTCCCATTGTGTCTCTTTCTAATCCTGATGTTTGGTTTCTGGTCCTCCTGGGTGATCGAAGCCCTGCTGCTGCTGAAGGTCGCTGTGGACAGGGATGTGCTGTTGGTCTCGGCTCTGAACCATCCCCATCCTGGCAATCCCCACCTGGAGCAGGGAAGGGCAGTGTTAAAGGCAGGCACGGGCTCTGTGCTGGGACTGCCACGTCACCTTGTTCAGCTTCACTTCTGCAGAAAGAACTGAGGTTCCCCCGAGCTCTCCTGGAGCACGGAAAGCTGCAAGTGTGGAGTGGCCACCCATGGCTGAGCTGTGCTGGCCCCGCACTGGGCAGGGCTGGGCACTGCCTCGGTACGGGGACAAGCGCAGGGCTGGCACTGCAGCAGCGCGTGGGAAGCCCAAAGGGAATGGGACTGCACCACTGAGCCGATCTGTCCTGCTGCTCCTCAGCTGTGTCCTGAACAGCAAAGTGTCCAAGAGGGAGTGCACCAAGGGACACAAACAGACCTGTGTGTGAAGCTCCTGCCGTAGCACTCCTGGCCCTGTCGCCGGCTCCAGGCTGTGTTCATTTAACGTCTTCATGGGGGAGGTGAAGGAGGTGAAGTGCCTGCAAGCACAACTGGGTAAGAACATCCCCTTGCCAGCCTCTGGGATAATGCCAAAAATGTGATCAAACTGTTCATTCCCTTGAAATGTTTTGGCCTTGGATCAGGCAGGAGAGGGAACAGGAATCCATCTGGCAGAAAATCCAGGCTCCTTGCAGCAGCTGGAAGCTCAACAACAAACGTGAGCCTGCTGTTGCACCTTGCTCGTGTGCCAGGCCAGGTAACTCAGCAGCTGTGACACGTGACAACCTTGGCACCTGCCTGCACATCAGGTACCAGCAGGAAGCATTTTGGTGGGCAAAGCTGACACATCTCTCCTTGCTCAAGGTCCTGGTAAGCCAGCTTGACAAAAGGACTATTATTGCTTACCACCTCCACAGTAAGGACATTAAATTCCAAATAGCCCAAATTTGAGCTGTTATGTTTAGGCACTAGACCAGTGCTGATGGGGTTTAGGGTGCTTGAGCTGCCCTTTCCTCACTGGCTGCCTGCTCAAGACATTTCTGAGCATACCATTCTGTGCGATGGCCACTCTATCCCCTTATAATCCCTCTCACTTCCAAGCAAATCTACTCTCATGTTGCTAACTTTATTTACGAGGGTTGCATTTGGCAAGCAGCAACTGAGAAATGGCACGGGGCTGCAGGGAAGTAGCACTGACACAGGTGCCCTGCCCCAGCTGCAGGCTGCATCTCCACTGACTGTGTAACATCCCACGGGGGAGGTCCCAGGCAGGGACCCAGGGACTTAGAGGACTCACAGAGAGGTGGCATTTAATCCTCCTTTAGCCAGCCAGCTGGGGTGATTCCCTGCTCTTAGCTGCCTGCCCTTTGTCCCCTGGGTGGCTGCAGCTCACAGGCAACAAGCAGAGGTACCCTGTGTCAGGTCATAAATCTTGATTTACAACTGGGGAAGGGGCCTTGTTCCCTGCTGTCCAAAAAATATATTTTGTTTATTGTAATGAACAAGTTTTAAGTCTTCTGAAAGGCCTGGCAACCACAGGAGTAGCCCTTCACTTATGCAACTGGATTACATAAAGCAGAGCAGATTCTGATGAGTGGGAAAAACATCACACATATGGGCAAGGAGTGTGGTTTGCCAGTAACTGGCCTCTCACCAGCTTCTCCTGCCTGCACCACCGTACAGAGAGAGTGAAAAGAGTGGTGGTGAGAGGCCTGCAGTACACCAGCTTTTTGGCCAGGGAAGCAACCATGCCATGATGACACTCAGCCCCGCTAGCAACTCTCCCTTTTGGGTGACTGCACCTGTTCAACCTGGAGCTGGCTTCTCTAAAAATATCAAAAATATTTTTAAAGGACCAAAATAACAACAGTGTGACCATCTGTTCCCCAGCATGTGCTAGGCCCTAGCCACTGACCACATTTTCCGTGCTCTCTCTTGCATTAAAAACAGGGATGGGTATCCATGAGCAGGTGGGTCACTGCAGGCCTGGTTAGCTCGGCTGGACAGGGCCTGTGCTCTGTGTGGCCAAAATCGGCTCATTGCCACACTTTACTTGCCTGTCCCTGACCTGCATAACCAGTGGTCTCCTCCTGTTTTTGTACGGCTGTTGGGTTTGGTTTGGTTTGTTTTTACAAAGTGGATGTTAATGCTGAGGGGGTCAGTGACAAGCCTGAGAGCATAAGACTGTGCTACGGTTTGAGTCTCCCCACCACAAAGCCAGGTCAGCCCTTTGAGGTTCTCTTGCCCTTTTCTAAAGAGAAAAGGCTTTAATCTTTAAAGAATGTAAAAACCCAATACCAATAAAACAGGGTGGGGTTTTTTCCTCTCTGTTGTTTCTGGGCCCTGTGTTCACACCAAATTCACAGTCAGTGCCATGGTGAGCAGGGAACTTTTTTGTCAGCAGCTGCTCATCCCCAGTGCCACAGCGGGGGTGCTGCTGCCACCTCTGTGCAGAGGCCACTCCGTGGCACCTGGCCAAGGACATTGTCTTTGATAGGTGACTCTGCATCTGCTGTTCAGCTGCAACTGCTTTGGGCTGCAAAGATTTATCCCTCTGGCCCTGAGGCTGTTCCCCAGACTAAGGCAAGAGGGACATATTTAGGCAGCCCTAACCTGCCAAACAAGTGGTTTTAGGAATTCCACACCTGAAGATACTCCCTTCTGCACCCCATGCCCATAAAATTACTTTCAGTAATCTAATGCTGCAGGTTTTGAAGCCTGGTGGCTTTGGCTTGAGCTGTTCACATCGAAGTCCCTAACATGTTTTATTCTATTTATTTTCTAAGTTCTGGGTTTTTACAAGTTGTTCTGCCTGTCCCTCAGGCCCTCCCAAATGCTGCCTGAAAAAGCAGTCACTCTCAATGAAATCTGAATGAGGCAGGGCCATCACCAAAATGACTGTAGGCACTGCAAATCCACTGCTGGCCTTACAGATGAACAGCTCACGTCAAACTTCTTCATTTTTCTTGTTCAGCTTCATGGACCATTTTTCTTACCTTTGAGAGTTGCTAACTTCTTTTTTTAAGGAAATATATATCTGACTATTTGACTTAATTTTTCAGCCATTAAAACATTCAATGGTTCAGTTTCTTTTTTGTTCCCTTGTACTTCAATATATAATTCTTTAACTTTGGAAGCTGAGGCCAAAAGTTCCTACTTGAGAATGAGGTATGAGAGAACATCAGACAGAAGAGAGTAGCAGATAATGCAGGTTGACCTGATGTTTAAAGAAGAGAGGTAGCAAAGCATTAGTGCCTGAAACTCCAGGGGTCTGCTACCCACAGTGCAGGGTGTTTACCATTCCTGCATCCATTAGTGCCCAACGGCACCCAACGTGCTGGAGGACATCAGGACATCTCCCAGAGTGGGGCTGATGCCAAGAATCTGCTGAGATCACAAGCCCAGCCTGGCAGCAGTTTCAGGAATGCAGGTCATCAAGGAAGTATCTTCTCCTTCTGGGATCATGGACTGGAATGAGTTAAATAAACATTAAAAAGCAGCTCCTGGTATGTGTCCAGGGCTGGGAACATATGGGAAATACTAAGACCAGTGTCAAGCTAGACTCGAGGGGCTACCTACCAAACAGCATTTGGGGTAATCTGGGGGGTTGTCTCTACACTCAACCAGCCACACCTTCTGCTTTGCCTTAACCTGACAAGGTCAGACACACACAAAGTGGAAACCCATTTATTGCTGGCTATTTCCTCAGGGCTCAGTATAAACCTCCCAGCAAATCCTGCCCTCATACGAGTCTGCTGAAGATGAGACATTCTCAGGATCAGCTCTTTGCTTCAGAAGGTGGGTGACTGCACAGCCAAGCCCTCATTTGTCAAATCGGGAGTGTTTGTTGTTTAATCTGTTGCTGACTGCACCGGACACAGGAGGGTACAGAGATCTGCCTGCAGGTGGTGACAGTTCCCTCCCACCAGCCAGGTAATGGGTTCACTTGCAGTCATTGCTGCAGCTCTCAGTTTAGAACTTCTTAGCAAGGGCTAGGTTGAGGTTTTGATCTACAATCTCTGTCATTTTCACCTCAAACTGAATTAATGCTGTTTCAGCTGACAAGATGAAAGGCATTAAAAGAAAACGTATCTTTCTGGACTACTGGACTGCTTTTCTGTGGACAACTTTTAGGTTTCTAGTTTAGTCACTAGGGATTGATTAAAACTGTCCTAAAATTACCTACGATCCTGTATGCCTGTCTGTGAACACCTATTTCTCTCTTTCTTCATGGACAAATGATTCGTCAAGAACTCTCTATCTAAAAATCTCTTTTTAAGCCTTTATCTCTTAAATAATGTCAGGTTGTCTCCTAAATTTACTAAATTATATTTACTAAATTATATTATGATTTGTTGCTGCAAACATTTTTATTTTTGTCCTCAGTGTCAAAAAACTCTTTACAAATGAGATACCTTGTAAGAAACAGCTGTGACTGCTGAACTTTGTCTCTCAAGAGCATTTAGTACTTGGAGGGTTGGGTGGCACAGAGAAAGACTTGACTTCATCGAGAGCTTTTGACAATGGGCTTTTAGCTACAGTTAAGTAATTAAGACTATTTTAAGACTACACACCTAATTTTTATGCTCTCTTTTCTGAACTACAGTTGGACACATACAATGAATCTCCTCTGAACATACTAAACTATAGTGGAACAAAACTGAAAGACTGCAATCAGTAACACAGAAATCAGCGAATGTGAATGCGACACCAGGACTGACGAATGAAACTGGCACGTTGTTGCTCAACTAGATTAGATGAGCAACAGATCTGTCTTGACTACAGAATCTCATAAAAAGAGGACATTTAAAACCAAAACCCATTCTGATGGTGCTTTAGAAATTAAAAGCTTTGTTCTTGGCACTCCAAGACAAAACTCATAATCCACTTCAAATTTATAAGCCTAAAGAGTATTGAACCAGAAAAGAGAATCAATAATTGCCGTTTTCAAGAAAAAACACTTTATCAATACACACCTGACAAAAATGTTCATTAGAACAACATTCTTAATTGTATTTCCGCAGTGCTTGTGAGTCTGATATACATTTATAACGCGTTATTTATAACACAAAGAAGGCATCAGGTATTTGAAAAATTTAAAAGCTTCATCTTTGAAGCATTAACAGAATCAAATATAAAACATAGGTATTGCCTGAAATAAAAAAAAATCATACTGATCAATAAAATTATTTTACTTTTAGTTTTATAAATATACCTGTAAAACAGAAACAGCTGATGTTTTATGTAATCCAATTACAAAACTCAGAGCTAAATATTTCTATTGTGAAGTGCAGCCACATTTTCTTCTGTTTACCAATGTCACTGCAAAAAAAAAAAAAAAAAAAGCCAGGCAAACCAGTAGTCCCTCAGCACACACAGAAAAGTAATTCTCTGTGCACTAGAAATTATTCACTTGTTAGAATATACCCAATGTTTACCAATTTTGTTTCAAATAGTCCCATGACAAGCTCATATATTATTCATTCACCTTTGCTGCTAAACTGTATTGTGCCAAAATACTTAAATCTGTTTTGTATAGACCAGGGATGGTGAAGAAACAGATATTTAGTAGTTTATCTGAAAAGTGTTAATACTTTTTGTAAACGTATTTTAGCAAAACTACTGCTAACTTACCCATTTATCTCGAAGACACTTCTTTATCTCAGGAACTTAGAACTCACCAAATGATATAACAAGTGATGACTAGAAGTATATTTACCTATTGCACCATCAAGATATTTCACATTATATATAAACAATGTAAAATATATTTTTCTATATATAATTAATACAGTCTAAATAAAATCAGTATGCCAAATAAAACGAACTCTGTTACTGAACACAGCATGCATTAAGTTCTAAGGATGTATACAACTACAAGAAAAATAGAGCAGCAAGTTTTAAATGTGCATATGCTGTTAAAACAAAATAAAATTTCAGCAGTCCAGGTAAGGACCCACTTGAACTCATTCAAGTCTGCAGAGTTCACAGATCCATCTTTTACACATGAACTATCTGCAAGCAGCCAATAAACTTTAACTTCTTAAAGTTCATAAACCTTTTTAAGGCTCTCAAGATCTTCCAATGAGTACTGATCACTCTGGTTTTCTGAAAGTAAGTCAAACAGTTGCTGCACTTCTTCTTTTTCATTTTTGCTAAGAAGGGCCAGCACCACCTGAAAAAAAAACAAACCACAACAATCATTTTAAAATTAGCAAAAGTTGACTGAAAATCATTTTATCTGACAGAGATACAAAACCAGTGTATAATTTCCCTTCAAGCTATGAAAATTTCCTTTAGGTTTCTGTGCAATTTAAGTACACATTCAATTTAGGGTTCTTACCTTAAATCTTTCTGCTTTGCTCAAGTAGAAAAGGTGCCGATATACAAGGCCAGGATTTTTTCCAGCTACATAATGTTCCAATGACTGGATAAACATCAGAAGGATTTCTCCTTCAAGTTTGTTACTCAGAAGCACTGGCAATTTTTTCGGATCAGTAATTGTTAAAAGATCTGCACAAGCAGCTTTATCCTTATTGGCATTCACTGCATTTATAATCTGACCGAAGTCATAGGCATTAGATGGTTCATAAATGCGCAGTTTCTCAGAGGACTTCAGTGGCACATTCTTTTGAATTGCTTCTTTGGATGTAATGGGATCAGTCACAACATCATCTGATGTAGCAAACTGCCTCTCTTCCTGTCCATCAGGTCCAGTCACCTTCACAAAGAAAATGGCAACAAATCGTTATAATGTGGACATACAGATAACCTGAAGCTTCATGAGCAGCATATATCCACCACATCACTAGGTTAAAGCTGGCCTTCTACTCTTCCATGAAAGAAAATCACCTTTGTTCTTCTCTGTCCTACTGTCCCCCAGAACAGCACCTCTCTAATTCAGCTTTAAAGTTTCATAGTCAAAAGTGTGTCTGTTTTACACTTCCTTTCACCACTTGCCACTCCACTGCAGAAAGACACCTGAAGACCACTGGGAGAAAGCTAAGGAGGAATGTATGCATGTATTAAATGTGGAGACTCCAGGAGAACTGGAGTCAAGGCACCAGACACTCATATTTCACTTCTCTGCTGTGCCTCCCAGACAGTACAGGTACATGGCAGCTCTATCAGGTTGCTGTTTGAAGTCTCACTGTGGAAGGAGAAAGCTCAGCATGGTTAACTGCCTGAATACCCACTTCACTTCTCCTGAAATTGCAGCCTGTATCAAGTTTCATGAATCAGTTGCTAGAATATTAACTGTGGCTTCAACCATTTGCTAAAATCTATTTCAAGCCATCAAGAGTTGTGCAATTAGTACAACCTCACTAAAATTCATTGAACAGGGTCTCTCAAAGGATGCCAAGTATTTTGGGAAGTCTGAAGATACTGTATTGCATAGTACAGAGGATTAGTCATTTTTTGAAAATACTGCAATGGACTTACAGACATTTTCTTCTATTTTTCAAAAATCTTTAGAATTAAGGGAGAAATCTTGACTGGTTTTTATATAATTATAGCTTGATTAAAATGGTATAATGATGATACATTAATTTTTTAATTTTCCTTACTTTTCTTTGCAGTTTCTTTTCATGGAATTACCTCGTACTACAGCAGATAAGACAGCATAGGCTCTTTATAGGGAGAAGCTGTAATTACGACAACAAACATAAATGCTTCCTGCCCCACCCCTGGACAAAACTACCAGTGCCAGTAACATAGTTGGCAGGTTCTCTGAGCAAAGCGGCCACTTACTAAACCTCCTCTAAACCCTTTCCATGTCCCTTTGTTTGTCACAACTCAGAGCTTAACCAACACTATACCCAGATTATGCCAATTATATAAAATTCCATGAACTCGTGACAATGTGAAGCATTTCAAGAAAACAATTTTTTTCTGTATAAATAACTGCAGTTGCCATTATACCACTCTTCCGGAATTATATTATCAAATTGCACTATCACTGTACAGACCGGTCACTATGTATTTTAACTACACATTTTTAATTTAAAGAGCGGGAAATAAATTCTTAAAGGACCAGCAAAGCTCCAGTCCAAAAACATCAGATGACTGAGAAAATCCTTTCATCAGCTAATTCTACCCAGAACTGTGCGAGGCTGACATTTTGATCCTCTACATAACATTACATCACATGTTTCTTTGACAAGATCCTACAGATGTTTTACTGTTGCTCTTCGAGGTAGGATTTCATTTTTCAGACCCATAACTGTAGGACCAGCACAGGAGCAGCCAGCAAACCTGTGGATCGTGGACCTGGGCTAGCACAGCCCCAGAGGCTGCCCAAGGAACAGAGACTTCACAAGCGAAACTGCTGCTTGACAGCTGCTTTCTGTAAAACCCTTACTTCAGTCTGCACAGTTTTTGTTCACAAGGAGCATATCCTCAAGTTTAGTGCCATCTAAAAGGACTTCTTCCACTTTTCCATACACTTCAGAGCAGTCCAAGCTTTATTATAGAATGTAATCCACACTGAGCACATCATACATAAATACATAAACATCCTCTACGATGACCTCAAAATAACACAAAAAATACAACTCCACTCCCAAAAAATCTAGAGCTAATATGGGCAAAACAAAAGTTTTAATATTATCTCTTTGAATGTGTGGCTTCTGTGCTGTTTGCTTTTAAAAATGAAGTGGTGTTCTTACCTCTTGTACGGTTACTTTCTTCCTTTGCCCACTGCCAGCTCCAGCACTGCTGTCAAGGTGAAGTAGTTGGGTTACCTCCTCTAGTTCCTTCTGTGCTTCAAGAACATTTGGATCTATTAGAAGTACCTTGTTGAAATCATCAACACTGGCTTGATAATTCTGTAAGTAGAAGAGAAAATCATCACTAGAAAAATAAGTTTGAACTACCATACTGTCCATTGCAAATAAGAAAAGTAAAAATCCTAGGATCTGGACATAAAGTAAACAAAAAAAAAATCTAAATATAGACAGTGTAATTTCACTAGAGGGGAAAAAAGGAAACTGAATTTGAGTTAATATTTTTGTGACTCAATACTCCCAAGTAAATATGTAATATGAAATAATTTATTTTCAGAAAAATATTCCCTGTATCAAAGGACAAATTATTGAAGACTGATGCTTTGAAGCCTAATTGCTTATACTGTCACACTGCTTCAAGACTAATGTGAGTCCAGCAAGTTTGCATACTTGCTTTGCCAATAAAAGAGAGTTAAATTGAGCTTTGATTAAAAATATACCTAATCTTCCTGGGCTTCAATCCAATAGACCATCTCTTACAGTGAATGTCGTGGTTTTGTCCACCAGCCCATCCCTGGGGCTGAGGATGGTTTCGATCCATCGACCTCTGGGTTATGGGCCCAGCACGCTCCCGCTGCGCGTGTTTTTGGTAACATTTGAAAAGATTGGGATTATATTATGAACTCTGGGATAAACAGGATTAGGACAAACACAGTGACAGAGTGGCATTAGGACATAGTTTCTCAATAATCAGTCTCGTAATTTGTTTACTGCTTGTATTTCAAATTTTTATGTTAGAAATTACTGTTTTCTTAGACTAAATTTTCTGGAGAGACAAAGTTAATAGCATCAATTCTGAGAAGACTGGAATATCACAGAAAAATACCAAGACACCTCAAGAGCTGGAGTATCAACAATATGGATGAAATGTAGCAGTAAACAGTAAAAGACCATACAGACAGTGAAAGACCAACAGAGTTTCTTGTGTGAGGGACCTAGTATTTCTTTGTTCCCAAACAGTATCAAAAGGTTACTGTTAAGTCATTTATATTGTCACAGAAAAAATTCTCATGTGCCAGCTGAAGGATTTCCTCAGCATCTCAACTGTAAGGAAAGCACTCCTGTACCCGTCACTCTCATTCCTTCTCACACAGAGTATTTTGTTCAATACTGCTGACCAGCATTCAAGGTGCAGAGGTGCTGCACTAAGTCTGCAGGTGAGCTGAAGCCTCTCAGATCGTGAAGGAAGAGCGAGAGAATGAGGATTCCACAGCCTTAGCAACTGAATGCAGAAAAGGGGCAGGTTGCAGATCAGAAATCCGCTACTAATTAAGCTAAGCCATTTGAATTACAGACGGGAAGATTCACATCTACAGAGAAACGAAAACAGTAACTTGGGTCAGTGGACAACCAACCCTCCTGGATTTAAAACTGCAGCCTACCAGACTCCTCAGCAAAAACCATGTAAGATGGCAGTACCCAGACTGGACTACCACCTGTAGGAGATGTCATCTGGGGTCCTGTGCCCTATGTCACAGGCCTAATTCATCATAGGAGCATGATATTTTCCTGATCTTCCCTTAATTGCATCTTGGTAAATCTATTAAAAAAAACTCATTTACTACATTAAATTCCACTGCAGCTTTTGTGGTTAAATATCTGGATATTTATATACAAATAACACTTCCCAGATTAGTTAGGTCTTTGCCAAGCTTCATGCTTTTAGCTCTTAAAATTCTTCATTAGAGAGTCATTTGTAAACTTCACTTTTGTTGCTTTCTCTGGTTTTGTAAATCACTCACAACCCTGGAATTAGCAATACTGAAGCACTTAATCCAACCACGACAAAACTTTTTGGGAGTCCCCAGCTCACACTGTTCTAAAGGAATCCATGAACCCTGTGTTTCAGGTTGCCTTTGATAATACAAAAATAGTAGTTTTTTCTAGAATATTCAAAAAAGCAGAAGTTATTTCTCCAATTCTTGACATTCTTCATAAGTGTGTAATTCCCTTTTTTTTGGACTGGTAGAATACATACTCATATTTATACTGATTTTTACCAAGTTCAACAACAAAGTTAGAGGTGATTAATACCAGGTAATGGTAACAGGTAATTAATACAAGGTAACTTGACATAGTTACAGAAAAAAATATTACACAAAATTAAGGCTTTTCCCCTTTTTTTGAAAACTAATCAAACTTTTAAAGTTTCATAGCTACTGTAACGGAGGACAAAAGATCCCCTGGTTCCTATGACTTGCGTTTGCAATGACAACATGGGATGGGAATAGGCTGGTGCTAAGCACTAACAGGTTGTCCTCAGGTGATCTGAAAGCTGAGAGACAACAGGGAAATTCTTTTTTAAGGCATCAAACAAAATGGAGGTCTGAGGTAAGTCCTGCATTTGAAGGACAATGAGGAAAGCTGGCAGACACCCAGTTACAAAGAGCAACACCGAAGAAAGCACTTGAGATGCTTGTTTAAAGACACTGGTAACATTTAATACAAAGGAGATGACAAGAGCTGCCATCGAGAGCCAACAGAAGTGAGAAGGTGATAATTCAATACCAGGCAAGAGCTGACAAGGGGAGGAAGGATTGCTGTGAAAGAATTATGAAGTGCAGGGGCTAATTTAACATCACTGAAGAAGGGGAACCAGAAGGATGGACAAAAGGAGCAGTGCAGTTCAAGTGATGGAACATAAGAGTTGCAGTCACATTCAAGATGGGTATGAGCAATCTAAGTCTGCATTTATGATGCTCAGGTAAAAGAATACTCTAAGAGCTGTGTGTTAAGATGAGCACTGTACAAACACCACCACCACTGTGCAGATGGAAAGGAAAAGGCTGAATACCAATACTTCCACTAAATACATTAGTGACAAAGGTTCATAATGTCTTTGGGGAAAGAATAGAGAGAAAACAAAGACAATTAAAACCCTGGCTTAATATGACAGGCACTTAAACATGAACAGATGCCCTAAGACAGCTTGAGATTTTAGTTTGGACAGATGAAGGCAGACTTGGAGAGAATCCATTTGTCATCAGCAAAGTTATAGTAAATACTTTGACAGATAAAAAATCCCTAGTATCCTGGGATACTCAGGATACTAGGATATTAGAAGAGATTTGAAAATTGTTTAAACGATCCCCAGTCAAACCTCATTATTCCAATATTCCTGTATTTTCTCAAATCATTACATGTCAACATGCAGGTTTTTCTGTTGTAAAAATATTTATATAGTGTTTTATGTATGTATAGTGCTCTACAATGTAACAGATCATCACACTGTGATCTTTGTCTGCTTTCACCCAGCAGCTGCAACTACCTCATTGCCTTTGAAGAGGATAAGCAAGTTTAGAGGTACTTAAGAATACCTGCCATGTTCTTTTTCCTCACCTGTAATCCTTTGTACGCTAGTGCTCTTCTATAAAAAGCTTTAATATTAGAATCTTCTATCTGAAGAACATGATCACAATCCTGCTTAGCCTCTTCATATTTATACAGTTTCAAGTAACAGAGAGCTCTAACACAGAAAAACAGAATACACTGCAATATAAGTAAATTCTACAGTGCTGTAGTGCTAACAGTATCTGACTTGTACACGTTAATTACAATATTTCACATAATTCAGTCTCAATGAGGTATTTTTTTAAAGTACATCAAAATCATTAAGTATGAAGAACATCACTGGATGGATTTAGAGAGGGACAATTCCTGCAATAAAAGCCAAAATAAGTATGACTAATGCTCAAAGTTAGGCAGATAGGCAAGTATTTTAAAAGCAGAGGCTATGTTAGGATAATATGACAGTATAGTGGTTAATGTAATATGATAAATAAAATATAATAAATAATATTATAATGATAGTATGGTGGTAATATGGATTTTATACAGCCATTCTGGGTAAAAAAGTGCTCTAGACCAAATAAACAATACTGCTTTCTGTACCTAATTATTACTTGGAAGTCTCCCATTCAACTACTGATCTAATCAAATCCTTCTTAGTTTGTGAAAGCAGATAAGATTACAGCATAAAGAATTATACTACAGAACTAGGTCAACCCCTAAAATAATGCTGATGAATGACTGTGTTCCTACTTTTGTTTTCTCAGAATGTACATTTTCTCTGAATTATTACTCTTCCTATTTGAGGTACTACTGTTGCATGTTAAGTTTTTAATTCAAATCATGCCACTATTCTCAAAAAATGCTGCACTATGCTATGCTAATTATAACTTTTACTATTGCTTACTCTATTTAGATAAAAGATTTTAAGACATATATGACTGACATTAATACTTGCTCCCCTTGGAAAATAATTAGTTTAACAAAAAAAATATCAGTTTTTTTATTAGAAATAGTTATCAAGTGGGGAAAAAATTCCACTTTCACAACAGTTACTGATGGGATGTAAAGTCTCTATTTGCAGAGAGAAAATACATCCCACAAAGCAGAGCTAGATTTTGGATCTTTACCTGTTAGTGTAGACCGTACATTCCTCAGCATTCAACTTCATGCATTCGCTGTATTTATTTATAGCTTCGTCATATTCCCCCATTTTTACACAATCATTCCCTTCATTTTTCAGTCTCTTGAACTTCTCCATAGCCTCCTCACCTACATCACAAAGAGATCACAGTGTTACATAAGAAGGTCAGTTCATTAAGGGTAGCTGAATAATCTATGCAGGCTAAGAATAAAAACCTGGCAACTGGAGAGTCATTATTGGTCTGCACCTTGCCATTTCTGTCCCCTATCTCCCTGCTGCTCTAAGAAAGGGATAAACGACCATATCTACATTTGGCTCAACACATACTTTCCCATGCACCACAGTGATAATAATGGGAATGCAACAGACAGCTCTGAGCTTCCACCTCCTCCTACCTACCCTTTCTGTGTGGTAAAGACAGCCTAGCTATCTGCACTGAGATGTTAGTTTTACTTACAATGGTGGAGATTTACTCATCAGGATTAAAAGCCTTCTAGATCTCTATCATCATAACAAGGTGGCCGCAATTTGATCTGATTTTCCTTCTGCAAGTAACTCTCACAATTACTATGCTGATAATGACAAATCATTGCATTAGGTGGAGCTAGGGATTATTCCATAACTGCCTTTCATTCTTAACTCCACATCATTGTTTCAAATGCTTTTGGGTTAGACTGTGATTTTTAGCTGTGTTTGTGGTGAAGAACGGATCCTGACTGTGCTTCGTGTCTCTGTTGTGAGCAAACAGTAAGTACCAGCACAGCTGTAAGTAAATCATAATCTGCTTTTTGCACCTTGCTAAAGAGTATAAGCCCCTTGCCAAGCTTCAGATTTTCAACACTGTATATAACCTGTCAGTTTTAACCAATAATTAAACTCACTGAGTTTTTTAATAAAAACATGGCAGTCTCCTATGCAAGAAAACTTGAACTTGGGGGAAAATTAACTACACGAAACACACCACTAAATTATAACTCAAATTGCAGAACACACAAAACAAGACCCAATTGTTACAAAATATGTCAGCCGACAGTAAGGTTTAACTGTTGACTGAACATTGTTGCAGGTTTTCAGCATCAGCTACCACTGTCAGGTCTCACATGAAGCAGAGCCCTGAGAAGGCAACCAGAACCTTAGAGTCAGCCATCCTTCAGTGAAGAAAATAGTTACACAGTTTTCATTTAGTATTTCTAAAATCAAAGCCTAACCAAAGCCTGCTCTATTTGAAATAGATTGAGACAAGCACTTAAGAGGACATTCAGTATTGCAACAAGGCATTATGGACAGATAACCCCATCACTGCTACCCATTTGGCCAATAACCCAGTTATGCACTGCAGCCACCTCTGTGTTCATGCAGGGGAGATTATCCTCAGCACTAGTTTTGTTTATATTGAAATAAACTCAAAGGGGAACCAATTAATACTTGAGTAAAAATACCGTAGAGTTAAGGCTTTGCGAAAAAAAAAAAAAGTTTAATGTCAATAAAATATGAACCAAAAAGGTTCCTTGATCTGATTGGAAACTGCAATGAAGAGAAAAAAAAAAACAGGAAGGAAGTTAGTTTCCTAGAGGTTAGCACTCAGTGATTACGTATAGACAAGTGCAGAACCAACATCTTTGAAAAAGTACTCCTAAACATCTTGTGTCAAAGTTGGATATTTGTTTGGGTTGTGTTTTTTGGGGGAAAACTCTTTTATAACTATACTATGTTGTCAGGTATATAACTATCCCTGATGCTCATTATATGACTCAATATACTGCTGATGAGTATTTCTGCTGATTTTATATAATTTCAGAAATTACATGCTGCAAAGTGCATCATGTGGTTTAAAAAAATTATCATACCTGTGCTCCACAAAGCACATTAAACTCAATCGTGTAAATAACAGTCATCTACTTCGGCTTTTCCCAAAGGTCTCTGAAAAGCATTTTCTAAAGCAGTTTCTTTGATATTACTAAAACATATTCCACATTTCAATTAAAATTATTTTCTTTTTTTTTGTATTTATATTTGCATTAGCTATACATACAGTTCACTTCCAATTGTTCTTCTCTGTTGATGTCTGTAGTACTTCCAGGCTTATTCTCTGAAGTGAAGTTTCCTCCATCCCACCTGTGCAGCTGAGCAGCAACTGGGACAACTGGAATTGGTGGCAGTTTCTCCCTCCAACTGGGACCATCCTGATCCATTAAAGTCTTCGTTATTCTGAAAGAGAACAGCCCCACCAACATGAGTTCTTATATACTTAACTCACACTTCAACAACACCCAAATTAAATAATGCAATGTTCTAATTTTTAAAAAAAAACAACTCAATTATTCTTCAGACTAATTTAAAAAAATATTTCCTCAGTAGGCAATGGTATTGCACTCATTTAAGGTTCAGATTTTTTCCACTTTTTAGAGCATTTATGCTGGCATTTAGAAGACAAACTGACTTCAGCATGACCTGTTAATATTTAAGCCAATGCAACTAAGCCCTAAATGCTTCCTACCACATCTGGTAAAGAGATATGAAAAAAATGGATGTATTTATTTTGTTTGTTCTTCTCAGCTGTTCATAGGTGTTATTTATCACAAGTGTAGATTACAATACCCTCAGACAAAGTGTGGTACCTAACTTTGCAAATGTCAAATGAAACCTGTTACACAACAACTGCCTAAATAACCAATGCAGGTCACAATGTAGGCTGCATTAAGTGGCATTTTAGAGCTTTTACAGTCAGAAATTTGTTAATCGATCACTCCTTATCCCCATTTAAAAATATGTTCATTGTATATAAAAACTATTCGGTCTTTCTTAAACCAGCACGCATATATAGGTCAACTATTCCAGTTCATGAGAGGCTCAATCCAAATTCCATTCAAGTGGGAGCTTCATTTTGGAGACCTAAGTTAACATAGTAAGTGAAGCCATACGAGAATTCATGGTTCTATTAGAAATTTTGTAATGATTTAAAAAAACCCCAAACCAACAAATATTAATCAGTTATGAGAATAATAGTGAGATAAACATCATCTAATCTCAACATAAGCTTAAGAGTCAAGTTCAACCGGTCATAAGTCTAATACACCCTTTAACAGAGGAAAATTCTGAATTGAGTAGCAAAGCAAGTCACATTGATACTATGGCAAATAAACCTAAAATTTTTTATATCAGGGGCATTTCCATCTAATACAGGTGTAAAAAACATCCTATCTGAATACAGCTATCTCATGCAGTTTCCTCACTGATATTAAAGGAGTTGAGACAAGTGGATTGAAACTTCCATTTAGTAAGAGGAAATGCATAAATATATTCCTACACATTAGAGCTTCTGTATTTCTAACGGTGAAAAGCAACCATAAAATACTTACTCAAGAGGAAATTAAAATACACAAAGTAGCAAAGCCATTGATGTTCATAAAGCTAGGAAAATGCCACTAATTAAAAGCATGCTTGAAATGCAATTTCCAGTTACTCGGCACATACCATTGAAAGAAACAGTCCTTCCAATTTATCTAAAAAATCACATCAGGAACCAATAAAAGGCACAATTCAACATAATCTAATAAACAAGATAAACAAATAACTGTTTATACTTGTTTGTACTTACACTCAAATTACTTCCTTTTAATTGCAAAATGATCACGTAAAGGCTTGATACTAAAAATTCTACATGTTTTTTTCATATTAAGAATATGCATTTGGTTCTAAGATTTTTGGAAAGTCTGCTTAGATATGTAACCACAGAGAGACAAGCCTTAACAGGGTTTAACAAACACACCCTCAGACACAAGTAGGATGATGAGTTTTTCCTATCAGCTTCCTATAGCATCACCATCCAACTTCCCAGAGGAATTTAAAAACCAAGAAATCCTCCAATATAAGCAGGTTGTTAAGACCTGCTATCCCTAATATTAAAATCAATTACACTACATTTTGGGGTTGTCCCTTTAAGTTAAAAAGCAGCAGAGTAACTGTAAGGTTTAATTAAAATTCCTTTTTAGAAAGGACTCTTACTTTGGAAATTAAAATGAATAATTTGGTAAACAGTTTCAGTTGAATTCATAAATGATGGAATACTAAAAAAAAATTATAGTAAAAGTTCAATTACGCAGGAGGTCTATGCTTTAGAAACTAACAATTGGCAAGCAAAAATGAATTACCAGCAGAAGAGAAGAAGGAAGAAGTAGCTGAAATAAGGTGATGGGTTGCCAGGGAGGAAAGAGTAATGAGCAGTGAAGCTAAAAACATAAGGAAGGCCTAGAGAGGAGAAAAGGAAGAGTGTTAAGGGGAAAAAGGGAGATAAGCTTATTAGTAAGCAAGTTACAAGTCAAGGAGAAATATTAAAAGAATATCTGCATATAAAATATGTCAAAAAGATTTTTAAGAAGTGTAATAATTACACAGATACCCGAAAAAGCAGTTATCTCACCAATCCAAGTGCTCTATTATCACCACAGTAACTATTTGTTCTGTTATAAAAAAATAGGAATTGTAAGAGCAGATGATAAAGTGTCATGATCTTCTCTGGCCAAATAAGCAGAATTTTAAAAAAGATATTATGAATTTTTTAATGAGGTAATAGTGCAAGTGTTCAAGGTCTTGCCTTCAAGAGGAAAAAAAAAGGTAATAGATTCCATTGTTGAAAGTCTCATACTTGTGTGTTCCTGCTCAATCATTAATGCCTGTTCTGCTTTCACATATACTTTTTTCTGTTCATTAAATTGAAAAGGAAAGAATAGGGAATGGAAAAATCCTATAATTCATACACTTAAGTACTTACTCTATGTTAATGAGAACACAATTAGAATACACTGACTTTATAGTATGAAAATATAATTACAGAAATTCAGTCCTCTCTGGCAGCAAGAATTAATGCTGGAAGTATTAATACTTATGTCAAAGATAATATTCAATTATGTCTTTTACACCTCTAAGCTTCATAGCCAACCACAGTATCAAGCTAATTCAGAGTTTTCACAACTGCAGCACACTGAAAGACTTATGCTTAACATAAATCCTCAACTGCTACAGAAAGATTGTTAATATAAAAAGGAAAGAGAAATGTCAGAGAAAACATATGGACCTTAGGGTATAATTTTATATGGTACAAAATACAACTTAGGAAAGAAACAAGTAGAAGCACTAGTTAAAAAAACCCCAACTTTAAAATATTACATTTTTAAAAAACAGAAAGTTACCTACTGCTGGCAGAGGAAAACTGTGAAATTATGGGAAAACAACTAAATGAAACAGCCAGTCCTCTAATATACTAGTTGTGATGACAACTATGAGTGATATAGAGCAGAGGGAGCATGTAAAAGAAACAAATTTAAAGTCTACTTTTCTGTTTTGACTGATATCAGAAAATTTGTAAGTGGAGTTACCTATTAGCACTATCATTTGCTGCTTGGATGCTGCTGTCTATTTGTAGGACTATTTTATAATCAATGTATGCCTGTCGATACCGCTCCATTGACTCATTTGCCATTGCTCGTCGTAGAAGAGGCTTAAGGGAAAACGGCTGAAGCTCCAGAGCTCTGGAGAAAACAAAAGAGAAATACAGGATTGAAACAGAGTAACTGAAATAATAATAATAAAAATATTTTATAATATACACAACTGTATAAAATAAAAATATTTTATAATATACACAACAATTTTATAATATACATAACCTTGTGACTGCAGATGGGCTTTCCACTAACACGACTAAGGAAAATGGGACTAAGTGGTTCACCCTAAATTCATTAATACTCTAAATTACAGTTTTGAAATGATTAGTGTTTTTACTACAGCTTACTCTACTCTATGTGGAAGGCTGCATTCATCACCAAGATATGTTAATGTAATGGCAGTTGTTTAAGAGCAAAAGCCATTTTTCCTAAGACATGCCTAGATCTACGAGAGTTTCAAGTATACGGTGCTTTTGCTTACATAACTTTCAATTCTTCTTCCTTACAGGAAAGCAATAAATACATATAAAATGCACATAAAAATACAGTCAGTAAGACATGAACATATATCTGTCTTTGGCTTTTAGGTTTTAGCCTGTCTTGTGTCTGTTTACTCTTCTAAATGCCTGGTGAACACAGTTCAACACTGTGCCATCAGAAGTCCTTCCAAACATCACCTACTTTTCCAGCAACATGAAGAAGCAGTCCACAAAGGATTTATTTTCTTAAAGACTACTCTTTTTTTTAATCAATGATTCTCGCTAAAGAGAAAGAAGGATCAGCTTTAAAATACTGCAATTAAATTAGTCTAGACAATTAGATTTCATGGAGTCATAAAGTGATTCAGGCTGAGACGTCCCTGGTCCAACCCAGATATGGTCAACTCCAACATCACAAAAGGTTGCTCATGGCTTGATACAGCTGGGCCTTGAAAACCTCCAAGGGAACTTCTGCACAACATCTCTGGGCAATCTGTTGCAACGCTCCACACTGTTTATGGGGAGGTTTCTCCTAATATACAGTCCCAAACCTTGTGTGTTCTATTTTTGTCTTTTGTCTCTTGTCCTCCCACAACACTGACAGAAAGAACCAGGATCCATCTGTGGATAATCTCCTCACAGGTACTGGCAGGCTGCTCCTAGAACCCCTGGAAGCCATTCTCCTCTAAGCTGAACAAACCCAGCCTCTCCTCTTCAGAGAAATACTCCAGAGTCCACAACCTCCTCTGTGACACTTCACTGAACTCCAGGTGATCACTGTGGTTCTTGTACTGAGGAACCTGAAAAGCAGCAGTTATCATAGTGTTGTCTAACAAGTGCTGACTAGGAGGGGATAATCACCTCCCTCAATCCCACTGGCTGTGCTCCTGTTTATAAGGATAAGGAGGCTGTTGGCCTTCTCTGCTGTAGATTGGCTTTGCACCATTACTCCTCCTAAAGCTAGAGAAACTATGATTTCTAGGAAAAACATTTCCAATTTCAACATCATAAATACTTCAAATGTTCCATTTCTCTCACGCTGCCACAGCTGTGCACAACATCACAGCCCCTACAAAACGTCTGCAAAAATGCCTGACATTCTGTAACTCAGAAGAATATTAACACGATTTCAAGTTTCTAACATCAAGAATGAAGGGAAAAACAACCATAACTAAATTCAGGGGAAGACAACACTGCTTGAAGAATAGTGGGAATGGAAAACTATACTTTCAGGGTAGAGTGCAAAGATCATACAGGGACCAAACTACACAATAGCACTGAAGAAATTAACATCAGTATGTGGGAGCCTTATTTCACTCTCTGTAACACCACCAAACCAGTCATGAGACAAGAGATCCAACACAGAGGTTTTTATACAAATCTAAGCCCCAAATAGCTAAAACTCAATAAAAGATAAACATTAAATACTTATTTTATATCACAAGTATCAGCACTACACAACTTTTTACTTTGAAATCACGTAACCTGTTTGTACATCTTTATGTTGTGTTGCCTAGAGATGACTTGTTTGACATTGTCTAATTTACATGTGTTTGTAGTTTTGCATTCCTGCTTCCCAGGCTCTAAATTATTTCTACCACTGAGCATCATGGGTCCTTGTGCATTCAGAAAATATGCACGACAGTAAGGACACTATCATTAAGCTCCCAACTGGTAAGAATACAAACCCTAAAACCATTGTATTACTGATTTCAGCTGAAGTCTTACACACTTCAAACCTCCTGGAGAGAAAAGTGTGATGGTTCTTGTTTTGTTGACCAGCTGACTGTAGTCCTGCATGTTTTAACAAAATATTGCGAACAAGTCATTTTTCTTCAGAAACTCTTTTGTCAGGTAGAATATATACAGTAAGTTAAATATTTTGTTACTACGAAGGTACATGCTTATTTTATTTCTAGTTTTGGAAGCTTTTAGCAGCTGGGTTGTGCTGCTAACTTAACTGATTAATTAATATGATTTCTAATTGTTTTAGGATTTTTTTTGCACCTTAAGCCTCAGCATTATTAACTCAATCTATGAAAATATTTAAGAAATATATATCAGAAATACAGTTACTAATTTAGTGGAAGGCAATGTTTGGAGTTATTGAAGGTGTCTGATCTTTTCTAACTCCTGTGTCCTTAAGAGTTAGAATAAGCAGAAAGGACTTCAGTTCAATTCCTGAACAGCTATAATTACTGTTTATAACTATGCAAAGTATATATTAAAAAACCCCAAATCAAAACAACAAAGCAAACACAGAGAACACATACACATACACACACTTGAAAGCAATTTCCAACTCTGTCAGAGGCATCTTCCTTAACAAAGCTTTTACATACAAGTTATTGCAGAGCACCATTGTAAACCTGCTTTTACATTAAAAATTTTAATCCTGCTATGCATCTCTATGTACACAAGAAGCTTAAAAACTGCCCTTACACAGCAAGATAGTAAGTTAAAAGTTACTCCTTCCCTAGGTTCTATGTGATTGCTTACATAACTGACAAAGATATCTGTCATTTAGACAGGGAATCAGACTTTATTGATATTGTTCTGAGTCAAACTGCAATAGTAATATATCAGCTAAATGTTTAATCATCAGGAATGTTGCTCTACATGGGAGTTTTCAGTTTACCTGTTACAATCCTGAATGCAGTCACTGCAGTTCCCTTCTTTGAGGTAACACGCTGCTCTGTTTGAGTACAAGATACTTAAATCATCTGGACTTTGTTCTCCTAAAAGAAGTTACAGTTAAAATCAAAGATCATTACTAAAATGACACTCAAGAATTAAAGACTTGCATGCTCCAAGTTGCATTGCAGTGATGCAGTTTGCTGACACTGCAAAGCTGTAAGGAGCTTTTCTTTATCATGTCACCTAGAACACGTAATTATTCAAACATAAATAAATGCCAACAGCTCTGCCTTAAGGAAATTAAAACATTACTTTTATTCCTATATTTTCTGTCACATGAATTGCTGTCTACTGAAATGAGAATTTACTGCACAGTAATTTACTGCCAAAAATCAGCAACAGACTAAGTTAGTTCATCTGTAGTTCCTTTAAATCGTCTAAACAGTCTGGATTTAAGTATAAGGTATTACACTTACCTAGACCAATGACATATTCAATTGCTTCCGAGTATTTGAGCACAGCTTCTCCAAACTGTCCACTCTTAAATAACTCGTTTCCTTCGCTTTTTAGTTTCGCTGCAGTAGGAGGAAGCGAAGTAGAACTGGTACCACCAGTCTCAGTCGTCTGAGACCCTGCGCTGTGCCACCTGGAGCTCCCAGATTCAGAGCCTTCACTCCTCTGCTCACTGTGTAAATAGCCATTAACTTCACCTTCATGGTCTGACAATTGCTTTTCTGGTTTTTTCTCTGATGTGCCTTTTTTTAATCCGCTCTCAGCGTGCTCCTTCTTCTTCTGCTTCTCGCTGTCCTCCGCCTTGCCGCCGCCTCCTTTGCTACGGAACTTTCTGTGCGCGTTGCCCATCGCGGGCTCTCCGGCCGCTGCCTCGGCTGCCACTGGCACAGCGGTTCCTGCAAGGAAGTTAATGAGCTGGGCTGGAGCCTGCATCATCGGAACGAACTACCGTCCTGCCAACGGGGGGGGGGGGGGGGCTGCCACAGGGCACGGGGCCAAATCCCGCACGCATCCTACTGCTACCAAGATTTATCTGCTTCAGAAAACACTTCCGAGGACACAGGAAAAGTCCAACTTGCAACTGCTGTTGAGAAGGTGTTACTATGAAATCTCATTTCTCCTTGCTGGTCACATGGGAACCCCTGTCCTGCAGCGCCAGAATGGTAGAGTTCACCTTGAAATTAACTCTTTACATACTGGCTACTACCACACGGATACTTTGATTTTCCATGACCAAATCGAAATGCTTGCATGCTGAAATTAGATCACACAGCTAACAACCAGCAACGCTGTGCACTTCAAAACTCTGCACAAATACAACACGGAACAGGGGGGATAAAAGCTTCTAAATCCTTCTCGAGGGGAGTTTTCATTTAAACATAATGTCAAAACCCCTCTTATACGTACTTCTGATCATTCAACTTTCACTATTATTTATTACCAACTTAATTAGGAAAAATTATAGAATAAGGGTATCAGATAAGAACATCTCCATTTTCCTTATTCACCTGAATCCCTACCAGATTACTACTGCATCATTCAAATAGAGATTTCTGCAGAGAGCCTGACTCTTGATATTACTGCTCTCAGAAAGGCAACTCCGCGTTGTGGTACTCTAAAGATGCTGGGTTTTCACCTTCCCTTAACTTGAAATATTTATCTATCCAACAGATTTTTTTCATGCCTTCATATATTAGAGTGATATTTCCAGTTAACTCAAACAAAACATCTGAAGTTGACTCTACGTGAGTGAACTCCAGGTTGTTACAAACAAATTTATTTTTTAATGCATAAAATGCTACTGAAATCAAACTGAACAGGATGGGAAAGCATAAATTTTTTAAAAAGCAATAAATTCTCTAGTGTCTAACAGAAAAAAGCTCCAACTGCCTCTTCCCTAGTTGTGGTGTCTGTCTTGAAATACCATGTGGGTACAATAATACGATAGATCTACCCACACAGACATTTTTAGAAAACTTAATTATTTATACCTACATTCGATAAAACAGAAAAAAAAAATTCACAGAAACACAGGTGATAGGACAAGTTTTTAGAAAACAGAGCAAAACACTCTTGAAGAGCATCCCAACTGCTAGAGAAAAAGGAAGAACAAGGGATGCAGACAAAATGTGATGTGAATGTCATTAATGTGACCATCACTTCCTGAATACAGGAGTAAATTTCCTGAAGATGAAGTGCACAGAATCAGTCCTGGATTAAACTGGAAACATAGCACTTGGAGTCCCCCAGAAAATAGGAATACTCGCAGTTACCTTGTTTAGTTGGTGGGTAGTACTAATTCCCTAAATATTTCTGGACTGAGTAAACAACATGCACAAAATTGTACAGATATATTTCTCAAATATAGTTATCATCTTTCAGTTTCAGTGTTTATAACAATTAAGTTCCTGTATTGGTGTCTGCAGAGAAATGTATTCGTGAAAGCAGCATTCTGGGCTAAAAATAAAAAAATCACTGCTTATGAACTTTTCTTTAATAAAAAACACCTGTAGATGCGCTATAAATTCCAAAGAAAATTTAAGAAAGGTATTAAGAAGTATGGGCAGATTTTTGACCAGAATGACAACAAATAAAACCTAGGAAGTATTTTAATTTATGTTACTACTAAAGTAAGAAACTTAAAATGGAAAGACCATCATAAAACTAAAAAAAAAAAAAAAACAAAACAAAAAAAAACAACAAAAAAAATCACCAAAAAACCAACAACAACAACAAAAACACAACAAAACAAACAAACAAAACCAAACAAAAACACAACAAAAAACAAACACAAAAAAACAACAAACCAAAACAAAACACCCTACCAAATACTCCAAAAGGAATACTTGCAGTTGGGGGTTTTTGTTTAATGGATGCCACTGTCTTTCATTTAAAATTAATTTCCAGCTAAACAAAGTGTTTATCCACCAGAAGCATGGCACAAGAATAACAGTGGCAGAATGAAAAACAAGGTATCTAAGTCCAGTTCACAGGGAATTCCCCTATTATGAAGCCTGTAAACATTTTTATCTGCTCTGGACTAGCTACCTAAGAAGGCAACTGGAATGTTTCAAGTCTCTACATATTAACTTTTAAAATTTTAAAATACTTTTTCTTCATTTGCCACACACTGTCAGCAAGTATCTCTTTTGTATTATGTGTTCTTGGTTTAGATCCTTGAGATTGTAGCTGGATAGTTCTGAATCAGAAAATAAACCACAGTTCTCAAATAACTCTGATCTCAGCTTAGGAGCAGTCTCTTTTTATAAAAACAAAAAGTGACTGACACTGTAACTGAGGGTTTTCCTTAACTTCAGGATATGCATTGCAAATGCCATTCTTGGGGGCATTTTCAATATTGTTTGTTTTAACATGCACACAATTTTCATACTGCAAGCTTGCAAGAGAGCCTAAAAGCAAGAAGTTGGGCCCCACTGTGTAACACACTGTGCAAATTAATTATAAATATGAGTTCCTTCTTTAGAGAGATTACAATTCTTAAAAAAAACAAACCAAAAATTGCAAATGAACAAAAACACAGGAAAGGGGATCATGGAATACAGAATAATTATTATATCAGATAACAAGGTGGCCAAATGTCTTCATACAAGACCTCATCAATAAGTCTTCTAACCATAAGGAGAATAGACTAGAGACAATTACTCAAGACTACAATGGCAAAGAAACTTCTATGACAGTAACATTCTAGTCACAGAGACTAATGCAAAATAAGAGTTGGATAGGTGTGAATTCATATATGGCATAAAGTCCAGGAGATTAGGGATACGGAGCAGCCAGTAAGCATTAGCCAATACTATTGGTTGGTTAATCTCAAATACCTCAGAGTCTCAGTGGTAGAGGAGAGCAGAAAGCAATACTAGGAATGCCAAAAATACTACAGCAAGCACAACTGATCACTGGAGTAGTTAATTGTCTCCTACCAAACACACTTTTCTTCTCAACAAATCAAAAACTTCAAAATGCGAATCTAAGACCTTACTCACCGTTCTCTGTGAAAAGCCATGAAACATTAACACATTAGCTCTTCAGAGCTAAAGAAAACAAAAAATACTTTTCCACCCAATCTCTAAATTGTAAACTTAGTAAGAATGCATTAGGCTTACCAACTAGAATGCGCAATAAATGTGATTACATGCCAGGACTACTGGACTGCCAGTGACTACATGACTAAATGTATAGAGAAGACATCCATGATGTTTAGTCTACCTATTGCTGTTAGGTTCATAGAACATTTTTATTCATTAATTGAACTAAATTCCTATTTGTTTCCAGCTGCACAAGAAAACACAGAGTAATCTATGAAGATGCTTGCCACTTAAATCTCAAAACCAGTCAAGTATTTCATGTGAACATATATGCCATTGACGTCAGTTGACAATCCTCCCCTATGGTTAAAAGCCTAACCTTTCATCAACAGAATGGGAGTCTTCCTTTGGAGCTAGAAGGCACACAGTCATCTGAATGTTCCCAGTGGAAAGCAACCCCAAATTAACTGATATTTAAGGCTAGGGACACCATCCATCCTTTCTTCCAGGGTTATAGCTGAGGAGACTTAGTGAACACCAACTGATTTTTAAAAATGTATTTTCCTTAAACCTGTGTGCAAATAACGCATCATTATATCATACATGTACAGCCTAACATTCACGATTAAGTTAGAAAACTCACAGACTGGTTTAATTTAAAGATCAAGAACTACATAGGCACAGAAAACATAAGTCACTGCTGTCCTTCCTCATTACCCTTCCATTAAAAACCAAAAAAAGATTGATAGTTTTCAAAACAAACAACAAAAAAATTACAGATCACTTGATCATTTTTACATCCTTTGATCCAATCAAGGGAAGAAAAATGCAGAATCAAAATCTGACGTGGGAACACAGAAGAGCTGTGCGAGAGAAAGATCTAAGCAACACAAAATGTTCTTTAACAAAGATATTTGTAACTGGGTCCACATCAAAGGACAGGTATAACACTGCACAGGGAAGTAGGTGATTTACAGCAACATGTTCCCTCTCTATTATATTCAATACAAAAAGGATTCCGAAGATGTGTAATAGAACTGGATTCTAGATTTACACTCGAATCTACTTTAAGTAGTGAATGTAATTCTGGTCTTCAAAGAGGCAAAATTCTTTGCAAGCAAATATGGATGAATAAACACTGCAATAACAAAGGCAATGTTCTTTTCCTCAGGTTAAAATAAAATAGGAAATAATATGACATTACTTTTATCTCTGTCACTTCTTTCACATTCTTCTGCATTTTCCCCTCTTTCTTCATCACATTCTGAATCCTCTATCTCTTGAATGAGTATTCTTTTTCCTTTGCCTTGAGTCTCAGATACAGGCTTTAAACCTTTCAGTTTCTCTTCGATCTCCAGCAGATTTTTCTACAACAGAGAATAGCAGAAGCCTTTCTTATTTTGTAAATAAATTGTTATTTATATACAGCAAACGTTCTATTAAATAATCCATGTGAGATACTGAAGAACTATCAAGATGTTACCGATATAAAAAAGAGAGTAAATAAATGTCAATTTCCTAAGAGTTGGTATCAAAACAAAGATTAACACTCAATTTCTGTCTCTCTCAGAAGATATGACATAATAAATAAGCATTTTTCTTGAATTAACTGCTTAAGCAAAAAAAAAATAGTTGAAAGAAAAAAAAAGATTTACTATTCTGATATTTGGCATGGTCTACTAGGAAGACACGTGTGGAAAAGAGGCCCTTTACAAAATCTCCAAAATAGCCTAAAATCAAAATCAAAATTTATGCTATGGTGAATCTGATGTCTGATGGAGGAATGTAACTGATAAAACTTGAACCAAGAGACAATCATGTCTTAACAGTGTATCAGGTCACCGATGAAGGGTTTGCTCTACTTCTAAAAGCTACAATTGCATGATCAAACAGCTTCTCATTTCATAACATTTTTTATTACTCAAAAAAAAACAATTTTAACTGCACTTAGAATCATAGAATTGCCAGGGTTGGAAGAGACCTTTAAGATCATAAAGTTCAGCCATCAACCTGCACTGTCACTGTAAGCCTTAAACTCTCAAACCACTTTACACTTTCAGAGCAGAGTAAGATACACCCAACATTACTCACTATTCTGACTCTAATTCAGTGCTGTGCAAGGAAGTGCCATCTCAGTACTCCCTGTCTCAAGGCAAAAATAAGAACAGCATCAAGCAAGGATTCACATGGACAAAGTACCTTGAAGAAATCCAGTTACTGACAAACAATTTACTTTTCTGGTAGGGATTCTGCATATAAACATGCACTCTGTATACGTTCTATACACTCATATTTAGCTCAAGAGGGTTTTAAAGATCCTCCAAGCAAAGAGCAACTTGAAAAAAATGCCCTGCCAAACACTTGTCATTTCTAGATGTGCCAGCCAAGGCACAATAGCTGGCACAGATAAGGACAAGGTACAGACATCTGCTCTGAGCTACCAAAGCATTGCTCAGCAAAGGAACTAATACATTTAGATCTCCAGAAGAGTGTACTCAAAATGAGTATTTATGTCTGGTACTGAAAGAAGTCTCAGCACAGCCTGTTTGATACAACTTTTCACAAAGAGTGTTGTGGAGTTTTTCATCACAGACTCACGAGCTATTCAGCGATTCAGTCTTGTAAACAGAAAAAAAACACCCAAATCTCTTCTAGAAACTCAAATCTAGAGACATTTGTAATTCCTTGGTTGATGTGAAACTCAAACTATTCTGGAGAGGAATTTAGCTCCAAGAACACCCAAAAAGGCATAAATGCTGTGTGTGAATTTGACACAACAGACTTGTACCTCTCTCACTGGTTCAAGCAATAGCAGTGACCAAATAACTCCATGGAAAGAAGCAGCAATCAGCAGCTGCTGGCAGCTTACACCATACCAACAAGAAGAACTGGGCAGAATTCAGGTGATGAGACAATTCAACAGCACTCAGAAGTCATAAGCAAAAAAAGTGGGGGGGAAGTAGTATGATGGAGTCATAAATAACAGAAAAAAGAGTAGTTAACTATCAAAACTTCCCAGTACTGAAGATTCTCAGCACATGTAGAGTCCCAGTGCAAGGACTGTGTTCTAACCTGCAAAACACCCCCAAGATACCAATGAACAGACAGAAACCAATCCTCTCCTAAACAGCTGAAGTAATTGATTTTCAAAGAAAGTACCTTGGTTTTCTTAGATCCAAAATTAGCTACAAAGAATCCAGACTTATCAGAGGGTATCAAAGGTTTTTCATTCTAGCCAGGAGGTGAGAGATGAGGATCACGCTGAAGTGAGGACAGAACCCAGGTTCTCTCCTTCTGTGTTGACTTTATCAGTACAACAATAAAAGCTTGGCATCTCTGTTCAATTTTTCTTTTGATTATGTGTCAAACTTAAATGCACCTATCCCAATGGATCTTTTTAAAAGACATTTCCAAATAATTTTTATTAGCTAAGACACTAGTACTGAAAGCATGTTCAACAGCACATTTTTAGGCACCTAAATTACATCAGTAGAGAAGATTTTTCTTCTCACAATTAAGTCGTGAACAGAAGATCTGATCACATTCAAGTACCTACTTTCCACCACTTGGGTCTTGGCAAACTGATCAATGGCACAGCAGATTGAGTGTGTCCTGAAAACTTATATTCAAATGAAAGAACATAAACTGTACTCGCTTTATGCCACAATTGCAAACAATCTCTTTCTAGCCATATTCAACTAACTGATCTCTACCTTAGCTATAGGGTTTTCTGGTTCAACACACAATACTTTATTCAGATCCTCTATGGCTGATTGATAATTCTGCAGCTGACTGTGTACAGTGGCACGGCGCAGCAGAGCTACAAAGGAACAAAGTGTATTAGTTATGTATTTAAAGCATAAAGTGGCTAAAAGTACACTATTTTTTTCTAGACATATTAAGTGTAGAATGGTTTTTAAAATTTTGCATTTACTTCATAATGATTCTATATTAGTAATAACTGTTCTCTTGATAATTTTCAATAATGCAATTTCAGATCACACCTTTTCAGATAACAATCATGAATTCTGAAGCATCTTTTCACATTATTAAATTTTTTTCCCTAACCCATGCAAATACAGGTAGCTACACTCAAGTCCTTGCCCTCACAAAAGAGGGCAACTTTCACTGTTTTCATGTTGCTTTTAAGGAAATTAATATTTCAGTGTGGGCATTATGGAAGTATTACCCTGTACAAATACAAGAGTGTTTATAGTCATCATATGACAAACAAGTGTTAACCCCATGCTACATATAAGAATACTCATTACAGATCAACAGAATGAACTGCATAAAACTTCCCTAACTCCCAAAAGAACTGTTGAAATTACTTTTGGGAGCTACACTGTTTCCTTAATGATACTTGGACCTGATCTAAAGCTCAATTAAGTCAACTAACAACATGAATGGGCATACAGCATCTTATTTGCTAGAGAGAAAACAGTAGATAGAAGGGCAACTTTATATTCTACTTTACCTTTTATGTTGCCAGGTTCCATATCTAGTACCTTCTCACAATCCTGCAAAGCACTGCCCCAGTCTTGAAGTTTGATTTCTGCTTGAGCTTTGTTATTATATGCAGCTGCAGTTGGTATTACTGATATACTCCTAAAAAAAGGGAATATTAACCATGGTGGGCTCATAATCAGAAAACCTGAATGTAGAAACTCTTCACTATTAGAAGCTGAAAACAGTGTTACAACAATATTAATACTGATATTCTAACCACAGTAGTGGTTAGAAACTCCCTTCCGTAAGACCAGAGGCAACCATCCACCACTTAATTTACTGTCTTCAGAGGCCTGTTGCTTGCCAGGGCTTAGACCTGAGATGTTGCACAGAAGATGCTCATCTGTCACTACTCCCTCTTCCTGCCATCATGTAGGCTCCAACAAAACTGCCAAATGAAACCTTTGAGAGTGTCAAGAGTAATCACAGAGCTCTGGTGGTTATGGTGAAGAGCCTGGGGGTGAGGGGCACCAATGGGCTTCTCCTTGATCTTGTTTGTAAAATGGGAAGACTCTGGCAGCACTGGGTGCAAAGATGCACATGACAAAGGAATGCATGAGAATGTTTGCCAACACCCTTGCTAACCCAGCAAGGACAACCCTAAACCGAGTTCATTGGGAAGAGTGGACAATAGCAAAGTGCTGGGGGTACAGCACCCTGGAATACTCACACTTTCCTTATAAAAAAAGCATGGCTGGAGGACGGACAAGATCAAGTGTTTGTACACAAATGCACAACGCACAGGGAACATGGGGAACAAAAAAGAATAAAAGAATAAAAGGTCTGTCTCAGTGGGGTAAGAGAGATGGTGGGATAACCTGTGCACTCAATTCCATTCAGCTTGAACTTTTCTGCTTTTGAAACAAATACAACAGAGGTCCTGTAGCAACAACCTCTACTTACATAGAAAGTAGAGCCAAAGTCTGAATGTAGTCCACTGAACACTAAATAAGACAAGCACTTTTTAAAAGTCTTATTTTTATTGATCTTGTGTTCACACACAATTTTTTTTCTGGACTGTTATGAATTACAGTGTTATGATGAAGCTGCACACAGTGATTTTTTTTTACCTCCTAAGAACAGATTATAGAAGCAATTGTACTTATTCACATTTGAAACAATCCTACCAATGAGACAATCCTAGAAAAACATTTAATTGCAATTAATTTTATTTCTCAACACACTGCCTATCCTTTTGTTTCTGTAAACATGCCCTTGAATCTCAACTGTTTTGAAAAATCTGAAAAAGTTTGTGACACCTGCAGACTGCATTTCATCACTAGCCACATCTCTTCCTGATAAATAAAAATTAATATCAGTGTGCAAGTGTTGTAAGTATTTTTCTGTCAAATCTTTTTTGCCATTTTGAAAATAATCTAATTGTCATTAGTTACTTCTATTATATTGCTCTAAACATAATATTCATGAGTAACAGTCATTAAAATAGAAGAACACAAGAGAATTTACTCACCGAGTGTAATACGTCACTGCTTCCATATAATCGCCAGTGGCAAAAGCTTCATTGCCCTTTTCTTTTTCACGAGTAGCAATAAAGATTTTCTCTCTCTTTGTCATTCCTAGCAAAAAATATTTCTATATAACAACTAGCAACTTGGACAGATGTAATCAAAACACCATCAGCTACAATACTTTGAATGTCATAATCTGCATATTTTTCTTAAAAAGCACGTGGCTTATTAAAAGACAAATTTGTACTTTATTTTCTGTAGTAAAACCTAAATTCTGAGAGACATACAATTCAGAGTGCAAACTGAAAACAGTTGGCTAACCTCCACCATTCATTTATAACACCAGATTTATGCTTTACTTCTTTACCAAGAACTCTCAACCTAAACACAATATAAACATTCTAAATGATTATTAACATCAAGACTAGATTTTTTTCAAATACAGCTTCAAGCTCAGTTGATGATCTAACAACTTTCAGCATATCTAGGGGCTGAAAAATAAAGACACTAACTCTATGATATAATTCAATTTATATTCACACTCTACAACACATTATTACACTTAAAGAAAAATTACATTTCTAAGACATTACCAGTTGTGTCTATTGTATTTTTGATAACAGGTTGACTTGGCCTACTGAAGAATCTTGATTTTGAGTTACTTTCTTCACAGCTTTCATCAATTTTAGAACATTCCTTTTCCACATCGAACCTTGAATAAATAAAAATGAAAAATTCAGTAACTCCCCATAGCAAGACTCCTCGACTAACAGAAAGGAATACTATATTCCCATTATAAACCAAAAGAAAAGAGATAAAGTGTTCAATTATGTGTGGCTAGTTAGGAAAAAGATGTTTAGTCTTAACTCTCTCCCTTGTGGTGTAGTTTTTGTGTGCTTCTCCTGCTTATATATTACCCCCTCTCTTCCTCCTCAGAAAAATATCTGCCTCACTTCCTCACCATCTCCCTCAAAAAGAAAACATTTAAGAATTAGTATCATCAGGCTTAATCCCAGCCCCATCAAACTGCTCTATTAACCTCTGCCAAAATAACTGAGAAACAGCTTCAAAGCAATTAATACAGTAAACCTGAGAGAGATTTCAGAATCGTCTCAGATGCTTCCAAAGCTACTCTGAAGCAGCTTTTGAACACAGTGTTTGGGAATTTATATAAAGAAATATTGCTGTCATAGTCCTATAAAACAAGTATGGTAATAACCAATTCCTACGCTAACTAGAAACACTATGCTTGATGGGTTTTCGCGTAGAGCTTAATGAAAAATAGCATTTGCTTTCCACAGTGATCTTGATAATACAAATAATATCTAAAATAGAGATACCATTTTGAAAATTTATCAAATTCAAAACCTTTTCAGGTAAAACTAATTGTTCTCCATTTTTAATCTGATCTTTTGCCAGCTTACTGTTACCTTTTTATTATAAATTAACCACATTTCAATAAGTGTTTTTAAAATAAGAAGTGAAACGTTTTGTTCAGGAATTACCTCAAGAATTACTTGAAAGTTTTGAAATTATCCACAAAATGTTCTGAAAACCTGACATGTTTCAAATTGGAAAATTTCTTTCAAACAATTTCTATTTCAGTATACTCAGAATTCAAAGTAAATACATTATAGGGGAAAATTCACAAACTGTAGTATTATCAGCATGCTAAAGCACTTAATTGTGCATATAAAACTGCAAATAAAATCCACAAATTATTGCTTTGGGAATTTGGATTACAGTGAAAAGAGGGATGAAAGAATAAATTGTTGCAGAAGTTATTCTGACAACCTATTTTCTTTGTCCACATTTCAGCTGGAAGACCCCAGTACTCACATTAAAATAACTGATACGCACACCTGTTTGTAAGAACATCTTATGCAGAACAGGGGTTTTGTAGGCATTCTGGGGTAGAGTTTCATTACCCAAACCCCGCAATATCTAGATTTAGTTCCCCATCTACAGCACTCAAAACTCATGCCTCCTCACTCTGATTCTACAGAACCACATTCCAAATTTCAGGAACTCGAGAAACGCTTCTACCATGCAAAACTGTGCCTCTGTGTTCAACATTTTAGCTATCAATCTGTCACACAACTTAGGATGGTAATAAACCACCATTATGTGATGCAGAGAGTGTCTTTATATCAGGGCTCCATCCACTCTCAAAATAGCTACTGTCTAAATCTCTCTTAAGTGTAATTGCATCTGAGTAAACTGATGTACCTGCCTGAAGCTCATTCTTTGAGGTCAGCAGGGTTCAGTGCAGGAGTAAATATTCATCAGTTTTGGTTTTCATTTAGAATTGTGGCTTTAGGTATAGAGAAGATCAAATTTATAAGCCCATGTAATATAACTCTAGAATTGCTTTTAAAAAATTCAGTAATTAATTGTAATTCCTTGCTTTTATGTATCTCTATAGAGTTATATCTTTGATGCTGAATGGAAAAATTAAATCTGAAAAGAAAAAAAAAAAATCAGTCTTTATTTTTCTGATTACTTGCTATACTTCACACAGCTGGTCCAAAAGCATAAACTAACCTGTTCTCAGGTGTTAGCAACACAAAGTATCATTTGCATTTTAACAGAATATTTATTAAGAAAAAATGAAGTTTCATAGAAATGTTACAGTTCCCTGAAGTGCTGACCTTAATACTATGTTTCTGGAAAATACAAATGTGTTCCCTAATTAAACAAATAAATAAGATTTACTAAAAACTTGAATATAAAGGATTTAACATACTTTTCCCATTCACTGTAATCCCGTGGAATGTTTTTCTTGTTTCTTTGTTTGTTTTGCAGTGTTTTGTTCTGAAAGAGAACCAAACAGCCAGTAAGACAATTTTTTGCAGCAGAAATTGCAGAGCCTTTTTTTTTTTAGTTTTGTTTCTGCAACACATATTCTGAGTAACCAATGCTATTTGTGACTAATCTCAGCATAATCTTAAATATGTGATTTGTGTTGCTTTAAAGAAAATCTTCATGCATTTCACATACCACTGTAATCTGAGGAGCTCTTCAGTCTTACATTTTCTCTCCCTTGCCCTGTTACAAGTCACAGAGGCACTGAATAAAACCTTCAGACAGGAGACTTTCCTAATTAGTATCTTGTGATGCCACGTTCCCAACCATCTTTTCAACCCAGCAAGGGAGAACTCAGTTTTGGGACAACCCAGCTTTGTGATGAGGTGTTTCACATGAAGATTGAATCACTAACTTAATTTTAGGCATGCCTTTTCCAGGAGAATATAATGCATAAATTTTGATAATCTCTGGAACCCTCACCTCAAACTTACATATAATTGACTTCAAAACAGTGTCTGGACTTCTTTTGAGTATTTATCACTCCACTAAAGTAAATTCCTAAGATGATTTACATTCATTCTAGCTTTTAGACAAGCTCCATCACTGGGGTTTGCCTTACTTAAAATTTATCTTTAGGATCTTCCTGCAACAATCTGTCCCCAAACCAGATTTGACTGACTTGTATTGCAACTCATCTCCTACACTACTGGAACCTATTTCGATAACTGTCACCTTTGGCATCAATCCTACTTCTCTCATGAGACTTTATTTCTGATATGTCCCTCCCTGGTTGTTGACTTCAAAATACTTAATGGCAAGGTGTGGTTCGCAACAGGTATTTCAAAGTGGAACAGCCAGTTCAAAATACTCCCATCTACTCTGTCCTGGCCATTTTGCCCTTCTATTACCTTGTGATCCATCATTCACTAAGTTATACCACTGTAATTCTTTGTAGAGTTGCAGATTTACAATTTGCTGTGTTCAAACAAACAATAGAGATCACAGTACAATCCCCAAATATCTGTACTAGTTCAACTGGACCAAAGAAATAACCATCAGGCTCTTAAACTCGCTTTACAAGTGGTGACACTGTAACAAGGACATACTTCTGCAGTTGCATGTAAACAACCCAATTTACATAATGCAAATGTGACCCTTCCTGTAAACACTTCTGACTATCTATAATGTTAGGTTACACAAACGTTTATAGTATATAACTTCAGAATTACTCTTAATGTTCTGTCTTTCAAGAAGCTAGACAAAATGACAAATACATTTAGTGATCACCATATGTTTGGAGGAGGAAACTCCTAAATATGCCTTCCTGAAAACAGGAGTTATCATTATATATGTATCCTGGTGTATATTACACATGTACTAATTCGATAAATACCAAATCTTTTTTCAAACCAGAACTCATTAACTTAAATGAGCACAAAAATATTGAAACCAGCAGAAGAAAATGCATAAGGTACTTCAAAAATCTTTGTGCTGGTCCTTTTTCTTGCCAGAACTCACAATGCATGGATCTCACAGGTTCTGAAGCCCACTGACCATTTTCAATGGGCCAAAGAGCAACACACAGACTGGCTTCAGTTCTGGTGACACGGAATTTGTACTTACTTCTCCTGTGGGCCCTGCATGCTGGCCCAAGACACTGCTATAATGTGTCAAGCAAACAGTATTCTTTTGTAGTTCAGAATATCCAAAATAACATGAGGGCTATATAGATCCTATCACAGTGGATTTTTATAATATAAACCTTAGAATGTGTGATGCATGCCCTGGACAGTAGCATGAGGAGGTATTTGAGGACAGAAATCTTTCTGGAATAGTATTAGCAAACCGTGTTTGGCAAAAGAACCTATGCTGAAATCCCATAAATGCAGTCTTTTGAACATGAATATCTTTAAACCCATGCTTTAGTTTTCTCCTGGAAGAAGTGAGGCAGTGTGACAGAAAAACAGGGATGTAATACAAACTTCCACATTGTGTTAAAGAGGGAAATATTGCATAAACTTAACTCTCTTTCTCTTTGTTTTTGGAAAATCTTCCCCATGACTTCATACCAGTAAAAAGAAAACATTATCCAGAATTATAAGCTATCAGCAGTGAACTGAAACTCTACCTACATTTTTTATCTGGTTACAGACAAAACAAGATGCTTCCATTTACCAAACTGGTACCCACTGGTGCAATCCAGTGTTTTAGGGTCAATATGAATTTCCAGAATTGGCTTAATTGAAGATGCTGAACTTTTTATGCGTTGGATCAGATGAACAGTCTCCAATCAAGTAATAACATAAAATTACAGAAAGGTCTGTGCATTTCTTTCTAGCAGAGAAGAGAAATTTATCATGCCAACTTTAAACTTGATGCCACTTAAAAAATTATATAATGCCAGTCTGAAAATTAATTAGTAATAACTGATTACCAAAACATGTTTAAAAACTGTAAGATTACACATAACTTTATCAGAGAGAAAGAAAAGAAAAAAAGTTGTTAAGTGTGCTTAATGGCTAAATTAGGAAGTATGCTATATGACTGCAGTGGGAATGGCAACTCAAGGCAGAAAAACAAAAAAGGCGATCAAAGGCAGCAAAACCCAATACAGAAATGGCTACAGAATGAAACAATTGGTGCAGAAGATCTAACATCCACAGTGTATCTGTTTCAGGGTATTTATTTTGGACTAGCTCTTGTCTGGCTGGAGCAAAAGCCTACTGGCAGCTGGAGAAAATCTCCTGGCATAATTTCATCCAAAAGAAACCCGATTCATATGCTTAAAAACCATTCTGAAACATGAATCAAAGAACATAAAAGGGTGTTTAAGAAGATCTGCTCCAACAGTGAATTCTTGATCAGAATTAAAACATTATTACAAGACACATGTTAGTACAAAGACCACTTTTGTTTAAGCATTAGTCTCTCACAAGGAAGCTGAAAGGTTTTTATTTTCTGGTTAACAAAATCAACCTAGTAAGAAAGGCTCAATGATTGGAAGTTTGTACATATAAAATTTCCCAATTTTAGAAAAACATATAATTAACACACATTAGAAAACTGGAGATACCTGCTTAGCAGGAAGACAGCTGCTGGAACAACGAATGGGAGGCAAGTTATCTTGATTTTCATTTGGTGTGTCTGTTCTCAGGAACTGTGATTTCTTATCATCTTCATTCATTTCTGTCACCCAGCTCTGAAAATAAATAAATAATATATCTGTACCTTAAGGTAGCAGAGCAGATTTACTTCACAGTCTACGATCACCCTAACAACTGTTCTTACAGAACGTTGCTATTAAAGGGGAAAAGCAATTAAGGAAAAAAAAAGCAGTAGTGTTTTTTTGAATACAAAGCAGTCTACAAAAAAAAAAAAATCTGTAGAGTTAAAATAGGCACTAAAGGTTCAGTGACACTAACTCAAGAAAACAATTTAAAAACTACAACATAATCCTTTGATCATTTCCTCATTTAATCAAATAATTACATTCTACTTAGTCACAAGAAGAGGAAGATTGATACATTAAAGTGATTATATTATGGACCATTAAAAATTAGATACTGTACCATCAGCTCATCATTAATTGTTTCCCACTCTTCAGCTGTGAAATCAGAAGCTGTGGCTGCAGGCTTATCTTTTCTCAGAGCTCTGCTCCTTGGATCTAAATGCTCAATACGCTTTTCACAAACCAAGGTAAGTTCAGGGTAACATCCCTCTTCACCAGACCTTTCACATGCAAAGATATAAAAGTTAACAAAAAAGAAACTAAACTGCACTGTGTCCTCCATATTTCCCTCCATCCTCTATAATGACTGTAGAGGACTATTTCCCTGTTACAATTCAATTTTACTGTCATCTAATAACATTTTCATCAGAAAATTCCAGTTAACCCTCAACCATTTTCCAGTGTCCATAAATATACAGTTCAAATTATCATCACGGTGCTCATAAAAAAAAGTTTGTGTCATTTTCAGCAAAAGTTAAACAGTGTGGCACCTGAAATTACCAAAGTCAGGCAAGAAGGATCATAATAGAACCAAAATACAGCACAGCATTTTGAAAAAAAACTGACATTCAGTTACTCAAACCTTTTCGATGGTTAAATCAGGACTTGGATTTCTAGTGTTATTATCGGGATACTTTTAACATCATTACTTTAACTCCGTATTTTAATTTTTAAATTAGAAAGTCACAAAGAGGTTCGGGCAGATACCAGTATTTAGGTAAGGGTTCCCTCAAATTTTACAGAACAGGAATATAATTATTAATGAAGACAAGAAAATATTTTTACCTTAATACTCTGAGAATCTTTTCCAGGTGCTTAACATCTGTGCATTTTTCAATGAATTTGTAATCCAGATGACTAATAGGTATTTGATATGTTTTGGTGGTTCCTTGGTCCAGCAAAAATGGTACTGACTCATCACCCATAACTAAATACTAAAAGGAAAAAAATTTAGTGATCCTGTAGGTACTTATCTATATTTTGAAGCAATGCCAATTTAAGGAACAAACCTGCTCACACTCCACTCTCTTATGCAAGTAGATCTACTGCCACAAAAGAAAAAAATTCAGATTTGAAGACTTGATCATATGAGCTGTTCTCGTCAGGGTTTACTGACAGAAGTATGGTTGCATATGAGAGATGCTTTGTAGGGAGAGTATATGCAACTCTACTGCTTCTGCAAAGCAGAACAATTCAGAAAGCCTGCTTAAACAAAAATTGCCAATTTTTGCCTACCACAAGCTCGATTTTTCTTTAAATACAATATAATACTAGCTATTTAAGCAAGTATGATAAGCATGAAGGATAAGATGGTGCATGAGACTGCTTTTTTCAGAGGGAAGATGTTAACCAACATTGTATCTAAAGAAACAATAACCTTTGCATTCTCTGTAGCAAAAATAAATCTAGTTTTCTTTGTTCACTAACTGCATTTTCTGTGTCTTTGATTATATTACAGTAGTAATATAAGCCTTTTCCAGTAAGTATGTCACTGTTAAAGTAAGAGATTTAAATGGGACACTTCTGCCTCCCTGTTCCTTCGATCTGTTCATCTGTATCTTTTTCTGTTTTGATCCCAAGCTCTATGGAGCTGAAATTCTTCACTCTTTCCCCCTTCATATAGTGCATAGAGCGGTAAGTTATTTTTAACAAGTACAAGATGAGCAGCTAGCTAATGTGCAATAACAACTATGTGCAAATATAAACCCAGTTAAAATAACTGTGTTCTAATGACTAACACAACTACATCTATTAAATTGTAGTTGCACAAAAAATGTTTACAATATACTATCATTTAAATAATAACTGGTGACCGTAGTAGAGATTCTGCCCCAAGACCTTACAGTTTCGGTACTGAAAAAGAAACGTCGTGCATGGAAAGCCGTACGAATGCAGTAATTAAATATGAGCAAAAAGCTCATCACAAACCAGCGTCTCCTCCCGTTCCAGTACTTTCATGGAAAGAAGGGAGCTGCCCGGGGCACGGCACCGACACGGACACCGCGGCTGCTTGGGGGCACGGCACCGCCACAGCCCGGAGCTCCCCGCTCCAACACCTCTTTCCACATCCCCCGGGGTCAGGAATTTACCTGGGGAGCGGCACCCACCGCCGGGGCCCGGGCAGCGCCGCCAGCCCGAGCTTAGCAACTGCTGCTATGTACAACATGGCGGCGCGTACACGGCGCTGTCCTCCCCACGGACACCCTGGCCAGGCTCCCTCAGAGCCCCGCCGAGCTCCAGCGGCGAGCTCGGCGTCACCCGCCCGACTCGGCACCCACCTGCCCGGTGCCGCGCTGCCTCCGGACCCGCACACGGCCGTCCCTCGGCCGGGGCCGCCCGCCCGTCACTGCCCGGCGCGCAGGCGCGGCTGCGGTCAGGGCTGAGGCCGCTCCCCACCTGCTGCGGGGGGCAGAGATCCAGCACCTGGAGGTGAAGGTTTGATAAACGTCACTCTCTTGTTTCCAGCGTAGTGCTTTACTCAGGCAGTGCCCTCCCAATGCCGGCGTCCCGCCGTGCCCACACCAGTGCTGCCCGTCAGCCCTGCAGTTCCCGGCGCTGCTCCCTACAGCAGGTCCCCAGTGGCAGAGGATGCTCTTCTCCGCATGCCTGGCAGAAGGAAGCACCAACCGTGCCCGCAGTACGGCCAAACCCGCCCCCAAACCTTCGACAGCAATGCTCCTGCCCTCTCCTCCTCACCCTTCTGAGCAGCCACGGCAGTAGTGACCCTTCTTTCTGTTATTCAGGCATAAGATGCACGCTATGCAGGCCAGGCTTGTGTAGCAAAAAGGTTATCATTTATACCCAAGTACATCTGCTTTCCTAGAAAAACCTAGTCTTAACAGCAGAGGTCAGATAACTAAGAAAATCTTAACCAACAGCTCCAAAACAACATCTCAGACTGCTTTTCTTTATCCCCTATAATAAGCCACTGCAGCTCTATTATGAGCCAGAACAGTCATGCACACCTTAAAGATACCTTATTACAGTGGTGAGTTAAACACGGTATCTCAATGTAACAGCATCATTAGCACCATCAAAACTGAGATCAAGCACACACAGTTCAGCAGTATTTTGTAGCAGAATTTAGTACTACTACATAACACATTCCAACCAGACAGATACAGAAAGTTGTGGCTTCTCAAAACAAAATCACCACTTTGATCTTTCTATTACAGACCCCTGAGAAGTCATCTGAAAAGCAAAACAAGATGCTATTTTAGTTTTGAGATGCTACCCAATCTATCTTTGTAATACATTATTTTTTCCTTGAGTACTAATTCTTTCCTTGAGTACAAACAAGTCAAACAGCACTTTCGTAATTTCTGTTTCCACACTGCTTCTTAATGTTTACCTTGCCTCCCTCTCCCTCTTCTTTCCCAAGAGATGATTTTTTGACACTTTCAGACATCCATACCTTTAACACATCCACAATTGGGTCCTCTCAAGTCCCTTGAGATTTTCTCTTAAGAAATCCAGATCTGTATTTCAGACCTAGCCTTGTGTAGGCCTCTATTTATTTTCAGTGGAATTTATTCAAACCACAGTTATTGTATGCAATTCACAGAAGTCTAAAGAACATTTAACAAAGTTAAAATGCAAATAAAGTTTAGATGACAGTAATGAAAACATGATTAAGTAAAAAAGAATACAAAACCATCGAACTTAAAAAATAATGCATACTCTGACAATTTAACCAACAGCTTTAGAAATCTATTGCTGGAACACAATATAGACAAAATTCAGTATTACAGTAAACTTTAATAAATCTCTTAAAACACAAATAAGAGTGTGCATTTGTACACAAATAGTTTTACAGAGCAAAATTATCAGAAAGATTAAACTGCATCATGAAGTCACTGTATCTTCAGCAGATATCATCGGGCATCAAAAACCACCACTGGAATAGTTCAGTTAAAGACAAAAAAAAAAAGTGTTGTGGTTGAAAAAAAAAGGTGGGGAGAGGAATAAAAGAGAGACACTGTCAATTCACAGTACATCACCCAGCAAACTATCATAACTTACTATATCTTGCATAGAAAATGGAAAAAGAGGGAAAGTGCCAGGAAAGAAAGGAAGGTGCTAAATTAATCTGCAGAGATTGCCCCATAGTAGTTTGCTCTACCGCACTGATTTTTTGCCTAGAAGGATTTTGCCATAATTACTCAAATCTTCCTTTCTGTTTCCCTTACATATCTTATCTTCATCCACAGCTTCCCAAATGCTTTCAAGTGCACTTGTAAAAGGATACATCTTTTGGTCCTTTTCTTGTACATTATTCTGTAGCCACATTCTCTGCATCTGATAGGATCTCTTGCCTTTATTTCATTTTCTGTATGACATTCTAATGTTATAGAGGAAGACAAAGATAGTGGGTAAACAAAAACAGGATTGTTCATGCACATATAACTTTCAAAAGCCAAAATAATCAAATTCCTATTGGTGGCAAACATAGTACGTGTAATGGACCTGTATCAAGAGCTCAATGATACCAAGATACTGAGAAAAAAAAGAAAAGCCAAGTTTAACTTATATTAAGGTCAAAGAGAATCTTGCTAAAAAAAAACCCAAATATTACTGCACAGAACACTCTTGATACTAGACTGATACTAACAAAAATTTCAGTTTAGACCTTCAAAAGCCCACAGTTTATTTTCTTACAAGACAAAATATTTCAGAGATTCCTGAAGTGCTGACTCAAAATCACCAATTTGTAAGTTGTTGACTTATCTATAGGTAAGAGAGAATTTGACTACTGTACTTCAGTAAAAGCTGAGTACCCACACAGCATTTTCAGTAAAACATTGAGATGCACTGAACAGAAGGTCCATTATTTGCACCACACGTGGACACTAAGAGAAAGCATTCTCTGGAGATGGACAAGCTCCATACAGCAATGTTACCATCAACGTGTAAAGCTTTAAAGATCATGGGGATCCTCACTGCAATTATTGCATTCATGTACTCTTCAGTATAATGGCTTCATTATTAAAACACTAAATCTCCAGTAACACATAATAATAATAAAAAAAAAATCACTAATGTCTTTTCTTTACCTCCACAAATGTAAATCATTGGCTGCTGCTTTGGAGGCTGAACGTCCTTCTGCGAATCCATGTTCTAAACAAAAAACAACACAATGTGCACATCAGTTTGGGTTTTGGGTTTCTTTTTCCCCAAGACACACACAATCATTTCAATATCTCAATTTAAAGCTAACAGAAGATGAAAACTCTTCCTTAAAAGTAAATACAAACAAATATAGTCTGTGATATAGAGGACATGGGATAATTCAGGTTGAAATAGACTTCAGAAAGTAATCTAGTTCAACTTCTCAAAAGCAAAGTAACATCAGGTTTCTCAGAGCTTTACCAAACTGAAAACCTCCAAGGACAGAGACAGCACGTTTTTCTGTTAAGCAGGACTTTAAACATTAAAGCCCAACATAGTATTTTCTTTCCTTCCTCTGGTCAATGTTTAGAATTTCCTTGCTGGAAACATAAAATTCAATAATTTCTTACACATCACTCATGTAACAATGATGCAAGATAACCATATAACAAGATAAGCCTTGTTATCTTCCCTTCTGACACACTAGCTAACCTAATCTACCTTTTCACTGATCTAAGGTATTAGAAGTCTTGGGAACAAGACTGTGGGTAAAAGAATAGTAGGAAGAGAAGAAATTCCACCCTTCAAATCCTAATATAAATGTGTACAATTACCAAACCAAGAGTAATAACTCAGTGCTATTCTTCAAACACCTCTTAATGCCCTACAATGGTTTTGATTTTTCAGACTTATTTGAAGACAACTATTCCTTCACAGCATCAGTCTAAATAGTTACATACACTCCACATTCCACCAAGCTTTCAGTAATCCTATCCTAACATGTAAATGTGCTCGATCGAAACCATGACCTTTAAGGTGGTTACTCTTCCACCAGAGATACAGTAAACACTTCTTTTCCCACCCAATCCAAATCTAGACCAGAACATTAATATTTCCTTGTAATTTTTTTTGAGGCTGCCATTTTCTGTACTGCTGTTCTGTCTGACAAAGAAGGCAAAAATTCCTAACCTTTATCCCAGAGAATAACATTCCTGAAGCTTCCTTACGAGAATGACTCTTAGATGCTTTTGCTTAATATTACTGCAGGGATTATTAACCTGATCTTCACAGTTTGTTTCAGTATAAATTCAAGTGGGAAAATTATGGCATTGAAAACAGAAAGATAAGCTTGACAGTTCATTCTTTAATAGTCTGATCAGCACTTGAAAGACCACCTTGTTAAAATTCCCACCCTGTCACTCCATTTAGGAGAACTGGAAAGAACTCGTTACACTCTACAGCTTCCAAGTATACTATACCACAATCATAGTGGCATCTTAATCCACGGGTGTTACAGTCTTTTTGAGTCAGTATGTCATAGTAAGATATAAGCAGTCACCCACTGGCACTAGAAAACAGCAGCTCTTCTAAAACACAGCTGAACTAAGATAGATCACAGCTGTAGCTAAATAATTTGAGTTAGTGCTGCTCGTGCAGCAAAATGACACTGCTGCTAAGGTCAGCAGTGACCCACAGTTTTGTGTTTTGCAGGGAGGTGCCCTGCTTTACCTCTCTCCTTCACATACCCTGCAACCCTAAATGCCACCGGGCCGGCAGAGCCATCAGGCACAGCAATGCACCGACATGCACTGGGGCACAGCTGGAACCACACACGGAGACATGGGATCCTCCACGTGCTGGGAGCACCACACAGAATCACAGCATGGGGAAGGCTGGAAGGGACCACAGTGGGTCATCTGCTCCAACCTCCCTGCTCAAGCAGGGTCGTCCTAGAGCACGTGGCACAGGATTGCATCCAGATGGTCCTTGAATATCTCCAGTGAGGGAGACTCTACAGCCTCTCTGGGCAACCTGTTCCAGTGCACGGTCCTTCGCACAGTAGAGTTCCTCCTCATATTCGGGTGGAACTCCCTGCATGTAAGTTTTCGCCCGCTGCCTCTCATCCTAATGGTTGGCACCACCAAGAGGATCCCGGATCCATTTTCCTGTCATCCCCTCTTTAGGTGTGAATACACATCAATAAGGTTCTCTCTCAGTGCGTCTCTTACGCACCCGTAAGAGGCCAACCCGCTCCTTCACGTCCCGCAGAGGCCATAACGAAAGACGGACAGCCCACTCTCCAGCCCAGGCTCCCCATCCCACCACAATTCCGCACCGAGACCTCCCGCATCTCCCCCCCACCCCCGTGCCTCGTACGAAAGAACGAAGCTCACGAGGCTGGGCCCTGCCTTTCCCTCCCCGCCGCGGCCCCGCCACCACCGCCCAGCAGCGCAGGGATCACCGGGTCGCACGGGAGGGGCCCGAGCCCGGGAGGAGCCGCAAACCAACTCGCCCCCCCTCCCGCTCATCGCTCACCCGCTCTCTCGCCCCCCGCCGGCCCCGCCGCTGCCCGGCGCACGCTGATGACGCGCCGGCGGGGGCGGGGCCGGCATCGCCCGCGACAGCTCCGGCACCTCCCGCGGAACGGTTAATTAGTCGGGGACAGTAATGACTGTTCATCTATCGGCGTTAACCGGCTGGGGGGAGGGGGAGAGGGGAAAGGCGAGAGAGAATATTTGGTGGCAATTTTTAAGACACACGCTTTCATATAAATAGCAGCGTCAGTTTCCCATGGAGAAAGTAGGCAGCTGCGTGGATGGGTAAAATCAGCCCCAAGGAATTCAGTGCTTTTGGCTTTTTATTTGGCTGTATCCGACCTACTCGGGACACAGAATGCCCTGTGCCGGGTCTGGTCATGCGGCTGCGGGGTTTTAAACCGCCGAGGTGTTTTACCTCGAGGACTGCTCTGTTTTCAGAAGTGTTTTACCTAAGATTCGTGGGTGAAACCCACATCTTGATATTTTGATGCTGTGATCGGTATCATATGTATCCACATGAAGCCAAATTCACCTAATCCAAACATATATGCTATGTATTTTAAGCGTAAAGTCCTAATAGGAAAAAAGTTCCGATGTCGGTTGTTGCCGATGTACTGAACTGAAATAGTGCAGACAAGGTTTGAAATGACACCAGTAGCTCTCTGTCATTGGCCCCGCCTCACTGGCGGTAGGAATTTTGAATCTTCGATTGGCATTTTGAAGAACTGTGTATGTTTGCTTTATTTCCGGAAACAAATGTTCAGCGAATACTGTGGTTTGTGAATATGCCAATTTAAATTACTTCATCGTTAAAAAGATTCTCCAGTTAAAGGAAAGGTCTTTTTGTTTCTGCATATTGAATACCATTTTTTTTTCCTCAGGACCCACATGCCTTAATATGGACGAGGTTTTAACAGTCTTTATTACTTGATGTTCTCCTATTACCAAATCACCTTCACACATGACCTATATCTTACCTAAAATAAACTCGGGGAATAATAAATAGTTGTATTTTTTCTAGTTTTGTGTTTAAGTTAAACGTAATAAAACCAGTAATGATTTTAGGCTTGCTTCTTCATACTACTGGGTACGAATAAATCTAAATAAAACTTTTAGGGTGCCAAAATAAAGCACATACAAGAAAAATGGTAGACGTGAAAAATGGTGAAAGGCAGAGCTATCCACTTGGATTCTGACTTCCCCGCGTCCTCTCCTCCGCCACGGACCCGTGGGTGTGGGTGGGTACCACAGGTTTAAGCAGAGGAGAAAAAAAAGCCTGATCCCTACCTTTACTGGTAAACGCACGCTAAGTAATTACCATCTCCTAAATAAGCAAAGAAAAATCAACTGGTATTATTTCTCTAGGCTCGTTTATATTTTAAAAATGCGTTTGCCAAACCAATAATTTTAAAAGGACTTACTAAAAATATCACCATGAAAACTTCATTTAATCCTGTGAAAATAATGTCGCCAGTATTAAGAAAGTGGTCATGTAATTGCTCGATTATTTGCATCCTTCAACTGTTCTCTTGGAAAAATAGGATGTTTTACCAGCTTCGGTTACTTCAGCCGTTTCCGACAAAACCCACCCCCTTCGAGCGGAGCGTTTTAACAGCAAACTCCCGTTCCCTCGGGCTGATAAACTCTAGCCCTAAAGATGCCGCTTGGATTTAGAGTAGCAGAAAGTGTTGGGTCAATGTAGGAGACCTCCACCGTCCCGTAAAGCTCTTAGGGAATTGGTAGGAAAGCTAGAGGAAAGGCTCGTGAGGCAAGGTGGGGAGGTACAGGAGTACAGGTACTTTAGAGATGGGAAGAAAATGCAGGCATAGACGGGTGCAGCGCGGGTGTTGCAGAATGTCTTACCTCATTTTGCTTGTTTAGAAAGAGTGTTCTCAGGTTTTGGTTGGTTTCTTTTTTCGGGGTATTGTTTAGTTGGTTTTATTGATTGGTTTTTGTTGTTGTTGTTTTGGGATGCTTTTTTTTAACAAAAAAAAAAAAATCGCGCTTTCTGGTGTGACGCTTCTGTGTATTGCAGCAAATGCCGCAATTACAACTTATTACTGTTCTTGAATATTTTTGATCCAGCTCGTATAAGTGAGTTGAGGCTTTAGTGAATGAAGACACAGCTTGCAGCTCTCGTGTCCTTCTGGCAAGCTGCCAATTTCACTCAGAAGATAGTTTATTTATTTATAAATACAAGTATTTGAAAAACAATTTTATCCAGTTCCTATGAAATAGATGATACTACACTTGCAAAAAAATTCTATTATATTCCCGAAAGTTTCTAATGTTTTCTCCTTTTAATATACCCCAAGAGCCTTTCTCTTTTTAGCCACAGCTGTTACCTTGTAGTCACATAAACCGATATTCTTTACATAAAAATGTCAGTTTTCGCCGACTCTGGGTCAGGAACTTTTAAACCTATGTTTACTCGAGCCCTTCTCAGGCTGTCTTGTAGCACCGCCCGGGGCTGCGAGAGGCTGGAGAAGCGGATTTGCCAAAAGGGAAGGTCGAGAACTTGCCCGATCTCACCTACAGAGATTACGTGACTTAATTTCGGCGTTTCTTTGGAAAGCCTTGAGTTCTGAGCTTCTTTAAATGTAGGTCTCTCGTTCGGGACTGACACTCCCCATATCCCCAGTGTGAAGTCAGCAGGTAGGTGAGCCTGCGTAGTCCCATGTTATCTTTACCAATCCCAGGAAAAATAGGCATCCACGTATTCGTGTGTTTGGTGGGTTTGTGTTTGTTTAGTGGTGGTGGGTGGGAGGGTTAGCGTACAGAAAAACTAAACCCACAGCAAACCCCAGGTGCCGTCACGGGGCATCTCCCACCCGACCGCTTTGAAGGCGATGCACTTGAGAAATGCTCAATGATTGTTTCGGTCCTGGACCGTCCGGCACAAACACACTAATTAACTCGAATTAATCAGCACCCTTACAACTCAAGCTGAAAAGCTGTGATGCAGAGAAGGGTCGTTATCTGTGAAAGCCTCTGCCCGGCCGCGATTCACCCGCCTCCCTGAGCCGCCCCTCAGCGCTGGCGCCCCCTCCTCGCAGGGAGAGGAGCGGGGGCGGGAAAACCTCGCCCTCACCCACACCGGCTGCCTGAGGAGAAGCAGTGCAGGGGCGACCCAAGGGCGCTTTAACAGTGGGCTGGGTGCGGCGGGGCCCGCAGGGCACAAATATAAAGCGTGAGGAGCCGAGCTAGCCCCCCCGTGTACCGTCTCTCACCCCGGAGAAGCAAAAGGAGCTGTCCCGTTCTCCTCAGGCTCCCGCCCTGCCCCGGGCCCGCAGCGCAGAGGGGGCGGGGAGGCAGCGGTTGGTGAGGGCGGGTAGTTCAAACCCGAGCGAGGGAAAGCGGCGGCGGCCGCACGCGAGGGGCCGGTGTGGGTGGGGAGAGGCGAAGCGGCTCCTCGCCAGGGGCAACGGGCCCAGGGCCGGCCGGCGAGAGCTGCTAGGGCGGCACCGGCCCCGCTCCGCCAGCCCGCCCTCAGCCCCGCTCGGGGGACCCCGCTGCCGCCTGAGCCGCACCCCGTGGAAGGGCGGCTTCCAGGCTTTGCTCCTGTGCCCAGAGATTTCCCAGATGAGGGGGTGAAGCTCTTGCTTTCATCGTGTCCGGCATCCCAGGTGGCTGAGAGACCCTTGGGTGCTGGTCCCTGGGTAATTAGGCATTGCACACGTACATAGGTGGACTGAAAACTGGGTATCAGCTGGGTAACGTTTGTTTTACACCTCTCTTATTTTCACATCCTTTCTCACTTCAGGTTATCAGTAGGGGAAGCAATACTTCTAATACAGCACATTTACTGTGGAAGATCTTGAGCTGCTTCGCAAAGTAGGGTAAGTGACCCACATAACTTGGACAGGACTTAGCTATGTAATCTTCAGTATTAATATTTTTTAAGGTATCAATGACTTCTCTCTTGTCTCAGGGCGGTTAAGAGCAGTCTTCAGATAGTCTGTTTTGCTGCAGATATGGTATATTTAAATAACAGAGAAAATATTCTTGTATGACTAAATTGTTGTCTTTATCTGTTTTGTTAATAATAGTGAACAGTGATAAAGTCAGAAATCATCTTGTTCAAGGTATAATTGTTCAGTCTGTGCTACTGGGGAATGTAAATTAGTATCAGGAACATCTTAGAACTTACGTCTAAGTGGCACATTGCCTTCTAGTTACCAACTTTTTTTATCTCTTTGGGGTGCTTTGTAAGACTAACCTTGTTAAAAATGATTCTTTGTCTAAATATGTGAATACCATCCTGAATTTAGTTTGGGTCAACTTAGCTTATAAAAATGTTTTATAACAATCTCTTAAACTTCCAGAAAACTTGCAGTTGATTTGTAGATCGATTTGAGAACTACAAAATTAATAATAGATATGGGAAATGCACAGAGCACCAAGAATCTGCACTTAGCAGATACAGATTTTGTTATTTGCTCTGTAACTGACCTGCTGTGTAACCAGACTTTTCTTCCCTGCACATCTGTTTGATGATGTCTAAGACAAGTTTAACAATACTTTCAGGAACTACTCAAGATCCCCAGATGAAAAGGGCTTGATGTTATGTATTGAACCTAGTAGATGAAACTTTTCTTCCAGTAAAAAAGAATTGCTTATAGAAGTTAGTTCAGTTATAAGGGGTTTTATTAGGCACCTCTTATGAATACAAATATTATCTTGTCCTATTATGAGAGCTGTTCAGCACCTCTGAAAGGCTTCCTATTTTGTACTGTATTTGTGAAATGAGATCTTGTGTTGAGTTAAATCTTAATTTGTGTAAGTAATATATTCGGAAAAAAAAATTAATGCACATACAAACTCGAGCTGTATACTGGGATTTACAATAAATCATAGAATGATTCATATTGGAAGGGATGTTAAAGATCGCCAAGTTCCAAACCCTTCTGTGAGCAGGGACACCTTCCACTAGACCAGGCTGCTCAGAGTCCCATTCAGGCTGGCCTTGAGTGCTGCCAGGGATGGAGCATCCAAAGCTTCTCTGGGCAACCTGTGGCAGTGTCCCATTGCCCTGATAGGAAGAATTTCTTCCTAACATGTAACCTAAACCCACCTTCTTTCAGTTTAAAGCCATTACCCCTTGTCTTATCACTAAATGGCCTTGTAAAAAGTCCCCCTCCAGCTTTCTTGCAGGCCCCTACTATGTACTGGAAGGCCAAAACAAGGTTTCCCTGCAGCATTCACTTCCCTGGACTGAACAACCCCAGTGCTCTCAGCCAGTTTTCACAGCAGAATTACTCCATCCCTCTGATCATTTTCATGCCCTACGCTGGATTTTCTCCAACATGTCCATGTCCTCCTTATTTTGGGGGCCCCAGGGCTGAACGCAGTACTACAGGTGAGGTCTCACAAGAGCAGAAGGTAAAGAAGTAAAATGAAGTATAAAATAGTATTAATGAATGAAGTAGCATAGGATGAATTGTAGAAAAGAGGTAAAATGAATCGATTTGCTGGAAATTGTTCATTCGATGTCTGTACTGAAGTGGCAATTTTATTTATATTATCCTATAAAATTCTATAATGTAAATACAAATCAATGCAATGAGCTCACAGGCTCCCCCTGCTGGACGTTGCCTTATGCACAGCACATTTTTGGTTTTTGCTTAAGAACATTGCTTTAACTCTGCTATTTTGATCTCCCTTACAGCTGCAAAAACCTTGTTTTGCTGTGATTTTTATGTTACTTGAAACACAAGTTTGCTCAAATTATTTTTTCCTGTAATATTTTAATTTTTTTTCTATTCTCATTTGTTCAGAGGTGTTAGATAATTTCTCCTATGGAATGCCTGAGAATGAAGCTACAAGCATGAGTTTTTCCTCTTGTTGTTTCTTCAACCTGCTGCCTGAAAATTAATTTTCTAAGCCTGGGAGCCTGTGGGCTTTTGTTAGATGTGTGCTTAGTTTGACTGTGACTGTGTTTAAGGAAAATATTAATATTTTTAAAGGTAAGTGTGGGTATGTGATTTTGTTTTATTTGCTTGGGTTTGGTATGGGATTTTTTTTTTCGGTGGAGTCCCTTTTTTCCAGTACTGAGATTTTGAACAGCTGTCTCTAAGTAGCATTGAATTTTAAACCTCTGCCCATCAACACTTTTGGAAAGAATATCTGCTGGCAACACTTGCTAACTAACTGCAGTTCACAAAATTCAGCACAAAAATGGAGCCTCTATTTTTTTTGTAAACTACACAAAGACAACACCGTATTGTTACAGCAGGTTTCTTACAGGTCTTCCTCCTCTTACAAAAAGAAGAGCTGTATTGGTGTGGTCCTTTGCTCATAGCATGATTAATCCGCTGAAATGCAGCAATGCACCACACAGAGACTTCATACCTTTAAAAATACAGGAAAAAGTTATTTTCTAGTTCATGACACAGCATTTTCAGCCTATTGCCTAAAATCACAGACTCATGGAATGGGTAAGTGGAAGGAATCACTGGAGAGCACCTAATCCAACCTCCCTGCTCAAGCAGGGGCCCCCAGAGCACATCACTGTGCTGGCTGTGTTCAGGCAGCTTTTGAATCTCTCCAGAGAAGGAGAGTCCACAACCTCTCTGGGCAGCCTGTTCCAGTGCTCTGTCATCCTCACAGTAAAGAAGCTTTTCTTCATGTTCAGGTGGGACTTCCTGTGTTCCAGTTCCTGCCCATGGAGTCAGAATCATAGAACCAACTGGGTTGGAAAAGACCTCAGAGATTATAGAGTCCAACCCTTGATCCAACACTGCTGTGGTTACTAGACCATGGCACTACGTACCACATCCAGTCTCATCTTAAAAACCTCCAGGGACGGTGAATCCACCACTTCCCTGGGCAGCCCATTCCAATGTCTGATTACTCTCTCTGTAAAAAATTTCTTCCTAATATCCAACTGAAACTTCCCCTGGCAGAGCTTAAGATTGTGCCCTCTTATCCTACTGCTGGTTGCCTCTGAGAAGAGACCTGTTGCTTGGCACCACTGGGAAGAGCCTGACTCCATCTTCCTGACACTCTCCCTGCAGATACTTACAGACATTGATGAGGTCCCCTCTCAGTCTTCCCTTCTTCAGGCCCAACAGGCCCAGCTCCCTCATTGTTTCCTCATAACTGAGGTTCTCCAGTCCTCTCATCGTGTCCATAGTGCTCCACTGGACTCTCTCCAGTACTTCCTTGTCTTTCTTGAACTGGAAAGTTCAGAACTGGCCACAGCACTCCAGGTGAGGCCTTGCTAAAGCTGATTAGAGGGGCAGGATCACCTCCTCTGGCTTGCTGGCAGTGTTCTTCCTAATGCACCCCAGGATGCCCTTGGCCTTCTTGGCCACAGGGACACTGTGCTGGCTCATGGACAGCTTGTTGCCCACCAGGACCCCCAGGTCCTTCTCCACAGAGCTTCTTTCCAGCAGGTCAGCCCAGCCTGTACTGGTGAAGGGGGTTATTCCTCCCCAGGTGCAGGACCCTGCACTTGCCTTTGTTGAATTTCAGAAAGATCTTATGTGCCCATCTCTCCAACCTGTTGAGGTTCTTCTGAAGGGCTGCACAGCCCTCTGGGGTATCAGCCACTCCTCCCAGCTTTGTGTTGTCAGCAAACTTGCTGATAAGGCATCTGCCCTTCATCCAAGGCATTAATGAATAAGTTGAACAATACTGGGTCTAGTATTGAGCCTTGGGGGACATCACTAGTGATAGGTCTACTAAAACATTGGGAAGTGATGTAGATGAAATACTAGGTGCTGTTTGGAGTTGGTCCTGCAATGGCAAAGTTGTCCCTAATTCATGTAAGCACTAGCTTAAACGTATGCCCTCATGTTTCCTGTTTGCACTGTTAACTGTTGTTTATTTCACTGAATAAAACAGGGAACGAGGAAAAAACAGTGATGAAAACAAACGTGAAAGTAAGGTACTTGTAGAGGTAAATGAGGGAAGGAAAGGAAGGAGGTCAGACTTCAGATCTTCTTGTTACCTTGAAATTATTTTCATGTACCCTTCTTTCATGGAAGAATTTTTCTGTTATGTCGATCAGGTTTTTTGTTTGCTTGTTTTAAACCTGTTTGTGTTCATACTGATATTAGCAAGATTGTGTAGGACTTTCTGCTTAGGTGTTATTGTCTGCTGTTTAACATCCTACTCTTTTCTAACTTCTTTATCTTGCTGTCTCCTTACAGTAGAAAACAAAACAAAGCTTTTTCTATATGCCAATGGTCTAGAAAAGTGCCTTCAGCATGGGTATAAAATGCTAATGGTTCAAGATCAACAAGGAGTAGTCCCCCCACTTACCTGTTTCAGTTTGGGTTCCCACTGCTTGTATTTGGTGGCTTAGGGCTTAACTAAGTCAGGACTGTTGGGATATTAGCAATGTCTTAGTATTTGGTGTTTAAGCCACATCTAAAGATTTCTATTTTTGTCTGTTTTGAAAGTTCACTTGCTATTTCCAGGCTTTATGTTTCAAAATATCAGTTCTGGAGGCCAGTAACACACCCCAGTGAGAGGTGCTGATTCCTGCTCTGAGAGTCTTTCAGTGTTGAGGGCAATTACTCTGGTGTCCATGAGAACAGCCCTCCTTTTGCCATTACTCATAACATCTTTTATACAATTATCTTGTCTTGTGTGCAGAAAGCAGTGACCCAGTGCCACTGTGGTTATGGTGGAGAAACCGCCACCTATGAATTGTAAAAAGTAAGCTTATTTCCATGCATCTTTTCCACGGCTGATGTGTGTATCAACCACTTCTAAGTTTTCTAAGAACATATATGGTAGCTCTTAAATTATCTGTAGCTGTTGAGTGTGTTAATGGTCAGTTCATCAGTTTGTTTGAAGTGCAAAGCTTCAGAACACTGTTTACCCACAAAACTGAGCAAAAGCAGAGCCCTTCTTTACAAAATAACATTTAAATGCTGAGGAAGACAAAATTGCACTTTTCACTTTGAAATTTATTCCCTCCAGGGACTGCAGGGATCTGAATAATAGGGAGACTTGTAGACTTATGATTTCATGATTAATCCTCTTATTTTACTTGAGGAGAAAATGCCTTTTGTCTAAACTCACCTATTACTAGAGCTTCTGCTTATTCTTGGGGACTGAACTGTTAGTCTTGGATGAATCAATAACCCAGTGCTAATAAAAATCTTGGCCCTATTGGAATGCTAGAGGATTTTGTTGCCAATTTCAGCACCAATGAAGCTCTAATTTCTGTGTTGCTTATTTGAAGTGTTTTTCCACGGATGAGGACTGGCACATCAATTAGCTAACTGGATATAAGTTTGAATTTGCCTAACAGTATACTGTGCATTTTAATCACCCGTTCTAACCATCTACTTGATAGTAATTTGTATTTGTGTTCATTTATAAGCAGTTTCTACTAAGACTAATGGAAATACTTCTGTCATGGCTGCTATCTTGATAGACTTACACAGGACTTGCTCATAAATCTGAGGGTGTTTTGGCGACTCATTTTTTATTGTTTGTTTCAGGAACAACACTGGTATCTTCTTTTACAAAGCCAAAGTGTCAAGCAGAAGATGTCAGACAGTCATTCAGTGAAGCTCAATATTCTTAAAAAGAATAGATTAACATCTCCCAGCGGCAATTTTAAATACTCAGATTTTAAAGACATGTGTTGCACTTCAGCATTTCTGGACAGCAGATGCAACGAGTCAGTAAAAGATCCTGATGCAGAACATAAAGAAGCACCAAGTGTAACAAGTATATCGTTGCTACAAGGGCACTCTGAGCACATTACTCCAAATGCCTTCGTTCCCGTGTCATCATCTATTGAAAAAGAACTGAATTCTATTTCCATATCAGAAGAAAGAGAAGCAAATAGAAGTGCAGATGTTTTTGAAAGTCCTAAATCAAGTAGAAAAAGCTCTTCACTACGCAGGAGGCTGCTTTTACCCAAGACTGTTGAAGCTGGCACAACTGTAGAAAGCTGTGAAAGGCAAGCTAGTTCTGCAGGAAGCATCAGGAAAAAAAATTTCTCTTCTGTTTTGAATTCTGAAGAAAAACTTTCAAAAACTACTCCAGATTCTCCAAAAGATAAAAGTTACAAACCTCTGACAACTAGCACTTCAAAACCTGAGGGCTCTAATCCTCGTTTCACAAAATGGAGAATTTCCTTTTCACAACAAAGGACTTCTACAGTAGATGAGTCGCAGTGTAAGGACCCCCTATTGCTAGAATCAGAAAGTTTATCTCCAATTCAGTGTAAGGATGAAATTGTTAGTAACGCTAACGAATTCAGTGGAAGTGTTCTTGTGAGAGTTAGTGACGGGGTGCTTAGGACTCTTACTTACAATGAGGCCAATGAAAGTAAATTCCTGACTTCTATCAACAGTCCTGTGGAGAACTTGAATTTTGGACTATGTGATATAAACTCTCCCCCTGTTAAGGTGGCAAATTACGCAGACCTTTCAACTCCTGAGGACAGTGGATATAATTCACTTCCTTTGGACAAATCGGGAGACTCATTGTCTGATCATGAGGGATCTTTCCAAGAGCTCTTCCAAAAGCACAAAGAAGATTTCAAAATTCTAGATAATAAAAGAAAGACTAGAAAACTTGAACGAGTTAGAAGGTTATCCACTCTTCAGGAACAGGGCTCACAGTCAGAGACAGAAGATAATCATGCCAGTCCTACTTCAATGCATATATTAACAGAAGAAAGAAATTTTGTCAGGAAAGATCACGAATTAGTTCTAAAAGAACAACCTAGAGGAGACATGGTTGTAAGTCATGGAGATCTCTCAAGAACTCCAGCTCTGAAAATAGTTCATGAAATTTGCTTGCAAAGACAAAGATCGGACCAAAAGCAAATAGAGAATATTGATGGAACAGAAATATTTGCATTAAATTATGTTCTTCCTGGACTTATTGGCAAGAAAATGGGCCTTGAAAAATTAGATATTTTAACAGAATTAAAAGACAGAAATTTAAAACATGTTCTTGCTATAGTTTTAGATGCTTTGACAGTGGAAAGTCTATGCAGGTAAGTACTATGGCTTCACATGCACACACACACACACAAAAAGGCAAAAATATGAGCTCCTGCAAATGAATTAGAATAACTTCTAGCATACCAGGTGTTGTCAGTATAATTCATTTGGTTTTGAGGAAATAAAAATTTTTGTCACCATTGATCAAGTAGGTCTTTCTGTGTAGTTCTAAAAGTACATAAATTAATTAAAAAAGCAAATCAAATATTAAAGTTAATAAACTTAAAACTAAATCAGAGTACTTGTAAAATTTAAAATAGATTAAAAATTCCTTGAAGCCTAGAAAGTAATTTATTCTCATTACAAGTTCCTCAATAGTGCATACATTTTCTATGTATTTTCTTGTGCATTTTATTTCCTTAGTTATTTCCAAGCACAAAAATGCTCCAAGAATTTCAATTAATGAGAAATCTTCTAAATTAATTAATAATCAACAGAAATTGTCACATTTCAAAGAAATCAAGAGTGTCATGTGTTGTTAGTTACAAAGGAAAGGGGTGAATAGGTGAAAGTGCAAGGGTATGGATCTTTTCAGATCATTCAACACAAAAATGTGACTTCAGAAACAATCTTGGTAAGTGGTGTGGTAAGTGGAGGGAAGAAACTGATTTAATTTTCTAAGTCAAAGCTATGCTCTGTTATTTATATTGCAATTGTTCTTTAGACTCTTCTCTTATTCTATAGAGTGATGCATGACAATATGAGATCTGTGTCTCATAACAATATCATGAACTAGTCTGTAAAATTACCAAAGTATATGAAGCTGTGCAAAGACATTTACCAGGTAGTCTTGCTGTCATGACTTCTGTACTACTTGGAAAAAAAATGTGAAAGTGAATATTTTTTTTCATTCATTTGTTCCAGCATTTGGAAAGTAAGCAAAAGCTGGCGTGAAATTGTTGTACAAGATAAAAGGGCAGATAAGAAGAGAAAGTTGTACATAAAACAGCAGAAAGAAGAAGCTGGGGTAAGGTGGTTCTCAAAAGTGATTTTTTTTTTCAAGCGTGAAAGAAGACAGGTCAAAGGAAAGAGGAAACATCTTGTAAATTTATAGAAAGGGAGCTGATAAGAGACAGTTCCAACATGAGTATGTGAGGGATTCTAACAGGAGACTCTAATGGCTCTTATTGCTTTTCAGCTGTTTGCAGTTTGAGTACAAGACTTTCAACAATGTAAGACTATTTCTTTCCCCCTCCAGCTCCTTCCTGAGAATCCTTTGACTGATTTTGGCTTTATATTTTTAAACCCTGTTCATAGCATTGTTCCATGCTATAGGACCCACTCTAGAATACTTCCCGATTATTTTCAGGACTGCTTGTGGCTAAGCATCACAGTGTGTTTGTGAACATCAGAAGGACATATTGAAGTTTTTAAAGGGGTATCTAGAAAAGTAAACGTACTAAAGCAGTATATTTTTTTCAGATCCCCCCCCATGATACACTCACACTTCAGTGTAACCTTGCTTTAAATGTGACAAAGGCTGTGTTTGCTATTTCCTTACTTGCTATTGAGGTGCGTCCTAATTCAGAAATATGCGGACCAGTAGAGTGTGCTAAAAGTTGGCTTTTTACCCTGCTCATGGTACTTAGTTTTTAATGATTCCTATCTCTTTATCCCTTAGTAAATATAAACATTTAATGGGAAATATTTGCACTATACGTAATTTCCTTTTCTAATGTGTTGTTGCAGAGAGGGAAAAAACCCCAAACAAGTGAAATCCAGTTGCAAATTTTTTTTTTTTTTTTATAATTTTCTTTATAAACTAACAGGAATATTTATTGAAGGCTGAAGATGCTGCCACAAGACTTAATATTCTCAGTAGATCTGCTCTAAGGCCTGTTCAAGCTCAAGCCAGAACTCCTGTACTACAAACCCCACCTTCATACACTGAAATTACCCCCAGTAACACCCGTTACTCAGCCAGCAGACAGGAAGAATACCTCAAAGTGGGTATCTAAGAAATGCTTTACTTTCAGTTTTTAGGAAGTTCTTATTTACAAGAACTAAGTAGCTCTTTTCTCCCTCCTCTTGCTACAGGTTGCTAAAACTCTGTTCACTGATGAAGCTCTAAAACCCTGCCCAAGATGTCAATACCCTGCTAAATATCAGCTGGTAAAGAATCGGGGACTCTGTAGCAGAGAGGCATGTGCATTCGAGTTCTGTATTTTATGTCTGCATGCCTTCCACGGGTCAAAAGAATGTAACAGTTTATCTGCAAAACGGAAGAACAAAAAAGATGCTCCTCCAGGAAGTGCCCAAAGCAAAAGAAATTTAAAAAGACTCTAAATTTGTAAGGCATGCAACTCCTTACATTTAATTCCCCTTCCCATAAATTCTTAATCTTGTTCCTTTTAATATATTTCATTTATTTATATTTCATATAAAGATACGCATTTTGAAAGTCTCATTCAATTTGTTCTTGCTGACTTACCAAGATAACTTCTCATGTATATATCTTAATCAATATAAAGTATTTTTGTTTTTAAAAAAATGAGCATTTAAAAATACTTTGTCTTTTACTTGTTGTGTAGCAGCTAACACTTACTAACACCTTAATTTTTAAATAAAGTATCTTATATGTAGTCTGTATTATTTAGCTTACAACAACTCTTAGATGTTTAAAAATGTGATTCTTGTCTTAAAGACAAATTAAAGAAAATTATTTCTAAAAAATTCTTTGCTGTTGGATTTATTTATTCACTTTAAATTATAGAAACTGTTTTAAAAATATCTCAAAGTGGGGCATTATGTACATTTGCAAAAAACACTTCTATTTATGTAACTAGTGATACCTCACAGCCCATATATTAGTTATCTGAATTTTTTTATCAGAATAATTAATTTGTTGTTCTCTTAGCCTCTATAATGCAAGTCAACAGAATAGTAATTTCTAAACCAAACGGATGCTGTGGGAATATTCTATTGTACTGCTTTTTACAAAGTTTTTATCTAGAAAAATTCAGGTGATACAGTATCTAAAAATGCTGTTCTGAACTTACCTTTATCCTTAATCTGACTTTACTTCAGCTCCCATACAGTAGGTCATCTTTATACTTCTGCTTGACTTAAAGGATTATCTACAGCTAGAAATCATTCTTTATCTGTAGATTTAATTAGGGGAAATCACTGATTTTGCTCTTGAATTAAATATGCTGATCCTTTACAGAAAACTAACTCAATCTGCCTCTCGGACCTCAAACAATTTTTGTGTGTTCTGTTTTGTTCTGTTTTGCTTTTAAACCTCCTAAGAATTATAAAATTATAAATTATAAAAAATTATAAAAAGCTTGAAATACAGGTGACATAAATGGACACAGTACTTGTTCTATGAAGATAAAATATTAATTTACCTCTACAGCTGATATTGTCCTTTCGAAGAGTTCATTTGTCACAAGCACCTTGCAGAACACTTGTCAGCTGGTGTTTATTCCCCACCCTCCCTCTGATGCTGCCCTTTGTGCTTTATTTGTGATGTTGTTTTACTGTGTGTATTCTTAGGTAAGCTGTAACACTGAGCTATTTAAAAAGCAGTCTGATTTTAAAAAAAAAAGAGCTTTCAAGTAAACAATAAGTTGCATATTTGCCTCTTTTAGTATTTATTCACATATCCCTTTATTTTAACTTCCTTTTTTTTTCTTTTTTTTTTTTCCTCTTTATTTCCTTCTACACAATCTGTGGATGTTTAAGACAAATGGCCCAGGATAATTCACTTTAGGATGTTCTTGAAATATCACTTCTTATTTCTCATCTCTAACTGTTGTGATTTGTAATTTGGTTAGTACTTCCAGCATACTTGGTTTCTGGGATAGTAGTTTCACATAGCATTTGGAAGGATGAGAAACAACAAGGTGAATAAAATGCTATAGAATTTTTAGTAATAACTATTTAAATGAACATGGTATTATGAAAGAAGGGATCAACCCAATATACCTGCCAGAAAATCATGTTTATTGCATGAATACAAGTATCAGCACTTTGATTCCGTACTTATTTGTATTTGCTGAGTCTTTGCCTCATTCTTGTCTTAGGTTACACTGGTAATACTTGAAAACTGTTCTGTCTATTCTGAGGGAACAATTAAGGTGAAGGATTTGGGGGCAAGCTAGGGAATAGAGGTATATGTATACAGTTTTGGTTTAGGAAGAATGACATTCATTCCAGAGGAGGAGATTGCAGTAGGAAAATGGCTAAATGACTTGATTTAATATTTGCACTTCTCTAATTGTTTAGAACTCTGTGTTCAAGGGCTACTTAAAAGTTTTAATAAAATTCAAAGAAACACTGGATTTGTTCTTTTATTCTTATACATAAAGTAAGTAACCATACATTTTTAGAAATATTTAATAATTTCTATTAAAGGTTAAAGTGACATGACGAACATCTTTCTAGGCAGGAAGTCATATATATTCAGATTCTTGTGTAATGTCTTTTATAATAACCTAATTTGGGTTAGCTCTTTTTTCCTGTTGTTGAACTACCAATAAAGTAGGAGATGCTGCAATGCAGAATAAGTACTGCATGTCATAATGTTTCAGACTGCTATTGACATCACTGCATTTAACTGTGCTAAATACCAATACATATCTATAAAATGTCTCAAAAAAAAAAAAAAGCTTTAAACGCATTATTGAAATTAATGGGAGACTTATGGCAGACAGTGAGAGGATTTAGCTTGCCATCTGATGTGGAATATTGCAGTGCAGTCCAGAAATGCATAGATGGAATAGTTCTGAAAGTATTAGTGAAATAGGTGCACCTTTGGGTGGAAAAATCATATAGGAACTCAATTCTCAGTGTAAGAATAATTTTTTAAGTATCCTTTCCATTTAAAAAAATCTCCTGAGAGTTGTGTGATGTTTTCCAAAGCGTTTGCTTTTGCTAAAATCTGAATAATTCACGGAGAATAGGGGTAGTAAATTTAGTAAATTGGTTCTCTTATAGGCATTATTTGTCTTTTAAAGGTAGTCCCTTTGATGTTTACAGTGTCTATTCAACAAGGAGTAGCTGGAAAAGAAAAAAAATACTTGAATCCTATTTCACAGTTTTAAACATTTTTCTCCATTTTCAACATATTTGAAAGTTCGGTTTTTTTCCTTCTAAATCTGTCTCACAAAAATATCTTCTTGAATCACATGTCTCGTTCAGTTCAGTCTATCACAAGTATGCTCCGGTGTTCAGGTGAAATGTGTTCTCTACTGTCATGCACTGCTGCATCAGAGGTGGGGGAAAGTGAGAAAACCAGACTTCTCATCTCTGGGTAATGGTCCTCTCTGACAGTGATTTTCAAATTTTTTTTTTTTTTTTTTTTTTAATTAGCTTTATGCCTTCGCACAAGGGAGAAACAAAACAGTGATATAATCAATGTGTGGGTAAAGAATACCATAACTATACCATACCTTGTGTCCTATTAGATATCTAAAAGCCTCTAATAGAGTGAAAGGAATCAAAATTATTTCAGTATATGATTGCATTATGACAGAAATTAAGTATTTGGGGTAGGGGAGTGAAAGTAATTTTTTTGGAAATGTTAGAATGTTTTTTTCTCTATCCTGTATCCCTCAGTTACTCTCCATCAGATACCATAAAGCTGTAGGAGTCTGAACTTGAATCAAACAACAAAAAAGAACAGGTCTTACTTCATAAAAAACCCAAACACTCAACACAAAACCAAACAACCTTCCCCCCCCAACCCCCCCGCCAAACCCCAGCCCCCAAAATAAACCCTCACCTCTAACAAAGCCAAAAAAAAAAGGGGCAAACAGAAAACAGCTTATGAGTGTTAGGGAGTCTAGGGATTCAGGCCTAGCATCTTTCTTTTTCTACTGGGCTGAATTATTTCTTGGAGACCTGAGGCCAAGGGCTATCACAGAGAAGGATGCAAAAGTGGTCTTTGAGTAGAAATGCCATGGTCAAGTGTTTTCTAAAATATCCAGCCCCTGATTATTCTCCAGCTCAAAAATTCTTCTTACAACTGTCAATAGGTTGTTGGAAAAGGAGTGAATTTTCTTTCAGTCGGGAATATAAGAATAATGTTCAAGATAGTATTTGGGTTGCTGAAAACCTTATTTTTGCAATACTTACTTTCCTTCAGGCAGGCATGACCTATAGTGGGAGGAGCAATATTGCATGCAATTGCTGAGGGAATGATAGTTTCAACCAGACCTGTGGATTTAAATTCTAAAATAGAATTATTGGAAGTAACCTTTGCTGCTGACAGAGGTTGCTGCAAGAATTGTACTTCATAAATCTTTTCTTTGGAGCAGCAACCATAAACTTCAAGTGGTTTGTGAGAAGGAAATTGAAATTACTCAAGTCTGTGTTCATTCTTTCCTTGGTGACAAGTATGGAAGAGCTTAGGCAAGAAATTGTTATAAATCTTTTTAATTGTTTATAGGCTAGAGAATGTTAGTAGTTAGTTTTATCACGAACTAGCTAAAAAATTTTGTCAGTTAAATTAAGGATCTCATCAACATACAACAGATTACTTCCCTATTCCATATACTGGTTATTCTTTAGAACGGTTATTTGGCCATGTTGGTTAATTTTAATACAAGAAGTAATTCCTTTTCTTTCTGTTCTCGTAGACACATGAAGAAACACAGCAGTGTCAGATTAGAAAGGGACTCCTGGAGTCTAGTGCCAACCCCTTATATCAACTCATCAAGTTCTATCTTAAAACTAGATAGCATACTGTCCCACGACCTTGTTGGTGACGTATTCCAGGTTGGTCTACTATTCACTTTACCTGTTGTCTTTTTTTTGGTACTACTATTACAATAGCTCTTCCGTACATCGGATCCTCCCCTTAGACTTTTTGTTCCTCCCCATGTTATGATTATGTTATTTCACCAACAAAAACCTCAGAATTTAGTCTCATCACTTAAGACAATCCAACAACAGGTGTTGTGTCAAACAACTCCTCACTGTTTCCACTGGAATTTATTCTTTGAATCAATGCAACCACTGTTCCAGGTAAAACCTCCTCAAGACCTTGAATAACATTGAAGCTTTCTTTTCTCTACAAGAAAATACTTCGACCATTGTCTACTAGGGTAGATATTTCTTTTTTATGTCTTTGCACAGTCACAGTTTAATCACTAGTTGTAGTAGTCCCACTTTCTTCTCACATATTTTTAAAAGATCCCATTTTTTTCCATAAATTTCTACTGAACGTTAAGTGTGTAACCCCACACTTTGTACTGCTAAGCTTCAGACTTTTTTCTTTCTCTACTTCAGTCTTGTGATAATTTAGTATTTGGTATGATATTGTATTTTTACAGGTGCAAATTTTTTGTCTGTTCTGAATCTTACAGGATTTTTTGATGCAAAACATCTAGCAGATTCTGTTATCACTTGTCAGATGCCCCAACAGAATCTGACTGCTTCTTGGGAAAGACATGTTTATTTTTACTTAAACAAAAACAAAGCTTGTTTTCACTTTCTGACTTTCTGAGCTCTGATTAGTTGAAATTCTCATTACAAAAGGACTTTATACATTTTTTTTTCCTCTATGACAAGCTTCTGTACAGTGTTAGAACTTACCCAAACTTGTTAGAAGCCTAAATGCTGCTAAGACCTTACTGAGCTGGGTGCTAATGGATGAGTAATAATGAAACCAACTTTCAGCTGAAAATATGGATGGCATGGAATTTTTAATGAACTTATAAACACTGTTGAACACTGAAAGTTTCATACAAAATTAGATTTCTGACTTGGAGATTGGAGTTTAAAAAGCCCCTCTAATTTTTCCCCTCTGTGCTTTAACACTCATTCTGAAAGCAGTTCTGCAAGGGTTATTGTCTCGTTTCTTAATTCTGTAGGCACCTTTAATCTCTGGTAAAGAGATGTGGAAACTGTGCATGTATTTCAATTTCTGCTTTTCACTCTGGAATCATAGTGAAAAACCTATTTCCATAAACGATTTAAATTTAGACATTGTGCCATGAATAGAACCAGCTGAAGTGGTAGAAGGATAGTAACTTTTGGAAAAGAGGGACAGCTAATTGGAAAGCAGTAGTTCCCTAGATAAACATAGTAATGCTTGCTAAAAGTTATTATTTGGAGCTGAAAGATTATTGCTGAATTACTCAGTTATGCAGTGGTCTTCCACTTTAACAAAAATGTTAATTATCATCTAAAGTGCTGCTGTTGCCTAAATGGAGGACTCCTATCTCATGTTCACTGAGCAGGCACTAGAATTCCTAAAGTACTAAACAGGGTATAATACATTATTTAGGGCCCAAAGAACACATCTCCTGGAAGTCCTTTGTTCTACCAGGACTCAGTGGCTCAGTACCCAGCCTATCTGTAGACCACTGAGATACAAAATGAAGTTTTCCTCTAGTATGAATCCATCACATTTTCCTAATGCCACAAAGACTCTGGCAATAGCAACTTCTTTGACTTTTAAAACATGAGCCTTGCTTGTGTTGAGAACATTCTCCCCTCTTTGGAAAAGATTTGTCCAAAAGCAGCACTCCCATGAAACATTGCAATTTCAGGTTTAATTTTCATTTATCATTTTCCTGTTATGCGTTCTGTTGTAGTGTACAAAAACTATTATTGGGATACAATCATCCTTCAGCCGTCCCGTTGGAAGTGTTTCTGTCAAGAAACTGTTCGAGACTCTGTATTCAAATAGGCATAATAAGAGGGAGTGTGATGGATCCCCCTTTGTGCTCCAAATGGAAATGCTCACTGGTACATGTTTAAGTTCCTGTTCTGGACTTTACTCTTGGTTTAAATAATTGTCATAAAGTAGTCCAGGGAGAATAGCATAACACAGAATGGATAACAATAAACCAAACTAATTTCTGAAATGCTTTGCTCAATTAACTTACTTAAATGTGAAAATATATTAAGGGTTGAACTAACTGTTTTCTCACTGGAAATAGTCCTTGATTTCTAACGCTGTTCATAAAATATTTTCATCACAAGGGGGCACCAAAGATTTTTCTTACAGAACAGAACTTAAGTTGTTTTCCTTCTCGCTTTAACCCTTGCAGGCTAACTCAACGTTACAAATGCAAAATGTTTTGAGTGGCTTAAAGCAACAGTGGACCATAATTCCTGCCCTCAGGAGCTGCATACCAAAATCTAGGAGAGGAGTGGTATCCTGAGAAGTAATTCGGATGATATTACTTCTCCGGGGCCTTCTTTACAAGGTGAAGCTGTGCTGGGCACATAGCCAGGTCCTGCAGCAACCAGGCAAAATCATAGAATCATAGATTGGCCTAAACAGTGCCTCTGGGCTTAGTTCCTCTCTCAGCCATGGACATGGATTATCCAGCAGTCTCCATGCCAGTCTGGGGTTGGCTACAAAACATAACTCTCCCATGAAAGTGTTGCAGTTAAATGTTTGAGAATTGACAGTTTGAGGATTGCACACTGATACATTTGATAATAAAATCTAGTATGAAGTATGAATACTGTACAAGTGCCTCCCCATCATGATTTTGAAACGATCACAGGAAAAATATTGCATGCATTCTATTCATACTTATTTGATGTTCTGAAGGCTTTAGTGAACAAGAAAGGGAAAACATTAACCTTTTTAAACTCAAATTGGGAAGAGACTATTCCCATGTAACATATTTTAAACAATATCAGAATGGCAGTAGGTTGGTTTGTTTGTTTGGGTTTTTTATTTTTAGTGTGTTAAAGGAAGACTGGGTGAGAATTTGGCAACTTAATGTGTTCTTTATTCTTTACTTAGGCACTTCTGGAATCCAACAGAGCAATAGGTAGTTGAAAAAGTAGAATACCTAGAAATTTTGTATGCTGTAATTTTGCATGCTTTTCTGAAGCATTACTGAAGTCTTAAGAAGAATTTAATAGTTATAGATTTTAAACAATTCTCAGCACCTGTTGAGTGGACATAGCTGTGTTCTGGAAGCTGATGAACATTAAATATTTTTCTTTTTTTTCCTCTGAATTTTTTTCTCCACTGGATCAGTCCCCCAACCTGCTTCATTATAGAACTCCACAGCAGCCATGGCAGTATAACACAAAAGGTGGTAACTGGTGGTCAGTGGGATGTTTTGTCACAAACAGCAGTGCTGTTATCCACAGGCTTGATGCATCAGTAATATATGGATAACTTAGCTGGGGAATCCTGGGTTTGAGGACTGTTGTTGACACCTGTCTGATAGTAATACTGGGAAGACACACATGCATTTAGTGTTTCTTGTTGGGTATATGACACCTACTGCCAGGAGATGATTTTCTAAAGGAGTTTGACACTATTGGCATACGTTATTCCTGTCTGCTGAAGCTTCTTTATATGCCTCTTGCACTGGACCTTACTTAACCCACTTACGTAAGATTAAGAGCCATGTTGGGCAAATGAAAATCAAACCTTACTCAAAGCCTTTAAATTTGATGAAATGCCTCTACGTGGTCCTGATAAAATAAAATTGTTATAGGAATCCTTGGGCCGTTGACAGCATGGAAAAGTCAAAAAGTATTCTCCAGTGGCTATCCAAATAAAGACTTTTGTAGAGGTCAAGCTCTTTGGACTTCCCACTGAAACTCTCCTCCAGCAGTGAAAGGTTTCTAATGCTGATGGTCCAAAGCTAAGTCACATTTCTTCCTTTACTATTTCTGGAATTATAAAATTCTCTAGGTTGGAAAAGACCTCTAAGATCATCTATTCCAACCCTTAACCTGGCACTGCAAAGTCCACCATTAAACCATGCCCGTAAGTGCCACATCCACACAACCCTTAAATACCTTCAGGGGTAGTGACTCAGCTACTTCCATTTGTAGTCTATTCCAGTGCTTGACATTCTTTTGATGAAGATTTATTTCCTATTGCCCAATCTAAACCTCCTCTGGCACAACTTGAGGCCATTTCCTTTTGTCCTATCGCCTGCTACCTGGGAGAACAGCCCCACCCAGGCAGTTGCAGAGAAAGATGAGGTTCCCCCTTGAACATCTCCAGGCTAAACAACCCCAGCTCCCTCAGCACTTGTCATCAAACTTGTGCTCCAGACGATTCACCAGCTCTGTTGCCCTTCTCTGGACTCACTCCAGAGAATGTCTTTCTTGTAGAGAAGGGCCCAGAACTGGACACAGGACTCAAGGGACAGCCTCTCCAGTGTTGAATACAGGGGGACAATCACTGCCCTTGTCCTGCTGGCCACATTATTTTTGACACAGACTGGGATGCCATTGGTGCCCATCATATTTTATTCTTAAACACTTTTTTCTCTTCACCTAGGCTATCTTTCGGAAGGGTTTTTTTTCTCCTTTTATAATTCTTTTGACTGCTCTTATATAACCATTTCCTTAGGTGTTTGCATTAACTTTTTCTGACAACCACAGAATTGCATTAAACAGTGTGAGTAGACCAGAACGATCAGATTCAATACAGAGGCTGTACCATCACAAGAGGCAGCCTCTGGTGTTTTGCCAACAGAATAATTTAAGGCATTTTAGGGCCAGCTATGTGACAATCAATTTGTACTTCCCTCTCAGTGTCTGACTCCCATTTTTGCACTTCTGCAGTCAATATTTAAATAGGTTTCCTAGCACCTGTCTTCAGTTTATGAGCTCGCTGCTTTCATATGCAAAGCTAAAATCTATGTGGTAATCATCCAAAAAAAGAAACAGTTATATTTAACTAAAGCTGGATTTCTGTAAAGATATTTAGGTATTAAAGATATCACATGAAGAAATGTCCAGTTATGTTTGAGATGGGGCATTTCTATTGAAAATCAATAGCTGTCTTTGAGAATCTCTCCATAGGTGTATCTGCATTTTTGTTAATAGTATTTGCTTCCTTTTGAATTAGTAATTAATGATGAGAAAGTTCAGGATTTCATTGTGACCACTGCCAGGAATCAAACACTGTTTCACTCCTAAAAACGTGAGCGTGCATTTGGATTTAATAAAACAATCCATTTTATCTCTTGTCTTTATTTGCACAAGTCCCAAGGAGACTTGGTCACTCAGCAAGATGGCACAGCTTATACTTGTGGTTCTTTGAGTGCAAAGTTGTCTCAGCAGTTTTGGTCTGTTTTGCTTGGGTGATATTTTTAAACACTCTCCCTGATAAACAGCTGAAAGTATGAATTTCAGAAAATTATGGAGGAAATGACAGATTGAAATCTTGACTGAACGTTCACCTTTCCAAATGGCTTTTCAGTAATGAGCAGGAGAGGAAGATGCCAGCAGGTATGAAGGGGATCAATTTATATTTTCCTTTCACTTGTCTTCCTGTGCAGATCTCTTCCTGTGCTGGCCTTCTTCTAGATAAGCATTTTCGAAAAAAATCTAACAATTTTAAACATCCTTTTACTATTTTTCCTTTCTTTGTCTAATATTTTACTGGTATAATCTCTTTTAGTACTTATTCTCCCTCCTATCTAGCCATTTATTTTTTTCTACAAGACCAGGTATGTTTTGGGATAGATCATGGCTTTGACTATATCTATGAAACATTCTGTATGCCTGCACTTTTCCTAAAATAAATAACAACAAAGATTAAAAGAAGAGCATGGAAAGAGAAAAATGAGGAAAATGAGCTTTATCTTTATATCTCAGCTTCTCCAGCTGGTGAACTTTCAATTGGCAATTTAAAATCAGGACTGAAATGCATATACATGAAGTATTTGACCTAAGTGTGTGTTGTTAAGTGAGATAATGAGAAAGTGATGACGACTGCTGACAGCTTCTCCATGAGAGAGTACAGTGTGTATTTCCTGATGAGCTTAATCCAAAATGCCATCTTTGAAGCACATGACAAAGAGCACAAAGACCCAAGAGACCTAAGGACCATTTTTTTTTTATTTTATTTTATTTTATTTTATTTTATTTTATTTTATTTTATTTTATTTTATTTTATTTTATTTTATTTTATTTTATTTTATTTTATTTTATTTTTAATTGAATCCTTTCCAGACTTCAATTCTATCTAAGCTGACTTGTAGCTTCCACTTCTAATTTAAAAACAAACAAACAAACAAACAAACAAACAAACCCCCGACATATTCTTTAATGCTTCCATTGTTTTTTCTTCAAAAAATACAAGCAACTGGGGAAGTTTAGGAGAAAGTTATACATTAAAGGCTATGTTTACATCTACATCAGAAAGAAAAAGGGCAGGGGAAAATGAATGAAATCAACATTAGCCTAAAGTTACAATCATATTAAGTAGTTTGGTTATGAGACAATCCAGCCAGATGATACCATGGAGTAGAGTTCTCCTACCTGTTGCAAAGGTTTAACTTTACTTTTTATGGTAAAGTTAAATTAATTAATGCAAATAATATTGCAATGCATATTTTCTTACATATAATCCTAGCAGGATTTTTGCCAACCTACTAAAAGCAGTGCTGGTCTGGAAATAAGCAGCAGTGGAGAATCTTTGAGAGAACTTTCATGCCAAAAGCCCCTGAAGGATTTATACAGTTCTAGTATCAGATACTCGCTGGGTAGGATGTTTATCAGGTCCCAGTTGTGGAATACCTAAAACCCACTGAAATCCTCAAATAGGAGCCTGAATTCCTTCCTTACACGCAGCTTTCGCTGACCAGAAACGTGGCTTTTTCCTTATACCCTGGAGTTACCCCCTCGAGCCAGGGAAGAAACTGACATTCTGGGAGAGTTTAAGTCCATTTCTGACCACAGGTATCCTCGGATTCCTGGTTCTCGGGCACTCCCGCGGGCCGCTCAGCCGCGGGGCTGTGGGCCGGGCGGTGCCGGCGCAGCGCTGGCCTCGCCGCCATGGCAACCCCGCCGCGCTGCCCGCGGCGCCCGCAGGCCCGGCCCGGCCCGGCGGCTCCGCAGCCTCTCCTGCTGCTCTGCCCTCCGAGGCGGCACCTCCGAGGCCCAGGTGGGCAGCTCTAGGATGCAGTCGAAGAGGCTCACCACAGGTACGTGGCAGTTTCCACTCGGAGTGTGGGCTGGATCCGTGTCAGACGAGGGGTCTGGCCCCACGGTGACGGCCCCAGGCGGAGGCACCGACAGTGACATGAAAGAGCGTGATTTTGAACTGCCAGGTTTAAACTTGCCCAGCGGAATCAATCATTCTGCAGAAAGAACTTTACTGCCTTCAAATGGCATCACAAATGACAGGATATTCTCCTAGAATGAGTGAGATTTGGTTATCTGGGAACATTCAGAATTGTATCATCTCAATTTTACCAGATGTTTCTTAGTATTTGCTGTTCAAAGCTCCATCATACAAATCTGTATTTTCATTAAAACTGCCAAGCGCCTACTAATCAATTTTGCAAAGGAAAGCTGACAAGAAGTTAACTGATATGTATGAGAAATAATATAGTTAAATAATACTTGAATGATATTTAAATCATTCTTGTGGTAGTTAACCTTTTTATGCATGGGTCAACATTACTGCATGTTCTTAGTTTATTTTATTTCCTCAGGCTAAGTTATTTTATTTCAGAATATCCAGGAAAGGGTGTCATGCCTCACTACTTTTTGTTCCTGTATTGTAATCCTAGTTGAACCAGCTTGACTGTATTGCTTGGATAACATATGATATTTCATTTATGTTTTTCAGAACCTCCGTGTATAACAGAAGAAGTGTTTGTAAGTATGCTTTATAAGGCTTGATCATTATTTTTGTTGTGCAACTATAGAGCAAAAAAAGCAAAAAAAAAAACGATTTTGGAAACTGTTGTCTGTTTTCTCATTTCTTTCCTTTGTAAGTATGGAGTACTGAGTAATTTCTTACAATTTTCTCAGAGAAAATAATACTTAGTTTTAAAATAATTAGAAAAAATAATAACAGGAGACTGTGGAGAATAAAGATGGAAATGGAAAAGAAAGAGAATTAGGATGAAGGAAGGAAGGAAACAATCAACTGGAAGGTTCAGCATGACCGGTTTAACAGTTTCCTTACTTGACATTTTCTGCTCTTTGCTCATAGCTCATTGTAGAAGTTCCTCGATGTTTACCTTCTCGTTTCAAAGATATATATAAATCTGTGAATATGTAAATATACATATATATAAATACGTAACTATATGTAAATCTTAAAGGTAGAGGAGCAGGCTGTCCCCATATGCCAAAAGACAAGCCAGCAGTGAAGAAGAACAAGAGAACTTTGGCTGGAACTCAGTAATAAAGAGGGGTAGGCAGCTCAGGAGTATCACAAGGATGTTGTGAGGTCATGCAGGGAGAAGGTTAGAAAGGTCAAAGCCCAGCTAGAACCTAATGTGGCCACACCACTAAAAACAACAGAAAGTGTTTCTAGAAATACATCAGCAACAAAAGGAGGGCCTAGGAGAATCTCCGTCCTTTGTTGGATGTGGGAGGAAACATAGTGACAAAGGCTGAGGAAGAGGCTGAGGTACTTAATACCTTCTTTGCCTCAGTCTTTAATAACAAGACTAATAATTGTCAAGGTGCCCATGAGCTGGAAGACAGAGACAGGGAGCAGAATGAAGCCCCCATAATCCAGGAGGGAATGGCCAGTGACCTGCTATGCCACTCAGACCTGCACAAGTCCGTGGAGCCAAGTGGGATTCACCCAGGAGTACTGACTGAGGTGGTGAAAGTGTTCACTGAGACATTTTCGATCATTTACCAGCAGTCCTGGTCAGCTGGGAGGTCCCAAGTGACAGAAGTTGGAAAATGCGAAGCTCCTCTATATCAAGGGTTGGAAAGAGGATCTGGGGAACTACAGGCCTGTTATCCTAACACTGGTGCTGGAGAACGTCATGGAGCAGATCATCTTGAGTGTCATAACCCTGGCATGTGCAGTACAACCAGGGAATCAGCTCAGCCAGTGTGGGTTTAGGAAAAACAGATCCTGCTTCACAAATATTATCACACTTGACAGGGTGACCCATTTAGTGGATGAGGAAAAGGCTATGGATGTTGTCTACCTGGACTTCAGTAAAGTCCCACAGCATTCTTGTGGAGAAACTGGCTTCCCATGATGTGGACAGGTGCACTGTTTGATGGGTAAAAAACCTGGCTGGATGGCCAGGCCTGGGGAATGGTGGTGAATGGAGTGACTTTAATCCACTTGGAGGCTGGTCACTACTGGGGTTTCCCAGGGATCAGTACTGAGGCCAGTCCTATTTAATATCTTTATTGACAACCTAGACGAGGGAATGAAGTGCACCTTCAGCAAGTTTGCAGATGCAGTTATTTTTCTCCCAAGTAACAGGCAATAGGAACAAGTGGAACAAGCCTGAAGCTGTGCCAGGGGAGGTTTAGGTTGAATATTAGGAAAATTTTGCCACCAAAAGTTTTGTCAAGCTTTGGAACAGGCTGCCCAGAGAAGTGGTTGAGTAACTATCTCTGGAGGTATTTAAAAGACATGTGGATGTGGCACGTGGGGACATGGTTTAGGGGTGGGCTTGGTATTGCCAGGTTAGCAGTTGGATTTGATGATCTTAGAGGTATTTTACAATTAAATAACTCTATAATTCTTTGTTTCTATACATAAAAGGTACTTGACATATATAAATGTACATGAGAACATCTCCTAACTGCATGTTTAGATTGCATTAAACCTGGATTCTGCAGGCTCCTTAATATGACCAGATATGTCTGACTCCAGGTGAACTTCACACACAGGCATGAAGCTGTCAGAGTTCTATTTAGTATAGGGTTTTATATTAACTTTTAGCTTTTGACATTTAAAGATGTCATGTCTTATATATTTGTCAAGAGTGGAGAGGTATTTATCATTTCAGTGGGTGCTGCAACATGAAATGCAAATCTTGCAATATAGTGCTGCTTTTATCCACATTCAAGTTCCCCTTTGATGTCTAATAATATTTCTGTGTTTCTGTACTTTTTCATGATGGCAGTAATAGAGAAAGGTATCAAATGCTATAGATAGAAGTCATTAGATTTGTTTCCAGAAAATACCTAAGAAATTATTGTCTACCATCGCAAAATGATTTTAAAATTCCTTTCAATGTTAAAAGAGTGATAGAAATCAGGTTCAAGATATTCCTATTCACACAAAAATTGCATGGAACAGTTTTGGACCAATTTTTAGGACAGCTTAAACTCCAGTTGCAATTCTTTGTGAAAGGCAGCTTTTTATAGTGATAATGTAGACTGTGCAGCAGGAAAGATGAAACAAAATGCTTCCTGACACAAAAATCTAACCTATACTGTTGTACATGCAACTCCAAAACCTATAGTGTGCAAATATGAAAGTGCAACTGTGATTTCAAATAAGACTGTCTACAAAAAACCCTCCAAAAACCAGAGGAAAGTCTGTTGTGTATAGACACAGTAAGATCAATGAGTAGTAAAGCTTGCATTAATAAGATCATAAACATTTTATTGATTAATCAACCACTGTGTTTACATTTCTTGCTGTTATATGGGACTGCAGAGAATTATATCCTTGGGAAATTAAAAACACATGTTACCTGCATAGTCCTAAATAACTTCTCCTGTTTAATCAGTGCCCAAACATCTCTAGGTCCATTGTACTGCAATTACACTGGGCCGTGGGCCTGTGATTCAAATAAAGCACAACCTCTGAAATGTAAGAAGCTTTGCTTTCAGCATTGTCAGCGTTTTCTAGGGAAGAGCATGAGCTAACTTGCCTGTCCTGTATCAGTCACAAGAGCAACCACAAGTACTAAGGAATAAATGTTGGCAGACTAGGGCCAGGAAAACACCATCAGGTCTGGTTCTGACTTGTCCTCTAGCACACAGTGGTCTTCCTGAGTTCATATTAAAGTATGTTAGCTCAGATTTCTTCCTTACCTGAGCCTGAGCTGTCTCTGTTTATGCCAGTGAGGTTTGGATCAAGATACTGCCTGTCTATACCTGATACCATGTACACTGTACATAACCTCTCTTTAATGCTATTCCTCACCAGTGCAGTTCAATCTATGAACTTAAGAAAGAGAAACAAGATTTGTGTCACAGGACCTTTGCTGATATTGGCAAATGCATCAGACTTAGGTGCATTTTCCTTGCCTTGCAAGGCAGAAATAATAGAATGTTCTAGAAACTATAAACAAAAAAATTAAGTGTCTTCATTATACTGAAGACATGTATCTGAAGACCAGTGGAATAATGTTCTACTTTTACCCTCTATTGAATTGAAATGGGGATGGTGGTGGTGTTGAGTATATATATATATATATATATATACTAAATATATACTTAATATACTACTATAAAGTAGAAGTAAGATCTGGATCTATAATGTTAAGTTTGTCAACATCAAAAAAATTTAATTTCTATTCAAAATTTTTTGAGTCTTCTTAGCAGGATTTAAAATGCAGGGGTCAGAAAGGATACAAAAACACCTGCAGTGTTTTTTACAAAAACACAGATACAGTCTTCACTCCTGAGGAGGTCAACAGGAAGCCTCCTATTTCTGTCAGATTCAAAGGACGGCATACACTGCTTGCTCGTTAAACCAAAATATAGGTCAGTGAACTCTTTTATTCCCCAAACGTCCCCGAGCAGCAGTGTGAGAGCAGAAGGTGGCCCTGGTGAATGCTCCTTTTTTCCAAGTGAAAGGTACAATGTGAGGAATTTCTAGACTGTTAGCTTAAGCACATTTTTTCAAAAATAAACATCCAGGTTGTCAGCATTTGGAAGCTGTTGGGTTTATGAAGGCTTTATCTGTAAATTTATTCACCAAGGGTTTACCTTTGTTTATGTTTTTTAGATTACTAAGGATCTCAGGAGTGTGTGATGGTTGGAATATAACAGTGATGCAATGATTAGATTCTCAAAAGTGGGAAATAATATTTTGCAAAAATTTCCATGTCATATCTCATGGAAAAAATACTGTTTGAGGGAATAGTGCACTCAAACCATGTTAGCGCAGATTACTACAAGTCTTGTTTTGTGGTTTTTTCTCTCTGTAGGAAGAATGCTTAGCCACAGATGATATGCTTGTGGACTATTTTAATGAATTTTTGAGTCTTCCGGTAAGTACGTTACAGAAATCTCTTGCAAAATTCAAGAAACACCATACTAAGATTAAGAGTAACTTAATCCATCTTAGAAAATTTTACATTTTGCTGCTTGCTAATTAAATGACTTTTACAATATGTCTGTGTTTCAGTGGTAGTTACTCTTACTGCTCAATGTTATCAGTATCAGAAAAAGTAGCACAGTATCTTCTGGACTTCTGGGGACAGATGTTATCTTGTTGAGCAAGAATCACAGAATCACAGAATGGGTAAGGCTGGAAGGGACCACAGTGGGTTATCTGGTCCAAGCTCCCCGCTCAAGCAGGTCATCCTAGAGCACATGGCACAGGATTGCATCCAGACAGTTCTTGAATATCTCCAGTGAGGGAGACTCCACAACCTCTCTGGCCAACCTGTTCAGTGTGCAGTCACCTGAATTGTAAAGAAATTCTTCCTCATGTTCAGATGGAACTTCCTATGCATCAGTTTCTGCCTGTTGCCTCTTGTACTATTGCTCAGCACCACCCCGAAGAACCTGGCTCTATCCTTTTGACACCTTCCCTTCAGATACTTACAGACATTGATAAGGGCCCCTCTCATTTTTCTCTTCTTGAGGCTGAATGGGCCCAGTTCCCTCAGCCTTTCCACATAACAGAGATGTTCCAATCTTTTAATTGCCTTTGTCACCCTGTGCCTGACCTGCTTCAGGAGCTCTGTGACTCTCTTGTACTGGGGAGCCCTCAAGCTGCTGTCAGCGCTCCTCCTAATGTACACCGGACCTTCTTGGCCACAGGGACACACTGCTGGCTCATGAACTGCTTGTTATCCACCAGGACCCCCAGGATATATATGTATTTAAATTTATGTTACTAAATACTATGTATTTAGATCGCAATGCACTAGTGCACTAAAATAATAAGAATAGGAAATTAAAAAGGCACATAAATACTTATTTTGAAAGTGTAAGGAGTCCAATTCTTTTCCAGTATCACATTGTGATGACATAACAAATGTTTGTCCTTTTACACTCTTGTGGCAATGCACTCAGTGATTAATACACATTTAAGCTCAGGAACCAACTCTATTTCTATTCACGGCTTTGAAGGTCTCAAAGTTGGCACTTCCTTCTTCTTCCTCTCCCATCTGCAGCTAGAAGTGTGCAGGCTTACACTGTACTCTGTATGCTGATCCAGTTACAGTTAGACCACCATACCCTGTGCCCTATTTTTAACCAGTTGCCCTATATTTTGCTCCTTTCCCCCATCAACTACCCTGCCTCCCTACATTGTCACAATCAAATATATGGTCCTGCTCCTTCAATGTTGCAGTGTCATCCAACTTCATCTTAGTAGTCTTGGCCTTGACTATCCCCATTCTCTTCATCCCCGCACCTTACAGCCGTACTCCCTTGCCAGGTGGCGCAGGCCTTTCCACTGTGTCACTCGTGGCTCCCCCCCAGTGTACCACAGAGCTGCCCCACAGCCTGTCCCCCTCCTAAGGCACTACAGTCTGACAGGCTACACTACAAACATATACCCATTTCTGCAACTTGCTCAGTAGGAACCACCGCCAGTGTTAGGAAGGGGTAGAATGTTTTTTGATGCTCCTTGGACCTCCTACTCAGGTGCAGCCATTAATGAAATAAATTCAGTTATGATTCATAACTGAATTATTTGGCTTACCAAACTGAACTAGACATAGTTGTGCTCTCTAAGTCACATCATAGTTTTGTGTAAATGTACACATAGAATGGAAATTGCACAACTAAGGATGGTAGAATGGGCTCCCCACCCCAGTTTTTAATCTTAGAATAGAATCTGAGGATATTCAGATGTGTGGGTTTTGTGCACAGCACCAATACTGATTTCTCTCAGGAGCTCAGCCTTTATGTGCTTTCACCACACAGCAAGATTCCTAAGAATAATTTTTTCAAAGCTGGAGAGACACAGATGGAAGAAAGTGTGTGATGAGAGAGACTGGGCTTTTCCTTACTCCAGCATCCTTCACCTCCCCCCCTGCAGCTGCTTTATGATATCTGACTAAATCCAAGCCTAACTACTTAGTTTTTAAACCCAGGCCTCCTTCCATGTGCCAGATTGTTCTTAGAACAGGAATACCATCCTCCATGCCTTCGCTGCTTCTTTGGAAACTATGCTTCAAGTTTTCCCCAAATCTCAGAGGATGGAGCGGATAAGAAGTTCAGCCTGCTTAGTCTCTTGATCTCCTTGGACATGCACAGATTTCAGGACATCTGTTAGAGGCCAAAATTCTCCTTGGCCTCAGAGGACTCCTCAGCCCACAGTCCTGGCGCAGCTCAGCAGCTCTAAACTGCAGCAATTGTCCAGGCGCTCCTGATGACTCTGAGGCCCACAGAAAAGAGTTCACAGTCACTCCTGGGTAAACACTGTTTTACGCTGGTAATCTTGGTAGCTTCTAAGATGACACATGGTCTCTCTTACACGTATTTACGTATCTTCATGAAAACAGATGCTCTATTATCTATTTTTAACTGTAATGTTCTCATAATTGGTTTTATTTTCTCTTTGATATTTTCCTAAGTATTTACCCTCTTTAGGATTAAGTTCTCTTAATGCCTTCAGTTTTGTGGTTTGAATACCTTATATTCCCAATTTTCCTCTCCTTCTCAGAAGGCTTCTACTAAAACACCACATTGAAATTTCCATTGCTTTATTCTTGTTGTGCTTATATGCTGTTGCCTGGGAACAGTATTACCCAGGTGTGCTAGTAGTTAAGCAACAAGTTCAACTGAAAATATTGTGTGACTTGATACAAGAAAGCAGGGGTAGCATATGCTTATTTTAAGAGACTGCCTCTGTGTTGATTTATATTGCACCATTAGCATACGGAAAATTGTATCACTGGGGACTTGCTATAGCAGCAGCAGATTTTTCATGGGTCTTTTTGCTTTGATTTACAGTGTATCTTTTAAATGATCCTCTTGTTATAATAGTATTTAACACAACCTGATATGAATATCTAAGTACTCCAAAGATCTGCATACTGTAATGAAGGATAGTTTGTACAGGAAATATTTCTGAAAGATGTAATACAAATAACCTCGGGAGGGCAGTTATTGCCAGTAATACAGTGATTTCACAGTAGCAGAAACCAATTGCATGACACACAAACGAGTTACACCTTCCTTAGTAACTAATGTAAAATGAAAGATTTAAGAGAAAAATCAGCCTGGATACGTTTCCATTACTAGGTGGTCAGGCAGCCCTGGGAATTTGAATCTTTGATGCATATATTAAAAACATCCAAGAATATGTTTAGTCAGGAATGAAAATTCAAAAGTCAGAAATTGCCATCCAAACTCAGCATTGAAAGCAAGTGTAGTAATGTCAACTTGTTTCTCCTGCACTCTACAAGCTGCCTGCTACCTGTTCCACCCCAAGTCCATGCTGGGGTCTTACCCCTCATTTTCCAGTTAGCAGTGATCCTAACAAAGGCACACTCCTCCTCTTTGAAACTAGAGACAAAATACCTAACTGAGCCTCAGCTGAAGTACATGGATTTGAAGACTACTTCTTTTGGTAGTTGTTCTCACTGTAAAAGCTCTCCACTAAGTAGTCTGGGATCTGGCATTTGCTGCAGGTGATGATTCTGAAAACAACTAAAGTCCAAGTAACAAAGCTTGGGCCTGTCTTTCTGATGACAGAATTGTCCTGAAAACCTAGCGCTGTCAAAAGTAAAACCAGGCCTGATTTACGAGTAGCAGATGACAGAAAGGGCAGAAAGCAAAAAAGCAATCCACTTTGCTGCACAGTTCAGGCAGGCCCTTCACTGTTTTGAAGATGACTTTGAATAATTCCATGCATCAAATCATCGAGTCAAGGCATCAATGCATGCTTATTAGTTTTCTCTTGTCTTCTCCAGGTGTATGGAGGGAGGCTGCAGATGCCTCCCTGAAAAAGGCTTTGACTTAAATAAGGCCCTACATGCATGTTATGTTGAGACTTACTCAGGACTAAAACTTGCTTCACATCTTTGACATTCAAGAAAGCAAACGAAGCATTCCTGACTTCATTTCTTACTGATAGTGTGTTTACTGTAACTGTTCTTCTCTTCCCTCTTAATTAGATGGTGATATGTGATTGTGACTTTTGTCTTACTCATCAGGAGAAGGGAAAGGCTGAAGTTGCTAAAGTCAATGGGATGTTTCCATTGACCATGTGTAGTGTGAATTTTCCAGACACTTCACAGAGCTGCTCAAATTCTGGTCTGGACTCTCACTGACATTTATTTATGATACAGACATACCCGTCTTAAGGAAGTTTTGGCAAAGTTCCTGGGTGAGATCTCTATTCATTCCCACCCCTAACCTAAGAAGCAGCCAGGCTGTGGTCGTTCTGTTTCTCTTGGGTTCAAACTATGTTATTTGGGTCTGAAATGGGGTGAGCATATTTACACACTTGTTGATGGTATCTGAAGTTAAGTATATCTGAAAACCGTTAAGACAGAGAACAGTGAGATTTATGTGTCTGATATCCTGGCAACATGGTGATAGATGCTGTTTTGGTTTCTGTTATGGGAGGACTGAGAGAAATTTGTCTTGCCTTCAGTTAAGTGTATAACTTCAGGTTTCAGAGTTATGTATTCTGTTTATTATTCAGCTGAAACTATATTAAATGTGTGTTTGACAGCTAAGAAATTTCTTTGCTGTCAAAAAAGTACATGCAATTGTTTATTTATTTAATAGTATTGCCATACCACAGTCTAAAAACAGCTTTTTTTTTTTTTTTTTTATTATTTGCTTGGAGATTTTTTACAAAGCTGAGTTTACAATACTGAGTTACATTGGTCATACCGGGTTCAAGAGGAGAATTGCCTGTGAGTGAAACAGTTTGCGAAGTCTGTAGACTTCTTATTTGTTGGCATTTTCAAGTCCTTGATCCTGTTTATTGTGCTAAATTGATAATGTAGGAATCCCAAGCTTCAAGGCTCCTGCCAAACCTGATATATTTTTTCTTAACATCTTGAGGTATAATTTGGCTCTGGAGTTTTCCCCTTTATCTTCAAAGCATTAAAAATTGGCCCAAATTAGAGAGAATGATACACTTAGCCTTTGGTTAGTGTATTTTACTTGTCTTTAAAAAGCCAAAGCACTTGCCAAATGTGGAGAAAGACATTTCTTAGTATATTAGATTGGAATGGATAATTTTTTTCCCTTTCCTTTTTAGTTGCAGACTGTTGTCCACTCCATCTTCACTGAAGAGATTCCTCATTATTGCAATGACCTAGAATATTGGTGATGCTATAAACCTCTCTTATTTTCCCGTGAAACACTGTAGATTTTACGTGCTTGGCTTCTGTGGGAAAGGTTTAAAGTTTGCTAAGAGAATGGAATAGTTTTTTGGTGTTGTGTTTTTTTTTTTTTTTTTTTTTTTGTGGCTTGCCATGTGTAGGAATGGTTAAATTGTGTGTTTTGCTCCAAAGTTTTTTTGCATACTGAAAGGAAAATTGATTGTCTGATCCCCTCTCCTGCACTGCAACTGGTAAAAGGTTTTCTACAAGAAATCAGGTTGGGGGGGGATTGTGTGTTCTCATTTGATTTTTGTCATAACATTATCACTTTTATTTTTGTGGTGGTGATGAGTTAAAAAAGTTGGGAATTACCTTTATTATGCTTATAAAAATATTCTGATTTATCATTCTCGTTTTCCCAAGTAAGCAAGTGAAATTTGCTTTTCCAGAAAGGTTTTATCTATTCTAAAATGCTCTCATATGTTAGTTTGAGAGACCAGAGAGATGCTCTATTGGATTGAATTTGGGATTTGTACAAAATCATAGATCACTCAGTCTGAAGGGGGCTTTGGGGAAGTCTGTAGTCTGGTTTCCTGCTCAGAGCAGGGTCAGTGCTTTAGTATTGAGGCCAGCTTGCTTGGCACTTGCTTCAGTTGGTCTTGAAAACTTCCAACAACTGATTCCATAATCTCTCTGCATAGCCTGTTCCAATGCTAATCATCCCACAACTACCTTTTTCCTCTGCTGTTTCTATGTATGGTTTCTTGTCCTCCTACCGTGCACCTCCATAAAAATCCTCACTCCATCTTTCAATAATGTCCTTAAAAGTACTGTAAAGCTACTGCTAGGTCTTCCTATGAACGTGAACATCCTCCTTGTACTGGGGACCCAAAACTGGATGCAGTATTCCAGATGCAGCCCTATAGTGTCAAGTTTACTGCCTACTCTCTGACTGATACAAAATGTATGCATGCTTTTTGATGCCCCTGGGGATGCGTAACTACATCTTAGTCCAAACCCCGAAAGTCTGGACTTAGAACCACCTTTTTAATCAAGTATGTAGTGTATGAAGTCTTCCTATCCCATCAGTGCATGTTCTTCTGCTCCATTAGTATATTTGTCTTATAAATGATTGGTAGTCAGACTCCCAAAATAGCAATACACTTTACAAATTAAAAATTGTCACTAGCATCTGCTTCACTGCATTAAAGTTGCTGTAGTTTTCTGTTCCACTAAGTAGAATATGTATTGCAAAAACCTAGGTCTAGAGTAAGTTACAAAGGATTAAATAAAAGTCGATGCATGTGATAAAATGATATTGTATTTGCTTTGGTTTTAGCTTGAACAGCATGGAACTAAAATAATCTGATCATATCTAGTCACTTAACCCTATATTATAAAATTTGCACTTTGTTTGATTTTTTTCTGTGAGCAAGAGTGTTTCAAATCCTAAAAGACTGAACTACCATGTTTCTTAGTGTACTTTCTTCTGTTTCTTTTTTAAAAAACATGAGAAAACAAATAGGGAAGAATACATTTGGAGGCTATTAAGGTAGCACAGTTAATCACTTAAAATTGGTAGCAACCCAAATTAGGTTTGAAAGTAAACGAAACATGCACGTAGCAAATTGGGAGGAAGTCTGAATGTAGAGAAATGTACCACACATAGAAGGCTTTTTAAAATGCTGTTCTGTACATCTGGAGAAAAAACACTAAAACCTGCAGAGTGCCCTGGAGAAAATTAATGCCAAAAGAGGCACAAGGTGTCAGAGAACAAAAACCAATGCATGATTTCTGCTGAAGTTAGGCAAGTGAACAGACTCATGCGATTCAGTGCACGGCTCTGAGCAGTGACGGTCTGATGTCATAGGCAGTAACCATACACTTAAAGCTCTCACTTGCTGTGTGCTTTGCCAGGCTGAGCCTCCACAGTGAGACATTATGGGATAAGTAGGGAATGCTAAAACCACATGTTGCAGCCACATGGTTCTGGGCATTGCACTACAAGGGAGCTTCAAACAGAAGCAACAAAATAGCTGACACTAACATCATGACTTTGGGTTTATACAGGTGTGAAGAAGAATAAAATCGGTCTGTAATATTTTTCTGTATTATATGTAACATGTATTCAGCATATGGAGTATGTATATGAATTATGCCCATGTGTGCATATATGTGCTTTATGAAAAAGTTCAAGGAAATGAAAAATACAGTGCTTGAAAAAATAAAATAATCTGATTAAGTGCAGAGGAATGACAACTGTACAAACACCAGGTGGGATCCTGTCTGGAGTGAAGCCAAAATGAATTTTGGCTCTTGGTCTAGATGTGGCCAATAGTTTCTTGAGTTCTTAAACACAACATGCCTTCTCATCTTCCAGCTGAGTGTGGAGATGCCCATGTGCTCTGATATAATCTCATATTCACAACTGTCTTGGGTATCCCCCACTACTTTTGAAAAATCCTTCCGTATTTTCCCTCTTCAAGTAAGTGAATTTGAAAGATAATTTTTTAGGGAAATAGCTAATACCAGAGCTTGAAAGATGAAAGATGGCTTTGATTTAGTGTGTACACATGCAGTGGGTTTTTGGGAGTTGACAAAAGTCAGAATTGCATAGCTGAAGTTGAAGTTTGATCTGTCTCCCATATTAAACAGTATCTGACTGAACTAGTGATGTATAATAAAATTTACTGCAGGCCATGGGTTTTGGTAGTTGTTTGACCTACAAGTAACAATATGGTGAAAAGCCTTTCCTACATACGAAACTCTTCATATTTATCCTCCTCAAATGCATCTCAGATTTGGAAGATCAGCTTCATTGCTAATATTTTCAAGCCTTGATTGTTGGTGATAACAAATGGGAGAATAACACTGGAGATCTGATCCTGTACGTAAGTTGTTCCCTGCAGAACAGTTACTAAAGTCACTGTGAATTATATATCATAGACATTCTTACACTGGATCTATTATTTTCATGTGAAAAAGAATTTCCTGTGATCTAGAATGAGTTAAATTCTTTACTATTAAGCATAACTGTGAGAAAAAGTAGGAATGCTTTGGAAAGCTACACAGCAAAAAGACTGAAGAGCAAATATACAGAAAAAATACTATTCCAGGCCCCAAAAGAAAGAAGCCTCTTGATACCAGCTTGTATTCTGTAGGATGCCTCTGTATTATAAAAAGTAACCTTCTTACATGAGAGTTCCCTTATTACAATGTCATAAACTTTCCAAACTTCTTTTGTAGACTTTTGCCCAACCAGTGAAGTTTAATTCAGACTTTGGGGTTTTTGAAGTAGTTAATTATGCCCCACGACGCCTGGAAAGCCAGCTGAAAAAAAATCTACATGATCAGAAACCTCCAAATCCCATTTATGATGTTCTAAGGAAAGCAAAGAATGATGGGCAGCTCTCCAAAATGCACAGTGCTTCTCCAACCTTCAATATGGATCCAAATTACAACACTATGGTAAGCATCTTATAGCCCCTGACTTTATATTTAGATCTTACTGTAGAGATACTGGCAGTAATTATTGTTGTGTTTGGCTTGGTAGCTTGGGAAAAATGTTAATTTATGTTAGGAAAACATAATGATGGGCCAAATTATGCCCTGCAATGCACATGTGTCTAGCAGACAAGTGAATGGAATTACAGATGTACATCCTGTAGCACAGAATTTTGAAGATTCTGTAGGGCAGGAGTTAGCTGTGTGGTCTGAATACTTTTTAATATTAAAAGAAAAAATATTATGACAACAGTTACTTTACTAGTGATCCCTGGAATGTGCAAATTGACTGAAACTAATGCAGCTCAGTCTTTCCTTATTAATTAATTTCCTTGTGTGGCTATGAGCTCATCTGTGGTCTGGCAACACATAAGTCTCTCTTCCATTAATTCCCAAAGGATTTACATAATTAGCATCAATTGAAATGGACAGAAAAAATAATCATTGGCAACAAGAAAGCTAAATTAATGGAAAGATGGGTTGGATTTTAGAAAAAAAAAATCTTGTTTCATACTTGCTTAGTATCAATTTTGATGTTCTTATCTGCCTACTTTGAGGGCATTTCTTCAGCACCACCAAATTAGGCACATTAAAATTAGGAGTCGAAGCACCTAAGAGAACACGAGTTGGTATAATTAGATGTGAGAGTTTACCTTTAAACAGTAGCTTTGGAGGAAATAAAATGTTTCACTGGGATGGTTGGTTTATTCCTCTCTTGCTTACCTCTCACTGATGTGACTAACATGACATCATTTCACTCAAGGCCAGTCTAAGGTCTTGCTACATTTTTAGCAGTGGCTCCTCTAAATTATATCATAGCTGGAAAGCTGAGAGAAGAGCAGGGAGTTGTAACAAACTGCTGCTTTGTCCAGCATAACCCTAATGATTTTCAGAAAAGAAACAATGTTGAGTGAGGTCAAAAGGCAATGCTGTTTAACAAAATGATACTGATGTGATACTGAAATTGTTTGCATTGAAACTGGACAAACACTACAAAAGGACAAGGCCCACAGACATCCCTAACATGTTAAATAATTGTTTTCACAAATACTTTGCTTGGGAGCACAAAGGCAGGAGAGCTATTCTCAATTTCTTATTTGCTCTCAGCATCAGACTGAGGAAACTCTGTGAGTTTGTGCAAGTGTTGCTAACATTGCCTGTTGGGTAACCTCACATCATTGCTACTGGGCATGGCCTTTCTTGACAAATTCAAAGCCATTTCACTGTTACTTTCATCTTTCATGTGGTTTGGAGCAACAGAGCTTCTGCATTATTTAAGAATCTGTTTCTTCCTCTGGGCCATTTTCCATAAATGGGGAAGCATTATGGCCTTCTGAGGAGCAGTATGCCTCAGTACTCTTTCTTCTCCTTTTGGTGGGAAAGGGTGATATTTGTTCCAATTTTTGACTCCTCCTTTACTGGATGGGTAACATAGATTCCTCATTCAGTTCAGTTTGGCATCTGAAGTCTGAGCTGGAGCAGAATGACCTGTGAAACTGTACCCAAAATGGTTACTGCAAATACATCAGGTGAGGGAAGACAGCTTTATTCACTGTATTAGAATGACTGATCCAGAAGAAGCCACCCCAGACTAACTGCATCAAGTAGTTCAGTTCAAATCATGTAGGATTTCTTTCAGGCAGCAGGTGATGCTGTCTGGTTTGCTTTGGCTGCCTTCTTCACACTGACCAAAGACAGTGGCAGTTGCTTTGAATGTTACATGTCTTACAAAAGGTCACCTTGAGCGGTCATCACTGGCAAGTTTCTTATGAAAAGGAGCTATGATTGGAAAATCCTAGTAAGCCTTTCAGGGTAGAGCCTGAATTTAAGCACATCTTCTCTAAGAAAAATATGCAGTGGTATTTTTCTCTGTATTTTACTTCCCTCTCAGACAGTTACAAATTTACAGATAAGCGAAAGTTCTCTGCATGTGTGCTTACACATTTGCAAATCATTGATATGGAAGTAAGTATCTTCTCATCAATAGTAAAAATCAACTTTTTGTAAACTGCAGTGGGAAAAAAACCCTGTGGAGTTGAGTAGAATTGATCACAGCTATGGAGAGAAACTGGCTGGCATCCCACATACCTTGCTTCAGAGAAACCCCAGTTCAGCAAAGCACTTAAGTATGTGTTTAACTTTAATCAAGGGAAGTTAAACACATGCTTAAACTTAAACACGTGCTAAAAGCTTTGCTGGATTGGGTCCTAGCAAGGCCTAAGACTGATGGGGTAAGGAAGCTAACTAAGGTAACAAACCCCATCAGATTAAATGTAGCATCTTTCTCTGGGGATAGGGAAAGAGTAGAGATTCTTTCCTTCTGATATTACATATAACTTTGTGTACCAGCCATTTACAGACATGAGCATGTTATGAATCATTCAGATAAAAAACTAGGCTGTAAGTCAGTAAATACATAAATATTAAATGCCAAAATAAAGAAACTATCTTCTGTATTTCAAAAAAGCTTGTCAATTCCAAAAAGAAGCTTACACTATGTGGTTGGGAGTAATTAGCCTCCATCTCCACAAATTACATTGTATGAGCCACTGCCAACATAAGCTTTCCATATTTTGAAATATTTTCTTCTCTCTAAATGAAACCACCCACTTTCTGAGTAATTCAGATTTTTTTAATCCCCTACAGATATATATGAGGCAGAAATAACCCTTGCCCCTAATGGAATATTAGCTCATAGAAAGAAAATTTAAACTGTGATCTACATAAACTGATTACTTGATAGAGAAAGTAGTATCCATCCTTGCCCACACTTCACCTGTTTTTATAGACAAGGGTGGTTACTACATTCTTCAAAATCATTAATCTCACGTTCACTAAAAGGAAAAATAAACCTCAGATAAATAAAACAGGTCATCGCCTAAGAGTGGAAAAAGTATGCTGTTAAAAAACATTGAAGTGTGCTGTGTGCCATTTCTAAGGGAAACCGATATGGGTCACTGTGGCCTGCAGTCAGAGATCTTACTCCCTGCATAAGTTCCCTGCATAAGCATCCATTTTTGGTGAACTGTCTCTGTGTAGCTTGCTGCTCAACACTCCCTTTCACTCCCCAAACCACGCTTTAGAGGCACCTTCCTTTCTGCTTTGATGAGGCACTGAGGCTCAGGCTGCCTGAGCAGAAATCTGTGGTGGCCCCAGGTCTTAGGACAGTTATGTTTCCACTGTGAGAATTGCTGTGGGCAGTGCAGTTTTGCAATGATCCAACACAGAAACGTGAGAGGCGGTAACTGACTGGATTTCTACTTGTTTGATTTTGTTTTTAATATCCACCGCTCTGTCACTCTGGGAATATAACTTAATTTAAGGGTTCCTTACTCTTCAGGTTCTAGAGGAAAAATGCAATAGTTAGTTATAAAATGTGATAAAGTCATAAAAATTAGCAGTTTCCTATTGTAGAAAATTAATGTACATTTAATTTGCATTTGGAATTGTACAATAAAAGCATGATTCTGAAGAAATTATTCTGAAGGAAAAACACTCCTGATTTGTTACAAAAGTTGTACTCTAATAGGTGAAATCAGATTTAGACCTTTTTAGCTTTTAATAGGAAAGTAAATTAGCTCAATTGTCCCAGCATGAAAGTGATGTTTACTTTATATTTATCTTCCTGAGACAATGCTTCTGTAGAAGGGGGATGGAGAGAAGCAGTTACATGGCAAACAAAACAAGAAAATGAGGAGTACTGCAAATTCTGGCATTTCTTTTTTAATAGTGTCTTGATCGAGAACAAGCAATTCAGTGGATTAAGAAAGAAAGGCTTCCAGCATTTCTAGGAAGTGACTGTTACTTTGAATACAGGTATCGCAATCTTTTATTCTGTCTTTCAGTTTTAAGTTTGTACATTATCCTCTTCTGTTTAATTAATCTTGATAGCACTCATAAAAAGTTTTTGCCCTCCTCTCATCCTGTTTATTTTAGCATTTTAGTGATCTGGATAAAATAAATTCAGTGACTTTTTTCACTCGTCATTCTGTAATTTTCCTTGACCGTGAATTACATCTTATACTTCACCATTACAAAGAGAGTAAGAAGGGGGCTTACTGATTTCTAAATTGCTGTATCTCAGAGAAATCATGGTAGCAATGCATCTTTCTTTTGTCAATATGTAAGCCGTATAAATAGAAGTTATGAATCCATGAAATCCATTTGGAAAAAGCACCCAGTCCTTTTCATTTCCATTATTAGTTTTGTGTCTTTGGGCCCACTGTCAGAGTTCCTTTAGCAAAATTCTCTGTGGGATGCCATGGCACAGCTGGATGATTTACAGTTATAAACCTGCTGTATTTTTCCAGATGTTCTTTCAGCAGATGTTCAGGAGGTTTACTGTGCTTTTTGGGAGGATCTACTTCTGTATCCCTTAAGGTTGTGTCTAGATGCTGCTAATTGTAGTGTGTTTCAGGGGCCCAAAAGGAGAGGCAGACTGGCAGTATTGTTTGCTGATTGTAATGACAGGGTAGTTACTGGGGTACAGATTTTTACAGTAAAAATTTAAAAATGTTTTTTATTTTCAATAATCTGATGACTGCACTTAAGGTCGAGGGGAAAAGTATGCAGGGAAAGAGGAAACCATGAGAGTGTTCCATTTTACCTTTAGTAGCAGATGTTTTGTACGTATCTGGGCCTCATGAAACACTGACTTTTGTCTTCTGCTGTAGCGAACTATTTATTTGATCAAGCAGAGCTACCCAAAAGAATTATATAAAACTAACTTTAAACATGTAGATAATTTCAATTGCTGCCAGTGGTTCAAATGCTTTCCTGAAGCAGAATCAGGATAAATTCAGATGCTAAAAGGGAAACTTGCATTTAAAGATGAAGACACTCCAACCGTAGAATTAAATCCTATTTTATCTCAAATAGTGGGCACAAATGCACCTGGGTATTCACTTGGTTGTAGGCTCAAGCATAGGCTTCATCTTCCCGTGGTTATGTATTTCTTTCTAACTTAATTAAGTTCTTCCACAATTCTTGAGCTCAGAGCATCCTCACTATCATCATATGATTCTAAGATTGCCTTTCCTGAACATCATCACGTTCACACTAACACGAGGTAGCTGTTCACTGGAGTGCTGTTCAGCACTGTAAGATCCTCACACAGCAGCCAGATGAACATGAGAGTGCCGGCTGTCTTGTTATCATCTGAAAGTTCGATTAGTAAGATCAGTGCTGTGGCATCACTGCTGGATGAATGTATCAGGAACTGGAGATGTAGGGTCTGGTGGTGATACAGGCCTTCTGCAATCTGGGAGAATAGTTTAATTTTAGTGAACAGAAAGTTCAAATCTTCTCACCGGGCCTGAGACTGCATAGATACATGAAAAATCATCCCAACAGAAGTCAGTTTTACTGGTAGAGGTTGATAATGCAAAGGAGGCCACTATCTGTAAAGCTGGTGAACTATACAATGGCAGTACTGGCATTTACATATGTAACAGCAGGTGAAGGCTGAAATAATAAGGAGTTGGACTCAATGATCCTCGTGAGTCCCTTCCAAATAAGGATATTCTATAATTCTATTACTCTAGGAACTAAGCAGATCATGAAGTTCACTGTAAAAATTTTATTTTTAGATGGATCAGGTTTTTTTAATTACCTATTCCATGGAAAAATCAACTGTTTCTCTGATTAAGAGCTAAAATTAACTATTATCTCAACATTTAATTTCAGACTAGCTAAACTGATATCCCAGGTAGAATGGAGCAAGACTGGCATGAATTTCATTATAGATAGTGACTACGATCCCTGGATAAGGAAGCAAGACCTAAGTTCCCCCCATCCTGAGGAAAATGACACTTCATTGACCATGAAGAAGTTCTATGTATCACTTGGCCAGGTAAAATAAACACATTTAGCGGGTGTAAGATCAGGATAGATAGAAAACATTGGGTAAAATTATTGTAACTGAGGTCACAGCCTGATGGGACAACTGATTCCTGGGCAACCTGGTCTAGTGGAAGGTTCCCCGTTCATGGCATGGTAGTTGGAACTAGATGATTGTATGATTCTCTGAAAAGCTTTTATATTCAAAATTCTTTGTACTCTGAAAGAAGGCTCAAGTGTTGTAATACAGGTTAAACAGAATCTGTATTACAAGTATGCTCAGCTCCTATCATACAGCTCTCTTCACTGGCAACTATTCTTAGAGAAGTCTATGCAAATAGACTGCACAAAATCATCATGGACAGTAAGCCCTCTGGTCTCAGAAACACTGCATTAAATAAAGAAATTTATCACATTTCTTTTCCTAGGCTACGGTTTCTCAGGTGAAGGATTGGTTTACATTAGCAAAACAAGGTGATTCCATGAGAACTACGGACTCATCTACACACCCTGTAGCTTCTAGTCAAATTCAAAATATTCAGTATGAAAGAGACAAATCATTAAGTGAAAAAGATAGCCTTCTGGGTAAGTAACAAGTAACCCTGTGGTTTATAACCCGACTCTGATGAGGTGGAAAGGAAAGGCATTACAAGGAATTTTTGCAAACTCCATTTATTACCTTCTGAGTATCTCGTGGTATCTGAGGCTTCAGAACAGCATTTGTTTCTTTCCATAGCTATGACATTAGGTGAAAATTTGATCTAGGAGCTAAGTAATTTTGTGATAGTTGTAGCTTCTTTTCTTAAGTATTTCTATGCTTATATGTAAGTTTTAGTTGAGGGCTATTTTGCTTTTTTTTCCCCCTTTTCATGTGTTTTGCAAGATTTTCTTGTCTAGATTCTTAGGGTATTTGTTAATGTATAACTTGTGTTGCAGCCATCTTCTTAAGGTATTTATGTTGGGCATTAAGGGTCTTTTGACTGCCAATTTTTATGAATCTTATGAAATATAATCATTTGGATTCCTGTCTATCTCCAAATTTAACTGAAATTAGGCTTCAAAGGTTCTGGGAGAATGATATGCATACAGATGCACATATGGACATACACCCGATTGCATAGCCCTGCCTTTGCTTTTTACACTGTAAAAAGTAAAGTAAGATGAACAGAGAAGCCTCAGCTCATATATGAGGAGCTTTCTCTCTCCCATTCTCAGAGGAAAAAAAACAGCCATTCCACTTTATACTACTGAGACTCTGGGGTCCAATGGCTGAACGGAAAATTGGAAGACAATAACTCCAGAAGTCTGCCTTCTTCCCCAAACCATGAGGATCACCTCAGAAAATACATTGCTGATGTATGGATTATTAATGAAGTTATTCAAGTCACACTTATTTGCAGCTCATGACTTTAGCACTGATTTGAGCAGTGCTTTGAACAGGGAGGTCACAAATGCACCATTCTCGCAGAGACAGTGTGCAGTTAGAGTTCAATAGCTGAAGGTATTTGCTTGGACAATCCAATTTAAATTCCTTTCTCATTGCTTCAATTGCATCAGTGTTATCATCTAAAGTCTTGAACAACCCCTGAGCCACTTTGCTTTTTATTGCTCAGGAGCTGTTGTATCTCTCTTCCTAATTGCCTCAGGTCTCCGTGTTTCCATTTCACAGACCTATGTTGAGAAGGTAAAATTTTTCTTTGTCAAGTGAAAACAATTGAAAGAGTTTGGAAATAAGAAAAGAATTTTAATCACACTGATTTTTATATTAATATATTTTGCCATAGATATTAAAGATATTAGGTAAGTGCAGAGCAGGGGATCTCTATGCCATGTTCCTAATCCAAGTGACTGTCTGTGACAGTGACCAGCACTGGTTAGACGTGGCTTATTTTTGGAAGAAGGTGAAAGGAATGTCTAACTGCCATTGCCATTTATTGACTAGACCACCACAGAGGGTTACAAAGGCTGATAACATTACAAATGTGAATTTAGTAGATCTGAGAGATTTAGCCATTTTCTGTCACAGCCTCATGTGGTGCACATCCTCAGAGGTTGTAGCAGTCTCCTCATGGACAGTGTTTTGCCTTAGTGATACAATGGAGCATGAAAGTTTACAGCATAGCTTTAGTGACATACAGAAGATGCAGATTATTCTGTAGTTTAGACACTATATTGGTAGATGATTTGAAGTTATTGTAGAGTCTCAATTTAATTACGACTTTGGGGTTTTTTTCACTTTCACTTAGATTCTGCTGCTGTTCATGATATCTTTAGTTATTCTGCTCAGTTTTACAGGGCTGACTTGTACAGTGAGAGTAGCATTAACCTAGCTAAGCAGTGTGTATAGTCAAGGTCATCTTTGCTAACATGCTCCAGGAAAAAAATAAATTTTCTAACAGTCTGGCAGAAGTAGAAAAGATATTTAAGCAAGTTAAAGCAGTAAGTTTCTTTTTCAGTGACCAGGATGGCAGAGCAGGCTTAATGGCACAGGGTTGAGGAAGAGTTGGGTAAAAGGAATTAAGTAGAGGAGTGTAGACCAAAAAAACAGGGCTGGTCACTGTTCTGAACTTTGTAGTTATAAAACATCTCTAAAGGGAAAGAGGCCATTTCTGGGTGGCAGAACTCTGCTCCTGAACTCTGCTGCTCTGCTCAAATTCAACAGGGAATGAGTTTCTGAGTCACTGGGCTGAGTTTCTAGGCAAATAGCAATGGCAGAAGCACCTCTGCTATTCCCTCCTGTGCAAAATGACATAGTGTGATTATTCTGGAGCAGTAAAATATAAATATATTGCATTTTTTAACTTGATAATGTTTATATACAAGAGAGCAGTCCTGAATCAAAAGGATGTTCAATGATCTTTTCTGATTTAATGCAGAAGCAGGTTCCCTGTCTAAGGAATGCCAACAAGAGAGTTTCCTTTCCCCTTCAAGGACTGCATCTGCAAAAGCTGATGCTACTAGTGAGAAATCCAGCGAGGCTGAGGAGGGCTCTGCTGTGGCCATTGCCGAACCTCCTTCCCACAGGCAGTTAAGAGTTTATCTAGACCCAAAATGGGACAGTGCAGCAAAAGAAGAAAAAGAACAGGAAAGAACAACTTCTCAGAAAGCAGAAGAATTCATGCCAGCTTATACTCAAAAGGAACCCATTTCAGAACTGACTCACCAGCCAGCTGGTGACAGTGTTGCCTGTAGTACTGCAGAGTCACTCTTAAGTTCTTCTCCACTTACTGCCTTGGACTCCAAGGGAGATGCAAGAAAACGAGATCCTGAAGAAGTAAGTTTAAGTTCAAGTTCTGAGAGTGGTGGGCCAGACAGCAGGGCTGCCTGGTGTATCAGTCACGGGACTTACGACACTGGCAACAGACATGAGTTTGAAAGATTCAAGAAGTTCATTAAAGGAACACTTGGGGAGAGGTACTGGTGGCTCTGGATGGATATTGAAAGACTAAAGGCTCTTAAGAACACTACAAGACAGCAAAGGTATTTCTCATTATTTAACAGTTATTCTTATTGCTTTGACACTTGTAACCCAGCTAGATCAATGCAGGTTTTGAGATTTCAGAGGAAATAATAATGTTTGAAAAGAATAGACACAATTAAAGTAATCATGAGTGTCCTGACAAGGTATGTCTGGAATGACTCTGCTGAAGCTGATAAAACTCTTTTTGCAGAGTCAGGTTTGCAAAACTTACATGAATTCAGAATTGCCATATTTATTAAGGCTGTTAGAGATTTGGAAAACAGAAGGCAACAGGAAAAAAAAAGAATAAAAGAAATTAAATTCACAAGTAGGGCATTTAGTATGACGAAGCGCTTTAATGAGAGGCTCTGCTGGATTCTGATTGTCTGTTCTGAGGCACTGTACATTTTATCTTATACACAACCTGTCTCTAATTTGCAGAAAAATTGTTTTGGCTTCTGCCACTTGCAATTAAAAACATGTTGCATGACAGCACTTTAGTCAGTAGGATGAACTGTTCTCAGTTCTGTACAGCATCTGATACATGCTTATGTGACTATTTTTGTTGACTGCAGGCATCTCAGTAAGATGAAAAAACTGTACCTGCTGAGCAGTGGAGACTATTTCCTCACTTCAGAAATATTACTTAGACTTGATCTACTGCATGGAGATCAGTGGAATATATGGCATTTAAGACAGATTCAGCCTGAAGTAGTGAAACCTTTACTACTTTACTGGTATGAATAAATGGACAGGAACTAGAATTCTATTGTTTAACTGACTTCCATTTTCTCTGATAAGCCTATTAGGTTTATTTAATCTCATTTATCCCATTGAAATTGTTGGAAGCAATGTCATCAATGACACACATGAATTTTTAGTTGAGCCTAAACTACACTGCAATCTGCTGAGAAGCCAGGTAGAGCTGCCTTACTGAGCCCTTTGTACTTTTCTGCTGGAGCATCTGCACTGCTCTGTATGCCTTGGATACCATTCAACTAAACTTTAGTCTCTAGCATAGGGAAGCCCCTCCAGGCACAGAAAGTTAATTCTGTTCTATTCTATTCCCCTTACTTCTCTTCTCAAGTTTCCAAGGGTGCTTTGTATATACATCTATGCGGAATTTGACACTGAGACTTTACTGTTCAATGTCTGTTGTAAAAAATTACTTTTATATATTTACAAGTTAAGTGAGGATATAAAATCTAACCTATTTCCAAAACATAGGCTGAATTTTTGAAGATGTTCTCTCCTCCCCAGGGGGGATCAACAAATTGCGGTCATAAAGTAATACCTGAAATTATGAATTTTGCTGTGGAGCCCTACATGGCTTGCAGTGACTCTGAGATTAGCTCAGTTGGTTGGAGCATGGTGCTAATAACAGCAAGGCTGTGGGTTTGATCTCTACATGGGCCATTCACTTAAGAGCTGGACTCAATCTTTGTGGGTCCCTTCCAATTCAGAATATTCTGTAATTCTGTGATCTCTGTCCCATGGCCTACAATCCTTTCCTGTTCTTTGCTGTAGGATGGATGGGGCATATCCTACTGCAAAATCATAGAAAGGCAACCACGTCATAGTGCAGAATTTGCCTAAGTTTGTTTATGTATAATTTGCTTTTAAATTTGGAAGTGTGCAGTGTCTAAACATATCTTTAAAACTAACTGATTTTTAATTCTAGGTGCATGTAGCACCATATCTTGATACAGTAAATGACATCACTAGGGAAAAAAAAAAAAAAAGAAGCCAAATAGCCCAGTGTTTCATGGTTTTGGAAAGTTCTACTTATTAGCTTTTTTCTCCCTAGGGGCCCCAGATTTTGTGTCACTCATTCAAAAGCAATAGAGGCTGCTAGTGCAAAACTGAAGTTCTGGCACACATGCCAAGAGAGACCAAGGGTGGACATTGATCCTTTCCCACAACTAGTGTCATTGTTACCACTGACCCAAAAGTCTTGCATACCTTCTCTTCTTCGGGTAAGTAGGATCACAACATTGAAGAACAAGGCTTTATCCCATCAAAAATAATGACAAAAATCCTTAAATTCAATGGAAGATGAATATGGTACTTGGTTGTTAGGAAGTCAAGATTTAGCAAGCTGGTATATTGAAGATTTTTACATATAAAAATGCAGTAACACTTTATTATATGTTATGCAACAAATTCCTATACATTGAGTCACACTATCTTCTCAGTGACATCCTGGCTGTTTCATAAGTCCTTTGGATTGATATTTTAGCTGAAAATTCTCAGAATTGCAAAATTAAGTATCTAGCAGTGCAGATTCTGCCCTTGAACTAGCCTTATCTTAATCCAGAGTCATTCATACTTCACTGCAGTTACCCTGAATCTATCCCTCACGTTTGTGAAGAGGGCAGAATTCTGCTCATTTTCTATCACGACAACCCTTCAGTCAGCTACATGTGGTTTTTGCTTTCTACAGAGGGCCATGAGCAATACAGCACAGAGCTTTTCCCAGTAGCTTGCAGGTGGCCAGTTTAGTTTTGACTGTTTTCTTCCTTGAAAGCCTGAATGTGAGAGGTAACTGCAATGAAGGTTTTCAGCAACACACTATTAAGCCTTGGGACACAAGGTACTTGGAAAATGTGAATTGAAACTGTGGTTCCAGTATGAAGAACTGGATGGGCTGTTCCACAGTGTGTGTTAACACGCACACCTCTCTTACTTTGAGTTGAATAGTTTTAGGTTAGAGTTACTTCCTTTGAAATCTAATTCATAGAGATAATGGAGGAAAACAGTGTGGCAGATTTCCTGTTCAGAAGAAACTGAGTTCAGGAGCTAGATTCCTGTTGCTCACAGCAGGAATGGGAGCAAGAAGCGCCAGTGTCTTACAGTGACCAGTTCTGGCTTCAGAAGGTGGTGCTAACGACCCAAGACTAGCTGTAGGTCAGGCAGACAGGATCCTAACTCTGCAGGTTTTCCGTCCCCTGTTAAATTCAGCACTTGACAAAGAATAAAAAATATGAACTGGCACCATGAACCTCGCAGAATCAGCAGATGGCCCATTTCTTGCTCCTAAATTTTTTTTTTTTCTGTAAAAATTTTGGACTTTGGATCTTGCAGTTACACTGTGGTTGCAAGAGCTTAGAAAGAGCAGTAACTCTGGGTGAATTTCTGAGGGCACTCTGAATGCAGCTGGCATCTCCAGGAAGTAATGATTCCATTCAAAATAATCAGTGATGATGTGACAGAATGCCCCCTTTCTCTCCCAGTCTGAGTGATTGTTTCTATCTTACAGTGAGCTAACCTAAGGTAATCTTTGTAAAATTCACAAAACGTGTTCACATGCCCTCCACCTGACATCCTCTGTAATTCTGTACAAAGTGCATGTAACATATTTCTACCTGTTAAAAATGTAATTTTAAGCTATGGGGGTTATTAAGGTACGCTGAAAAATCTTGGAAGATATTCAGAGACTTTTGCAATTTGCGGTTTTACATATTGTGATTGACAAGGAAAAACAGTCCTGAAAACCCGTGAATGTTTTTGAGCAGTTAATGAGAAGACATTAAGAAAACACAAAGCTGGAAAAATAATCAAAATTGCCTTATTTTTCTGTAAGTCTTTTAGAAAAGTAGACCAAACTCACCAACGACTGTATTAAAACTAGCTAATCCACATTTCTCTTTGAAGAGATCATCAAGATTACCACCTACCCTGACATCAAGTCAGAGTACCCAACAGGATGACATCCCTAGCAGTAGAATGTGGTAAGTACAAGTCCCTTGTATATCCTTCTGCACAACCATTATACCTCAAATATTTATGAAAGTATTTTAGATCCTACTGTTTTCATTAATACTTTTCTATAATATAAAAATCTGTTTAGTGAAGCACAGTTATGGTACAGATTGTATGCATGGACAATTCCTCCCTGGCTGATTATTTTCTCATTTGTTTGTGCCACAAACAAAAATAAACCCACAAAAGGGTTTATTTCCCCAAATATAAGTATTTTCTCTTATGTAATAGTTGATATTCTCTACATACAATCATATTCTTTTAACCTGTTTCAAGCACTAGTCCAGCTCTCAAACTCATGCTGTGCCAGTGATTTCCACAAGGCCACATGAAAAAGTATTCCTCTATATTTTTTCCCATTTATTGTAAATTTTAACTTCATGTACTTTTTTCTCTACTATTCACTGTGTCCTTCCACCTCTTTTGTGCCCCTTTTTTTGTGTTTATTTTATAAGCAGTCCTGGATTTTTCTTCAATATGTATTGAAAAATTTTTGTTTGTTATCCAGGTCAAAGTCAGTGAGCACAGACATGATTCACTGCTTAGCTCTGGATGGCACCAAAGATTCAAGGTACCAGGGTTATAGAAAGTACACCTATGCTGAGCTGCTCCGTGTGAGTACTGCTTGAAAATATTAGTTGTCTTGAATCATGGCTTAAAACACTTTATGCTGCAGTACTAAACATGAAGTAGTCAATAATGGGAGGAATTGGTCTGATTATGTGAATGTCAGTGCTTTATGCAGAGGTATAATTAGAACAGCAGCATTTTCTCTGTGGTGTCTGTCACCTATTTCATAGGAAATCACGGCACGCACAGAGGTTTATTTTCACCAGAATGTGTTGATCTTCTCCATAGTGACCATGTGTTCAGTAGGATATTTTAGTAAACTCTGGATAAATGCTTGAGTGGAATTGTTGCCTAGGGAAGGATACCTGACTTACAGTGAAAACTGAATCTGCCTTACAAAGTCATTAAAATAGTAACATTCATAAGAGGAGAAGGTTTCATTTGTACAGTCCCTCTTTATTACTTTTATACTTCATTCTTTTCTTTGTTGAATTATTGTCTGCTAAGCAGATCCTCAGTCAAACAAACCTCAGGAGAAACAGGCTGTGCAGAACAGCCTTTTCTTAGTAACTGCTAAAATGCTGACAAATAGAACATGTGAGATGTCAACATCTGGCAATCAAAAATATATCCGAAACCTTTCTTGTTTGTGGAACAGTCTCAAAACAACTTGATGTTTCATGGTGCTATTGATACCCATGGCCTCACAATTAAAAGAAAAAACATATTATGAAATCTGAGCCTATTTACACATGCATGGAGCACAATTGTTTGCTTTGCACATTAGAACAATACTTTGTTTATTTCTTCACTGCATTCATTTTACTTCTTTACTTTTTTACAGGAAAAAAAAAGGCTAGACTTTGCAATGGGGGGACAATTGCAGTTAAAAATGTATATACAGGAAAAGTTCATGCCATGAACTATCAGTTTTTTGGCATCATCACAGAGAGAGGAAAATACCATCCATTTATGCTCACAGAGCTAGATTGGAACTTACAGTCAGGACCCCACGATTTGCCATCACAAATATAATGCAGAGGGGAATGCTGGGATTAGTAGTTTAACTTCATACTGGGAAAGGATATCTACCTACTCTGCTTCAAAAGTCTGGCTTTTCCCTGCCCTTCTCCATCCCTGTTACTGTTTGGAAAGAAGCTGGTTGCCAGCCACCACACTCATCTGTTTCCACTTCTGCTATCAGAGACAGCAAGTCAGCCAAAGTTTCTCTCTTGTGATCATCAGAAGCTAATTTACTACTTACAGAAGCCTCCTCTGGCTTCTCTATGAGCATTGACAAAATGGATGTATTCTTCCTCAAATGCTCTAGGAGCTTGCCACAGTAAAGAGCATGGATTTCTTGCTCCCTGAATTGCTCATGATTTTGTTGATGTCAGTAATTAAGCCCAGAAGACATCTTTTGTTCCATGATAGTTAAATGTTTTGAATCTTGACCAAATAGCCACCTGTTAACTTCTCTTAATTCAAAACACAGTAGCCTGAGCTAAGGCAACTCTTGTCAGCTAAGATTGCGTATGTAGTAGAAAATGGAGTCTAGTTTCTTGGGATAAAGATACTAATTGAACACACTGCATGGCTCTCCATTGCAATACACTGACATTTGAAAATAATGAAAGCCTGTTATTCCTCGCTGTATAATTATGTTTTATTTGTCCAGGGGAAAAGTGCTGCTGGCAGTGTTGTCTTAGGGGGATCAAGAATGGAAAGCATGCTGCAGTCTCTTTATTTGGAGAACAGAGCAGGCTACTACTTCACACAATTCTGTGAGGAGTCCGGGAATAAGGTATGAACATTTTCCTACTCTGTGATAATTTAGTCCACAATTGACTGAATGCCAAGTTATAGAGGGCAGCCAGACTGAAAAAAAAATGGAGAAAGAAAGATTGATGACTGGATGAATTATTACTTGTGAGACTTCAATCCCTCAACAACAATAAACTGTTCATATGTATATGCAAACTAATGACAGGTCTTAACCAAGCTGTCAGATTCTAACTGTCTCAAACCTATTGGAATTCTGATTGTACCATCAGGGATAAAAAAAAAGACTAATCATTTTTAAAAACTAGCCTTTAACTTGGCAGAAAAAATGAGGTCTTAACCCACAAAAACATTTTTTAAAAAGATGGAAAATCTGCTATGCTATTACTCACTATAATCTGCTTCCTTCTTACTTGTTGGGTTAGTGATGTCCAAAATCTCCAGTGTTTTAAAAACGTTCTTCTGCTTCCATGAACCTCTTTGGTTTTCTGAGAAACATAACACTATTTCTTCTCTCCAGTCAGCAGATCCATCATTCATTGCTGGGTGTAAATTGAGGATTGGTTGGAACGAGTTATGAATCTGAGTCAATGTTTAGTGGCTTTGCAGAAAAATTGAGTCTTTAGGGGAGATTTGAATGCAATCAAGATGGACATCTGTTTCACTGCTGGCACAACCCAGCATCCAGCAGCAGTAGCTAGAAATGCCTTTGGCTACTACAAGACAAGAGCCAATGTTTCCAAAGCTGAATACCTTCAGCTAAAAATGTTAAGTGTGTATAGATAGAAATCTAAATAAAAGAAACTTAGTTTTTCATTGCATCCACCCCTGTGTCCTCTAGCCTTTGCAGGTGCCAGACTCTTTTGAAAATTATGTGCTTAAAGTGTTCAACTGTGGAGCCTATTTCCATCATATGCCAGATCTGGAAGGCTGCAGTTTGTGGAGCAAACTTCCCTACCCTTGTCTTTTTAGAACACATTCTTTATTGGCTAGCCATAGGGGTTTCAGGATATTTTTAAAGTCTGTACCCCATAAGCACATGATTAAAACAGAGGACTTGGGGAAAGATCTAGACTTCTGAAAGATCTTTTGCTGTTTGAATTTATGAAATGAGGCCAAGACTGTGTCTCAGAAATGCATGTAATAAAAATGTAATGATAGTCTCAGTAACATATGTCAAGTGCATAGTACTTAATTGTTTTGCTTATTGCTGCAAAATGCTACTTTACCATGGCACAAACTATACATGTCCATTATCAGCATTTCTTCTTTAGCACTGGCTTTATGCCACTGAAGTGTGGTTACTCTTCAAATGTTAACTACAGTGTTAAAGATTTTAATGGCCAATTATGCATAAAGGATACAATAAAAGATAGAGTATCACAGTGATGATGCCATTAAATATGTTGTCCTTCTGCCAGTATGCAACAGAAGATTAAATTCATCTTGAATTGAGCTTGATTTATGATGACCCCAAGGTGCTAAATAATACTTGCATTGGAAAGTCAACCTTGTATAAAGCTGTGATATTTGGGTAACAGTGACTTACAATATTTTTCATCTTTAGCTGTGGAAGAACTGTGTGTACTTTTGGTTCGACCTACAGGCTTATCATCAGCTTTTTTACCAAGAAACTCTTCAACCTTTTCAAATATGCAAGCAAGCTCAAGTAAGTTGTAAATAATGTGTTTTCCTTTCACAAATACATTTGCTCATTCCCTTCACAAATACATTTGTGCAGTGCAAAGTATGAAAAGAAGATAGAAAGTAGAAAAGTTTCCAAATCTCTACAACCTACACCAAAGTAAATCTGTGTTGTGGACAATAAAAGAAGCTCTTTGGATTGTTTCCATAGAATTTCTTGATTCAAACGTTAAACATGCATAGTTTGACTTCTAGGCTCTGCTGCCTGTTCCCAGTTTTATCTATTATACTCAGTTTACCTAAACTCCCCTTTGCTACTTTGCGTCATATTTGGAAACTGTCTGCTTAATGTTAACATCAGAGATAGCATTTTTTCTAAACCAGCTAATTGTACCTTTCCTTCCATCTCCTGTGTGGGTTAGAATTGTGGATCTCACAGTCCGGACCTCAGATAATGACCTCAGTAATGAAAATGGATCTTTGTCAGTCTGGTTTTAATTTTTATGATTGTCGGGGTATCCTTATTATCTTTTAATGATTGTCATCCCCCAAATAGATATTTAGACCCTTATTTAATGTCAAGTGGAACTAATATTTCCTATAAATGAGTATTCTTAATTAAGCATGCACTTTAAATCAGGTTATAAAACAAAATTAAACTGCTTCACCACAGTGATGCTAATGGCTGTCACTGACAGAAGAGTAGACCTATTCTGTCAGGGAAGGAAACTGCAGCAGTGTGATATCATTAGAAGGACTCCAAGGAACTTTTCAAATCACTTTGTGAAACTTTGGTATGATTTTCCTCTTTAAACCTTGGGTAGGAGTATATCCTATCTGAATATTTCAATATATACTATGTAATGGAGCAAAGCTACTTCACATGTTATTGGAACAAATATCTGTAGAGAGCAGGTGAGAATAATTTCTTGGTATGGCTTATGTTACTAAGCATCTGGACATCCTTGAATTTGTCTTCTTTTCCTTCTTGGAGGTTTTACTGGGGCAAATGACGGAATTTTGCATATTTGTCCAGAATTCTCACCTGAATCAGTGTTATTTGTACAGAAACTCCAAGCAGAGGCTGAGGCATGGATTCTTCCTTCTCTCCTGTACTGAGCTGCTACCCTACTTAGTAGTTTTCCCCTCCAGCTCTATTTATGGCATGAGGCTGTAGGCAACTGAATGTACCCTTAAACCTGACTGTCTCCTGTATCTTCCCAAGCCTGTGTGAGGTAAGGGACCCTGCTCACAGCAGACATGCAAGTTACCTAGACAGTCACCATTTTTCTATGTATTTTGTTGCAGGCCAAATCTTAGGTTACGGTCCCTGATGGTTTTAATTTGGTTTCATTTCACAACAGCTTACATTGTTTCTGCAGAGGTTGCATGGCTGAACATTAGGGTCCAGGACTTTTTTACTTCTCTTATTTCCAGTGCTGGCCTGGTGGTGACAGCAGAACATCGTACAATCAGTGTTACCAGGCAATTGCAGAGAGTACGTACACATAGCCATTAAAGTAAATACATCAAAACGAAATATGTGAAACTGTTCCATTAGCATAACTAACAGCTGAAATGTAACATAACAAATCAACACATGTGCTGCAACATTTGGTATCATTCTTAAGTTTGCCTTTTAAGGCTGCAGAAAAATTATACTTGTTTTCATTGGAACACGGTAAAGAGTCAAGCTGCAACCAATCTGCAGGGTCTGCTTGGGGAAGAGATGCCTTCCCAAATTCTGTGCTCACCTTTGGCTCAACAAGACAGTCATTCCAAATACTCCTAAGAGAATGTGGATCAGATTTGCGTGACACATTATCTTATGTATTTTACTATTTATTACAGAAAGAGACGTGTGGAGTATCCTGTATGGGTTCTGCCTGCTTCCTCTTAGAAACCAGAACAAACCTGGATTGCTGTGTATCTACTACTCATTGTTTCATTTGTTGGGTGTTGTTATCCTATATGATAGAGTAATAAAATGCATTCCAAGGTGCATATGCATTCATCCAGGGAAAGAAACAACAGTGAGAATGAAATCTGATAGTTAAAAATGATGACAAGCAATTATGGTAATCATCCAGGAACATATACGTTTATTCACTATAAACATGTACAGGAGTCTAAAAAAAATAAAAATAAAAACAATAAAGAAACACATAATGTAGGTTTTGATTTAAAAAAAAAAGTTATTTAGAGTTAAAAAATTTAATACAGTTGTGGGAAGTACAGTATTTTAACACTAGGATCAGTTTAGATAAAGGGAGTTATCATTACTGTGAACTTTTAGGGTCAGACACAAGATTTATATTAGTGGGAAGTGATGATGGAGGTTAAGGCAGTTTAGCCTCTTTGTTTAAGACCAGTCAGTGCATTGCATTCTTCCATCATATGGTTCTGTCAAGCAGCTGCACAAGTCCCTCATTTAGATCAGAGCAATACAAAGCACTTGGACTTAAATCTTTCTTTCCTTTCTTATTTCACACGAAAACCTGTACGATCCCTGATTTGAAAAGTCATAAATGAGGCCAGAGTCCTAATCTGAATTTTCTAAGTATTTCGTGTATTCAGGTTTGTGCCATTTAAAGTAATTTCAATATACAAATTTCTGACCAAATTTCCAGATACAGTTTTGGGTTCTATCTGTGAATTATTATAATAAATTGATAAGAAAATTTATGGCTGGCAGGTAGAAAAATTCTTCGTGATTTTCAATAGGAACAAAACAATTAGTCGACAAAGTATAATGTGTACTTGACATCAAATGCTTCAGATTTTTGTATGAATGTGTTAACCTCTAAGTTCATTTATGGTGATTTTTCCTGTTGATCCCTTAGGAGATTGGCTAATACAGCAGTTCCAATATTCTGCTGAGATCCAGAAAACCACAAGAATTCCATTATATGAGAATCAAAAAAGGCTATGAATATTACTTTTTAAAGAATAAAATGTATCTTGCAAACTGCATTGCCCAGTGTTGAAGGCTGTGAACACAAACAATTTTCCGCCACTGAGGGCCTGATTCTTTGAGTTTGGAAAAGTGCATTCCTAAAACTAGCTTAACCACCTCGAAATTTCTGCTTTATACGTGTTGCTCACCCTATTGTTTCTGGAAAAAAATCTCTCTATTATGCTGCGGTTTTGAATGTGAAATTACACAGGACTGGGGGCAGTTCTGCAGGTACAGCAGTGTACAAAGGCAGTCCCTAGAATAGCAATACATTATGACAGTGTTTATGTCAATAGTTTTTGGCCAAAGCTTTCTTAGTCTGGGCAGTTTCTGATTGCAGGCTGATATTTTTTGTCAGCTCTGAAGAAGACCAACAAATATACTCATTAACCTACTTCATATGAGATCAGAGGGTGAAGGAATTCTGCCCAAAGAACTTGTGGCATGGTTGTTTTAACTTCATTCTTAAAACTGTGCAAAAATGATCACCCATTTAAAGAACCAAGTTAGATGTGTGTTAAAATATTGAGGACATATTCTTGAACCTTTTTACCAATTTACAAATCCCTTGTGTGCTTTTATGAGTCATAACAGGTGGAGCAATGTATTCCTAATGACAAATAAAATGGTTAACTCCTCTTAAAAAAAGTCTATTTTTTAAAGATACCACATCTTTGTATCACTGGACTTGTCCCTTCTAATTTGTCTACTTCATACATTAACTGGTTTTGATCAGACTACAACGGGATTTAACTTAAACTTTACTAGTGTTAGGGCTCTTAGAAAAAACTTTCAACTTTTTAAATCGCTGTGAATGTAATTAATGCTGTCTCTGTAAATTTAAATGTATTTGGGGACTTACTGAGAAAGGCATAATTTAGGATAAATGTGGTCTTGTTCTTCAGCTAGGACTCTTCCTGTGGATGTCCTCTTTCTCTGACCTTACCCTTATACCTGTGTATCTTTATTGCACTGATAATGTGGGCCACGATAGCCACAAAACATCTTTGTTTTCAGTCATTAGATCTATGTAGAAAGGGTGTTGAATCCTGCACAGACAATAAATATGGTAATTGTAACAAGTGCTAACTAGGGGATGGATGTTGGCCATCGAAGCCCTGTATTCCTCAGTGACCTAATACCAGGAGAATCTAAAGGGTTTGTTTCAAATTGTAAAGGTCCAAAATAATGGGGATGTACTCTAGTGCTGTTGCTATTTGAGAGAAGGAGTTTAATAAATCAGAATTTAATTTAAAACAAACAGATAGTTATTTAATGTACTCAAACATTCTTGCCCTGTGTTTGAAATCTAAGCACACCAGTGCTTTATTACTGCTTGAACACAGAGTAAATGTATTATTTTCTTCTTTTCTATTGCTTTGTACATCTGCTAGTTACAGCTGGCTTTTAGCAAAAAGAGGAAAATGAGAATTATCATATTCCTGAATTCTTCATTGTCAAGCCTCTGGTAATAAATAGTAAAGATGGACACTTCACTGCCATCCTGCAGAGAAATTCTTATTTATGATACTAACCTGATCCCTGACTGTATATTTGAAAATTAGTTGGACTTTGAGAATATAAAGAAGAGAAAATACTTATATGAAATATATTATGGCAGCATCTTTATTTCAGTTGAATTCCTAGCTGCAGTCAGAATCATGATGTTTTATAAAGATATTCTGGAATATCCTCTTCCAAGATATCCCTGGAAGAAAGTGTTTTTCTCTGAGTTTTCAATGTTCATTTTCACAGCAAGTTATGAATTAGAAAATTTATGAATTTAGAAAACAAGAGTTTTACTTAGGGGATTAAGTAAGTTTGAAAAAAAAAGAAATGACATAAATAAAAAAATTACTCTATGCTTCAAGGGTGAGCTGCTAGTGAAAAGGAAACATTCTCCAGATTCAGTTTTCTTCTCTTTGTACATGTTGAATGACAAACTCTGTATGCTTTAGATAAAAAGCATATTGTAAACCTTTCTTTGGTAAGGACTTTGACCTCAGTTGTGCAGTGGAATCTCTTGCATGGATCCTGTACTGTGATGGAGTCTCACCAATGTCAAAAAACTATATAAGAGAATCTCCACACAGATTATCATCTAATTTTTCATTAATTTTAACCTTAAATGTACAAATTACCATCTATTCAGAAAAGTCAGATACCTTCAGTAGTTGGCCCAGTACATATTCTACAAAACAACAATGTGACTTCATGAGCAGTGCAGTTGCTGTAAAGATTGTAGCTATCTGAATCTAAGAATCAGCCAAATAGCTCCAAGAGAAAATTGCGTTAAACATTATTTTTAGATCTAACCATTTTAACAAGTAGAAGTAAAGATGGCAGGGGGATCCGTTAAAGCAATAACTGAATTTTGGACAAAGTAGTAATACTGGTAAAAAATAAGGTAGTTGTAATTAGATATATGTTCAGGGCAGTGGGGGGCAAATATGCATTAATTTCTTTTTCAGCAGTCTGTGACCGTTGAAATGGATGATGGCAAAGAAACAGTTTTCTTCTCTTTTATTGTAGTTCCTTTATGCAACTTACATTGCCCCATCTGCCAGTATGGACATTGGACTTCATCAGAATAAGAGAAACATGATTTATCAGAAAATGGACCCAGCTTTTGAGGACCTTTTCGACCCAGCAGAAGAATATATTCTCACTATTCTCCTAGAACCGTGGATGAAGATGGTGGAAGCAGACAAATATACTTATGGAAAGGTAACAGATCAGGATTGACACCATGAAAAAGTCTTATGTCAGGGAAAAAAATCATGAGATCCTTTATATGCCATCCTGTTATATTTATAGTCAGGAAGGGAGAAGTATTACAAGTATTTCTATGTTGATATGTGGAGTAGGCTGAGCTTGTGCAGAGCAGACAGCTCATCTTAAGGGAAGGAGTGGACTTCATAGACTCCTTGGCCTGTGAATTAAAGAGAAATGCATCTTGCTGTGGAAAAATTTCTCTTTGCACTCAGCAAACATCATGTTTCTGCAATCTTACCATTGATCAGAAGTAATTTTCTTACAATGATTGCCCACAGACACTCTATATTTTTAATCACAAGCAGACAATAAGCTGTATTTCTAGAGTGTCAGTGCAGTGATACTAGGTCCATATTAATCATATCAAGAATGGCATCAAGTATTTCTTGGTGTTTAGAATATAAGTGCAGCTACTGCTCAGTATAAGAAGAAATGTGATATGGTGATCCAGATGTATTTGCCACAAACATTTTTTGGATCGCTGCTCTGCTGTGTAAGGGCTAACTGTGCTTTGTGGGCCTCCTGAAGTAGGTGGCTCAGAGGTGTACTCAGTTCTAATTCCAGAAAGCTCTGAAGGCTTGAATTGGCCAAGCTTATGCAGGTCAGAAGAGGTGGCTGCAATACTGACTGCTTTTGACAGATCAGAACAAGAAATGGTGGTGACAGTGGTCGATGCTATGGCTTTCTGTTCTTTGTAAACTTACCTACAAGTTACCAGCTCTAGGTCAAACTTCTTTTGGGTGCCACAATATAGGAAAAATACAAAGCTATTAGAAAGTATCCAAAGGAGGGCTAAGAAAATGGTGAACGGCCTAGAGGGGAAACCTTATGAGGAGCAGCTGAGGTGACTTATTCAGCCTGGAGAACAGACTGAGGGGAGACCTCATCATGGTTCACAGATTCCTCACAAGAGGAGGTGGAGGGGCAGGTTCTCATCTCATCTTCCTGGTGACCAGTGACAGGATCTGAGGGAACAGCATGGAAGGGAATGTCAGGGGAGATTTAAGTTGGATATTAGGAGAAGGTTCTTCACCCAGAAGATCGTTGGGCACTGGAACAGGCTCATAAGGGAAGTGGTCGTGGCCTGCCAGAGTTCAAGAGGCGTTTTGACAACACTCTAAGGAACGTGGTGTGATCATTGGGGAGGTCCTGTGCAGGACCACGAGTTGGGCTTTGATGATACTTTTGAGTCCCTTCCAGCTCAGGATATTCTGTGATTCTGTGGTTCTAATTTCAAGTCTTTAACATCTCTGTTGTATGTGGAAGGAGAAACGTATAATGAGGAATCAGGAATTGGAAGGTAGGATGTTAGTTCTTGTTCATTTTTCTCCACTATGACCTTAAATATCGCATCTCCAATTTACAGGAAATATCATCATTTATTACTGATACTTCTGTCAATTTGTAATGAGAACATGCTTGCATTGCCTTCTGCAAAGCATTTTGAAATCCTAATTTTGGTGCTATATCATGCATGCTTGTATGAACAACTAGGTGAACAGATACCTAAAATCAAAGTTGAGAATGGTCTACTAAGCCTATTAGATGGTGGCCAGTATTAAACATTTAAGAATCGAGTATAAGAAAAGAAAAAACCCCACACATCAGTATGCTAACTTCATCACTTTGCAACCAAGGAAGTTCATGGATCAAAGATCTTATCCACATTTTGGTGTCTAATAAGCTTTAATGAGGTGTTTTTTAACACATGGGTTTATGTAAATGTGTCTTGAGGGATATATTTTCAGCCTCACTGTAGAAGTGGGTTCCATGGTTTAGTCACACAATAGGAGAAAAAAGCCCTTGTCTTGATTTTTTGCAAACCCCTCCCTGGTAATTTTCCCCAGTGCCCTAGTTTTATATGTCATGAGGAACAAGTGAACAGTTATCTTCTCATATTCTCAATGTTGTTATGCTTTTACAAGTTTCTGTTTTACCCCACTTCAGTTATACGTCCTTGAAACTCAAGACTGTTAGACTTCTTCTCTTACAGAATTTCCATACCTTTGCTACACTTATCACCCCATCTTTGTGTTATTTTACATTCTTTTGATGAGATACAAGCAGTACTCAAGGTCTGGATGCACTAAGGATTATCCAGTGGCAGAATCATGTTTTCTGTTTTGCTCTTTGTTCCATTCCTAATTGTTCCTATAATTCTAATTGCCTTTTGACTCCTGGTGAACTTTGAGTGGATGTGCAAAATGTAAGCTAATAGTCATCTGTGGTGATTCCAAGTCTCCTTCCCAAGTAATAACAACTAATGGAAAGCCCTCATTTGGAGCTCATTGGAATGACTTAATGTTTATTATCATTGAATTCAGCTGCCCTTTTATCATGCAGATGCTAAAGTGTCCTGAAATCCTGCAGCTTTTTACAGTCAATTTAATTTTTTTGCTCTGTGGAATCATTTTGCAAACTTTGTTGTCTCCTCACTCACCTCCTTTTCCAGATAGTTTCTGAATGTTTAAAAGAACAACCTCGGTGCAGATCCCTGTGAGACTCCAATAAGAACCCCACCCCATAGTGAAAGTTATTTATTTCTTTGGTTTTGATTTTCTACCTTCTAATTAATTCACAAGGGGACTTTAGCTCTCATAATATGATAACATAATTTCCTTTAGAAACTTTGAGAGTTTGAACACTGATAAAACTTCCTAAGATGAAATATACTAATCCACATGTGCAAAATATTTTCTTCACTTTTCAGCGTATTTTCTAACCTTTCAGCTCATTTTTTTCCCTAAGCTATTTCAGCTATAATTCTTTATGACTTGAGGAGCACTGTGTAATTGATTGATACTTCTGTGAATCTGAAATTTTATTTATTTTCTATCAGACTAGTTTTAGTCTTTTCTGACTATATATTTTCCATGCGTATTATCAATACTAGTTGTCTAGTATCTGCTGCTGGTTCTCACCAAGTCAAATCATCAGCTCAGTCGAGTATTTTTATACGTAATTTTTGTATAAAAAGAAGTCTGCTTTTGAGCTCTCTCTGAATACAGAGTTGTCACTGCTTTTAGAGATGGAAGCATTCATCCAAAGTAAGAATTGAAAATATATACTTTTCCTTTAAAGTTAATATATGTGTCAGTTTATGTATCCTAGAGTTAACCGAGGGATAATCTAATCTGTTGTCCTTTCAGTTTAGAGGATGTGTTGCTTTACAGATGAAGTTACGTGCAGACTTCTCAGTGCTCTAATAACACAAACATCTTAATCAGAGCACAAAAGACCAGAACTAAGTACTTTTGACTGCACAATACATGTGTTTGTGAAGAGTTATAATACACAGACATAAAACGACCTGTTCTAGGAGGCACTAGAGTCTCTTTGTACTGGGCGCAGGCTGATACTTAGGCACACTCCTTCCTAGACAAGGTCTGCTTTGTATTTTGTTCAGTCCCTGGCTCTACTCTTCCCCTTTGTTCTACCCTATAGCAGGATATATTTGGCCCATAATGAAACAAGATATTTTATCAAGAATTAGGTGAGTCCAAAATTGCTTATTTGGGACATGGTCAGTATATGTATCTACATTTTTCCTTTAAATGTTCTGAATTATTTTAACTATTTACTTTTAAGCTGTGTTTTCTTTTAAGGGAACGAATACCCCAGAGTACTTTATAAGCAGTGGAACAGAATTACAGTGAGCCTGAAGATATTTAGATAACACAGTAATTATTGTGGTATTCACATTTAGACGAAAATGTAATGAGTATAATCTAAACACTCTCTTCTCTCTCTTGCACATAAACTCCTGTATAAGACAACCACAGCTTTCTAATCTTTGTAAAGGGCATGCTAATCAGTATAAAGCATTGGCTCAATTTTGCTAAATATCCTAAAATCTGAATTTGAATGGTTTAGTCAGCTGAGATGTCACCAAACTATCCCTTGTGCAGTTAGTGATTGCACATAACGTGGAGAACTGCTGTAGCTATATACCTAAGGCTTGTAATTAAGTTAAATAGTGCCATAACTTTACGAGTTCATATCATGCACAATTTATTACTAAAGGCATTACCTGGTATAAAACTAAGGAAGAGGACAAGACTGAAAGTCTGAAAGCTTTCACCTTCATTGTTTAGGTGTTATAACATCTTTCTCATCTTAAATTTCTTTTTCTGGAAATCTATGGCACTCTCTCTCTTTGACATTTTCCATTGAGAGTCATAGTTTTAAGAACTGTTTTCCTGCTTCTCAGTGGCACTTTGACATATTTGCTGGTATAGACAATCAGGTAAGTCTGACACAACATACACAATATAATATATATAAATACAATATACAGAGTGTATTATATAGACAATATAATTTAGCCATTTTTTTAGTGCAAAGTCATTTTCTCAAAGATATAGTTATGTTATTTAGTGGTGTTCTGCAGAATCTACATCTGATCCTACAAAGATAGGAAAATTTTGTTCTACCAGAGCTTTAAATAGAATTGTTTGTCAGAAAAATGTGACTTCTAGTGTACTGGCAAATGTATTCTTTTCTATCCACTGTCACTGGCAAAGTGCCCATGCAGTTCTCCATCTTTCTATAACATGTACTGTAGGGATGATATAAGATATTATTTTTATTAGGTGGAGTTGGTGGGAGAAACTCGACAGCTGGACTCTGTGTGCTTTACAAAGCTCCAGGCTTTGCATCAAGTGAGTGGTTCCAAGAAGGATGAGGTAAGACAAGTACCTACTGACAAAAACAACCCCTTTTTCTATCAGAGAGGGTTAACACTTTGTGTATTAGCAATGAAAGCATGACCACATGCTAGTTTGGAGAAGCAAATAGTCTGATTTCTACCATTCATTTTAGGGACTGATTGACAGGCATTGTGTTAATTAGATATACAGGTCTTCTGTCAGTTATATCAACATCAAACCACTGTATGATTGGAGTCAATGAGACAGTTTCCACTAAAGTCTGTGGAATATTTTTTGGGCCCTTATTCTTGAGTAAATACCTCAATTTCAAGTAAATTACAGGTATATATTGGTTTATTTGATTATGGAACCTGCACACACTGGTATGTTTAAAGCAAACATAAAAGTAAACCTGAATAAGAGCTGGAGCCTTAAGTCAATTTATTTCCTCAGCAATCAAAAAGCTGTTTTACAGAGACAGGTTATCTAGTGCAAGGATTATTAGACTGAGCAGAATATAGAGATGAAAAAAGCAGTTATGCAAGCAGAATAATTTCTTCCCTCAGAATACTGTCGCCGACTCTGGTCTGCCATCCTTCCCTGATGATCAGTACTTGCATCAAGTTCCCAAAGGATTGGCAGGTCCTAGTCTGTCTGACCTGATCCACGACAAAGAGAAGTTAAAACAGTTCTGGGCTTTTCTTAATGAGCATTCTGCTGGGTATGTTCCTTCATTATTGTTATTATTTTTATTTTACCATTTCTAAATTCAGAAGAAATCTTTGCTGGGGATCTTGGCTATCTAAAGCTTCACAGATTTTAGTCTTTTTTAAAAATGCATTTGTGTATTTAGGAAATACACATGCACATCCTTCAGACAACTGAATTGTCTTAACATTTTGGGGGTAAAAATTCTCCTGTCATAACATGTTCGTATTACACTTCTGCTTTCGGTTTCTGCTTTGATTAGTGGCAAACCCCTGAGTAGAGCAATTAGCCTTTAATGAGTAAAATATATAGTTTTTAGTGCAGATTCGATTTATTACATTTTAAAAATTAAAGCTGGGTATTATAAAAATGTACAAATAGTAGACAGACACGTTATTCTCACAGTGAGAGAGCAATCACAGTTTTGTGTTTGCTGAACAGATTTAAGTACCAGCCTGTAGCAAATACAGTTTAGGCAGGCTTTTTGAAAAAGTGAGCCCATTTGTTTTTGTTTTTTTCTTTTTTTGTCCTTAAATTATCACTTCAATCCTTTAACCTAGGTTCCATGAGCTGATGCTTTGCATGTTGCCTCGTGCTTCTCTTCAAGCACGGCTATAATTTTAGACTGGATACTGGTCAGCTTTTTCAAAAGTATCCAGAGATGGGTATCTGGCACAGAACTCCTCTGGCCAAGACTCAAGTGTCATCACTTCTGCTTATCATCAGAAGGTTCCCTTTGTAGTCAGAGAGAGAAATACACTCTTCTGAACATATTTCTTCTAATTCTAAAGGTAACATCTAAAAACCAGTTTGGATGGATCATTCCTAAGATGTCTATTTCTTCTCACTGACTACAAAAGGACCCTCAATATATGTATATTTAATTTTTTATACAGTGTACACATGTACTACTGAAGTTATAATATTTTCTTCCTGCCCCTTAACAAATGGTCTTTAACACCCCCTGGGGTGCACACGCCAGGGGAGACCACTGGTCTTGAGATCCTCTCTAACCTGGGAAATGGTAGGAATCACCAGCTAACAGATCACTGGCTAGGATGAGGTCCTGGACAGGGACACTGAATTGTGTCTGGGATTTCCCGCCTCTCTCTTAATCACAGACAAGTCCCTTCTTAAGTGGTAGATCCAGGCAGAGAAATACTTAATTTATGAAGAAATTTTCTTTTGTAAAAATTCATAATGAAGAAAAACATTTGAAAAAGTCTTACAAAAGTGTTTTAGAGCTGGATCCAGGTGTAATAACTCTATAGTCCAGCGGGCACACCACAATAAAGATGCTTAATGGTACCATAAGCTGAAGGGATCCTAGAACTAATGTAGTCTGGAAATTTTCAGAAAAAAAAAACCAAAACAACAAATGTGTCATTTGCCTTTTGATCAAAATTTATGGTTCTGATTTTTCCAACTATAAGTGATCCAAGTTTCAGGAAGGACAGGCTTCTAAGTACCTGTGCACGAATTCTGGTAAGAAACTAAAACCAGTTCCATTAAGTAATATTTCATTAAATAGAAAGAATATATTCACACAATTGCAGGACAGTTTGTGTCACTTTGAGTTAGTGGGTTACCACTTGTTAGTCTCACCAGACTAATTGATTGTGCATGTGCTCCTGATGTGGTGAAAGGGAAAAGTGCAGTAAGCCAGGATAAGCCACCACTGTAAATGATTTAACTAACACACTTTAAAATTATATATTTTACTTTTTAAATAAGATGCACATATTTGATCAGTTGTCATAGGTAGATGCCAAGGAGTTACTCCATAAACCACAGTAACTTGGAGCACTTGCATTTGAGTGAACTTATTCATGTTGTGATGAACTAGCAAATGAAGGAATTTCAGTCTCAATAGAACTTAGGTCTGTAAGGGTCTCAAAAGACTTCTGAAAGGAGAACATCTGTTCTGAAATCAGTGAAATGCTTTTGAAAGTTTTACTCATAGATTAATACTTTGAAAAAAACAGTTATTAGCTGAATGGAAAAGTGAAACAGACTTGTCTGAATTAATGTTTCATCTTTCCTGCTTCAAATACAGTTAATGTCCTAATTAAAATGCTCACAAAACTTCAGCTAGTAAGATACCATCAGAAAACAGTTATATAAATTAAACTGAAATTGTAGGTATGTCACTTATTCTGTCCTCTGATTTAAAGAACAAAACCATTCTATGAAAACAAACTTAAATTTGTAGTATACACTCAAATGTTATGAAAAATATATAGATTGAGAATTGCAGATAGAGATTGTCACTGACTATGAATAATGAAATAAGTAGTAGATTTGGTAATTTATGAAAAAGCATCGCACAAAAAACTCTAGAAGTAAATTTTACTATAAGTTGATTTTGTCTGCTTGACTGCAGACTGACTTAAACTCTAGCATTTCACACAGGGCAGGAAGGGGTGATTTTTGGGGCTAATGTTCCCAGGTGTCATCCCTGCTCCTTTCTCAGGCAATATGACAAGGGGGCAGAATAGGAAGCGTCAACTTGTCTCTCAGTGGCTGACAGCCTCAGTAGCGATTCAAATTCTCATCTGTTTAATTTTTCATTCTCTCTGTGAGCTCTATATTATGGCTCTGGTTCACAGTTCCTGCTGGATTTTGCAGTGGCAGTGAGGAGGGTACACCTTTTGGGGTACTCCAAAAGCGACCCTAAATGAGATCCCTGAGATGTGTGTTTGATCTGCCTGTTCAGCAAGTGCCATGGTCTCACCAGATGGTACAAGCAAAGAAAAAATGACATAAAATTTTAGCCCCATCTGACTTGGTATTTAGGTCTTGATTACTTTGGTGGCTTGTGGTTAAACAAATAACTCCCTAGAATGTTGATGACATTCACTCAGTATTGAAATAACATTCTGTTTAAATTTGTTTGTAGCATAGATCTCATGTGTTGGCTTGATATTGAAGAGTTCAGAAAGATGCTCCACAAGGATAAAGAAAAAAGTGATGAAATGTCTAAGGACATTGGAAGCAAGTACTTAAATGATGAGTACTTCTTTGGACCCAACAGCCCAGCTACCAGAGAGCAACAAGAAAAGGTAACAGTTACAAAACCATTCATAAAGAACAATCACACTGAATGTCACTGAGATTAAAGTCCTCAAGCGGGCTTGCTCTAGCTTTCCCCAGGCTATCTCCTCAAATCTTAACTATATTTTTGGCCATAAATCTAGTTCTGTTCTGATTCTGGGGGTCCCTTCCTTCCTGTTTGGGTTCTTCCTCCCTGCCCCTTATAGAACATCTCTCTTAAACCCTGATCTGAGGCCACAGCCAGAGCATGCACAACACAGCTCAGAAAAGTGTAAAAATGGCTTTCAGGCACAGTGACTTGTTCCAGCTTTCTATTTAGTATGTCAGTAAAGCCATAGACAGTAAGTCTGAGCTGTGGTACTCTGATATATCTTGATACTTAGACAATTTACTTGGTCAAGCTGGGGTATTATTTCCCAGAGTCTGTATCCTATTATAGGTAGGGACAAATGTAATCTGTTCCCTTTTATGAAAAGTACATGTGAGCCTTGGGTAAGCATGCATTAAGTGCTTTGCTTACAATTAAGCTCATGCTTTGTTAAATCAAGGATGTAGAGAGATAAAGGACTTTTGGTATACACAAAAGTTTATGTCATGTGTTATTGTGTTTGGATTGCTTAGCTAACGCATTCAGGTGGAGGAAGGAGACAAATCCTTCACGATCAGCTTTCGGCAGCAGTTCTGCTAGAAGTTCAGAAATGCGTCCAGAAGAGATTAGAAAAACAATGGCTGCCATTGTTCCTGGCAGATGAACACCGTGGGGCGGAGGGACAAGCAAAGGTAATTTTTTAGCAATAGCAACACATCCAGGCATTGTTTTTTGTTTGGCTCATAATTTACCATTGGGATAAAAAGGTTCAGAGGAAAAGCAGCCCACAACTCTCTTTCAGTCTACATTGAAAGAGGTACTGTAGCATGTACAGGTTGAAACATTTACCTTGATAATTGGGAAGGCACTTCCTCTGAAGGCTTAGTTTAGCTGACAGTATTATTGTTAGATCCTAAATCTGAAGGAGCTGGTATTAGCTCTGCTGCCAGGCAGGCTGCCAGGAGAGTCAACTAATCTTCGCTGTAGTGCTACACTCTCCATATGCCATTTTGCCCTAGCCATACAGTTGCACACTGAAGAAATTCTGCTTTGTGCAAAGGATTTACCCAAGGGCACCAGAAAACAAGCAAATGAGTGGGCTTCCCGTGCTGTAATTCTTTCTCTCTCTTATGCTGTCTGCATTCTCCCATCTGGAGCTGCAATGCCTGTAAAAATTAGGACTTGTGACATTCTGCTTAGTGGGGAGGTAAACTGCTATAAGCCTTGTTCCAATTGGTTACTTCAGAAAGTTGCCAGAAAACTGGGAGTGAGGAGCCTTTCACTCCTGCTGGCTCATTAGAGAGTCTGAAAATCTGCCTTTTATGAATGCCTCTGTGGCTGTGATCTGTGTGAGGAGATCATCCCGCTGCTGACAGATGCAAAGAGACTCAGTTTTTTGCACTTCCGCAACAGCTCTGACACGCGAATGTCATGGCAGAAGGAAACTTCACAGTTCCACCAAGCAGACACATATGCAACTGTATGGATTAATGGCTTTCTATCATCTTTATAACAACAAGAAGGTTGTCAGAAGTGCTATGAACTGGATCCTTTCCATTGGTTCAGAAGACTAAGGAATGTGAAAAGTATAGGTTCTGATAAGACAAATTGTAATTTTAATAGTGATTATGTAATTAAAATTTTCTAATCCTCTGCCCTTTTTAGCTGAACTCTGCCTCCTTTACAAGTCCTGGTACAAGACCATGCAATAAGGCTAAGCTGCTTCCAGGTCTGGAAGCTAACTCAGGCCTTTTCTTGCACCTGCTGCACTGTGCTGGCAGGCAGATTAGCCCAAGTAGCTTAGAAAATGTTGTATTCAACTCAAATAAACAGTTTACAGGAAATACATACTTCTAATGAGCTTTTAGTCTTTTCCTAACTCCATTTATGTTTGACTGCTCTTTTTCTTATTGCAAATTCAGAGGATGAAAAGGTCCTTTGAAGAGAGTATTTTAGAAGAAATGAAACCAGATGACATTCTCCACTTGGCTTCATATTTCACAGTGACCAAATATTGTGGGCATGCTATGTAGTCCTTATTCAGAAAACCTGCCCTTGATTTGAGGTGTATTTTTGCTACAAAGAAGTTGAAGGATCAAGTCTGTATTTCTGATACAGCTGTCCAAAGGAACTAAAAACATTTCATACTGGGAAAAAAAAACCAACATTAAATTTGTTACTAACATAAGTGGTCCTTCATGGGTAAAGTAAACCAGTGGAAGCGCATAATTTGACCGCTATGTCTTCTTGTCTTCTCTAACTTTCCAGTCTTAATAAGCAGGTGCTCATTTATAGCTGAAGAAGGGCTGGCATTCAGTGTGGGCCCACAACTAGTTTCAGACATAAAATCCAAATAAAGACATATAAATTATTCTAGCACTGTGGCCTCTATCATTAGAGGGCTGAACAAGAAACAAGAAGAGTTAAAAAATACAATTCTAAACTACTTTTCAACCGTAGATAAGGGACATAACTGAAGATCTTTTACACAAAGACCAGCAGAAGACAACCAAGATATGGAAGGCAAGTGAAATGTACCGTGTCTCTTGTGTCTGCAGTTTCGCTGTCGTTTTCATTTGGACCTTGCACATTCTTCACAATTTCCCTGTTGACAGTGTGAGGCCCAAATGTAATGCTGTCAAAAGCAGCCATGATTGTATTGGCTAGAGTGGACTGATTACTCATATTACTCCTGAATTTAGCTCCCTGCTGATGTTCATGGTAAATTTCACTCCCTTCCTGGATAGGGAGGTCATACTTGATAAAAACATGTCTCTTGTCTTGGGCTTTGGAGCACTCTTAACCCTCCTTAAACTGATATTGTACCTTTAATTCACATTTATCTGTATTTTGCATGCAGTGGACTTATTGGGACAAGCTGTTCATTCCAGCATCTGGTAGTTTATTTATTATTGCAAGTGGATTACGTGCAGACACAAAAGGGAATGTGAAGTATGCAGTGGAGTGGGCAGGTTTAATCATATCTCACAGTATCTGTTTCATTTAGAATTGTATTTTAATCTCACAGCACTGAGATAATATCAAATTTAAACTTCTTAAACCTTTGTAATAATACATTTCATCAGATGTTTGCCAGTTTTTTCCTCTTGAAGAGCAGTGAACTTTTTGTGATTGCCAGCATACAAGTTGTGTACATTTGTTCAGTTGAACTTTTATTGTCTGTTGAAATCAAACTGGAGACCCGGTCACCAATTATCCATGCAAACCATCAGCACAAAAGGGATCCAAACTGCATGTGGGTTCTGTTAACTGAGTTTTCCCTTTTTCTGTTTGTCAGGAAGATGGTTATTTTCCCTGTTCTGCTTCAAGGTTGTTGACCCATAAAATAAGCAGTTTGTATATTGGTATAGGGATGGGAGCAATGTTTTGTTCTTCCCTTCATGACTATGACCCAGAAATAATTTTCCCCAAAAGTTGCCTAAATCCTGGTCACAGGGGATAGAACATGTTTGGAGAATAGGACCAGGGCTGAGAACATCCCACCCTACTGCCTAAGTTGAGCTGTCTTTATTTTAACCAAAGGACCTTCTGGACAGCCGCCACCCTCCCTCTCACAAGGGTAGGCTCTCACCACTGGCAGGCTCTGCAGCAGGACACTAAGCATAACCCCTATTTTTAAGAGAAGCTGCAGAAACCCTTTCAGCTTAGGATCAGGTTAGATTTCCAGGACTGCTGGCGACAATTAAAAATGTTTCTGTCCCATGCTGACCATTGAACAGTACTCCATTCCTCCAGGACTTCAAGAGGTTTAAACCACTGTTAAAAGATGGTTTTCATTCATCCATCTGATAACAAAAGGGGGTTGTTTGGCTTGCTCCTCAGCAACAGTACAAGAACTGTTTGTTCAGGAAGACAGGCCAGCATGAACTTCATTTCAAACAAACTGTCTCTGCATAAGCCATCTTTCTTTCTCCACCCTTTCCTGGCTGCCTACTGTTCTGTGCTTGGCAGCATGAGGGTTTCCAAAATGTCTTGATGACTCTAAATTCTGTTTTACTACTGGTAGCTTTATTCCACAGAGAGCAAACTCTCTGGCTTCTGCTGGTGATCATGGCAACACATTTCAAAGCTCATTTTGTTGGTGAGATCCCTGTCAGAAGCATTTTACAACTTTAAGCTATGTGGTTTGTCTGTTCCTTTTTCTTTGTTGTTTGTTTGCACAAAACTCAAACTGTTCTCTAGAAAAGTAGCCCGTTGCCATAATCAATAACAATAGCTGTTTCCATATTTTATAGTATGTAGTCATATGGTCTAAATCATTGTCAGTCATTTCCTCTCCCATCATGTCTTCCAAAAAAATGTTCCCTAAACCAAACTGAAAAAAAAAAAAAAAAGAAAAAAGAAGGAAAGAAAGAAATGAAACCTTGCCACGTTTTATTGTATCCATGTCATAAAGTCATAAACTACTGAAAGTTAGGGTCAGTGGAAAGATAAGAATCAGACAGTTTACACTAACTAATGCCTTTGTTATTGCTTTTTGAAACAAAGTTTATTTGGTGCATTTATTTCTTTTTTTGACAGCATATGGACAATAAGTGTGTTTCTTCATCTAGTGAAATAATTGCTTTCCGCAAAGCACTGCTGGATCCGGTGACAGCAAATCTTTTTCAACGCTTTGTGTCACTGCAAGGAGACCTGCTGGGGAATGGAGTGCTCTTTTGGCAAGAAGTGCAAAAGTATAAGGTATGGTGGTAGAAGGGAACAAGGGGAATAGCATTCAGTTTGTAAGCAAATGCATCCATTCCTGCATATGAGGAGAGTTTTAACAGGAATATCTGCAGGCATTCATTCTGTTGTTCATAGTAAAACCTCTTTCACGGTTTAAACCAGGTTTTTTTTTTAAGGAAACCCTCACTTCTTAGGGGTAGCTATTTTTGACTAAAATGTATTATCCCTATATTTCATTATGCTTCTTCAAACCGTAACATTCTTCTGAGTCTCTAAAGGGACACTACTGACTAGATAATGCCTAGAGTTTCGTATACATCTTTTGAGCAGTAGAAAATATGCAAGTGTTAAAATTTCATTCTGTCTGTATAGCTGCATACTGTTAAATAATGGGATTATTGCTGAATTTGGTAATTCCTCAAAAATCAGAGATAAGTTTTAAATTCAATCAAATCTATAGACGTAAAGATAGTATCTACCCAAAAAGCCTATATGTGCAATGCAGACCCCAGGCCCTTTGCCCTTTGTAGTGTCACATTCGACTTCAGCTGAGGATGGGACCAAAGTGAAATGTGATAGGGAAGGTCATCAGGGATTATCTCTCTCCCAAATATATGCAATTTTGTGAAATTGCTGCTGTGTGGGTTGAAAAACAGTGGGAAACCTCTGGAGTGAGCCTTTAAATCACACTGCAGCTTCCTAGTAGCACCCTGGATTGAATTCAGGGACGCCACAGATCTTTCACTTGTTCCTCTTTCCTTTTGCCTCTGGGATATTCCTGATGCAAAATGCTACCAGAGTGCAGAACCTTTCCTGGGCTCCTGAGCAGAGCTTGTGTGCACACGGCAGGCAGGGAGCGAGAGAGGTTAGCTAGCAAGCTCAGAAGTTAGGAGGTAAACACAGTTGATGCTGTAGTAGTACTTAGAGATCTTTTGCTGGCATTTGGTGTATTAGCACTGTTTCATTTTGTGAATTTGAATTTTGGAGTCTGTTTTAGAATTTGAAGCTCCTCTGTTTCCAAGGGTCAACCTCTCTTCCTCACAAAGGCTCTGATCCCCAAGTAAGGAATCACTAGCTGAAATGCTCTCTGGGGGCGCTGCTTTCTCTCTCAGTTAGAGAGTGACTACCTTACATTAAAAACCTGATATGAAGGCACCTGGTGTTCCATGAAATAAATCCTTTCCAAAATATTTGAATTTTTTTTCAGAGTTGTGATTCTTCGTTGCTACATTATGGAGGACATGGAAACTTTCTGCAAATTAATGTGCAGTGTAGTTTAGACTCTTTTCCCTGTAGATCTGTTCTCTGAAGAAAACCTTCATTGTTTTTTTTGTCCCAACCCCTCTCCTGCATTTATGTTAATTTTATTTTTCTTCTTATCAAGAAAAAGTACAATCTGACCGTATTTCTCCGTGCATGTGATTTGTCACGGTTGGCAGTTGATGCTCTTTATAGAAGCAAAGGGCTGGAGTAGTAGGAGTGTTGTGGGTCAGGCTGAACTGGAGGAATATTGCCAAAGGCGTGGGCAGCACTTTGCACAGTGCATGCTTGTATTGTCTGAGCCCTATCATGCCATCAGTTTAGACAGAATTCCCTTTAGGAGTCAGTGACTGCTCCCCGTAACCCATCACGCTGGCGGCACATCTTGGGAGAATCCAAACCCAAGATTTCTTTTTAAACAAATATGAAAAAACATAAATCTGTGGATCATTTCCATCTGTTCCTCTATGCTCAGTCTCATCTCTCTTCATATCATATGGCTTGTTTGTCTTCCCTCTTAGTACAGCTCTCTGCCTTCTCTTCTATGCTAGATGAACAAAGGAAACCATAGTATATACTTAGGATCTATTGAATATGTTTTTGTATTGCCTTCCTTTCTTTATTGTAGCTGTTATCATTCTTTTTTTCCTTTTCAAAACTGAAAAGTATTCATAATAAAACAAGCCAGCTCTTTCACATACCACGTTTCTGGTTAAAAGCCCTGTTTTTAATTTCTTTGCAAAGTAAATATCCAGACTCCTATACCAAAACTAAATGCAGATTCTTCATTTAGAGGGCTCCCTTCCTGAAAATTCTCTAGAGCACTCATTGTGTCTCTAGTAGATATAAGTAATAGTCTCCTGGTGTTATAGAGATTTCTTGATGTTTAAGGATAGAGGGAAAGTTCATGTTTAGAAGTGTTTGGAGGAAGTTCTTTGAATTATTTTTCCTTCATGTCAAAGTCCAATGGTAGCATTGTCTGAGCATCAAAACACAGTAATAACAGGTGTTCTATCAGAACAATAGGATCACATTAAAAAAAGTAGAAAACTCCCAGTATTCCTTTGAGATCTCACTCAAGTAAATTTAGGTCTGTTTTGTATTCTGTTCTGCACAGAGTTATTTCCAACCCCAGGGTTTTGGGAAACTAGAACATCCTAATGAATGGTGAAACTAGAGGACTTCAATAAATGGAAGATTTTACTGGTAGATGAAACTGTCCCCCTTGTGCCAACATTCCTTGTACCCTCTAAATATTTCCCCTCTTTTGCTGGAGCATTTAAAGCATTTCTTTGTATTTTGGTTATCATGGCTATGCTAGTCATAGCAGGCTTATTGTGAAAACCAGTGCATTTCACACCTGTAGGTGTGTTTCTCTTTTCAGAAATGCCTCCTATCTGCCATTAACACACTTAAAAACTATCCTGTTCCATCCAACTGCACAGGCAGAGATTATCACTTAAAAGTTATGATTGCTATACCTCTGCATTTGCAAATCAAAACTCCCACTCAAGTCTTAACTATGGCTTTGACCATTCACATTTGCTGTAAGAATTTTGTCCTACATATTGAAGGAATCTACTGTATAATTTTTGATATTTTTGACTATTATTCTTTGATCACTGGGCCTCTCTAAAGGGTCTTGTGTCTCTCTCTCCACTGACTGAAAATGCAATTTTTCATCTTTCAGGACTTGTGCCATTCTCACTGTGCTGATGCCATAGTCCAGAAAAAGATCACAGCTATTATCAACTGCTTTATTAATTCTGCCATACCCCCAGCTTTGCAGATTGACATCCCACCTGAACAAGCAAAGAAGATTTTGGAGCGCAGGAAAGAACTAGGACCTTACATTTTTAGAGAGGCACAGGTAAGAAGCTGAGAGAATCTCTATAATAGGTCTGGACAGAACTTGCATGCCTGATTCAATCTTTGTTGCTTATGTGACAATTTGGACTCCACACATAAGCCTGGGCTTGAAGGAGAACACTGTAGTCATATATATGGCAATGAAGACTGTATGAGGGACATGACAGAGAAGCTTCAGATATATACTGCTCAATAAAGACAATCTCTTGACAGCTAGCTGATCCTGGGAAGGTGTTATCTAGGGCTGTGTTAGGAATTTTGGCAGTAGAAATTAATTCTGTCTGTGTTCTTCATTGCTTGTTCTTTACCACTTGGTTATTATGAGAGGAGTATTTCGAAGTTAAAAAGTTTGTAGTTTTCATGGTTTATGAAAAATGAGGATGTGAGTAAAGCACAGAGGCAGCCTAGCTTGCTGAATGTCTTTCCCTTCTTTATTACAAGAAGTGTGTTTTAAATGGCTGTAGACAATTTTCTCTCTGATCTTCGTACTGTTCAGAGTGAACAGCAATTTGTGAATCTTTACTTCACACTTACTGTTTTCTTCTCTCTTGATACTGCCTTGTCTGTCTTATCTTCTAAGCCCAAGAGAGTTAGTTTTTCTTCTTTTCCTGTAAAATTGCCACCAACACCTTTAAACAGCAACTGTGAGCCCATAAAGTGTTTGGATGACAAAAGATGAATGTTTTGTCAGAGAAGAGGGTTCACATAGGTTCTGAGGGAAACAGAAGTTTCATTTCAGCCTGTGCAAAACCCCAGTGAACTCCAGAAATGTGGCACAAAACCAAAGGAAGAACTTGGCCAAAAAGCTGTGACTGGAACCTGACAGTGACTCACTTGTCACTTTCACGTCCACTGAGCCAGAAGCAGTGAGGTGCTGAGCATGCTCGGCAATTTGGAAGCCAAGTTTCTCAATGAGAATTAAACATCTAAATGAATTGAAAAATGTGAGCCTTGGTACGTGCAGCATCAGAATTTACTGAGCCCCTCTGTTTGCTTTTCTAAAATTGTTTTTCTTATTCTAGTTCAAAAACGACCCTATGAGAGATTATATCATTTAAAAATTATCCAAGATTTGCTCATAGATCTGTAATGTGGTTTAAGAGTCTTTCCAGAGGCAAAAAAGTATTTCCTTTCTCTTAAGGAGGGGAAAAAAAAGCCCTCTCCCTAATGAACTGAATATTTGAAATATTTGAGCAGAACAATGGTGCAAAAGCAATTTCTACTGGTGTATATTTTATCAAGAATACTTGTAAAAAATGATGGATGTTCTCATTAATGCAAACAATTGTTTAGGGAAATATATAAAAAAAGAAAGTGCCTTTTAAATGTGTTTTAGGAAGATTTCTCACCAGTAATAAACACACTGATGAAAAGCATGTGCCGAGCAAATCTGGGCTGAAATGTCAGGACAGAGTACGTGGGAGGAACAAGGCTGTGTGTTCAAAAAGAAATAGTTATTTCATTCGCATGGTAAACTACATTTTATTTTACAGTAAATTGTTTTCTTAATACGGTCAAGATTGACTTTCTTTTCTTCTTGTGCAGATGAGTGTTTTTGCTCTTCTGTTTAAATTTTGGCCAGAGTTTTGTAAGTTGCAAAGCAATGTGGATAGTGAAAAAATTCTACTCGCCTTGGAGAGAGAAAAGGAAAAAAAGATGCGAAAAAAGCAAGGGATAACAGCAAAGGTAAGGCTCACAAGGTTTCAGGTGACAGCTGATGAACTGCATAAAACCTCCTGATTTGATCAGGCATAAAACAGCCTGATCCAAAGCTACCAAATATTTTTGTTAGATTTCAAACTTCACATGTGACCCAGTCCCAGGATGATTAATTCCCAATCCTGCCGATGCATATACTTATGTTTAACTTGAAGCAGATGAGTCAATGGAATACTCCTTTCATTAAGCAGAGGGAAAAATGTATTTTAGTCATCTTTTGTGCCAAAAGAAGAGCAAAAAAGAAGACTGAATTAAAAAAAAAAAGTCTGTGTACAGTGGGTAACTGCAGACCTGTTTGCACTTTCAAGATGTATTGTCCTATACTAGAATTTACAGTTCTGGATCATTATTGAAACCAAACCAAAGAAAACCAAACCAAACCCATATCTATTTTTCAGAACAGTCATTTGAAAAGTCTGCACATTATTTTAAAATATATTTATGCACTAATTACTTTGCATAGTTTTTGCCTTTTCTTGAATATATCTCATCTTTGACAGTGAAATTATCAGACCGTTCACAGTGAGTTTCCAGACAGTTTCAGCACATTACCAGAACTGTGACCTCTACAGTGGAATGCTTGTTTGTAAAATTGTTTTGCTTGGACTTTTTTATTAAAATATAATGAATTCTTTTTCTATTGATTATAGGCTTTGAAACAGTTTATTTTTTGTGAAATACAATTGTTTAGCCAGCTTTGAGAGGAGAACATTCTTTTAAGGGCAGAGATTGTACTTGCAAACTACCATAAGTAGCATTAAAAGAGCTTTACATATTTTAAATGCCATATACACGTGTGTTGTGATGTTACTCATGATGAGAACCACATGAGTACCTGGACAGATAAAGACATATGCCTGTAAGAACATGTTATCCTCCTTTAGACACATGAAAGCTGAGGACCAGTGAAGCGTTACTTAAGGCCACACACCAACATCAAGTCTAAAATCCAAGAACTCGTGTTGCTTTCTCCAAAGCATATTGTCTCCATACAGATATGTCTGGCAAGGCCATTGGCAATACTTATACTGCAAGAATGCAATATTTCAAAGTACTGCACTTTTGCGTTTTCACAGACTTATTTTTTCCATCTGTTTGTTGCCTGTCTATAAGTTTTCTGATTAAGATCAAGGAAGTAAAGAGAAAATCTTGGCCAAGAGGGCAGAAGTCTAGCTTTTATGGAGAACAAATGGGAAAGGTGAATTACCCTTCTCGGCTGGGAAACAGTAAGAAATTTTAGAAGGTGACAGGCAGAAATGCAGTTCAGTAAACAGTTTGCAGACTATTCTCACAAAAAATGATCAGTAAACCAGTTACCTTTTAAAATTTCTTGAAAGAATAGGTGGAACAGATAAATTTTTGAAATGTTTTTGAAAACCTTTCCCTTTCTGCTATTGTTTAAAGAAATTGCCATTTCCTGTTCTCTTGTCTGAGATTTCTGTCCTCTTGGTGACAACGTAACTGTTCAAATGATTCAGTATCCCTGAAGGATACCGATAAGGTTCATCTAATATAAGCAATAGCAGGTTCACCAGCAGCCTGTGGAAGGTGATGATGTCTTGGCATTGAAAATAAGGTCTATGTTCCTCTGCCCCACCAGGCTCACACTGAATGAGAGGAAAGCTCTGGCAAGGGTTAGAAAAAGCTTTTCTAATATATATTTGCCCTCCTCTTCACAAATCAGTTGCTATTTCACGTTTATGTCAAAATGAACAATCATAGTCCTAGGGGAGGAATTTGCTTTCTTCGTCCTCACAAATGTGTCCCTGGGGTGCTCAGTCTACTTGGGCTCACCTCAGTTTTAGAACTGAACGGATAAGTTGGACTTTTATGTAGTATAGTCAAAAAAATGGACAGACAAGGAGCTTTTCAGTGAACAGTTATGCATTACTTGGTATTATTTGACCATCTCAATATTTTTTCTATGTGCCTATTTGTTATTTATGGGGCAAATTCTATCAAAGGCTTCCTGGCTATAGACTTTTTCCTTTGTTAACTGCTAGATGCACATGCCACACATTTTAAAATATATATTAGTCACTTTTTACAGACTGCCTTGATGCCAGTGCTAGTAATTTGTTATATACATAATTGCATTTTACCTCCAAACTAGATTTTGGATGTTTTTGCTTTCAAGTGCACAAAACAGTTTTACCTTACACTATAAATCTGTACATAGTCTTTCCATGCCCTTAGCAAAGAAAGCCATAAACATTATTTTCCTTTTCCATGTTTCTGTCATCTCTCTTTACGCTTCTTAACAATAAGCTTATTTGTTAGTTAGTGGTGTACTGTCATGGGATATGACATTGCCGTAACATTGCCTAATTTATTATAAGAAGACGTTATTAAAGACCTCACTTAAGTCACCATTCTCTTTGAAAAAGCCAACAGACATAAACTGTAGTGCATTAGTGTACATGCTACTTCTGTATTTGCTTTGGCATCCCTGTTTCGTCAGCAGAGTGTGCCACAGAAGTTACTGAGCCTGTTTCTGAAGAGGAGAACATCGCATTGCCTGGCTAGTTCTGTACCCAAAAGTCACTCTTAGAGCTGATGGGTTCATAGGGCAATGGGGATGATGAGGAAGGAACAGGCAGCTTATGAGATGGGAAACGGGATAGTCTGATCCTTTTCCAGATCTTTCAGGGACTTGCTAAGTGACTCTGGGAACAATTTGACCTCTTTTTTTTTTTTTTTTTTTCCCCCTCACTTTCTCATTTTAACATGGGAGGCTTATATTACTCAGCTCTTGGAGGTGTTGTGGGGTTAACTGTGTGAGGTCAAATATGAACATTGATTAATGTTTATAAAGAATTTTGGGATCATCAGACAGAATGTGCAAAGGTGCAGCCTTCACAAAACACAAAAGCAACATGAAAATGGCAAATAGTTAATCACCAGAGCAGTTTACCAAGGGTTATGATGCCTTGTTCTTCACTATAAGTGTTTTAAATCAGATTGCCTGTTTTCCTAACTTGTGTACTGTAGTTCATTCACAGTTACTGGACCAAGCTGGAATTGATCACCACAAATCCTACATTCTACATTTATATATGAGGCCTAATTAGAGGCTCACAATGTCTTCTCTATCCTTAAAATATATTCTGTTGCAGATCTGCCCTGTCACTTAGCCATATTTTGGAGCAGGTATTGAATCTGAAAGGAAGATGTTCTGCAGGAGTGTAGAGGCCAGGAAACATTAACTAGAACAAAGAAATCCTTTAAAAAAGCAGTATCTTCTGCTATTTTTTAATATGCCCAACACGATGAATTATGAATCTGAGCATTACAAAACATTAGTGCAAGTCATCCTATCTCATTGCCAATGACAATTGTTGGTTCCTCAGGTCTTGCTTTGAACTTTAGCACCGTAACTATTGTTCACATCTAATTATGAGTTTTTATGATTAGCAGGGTAAAGAAGCAGAGAAAAAACTCATCAACTTGACTCAACTGTCAAGGAAAGCCTTGACTCAACTGCAGAAGAGTGCCTTGACTCAACTGCAAAAGAGTGCCTTGACTCAGCTGCCAAGGAGTGCCTTGACTCAAATGCCAAAGGGTTCCTTGACTCAACTGCCAAAGGGTGTTTTGGTAGATCAGATGGATCTGAAGAGAGAATCAGCACCATCTTTAGATGGATTTGGATGGGAGGTGAATAATGCACATTTCTATATATATACATATATATCATTCAAGAGAGATTAAATGATCTTGGGAGAACAAGAAGGGGGAGTTAGGTTTTGAATACTGTTGTCACATAGTTCTTCAATAACTGTTCATTCTTCTACAATTAGCTTCTCTGTTGTAAGTTTACCTACCTGACAGGTGACTTTTTCCCCCTTCTTTATTGACTTTTTTTAAGATTTAAGTACTGAGTACTATTAATAGCTAACAGTATGTTAAGCTCTTACAGTGTATGGATTAAAAAAGAATCTGTTTTTAAATATAAATTGAAGAAAAGATAGTTCAGTTCTGGAATAAGAAGCTTTTCATTACTTGTGAAATTCATGTCCTGAAAGAATTCAGTTTGGACTAGAGTTGTGTTCTGTTCATATGTCAAAAACTGAAGCTGAACTGCTTTAGGAAATCTAGGTATTTGAAAATCTGACAGCAAATACCACTTTAGGAATTCCGTAACAACTCTCACTATGCATCAAGCCTACAGTGAAAAGTTAACAGGCATTTGATTGGAGAAATGGGAAGAACAGACATGCTGCCTTGGGCATTTGAAGGGATCATTCCTGGCTAAGTTGGCACTGCCATAACATAATGGGAAATCTGTGCAATCACATAATCCCAGCTCTGCCATATGATGCATGAGTAAATCCCACTTTAGCCACTGATTGAATTCCACAGAACGCTTCTCATGGCATTATGTTAGTGATGAGCAGAATATAGAAATGAGCAGTCTGAAATACCCCCAAAATCTGAAGCTACAGTGCAAATTGTGTAGTTAAACTTACACCCTTGTCCCTTAAATGAACCTTTTTACTTTTGCTCATACCTATTTTTTTAAATTATTATTTTTAAATTGAGTTGAGTGAGCCAGTATATCCATGGCATATGCTTTAGCCCTACAGAAGAGGCAAGTAACTACAGAATGAACAATAATCTTTCAAAGGGCAGTTTCTTCTTTCTTCTCCAAGCCCCTTTCTCCTATAGGAAGGTGCTAGAAGTTCTACTGAGTTGTGATATAGCAAATTGTCCCCAAACTTCTCATGCTGTAAGAAAAAAAATCAGGCCAAATGAAAATGCAGTTCCCAGCTGTGCTGGGAGAGTGAGCTAATATTTACATGCAACCTGAACTGTGGTTGTTGCAATGCAAAGAGAAGCATTTGATCCTCAGAAAAGGAACGGATATCTCCAGCTGATCAGCTTCTAGGGTAGTAGCACTCTTCTAGAGAAGGCAGGCAGAAAGAACTGTGAGGTTAATGAGACCTTCAGTGATTTAAGAAAGGACATACTCAAAGGATGCAACAGGGAGATAAAATCAAGTCCTCGATAGCACAAATGACAAATATTTTGGGAGGGGAAAGATCTGCTGTATTTAGGTTTAGAAGAGGAAAGGAGAGAATAAGACGTAGACTAGGGATGGAGAATAAATGTAAACATTGCATCTGTCAAACTTGCTTAAATCATGGTGGTTTGAGATTTGTTTATTTGCAGCAATCCTATTTTTCCCATGATTCCAATATTGTAATGAAAAAAATCTTCTTAATAATTACGATTATCCAATAACAGGGTTTTAACATAAAGAAGTTTTTTATCTCAGTATTGATATGGACCAGGACCTGCAGTGACATGGTCTGAAGGCTGATGGTGCTTAATGGTTCTTGCAGGCTTCCTGGTCCTATTCCAAGTACATAGAAGCCTTGGAGCAGGAGAGAATACTCATTAAAAGGGAAGAAGATCTGGAGGAAGCATCATCATTCCTTTCAGGTTATTAACCTGTAATTTATTAGGACAAGCTTATAGCTTAGGTGAAGTTCTCTCAGTATAAGGACTTTGCTTACTCTTCTTTTGAGTTTTGTACGTAAACCTCTGCCTCTCTTATGCTGTCCACAGCTCTCTGCACCATACTTGTGAGTGGTAAGTTTTCTAAGAAAGGGACAGTAAAAGTTGCAGGGGTATCAGCATTGCCTTTACTGCAGAGGTCCTGCTGAAGAATGGGATTCGCCCATTCCTTCATTTTGCAGAGTGACGTGGCAATCACACATTTCACCTCCCTGGCTTTTTGTGCTTCATCAACTTATATACAAGCAGATATTGAAATTTCTTTCTACCAGTTTGTTAGAGTGTTTTTGGGGTATGTAAGAGGCATTGCTTCATCCTGGTTTCTGCCATGAATATCCTCTTAGGTCCTCCCCAAGGATATTATGACCTGTTTGCTTATTAAATTCCTGCATTTAGCAGTAGGGCTAGCAATAGCACTATGTAATATTAAACTCCTTTGGTTTCACATAATTTTAATTATTTCTTTCCATATGCAGGTTCTTTGTCTACGTCCTCCCTGAATCCTGATGAAATGAAAGCCACCATTTCTACAAAGGGCAAACTCTCAAATGTTCCCAAGACACAGGAAGTGAGTACCAGACTGCCAACGAGTGTGCTTTGAAATGTGGATTCTTAAAAGCCAGTTTTCCTGCTGACAGTATTGATGCTCATTAGTAGCAAGTTATCCCACTCCAAATCATGTTTAAGTGAAGCTGTACAGCCTCAATATGAAGACAAGATTATTTTTCATTCCAACCATAGTTAGCGGACCTGGTGTAGACCTGTTGGAATTTTGTTGCGAAATGGTAGTGTCTGAAATGAGTCTATCTAAGCTTTCCAGTTAAGGTATTTTAAATAGGAGCATGAGATGACTGGAGAAATCTCAGATACCATGGAGTGACTGGCAAGAATCTGACACAGAACTAGCAATAGATCATCTCTACCAAAGCCAATTAAATATTAGAATGAGAGAAAGAAGTAGGACAGCAAAGAGATCTGATAAAGACAAAAAAAACCCATATTTTGCTTCAAAGCTTGAATTCCTAGAAGGAATAATCTCCTGGAGGTTTGGTTTGGTTTTGTTTTTTAAGCCTATGCTGAAATTACGTGGACTTAAAAAAATTAATAGAACTTGGACTATTGCTTCCCTTCCTTCTCTGCTCCTCCTTTCTCTTCTAATTATGTACTAAGCACTTCTATTTTATGCAAGTTGGTGTCCTGCCTTCACTAGTCCTCCTGAATTTCCAAGTGTCTGAACATAATCTTCCTGTGGCAGCACTGAAGTCACATGTATGTGACTTCAGAGAAAACTGCAGCATTCCTTGGTCTTCCCTCACGTTCTCTTTCTGCCCTCTTATCACGTCCTCTAGTTGCAGTTAAAGTAATCCAGCCTCACAGGTGTGACTATATTTTGTACATCTCTGCCTTCTGTACCACCGTTCTGCCCCCCATGTCATTGTAGGGAGTCCTGGCACAGGGGTTTTGCTCCCACTCTGTGGATGAGAAACCTCCAGGTGGGCCCTGTGACCAGAGAACCCACAAGGCAGCTGCAGTCCTTGTTGCAGACCAGCCCAGATGTCCTCTTGTTCCAGACCAGAGAGCTGCATTCCTGCCAGGCATCAGGCTGTGGTACAGGAGGCTAATGCAATCAGAAATTCAAGGTCCTGAGTGATTTGAGAGGTCTCTCCCACCAGCTTCAGTTGCAGCCCACTCTCTAATGCCACTGGAAATTTGCCTGCCCTGCTCAGTCCCTCATAATAGCTCAAGTGTTCCTACTGCCTTTGAGTGGTTTCCTCTTCTTCCATCATGACCCTTTGGGCATTTGCCTCAGCTCTGCTAAACGAGACCACTGTTGCTCTTGACGGGCAGTTTCCCTCCACTTTGTTTCTGAGAAGGTAACCTTGTCTGTTGGGGGTAAATGGCAAAGTGCTGACAGGAGGGCTGTGAGCAGAGGCCAGGGCTGCTCTGTGCCGGACACAGCCAGTTCCAGTTGGCTCCAATGGACTCATCATAGGATATGGCTGATCCCCTCAGCCAAGATGGTGGCACCTTGGGGAAACACATTTTAGAGAGAGCAAAGAAATCCAGAGAGGGAAGGATGGAATAAAAAGAGTGATAAACAACAGATGGAATACCAAGGCCAGAGGAGGAGGTGAAAGAGGAGGAGCTGGGGGAGGAGGTTGAAGAGGAGGAGGTACTCTGTGTTGGAGCAGACATTCCCTCAGTCTATAGAGGAACCAGGCTGCAGCAGAGGAAAAGAGTGAGAAGGAAGAAGGAGCTTCACAGTGCCTCACCGAAGGGACTAAGTGCAACCTATGGTGATAGCAAGGAGAAGAGAAGTGCTTGGAGTGAACTTGAACCTGGGAAAGGTGGAGAAGAAGTGTTTTCTCCAAGTGTGTAAATGCTAGCTTCTTCTTCCCCCCACCCCGCCTCCACCTGAATCATTAATGATTTATTCTAACTGGCAATGCATTCATTTCCCCATCTTAAATTTTTGTTTAGCCTGTAAAAAAATTGGTAATCTATCTCCCTGTCTTTATCTTGACCCAAAAGCTTTCTCTTTTTTGTTTTTCCTGTTTTCACCCTTTGTCCTGTTGTACAGTGGTAGAGGGTGGAAAGGAGTGAGTGAGCAGCTGGGTGGGAGACTGGCTGCTGGTGAGGGCATGTCCAACCACACCTTATCTCTCTCTTTTTGATGCATTTATTGAAGAACTGTTCTGATTATTTCAACTGGCTACAACACAGCAATGACATTCTGTTACCTTTTCAGGCACAATAAATCTCTCTGAGGAAGGGAATGCAGAGACATTCAGTGGAGGTGGCCAGGAGACATAAATATAATGTGCATGCAAGGTTTGTTCTTACATTTCCAGAGCAAAGATGATGACTTGGAATATTATTAAGAACCATGGGACAATTTTCAAGGGTAGAAAATAAATATCTTCTGATGTGTTCCATTCCAACCTGATTGTGATACTGACTCTTGTGTTAATAATTTAATAATACACCTTGAGGCTCAAATCAGAGTAAGATTCCACTGAAGTATGCAAGGCACACACTATTAGGTAGTCTCAGTCTTAAAGATCCTGTAATCAAACCCAGTTCTTCAGTGCCTGATCTAATGAATAAGTAAAACACTGCATTGAACTGACAACCCTGAAGCAGTGTGTCTTGGCACACTAAGCTCTCACTGTGCAATTTGTGCAACTTCTGTTCATCAAGGATAACTCCTGAGGTCTGTGAGTTATTATAAAGTCAAATGCTGTTGTGGTTTGCTCCCAGTTCAGTCTGATTCCTGGTCCAAAGTACACCTTCTGCCCCATTTCTGAGTTTCAATCCACAAGAAAGGCTTAAAATCTATCAGGACACAGATGGGATTGAGAACTTTTGTAAAATGTCATTCCACCCAAGATGTTGCTCACCAGATGTTTGCAGGAGCTCATAGCTCTTGTGTAGCTCTCCCTACTTTTAAAAAGTTTTAAAAAGACTGGGGGCACAGTTGATGTTGGGACTGAGGACAACGGATTAATTGGAGAGTTAAGAGGGGCAGGGGTAGAATTAACTGCTAGGCAAGGGGCAGGATGATGATAGACCTCTCCACATTTTCCAGACCACTTTAGACACCAGGCCCCAGCCACAAAGTTGTTGGCTCCACTCTTTCCTGCATGTAAAAGAAAGGCAGGTGGCTGAGTTCCCGAGGACTAGCCCTGAGTTAGGGGTGGAACTGTCTTCTGCTGCCCGTTCCAATCTCTTGGACAAGAGGAACAAGCCGTGCAGCCCTGTCTCCTTTGTCAGAAGTAAAGGTGCTTCACTTGGAGCTCTTTGATCATTCTGCTAAGGACCGCTCAAGAGTGCTTTCCCCCTCAATAAGGAGTGGCAACTAATGACAACTAATAGTCTTCCACTCTTGACATAATGACCCAGAATTGTAAGGGATTTCCATTGGGAATTGCTTCAGACAGGCTGGCAGGGAATGAAGACACTTTGTTTTCTGGACATAGCTGCCATGCTCATATATTCTTACACAAAGAGCAAGGGAGATCACTGGTTCAGTTCCTACTTCCCCACAGTTCACAGCTGGCTTCATGCATGCCATGTTTGGGTTGTTTGCTCATCTGACATTACCTGAGGAAGATATCTTGGGTGGAAGCCACAAGAGAGTAAAACATTAAACACTTGTCTCTGGTTTTTATGTTTTCCCAAATTTCACAAATGCAACAAACTTCTAATGCTCGGTACATCTGAGGAGGGTGGAACACAGCATCTTGTAATGAGCAGAGCACATGTGGTACTGTGTGGCCTACCACTCATTAATGTGAAAGGCAAAGAAGATTCATGAAATGCCATAAATGCACTGATGTATGTCAGTCTGAAAAGCATGTGGAAGGCAACCTTTTACTGCTGTGGTCAGTACAGTACACGCAACCAAATGCTGAAATGTGGCAGGCAGTTTCTGTTTTGCTGTATTCTTGCCTTCAAGGTATTTTGAGGCAGTTAAATAATGTGTAGATATTACTTATCTAATGCTGGTAGTTCCGACTGAATAACATTTCGATTACTTCAAAATTTAAAAACATTATCCAGATACTTGTCTCCTCAGAAGTATGTTTCACCCTTGCCAAATTATTAACAAAAATTTACCAGCAAATTTACCTCAAGCAAAAACTACTGTCCCAGACAATTATTATGATTTATACCATACACCTCTATCAAACTTAAAAAACCCCAAAAAGAAGTACTTGGTGTATTTCAGTGAGTGAGTCGAGTTTTGCAAACTGGCCCTATTCACTCAAAGTTCTGCAAACCGAAGTTTCCTCTCAATCCAGTTTGCAGTTGTCTCCATGTTAAGTGAAATATATATGTGTGTACATACACACACATGCACTATAATTTATGGGCCATGTCTTTGGTATGCAGTTAAGAAGGATCACATGTATTAGTAATGCTAGAACTACATGTCATATCATTATTTCCATTTTATATGTTAATTTTAAAGAAATATTGGGCAATTGGACAGGATTTAGGAGATGGGGACCCTTTAATTTCTGGGTTACTGAATCTAATTTTATGCAATGGCAGATAATTTGGAACTGCTACTTGGTGACACGACTAAAATATTAGTCTTGTCCTGAGGGACCAGTTCCAGTAGAGAGCCTGAGAACTGACCAAATGTTATGACTCTAAATGATGATTCCGTATCACTTCAGAAAACTTGCCCTGCTATTGCTTTTGTCTTGTTCTTCACATCTATTCTCTCTCAGGTTTCTGATCTACCACCTCTCTGAGCTCAGCAGTTCTAAAGGGCTTGAAAAGTTCTTCTCAACAACCCTAGCACCTCTCCCTTTAGACAACTAAAATTTATTCATTGTTTATTTGGAGTATGTATACTTTGAAACTTTCAGAAATCTACAACAGAACAACAGTTCTATGTGGAGTTTGCTGCTACAGACACTAAAACCAATTATCTTTTTCAGAAACCTGTAAATGTAGAAAACTCTTCTGGGTAGATCTATGCTTTAGTGTCATTCAAAATACACAATCCAATCATACTCATTCAGCCTTACTTTTGTGGTTTATTCTCAAATAATGCAAGATATGAGAACTATTTTGGAATTTTTTAAAGCCATCTTTTAGATTTGTAAGTACTTATATTAAGTACTGTGTACTTCACTTTTCTCCCATCAGATATGGTATATTTATTAAAACATTTCATAATCTTTGAGAGTGCTGTTCTGAAGTTGCTCATTCAAATTTTGATATAATTTTGATATCAGTACGAACTGTGACTACACACTTCAAAAGGGGCCTTATACATTTTGTTTTGACATCTCTTCTGCTACTGCATGACACAAATGTTAGACTGTGAGACGAATTCCTGAAAATACCTAGTGCTGCATTATGTTATTAAGATGCACACGTACAACAGTTTACAAGAGTGGTAGTGGTTATTACCAGGCCATTTAAAAAGGGCAAAATGCTTTTTGATTTAAGTCTTTACAACGCTGCTCTGCTGTTGTCTCTGTGCTCCTCGTGATCCCTTTTGATTGGTTGTTTCTGAAGTCCTGTTAATGGAGAATGGTTTTAGACGATGAGCTGTGGGTTCATTTGTCCCATTCAAGGTGTAGAAATCTGGTTTTTAATCAGCAAGCATTAAGATCAGCAATGGAGAGAGAGGTGCTTTGCAGATACAGTACTAGACCTGATTCAGCAGACCCAGTTTCTATTACTGATGCTCTTATTACACAGTACCCAGTGGCCAAGGCCAGACTGGTTTGGGCCACACTTTCTACATCTTTTACATGAGAAGAATCATTGTGACTCACTTGCAAATATGTTTGACTTAAAAAAAAAAGAGAAATGTGCATTAATGAAGTCTACATATAAAAGCATCAATGAACTGAGTATTTGCATACATTTGGGACCCTCAGTTTCCTGGTGTTGAGAGCACTGAAAATTGGCAGATGTCCCTTCACTGCTCCTTCTGTGCCTTATCCAGTGTTATGGGGGACATTTTCTATCCTCTACCACTTGTATGCTTGTGAAATGGCTCACCTCAGTCCCACACAACACTATTGCTCCAGTCAAAAACGTTGACTTTGGCATGTGTATGTAAAAGGGACTGAAAAGAGACCAGATGTTTCAGAGTTCTGTCCTAAACTTGGAAAAGAAAATCCTTAAATTATTTATGTTTCTAATGTTAAATACTAGGCCAAAGTGATCACTGTGAATCTCTATTTGGCCAATGGAGCTGTAATCCATCTTGAATTTGACCTATTTAAACTGTCTCACTATATTCAACTGATGATTTTTGTTACTGCCTTTTTACAGAAATGTTTTTAGACAGCCATTGTGGATCATGTCTGAATACGGCTAAGATGGGGTTAACTGGTATTTTTTCTTAAGCTTTTGGAACATTGTTTGTTTTAATATATTCAGTAGTTGCTGTAAAAATGGTATGGAAAGACAGGTTTGAACAAAAATTTTAGATCTGAATGTGTACTTACAGTTCAAGCCTACCTCTAATGGCCTGATTTGGAGCATTCCCAGGATTTCAGAGAGTTATAATTCACATCTGTGTTTCTAACTCCTTCATGCGTGATTGTTTGAATGTGCACTTTTGGAACAGGTCCATGTCTAATAGGCTAAATTGTAGTTCCCAAATCAGAAGCCACGTGGTATTGCTATATAGTTTTTTATTCTTCCTCTTATAACACAGTCTTCAAATAAGGTTCTGTTAGTCCAGCACATTGGATTAATACAAAGCACCAAAGTCTACACTTTCTGGCTACCTTGCTAATGAACTCACACATTTTGATTTTTACCAGTGATTTAGTAAAGCATTTGTGCAATGGCCACAATGGAGATTTCTCTGCCAAGTAATAATTTATCAGAGCACTGGAGCAGATCTGAATTATGCGGGACCCACTAAGCTGCCCTAGTATGGTAAGGGTAGTCAAGGTAGACATGAGATTCTTTTGTTTTTAATACCCCACTGAGCCAAGCTAATTTATATGTCAAGCACAAGCTGCATTTACTTGGATTTCCCTCTATTTCTCTACTAATTAAAATATTTTAGTTTCGTGGTGACATATGTGAAAGCGTTGACAACAGCATTGCTTATTCCACATGTTAATTATGTATTTGCTCATAGCATGCTGATGAACTGTGTGCATTTCTCACGTTAAGATTTGATTTTATATCAAAGGAAAAATGGAAATGTAGTAAGTGGATTTGTGCTTTTAATTTTAGATATTTTGTTTTGCTCTAAAACCATCTTGTATGATTCCCCCGTACCATATGTGTTTGAAAATCTTTTGTTGGCAAGAAGTTAAAGAAGAAAGTAATACTTGCTTCTCAGAATAGGATTTTTGAACAAAGCAAAGCAATTGTGCTATTAATGAGAAAGCTAAATGAAACAAATGACAAGGCAAGCAAAAAAACCCCACAGCATCACACTCAAGGAATTCACAGGCACACAATAGCTTACGCAATATTCTCCATCTGACAAAGTCAGTAAATACAGAGATTTCCTTGGAAATATTCATTATAATATGAATATGTGATGCCTATGGTTCAGTAAATGCAGTCAACAAGCTTATAGCATTCTTGCTAGTTTTCACCTGTAGGCAACTCTGAATTTTATCCAGCTGCGAGCCCCAACTGATCAGCACTGGGTTTGTAAACCCTGATTGGCTTGGATACCACTCATTCCTGAAAACAGTACTTTGGGAATTGAATATGTCACATCTCCAGAATAATTTACACCTTTATGGTTTTGTATATGCATATGTGTGTGCAGGCATGTACACATGTATAGATACACACACAATACAACAGATGTGTAAAATTACCTTGTTCGGTAAACTGCTTTATTGTCATAATCATATAGGGCTTAAGTTTGATATATATCATCTTTTCCTAATACAATATTCCAACCATTTTCTGCTGTGTATTTTTTTGAAATGAAGGTCTTCATTTCATTAAAATGTTTGGATTTGTACTCCCTTGCATTTGAGAAGACAGAGCCATTACACTTGCTTTGTTGAGGAATATGGCTCTTTCCAGAGGGCTACACAGCTGCTGGAAAGAGAAATGAATGTGTTTTGGGGAGTTCTTTTGGGGAGTTCTTTTTCCTCTAGAAAGCATATTCAAGAAAAAAAATTAACTTTCGCTATGTTTTTTCTCACTAATGAGAAAGTAATTTACAGCATGTGTTGGGCCATTCACTAAAGACTACAATAAATGATTTACTATTTTCAAGCTAATGAAGTGAATACTTGATCTAAAAAAGGAGAGTGTGTATGATTATGTTCATTTTCCAGTTATGACCTTCCAGTTCAAAGATCATCTTAACTTCTGGCTGCCTGATCTCTGTAATTTGCTGAAAGTTCGTTCTCTTAATTCATGTCTCCAGAGGTGCTCAGCACCTGGCAGTAGTAGGCCTTCAGAAAGCTGTCCAAAGGACAAAAGTACTGATTTTCTTTTTTTTTCTTTTTTTTTTTTTTTTTTTAGTGAAACACCAAGAAAGGATGGCTTTGTCACTGCAGTTCCACACAAAAGTATATTAAAAAATAACAAAGAAAAACAAAATCAAACCACAGAAATACATAGGCTTGGTTGGGCTTGCCAGGGTAACGTAGTACTAATCGAAGATTGTATTACGAGACAATAGGTCTGTTTGGAAACAAACTGCCCAGAGAGCTTTTGGTGTCTTTACTGTCATCAGAGGGGCTCTAAAAACAGATAAGTTATGCACATCTGCCAGGAATGACTAAGTATTGTCGGACCCATATTGGGGCTGGGGAGTGAGTAGATCAACTCTTGAGGGACTTATTTTCTCTGAATCCTTATTCAGGTTGTTCTGAATGCAAAAGCTTAGCCTCTGCTAAGGAATCTTACGAGAGTCAAGGGCCGTGACACTTCATTTGCTCTGCACCCGAAACTCCCACTGAAGCCAATTATTCAATCTAATTTAACAAAGACCACAGCTTCTCTGGCTGTGCAATTGTTGGTAACCATCAACAAACTGATTCATCTACAATTGGGCCAAATGTTACAAAATCTGTTTCTGAGTTCTTGTTTGTACCTCCATCATAAGATTACACCAAAATTAAAGCATGCAGTACTTGAACTAACTTCAAAGGCTGAGCTTGCACTTCTAGCTAGTTCAGCCTTTTTATTGGTTCATGTTTTCCATTTGGCTTCAACATCCTGTTCCTTACTGATGCCCTTCTAGAGTTTCATTTGCAAATATTACGTCCCTGGTTAGTGAGCCACGCTAATTAATACTGTGGTGGAGGCTATGGATTATAGTAATCTCATGCCTCCTGCTTGGAAAAACACTGCAATTTTTCCAGACGTTTACATGTAATGCCATATTGAACATGGCCAAATTTGTCTCAGAAAAATGTATCCTGAACTCATTTAACCAAAATATATTTAAGTAAGGTTGCTTATGCTGTTATCCATTGCCAGTTTTGTTAATCGTGAAGCTCAAAAATTTCAATGCAGTAGAAACCTGAGACACACAATTTCCTAATTAGATTATTTCAAACAAAACAGTAAAGTTAAAACAGGCTGGTTTAAGTATATGTATTTTTAAAAGTTTATGCCAATAACAAGTTTGTTAAAAAAAACATAAACAGATGATTTGTCTACTTTCTGGAAGCCTCACACCTTTGACTATGCCTCACCTTTCAAACCTGGGACCACAATCTGACATGGATTTTAGCTCCACTGGGGATTTTGTAGTGAGAGACTCCTTGACTTCTGGGACTTAAAGTGTTGCCAAGGTTATGACTGTAAAGAAAATCTATTATATTTGCAGTACCACTGAATATCAAATAAAAGCTAAATCAAATAAAACCCTTTCAAAATATAGCAATCCTAAATCGATAGATTCTTTTAATACCAAAATAAACAAAAGAAATGGCCTTTTTTTTTAGGAAGAGTCTTTTATCAGACCAGGTAATGCAATTGGAAACAATGAAGAAGCTTTCTTTAGGCTCACGATTTGTTCACCAGATCATAAAGAGGTCAAGAAATACATCATCTCTGGGTTACTTGTTTTAATTTTTTTTTAATTGTGTTTATTAATTCTCTTTTCATAAATGGACATGATTTGGTTGACGTGACTAAACTATGATGAGACAAGGTACAACAAATCTGAGACATCCCTCACTCCTTCTAGACTCTAATTTCAGACACAGCAATGAAAACTTGCCAGCATTTCATAAGGCTTACCGTGTCATCACCTCAATGTGAATTAAAACAGACTAAAATGAGATGTTCAGAAATCTATGAGAAAAAGTCTAAAAACTTGTCACAGAAACCAGTTGCGAAGTGATGCTTTATACATAATCTGGGCCAATCTTTTTATGTCAGAATGAGCTCTGTATTGTACTAGGTAAATCAAATAAATGGCAAAGATATATCTGGGTTAAATCCTACAGTTGTAAATTTTTAGGTATCACTCTCCCAGGGTGCAATCCCCAACCTGAGCAAGACCCTTCTCCTCTCTATGCAGCTCTCTCTGAGAGAAGCACACTGAGCCAAGAGCTGCCCAGAGCAAGGATGGTGAACCTAACTAAGGAAGGGGCAAATGTAGTGCCCTGTGGGGAATGAGTTCAATCTTCTATTTGAAAGAGACTTTCCCACTTTACAGCCACTGTCTTACACTCACAGGGAAGTTGTTCTGTCATTTTCTGTGTGAATTTATTCCTTGAACAAAATTATAGCTGGGTGAACAGCAGCACTTGGCCACTTTCTGCTTTTCTGGAGGTCTGTTGATCACTGGTCACGTCTAGGAAAAACAGAAGCTAACAAAGGGTCTGTTCTAAACTCTAATAAAGTGTGAGGAACACTCCTTGTTTCAATGGCTTCGGATTACTTAAGGGTACACATGAATCTCCTGCTCAGACTTACTGTAATGCATCCATGATCAAGGAGGAGAGCACTAGTAAATGTACACAAAATGCTTGTGTGTAATATTTGCCTGTAATGATGGTTTAACCCCACATGTTCCTGGAGAAACAAGGATGAGGAAAGAAAACAGCTTTTCAGAGTAAGGCACCTCTACTTAAATACAGAGCAGTAAAGGAACAGGACAAAAACATTCTCTTTGATGTCTTTATTTCTATTGCAGACAGGCTACATAACATTTTAAACCACAAAAGACAGAAGAATCTTGGCATCATTTAAAGGGCTTTGAGAAAGGAACAGGAATGGGAAGGAGGTGTTTCTTGTAGGTGTGGTTTTGGTCTTTTCTAAGAAAACAGATGATAATGTAGAATGTTTATGGCAATGAATGATGAAGTCACACTTGTCTAAGTTCAACTTCTAAGTAAGAATGACACATATAGAAAGTTCTGCTTGTTTAAAAACTTAATTTATCTAACCAAGGATTTTCTGTTGCTGAAATAAGTCAGATAGTCCCTCTGAACCTGGAGGACAGAGTGAGACAATTAGTGGGGAACAGTACTCCAGAAAAAGTAGGGGGTAAAATGTCACATCAGTGTTAATGTCTCAGCTGTGGAACCTGGTGTGTTTTCTGGTTCTTGAGCCTGAATATATGCATTAGCCATGCTTGGAACTTGGAAAATAGCTAATTTTTTAACACTGTAACTCATGATGGTACCAAACACAGGAACATTTACATAATTATATCACTATTTCATGTGTATTGTTTATAGCAAAATCTGTCTATTTACAAGTGGAGCAAAACTTAAGAAATCACTTTTTTGAGATTTTTCTATTTGAGAAACATGCATACCATCAACAAAGGCTTGTGAAATCCCTGTCTGCTCCATTTATTGTGATTTGATCTTTTTTTTTTTTTTTCCTCTTCTTTGTTTATAATGCTCTTTTGGAAGTACAAAAATATTTTCCTTCCCCCTACTAATTTTGACTTTTTCCATTTAGGAATTATTGATTCACCCTCATTTTTTTTTGGTGCAGCTGCCATTTCAATTGTGTCAAAAAACTTCTTGTGCCACAATATCTTCGTTTTTTCCACAGCACCATGGGTTGAGGTAGACACAGCTGTAGCAAGAGAGTATTTGATTAGTTAATTTCTGGCACACAAAGGGGAGGAGGAGCCCAGATGTATTCATTTTCATATGTGGCACATAGCATTTTTAAACTTCTTTTTCTTTTGTGATAGAGAGGTATATTTTATATTAAACCAAACTGTTTGGGAATGCAGCTGGCTCAGGGGATTGCTGATGTCCCATGTGATCTTTCTCCAGTAGATTTTTTGTTCTAATTTGATCCAGATTATGACTATCTGAAGACTTTTTGTGGCATATGCAAAATCACTCGATTGTCACAGTCCTGTTCCTAGCTGGCGTCAGTCCACACCACAGAAAGTACAGTCAAAGTATCACAGCTGGCACTCTGTGGAAAAGACAAGGATTCACTGCCTAAGTTTGTTCTCACTAAAGTCAGAGGTAAGTTTTATTTCATATTTCAGAGAACCACAAGCAAGAAATTGTTTAGCATTAATGCCTTCCTTCACTCCTCAAAAGATGATCCCTTTCAAGGATACCATGGAGAAGTGTAAACTGTTACTGGCACTTTGGCATTTCACAGAGAAAAAGAGGACTGAAGATTCTACTTTGATAACTGTGGCACCTTTTGAACAAACAGTCCAAATTTTCCCAATTTTGTCCCAAAAATTTTTTCAAAGACAGCTGGACTAGGTGCCAGAGATCTCAGAGACTTGGTGGACTGGGAAGGAAACAACTGCTGCTGTCTCTGAATCACATGCCTTCTTGTTTTCAGAAGGTTTATTTGCTTTCATGCATTTGGATGCACAGGGTCCAGTCAGGTCCAAAACCACATTCAGCCTTATAATCCATTCAGAAACTGAGTCACAGGAAGCAACTCTGTGCACTGACTTAATGGAGCTGGATATCTCTGCCTTCCTTCCATTACTCTTCCTCCAGTGTATCCTCAATCCCTTTTTTATCTCCTGCTTGCACAGTCCCGAACTGCCCTTTACACAGAACAATAAGGAGTTGGCTGTATATTCCACAGTAACAACATCAAAGAATGATAACAATTAGCACTTCATTTAGCATCTTAACTATAACACAAAGATGCCTAGCCAGCAGTATCTCAGGCACATGGGAAAACTGGTCACACAGAAAAGAATTCAATGACCTGGCCAGCCATGAAGTAAGCTATTGAAAACAGCAATCAAATTTTTTTATTTGCAGACCTTGTTCCATCCACCAAACTACCCTGCCTCCACAAGACTGATGTTTATAGGAAAGTTACTCATATATAATCTATGATAATAGTAGCCATGAAACCTGCTATGCTTTTATTCCAATTAATTTTGTATCCTCTTTTTCATGAGGTCAAGTTCAGTAAAGAATTTCCTTCTCATATCTAATCTAAACCTGGCCTCTTTTAGTTTAATTCCATTCTCCCTTTGTCCATGTTGCCACCAAAGATGTTAGACAGTGCTGCTCCCAGTACTGACCCCTGAGGAAGGCCTCTCATCACTGGTCTACACTTGAATATCAAGCCCTTGACCACAACTCTGAGAGTGCAACCATCCAGCCAATTCCTTTAGTCCTCATGCACTGATCAATCAAATCCATGTCTCTCTAGTTTAGGGACAAGGATGCTGTGCAGGACAATGTCAAATGCTTTGCACAGGTCCAGGTAGATGATGTCAGTTACTCTTCCCTCATCCACCAACACTGTCACCCTGCTGTAGAAAGCCAACAAATTTGTCAGCATGATTTGCCCTTGATGATATATCTTGCCATTCTTTCTGCGTGACACCATTAACATTTGGGGTTTTTGTGTTAATCCACATGGGGAAAAGCTCTTGGACAGACATTCTTCATTTTAGTCTCAACTATTGTAACAAACTTTTCTTCAGTTTGAGGAATGTTGTCCAAATTGCGTCTATTCAAACCACTGTTGCAAAGACCATTCTCCCAGCTTGTAGCCACAGCTGTACGAGTTCCCTCTGCAATTTTCTACTGACACTTTCCTCTGAATTCCATCATAGGAAAAGCAACTTCTCTTCAGTTTTAAGGGCCCATCTCCTCTGCCATTTTATGTCAGGATCTGCTGGCTTTGGCAAAGGAGTGAAAAGCTGGAATGAATACCTCATTGCACAGGAGGGACTTGTTTTTTCAAGGCAGGAATTCATAGCATTTAGTGTAAATCCCACAGAGACTCCCAGGAATAAAAATGACAATTCCACATGCAGGTGGTGATTATGTGGAAATCACAATCAAAACACATGTGCCTCATTTCCAAGAAAGGTACAAAAATTGGCTAAGGGATATCTAGAAAGGATTACAAATGGCTTAATTTGTTTCTAGGCTTGGCCAATAATTCCTGGCAAACCCTATATGTAAAGACTTGAGCCCCTTGGCATTGCAGTGCCACCCTGGGCATCCTTCAGGGGGCCAGCACAGTCTTCTCCCATTGCTCTTAATGGAATCACAGAATCACAGAATGGTTTGGGTTGGAAGGGACCTTAAAGACATAAAAAGGGACCTGAACATGAGCCAGCAGTGTGTCCAGATGGCCAAGAAGACCAATGACATCCTGGCCTGTGTCAGAGACAGTGTGGCCAGCAGGACCAGTGATTGTCCCCCTGTACTTGGCAGTGGTGAGGCCACATCTCAAGTGCTGTGTCCTGTTCTGGGCTCCTCACTACAGGAAGGACATTGAGGTGTTGGAGAACGTCCAGAGAAAGGCAACAGAGGTGGTGAAGGGTCTGGAGCACAAGTTTGATGAGAAGCAGATGAGGGAGCTGGGGTTGCTCATCCTGGAGAGGCAACAGCTCAGGGGTGACCTTATCGCTCTCTACGACTCCCTGAAAGGAGGTTGTAGGTGGCTGGAGGTCGAGCTCTTCTCCCGGGCTAGAAGTGACAGGACAAGAGGACATTCTGGGGAATTTCTTTATGAAATGGTGATTATTTGGAGTGGACTGTCCAGGGAGGTGGTGGAGCCACCGTCCCTGGCGGTGTTTGAGGAAAGACTGGATGTGGCACTCGGTGCCATGTTGTGGTTGACACGGGGGTGTCAACTCCACGATCCCAGAGATCCTTCCCAACCCAAGGGATCCCGCGGCTCCGATTTGTCCCCGCGCGCTGCGCACGGCCGCGTTTGGCCCGCGCCGCCCGCCGTACGCCGGCGGCCCGCGCATGCGGAGTGTGGCGGGCGCAGCGGGAGCGGCAGCAGGAGCTCGGTGGGAACGGAGGTGAGGCCGCTCCGCCCGCCGGGACCCGCGGGACTCCGGGCTCCCTCTGCCCCTCGGGCTCCCTCTGCCTCACTTCAGTCTCCTCATCCCGAGGGCCGCCAGCCGCCGCTCCCCGCTCGGTGGCGGCCCCGCGACAGCGCCGTGACCTCTGCGCGTCCCTGAGGGCGGCGGGGCCGGGCCCGGCGGCGGCAGCGTGAGCGGCAGAGCGGGAATAGAGCGCCCTCGGAGCGGGGAGCGGCGCGGGGCTGGGCCCAGTCCGGCTCCAGCACCGCTTAGAGTACCTTCTGACCTTAATTCCGGGACAGCAGGCCGAGAAGGGGAGACCGTGCAGGGAGGGGGGGATTTAGTGTGAGCAGCGACGGCCAGTTTTGATTCCACGAGTGGTGGATGCAAGGAGTGTAAAAACTGATTTAGATTCATGTCATAAATAGGTTGCCCTTGAACGTTGTCCCTTAAATATTGTCCTTGGAAGGTCAAATACACGGGAGCACTGTTGCTTATCTCGTGAAGATGATGATTACACCATACAAAAAGCACGATCTAGATCTAGAAAATTGTTTCAGTAGAGCTGCTTCTCCTGCAACTCTCCTTATCTCCTTTTCTCTTTTCCTTTTCATCTTTTAGGATATAAAGTCACCATGTCGTCTGCACTGTTGCCCAAGCCACAGATGCGGCGCCTGTTGGCCAGAAGGATGAAGTTTCACCTTTTTGGGGCATTTTTTGTGTCAATAGGATGTGCAGCTTTATACAAGGTGGGCTTTGCAGTCATTCAGTTACAAACTGTGCTTATTAGAGTGTTTTAAGAATTCATAATATTTTTCTGTTGAGATTTGGTTGAGCTGTTCATTGGAAAGGTTTAGTAATGTATTTTTGTAAGCACGTTTCCAAAACCTAAATAAATCCTGCTAATCTTCATTTGAAGAAATGATACGAATAACCTGATGCTTTGAGCTGTGTGGTCAAGATCACGCAATTCGTGACAAGTTAACCTGAAGTCCCCCAGTCCCAGACTGCACTTGATCACTCACACAGTTGATGCACATGAACTCTGGGGAGTTTGTGTGTCTCTCTGTCACATTATCCGAGACTCAAAGTCTTATTTTATCTCTTGACTGATCTCAGAAAACTTGCTTTTAAGCAATTTGGAAAACTCGTTCTTCACACTGAAGAGGTCAGTGTGGGAGGGGGCGGTGTGATCCTTCTGTCCTTTGTTTTGAAGTATCCTGGAAATGGACCATTACGTTTCCAGGAAAACACAGGGTGATCTTCTGATAAAGATAAGAGCAGTAGCTGTTCTTGAATGCCCTTAACTAAATAATTCTGGGATCTCATACATGAAGCAAACAACACTGTGAATTCCTAGGGAAGAACGGGATCTTGGTTTGCCCATTGAACTCTCGCATATACTGTTTGCAGCAGAAAGCTGTACAAAGTGACTAGAAATGAAGGTAATTTCAGGTAGTTCACAAAACCTCAAACTTCTCAGAGCAACAAATGTCTATCAGAAACAACAAGCTCGCACAGTTAAAGCTCAACATGTACTCAGTACATCTGTTAAGAGGTAGACAAGCTTGTTTGTGGTCAGACTTCACAATATAAATTTTTTCATGGTTTCTGGGTGTATCCCTTACTTGGCACCCCCACGTTAATACCATGGTAAGGTGGCAGACCATACTTAGAACAAGTAACTCGGATCTCAGTAGCGATTTACTTTGTTACTTGTTAGATACTGCTGTACAAACCCACCTTGGACTTCCCTTCACGTTTTTGGGAGCTTTTTGAGCATACTCCTATGCTTCAGGTGAATGAGTATCCAAGGAGTCAGGATTGTGTCTTTTTATGTTGGTAAGCTGCAAGAGTGGCTTGGCAGTCTTGTAAAATTTTACCAGGCTTCTGAAGTCAAATGTAGTCAAACTTCAGTTTAGAGTGCCATTTTATCTGGAGTTACAGTTTTGCAGTTGCCCACAAGCATTAAGTTTGCCATAATGGCATGGTTTGTTTATAAAACTATTAGCAGGGATGGTGTTGAACACATGAGTATCAATATAAGTGGAGTGGGTTTGGATCTTAAATATGTGATGTGCTGCTTTGTAATGTACCTTCTTTTTAAGGTTTTACATTTGTTTTCTTGACCAATGGTCAGGTAGCCTGAACTGTGGATTTTAACAGGAACAAAGTAATATTTAATAATTTCAGCTAAAGGCCTTTTAGACTAATATCCACTGATAGAAATTATAGCACTAACAAAGAAAAAAACTGTTACTAAAGCTTTGCAGGCTTTAATTTTCTGTGTGTTACTTTCCAGTTTGGAATCGCTGAACCCAGAAAACGAGCTTATGCAGAGTTCTATAAAAACTATGATGCTATGAAGGACTTTGAAGCCATGAAGGCAGCTGGTGTGTTTGAGTGTGCACCACCCAAATGATGGTAAGCTGCATTGGTAGGTAGTAAAATACCCTGTGTTACAACAGGAGTGAGTGGGATTGTTTCAGTGAGATGTTGTGCTCCTGTTGGGAGGTTCTTCCTTTTTTTTCAAATGGAAAGGGATTTCCGAAGAAAAAGGATACAAATTGCACTCGAGATTTCTGGGTAATAAAAATGTGAAGAAATTGGGGAATTGAGGACTGGAGGTAAGAGCAGGATAGGAGCTCCTGAATGACTTTTGGGTAATTTGTTTAACTCGTGTGATATAGGAGACAGAGTGGGGATGCCAGGCCTTTGCCCTCCTCGTGCAGCCATGGAGAGGAGCCAGAGTTCTTGTGTTAAACTGCAAGTCTTCCCTGATTCCACCGTTATGTTGATGCCGTCACATCTTGAACTGCTTAACTTGGGGCTGTTTCTATCTAGTGCTTACATACTTGTGGTGGTACAGTGAGTGAGAAAATGGAGAGGCTGTTTCTCTCTCATAGCTTGCATCTTAATGTAAGAAACAGAGACAGCTTCTGCACATCCTTTGTATTTTGAAGTTGGTGAGAGGGGGAAGATAACTAGTCATGGGGGAAAATACATTTATACACACACACTTATATGTATTTTTATACATATATAAAAATTGCAGTGACATACAGCTCTGTGTTCTCCCTTACTCGTAACACCAGGAAAAAAGTCGTGATTTCAGCCGTGCTGTAATTACTAATGACTACACTCACTAAACTGCACAAGCTCATGTGACAACTCAATAAAGAGTTCCTCCACCTTTCTTGATGCAAATTTTTTACATTGAGTCCTCTGCTTCTTCTAAAATTACTTCAGACTAATTTAGAATGATAGCTTTTTCATTCTTTTGGAATGTTTTCATATTGTGATCATTACGTGATAATCTGTGGCTCTAATTATCCCGGCCAGCTGGGTTTTCTCAGCCTGTTTGCATGAAGCAGCAACATTGAATAAAAGACTTGTACTTAACACTATTAATACTATATTCTGTTTTGTGACAATCTGCAACTATGTGGTTTCTGCATAACACAATTACACAAAAAGCCCAGAGCTCCCTCTCTTCTAAAAAATTAGAGAAAAAGGAAGAAAAAAACCTTTGTCAGTCCCAAACTACCAACTCCCAGTTGGTAGTATTTTTTTTTTTGTTGAGAATGGGATACTGCTGCTCTTTAGCTATGAGTGCAAGAAAGATAAATAATGAAATTATAAATTCACCTGGTTTAAATCTTGGTAATTCTGCCTCTGGTTCAGTCCTATTGCTAATATATAGTCACTTTTAAACTTCCTTAGACGCTGGATTGCATTCTTTAGTCAGGTGGCGTTCATCAGTGTATTCTGAAGGGCCATCTGGTGGTAAAATCATTTGAAACAAACACTGTCAACAAGGATGCATGTTGAATATTTAATTGGAATCACGAACAGGATTTTTTTCAGTGCAAATGGAGCTCAGTTAGCTTGTGTTCCCCTTTGCAGATTAAAAATAAAAAGTTGCACATTGTGTGCACCTGTTAAAATTAAATGTTTCCTAAATATTTCTTTAATTTCTTAATTGTGCTGGCTGAAAAGAAAATGTGAGACAAATCTTTTTATGTGATTTTGTTTGAATTGCTGATGCTTCTTATTCCTTAACCTATTTATATAAGAGCAGATATTTTTCACTCCATAGTAGAAAGAGGTTGTTTTTTGTTGTGCCTGCACATGAATACAAAAGTAGAAGGGGAAAACAATGCCAGTGTTTCAAATGTTCTGTAAAGGACAAGTATACAGAATAGATGGAAGACATTTTTGGTTGCCTCAGTAGTTTAAATCTTAGCTATGGAGATTGAATTTGATGCCTTTTTTTGGTACAGTTACCTAAAAGGTACAGTGGTCATGCACACTCTGCATTTCTCATTTTGTTGGACCATATTGTGTATGTGGCAGTAAATACAGTACCTTACTGTCACTGAACACTCCTCTGGAATCAGTACTTAGTCCCAGAACTGAAGAAAAGGTAGGGTAGGCAGGGAGGAGAATTCATTAATTATGGTGGTAGCAGAGCACTCTGCACCATTTGTTCATGCTGGGCATGGAGGCACCTCGGCACTCAGTGTTTCATCACCTTGCACTCTGTGTGGTGATCCTGGCAATGGAAACTAAGTGCAAGTATAAATCTGAGGAGTGTACTTCTACCTCTGCTGTGTGCTCAGTCAGAATAAAGGGGCAAGCTTGGAGGTTGGTGCTAACCACTTGCATGACTCTTGTCATGGAGCACAGCTGGTCTTGGATGGTGTTCAATATAATGGGAGAAGCAATTTGAATTTGGTTTTCTTCCTTCCTTGGTAGGCTGCCTGCACCACTTGTTTCCTCTCTGGCTGCAATCCGAAGGCTGCATTCCTTTCTCTTGCAGTCCCTCAGCAAGATTGATTCAGTTACCAGTGCAGCATGTATAGAGAATCTGATGTGCTGTGCAGTGTTGTTCCAGCTCTTGATTTGTTCCATGTTTCACTTCTGTTTGCCACATGAAGGGTGTATGATTCTTAAACCATCAGGAAATAACAGGGGGAATTCCTCTAGACTAAACTACCACATAAACATTTCTCTCTGTTGCTTTGCATTCATACATACTAATGCTGTTTACTTGGAGCGTGAAGTTTGTCCATCATAACTCAATATTTTTTTATCTTGCAGATCCTGTTTAGCCCAAGGAGACCTGACGACCGAACCTTATTTGTTCACTGAATTTTGAAGTGTAATGCACTGCAGTGCATGGCACACTCTAATGTAACTCAATAAATAAAATACATATGTCAGTGGCATTTAGTTGTCTTCATTGATGTAGAAATGCTTAAAGGCTCAGATGCTGGGAAGAGTGGTGGAAGCTACTCAAGTTTGCTCAAGGTGTTCAGAAACTGCACAAGATGACTAAGTCTAATTTTCTTCCCTCCAGGAATTATTTGCATCTGTTTTGGCCCAGTTCCATGTTTGATAACAGTATATCCCTAAGCAATTACAGCTAGGTTGTCCCAGCTGCTGATGGGAATATGGAAGAGGACAGATGTTACAGGAAGGGAGAGGATAGACTTCTGGAAAGATCTGTGTTACCTCAGGCTTCACAAGGTGAGCTGACCTTGAGAGGAAAGAATTTGGAGAGGCATTCTGGAAATACACTAGCCCACCTTCCTGTCTTTTTCTGCTGTCATCGCTGTATTGCCTTCCTTAGAGCAGCCAACTGTTACAGCAAGACCTACAGACTACGTTCTTATACGTGGTATGTTAATTACTCTAATTGGGAGATGGCTCTAAACTGCAGGCATGTTCATGTGTGTGTGATGTACAAGGTGAAAGGGGGTATGGGCGGACAAATACTTTAGGATATTACTGTAATGAAAATCTTGGCATGCTGCTTTTAGACATGTATCATCACCTTTTCAATATCTGGAAGGAGTCAGCTAAGCATAGTTTGCATCTCTGCTACGTTCTGTGCAGTCCGAGACCTGATGCTCTCTCTTATGCCACGATACCTGTCAGTGAGGACAGGCTTTGTCATTGCCTGTTGCTCAGAATAAAGGAGGTACTAGGACTGCAGCTTTTGTTTGCTGCATGTGGGTACTAGGAGAGCAGTCAAAAGCTGACTGCGTGAAAGGGGAGGTTTGGTATGAAGCAGCATGACAAATTAGGCCATCTGTGTTGTATTTGAAGGTCTTCGGTTCAAATCCTGTTTGGAGTAACTCTTATTATTTTACATGGATCATTAACTACTTAACACTTAATAGGTATCCTTGAACAACATTTGGACTAATGAAAGCATGTAAATAATGTATGTGATCCAGAACACTTTTTAGACCAACGTGGGATTTTCTTTGAACTTCCCATACAGGCTGTGCTTCCTTTAAGCAGAAAAAGAATTTGACATTAGTGGTGCAGGGGAAACCATCTAGTAATCAAAATACCCCTTCTCCTATAAATGTAAACCAGATCTTAACAATAGCAAATGATACCCATTTATCTTCCCAATGTACAGTGTAAACATTGTATGCCGTTAAGTACTGACTAACATTTTCTCAAGCCTGTGCACGTTTAAATAGCCAGTGGTCTTCAGTCATACTGACAGCTTCAGAGGCAAAGAAACTTGCTACTGCCAGGTGTGCAGGCTAATAGACTCAACTTCCCTTGCAGTTCTAGTCCCTGTTCTTTGCATTTGCTATGAATTAATTTACTTTTAAATTCTAAGTTTCTCCTAAACTGTTGTAGCAAGCAGCAGTTATTGTAGTCTGTGTTCCTTCAGTTACCAGCACGATGATTTAAAGAAATGAGTTTTGTGACTGAAGGCAGTTTTTGAAAATACAGCAGAGCGCAGAGGTATCTCTGGCTAAATGTATTCAACAAAGAAAGGTGAGCTCTAATTTTTATGGCTTTGCTTTGAGAAATCTGTAGACTGTAATTGTTGCTTTCTGTATACATTTTGGTTTCACACTGGATGCAAGGCAAGTACTTCCCTTCAGCAGGCAATGCTAACCAACCCACAGCTTGCATTCCTCTGGAGAAGAGAGGGCAAATCTGGGTACCTAACCTGCTTTTCTGAAATCAGCACCAACCTGCCAGTTTTCCTTTTTCCTTTGTCAGCAAGAGTTCAGCTAATTCTATCATAAAAAGAATGGGAGTGGGACTTAACATATAGTACAAGACCTGTGAATAAGACCCTTATCAGTTGCTAGTTACAGAGTCTGGCATGCTGTTTCTAGGAGATGCAGGGCTGAAAAAACATGCTTGTCTGCTCTGAGACCATCCCAACTGTCTAAAGGTTTTTGCTATATTTATGTATGAAATAATATATTAGAAGGAGTTATTTGATTTGGGAAAGGTCTTTCTGTATATAAGCCTGACCATGCCTTCAAATTTTTTGGCTGGCTTGCTTTATGCTCGAGTGTTTGAGGAGTGATTGATTGTTCTGGAAGCAAACTAAAAAGATAGATCTGAAGTTGTGAGCTCTCCAGGTCTAAAGAGCATTATGAGAGTAGGCATGTTTTAAGAGTACACATTGCAGTGCTTTAGCAGCTAAGTACAGGCAGCTGCTCTTTGGACAACTTTGTTTTCATAGTTCACACAGCTCATATGCAGGAGAGGCTGATTTATGTGCCGTCTCCACTCGTTTCCATACATGTGGTCAGAAGGGGGAGAAAGAACCTGTCTAATGCAGTAAAGATGCAGCTCAATTCACTGAAGAAAAGTGTAATTTAAGCAAGTGTTTATTCCAGGAGACTGTAATTCAGGAAAAACACAAATGTATTTTAAATAATGGCTGAAATCTACAAACTTTCAGAAATGAAACTGCTGTCCCTCATTTTTTACAGGTGTGTTTGCATCCTCTTGGCTTGTCTGTGTACTGCATAAATAAGGAACAGATTGGTCTAACTCACATGGTGACTACGGTACTGTTTTGATTCAGTCACAAAAGCATAAAACTTTTCAGTACACATTTTTTGGCAATCTAATCATCAGTTTTTGCTTCCAGAGCATTGTCACGATCTATTGCATTTTCTGGTACAATACAAAGTCCAGTGACCAACTGGAATCTAATGGGATCCAGTATTGTCATTGTTCTGCATCTTGTAACTGAATGACCAAACACCTCACAAACCCAAGTATTATAGGAATAGCTTTATTATCTTTAAACAACTCCATTATATTACAGTTTATCCGTCAAAATGCAAAATTAGAAATATTAAACAATTTCCGTAAAATATTCAGGAATGAAGCGTGGGTGTGTATATACATATAGAATTTTTAAATAGTGTTATTTAAACAATGACTAAGTTATTAAACCACTGTATGAAATGTTGATAATGGATGGGCTTATTTCACAGTCAGAAAAGGACAATGCAGACCCCAGGCCCCAGTATTCTCAGTACATGAGATACACGGCTTTTAGAAATATCTTTTAACAAAAGAACTCACATGAAAAATGTTGCAGTTACTACATTCTTATTTACTGTGCATTTGGTCATATCAAGTATGCATAGAAGTTACTAACTATAAAGCATATGCTCCAAAGGGCGATCAGATTTTATTCCAGTTCTTGTCTCTGACTCCAGCCATGTTCAGGAATCTCCAGACAAAATTCATGTCCGTAAGCACATGGAAAAGGGCAGAAAAGTTAACATGCGTAGTTGAAAACGAAGTAAGCTTTTGGGTTTTAAAATGAAACTGCCATAGCCATTTTTGGTTTATAAAGTCATCTAACTGTGCCCAGAGTCAGTGATTTCTTGTCTACTACAAGAAATACAGGTATTTAATATATATTTGTAAGTGTATTGTGATGGCATCATAACTATTAAGGTAATTGGTGCCTGTGGGACCATAGTTTTCAATCAATTTGGAAAAAAAGAACCTCTTTGCTTAGTACATATTTGAAAGGTCATGTTTCTAAATATCCCTGGTTTTATCTGTTTGAAGATGATAAGCATAAAATGAATTAGGGCTGAAGGGAGCACATCCAATGTAGTGGTGGCAGATCAGAAATAAGCAAGACCCCACAAAGCTGTACTTAGCACCTGCACATCTGGGTTACATTGAGCTTATGGATTTTAAGGAGACAGCTCTATTTCTTAAATTTTCAACCTGCATGTTACTTCCAGCTAAAGACCAGGCAATGCACAGTCATACATACATTGAAAGTACTTCTGAAAATTTGATGGTGGATAAAATAAAGTTTCTGTATACAGACAGTTTTAAAAATAAATTCACGTTGTAGCTCATGTTTTGTCCTCCAAACCACACAAAGGCACTAGTTTACATTATGGACTAATGTCCTGCAAAACTTCAGTCAGATAAAGGAAGCTATTTTAAGGTTAAAGTGGTGCTAAAACCCAGCTGTCACTAGTAACTTAAAACAGCCACACTGGGTTTTTCAGATTTAGTGGGGGAAAACGTTTTGCCTCAGGATGCACATGTTGGGGGAGTGTGGGTGTGGGGGGAAAGGCTCAGCCTTGAGCAAGTTTTTACAGCTGAGTTATAAACCTGGTTTATAACAGAAACTGGCAGACCCTAAAAGATGATATAGAGGTATTGATACACATTTGTGTGTGTGGCAAAAATGTCTGTATGCACGCAGTTTTTCCCTATTCTCTAATTTTTGGTTATTGAAAAGGGAAGGGATTTTGATTGAGCTATAGTCCAAGGCTGTTCTGTCTCACTTTATTCACTTGCCAGAATGCTTTCCTTCCAGCACTAGTATTTTGGCTAGGGAGCAGGAATGTTGTTAAGATTAGAAAAGCTATTGGGCTTTGTTACCAATTTCTACCTCCTCAAAAATCATATGCATCTCTACTTGATGCAGGTTACTGCAGAGAAAGCATTACTTTCACACTGGTACGCCATTACTATACTCAACACAAATAAATATTAATTAAATCCTTTCCTCAAGGCCTTATTTTTCACCATAGTGAATTTGCTAATGAATACTTGGGCAAAATTTGGATCAACTACATACTGATAGGTTTTCGTTATAGTTGGGGGCTGTTCAGCAGCCACAGTTTGCAGTGCTGGCCCCGTGGAGGTGCTGGGAGCGAGGTGGTAGGATGTCTTTGTGATGTACTCCACCAGGCGGTTGTACTGTTGTTCTGACAGTCTCTCTCTAGCTCCGTCGGCCTGAAATCAGATGCGATAAAATAATTACTGAGTATTTGACAGCGACTGAACTGAGCAAGTAAGGACAGTGACTTCCACATTACTCTCTTAAAAATCTTCCTCCCTGGAATATTTTCTAACAATAGTTCAAATGATTTTTTAAATCAACAGTGTTCTCCCATAGTTTAGTCCTTGGTGAATTAGTCCTCCCCTCTGCTGTTTTGAGAAGCTCTAACTCTGCCACAGAAAATTTAAGCAGTATCTTTTGAGAATTAATGGATGGACACCGTGGCCACAAGTAGAACTTTAGAACAGATCAAACTCCTTTTAGAAAAATGCCAGTAGCTTATGGAAGCTACCTGTCAGATAGCAATTCTAATTACCAAAATCATTTTCTCAAAAAGTACCATTAAAGACAGCCCATAGCTAATATCTGGGCAGTTGGTTTTAGGTCTTTAACTCACTTCATTTAAAATAAAGACTAGAAGCTACCTTCCAGGTGAATGTTCTATGGCATTCATCTGCTTCTGATAACAAAAAAACCAAACCATTCTGGGTCAGAGGACCCAAACATGGACATTTTTTTAAACAAAAGGGTTTTACTAAAGATGATTTGGGTATTTTGTTTCTGGAGAAGATAGTAAAGTGTCTATGCAAACTGGCTTTCCCACCACTAGGAGTTGGAAGGACTCCTCTGAAGAAATCCCTTTTCTGCAGACTGAAATACGTAGAGGTTCAAGGCCCTAGCAAGAGGGATTCTAACAACCTACCTAGGGGGAAAAAAATCCAGTAAATCAAATACTGTCAACAGAAAGGTGGCATCTACCATATGGTTCCAACCAGATAAAGCTGTGGACAAACCTGACTTTGCAAGGTCAATCTGCTGTACCCTCTTTTTTGAAGAAGCTGAAGATGACTATGAGTAGCTGGAGAAGGGAAGGCAAGCAGGCGGGCATCAAGCTAATTAATTGCACGGTTTCAAAAAAACTTTATTTCAAAATTATCACCATGGATGCTACAGTATTATGACTAGCTAAGTCATTCAGAATAGAAGTTATTTCCAAAATATGATAATGAACAAAAAGACAGGAGCTATCCTAGGGCTAGGGTTTGATGCTTTCTTATTTACAATTACAGAACTGCTGACCAGTTTATTTTTTGTAGGGTTTAAAAATGTCTTTGTTGGACATCACACTAAGGATTTGTAGAGTGCTATCTTCTGCATGTCTTTCAAGGAGTTTTACACATCTTACTAGATATGATGATATTTTCAAACTGCCATTGGATTCCATGATCAGTATCTTGTCACATCTCTGGACTGCAAGACTCATTTTAAATACACCATTGCTTATTTGAAGAAAGAATTAATATAATTGACAGATAGTGACAAATGTCACATTCACATCAAAACAGTCCCTTCTGGGTTTTTTTTTCACTATGCCTTTGGAGATGGATTTGCAGCTCAGCAAGTAGAAACACTCCTGTTTTCAATCATCATCACAAAAATGCTAGAGGAAGCAGGCTCACGAACAAGTTCAGAAGCTTAAGGTTGAAGCCTTTGCCTAGAAACAGCAGAAATGATGAAATGGGCAGAGAAGAGTGTTGTTTCCATGAACGACCTTAAGGGAGGCAAAAATCAGAAGGCAGACTCTGCAGCAGACTCACAGCTAACAGTGCACAGCTAACAGAATGGTGTCTGAACCACGTCTTCAGTCTGGTGGCTCCACAGAAGTATCTCAGCAGTCAGTCTGTTTCACCGGTTGAAAGGAGAGAAATCTGCTGAAGCACCACCTATGTGGACTAGATTTTAAATTATGGGGTAAATCTTGCATGTAGGTCCACACCTTTTCCTGGTTTCTCCTTCTAGGGAGGTAAGCCCATGGGGCAGCTGGGTTCTGCCTCCACACTGACCAGAAGTCCCAGCTTACCAAAGGGGATGGAAATATTGCTGGCATCCCATTCACCTACTCTTGTGAACCCATTCTTCATTCAGCCTCAGGCTATATTCCGCAGATACAGCATAATCATCTAGGAGGAAATATTAACTGTGCTTAGATGGTCTTCCAAAGTAACTGGGACCCTTCCTGCTTCTAGAAGGCTTCATCTGTAACTGCCTGCTGCTGCAGCCACTTTCAGTTTAGCTTATATTGTCAAGACAAGAGCAGAAGCTTGGAATTGTATTTTTTCCCAAAAGGCACCTAACATTGTAACTAAGTGCCCTCACCCACGGCTTTGCAAAACTATCATGTTAATATTCAGACCATTCAATGGTTCAAAACTTAGTCAAGGGTTGCTTAATGTACCTGCTAGAGGAATAGTACAGATATCATGTCCTTTGATGCTGCAAGGGTTAAGAACTTTTGGCTGTACATATTGTGGAGGGAAACAAACCATCAGGCAAACCAATTGCTGAAGGAGTCAAAATATACTTTTGCGTTAAGAGCTCCACAATGCTTCTAAAATTTCTCTCCTTATGGCTTATAAAGAATAAGCCTTCAGCAATTCTGACTCCACAGTAGACAGACACAGCACCTGTGTTGTGCAGTCCAGATGTGCTGGGCTCCTTTGTGCACACCGACTAAGGAGATTTGCTTCTTAAGGGTTTTTTTTTCCACTGCTTTGAAAAATCCAGAGACTGGTTTTCAGCTCTAGAGATGGTCACATGCAGCACTATCACGGAAACCCTGCTGCAGATTACCATAAAAAAATTATGGAATATTTGAAGGGCCCTTTGATTTGTTGTCATCTTCTTGATATTATGAGCTATACCAAGAGCAGCTGGAAGAGCAGGCCTTTTGAGTATGACATCTGTCTAGAAGCAAGTAGTGTGTCAATTACTTTGGAAGATAATCCAAGTACAATTAATGCTTCCCTTTCAATAAAAATGTTGTCAGTGCCAGAGTTTTCAAGAATCTATCCAGACTATTCCTAGCCAGATGGATTAAGTTATATATTGTGGAGGCAAACAAGCCATCAGGCAAACCAATTGCTGAAGGAGTCAAAATATGCTCTATAATATCTCTGGTGATTACAGCTGTAGAAACTCATGTTTTGTTTCCTAACTGTTCCAAGAAGCTGAGGAGAGGGAATGGGAGAAACTGTTTTGGGCAGATCTGAAACAAAACTTTTGGCAAACTCTGTGAGCAGTAATACAAAAAAAGTGGATTTTTTTAACATTGAAATGAATTGTTTCAATTTGCTGCGTTATTTCTAGCATTTTTGACTAAATTAGTCAGAAAAATAATTTACATTTGGTAACATTACCTCTGTTTTGCTAAACTTATCATAATATTTTGGTTGACTTGACTAGGCATTTTCCAGCTAAAAATTCTGTCCATCTTTACTAATGTCATCATGCAAAGACACGTGTGCACTTCAGCTGAGGACATCTCCAGTGCAATAAGATGGCCTAGTTTTAATATTGAGGACTTGTGCCTATTTAGGTGTAGGTCTGCAGCTGCAAGTCACAACTTGTTCCTCCTAAGGTTCCTTTTCCTAATCACATCACATCCATTTTTTAGAAGCTCTTGACGGGGAGCCTAAGGGGAGGCTCTGGCTCCCATCAGCACTGATGCTGCACATGACACCACAGAACTGACATGTTCAGCTGCAGAAAAGAAATCATTAAGGACGAGGTCTCCCAATCCACTAAGGCAAAAAACCATAGTAAACATTAATTACAAAAGAATTTTACTTAACTCTAGGTAATGACTAAAACTATATGAAATTTTTTGGAATCCTTCCTTGTGTAGCTGCCTTAACACAAAAAAATTCAAACTCCTTTTATTCTGGTCTCCCTTACTTTCAACTGCTCCTTCTTCTATCACATTTCTTTAAATTTTTACACAAATTTAAGCATAAGCATCTGCATTCTGAAGGAATATTTTGCCAGGTCTGATTTGTACAGCATCACTCAACTTTTGCTGTCTTGCCAGCACTAACTTGCTGTACCAGGGGCACAGGCACTCTTCACAGCTTTTACCATGCCACACATTTTCTCTGCAATCTCAAGAGCCCGTTCAGCACAAGAGATGCTGCACTGAGGCTGGGTGGCTCAAGGCTCACAGCTCCTGGTGGTGCACTGCTGCACCACTTGAGTAGGACTCCTGTATTTCCATCCATAACTTCACAAAAACCCCATGTACTTGGTCCAGTACCTCCAATGGAGGGCACACTTACCATGTATAACTGGTGTGTGTATGTGGGAAAACCTGACTCAGCACATGCCAGGTAGGGTTGCTCTGTGCATTCAGAGGAGCCACTTGCCCATAAATCCTACACGTTCCCAGCTGCAGCAGCTGTGGGGACTAGAATTGGGCTCCCTGCCCCTTGCCTTCCCTTCTCCCAGACAGGCAGCCCCTCTGCACCCTTCATCACCCTCCTACAGCAACCTTTGGGCAGGGTGCCCTTTTCCCACAGCACCATTCTACTCCTCACCCCTTGGATAACCAGATGCAAAGACAAAAGCTATCACACTCCAAACTAATAAAAAAAGATCTAAGCTGTTGCTAAATTTAGGGTTGGGATAGGTTGAGTGCATCAAATGCTTAGGGAGAACAATTTTTTTTCTTCTTCCCTCCAGTACAGTAGCTCTGGACTGAGCAGGACAGTCTGGATTCAGTCTGATGTGTGCCATCCCTAACCACTTGGCACTCAGGGACAAAAAAACCTGAGCTTTGCCCACTTGCATCAAAATTTAAGTAATTCCTCATGTAGCTTTTCAGTGAGAGAAGGCAATTTAAGTCAACAGTGCTCTGTGAAAATGAGGTCAGTGGAAAGACAGCAAATGTAAATAGAGAATCCAACACTAAAAAAAGCTGTCACAAAAATATTCAAGTGCTGTCACGACACAGATGAAGTCCTTGCTGTGCTGGAATCGATGGCAAAACTCTTCAGTTACTTCAGCAAAGTTAGGATTTGAATGAAGATGCTCCTACTTTTTGTCACACCTCATACTTCATGGGGCTTTCCATGTTCTTTTCTTATATTTGAAACTGAAATTTCTGATATAGCGGTCCATGAACTACCTGACACACTTCTATACAAACAACTGGGACATGCTTGTTTGTTTTTGAAATGCTCTCTCATATGATTCCACTTGAGAATTTAATACAATAAACATTGTTTCCCGAAAGTGCAAAAATATAACATCCATCCAATAATACACCATTAAAAGAAGTTAATTCATCCAAAACCCAAAGTATTCAAATGGCTTAGAGATCCTTCAGTATGAAGATGATTATTTTATGGTCTTACTGGCAAATACGTGGTGCATCCAATCTCAGAAAAGAACTGACACGGTTTAAAGTTATCATTTGCAGAAGAAGGAAGATCTAAGGAAGCAAATACAACTGGCAGCCAAGCAAAACAACTGCACTGGAAGTGGCAAGATAAGAAATATGCTGAAAGGAGCATCAGCACCACTGATCTGTCAACAGAATTTACAGAATAATAAAAGGAGCTGCTCTTGCTGGGACCTTGTAGGCACAGGCAGCAATACTGACTTGCCAAACAATAAACACCTTGTGCACATCTAGGCATGAAAACCTTTTCGGAAAAGAGGTGGTGCTTACCAAGAATCAGACTTCCTCTACCTTTTCCCTCAGAAAATTTCTGTCATGGATATGGTATATCATGATCAATAAGAGGACAGAAGGGAGGAGACACATCCCTTTCATCCAAAGGGCAACACAGTCCCGACTCAGAATCACCAGTGGGTGACTATCCCCATTGCTAAAAGCATCGTCATCAGTTGTGACTTTATCTCAGAATGAAAAACATACTTGAGTCTTTACCTCCAAATCAGAAGGCACTCTCTGCTGCTTTAGCTGCACCTTCAGAAGATCTTTTTGCTGATCATCTTCCAGACAATCGATTTCAGTCACGGGGAATGCCTGCTGCTGCGTGTCTTCACTGATGCTGACGACAAAGAGCACCTCTGAGGTGAGCAGCAAGCAGCCTTCATGCTGCTGGCCTGATCCACTCACGATCATAACATCTAAGGCCATATGGACCTCTGGCCTTCCTAGAGATTGCAGCATTTTCCTGCATTATCAAGGGAAAAAAAGCAAAAAAAAAAAAAAAAAAAAAAGATGAAAAAAAGAAGTAGTCAGGTCCTCCAGGGCTTATTTTGATCACTAATGTTTTTACTTAAGCCTGTAGCTATCACCTACAGATGTAAAATGAGCCAGGGAGTGTATCCAAAACACCATTACTGAAAGATATTAGACTTCAGATTTAAAGAAGGAATGTGAAATTGTTACTTATAAAAACCCCTTAATCATTCACTGCAAAATTGGCCTCATATCTGTGCTAGGTCAGCCTATTTCCCATCCTATTTCCTTGATAATAGAAAAATTACCCTGAGAAGTGGCTTAGAGATTCAGGGCAGAAAATAAAGCTATCTTCACTAACAGCTGTTCTGGAGATGTGCAGTATTTTTCTTGGGCTTGGTGCAATGATAAATAAGTAAGAACTCACTGAATGCCATTAAATAAAGATCAGCTCTGTAGTTTCAGAGCTGGATGGAGATCAGCAGCCCATCATTTGCAGATTGGGTTTCTATGCACTACCTTTGTGTTTAATGTTCCTAAACAAACTGCCATAACTCAGCCTTTCCTAGGAAAGCAGCCTGTTAACTTGACCACAGGCCAGAACCTATTAATAAACAATGTGGATGTAAAAATGAGCAATTGTCTAAATAATTTTACCAGACATATTTGACGTGGCTGTTTGGAGCCTGCTCAACATGTTGATCATTTGGATGAGAGCGCTGCTTGGGAAGCTGAGAAAGTCCAGCTCCATGCAAAATACCTGTGGAGAGAGAGTTCAGGTTTTTTAATAGTTGTTTTCTACAAAACAGTTACGTGTTGCAGTGATGTCATCTGTTTAAAACAGTTCATAAAATAGTGCAGATCCAAAATGATGTCACATCTTTGGAAGCTGTAGTCAAGATAATTCATTAAATATTACAATGCAAGAGTTGTGCACTTAACCCCAGTGATCTTGCATTAGCGAGAAACAAAAAAAGCCCCACTGTGTGTTCTCTGAATTAGCCATACACTTGCAATCAAGAGAAACATAATGCTCCTGAGAGCCATCACTTCAGAGCAGGATCAGACACATCACTTAGGATTTACGCAGAAAAAATCAAGACCGTTGTTAACTTTCTTGCTTAATATTAAAATACTTTCATATATATGTCATGATTGGTACAAATTAGAAGGCAAGTTTGCCTAGATACTGTATTTAAATGTTCAGTTGCTTAATCCAGCTGTTAAACACAGATCCATATACATTTATGAGATCTCCTGGGGCATCTGGTTTATTGTGAATTCTTCTTAGTGCCAGCACAGAATGAAGACTACAAGCTGCAGTTAACCAGGTTTCTAAAAAGACTCACCAAAGCTGAAGATGATACAGTATGTATGCTTTCAGATGGCCTGTAAACTTTTAATGATGAGGTATGATCACCAGAAAGAATGAGTGAGTTGCAGAAAAATTCGCTAATTAAGTAGTTTTAAAATTTTTTACATGACAGACACAAAGTAGGTTACGCAGTAAGCACTACATGGTTTAGTGCGAAGTTGCTCTCCAAATAAATGGAAGAAATTTTCTTTTTTTCTAATTAAGCATTCCAAAGGCATTTTTACACAAGGGTGTCAATAATCTAGATTCCTTTTTACACAATGGATAATAATTTAAACAAAACATCAGCGATGAAAAAAACTCTTTAATTTTTAGCACACATGTTGATGGTAATACTTAAAAGCAGCATCACAGTTGTAACAGTCGGCTTACCGAGGTTCTCAGCATTATGTGAATGAAAATGTTATTTACAGATGGAGAAAGAGAGAACATGTGTTTATTTCTGTGTGGTCCCCCACACCCCTTGGTCCCCCCCAAGAGGCACAGTCCCACTTCCAATTCAGTTGTGGGTAAGAGTTACTTGAACTTTTGTGTGTTTTCCTCTCACGCACTGTCAGCTATTATTGATACAGTTTTTATGTTTTTTCCTGGCTAACTCCTTTTGTCACATGCTCATGGAAAACATGACGTCTTATATACCATATCTGCAGTGAAAAGTGTCCCTCTGCTATTACGAGTTTCTTGATAAAGATGGGAGCAGAATTAAGTCTAGAAAGAATAATGCAAAAACAACACACAGGCAGCTGACAACAGAAAAACGTTTGATATGGGTTTTATACCTATGGGATGTATAGTTCAGGAGAACAGTTATTTATGCTCATACAAACAAGCTAAGGTTGGTTTGAAAGAATTCTAACAATTGTTTCATTATTTCTTTAAATAGATGGAATGAGTTGTGAATGTTGTCAGAAGCATTCTAAACTTTAGCCTTACAAAAACTACTCATGTTCTAATCCACACATCACAGACATAAATATTGCTAGTGATTAAAGTCTTAAATATGCAAGATTTGTCTGGTATAATTAGTGAAGCAAAGATATTGACAGATTGTCCTTTTATCAACAGGTCTCCCTGCTTCTCTTCCCTGACTGCCTCCGCTCACCATTTCCTCTTAAATACCCAAACCAACAACTTTGATTTATTGATACTGGAAGCAAAGGAATTAGTGTATTTTTAAATTTTATTTTTTTTCTTTTACACTTTTTGATCACATCAATTTGAAACAATTCGCCACCACTGCCACTAAGTCTAGCTGGAAAACCCACTTCTGCTGGCTAAAAGGTTATCCATGTATCCAAAAACAGGACTGTCTCCTCATGACTCTCCAGTTTAAAGGGGATGTTCCCACTACATGACTCACTTCTTTCTCCCAGGAACATAACTCTCTCCTCGTGCAGAGATAGCACAACTCTCTCCTTGCCATAACAAAGCAATCTCAAAATAACCCTCTAATTGGATATAGTGTTGCTCTAATCCTTTTATGTCAAAAATCTTTTGTAAGCACATATGTTTCTGTAACTAATTCCACTGTATTCCAAGAATTACTTCATGCTTTCTACATTCTGTGTTTCTGTGGTTGTACATTGCTGATCGGTAACACAAGAGAGAAGCACAACGTGATGGCTTTTAAGAAAAGCAGCACAACATTTGTAAGTATTCTAAATCTTTCTCTAAGTCACACAGCTACTGAGCTGAGGAAATAAGACACAGCAGTTTGCATCTGAAAAGCATTTTAAAATTTAAATGGAGATGTTAGAAATAGCCAAACTCACCGTAACCTGTCTGGGAGACGAGCTCAGCTGCCCCTCCAATAGGCTTTGTGAAGACGCCCATGATTCCTTTCCCCACACCCGAGATGACCCCTCTGGCTTTGTGCCCGGCTGAAGCCTGGGCCTCAGATACTCGCTGGAAATTCTGCATCGGCTGGTCCACAATCCCAGCAATTGCACCTGAAAAAAACAAGGGTCCTTGGTAAGTGGTGAGGATTAATATCCCAGAATAAGAGGAAATCTTACTACTGGAATAGTGCTTGGAATAGAGACTGTATCCCACTCTTCTTACACAGCTATTTAGCATGTGACCAATTAGCTAAATACTACCTTAGCTTCACTGTAAGTTAAATCTTGACTTTTTTTTTAAACATTCAGATCACCTAACCGTACATATGTTTTCCTCTTTCTACTTTTGCTAAATGCTCTTGCTTAGTTTAATTTGGCTCATTCTGTGTAGCAATTCTCAAAATTCTGGGCTAGGAATAAAATCCTCCAGTTTTAGACAACTTGAGCTCCTATGGATATGAGATTTTCATGTAACTGTGAGATTGACTTCATGAGAATAAAAACTGCTTGTATTCAATAGATCATTTTTATATCCTCTTCCACTGCCAGAAATGTTCATAAGTTAATGCAACTTTTGATATATTACTAAGATTAGCAGAATTAGACTTTGAGACTTTTTGTTACTTTTTTTGTGAAAATGATCATATTTTACTTTAATGTGCATGGGTCAAACTTTTACAAGTGACACAAGTGACCTTCCCAGCTTTTAGTATCAACAAAGAACTCCAACTTAAATCTTCCTAAATGTAAACAGGTATGTGAGGTGGTACATTCCTTTGATCTTGAGTTTATGCTAGCCACTTAACCACAGACATGTCTCTAGTTGTTGTAATTTTGATAGATAAGCTATTTGGAAATCGCTAAGAGCACAAGGATTGGACAAAGCAACACCACTCTGCCTGATCCAAGGTGCTTCGCTCAGTGAAAAGCAAGTTTGCAGGCTCCTTGGCCAGCTCTCAGTTTGCACCTGCAGCTGCAAATATCAAGATAATACCATTATTTAATCAGTAGGACCGAGTGTCACCCTGGTAACCAGGCATTTTCACTGCAACCTAGACATCTTTGAAGATTCTGCTTTGTATGCGGAAGCAAATCCAGGCATAATTCCACAGATCTGGACAATTGCAACCGAGGTATTTGGCCCCATGTGTTTACCAGCGTGACATGCACTAGGCAGCAAGCTGCTAAGTGGTTTTCAGATGGTTTTAGTTTACCGTCACTGGATAAATGAAGAAGTTGCTGACTTTGAACAACAAGAACTAATATTGTACTTATACACTGTTTTCTGTCCAAATAAAAGATGGGGATGAGAAGCAGCACACATTTCCTCAAACCCTTGTCCCTGGGATACTATCTATCAGCAATTCAAGAAACTTGCATCCTCCATAAATGCTTTTCTCTCCTCTTAGGGAGATTTCTTCCAACTTCTGTATATGTATCCTTTACTGATAAATGTATAGCATTTTCCCAGAAAATGCTGGTCTGTCTTTAATGTGATGCCTGCTTTTAATTGAGCTCACTCACTGAAGCTGAGCGTGCAGCTAAACGTTCACCCTTTGTACCACAAAGGCCATGAAGTTTCTTCCCAAATGCCATGCCATGGAAATGACACAATTTTCAGTTCATTAGTAGTTACCAGCTGCTCCTGCTGCTTAACTAAAATAATACCACAACACCACATTACACAATTGGGATTGTTTGTGCAGTCTTTTGTGCAATTGTGATGCATTTGAAGGCATAAAACAATACTTGGTGTTCTGCTAAGTTATGATATTATACTACCCTGTGACCTCCCTCACCCTATCTCTTGAGGTCATCCACAGCAACTGCACTTTTAGAACAGAAGTTATTGCCTTATTAAATGTAATCCATCTAAGTCCTAGCACTAGTAAATTATTTACTGCAATACACTTGAGCAATGTTACAAGGTAATAATAAATAAGAGCCTACTCCAAAGGACCTGTGGTATGCTCCAGGCACTTCTCAGCTGGAATTAGGCCCAAAGGACAAGGAAACAGAATGGAAACTGCTGTGACTGTGTTATATAAGATTATTTATATAGTGCCTCAAATAATATATAGCTTAATTAGCCAGTTGTTTAGTACTTCCACACTTTCTGTTACTCTGGCATTTTATGCATGCTCTGAAATTCTTTGTGAAGACACTGCAGTTTTGTCCCTCAAATTCTTTTGCAAGTCTTGTAATTCTACCTGCAAAAATACAACCAATGATCTTCTCTTCCTCTTTGTAGCTCCTTATCTCAAATTGTGACTTAGTGACATAACTAATTCATGTGCTGTGGCCATGCTCACAAATCACACAATAAACTATAACCTTACTCCTTTCACTGAGGAGTGGCTGGTCCTACCACCCTTGCGTGGGGAATCCAGATCTGTGCAGCTTCTTTCCTGAGTGTATGTGTAAGCAAAGGAAAAAAAAAAAAAAGGTCAAAGGCTGAGCCACCTTAAAACCCAAGAGCAGTGAGATAGTGGTGATAGACATGTGAGGTTCAGGGCATCTCCTCACACCTGGAATGGTGCAAAACACATCTTACGGGTGCCCGTGTGGCTTCTTGCATTCCAACATGAAGTTTGTGGCAGGAGCACCATGCTAGATGGACTTAGCACAGAAGGTCTCTCCCTGCCAGATTTCAGTAGGGTATCAGGGGACAGAGCATGGAAGCATATGTAGTGATTCCTCCTTTCCCGCTCTCATCTCACACTCTCATATGGTGTCCTACTGTTGTCCCCATCCTTTCCCTGTAATGTCCCTTGCCCATTAATTTTTTTTTTTTTATTAAGTGAAACCATTCTCCATTTTTCTTTTCTTCCTTACCCTAGGCATTTGATTTTATATGCATGTCCACATATGTACACACAGATTATGTATGTATAAAGAAAACCTCAATAAAATTAAACACCAAAGCAACAAAACAAAAACATATTCTTCCATTACTGGACCAAAGAGGTTCCAGCATAACAACATAACATCTGCTAAACATCAGATGGGGTGCACTCTGGTTAATACATGTTGCTCAGTAACAATAAAAAAGTTACTTTGATAACTACAAAATTCAGATAGTTCAGAGTATATCACTGGATTACTTCAAGAATTTGATTACAGGCAGCAACTGGTTCGTGCGCAGCCTGACGAAGTTTGGTGAATGTAGTACAGCTTACAGAACTTAGCAAAGCTCGGGTTGCTTGTGACAATCTCTCTCAGACCAAGACATGATTGGAAAAAATCCTCCCCCTCCCCCGAAGAGAAATGGACCATGCTTTTCCATGAGGCTGGAAGCTAGCCAAACTGAAACCATTTTGCTTCCTTTTCTCTTCTCCGTTGTCCTCCAGGGCTGCCGCAAGTGTTTCACACCAAAATACAGCTGAAGTGTAGTCTCATCACAGCAAATATCCCATAAAAATGCAGCTCAAAGAAAAGGGCACCTGCTGCCGTGCATGGATGTATTTGCAGTATTAGTGTGTGGAACAGCACACACCTTCAGGATTAGCAGTGGCTCGTAGTATCTCAGTTGCAGATAGGCAAAAGCAGAGTGGCCCTGAATCAGTGAGAGCTACATAGCAAGAACAGCCACTATCCCCTGCAGTAACAAACATTTCAGCTTCTGAAATGCAGGCTTTACCTTCACTAGCAGGTAATACTTCATCAGTATGACTCAGTTCACTTTCCCCAAAAGCAGGAAGGAGTAAGTGAAACGTCGAGCACTTCTGCCATTGTGAAAAATGGCTTTTTGAGGAGTTGTCAGCTTTTTGGTTAATCAGAAATTCTCAGCTTCCTAAAAGGAGCTACTTCAATATGACATTCTTCACTAGGACCCGCAGTTGAAAATTAAGCCAATAGTTTCAATAGTCTCTTTTACATGCTTATAAATTATTATTTTAAGTTTGACCTCATCACGCAAAATGTAAGAGAGAGTTCCTCTGTGGGGATTCAATCATCTGAATATTTTAAGTACGATTTCATTAATTTTTGTCTAATCATACTAAAGAAAAAAACACACCTATCATAAGCTTTTTCTTCTTTTCACACACAAATGTTAATAAAATGACCCAGAAGTCTCCCCCAAACTAGAAAAGAAGACAACAGCTGGCCAAAGATAACAATCAAATCAAACAACACCCTGACAGTGCCTGAGTCATTTAAAATGAGACAGGACAAAGCACTTAAGAATGTACCACAGGGAACAACTTGCACTGAGGACGAGACAAGAGTACATGATTTTGGCCCTGATTCAGCAAAGCTCTTAAGCACATGCTTAAGTGCTCTGCTGAACCACGGCCACCATAAGCCAGATTTTCAGAGAAATCAGAAAGGCAACTCTTCTTTCCGGGTAGATACCACAACGCATCGGTGAACTGAGGGCTCCCACACGGCTGCGCCTCGGCACGAAATCTGCATTTGTAATTTTTTTAGCTGCTTGCATAGGTCAGATGGCTTTTACGAACATGAGAGTACCGAGACTACCCTAGAAATCTCTTTCACGCTTCTCAATTTTACAACTGGAAAGTCATAGAACTTATAGCTTCAAATGGTCTTATTCTCTGCATTTCTGTACTCACCAAACTCTTCATCCTTCTGAAGGGAAATAACTGCAGCTTCACTTTGCTTTGTTATATATGAAGAACCTGTAACTATTTTTAGAGGGAGCGTGTTCATATTTATTCTGAATATGCTAATGAAAAAAAAGCATCACAGCGATACCTTCGGTTCCACTATGTTTTTTTTTTTTTTTTTTGGAAGCCACAATATTCTTTAAACTAAATAGTCAGGACAGCAACAGCTTTCTGTTGTGTTTGTAAAAACTGAACATAGGTCTATTCTTACTTTAGGTCTTGACACAATTTATATGAATGCTGCTGTGTATATAGAGAAAAAAAAGCTTTTTAAAAATCAGGTTTAAATTTAAAAAATTATGCCTAATACAAATTAAGTGGAATATTTCTGATTTATCCCTTAGGGAAATGTTCCATACTTGTCAAGTCCAGCTATACAGTATCTGTAGCTATTTATCTGTGGGCTTCATTGCCTTCACTGCTAAGAACAGAGGAATTTAGCAGGGAGGAATCTCTAAATAATAACAGCGGCAATAAGAACAAGAACTCTAGCTTGTGGAGTAGCACTATTTAAATGCTAATAATGAAGCTCTATGTTTCTAACATGAAATCTGATTTCTCGGGAAATCAGGGACACTGAAATTCTAACTCTTTTTTTTTGGTTTTGTTTTTAACTCGGGTGTACTCCGGTGAACGATGGAAGCCTTGCACGCAGAGAGGTGCAGGAACAGCGTATTTGTGTGTGCATGTTACGAGTTCGCAGCTTTCCTGAACAGCAGAAGCTTTGCCTTATTACAGCCAAAGCTACAAAGTTTTGCTCATTACTTCAGGCTGTACAACTGATCCTTTTAGCTCTGAAGGGCTCTGGTGTGTCGGTGAAGGGGATATAGACACCATGTTACCTCGCTGTCTTATTAATAATTGAGCCAAGATCACCAACGCATTTCACCAGCACATACACTCCAGGCTGACACACTGCTTCTAAAAGTATAATCTTTCATCCAGCTACTCAACCTAACTGCCCTTAGCCCAATAAAACAAGAAGGAAAAATAAAAACTCCTCCAAACTGCCTTTGATTTGCAACACCAGTTGCAGTTTTCTATTGGGACAGTGGCTACTAATATATGAAATTTCTCCTTTATGCACATATCTCCCAGGACACTCGCTTGCTGGTTTACAGGCATTATCAAATGACAGTGCTTCACATCATCTAACGTTATTGCTTAAAATAATTCCCAGTAACTTAACCTAAACTTGTAACATTTTTACCACTTCCTCTTCAGGGCTTTCAGGGTTGCGGTTGCAAATTTAGGAGTTGTGTACACTACTGAAGATTAGGAAAGAGGACAAATCCTTTCAAGCTTCAGCTCTTCTAACCTTTTGCTCTGGACTGGTTTTGGTCACTTTGATGTTTAAGAGATTCATACTGTTTAATACATACTCAGGAACTCTGCCAAACAATACAGTTCTGCATTCCTTTGCTGTGTGACAAGTCGAAGTAACCTAGAAAATCCAGCCCCTTACTGCAAAACTTCTCGCAGAGATTTTTTCCACTGCGGGTTAGTGTTCAAATTTTTAGGTACTATTTCGAAATGGACAGAGTAATCTTCACTTCCCTTGGCTGCTTGATGAATAAAATTACACTGAATCGGGATGATCTGGGTCTCTTTGTAATAGCAGAATTTCTCATCAAAGCTTACTTAACATCTGCACAAAGTTCAAGTGGTTTTCAAACAAACCCAAGAATTCCTGATGTCTACAGCACAGCAAAAACAAGCAGGTTCGGAAGGCATTCCTGTACCTCATCGGAAAATAAACATGAGCATGGTGACATCTTTGTGCTGTCTTAGTTACAAGCCACCCTGCCCAATGCAGAATTATTCTTCTTTTGACTCAGGTATACATTATGTCCCAGTGAAAATATTATTTCACAAGGAAAGCGCAAACTCATTCTATATCTGCAATTATTTTATCAGCAAAAAACATACACAGAAGTCACTAAATTTTGATAAAAAGAAACAGTATCTCATATTCATACTGTGAGGCTATTTCACGAGAAAACACCAAAACCCCCAGAATTTGGAATTATAACATGTAGAAAAGGCTGGTGAGCAGATTAGAAAATAATATTATCACTCAACTTGATATTTAATAGTACATTACCTAGAAGGCTAATGCCTAAACGAGAGAGCCCCTGTCTCAGTCCTTCTCCCAGGCTCTCTGGAAGCTGCCTTCTCCATTCTTCTTGTCTGTTGTAATGCTCCTCATCCAGTGAAAGCCTATCCATATTCCGAGCAAGACTTGTTGCCAGATTGGTAATTGACGTCAGTGTACCTAAATACATGGAGATATACATTTGGGTCTGGATCAGAATGCTTTAATTTAAAACACGGAGTATGCCTCACTGCAACACTGAGCTTAAGAGCAGAACAGCAAGTCAACTGCACAGACACCCATGTGGAACATGCTTTACTATTTGTTAAGCATCACCACGCTGCTGCTACGGTCCACGTCACGCCTTTTACATTAGCCTGCTCCAGGTTTGCCTGGCCTGTGGGAACAGCAGCTCATCTGAACATCCTTCCCCGGTTCCCTGGCTTCTGTAAGGCTAACCTAAACGGAGGGAGGGGGGATGGAAAGGTAAACAAATATTTACAGAAGGAGCAGGGAGGCCGTGTCCTGCGGGAGGCTGGAGTGGGAGGCTGGGAGCAGCAGCCAGCGGCGGGGCAGCCGCCGCAGCCTCTCCCGCGGCTGGAGCCACGCGATGGCACTGTTTGTACAGGCTTCTCAAAGGAAAAGCTGCTCCTGCTCCCGGGCCAGGACAGCTCCACTGTCAAATCCTATCCTGTAACTTACACAGTTATGACAACTGTATCTACTTCTTTCTTCTTTTTCTAAAGAAATAATAAATATGATGAGGCAACCGAGTGTAGAATTTCTGATGACTAGCAGAAGTGCAGAACACCTTTAATACTTCTGCACTTATCACATCACGTACATGCTGAGTGAATCTCTATTTCCCACTGGGAGGTTTAAAATTCTGAAGTTTCTGAAACATTCTCATGCACTGCAGTTAAGTGGTGATCTGTTTAATACATGAGAGTTCACACGTGAGCTTTGTTACCCTCCCAGCACTGCTGCAGCCTAGCAAGCCAAACAAAGCTACAAGCAATATAGCTTAAACTTTAACAAATCCTTTAACAATGCATGACAAAAAAGCAGTAGTTGGAGTAACAAAGTGAAAGCTCTACCTTTGGAAATGTGTTTTACAAATGATGTTGTTCCTCTGGAAACTCCACTGACAAATGCTCCTGGGCCTCTGGTCAGCCCTTCATAGGGAAGCCTAAAGAAATCGGCTACACCATTCCCTATGCTTCTCACCAGGCTAGCCGGGCTTCCAAGAATCTCCAACGAACCAACAACCCAGCCTGCAGAGAGAAACAAGACACATGTTACGGCTGCAAAAACTGCAGAAGCAGCAGTTGTGAAAAGCTTATTTCTTAATTATCTTTTTCACACTAGAATTCATCACATTATGAACTTCCTTTGAGCAAAACACAGGAAATAACTCATCCACTATGAATTCAGAAATGGCAATCTTTCCTACTTCGTAAATCAAAGAAATCCTTTTGGCAAACTCACAAATAGCTTTAGAATTACTTCCTTCCAGGAGCTTCCCGTATTTCTGCTAAAAGTGTGCAAGGGAGGCAGATGCAAGAGCCTCACAGCTACAGAGGAATGGGACTGCAAGCTCAGATGGTTGGGTTGGTTTTAGATGCTATAAGGCAGCGTTGTGATTTCACATCCTTCTGTGATAGAATTGTGACAGGGAGTTTACACTGATACAATGTACTGCTTTACAGGAGTGTGCAGGTCAATTGCTTGATGGAGTGTTAGGAAAAGGGATGCAGATTTTTGACAAGTGCTTAAGAAGTTATTTTAAATCCACCCCAACACTTCTAAGCTGATCATTTTCTTTCTGAGTTCAGTGAAAGCCAGACAAATGTCTTCTGCTCAGTACAGTTGTGTAAACAGCAATGACATCTACATGCTGATTAGGTTACTCATAGGGGAGTATTCCTTATGCACATCCCAGGAGAGGTATCTGCAGATCTGGTTTCCTATATAAACGCAGGGTTGCCAGCAGCTTGCTGGAGCATACAGCAATCTGTTGCTGGAAAGCCGTTTGCAGGTCTTGTCTTTCTCAGGCTGGTTGGCAGCAGATTTATTAGGGAAATCGTGCTGTATAACTCTTTTTTTGGCAGCCCAGAGAGAGCAATTCAGAAAGGGCAATAAACGTTAAACGGGAACTGCTTGGTCTTTGAGCTCTGGTACCATGAATTTCAACTGGCACTGTCAGAGTGGCACAAGGTGTGACAGGACCAGGAGACTGAAGGATGGACGAAGTGGCCTCCTGCTTCCCCACCAGGGCCCTTGATCTGCGCTCTGCCCTCCTCATTCCCATCTCATCACCGAAAACTCCTGCTATCCAGATGCTTTTCTTGTTTTTTGTTAACCCCTCCCAGTCATTCCTGTGGAAGACTGAATCATGAAACTGAACAGAAGAGAAAATGTTACTCATATGAAATGGATTAATCTCATACTATCATTCTAAGCTCCCGAAAAAATCTATTATTCTTGTTGAATCTGTCCCACATTTCAGTTCTGGCAGGTTGAGAACTCCAGTACGTGTAGTATAAAAAGCAGGAACCAGAGTGGACATAAGGAAGAGTGTGGGATGGACTACAAAAACAAAACCCAAGAGCTACTGGCAATGCAGTGATCAGAGCAGCAACACACACTGTGGCCCCGTGGTGCCTGGCCTGAAAAGGAGTGTCCCCTGGCAGTACATCCCTGCTGGGACCAAGGGAAGCCAGTGCTCCAGGCTGGGCCTGCAACTCCCTCGCTGCAATATTTTTAATAAATTATCTTTGCCACTGTGTGAAGTGATGAAAAGCTGAAGGGGTGGAGAGGCACGTACAGATGTAAGAGATGCTCTTTCTGCTTTTTCTGATCAATACTACTGCAATAACCTCTTAAAGCCTTTTTTCCCCCTAAATATTCTTTGCATTCCTTGACTCAGGTGGTGGTGTGACACAAAGGGGCTGCAGGACACCACAGCTTAGTGCATTCATGTCCTGCAACATCCCCAGCAGGCACCACCAGGCCTGGACACAGGAAACTTCAACTCCCCTCACCTGCTGGGCCAGCCAGCACGTTCAGGAATGAAAAACAGATAAAACCCAGGAATCAAAACAGTTAAACACAAAACTGAGGAGTTGCCTGATATCCCAGGGATGGTCGTTGCAGTCTGTCCCTGCCCTTTGGGTTTGGGAAGCTCTGGATGGAGCGTGCCCACCCTTGGAGAGCTCATGGGAAGAATGTGCAACCTGCAGCACAGGTGACCCCCCCTGGCCAATGCTCAGAGCAAAACAAACAGCTCCTCACTGCCAGCATGGACCACCCAACCCAAGGAGGAAAGTGTGGGAGTAAGTCGTGAACAGGAGAATGAGGAACCAGGAATAATCCCTCAATTTCCAAGCTCTGTGTGGCATTCATTTTGCAGAAATACAGTATGATGCCAAGTTACCATTTCCCACAGTATGCTTAAAAATTATATCTACTGACATGAAATAATTATGACTATATTAGCGAAGAGCTACTGCATTTTCTTTATAGGCAACTTAAGTTTTCAGGTGCATCATGTACCCAGAGTAACTGATGGCCTTTACACTGCTGCACACTGCAAGGCCAGCACAGGAGGAAAGAGCAAGAGCAGGCTCAGGAATCCGTGTGTCCAGCATCTGTGCCTCACCTGGGATGTGGTGGATAAAAAGCCAGATAGCCCTAATTTCCTGCTGCAGTCTGTAACTACTTGTAGCACCACTCCTAGCCAGTCATGGGGAGAAGCATTCACACTGTGGGCCATATCTGGCCACAAACTCACTGGTAATTACCAAGCCAATAGACTTCCACTTTTGTACTATGAGATTTAACTGCAAAACAAATCCAAAAAAGTAGCAAAAAGAAAAACTTGCAAATTTTGCGAGCATAATAATGCAAGAAAATAGTAAATTGGTACACAATGCTCTGGTGCACAATTGTGTACACAGTTGTCACAGTTAACAATACAAGTCAGGTATGCACACAGTGAAAGACCTGGTCAGCATTTCACCATTTCTGTTAATAAATAGCTGAAATGCATATGTACAATTTTGGAAACTGTGCACAGAAGTCAGGGTCTAAGAAAACGTGACCGTTAGTATTGAAGGGAAATAAATCCCACTTTTCATTGTGGAGTACATTACTTGTGTGTGACCATGGAGGAGCTTCCTCCTGCCTCAGGTTCAAATTCTACATCACACTAAGACACATCAGAGACCAAAGTTCATGATTTCTAAATTAATATTTAGGGGAAACAGAATGTACCTGATAACCTGAAAAGACTAATTGCTCGCTATTGATCCTATGTGGGAAAAATTTAGTAACAGCAGACTTCCTAGTTCTTGGATCAAAGGACAACAAACATCTGTGTGCCAGTTTAGACTGAAGGTTGTATGAAGAAAGACAGAATCCTAATCATAAACTGCAGCCAAAAGGAGTTTTAACAACAAAACAACATACAGAGATATAATTTACTTCTGAATGCAGAGCAACGTGCTGAATAATTTTATTAAATGTAGTTTTGGGGAGTTTATTTGAGGAATGTGGGTTGATTCTGACTAGTACTACAATATAAAATGACAAAACTTAAGTCAGCTAGAATATATTTTTGTCCTGTGTTCAGGGCTTCGTAAAGCCTTCAGGCAGCTGGCTAATGTTTAGCACAACTTTGAAAATCTTCACTGGTGTATGCTCAGCCATTTTATTTCATTTATGTTGTATGGCAGGACCTGAAACATGTCTGAAAATATCATTAAACAGTGTCAGAGGAAAGCAGTAATTGTATGGGTAACACCTAGGTTATTCAGTTTGAGAGACAATCACAGAATCCTCATGCCTAACAAAAATGTTACATGTTAAGAAAAAGTACTGACCTGCTCTGAAAAGTGCTCCAGCAGCATAATGCATGGCCAAGGCATGGACAAGTTGCCTGGCAGTGGTGAAGATGGGTCCTCGCTCAAACACAGAGAAGGAGAGAGGGGTGTGATCTGAGGCTATATACAGTTTCAATGAAGCATGAATACTGACAAGTAGATTTACAGGTTGTATTGTTAATTTTCTTAGCTTCACGGGCTTAACTAAAGCTCTGGCATGCTCTCTCACTTGTTCAGGCACTATCAGGGTAGTATCTGAAGCATTCATGGATTTACAAGCAGTTTTGTTTTCTGGAAGATATGTATCAAACAAAGTCTTAATGTAGTAAACAAAGGTGTCTTCCACATACAGCCTCGCTGGTTTGAGCTCAAAGCTGAGGTCATTCACATGAAACATGAGATTCTCTTCCTCAGAAAAAGCAATGCAGAGTTTTATAAAGCAGTTTTCCTTATAGCTTTCCAAATCTTTGTTACAAACAATGAGGTTGTTCACTCTCGACCATTGCACAGTCTCATTTTTCTCTCCTTGGCACAGCAGGACTGCAAAATGGAAATTAGATTTGCTGTACAACTGATTGTCCAGTTGCAAGTCTTCACAATACACTTGGAGACTATGAAACTGTGGGAGGCCTTCCATGGAGTCCCGCTGGAACTCCTGCGACAGGGAGCTGGTGGCTGGGGCCATGTGGACGAAAACATTGTCTGCTGTGAGACGCAGAAGTTCAGATGACACTTTGGGGTTTGTAATATCATCAAATGCAGCAAGACTTAACTGATTGATGAACATTTTCAGTGACAGGGTCTGCTCTTGACTTCTAGAAAGGAGGGAGAAGAAATCTTGTTATTTCATATATTTTAAGTCTATCTGGCATTTTGCTTTCTCAAAAAACTCTCAGGAGTGATGTTCTCTATAAAACATGGGAAACTCATTGTGCAAGTCCCATTAATGTTAATGGGATTTGGCAGTCTTAATTACCACAGTTGGTACCACCTGGGAGGTCTTCTAAGAAATGGGAGAGTATACATCTATGCCAGGTTTTTCTTTCTTTTTTATCAATCAGCAGAATATTTTGGACAGGAATGTCTCTATCTACACAGTAATTCCCTATTATATTTGCTACAGAGGCAGATATTAAAGCAGACAACAAATACAATTTTCTGATAATTCATATACAGCCTCATATGTTCCAATATTTTCTGAGAGCCACTATTGAAGGGTATTATTATGAATAATTCATTTCACATCACATGCAGTGAGTGCCCTCCAATGAAGCCACTACAGCATTTTTATACTGAAGGCATTGAGGGCCTCCTGCCACCACCCACTGCCAAATTTAACTAGCAAGTGGGCTATTCTGTACTGCTGATGACCAGTTTTTTGGGGGATTAATACTAAATTATTGGGAAAATAAAAACAGTACAACAAATTACATTCGAATTATAACAGCATTGCTGCCTTTTAGAAATAGGTAGTATTATAATGGCACTTAATGAAGCTGAGCACCAAGTTGTGGTATATTATGGAAGTGGGAAAATCTTCTAAGGAGTGTTATAATCAAGTATAATTGATTACTGATTGTAAGACTATTTCTACAGCCCTTGCACATCAAGTTTCCTTGGGAACTTGTAAGATTATAGATGGCAGGACCTGGCTAAATAAATTTTAAACTGATGAACACACTCAAAATTAATTATGATTGAATTTTTTTTTTAAATGAACATCTCAGGTCCTCTTTTTGTATCAGTCATCTAGCGTTTACTCTAAAGTGACATGACTTTTGATTTTAGATTGTCCTTTTTAATTGTGGTATACAAAGCTACATGGTCTAAACATATGCCACAGAGCATGCAGCAGTATTAAACCAAACAAACAGGCCAAAGTCCTTAAGTTCAGTTAACACTTAGAAAGCTGATTGACCTCTCAGCACTGTTTGGCAATGCTCTTTATCATCTTTTATGTGCTTTATGTACCTGTTGAGGTTGATCTCGACGGATCCTGCTCTTCCTTCTGGCGCCAAGGTTATGACTACTGTTCCACAGTGATGGGCAATGTCCACATAAACACATCCAAAGCCAGTTAAGAACACAATCTAGTAGAGAGAGGTAGAAACACACTGAATGTTACAGAAATTACTATTTTTAGTGTCATAAATTGAATTATTCTATTAATGCCTTCTGGTTGAGATCTTTTACTCAAATTATGATACTATTCAGGAAAAAAGTCAAAATTCAATAATTCAGAAAATAACAGCTCTGATACTTCAAGTATTTCAGTTGTAAAGTTGACATTTTCATCTCATCCTTCAACTGCATAACTGAACACATTTTAATAAAAAAATTCTCCAGAAATAAGCAAGATGTGCTGTGGAGGGGGGAGGTTATATGAGAGGAATAAATAGGAAATTTTAATTTGTGATTTTGGATTAAGAAGAGAGGCATATTGCTTGAGCACTACAAAATTCCACCTTCTCCTCTAGAAAACAAACCCTAAACTAACATTATGTTGCTATGGCCTAGCTCAGAGCTGGTTAGATGAACGGCTGATAGAATGATGTAAAACACGTGAAAGACTGAAAAATAAGTAACCTTTTGGATCCACGAAGACTTGCGTAACAACTAAACACTGAACGTATTTTTAGCCATCTAAACTAGTTTTGTGAGAACACCGTCACAAACAAGACATTCTGGTATGATGTGATATCTGATATCAGATATGAATTATCTGCCCCAAAGAAATGGCAGAAGTCTCTTGGAAAGCATAAAACATCTAAAAAGGCAGGAAAAATGCCTTGACAACACACTTGACAACGTGTTTGTGTCTTGCTTACATATGTACAAACTTCTATTCTGAAGAAGTTGCTTTTAGGAACAAATATTCTACTTGAAGAAAGGATGTATTACTTTTGGAGCTTAATTCTGCAATATTTCCACTCAAGTTTTGTGTTTTTCCAGAATATAAAAGATTAAGGTATTTTACAATTTGGAAAAATGACATCAGTCCATCTTAGAGGAAGCTGGCTTCTCTGTTCTTGTAGGGCTACAATCAATGCAATTGTTTACTAGACTGCAATAACAGAAGATAATTTAAATTAAAGGAATGCAAACTCAAGGAATAACACAAAGATAATGGGCTAGCACAGGTAAAATAAACAGATGTTTGTCTTGAAGAATCTTTACTGCTGTTAACAAGTCACTAGAAACAAAAACAATTGGAAGTTTGATACGATCAGCACTTGAACTGATTCTTGTTAGACTATTTACAATGACCTTGTACAGATAATTAAATTTCATTCATAATATTTTTTTCATATTCTTCCAAGAATTACATATAAGAGAATTTCTAATTTTGACATGTCAGTTTTAATCCTTTGCTTGTCTGGAAGGGATTTGTAATCCTGCATGGCAGAATTGGAGGAAAAAAGGACATTACTGAATTTTCAAAACACCCTTATTAAGTAAAAAACTCTCATTTATCTTAAAGATTGGTCATTTTAATTCCAATTTCAGATGATTCTGATGATAAACACCTCGATTTTTAGTAAGGTATTAGTTTAAAGTAATTTTAATTTATTTTCTAATAGAAAGAGAAGTACCTATCTGTGACTGCATAGAAAGAGTACAAATTAAGATCCTTTAAATCCCAGTTATTTCACAATCTGAACTGAATTGTATGTGATGCTATTAGCACATTTCTTATTGACATATATTTATAGTTTTCTAAGAGAAAGACAGACTGAGAAATCCTGGGGAAATTTTCTACATGTAAACCCTAAAACTTCAATAACAGACGGCCACACTTTTTATTTGGAGAGCTCTTCAAGTAGACAATGATCCCCAAATGCTGTCTTAGCATCTAATTCCTTCTAGGAGCCAGATACTTATAAAGAACCCTGGTCTGGCATAACATTAATGACCGAAATTTGAAACCTCGCATTGCTTGACTGGCTTGCTGAATGGAACTGAACTACTTGCTATATAACATAACACTCAATAATCAAGAGCATTTTCTGATTGCTGCCCAGGGAAAACATCTGAAACTAGTATTTCTTTCAAAGAGTCAAGCAGTTTATGTTGATTCCATGTAAACTAATGACTTCAAAGATGGAAAAAATTCCCATCAAAAAGAACTACTCCAGTCAAGGAAGCTTTCATTTACCTCAAGAAAAGGGGAAATAGCAGAAGGAAATAAAAGGGGATTTTGTTTTGTTTTAGAAAGACATGAGTAGCTTCTGTGAAGACACAGAGGGAGAATGACAGCGACGATTCCTACAAGATAGATGCAAAGATAAAAATCTGTGATAATTAAGTTACCAAAAGAGGGATTCTCCTGGACCAAGTGCCATTCTTTGCTTACAGTTTTGGTGCTAATTTTTCCAGGAAACACCAGGTTTATAAAAAAGAAGTGAAAAATTTCAGTGTTAGACAGACTGTATTTCTGATCTAGCTATTTTAAAAACAGCCAGTGAAGAACACAGTCTGTGTTCTAAAACTTTCACAGGAAGGGGCTGAGGCAGAAGAGCTGCAAAGACTTAAATAAAAACCCTAAAACCAATAGAAAGGAAATGCTTGTTGCAGAGGAACAATGTACTGTGCAGATCAGGAAGACAACAACCATTTATGCTGTGAACTAGGAAATAGTTTATAAGGATTTACTTGTGTTCCTTGATTGTTGATGTCCACAACATCACTCCATTCATTTACTGATTCATCAGACGACATCACTTTCAGAAGAATACTGGGCAATAAATCTCTTGTTTTGCAATCTGGATAGCTGGAAACTTGATGGTAAAGTTCATGATGAACTGAACACTCAGCTGGAATCCTTCTACTATAAACTTCAAACTTCGGTGTATCTGAAATTTTATAAAATGCAAGATTAGCACTTTCTAAAACCCATATGAAATCAAAACTCACTGACGCTTACACAAATGAAAAAGTTCCTGTCTGAAATACTACTAATAAATAAAAGTATTGTTTTTCCATTGGTTGGAATATTGTATCTTTAGGGTTTTTCCTTTTTTTTTTTTTAAATTTCATTGTTTTACATAAATAATGTTCCACTGGTCATTACTTTAACATATTGTAACTGGACTTTTGACAATATGTTTTTTGTTGCATTTGTACATCTGAGGAAATATAATTGTTCCATGGGATTGAACTGATGTTAACAAAACTCTACTGCCTATGAGCTTCCTGCAGCTGAGTCACCTTGACAGATGGAACCAGGGAGACCCAAAAGCCTGGAGACATTTAAGTTCATACTCCTGACCTCACGATTAGCTCCAATAGCTTCCAGAGTCTCTCACTTTGAGACAGACCTTCATGAGGGCATCAAGTTCTTGTTATAACCAAAACACATATTGAACTCAATTTTGTACTGGAGATACAGTAAAATAATTTATACTACAACAGTGCACTGTTTCCAATTACTGCACAGTACCTACCTTTGAAATTCTCTTTTACAAGCAGAGTAATGGAGCACCTGTTGTGTATAATTATACGAGGACTGGGATCTTCTGTAAGTGTTAGGTACGTCACGCCAAGATGCTCTTGATAAGTCAGTGCTATAGCTCTAAAACAGATATATTGGATTATGCATGTTTTGGATGAAATGTTTATGTATTATTACTCTGAACAATTAAAAACATTCAAAACTAGCAGCTGTAAGATTCTTTATAATCAGGTTCCGATTCCATAGATATTTATCTACATTTAGGCAAATGCATATCTCCACTTCAACAGAACAACACATGGAAATAGCCTAAAACATGGTAGAGAAGAAATATCTAAATAGAGGCTACTCATGAGTTAAATTGAACACGTGTGTCTGCAAGATGAGAGTCCTAGCCAGCAGAGATTTATATTAAATTAAAACCAGGAGATTGTAGTCCCAAATTTTCAACATAAATCTTTAAAATTTTCCAGAAGAATTTGCATGGATACTTCTCTGATACACATGAAAGATATTTGAATAAATACATAAATCTGTAACTGACTGTTCCCCTGGAATGATCCACAATGCTATCACTGTTTTGAATGTTGATGTTATGGATCATTAGTACATCAATTTCCAAAATGAAAATAAATTAATTTAGTTCTACTCAGTAGCTACATAAAACATCTTCGTGCATAAAGATAAATTCTTTTTTTTTTTCTTATGCAAATACATTGGCTATTTCTAAAAAACTTCACCTCATAGTGATTTTAAATATCCAAACAGCCTGGAAATTTGATTAAGAATATGAGATTCTCTATGCCTGTTATTATAAGGAATCCTTTCCTTGTTCTTTCCATTAAATTTTTTAAAATCTGAAGTCCTTTTGAGAATCTTTAGTATCCATCTCTTAGACTCTGCAGAGGAATTGTATGAAGACTGTATGAAGAACAGTCATTGGACTGTTATTTTTAACTAGCTAAATGCCTTTGTTTGTAAATAGAATGCATATTTGGACAATTCAAGCTTTAAAACTTGGAAATCTTACTTTGCTGCAATCTCAGAATAGTTTAATCCCTTTTCTGATTTTCCCATTCATCCACTTATTATGCTTACAAAAATATATGTTTACCTTTTATAAACAAAATCTAAATGTTTGTATTGAATTATTACACACTGTCCTCGAACTCTTAAATTGGCACCCACAAATTAAAAAAGACCACAATCCTCAATAAAAACTTTTCATGCTCTTACCTGGCATGCACATAAAAAAATAGCAGACCATGTATTATAAAAATTGTACAACTTCTACACGGTCATAACATTAAACCATTTACAATAAAAGCATCAAAACCATCAGAAGATAACAATTTTTAAATTAAAGTAAGACTTGCCTTTACATATGGGGGGCATGTGTTACTCTGACTTTTGCATTAATCTCTTACGGTTTCTTACTAGCTGAGGGTTTATAGTAACAAGGGAAGTTCATTATTCGTGACTGATTAGTGCACAGTACCTGGTACAAAATCCACTTTCACTACGAACGCCCGTGGGCACCGCCACGCTCTGTCTGGCGAACTCTGGTTTGATGACAGCGGGAAGGCTCCACAGCTCCCAGCTCCCAGCGCAGCCCCCTGGGCTGAAACTCAGCAGCACACGCTTTTCGGTAGGAGGCTCCCCCCCCATCGTGGGACTGGTGTCCGACATCAGGTCCCAGCAGGGAACGGCACTCAGTGCCTCACGGGGAGGTGCCCCAGCCGGACCGATGCTGAACACTGTACTGTCAGGTGAGTGGAAGTCCTGGAAAGAAAAAAGATGATGCTCCGTGGCACGCTGGCTCCTAACAGGGATTTTCTTCATGCTCATTTTGCACAGAACACTCAGTGACCACAATGAACTAAAGGTTGCACGAAGTCCATTGCATTAGGGGCTATCTGGCTGAACACAGATATCTGGGGGGCCTAAGCAACCTCATCTAGTGGCAGATGTCCCTCTCTGTGGCGGGGGGCTTGGATCTAGAGGGTCCTTAAGGTCCCTTCCAACCCAAGCCTTTTTATGATTCTCTAATCTATGATCTACAGTCTGCTCTCAGTTGCACAACATAGCTCTACCAAAAGCAAATTACATTGCTGTAACGTGACTGTGAGAAGAAAATCCATTTATAGTTACAAAACTAAGAACGGATTTTAGCCTCAAGGTTCTTCCAACTCCCCATTCCATAAGACTGCCACAAATTGTGTGATGCACAACTGTAGACACTGATGTGAAGAAAATTAATGCAGAGGGAAAACAACACAGAAATAGTGAACTTCAAAAATTTGTTGATCTGCCAGCTCCTCCAGTAATTTTGACCCTGAGAATTCTTTCCACATATTTTACTATAAATGTAACCTTTAATAAATATGTATAAATGGTTGATTAAAATATATTGACCATGCATAAACTTTGGTTCGTGCAAGCTAGTCCTTAAATATACTGCGAGATTATTAGAAAACTGATATTCACAATTTGATGCAGTTTGCTGAATACATAAACTTTGGACACGTCTCTAGTTCTGCAGCTTTGTTCAGATAACTGGAATCTTCCCAAAAGGATAACAAACAGTTTTCAGCCTGCCAGGCCAAAATACCTCTTTTACATGCAAACTCAGTAAAAATTCTGAGAACAATTTCAACAACTACTATGGATTACGCTGACTATTTTACAGAAATGGCCATTAGTGCCTGAACAGATGGAGAATGGGCAGAACTAATTCTGTAATGTGCAAGAATCTGCTGCTTTGCACAGATTTCTGATCCCAGTTAATTACTGGATTTGAATTTACCCAGTATTCTATATTTTAAACAATATAAATTACTTTATCATTACTATGTCTAAAGATTTCTGTTCAAGTCCTGTTTTATGCGTCTGATTTAAATACAGATACAGATCTAAACAACCATGTTCTGTAGATGACAAACAAAAACTATCTGCAGTGCTTTACCTCTTCTCCTGAGTGGGGTTTGGAAATAGAAAGCTGTGGCCTGTAATAGATTTGATATGAGGTATCATTGATTATTGTTGTCTTATCTTCTATCTGTAGAATTTGTATACCTTGTCGAACCATGGAAGAAATGCAGAACTGACACAACTGTAAGATAATAAAAATCACGATGAGGTCACACAAACCCGCAAAAGGTACTGAAATGTAGCAACAGAACTGCCATTTTCTTTTTAACTGTGGAAATGCTGTCCATATTCATGCACTTCATAACTGGAGCCACATCACGTACTTTTGAAGTTGCATCTGTCAATGTTTTCCAAACAAAATTGAGAATTCAGTAATTCTTTTTACAGAAAATTATTACTTTGTATTATCTCGATGAGTTGCACAGTATGTTTTTGGCTATCTAGTTCTTTAAATTATATTCCGTACATTGATTATACTCTCATTATGTTGGACATATATTAACATAATTAGGGAGGAGCTTTCACACTGCATACATTTGAATGTTTTCATTTTCTATCTGAATTTGTTTTTAAATGATAAAGTTACAAACCAAAAAAATTTTGTTCTAACCTTTTGATGACCTGGAAAAGCACCAAGTTTTATTTCAGCTTCGACAAAACCTTCTTCATCCAACGATACTACTTCCCCATTATCGGCATCCTTCCATTTTGGGGAGGTCACATTATGAACCAGTTTAATTGCCACTGATTTGTGCACAGTATTAGTGTTTGCCCAGTATATTCCAACCTGAAAAGCTTCCTGCAAGTGAAAAATGACCAATTATCAGTTGCTGACAATTTGAATCACTTCTACAAGATTTAAACCTAGTTTCAGGTATGCAGCCAATCTAATTCCCTACCTTTCTCCCTCTGATTCTTTCTATGTGGTACAAGGATAGATGAAATCTCAAAGCAAATAAGGGACTGATCCTCACAGGGGAATTAAACCCATAGCCTACACTGAGATATGTAACTAGGCAGACCTTTTGTTCATTAACAGACATACATGAGGGGAATAAAGGTGACAAAATAAACAGGAAGTAGGAGATTGTTCAATTGGAATTGACAAGCTGCTGTGTCAAATTCTTTTAAGTATTTCAAAACTAAAGAATATCGGAGTTCTAATAAAAAAGAACGTGCATGGCCAAGCTAAGGTATGTGAGAAGATTCATTACATAAAACTCTGAAATCAGGAAGGCAAGCATCCTAAAGAATCTTCCTTGATTGTTGTTCATCCTATGTCATTATCAAACTTTTCTTGGTAACGTAAGAGCTCTGAAATAACTTGACATAAAATGCTCTCAAACCAAACATTCCTTCTGGGCTGTCAGCTTTGCTACTGTGGTCAACACATTTCCCAAGTGACAGGTCGGCACAGAAGTCAAAGTCTTTATTTGGCCTTTGTAGCGATTTTTTGGGGCTGTTACACTGTGGATTTTTTGGCTGAATTGCAAGGAAGGAAAGAAGGCTGCTAATGGCATGAAGGTCTTCTGCCTACAGTGTCTTATGGACAATTTTTAACTATGCCTCTTTAAGACATATTGTTTTTAAAACATTGCTATCAAGTATGTTGTGCACTCTCTTGGTGACTCAGTCAGCGTGGCAAACTCCTACAGTTATTGCTATTCCTCAACACCTGACTAACAAACAAACAGACACAGTGATGAAAGTGGGGATCATCTGGAGTAACAACCATTCTTCAGAACCAGCATGTTTAGCAGAACTGTGACTGTTAATGGGAACGACAAAGTTACCTTAAAGTTGGGAGGTAGAATTACTTTCCCACTAGGCACTTGAAGAACAATCTTCTCTCCTTCAAACAGCCAGAGGTCCCACCTGGACTGATTGATAAGCAAAGCCCAGGGCAGGAGTTCTATCAGCAGAGTTTTAACACACGGTTTCCACACTGACAGCTTTACCCGCATCGGGCTATCCCACTGGGAGAGTTGCTCATTGCTGCTCAAAAGCAAATAAACAAAAACATAAAGTCAAAGGAATAATGAATGCAAGAATACAAATGATAATGATAAGCTCTTATTTTCAGGAATTTGTTAGGCTTTTCTGGTTTTGAAATAGAAAAACCATCTCCTCTTACCTTGTCATCCTGGAACTGAGATGATCTAGCTTGTGTAGGTTATAAAGGCATATTTTTAACTGCATAAGCTAAACCTAAACTTAGTCAATTGATAAATGTCTTAACAGAATCACCACTATCTTTCAGAACTAACCCTGTAACTTCTGTAGTCCTAAAATCACATTTCTTTTTTTCCCCAACAACTCCTTCTACATCAACTCCCTGTTTCTGTACTGAAACACACAGCAGCTGAATAAACAACAACCTCTAGAGCTGCAGTAAAGAAAGCACATTCACGAAAAAAATTCCCTTTTTTAAAAAAATTCTTACTGATGCAATCTTCTCAGTGTAAAGAAGAGCAGCCCATAGGCTGACCTCATTTTTTTCCCACCTGCCACAGATTCTGCAGCTTATAGACAGGAAACATATAATTACTGAAAATATATTTAATGTTGATAATAGTCTTCCATAACGTGATTTTAGTTTATTTGGAAAGGCAATGTAAGAACCATGAAGAAGGTTAAGCAAGGAATTACCTGTCTGAATCCTTCCTATTATAGGGCCATGCAGGCTGGGGAGCATTAGCAGTGCCATAGAACTCGGACAGCACTTGGCTGACGTTGCCACCTGGATGGGATTTAGTTGCTATCTGTTTAATTAGTGAGGTTGAGATTGGGACTGCACATTCTGATGGATCATCTTCTTCCCTGTCGTTGAAAACAGATTCACTCACTTACACAACAAGATCAAGCATTAACAGCACTAAATCTTCTCTAATGAAGCTTCCCAAATGTTCTTTGAGCAGGAACACTCTCAAGGTAATCACGGATGAATGAAGTAGGATGTTTAACAAGTTCCCATGCAGTTCCTGACATGCATGGATTTGTTATGACAATGTAATGACCTTTGTGTCTGAGACCCTAGAAACTCTTCAGTATTCTCAAAAAACATTTCAAGATCATTCAGGAACTTATTTTTTACAACAGAAGTACGTGGACTGCTTAACCAAACAAATGCCAGTGTGCCTAGCATAGTTATACCAAATTTAATATTTCCTATGGTATCATTTAAAGCCACATACACTTGATCTTTTTATCTCCTCTGCGTATGCCATACTTCTGGAAAAAATGCAGCAGAAGTTAAAGTGTAAATTATTCCTTCTTTTCCATACAAATGAACTGTTTTCAAGGAAAGTGAGTGTTTTACCTGGCCTGAAATGTCAGGTGGTGCGTAAGATCAGGTTCTATATTTTGCAGTACTTTCTCTTGTCCTTTCCCTGGAATCACTTGTGTTTCATTCAGTCCCAGACTTCTTTTCTCTAAATGTATGATAATTGGGTCTGGAAGATGGCTCCTTACAATGAAAAGAGGGCTGAAAACAATCTACAAAAAGAAAAGAATACACTGATTTAAGGCTAATTTTATTTCATTTGAAAACAACTGTTGAAACAAACTATTAATAAATATTTAGTGGGTCATTCTGCCCTTCATTTATTATATGGCATGTAAGGCATAAACGTTTAGATTTCAGAGACATTAAATGTACTTACTAATCGTTGTTGCACATGTGAGTTGGGCTCTAAAGCCAAAATTGTGCACCACACATATATAATTGAACTCTTCGAAGATGGTACCTGTATGCAGAGAGATCAGCATTACACATTATCTCATGATCATAATGTTCAATATTTATTATATCAAATAGAACTCTAAATGAAAGTCCCCAGTTCTCTCAGACATTTTTAATGCTATATTCCATACACCCATTTCTAGTCATACCTGAATGACAGTGCTGTGTTCTGGATGTTTAGAACTTAGACATACATCTCGGGACCAGTCTTCATCTCCTGTAGATTTCACACTCAGCTCAGTGAGCTCATTGTTTTCTAGGATATATGAAGGCAATTTCTGCTTGGCTGCAAGGCAGTTGATGTGTTCTTTAACAACGGCCTGTCCATCTTGACTAATGTAATGCTGAACCACTTTCAGTTCAATACTTTCAGAGAGGTAACTACAGACTGTCTGTCTGCCACAGATTAGGATCTGAAACACACAAAAAATACAGTTCATAATAAAAACCACTGTGAAAAAAAAAAAAGGTCAAAATTGAATTAGAGTGTGAAAACCTGTAGAAGAGTAATCTCCCTGCTTAAGTTTTCCCAAGCACCGCTAAAGGCAGTGAATGGTAAAACATTATTTTTATTGGCCAAATGTATGTGCAATTTCATAGAAACCTAGGCAGTAAAATTCTTGAAATATTGCTAAGGCCATATCTGGGCTTGACAGAAGCCTGTAACATATCCACTTTCCTTCCCACTGAATGCAGCAGCCCATGGCTGACATAGTTCTGGTTTGAATTTTAAGAGTTCTGTGATGGTCTTTGATTGCTGAGACCTCTCTGAGCAGTCACAGTGATGCAATCCAGAAGAAAGGTTTCTACTGACACCTCACATTCCCATCACAAGCCAATGATCCAGACCTTTCACAGTATGTCTGCTGTTTTAAAGCTTATAATTTCATTAAATGGTGGTAACATATTTCTGTATTTAAGTGCACCCACCTAGAAAATGACCAAATTAGACTTGGCGTTGTTGCTGTCCATCATGCGTGAACTGTTTGTCATAGAGCACACATCTGACTTTTTCTAAGCTATCCCAGGGAACATCATTCCACGTGTATCCCTGCTACAGCCATCACTGTTTGTTTTTCATTAATAAGAGCACACACCACAGCAAAACCTACCACATAAAATCTAAGCAGGGCTTGCAGTGACGCCAGGCACTGTTCTTGTCAGATCAGCTGTACTGCTGTTGTGCAACATAAGGAGCTCTGCCATATCCATGAGCAGAACGTGTTATGTCCACCACATGCTCTGGCTTCTGCCAATGCAGGCAGAGCAACTGCAGTGTTATTACAGACCTCTCTACAAAGATAGTGTGTGAAAAGTTATTGCACAGCAGCTCATTTTCAAATGTTAATTTGGTCATTACTTCTTTCTCTTTAAAAAATATGAAGGCCTGAATTACAACCCAGAATGTTTTTTAAAATATAAGAAGAGTTTCTTAAAAAAAAATCTGTTTCTCAAGAGCTTAAAGCATGCAAGAGATTGTGTAACTTAGCACTGTCAGAATTTACAAACCACGCAAAGGGATGTTTACGGGAACATATAAAATATGCATTGGTAATTGAGCTTTTAAATGCTAAAAGATCCACACCAAAGTGAAGAAAAGAGTTGTAAAAACTTCCAAAAATGGCCCCAGAAAACTGCTATACTTGTTATTTTGCAGATCCGGGTAGGAGAGAATAAATAACAAAGTGACTGACTGGTGAATAGGTAACAGTTTAAATTACTCATGTTATTTTTTCCAAACTGAATCAAATCCTTACCTGCTTCTGCACTCCACTGAGCTGCTGAACCTTGATAATAAGCGATGCTGTTCGGCCCTTGTACTGAATTGTACGAATGAAGGTCCCTGTATTGTCCACACTGAATGGTTCAGACCACCGCCAGTTTCCCCAGCCTTCAATACAGATGTGTAACAGCTGAAAAGAAAGAAATTACTACTTCAATACATAACTGGGAAAAAAAGTGCCCTGCAACAGGATATGGATTCCCATGACAGAGAAATATTCGTGGTTTTAAAACTCAGCAAAACTAAGCAGAAAAGTTGTCTGAATGATCCACTCAGTCTGTGATTCTGTGATTTCAGATACAATCAAAAGAAACAACAATACCCTAAATTGGCTCTGAATCCTGCATTTCTATAAATTACCTGATTTAACAGTGTATTTAGGACTCAGGCACACAACTGTTCAGAAAAAAAGGGTAAGTAGAGAGCATAAAACAGGAAATAAGAGATTTTCTTTACTGCCCTTGAAATTGTTCTAGAAATCCACTCTATTACCAGCGAGGTGATATGGAACACAGGTCCAGGCCAGATTTTTGGCCTTCAGAATAAGACAGAAAATTACAAATATCCTTCCCTTCAAAATAAAGAAGGACTTATATAGCTTGCATGTATGTGTGTTAAATGGAGAACATGGCATATTGCTGAGAGATGGGAAACATTTCATTTCTTACTCAAATGTGGTGGTAAGTTCAAGCTTGACTGCATGAGAAGAAATTTAACTGCATAATTATACTCCCTGTGTGATTTATTCCGGAAAAGGAGTGGCTTTTTTCCAGTTTAACTTAAATCACTTCCAGAGCAATATAGTCTTTCATCATCTGAAGAGCCTTTCATCCATTTACCCACCATACGCACTTACCTCTGTCCCATGGAGATTCTTTAAGCCAGAGTAGTGAAAATTGGTACTGTTCCATGTAGGTCAATGAAGTTATATAAATTTACACCAGCTGAAGATCTGGCTATTTAGCTCTGTATAGATCTTTTGTGGCTGTGCAAACTTAAGGATATGAGTTATATATAAGGGATCAAAGCAATAAGCATTCTGGGTAAAATTTATTCTTTGCAGAGGGCCAGCATAGAGCCTAAGCATCACTTAAGTTGTTTAAAACAGTCATATAAAGGCCTTGTGGGAATTCTCTCTTGAGGGTTGAATTTCACTCGGATTTTGGACATCTGTCATTAATTAATTTAAGTAATTGAGAACAGGATCAGGCCCAAAGTTTGATTATTTACACTAGCAAAAATCGAAACTTGTAAATAGTGTGTTCTTCCATGCTTTGTTTCCAGAATGAGAGCACTGGCCATGGGTCTGGCCAGTCGGACTTTGTGAGGGGTTGGATGTTGGGGTTTTTTTCATTGTTTTAAGAAACAACCGCAGCAATAACTTTCAAAGACATTACAACTCAGTAGCCTGTTTGCAATTTGTGGTATCCTCAGCACACGTTACACACAGAACAATAACATCCATTCAGTGGGTGGCTTTTGAATTTGCAAGAGTGATGACTTTTGCATTCAGATTCAAATGAGTTTTATGCTGGAAGCACAAAGACTAATGTGTGCCCGTGTGCGCAAGGGCAGGCATCTGGATATGCTCACGCGTGGGCACAGCTTTATAATCAAGGTTATGTTGAAGGAAGCTACACACTAGGACAGTCAAACTCATAAACAAACACCTCACTTTGATTCTAAAGTATTAGTTACAGAAAAGGAAAAAGAAAACAAAAGAAAAAAATCCAACTGCAGTGGCTGGAATCCATTCAGTTTCTTACAGAGGCAGCTGGGAATAAATCTCATCACATATGAAAATTAAGAGAAACAAGAAAACTGTTTACTTTGGAGAGACTGGTAGCTGGAAATGACAGCCAAATAACGAGAAAAGGTACTTAAGTGGTCAGTCTCAGCTAGAAGGCACACAAAATACGGTGTGCTCCAAAGATAGATGTCATGTAAATGCTATAATTTACGATTAGTAATTGTATGTAGCTCCAACATTAGGATGTCTCCCACCCTGTATAAACAGCTTTGCTCATGAGCTGAGTGTTCCCAAGAAACACGCTGTCAGCTTTCCCTGAGCAGTCATTAGCTCCCAAATGCTGCCTTACTCATTTTCTTTGTGGCACAATGATTAGTCTGCATTTAACTTCACAGTTCAGAAAGAAAAATAGAAAAGAGCTATTATTACATATTGGCAATTTCTTATTTTATAAACATACTGTTTGTATATGGGAAAATGCAAAGGGAACAGCCTTCATAATTTATTTTAAAGATATCTGATATATTTGTATTAATGATATAACAGTATAAGAATTGGGAAATGTGTAAGCCTACTTTTGAGCCAAGAAACTGCATTCCATGAAAATGCGAAGGGATCTCTGGATGATTAAGTTATTTAAATGTGAGACTTCTGGAAAATGTGGCTAGAAATAATCAGCAAATGACATTAAGTGATACAGAGATATATGGCAGGAAATAAAAATGGAAGTGATTTTAGCGAACTAAGTAATCAGGCGTTAACATTATTTTAGCAGAAGATGTCGTAATAGGTGGTGTTAGATACTTAACAAGGCAGAGCTCTAATGTTATAAAACTGACCTAGTAGTCTAGATTCATGGTAACTGCCATGTAATTCCCTTTAATTTATCAAGCTTTATGCTAATTCTAAGAATTTATTAGACACTCTGCTTAAAAACTGTTCAACAAGTATAGCTAGGTATGGGACATTTATTAGGAGAAAAGAGAAGTCATTGTATAAAGATACAAAAAAATGCCATGGACTTCAAAAGCATTCTAACAAACACAGTAATAAGTGGAAATTTGTAGTTTAGAGAGAACTTAGACTATCTATTGTATATGTGGAGATAGGCACTCATTCGTGCAAATATTTGGTTTCTGCATTTTCTGTCAGGGAAATACACCAATAGATAACCCAGACAGGTTTGTTTTGACTAGACTTTGCTGGATTTGTAATTCTGAGCCATTACAGATTTCTTGTTTTGAGAGAAAAAGAAATTGCTCCAGGGAAGCAGACTAAGATGAAGCTGCTCCTACTAGAGCAAATGGCTAGAAAAGCTTTATTCTTTACCACACCTCTTCATGGATTGTTTCTATGTGCTCCTCAGAATTTACTTAGGGCTTCCACTAGATGTATGAGTGAAGGATACAATCTGAGTAAATAAAGTTGAGTGTCGTATGACAAGGCATGAAGACTAAAATGGGGGATTAAAAATGAGACTAAGAATGGAGCCTGTTCAGAAAAGGCAGCAATTTCCAGCTGTGTAAGTAATTTAAAGCTTGAGCCCTCAAAATGCTTAGTGATGCAAATTTGATTTCTACTTTGCTTGTAGACTCACCAAAGTTAACTTGGTTTCACCACGGTTCTTTGTTTAGATTGCATCTAAGTGAAACTAGAAAATGTTTTTTGGGAATGAATAAGGGTCATTGCTTTGAACTCTAAGAGACTGGGAGGAATCAAATAAGGACCTGGTTAATGGTGTGAAGGCAGTTCTTATTTTATAAGATGGAAGACAGTAAAATAAAAGCTGTGATAATGCAGAAGCATGGAGGAAATGTAGCCCTGGAAATGGGAGCTGAATTCTAAGACTTGAAGCTAAAGCACTTTTTAATTGAAAAATTAAAGGAGAAGCTTGATTGGTGTTTTTCTGCTATGTTTTCAGTATACAAGGTGGCTCTTGGCTAGGACTGGGATTTACAATAATAAAATCAACTGGTATTTGGGAAAACAGTGAATAAAATGTTCATTCTGCACATTATCAGCTGCACTGGCCACCAAACAGCTTGAATTTCACTTTGGATTTATTTTCTCATGGAACCAGTCCTATGCCATCAGCCCTTGTAAGACAGAAGGCCAGTACAGAGCACGGGAGAAGGCAGTTTCCATCACCCCATGCTGGCCAGTAGACAAAAGGTCACACTTGGCAGATAAACTCTGATCCTGGGGGCTCCTGAAGGTGTTGCGAGCCTCAAATAACCTGCAAAGCAGATCTGAACCTCACAGTACAAACTGTCTCTACACACTGCAGAAGAGGAGGTTCAGGAACAGTAACCAAATTTATGAGGGTTCATGGACAATATCAATCCCTATCTGCTCCAGATATGACCTAGAAAGTCAATTACATGTAATACAGTATAAGCATTGGTTTAGAATGCAGAACTCCAAAGAAAAGCAACAGTACCTGAACAGTGTAAATTAACTGAAAACTGTTTTTTGCCTGATGTTGTTTTGTAAATGACATGGGGAGGATTATGTAAAGTACAAGAGATTGTGAAGAGATCCTGTAACATTCTAAACAGTAAACCAGGAAAATACCCCAATAATAACTGATATATAAATCACAGTTTCTAAGTTTGAACCCACAGAGTACTGCACAGAATTTTACACATTACATAACCCCAATATAGGAAAGAATGGCAACATGGAAATAAATAACAAATTGTGATCCTGCTGGAGATGCCACATAAATTAAAATTTGGCTTTAGTATTTTTTCATAGGAGAATGAGAAGGAAGTTCCTAAATAGCAAATTTGCTATTTGCAAAATTTTTAAGAGCCCTTAAAAAATATGTTTATAAAATTCTGTCAGAATTTGTGCTTTGCAGGCATACTATTTAAAATAAGAGAATAATTTTAAATGTGTTCCAGTGAAGGTATTAATAATGTACTAACCAGTACTAATGCCTAACTCAAAGATTTTTAAGTGCATAATCAGAAGAAAAGTAAGTGACAGAGATCTTTTTTCTCAAATTCTATATAAGTAGCAATACAGTGGCACAAAGTTATTTCAGGCAAATTTGCCTACTGTGATAAGAAACAAATCAATTTTGTTTATAACCTGCAACTTGGCCACATTCTCATTGAAATAACTGCCCAAATCAACAGAGAAACTGATTTTTGCTCACTACATCCACTGCTTCAAGTTAAAGATGGCGAAAAGAGAAAATGGACTGTTATTGTAACCCTGTGAGGAGACTGCAGAAAGGTTTGAGAGCTGCTACTTCTAAAAACTTCTCCTATGTAACATTACGTTTTACACAGAAAACAAAAGAATGAACTCAAATCCATCACTCTTTGCTTCTTCAGAGGACTCTGCTGAAGTTTGTGTGGGGAAAACAACTAGTAATAACTAGCATGTTATAGACAATTTTCGCTGTCTATTCACAAGCAAACAATCTGCAGAATACATTCAGGGGACCCTCGCGTGAATAGTGGGTTTTTACATTCGCTGTGATCCCTAGTGGGACCCTCCAACTGCCTACTGTCTTGCAAGACAGAATTCCTTAACTCTGAGTAAATTGCTAGGAAGATCTGATCTCTTCTAACTTCAGTTTCACCCTATGTATCGTATGCTCCAGTTCTTCTCCTAAAAAACACAGCTGTCTTGGAGACAAACATGACTTTTGACATAACTGGGGCCCATCCCACTAAGCAATGTGAAGATCAAGATAAGGAGTGCAGACTAGATCCAATAATGATCTAGGAGCCAGTGTTGTCTGTACAGCATAGGAGTGATGTAGCTTCTCTTCCTTTTTTATGATATCTAACAGACTTTTAACTTTCATTAAAATTTTCAAGAGGAATTCATGATGTCTGGCAGCTTTAGCTAGAATTGCTTAAAGCCTCAAATACCATCAGTTTTGGACTCTGAAAGGGACTATACTACCTCAACTCTGAAAGGGACTATATAGTCAGGGGTGTCTTATCCCTAAGGAAGGTCAAAACCTCATGAAATCTGAGGAAAATGTGGGGGATGGAGAGGCATAGAAGAGTGAGCATTGGACCTCAGATTTCCTACTGAAATATTAGCCAAAGTAGCAAGACCTGCAGTATTCAGAATGGAAGTTAAAAGGGAAAGGTTAGGTTCCTGAAATGCAGAGAATCTGGGCAGGGAAAAAACAAAAGACGCAAGGAGCTTTAAGTTAAGCAAAACAGTTGGAGGGACACCATCAAGAGCTGAAAAATCCAAATCCTTGGTGTGCTCTAGCTGTTTTTGTAACATGAAAAAGTTGAACAATTTTTAATTATAGAGCATGGTACCTTCATTAATATTACAATTAATTTGAAATGTAAATAAAGCATTATATAACTATCTGCTAATACAAAACATAACTTATTTTAGATATATATATTTGTGTTAAATAGTTTAAATGGGCAATTACTGCATCTCTATGTTTAATTAGCAAAAGAAAAATGGAGAATTTTATTGATGTGAATGTAAAAGAAATACAATCCTTTTAAAACTATTTATTTTCATTTAACTGAACTGCCTTGCCATACTAAAAAAACATTTTGCAGAGGTTAAATAAAGTATTTCATGGCAACCGCTGCTTCTTAGTGCATGTGTAACAAGAAACATGAGCCAGCCGAAGTTGTGCAAGTTGGTTTTCTTTCCCAGTAAGAGAATGTGGTATCTAAGACCTTGTCCTAACTCATTTTATCCCCAAGAGTAAGTCAAGTAAGTCAAGTATGAACTAATGCCTGGAGGGAAGTCCCTGACTCCAGAAGTATGGATTATTTCACATTTATCTTACAATCGGCTCTCAGAGTTCTTAAAATTCACTAACTTGGCAAGTCAGGAATTATCATGAGAAATGAAATAATTTCATAACTATGAAGTCATCTAGCATTCCATGAATATGACACTCAGAGGGTTTGTCCATGCTTGGGCATTATTCTGACCTTTGGATAACAAGCTGTTAGATAGTTTTGCATGGAAACAATTAGAAAAGTGCCACAGCATAACAGGGACAACCTGATGTCTTGATTGAGTCGTTATTTTCATTTCAAGGATTTGTATTAATCACTGAAAAAATGTACATGACAACATTTGTAATAATACTTAAACAACCTTATTTTGTATGATTTGAAGTGACAAAGGATTGTAGTGTTTAGATGAGCTGCCATTCTGAAGCATGTTACATTTACAGTGATTCGTATTTGGCATGAACCAAACGAATAAGCTTATGGGGAATGCCAAGGTTCTCCGACAAAGAAAATTTGTTTCTATCTCAACAGAGTGTGGAAAGCCTGTGCTTCCATATATTTTCAGTGAAATTACCTCAGCTATTTTTTAGTCTCTAAATTTCTCAGCAAGAGAAAGCTGTTGAAAAATGTTAAGGGAGTAGAAATCATCTTGAAATTATTCCAAGGGCTGGGACAAGGGAGGTATAACCCCCCTACTACAAGAGCCTGCTGGCCAGCAATATGGTTGAGTTAGGAGTGAGCTGTTATCTTTGCCATCTCCTGGGACTTGGGAATCCATCATGACACCCCTGACTGTTTATCAGCCCAGTTCTTCAGTGAATCTAAATCTGATTAGAGTAAAACAGAATGGGGAAACCCTTTGACATCACCAACATTCAGCTGAAGGATGAATATCTGAAAAAAGAATCTGAAGTTCTGCTGTCACCTCACCCCACTCCCTTATGTGTGATTTGGTTTTCTGATGGATTCACAACTAAATAATTTTATATAAGTAACCAGAATATGGATATAACAAATTTTGAGGAGGAAAGCCTTACTTTAGTTCTGGGTTTATTTACAATTGCTTTAAACATTTCCTTCTTCTTCCATGTGTTTATGAAAAGGTTTAAATGTTTTTTTGGGTGGTTGCAACAAAAGCAAATGGTTATGAAATATACGACACATTTAGCTAGGTTGCTTTCTCCCTCACACAACTGAAGAGAATTACATCTATCATAACCCAAGTGTCACTTGATGAGTGGGGATCCTGTCTCACACTCTGACACGTGCCCAATTGCACAGAGCACAGTCATCCATTTGGTTTGCTCGCCTGTGGGCTGGGACATCACAGGTCTTTTGCTTGTATGAGAAAACATTCGTTTTTTTTGAAAACATGAAAAGGGATGTACAGTTCTCCAAAGTCTCTAAGTCTCCAAAGGCCTCCCTCTGTGCACACACTGTTTATAACAGCTCCTCTGTTGCTGGGGTAAGACTGTCCTTTATTAGTCTGGCTTCCTCTTAACTTATGCCTTGACTTCAGTGTCAACTACAACTGTTTACTCTGGCTGAATTTTCTCTGCACACATCACCACATTCATGTAAAATTCAGTAGTTTTGCACATCCACCAGCTGAATGTGAAGGAAAACTAACAGTAAATTTGCCATCTCTGCTTCCCAATGTAAGTTGAAACTTGCCCGCAGTGAAAGTGGGCACAGCTCCTGTTTAGAATTCCAATTTCTCACATGCTAATACTGGTATCTTCTAGGGTTCTAGAGGAGTTAGGAACCCTTTGTTCATTATACTTCTCCTGGGATCTGTAAACATTTTAGTAACTTTTCAGGGCAGGACTACAGCTCAACAAGTAGGGTGGCACAGGTATCTAGTCTCCCACTCAGCAGGAGTTGGGTATATATTAAGAAAAGAGAAGAAATGGGTTTGCTGTCTCATCAACAATTTCTTTTTTTTAAATTTAAATTCCTATCTTGTCTTGAACTAAGATGAAAAGTCCATTTCTCACCACCACTGAACTGTTGGGTTTCCTCTGCCAAGTAACAAGTGATAGGACAAGAGGAAGTGGACTCAAGTTGTGCCAGGGAGGTTTAGATTGGATATTAGGAAAAAATCACAGTAAGAGTCATCAAGCATTGGAACAGGCTGGCCAGGGAACTGGTCGAGTCACCATCCCTGAAGGTATTTAAAAGATGTGTGGATGTGGCACTTAGGGATATGGTTTAGCAGTGGACTTGGTAGCACTGAGCTGGACTCAATGATTTTAAAGGTCTTTCCAACTTAAATGATTCTATGTTTTCATTTAAATACTTCCTGTTGATAGTTTAAAAATATTTTATTTCAGTTTCAGTGTTTATTCTTCAAATAAAATCAAAGAAACAGAAACTGTATTATTTAAACTATATAAGTAGGGTGTTTCTCACAACTTCAAATCTTTTCCAATGCAAGCACATGCTAAGTTGAGAGCTCTGTCCAGTCTGACCCTGTTCTGCAAACAATTTCAGTGAACAGATGCTTCTGGTAAAAACAATTCATTAAAAAAAAATTCCCCAAACCTCTAATGTACATCTCAGAAAACAGACACTGATCACTTAGTTATAAAAACCTGGCAAGCTGTCTTTCTCTTTTTTCAGAAGCTTCAGTTTCCACAAGCGCTCGGTTTTACAAAAAGCGGTCGTGCACATCCAGTTCCACCCTTGAGTAACTTCTAAACACTTCTGGCTTTCCTCACTTTATGTTTACCTTTTCTCCCTGTTGCAGCCCCAGCATGTGACTCCTCAAGGAACTGGAGCTTTAGAGATAGTCAAGGCCACAGAGAAAACCAAAGAATCAGCATGTAAAGCCACCAGTCAGCTTTAGCAAATGCTGTACTGGGAGAATTGTTTCTGACATACCTGCGGGGATTTGTGCGAGCGCCAGCTGTACTGGTGACTGTGGAGACTGGCCAGCAAAATATTTTCATCAGTATCCACCTGGCCAAACCGCAGTGTCTCTTGTGTGTCATTACAGATCACGAAATGGCTGAAGACTAACTCCTCTGCCTCAGGGCATTGGTTCTGGAAGGAAAGGGATATGAGAGTCAGTAAGAAGCAAGACATTTGGCAGCTGCCTGCCAAGGGGCGACTGTTAAAAACACAGAAACGCAAGATCTCTTCAATTAGCTTTGGTCTCATAGCATTCTACTCTCTGCAAAATATACTGTTTAGGTTGACAAAATATATTCTAAGACTTATCATATTTTATTTTATGTTTCTGTAAAGCAAGTCTTAGATTTAAAACTCCAATAAGGACTAAATTTCCTAACTTGGGTAAAAAAGTTCAACGAAATTCCATTCTGTGGGAAACGACATGTCACACAGGGCAGACAGGGCACTACAAACTGAGCAGGGAGGCATGAAGAGGTTTCTCCATGCTTGACAACTGATCTCTGAGACCAACAGGTTGCACTTCCTTTTCCCCAGCTGCTGCTTCTACTTTGAAATGTTGCTGTGGGTCAGCAGAAGAAGACCCTCTCCTGATACCATAACACTTGAAAAGTCAACCAAAGAAAAAGCAGGAAACATGGGGAAGGTATTTTCACAGGTCCATGAGGCTAGTTTGAAAATGCACTATGCAATTTAAAAGGAAAAAAAAAAAATCAAGGGTTTTAAAAGTATTTCCGATTTTACAATATTTTTCTCCAGCCTGCAGCATCCTTCCATCCCTCTCTCTGCTTTTCATCTGGCTGCTTGTCACTCTGTTGACACAATGAGACTATATGATAGTCATGAAAATTACCAGAGCTACAGGTCTTCCATTCCTGAAGGCACGAACTATAATCCCCTGTATGGGAGAGGTCAAAGTGTGACTGACAATTTGATTTGGAGATCATCTCTCATATATTTCTGCTCTAGTCACTACTGGGCTGGCACCTTCCACTTACAAGCAACTATCTAGCAACCATAACAATTAGTCAGAGAAAGTAACATTTGGATAGTCTTCATGCAATCAAATAACACAAAGAATTCATCTTCTTGTGGGTTTTTTACCTCTTTTTGACCCATCTTTCCTAGCACACACTTTTGACAACATTTTACTGTTGGTTGGTTTCCTTCTTCATAACATAGCCCAGCTGGTCTTTTCTCATCCTTTCTTTCCATGATGTTTTGTCTAACTTATGGAACCTCAGTGGTTTCCAAGAGCTGTTTCCCCTCCTTGCTCTCTTAGTGGACCTTTTAAATGGACCTAACAAAGCTAGCACCTTCCCCATCTCTAATTATATGAGTCTCTCAATTCTTTGATGACAATATGCTTGGACGCCTGCAGAAACTCAGAGACCAAACAAGAGGGAGAGAAATCTTTCCTCACAGATCCCAATGGATCCTCAGTTATCCATGAAAAACTGTCTGGTATGTGGCTTGCAGCCCATTGCTGGGTGATGCACACAGAAGAGTTTTTCTGAAAAGTGAGGTGTGCAAGGTAAGTCTAATTTAGCATCCTTGAATGCATGTTCACCACCGTTATAAACTTCAGAACCACCTAAGATGGTTGGGGCTGGAAGAAACCTCTGCACATCACTTATTCCAACCTCTCTGCTGAAGCAGGTTCACCTAGAGAAAGTTGCACAGGATTGCATACAGACAGCTTTTGAATATCTCCAAAGGAGACTCCACAGCCTCTCTGGACAACCTGTTCCAGTGCTCTGTCACCCTCACAGTAAAGATGTTTTTCATGATGTTCAGATGGAACTTCCTGTCTTTGAGTTTGTGCCCGTTGCCCTTTGTCCTTAATTATGGCAGGTTGCAATTCCTTTTGTAAACGAATATCAGAATGATTGGCTGGGAGTGTTTGTGCAAAAACTATTAACCCAAGGAGTATTTAAGGATGAGAATATTTAGATTAATGGTTTCTCCCCAAATCTCATGAATTGTTCTGCATAAGATCAGGTATGTTCTGTGAAACAGAAGTTAGGTAAGCATAACCAAAACTACACTTCTTCCAATCAGCAAAATTCATTACAGAGAAATATGTCTGTATCACATTCAGTAGCAGATCTGGGTGTGCTAAAGGCTGACATTTACAGTGCCACTTCAGAGTGCAGAGTTTATTTTGGCATTTTCTAGTGGAGGATCTATGACTTTTTACTGTCAAGCTGCCATACCCACATACCCATAAGTCTACCACAAATATATATATTTTCCTATAACAGCTTTGCAAAATGTTCTTTTTAAACGGGAGGATTTACTATCCACAAAGCGAAGCATGTTGCTATAGTCAAACCTAGATCTAACCCCAGGGGAATTTAAGAAAAGTTTTTTCTTTTACTCCTATACACTTTTTGCTGATTGTGTAGAGACTGGAAAAACAACACCAGAAAGGGTTGTGAACTTCCTTCTTTTTACCTTACTAACTAACTTAGTTTCAAGTAAGTAAACACAAATTGAAGGTTCTTGCATTTTCCAGAGGGAAAAGAGAATCCAGCAAGTTTTTGGCATGCATAGAACTCCTAAATTGTGCCGGGGGAATGTTATCCCATCAGGAATTATTAATAAACTTCCACACATTTTGCTGCTGCTGAATGACTGCCATTAGTCATTAGTCTTAAATGCTAGGTTTGCTACTAGAATCCAATGCTTTTAACAGCAACACTTCTCAAAGTTAAATGAAAGAGGTATTTTAAACTCAATTTTATAACAATTCCACAGTTTTAACCCAGGAAATACCAAGATTTGCATAATAAAGCATTGGTCCATGCTGCCAGGCTTAAGAGAAAGCTACTGATGCCTCAGGTCTTGGCAATAAGAGATGACTAAAGGAACCTCAAGGAAGCTTGGGGATGCTTTAGCTCTGTATGGCAACTATTCACTGCACAGACAGGGTTCCAGGCAACTCTTATTCTCCTTGCAGCAAAGACAGGAGATTTTTCCCAGACAGAATAGCACCCCTGCTTCTTGGTCCCTGAGGATCTGCAGCAAGTCCTTGCACCCATCACAGGGAGATGGATCCCACTTTGCTACTAAAGTCTGACAGTAGAAGCTTCTAGGAGGTAAGCAGAAAGGGAGAAAATAAAAAGTCAGCAAAAAGATGGAGTGAGGAAATCTTGACTGATAAAAGAGAGTCTAGAGAAACTAACCATAATAACCATAATAAAAACAAATAGAACTGTGCCATTTGTGTGGTAATGATGCTGCAGGGCTGATGACTCCAGGAGAAGAAAATACGTACCTGTGGATTGGGAAGAAAATTCCCTCTCTCAATTAAAACAGCAAATCAAAAGAATCAGCAAAAGATCAACAGCCTGAATCAGATATAGACTAGGGTCAGTTCCTGGTGGACAATTTCCTGCCCTTCTTTAGATAATTTTTCAGCTGTTCTTTTCTCTCAGAGAACCTGGAAATTGTCTCTCCTTTATTGGGCTTTCGAATATTTTGTGAATTCTATACAGAGAAGGGGGAAAACATCCTACATACTAGTCACCAGGCTTTCCCTTGCCATTCAGGACTTTCTGCTCATGTCTCAGCTCTTAGCTATTTCAAAGCATTTCTGGATCTGGAAATAAAAAACCCATCATAAAAGCCTAGGCCTCTTTATATGCACAAAGTTTTTTTCTTTGTGCTTCACAAGCAACCAAAGGCTTCTGCAAGCTGTTTTTCTCCCTCATGTACACACACGCACTCTCACCTAGTAATGTTTTTAGGACAGAAAATCTTTAGCAATTTCTTATCTCCTTTGAAGTTCCTCTAAGAGAAAAGAACATTTTCCTTAGGATTCTTTAAATTTCATTCTCAGAGCGATGTCCTGACACTGTCAGCTAGAAACTTTCCGTATCCTTTTCCTTTGTTCTTTGTGCTTATGGTAGAAAGATGGGGAAACTACTGTATCACAAGATGTCACTTTGACTGATCCCAGGCTATTAAGAAAACTTATGCAACTGCCAACAGAAAGGTTAATCACCATGCAGACCTTGAGGAAAATAAGTTCTAGTGGTTTAAAACAGGTTTAAAACAGGAGCTTTTGTAACTTCCAAGGAGTTTTTGAAAACATTTGCAATGCGAAACCACAAAGGATTAAACCCATTACTCTAGCTTTGCATTTAGATGTTAATTAAGCAGGTACTGTTTGTATTTAAATGGGGATTTCAGATTAGACAATGAAATACATCGAGGGGGGAAACTGTTTTTTAAAAGTGCTAATCCTCTCAGATTTTCAGCATGTGACTTAGAAGTATATATATATGTGTGCCTGGTGTTTTTCAGGTTCAATATACTTTCAAGATGTTCACCATTACTTAAACAAAAAAAACACCTCAAAGCCCCTCCTCCTCCCCTAAAAAAAACAAAACCAGAAAATAAACAAACGAACAAAAAAAACACACCAAAAAAACCAACTAGAAAAAAACCCCAGTCCGTATCTAGGAAACAAAGACACTGACAGAGGCTTCTGGTAATCCTGAACTCCTGACCTAAAGGTGCAGGGCCAAATTGTTTCATGCTTCATCTGTCTGTCTACTGAAACAACATCACTTGTTTCAGATATTAATCCAGTAAAGAATATGTGGAGAATTCAAATAACCTTTCCTGGTTATTAAATTAATGCTTCTAGTTGCAGCATTTATATTGCATTTTGTGTGAACAGCAAACATTAAACTGAGAAATTTATTCTCTCCCCATACAGTGCATGCCAGCTTCCCAATCTGGAGGTAAAGTCACATAAAAAACATCTTGGCAACAATTAATGTAATAATCCATTTTGAACCCACTTGTGTGTTAACTGTTCCCTAATTTCAAAGCAATGCAAGTTTTTAATCTCAAATACTCAGGGCTAGATACCCACCACATCAGAACATGGTGGCAAGTATCCTTGACATGAGAGGAAACGAGAAAATTACAGCAACAATTACAGAAGTATATCCTCCTGTGGCTCATGTTAACATTGCCAAATCCATGTATAAATCAGTACCAACTATTCATAGAATGTACCTGTCAGCAATATACTATGCGACATATGGCTCTACTTAATCAAATATACAATTCCATTTTTTTCAACTCAGAATATTCCTTCAAGGCACAGAGTAGTCAGTCAGTCACTCACACTGTGATGTGGTTTAAAACATTTAAATATTTATGCACCATATTTTATTTATATGTATAGCTATGTCTGAGAGATCTTTTTTTTTTTCCATCCTAAGAGGAAACTGAACTTTCTGAAGGCCATTTTGCAGTAGTTGCCACACATGTCTTAGATGAGGGAGTAGTACTAAGTCAGAAATATTTTGGGTTTAAACAGCCTATCAAGGACTCTCTTATACTTTCTATGTTTGTTTTTTATTAAAAGCATTGTTCAAAATATGACAAAAAACAGAAATTGGAGCTACAAAGATTTTTGTTCACATTGATATTCGAGCCAGCTGTAAAGATTTAAATCACACTAGATCTTGTTTTATGAATGTCCTTTTGCAACAAGAAAACCATGGAATGCCCTTAAAAAAGAATTTTTTGATATAAAACAGATGGTTTATCCTTTTTGGGGGCTTTGTTATTGTAGTGCCATGATAGGTAATTAATTCCCAGGCTCCACATAGGTCTTCAGGCAGATGAAGAGAATGATTTGATTTCAAGGCTATAGTGGAATAAGAGAATTACAGGCCTTTGAGGGGTCATTGCAGAAGCAAGGTTCCTTATACTGGGACTGGCTTCGGCCATTAATGCTGCTTGCACAGAATGTAATGTGAAACTAGTGTTGAACTTCAATAAGGATGGCAGTAGTAGCTGGAAACAATATGCTCTGGTGCTCAGACTTAGCTGTGCTTACATATCATGTGTCACTCACCTTTTCATAAATTAATGGAATATTATGCATTTCAAGATCAAGATTTTGATTATTCTGATAGAAATCCATGTAGTTTCACTGAAATGTAAGCAGTTTTGGCTACATTTACCTTTACAGATAGCAAACATTGTCTCCTAATTTTCATTGATATCACAGAATTAATGTTTATTAGTAAAAACCACTTTCAGTATAAGCTGCAGCTTTTACATCTTGGAATATTTTCAATGAATGCAGCTGGTTTTCTAATTTGCTATTAAATTAATCACAGTAGTTACATTCTCACTATTGCATTTGCATACCTGCTGCCAAGCTTGAATTGCTGTATTTAAAGAATGAAGTGCATATTGGCCAAAGTTGATGAAAATGGGGTCAACCATTATTGTGCAGTCCAATAGCCTTCTTGCTGTGCTGCTGGAAATAGCAATCTGTCCCCAGATTTTTAAAGGTTTCACAACACTCTGCAGAGTCACATTTCGACACTCCAGAAGTTTACAGTTGGCTTGAGTTGAAAACTGGATCTCCTGGAACACTGACTCATCGTTCCACTGACGAAGATATACATGAGGCTCATCAAAGGAAACTATCATGTATTCTAGTTCAGATGGCATATTCTTATCAGATAAAAATGGCTGAAGAAACTTTGGTGGTGCTGAAAAGTGAAAGAAAAAACAGGACTAGAACATCACCATCACCATATTCTATGTTTTTGTAAATTCTGTGCTAACTGCTTGTACATAAGATGAAAACAAATAAAATTCATTAAAGAGTTGACATTTCTGAAACCTGAAATGAATGCTGTTCACACTGTTTGTTAGATATAAAATAGAATTGTAATTATTAACAGCTGCAAACAAAAAGTATCTGCAAACCAAAATCTTTTCATGGTAAATAGACCAGCCACCAAACTGCTTTATCTACACACTGCTCAATACTTCAGATTGCTGCCTATTTGGAGCAGAGACCATATTTCTGTGAGATTTTTTGCTATAGTAGATGTCCATGATATTCCACACACAGCACAATACAAACACAATAACAATTAGCACTATGCTATTTGCTGACATGTGACAGTGCAGGCTAAACAGGCTCCACAGTGGAAGTTGTCTTTGCTGCAGTTATGGACAGCTCAAGACCACAAACCCCCTGAGATGCGACACATTACCCCATGATGCTAGATATGAAACAAAACAGTATCCTGAGACTAAAGCATGAGAAATATATCACAAAAAAGATTTTATCGCCTTCATTGAAGTCTCAGTCCTGCAAAGTGCTGAGCACTGAGGCAGCAGACACTGCAAGGCATGTATACCACTTGTGTAACATTAAGCATGTGAATATTTCCACTGATGTTATTATTTACGTTCCTGGAACTACTCAAATGCTTAAAATCAGCATATGCTCTAATGCTCTACAGATCTGGAACCAAAACACTCATCTCTATCCAGGATCAAGCCCTATTATTCTACAAAAGTGTAATAGATACAGTAAGTTTTGTGCTCCCTTCGTGTATAACAACAAAAAGGAGCTCCAAAACTTAAGGCCTCTAGATGCTGTAACAACAGCAACAACAGCATAAACCCAGTCACTATTAAAAAATGAAACAGCTGGGTTTGATTTTAATCTGATTTTTGCCTTTTCCAGTATATGTACTTTTAAAGACTGAGCATCTGGAATTGGAGTGCAATAGTGAGGAAAATTATGTACTGATAAAAGTAGCTGATAGACAAGAAATTATTTGCTAGTCATTGAATGTCATTTTTGATATGATTTGATAATGAATATATTATAATACTTGCAGAGACACAAAAACTACTCACAAAGAAAGCTGTCCCTGTCAAAATTATCCAAGAAGTTTGCCCATCTTCCACAGAAAGCATTTCTGGTATTTGAAAATCAGACAACAATCTAAAGATCTCTTGGAATGTATCTGCCATTAATGCAATGACAGAGAGCACTGAACCAAACCATATGTAGCTCCAAAAGTGATTCTAACTGAAATGACAGTTAAATCTGCAGTTCTCAGAACGCTTCCAAGGAATTCTTACTAAGGGGGTTGCAAAATCTTCAAATATTTTAGTATTACTGTTAATATGCTGGAAAATGTAAAAGATCAAATTCATTCACTAAGATGGCTCAAAAGTGAAGTGGCACCTGCTGTCACTAATCAGACTACGGAACACAGACGGCTTCTACAGTTACCCGTTCCGGAGGCAGGAAGGGGCTGATCAGCCTCACTGCCTACCGTACGTACTTTTTTAGTGCACAGAAGTCATCAGTTTTACCCTGAAGCCTGTACCACTGATGGTTGGTTGTGATAATTTATTTCAAGAATGCCTGTTTGAATGAGGAAATGAAGACAGCAACAGAGTGGTTAAGCAGCACATATGAACTATATGCTTTTACTATGCTACACGAAGGAGTACATACCTGTGCCGAGTTGATCAAGATGATGGCATAGGTGGACTTCCAAACAGGTAAATTGGATCACCACACTTAGTGATGGCACAAACCAAGGAGTAAAACAGGAGTCAACTCTGGTACAGGCTGCTAATGCCGTGGGGGTTACAAGCTGATCACATGCGCTTTGGGAGCCAGATTCACTTTCTGAGCTGCAAAAGGTAGATAACAAAGCAGTACTTTCATCAGTTCCAGGATTTCACCACTTTACAACAGGACTTGATCATGTTCCATGCTCATTTTCTGACACAGACAACGTCATTGTTTTATTTTAACTGCTAATGCCAGTGTCTGTACTTTTTCCAAAGCAGAACATAACAGACAAGATTGCAATCCAATCACACTTTTATCACACTACACGTTCAATTTACAAACATTTGAACCACAAAATCAAAACATATTTACAGAAAATAAAACCATAATACACCAGGTATCTTTAATTGCTGAAATATCTAAACACCTGCATTATCATTAGTTAAGCTATATGAATGAGCTGCAAGTTAATCTGGTCAAGAGAACGATTTTTTTCCCCCACTTGATTTTAAGGAAACCATCTCACAATCATCAAACTACTTCTATACTTCTGTGCATGAACTCTGTCCCTGTAAGCTTTACTTCCTTTGTTCTTCTCACTCTACAATCATAATTGAAAAGAAATCTCCAAGTGTGAATTTCCAAGAATTATCTTTCAGTCTTTTGAGAGAAACTAATGCTACATCAGAATTCTATAGGTCGCTAAGACACCACTGAAGTATAAATAAGCTTTCTAATTTAAGCCAAATCTATCCTTAATGTTCCCTATTCTCACTCCTTTTGAAGTTTGGTACTAAAGAGTTTTAGCTTAAAAGTTTAAACTTGATTAAAGAGAATTATGTCCACGTCCTCAGTCAAATACTGTCTTTACTTTTCAAATAAAATTTAATCAAGGATGAACTAAGTTCAACTTAATATTTCTGTCAGAAAGTCATTAGCTTTTATAAAGCACCACAAATACATTTTCATTGACATTTTCAAGATATTTTATATTCAAACAGAAGTTTAAATGTGAACACCGCCTTTTAAAACAAAACGTCTTACACTTTCAGGACCAAATTTTTCATCATGCAACGTGTTATACTTCAAATTTTGCATAAATATAGTAGGTACTAAAATGTTCAGCTATGAGTGCATGGAATTCCAGGGATAGGTAAATTTCTCAGTATCATTTTGTGGCACAGTAACTATCTAGCACAGTGTTTATTTACAGAGCTTAAATCCAACTTCAGATTTGTTGAAATAAAATACTCATGCAGCAGTAAAACACAACTAAAATTAGCCAATTATCAAAGAATCATGACAGAATATTACGAATGGATTAGGGTGGCAAAGGATGAAACATAAATGACTTAATCGGAATTTTAGCTGCTTTCCTGTGCTTCTTTACTTCTTCAAATTGTCAACATACATTCCAAAAATGGTGTTATAGGCCTTTTGAGAACAGATATCTTTGGAAATAAAATTATTCTTCATGTTCACATGATAAAATATCTATGGGACTGGACCACAGTCAGAGAAGTGGGATGCTTTTCTTTGCTTTGCCTTGGATATTACTTAGATTGTTAAAACAAAGCATGGAAGCAAATCTGAAAGAACCAAAATTCATATGCTGATTTAGACAACTAAGTACTTTAGGATCTATGAAACAGGTTAATTCTCTCACAATAATGATTAATATTCAAAGATTTTTTGCTCATTACATTGTGAATAGAAACGGAAGTTCAAGAACATACAAAATAAAAACGGAAAAACGGTAGATGGGTGCAAAAAAATGCTGTGAGGAACTTTAAAAAAAAATTGCACTTTGATATTCTGAATTAAGACTTAATTCACATGAACAGCTGTAACACTAATTGCAGTAAAAAGGAAGGGCATTTATTTCTGAAATTTGAGGTTCATTCTGAAAATACATCTATCTTTTCCTCAAAAACCTATTCCTTGAGTGGAAAAACCCCCTATTGAATGTCAGTGACTCAACATTTTTATTTCTTTTAATATGCTTTGGAGAACCATATTTTCATAAAATAAAAAACAAACAAACAAACAAACTCCTCCAATTTCACATTTAGTCAAATTTTATGTACCTGCTTTTTATTTACTGAGCATTTTACTGTGGTGGGACCTTTGTAATTTATCACTCATAACCACAATGGTCACAGAGCAACATGACACGCTTGATGCAGATGGAAATGTGGCAGGAACCTTACACTAGGGAGACAATGTAAAGTAATTAGCCATATTTTGCACCAGTTTTGCTGCCCCACAAGCAGCAGACCAACTGGAGGTAATATTCTGGAATTTAAAGTGCTGGGAACAAAAAGATTCAATGCTGCTTTTTGTTTGCTCATGGAGAGTCACCTTAGAAACCAAAAAGGCTCACCACTGAAACAATTCCCTGCAAAATTCAGAGTCCAGCCACATGCTTAAAAACCTAATCAGAGAGAAACAGCAAATGAGAGTGGAACAATGTTGCTCCATGGGACAGAACTGGTCTTGCACCCTGTCTCGTGCTAGGGAGGGACAAGTGCCGGCAGTGACAGATTGAGAGGAGTAGGACAATGCTTGCTAAACCATGGTTCAGAAGGAAAAGGCACTCTAGAGAGAGAAAATAACTTTCTACAAAGCCTCTGAAAAGAAATGCAATGAGGACTCGTTCATCACTCTTTTCCCATCTGCACAGACTTCGCTGAAGTGTAATTATTTTATCTGCGAGAGGGTCAATTTGATTTTTACTCAGTGAGAATCCAAATTCACAATTATAGCCCCCATGTCATTATGAAAAAAGAATACAGTAACAGTATAAAGCAGCTACAGTACATGTACTAAAAGCAGAAATCAAATTACTATCGTACTTTCTTAAAAAACACCAACTGTAATAAAAAATCGTGACATCAAATGAACAGTTTTTAAAGAGGGATTGTAGACAATACCATTAATATCAGAAGTAGATGTGATTATGAAATCAAAATTTGTGCATCAAGTGAATACATTATAAAAACACCCCCATATTTCTCGGCTGCCTTGAAGCTACAAAATGCAGTGTGGACTGTTCACAATTTTTCACCTGTAGAGAAAAGGAACAACCAGCTTCTACTGCTTTGTGTTTGGCACAACATGCTGAGCGACGGGTGTAGCAAAACCAGAGGAAATTTTAAATAAAACCGACCTGACTTTAATACCAGATTTTTTTTTTTTTGAATCCTGAGAAATATCAGAATTTTTAAAATGGAAAATAATCATGTTTGAACTAATTATATGAGTTATGATGTTTCACATCATGCAAAGCAGTTCAAATTCAATATATGGCAACTGGGAGCAATGACTTAGCAGTGACCTGCATTATTCTTGTTATTTTAAGAGTTGAATATTTAAACCAAAACTGCCATTTGTGATGAAACTACAACATGGGAAAATATCCACTGGGAAGAAGAAGGAGACCACTTAAGTCATTTAATTTATGACTCAAATGCTGGTCTGAACCCAAATTTTTAGAGGTTAAAATCCAGTACATCATTTACTTTGAATAAAAGCTAAAACAATTAGCAAGAAATATGATCATGATTCTTCACATGAATTTTTAAAAAGTAGCAATTTAAGCTTATTTAAAAGTTCTTGTACTTGTTTCATGGTTTATATCTCAAGGCATTTTCAATTACTATTTCCATTATTATGTCAGTAATTATAAAAATACTGTTTGAATTAGACAGCAGATGCACAAATATATAAAATATCTTGTAACATAACCCATTTAAGCAAAAAATAATAAAGCCCTCCCAACCAAACCAGGGAGGGGCTTTAATGTCTCACCAACTAAACAAAGCTTTAAAAGTAATTTCAAATACGATTTGTTAGTCCTGTAACATGAAAATGCAACCTTTAAAAATAATTTATTCTGTGATGATTTCTGTGATCATTTTCCTGTGATAAACCCCCCTATTTTAAGGTCTTGCATAAACAGTCATTTATGCCATCTATGATTTATTTCATAAACACTGCATTACATCCCCAAAGAGACGTTAAATTATTTCACTTAGGACTTCAGATTTGTTCATTCATTGAATAAACATTCATAAATGTTCATTCAAACCTTACGCATAAATGAAATAATGAACGGGCTACAAAATTCTTAAAACCAAACAACATACACGTATATACTACGTCCTTCACCAGAAAGCTCCTTGATTTTTATACTTCCAATTAGTTTCTGATCGATCTCGGAATCTCTCGCATACCACAAGATTTGGATCATGACATCTTTGCACATTCCCATATTCATTACTGGTTGATATACTTCAGCCTGCCAGCTACTGGCTCAACATATCAGCTGAATCCACATCTTCTCACAGACCCTGTCATTTTCCTGTTACATGAACCACATAAGTTTCATACTTTATAACTGATGTTAGGAATCAATAATAAAGTACTTAAAACACAAGGGATCAGCTCTCTGTTATTAATAATTAGCATATCATAGGGGTTACCACCAAAAAAACCCTTGCAGAGTTTTAAGGAAATGATATTATTATTGAGCAGCAGCTGCATGCATATGGCAACTGTTAGAGTCTGACCCGAAATACAAAATCAAACTAAGAAAATAAACTTCAACAAGACTAAGCATTTTTATGCTTTTACACAATTAATAGTGAATTAAATTTTCTAATCAATCATACAGTTGCAGCATGTAATTAATGTCAAATCACCAGGAGCCTCCAGGAAAACTGAGATTCACAACTTTTATACAGTCTTTGTTTCTCACTCTCGCAGATCCGTCAGCACTAGAATTCCATGGTCTAACACTCAGCACCAGCTTTAAGCAAAGCGCCTTGTGGCTCCTCTCAAGAGTCTGTAAGATCTCATGTTAAACACTTATTTTAGGAACAAGCCTAACATTGAAATTTACCATGGGCATTACATGGGAAGTGTCTCTCTCAAAACCAAAAAGGTTTGTGATTTTTATTTTTTTTTTGGTCAAGTTAGAATCTAGAACACATTTTAGAGCGCTTGGTGACAAGAAACTACCTATACTGGCAGCAGTATGTTTGTTTAATAAAGCCAGAGTTTCAGCAAAGGTACTGCCAACATGGACTTCCTACATGCTACTAGGGGTCTAGAAAGGCTGGCCTTCTCTGCAGGTCCACGGTATCTGTCACCACCTCCTAATCAAGGCTTCCCTTTAACAGAACATGATTCTCTGGGGCTTAACCATTACCTTAAATTTGTTCTGTAGCAGTAACTATATGTATTTCAGTCATCTTCAAGAAAGCTTGCAGTGCAGCCTTGTTTGAAGTTAGCATAGAGAGATCAATTTGAATTTCTATCATAGAACCACAGAATGGGTTAGGTTGGAAGAGACCTTAAAGACTGCAGTTCCAACTGCCCTGTCATGGGCAGGACACCTTCACTAGACATGTTGCTTGAAGTCCCATCCAGCCTGGGCTTGAACACTTCCAGGGATGGGACATATACAGCTTCTCTGGGCAACCTTCTTCCAGTGCCTCACTACCCTCTGAGTAAAGAGTTTCTTCCCAATATCTAATCTAAACCTGCCATCTTTCAGTTTAAATCTATTCCCCCTTATTCTACCACTACATGTCTGTGTAAAAAGTCCCTTTCCAGCTAAAATCTCCCCAGAGCCTTCTCTTCCTTAGGCTGAACAACCCCAGGTCTCTCAGCCTGTCTTCATAGAAGAGGTGCTCAGGCCCTCCTGATCATCTTTGTGACCCTCCTACCAGGAAGTTCACATCCTTCTTATATTTGGGGCCACAGGAGCTAGAGCAGTACTCCAGGTGGGGTCTCATGAGAGCAAACCCACTCCTCCAAACTGAAAACACTGCTGAGATGGGGAATAGAACTTTTTCTCTTCTCTGACTGAAATCAGAGGTTTTCCTCATGTATCCCACAGGTTTCTGGTTTCTGGAGTTTACCCTGACATACACAAATCTAAATTTCCAGTCTACTGTTAGTTCATGTAGATGTAAACTACACTTCTTAAAACTATTATAAATTCCCCAGGCCACCAAAGTTATCAGGACTAGTGACTCTGCAGTCTCTGTACAGGTAGGTGGCAGTTCAAGGCACGTTCCCTTGACTTCTCTCTTTCTCTTCTGTTTAATTCTCTTCTTCAAATGCTTCAGTAGTGCAGTGCATGTTTTTTGCTACCTTATTCCCTCTCCTGCTATCCCACTGCAGTGAACTGCAAATGCTTCAGTTTAATTTGTTCTTTCTGAACAGTTACAGCTCACTAGTTTATCAGAGCTCCCTGAATGAAACATTACATACAGTGATAAACCCTATTTGAACAGAAAACAATAAACATGATTACAGTGCTAAATGACTTAATGAAAAAAAAAAAATCTACTAAATTTCACTACATCATTTCCAGTTCCCACCGAGTTCACATTTCTCTGGTGTTAAGCTGACCAGGAAGGCAATTCTGCCAGGGTTCCACATTCAGAGGAATTAACCTTGTCTAAAACACTTAACTTCTCAATGATGAAAATGCATTCTTTCACAATTAACATCAAGAAATCATTTCCAACCTGATACTATTAATGGAAACCAGATGTTTAATTTTCTTCATTAATTTTGTAACCCATGTTCTTATTCCCTGATTTCTCTGACTTCTGCAGCTTCGTGCAACACATACATGGATGCTACATACTCATTCAAGCATGTATTCATACACAGGCAGCAAGAATCAGCAGATACTAATAATCCAACAGAGTAATTTTGGCTTTTCTGCTCTAAATATAAAATGTTAAGAAGGTCTTTGAAAGCAATTCCACTTCTGTTTCTGGAGAGAATTTGTACTCATTTTTTCTTACTTTACGTATTAACCAAAATGGAATGAATGCTAATAGAGTGAATATTTGTCACTGCACACTGTTTCCAGCTGTAAATATAATGTAAAATGAATCTCCAGTGTTCGAAAACACTGATTAAATATTTTTTACCGTTAGCTTAGTAAGCAAACTGTGAGAGTAATAATAATGCAATGCTCTTGAAATACTAAAGTTTTGTTCAATATATTTAAAATAGACACTTGGATTATTTTAGTCATTGACTTGCACTGAGGAGAGAATAAAGGTGATGTATGAGCACTGCATGGAAGAAGAATGTTTAGTACTACATTATAGAATGGATCACGACTCAGCCTTCTTTTGTTAATTAGTTAATTTTAGTGCTTTGTGTAGTGAAGAGGTTTCAGGATATGACCTGTTTATCTCCACTTTTCAGCAATCCTTGTATTCAGAAAATGGGTGGTTATGATGCTGCCAGGCTGCCTACGAACCTAAAGGACGCTCTTTTTGTGCCCTTGCGTGAAGGTGAACAAGTCTGAAGCTCATATAAGGCTAACTACTCCCATCACACAAGAAAACAATATCTTATTTCCTAAGTCTCTTGAAATAGATCTCTCAAGAGGGTACCATTGGATGCCTCTTTTTCCCTCCTCCTTTGAAATTACCTTTGGTCATCGGCCACATTCTGGTTGTTATTCAGGACAATCCTCCACAGGTCGGAGGCAATGAGCTCTTTCTGATCGTTCACAAGGTTGACACTGGGCAGCTGCAGCTCACAGACTTTGCTTTCTGATAGACTGAATTCCCGGAATGCAACAAATGATTTCTGAAGCTCATCCCAGTACTCCAAACTGCAAGGAATCTGTGATAAAAGGGAGAAGGCATAATTAATTTATGCTCAAATGCAAATATATTGTTTTTCCCATAAACACTAAAAGAGTAAAACTAAGTAAACTAAATAAAAGTAAATTGACTTATAGAAAATCAGAACTGTAACCATTACTGAGATACTGTGATGTCTGGACTTAAATTAAAATGCTTTTAGAACATCACAGGAGACTAACTTTTATAACTAATTTCCAACTGATTCCAACTTCCTCTGTACAAAAATAGCTACTTGTTCCACAGTACCCACAAATAACAAAGACAATTCAACTAATTATTATTTGTATTATGGAGCCAAAAAAATCAATTCATCAGATGTCTTCACATCATGGTACCAAAGACATTCTAGTCATCGTTAATTTTTCTGGAACTTGTTGTTTTAGTTTGATTACATAACAAGACATAAGTTTATTAAAATAATCAATGATGTAGAGGAAAAAATATGATAGACAACACAGTGCCTTGTTGTGGGCCAACATATTACTGAAAATTCTGGGTGAAATAATGAAGTACTTGTAATCACATGATCTTTTCTTTCAAGGAATATGTTATTTACATTACAAATGCAAATCAAACACAGTAAATACATAGTGGCTTCTGTTTAGTCACATCCCTAATTTTTAAGTCTGTAAATAATCCACTTGGATTATTTCTGGTTGCATCACTGAACTGGAGAGAATGTTATTAGAGACATTTCTAAAGACAAAAGAAAACTAGTTTTAATAAAAATATAGACTTTAAAGGGTTGTGCCCTAGGCCTCTTTTTTTTTTTTTTTTTTTTGGTAATAGCATGGAAATGAATGAGACTATGAATTTAAAACAAATGCAAACTCAGTCAGCTATGAAGATTTTAGAATTGGGATACTGAAATCCAAGTTATGGCAGTCGTACAGGCTCAAGAATTACTAGAAGTCAAGCTGACAAAAAAAAAAATAGTAAGAAAAAAATTTATACGTATGTGCTATTACCTTTTTCATCCCTGTGTGTCTGTGTATAGCCATGCATACATAAATAACCAGAAAAAAAAGTAAGAATGTGGTAGAGATGCAAGCAAATCTAGAAAAAGCTCTGTAAGCAATCTTCCTTGTTATTCAGTAAAGACTATAATGCACATGGAGGTGACAGCAGTCTGATTAATTAACAGGAATGAAGGTTAAGAAGAAAAATTCAAGGAGCTCAGTGGTTCAAGCTGGGGAGGGCAAAGGAACATAAATAATCACAAAAGAATTCTAGAGAAATTAACATGTGGAATCACAGAGCCTGAAAGGAGGATTTTTACTATATCTGTTAAGTCACAGTGAAAAAGTCCACCACAGTCACTAAAATTTTCTTAGTTTAAGAGGTAGGACAAAAAAAAAAAAATTAATAACTGCCAGCAAAACTCTGATGCCAGTAACGTATATACCAGAGCACCTCACCAATATCAATCAGAAGAGCTAGTTTAATGTTAAAGACTAGAGCCTGAGAGAAAGGGATTGATTTGACATAAAAAACCACGCCATATGCATAAAGATAACACATTTGTTTATAAGCTGCATATTCAACTGGAAATGGTGAGGATATGTAAATGTCAGCCAGAAAATTATGAGGCGGTTATGAAGATGCTTGGAAAAAGCGAATGCCATCCTGAGAGACACCAGATATTTCCAAAAGCAAGGGACAATTATTAATTGACTTGTATAATACATCAGTGGGGACTCATCTGGAATATGGCATACATTTCCATTTTTTCATCTTTAAACTGTATTAACTCCTGCTGTGCAGAGTTGAGGACCAAATGAAATAAAACAACAGGAATATGATTGCTCCACCCAGACACCTCACAAGAGAAACAGTTAACAGAGGAAAGGTCTTAAGAAACTATGGGTCAAAACACAAACCACATAGAAAAAGATGGGAAGGCTCAAGGACAGACTTGGTGCTCATGCTCATGACAGCTGCTTTTAAAAGCTTGATTTGTTAATAAGATGGGGAAAATAACAAGCATTGCGCTAGTGGGAGGAGGCTGGGCTTAATCTTTGCTGGTTCTGTGTTGCTAACTGTACAACAGTGCTGTGCACAACAGCAGCAATAAGAAATATCACATTACTGCATTTGTGGCCGTATTTCAAAGTCACACTGAATTGATTCTTTTTGCTTTCAGTGTCACTATAGAATTTTAGATATTTTCAGAACTTTCTAATGTTGAATTCTTTGAAAGTTTAATGGCTTTGGACAAACACTCAAGGTTGCTACACTACCACATCCATGTTCCTACCCTTCAATTACAGATACCTCCAAGAAGCTCCCCTATGTTAATGATGAACACATAAAGAGCAACTTCCATCATCTGCTGTCTTTTGTACAACACTGTGGAACCATTTGCATGCACATATTTCTTTTTTTAAACCTTCACAGTCTTTGCCGGCAATAAAAAATTTGATTTTTTTTTTAAATATTGCAATACTTGGCGTATTTTCTATATCATAAAGTCTTGGAATTATATCATTACAAAAGGACCTGTAAAATTTCTGACAAAAGGCTGTGGTCTTTCAAGGTTGCATAGATACTTCTACATACTGCAGCATTTACTTCTGCAAACTTTAAAATCTCAGTCTTTAAAATACCTTGAGATTCTTTCAGGAACCTGATTCAATACAGTTGAATAATTGGTTTAGTCTTGCACTTCCTAACACTTCCTAACACTTCTTAATGTCTATCAACACCTGAGTTATCTTTTCTTATCAATGTTGTTGAGGAAGATGTGCAACAAAAGTCTCACAAAGCTATCATCTTATTTAGGATATTTATTTCTCTAACATTACATCTCAAAATAAAACTCTCTTTAAATATGCAAGTCTCCCTAATGAAAATCTCACAAAATTGGATTAGAATGGCAAGTAATGGGCACTTTAAGAGAGGCTAAGCAAGATGATGAATTCTATTCCCACTAAGATTAATGTGCTGGAAGAACAAGTTTAAGAGTTCAATAATGGAATTTCTTAAGTGGCTCTATAATATGAAAGCCATAAAACTACCAGTAAGGCAAGAGGAAAGTAATATAGAAAGACTGAAAATAAAGATTTTAAGAAAGGCAGAGCAAAACTTGAAAAAAATCTAAACCCAATTTCAAATACACTGTTAAAAAATAAAGTAAAAGTAGGTATGTCAATATTTCCACCCACTCAGTAGGTAGTGAATATACTGAAATTTACAGTGAGGAAAAGATTGCAAAGTAAAATGATCAAAGCAAGTATTATGCCATAAAAAAATCTTAACTCTTCTTCAGGCTCTGGTATAAACTTAATGCAGTGGAAATTCCACCTGAACATGAGGAAGAACTTCCTCACTATGCAGGTGAAAGTGCACTGAAAAGGCTGCCCAGAGAGGTTGAGGAGTCTCCCTCACTGGTGATATTCAAGAACCATCTGGATGCAATCCTGCGCAATGTGCTCTAGGATGGCCCTGCTTGAGAAGGGAGGTTGAACCAGATGATCCAGTGTGGTCCCTTCCAGCAGGACACATTCTGTGATTCTGTGTGCTACATTGCCAAACACTTTAAAGGGAATTATGAAAAATTTGGAAAGGCACAGGAATGATTGCTGAACTCAGCAGTATAAGTAGACAGAAAAAAAAATTGCCTAACAATTAAAGCAGACTGGTAAGCAAGTTGAAAACATTATTCCTCTTTATTTTTGTTTAAAATCTTTTTCTAACTACCCTGTAATATGTCAAGAAAGTGCAAGAGACAGTATGCTTCAAGTTGTCATCTGCATATTAGAAGTAAAAGGTCAATGACACACTTTATGTGACTGTATAAAATTCAGCTCAAGCTTTGGGACTACAGAAACTGTAAGCTTTCTAGACTTAGTTGACTTAGAATCTTTGATTCCTACATATCTAGCTTTATTTGTTCTGGGGGGTTTATTACTAATGCCTGATCTGGATAAGTTTAAGGAAAGATGGTAGCTCTGGGCAATATTAGCTGCCAAAAATAATAGTTGTGAAACTCTGGAAATGAGCTATAATGCCAGAATTGAGTCATAAGCAGTGGGAATAAGTGAATTAGCTGCAACAAAAAATTCCCCACATGTTGAATTAAATACAGTACTTTTACCTTAAAATATTTGAATAAAACCTAAGCTATAACTCAGATAATTGTTACCTCTTAGAAAATGTGACCACTAAGGCTGGCTCTGTAAAAGCAAACACTAATAAAGCATATTTAAATTTTTTGCTAAACAACAAGCATGCTTCTTCAACAGACACTTCCCTGCAACTTTTTTCTTCTTCCCTAGCTCTCAGAGATAGTTTAAAATGCAATATTTTATTCACCTGTCAGTTATGTCTGCATAAAATTATTATTTAATTTTAAGATCAGATTAAACCAGGAATCTCCAAGCTCTGTTTTACAAGAAAACCACATACTATGGTGCAAACACTTATTTAAAAGGATGATTATGTCAATAGAGAGCAAAACGGCTGTCAAATACTTTTTTTTCAGCAGCATTAACATCAGAGATTAGAAGCAGAAATGAAAAGCTGGACAAAAACAACCTAAAGTCTAAGTAGAGAAGTTAAAGGTTCATTCTTTTTCTTTTTACTGCTGTGGACTGCAGACATTTAGGGTCTGAAAATTGCATGGCACTGTTTGGAAGAAGGAAAATGGTGTATTGGCAAATTCTGACTGGAAGGACATCAGCTGTCTCCAAGTGACAAGTCCAGTCCTGCTCCCTGCAATTACAGGACATAAACAACTCATTGGAAATAGGTGACTTGGAGCAGAAATCTTTGGAGTGGATTCCTATTTTCTCTGAATGTCTCGTTTCATTCTATATTACACTAACACATACGAGAAAGACATACAAGCTGAAACCTCTACCATACACAAACATACACAAACATACACAAACATCCCCCTCGAAACAACAAGAAACTTGAAAACTCTCTAAAAAACCTGCATACCTCAAGTCATTTCCTTCACACTTGTTAACCTATCAGCAAGACAGTATTAATGTTAGTCACCAACATGAAGTACTCCCACTAAGGCACTACAGTGTGACACCTTGCACTTTTCCTTATTCATCATATACATGTCACACATTATCTATACCAGAGTAATTTAATTCCTATTTGGAAACTAGGGGTCAAGAAATGCTACAGAATCTGTCCATGCTATGCTACATATTAGTATTTTCATCCTTGTGTTGAAGAGGTGGATACTTATTACCACTTGCAGTTATGTCTAATAATAAGATGCAGTAGGAGAGAAATGACTGTTGACCTGTACGTGCTTTTTAAAGGATTTCAGGACCACAACATGCTTCTAGATTTTCCTGTGGGCTGATGTTAATCTCTTTAGGCTACTTGGTTAATTTGGACTTGAAAAAGCATGGGTGCACACCACTTAATCTTACAGGTATGTTTCTCTAGCTGAGCTCTCTAGCTGAGCAGAGAGACAACACCAGTGCACTTCCACAACCTGTCATGTTACTTATGATTATACCTATGTTGTCAGAAATGCTAACAGATCTCACACACACATGATTTCCGGCTAGGACAGAAGTGATTGAAGTGTCTCCATTTCTTAGCTAATCTCATCTTTTTCAGACATGTTTTTAATCTCTAGGAAAAAGCTACAGCCATCTGCCTACTTATTTGAGGTTGTTGAATGAAGGCTGTATAGAAGTATTGTTGCTTTACTGCTTAAACAATAAAAAACGGACTTTTAATTGTACACATGCAGATTTCTTAGGCTGCAAAATACATATTGTTCAGCTGAGAAAGAAAGATAGATATTAACAGCTGGGTTACAGGATGTACCTAATATTGCTTTCTGTGATGCTTCCTTTTGATCCATGTATTTTCTAGAAAATAAGCTTTTCCAGAAGAAATATTCACTTCTTGAGTCTCAGTCCCTCAGATCGTGGGCGCTTCCCCTTGGAAATTAATCTATTCTTGTTCCAGAAACAACTAAGAAACAACAAGAAAATGCACACAGAAGACAGGAAGCGTGTGTGTGTTTTATCTTCTCCAAGGAAGGCCACCTCAGTGAATGAGGCAGAATACAACATAAACTAGCACTTTGACTCAGACACCAACCCATGCTGAGATTTTAACTTCAGCTTCCTGAGTATGAATAAACTGATTGCTATTCTGTTATTAGGATATTTTACTGTTTTAGGGCCAACTGCCTTAAAAGTACTATTCTCTCATTAAGTGAACAGAAGTCGCAGTAGCAGGAAATAAAAAGCTTTATCCAGATTTTTACTAGGGAAAAATTCTTGGCAATAACTACCAGGAACATTAGTACCAAATTTGATTTTGAAGTATTATTTATAGCAAAAGAACCCTGCAGAAAAATACATTATGTAGAAAATACGCTCAAAAGTAAAATAATATTAAATAGAACAAAACCTTTGTAATGTGCCTATTTACATGACTTACACAATTCAATCTGACTGTTGGAACATAATTTCTGGGCAACTGTAGGATACTTCATCACCCACATTCCTGTCTATCTTGTGTGACTGACTTTGTGAAATCGTGCTACAAACCACTGCATAACATTTTTTAACCTTCCTCAGGGCTAAGATGGTATCATATCAGTGTGCAAAACACTTGCCTGGCACAGCTACAGAGCACCAATTTTCCCATTTCATGGAGGAAAAAAACCCCCACAAAAACTCAAAGAAATGAAAAAAAAAAAAAAAAAAAGTGGTGGTTTACTGGGAGGTAAAGGTATAGCCTGGTATCAGTAGTGTTAGGATTAGAAGTACTACTAGGATTAAAAGCATTCTATTTGTACAAAGTATTTTCTGTCCCCCTCAGCTCAATCTCCTTTGTATATTCACTACGATTTTCTGTATTTGAATGCCAGTTTAAGTGTTATATATCTGCATATTTCAGGAAGTAAAAGTTATTTCACTATGAAGCACTCTCAATTTTCAACACTCAGGAATAATCAGGCACCCAAACTGGAGATGTTTTTCAAACTTATGCCATACAATTTCTTCAAAGAATTGCTTTGCTTCTCTTTGAATTTGGTTTAACAAATGTGGTCCTAAAGTTCACTTTAAAATTGAATATGCAATATCTCCTTAATTTCATTTTTCCCCCTATCTACACTGAGGTCTTTGGCTGAATAGCAAAAATAACTACTATTTTGGTTTCTGAGTAATAATATATACTTCATCTCTTTCAACTCCATTTAACATATATATTTATGGTCCTATTAGCACATTTATTTAATTTTATTTAATTTTACATCTGTCCTGCAGTTTATAAAATAAGTATCAAATAGAGTTATAATAAAGAGATGTGGAAGAAAACTCTTGCCTTCTGAGAGAAACTGTTCTTTAAAAATACATAACTGCCTTTTAGCTGACTTTGGAAAAAAAGCTTCTATACATCTTCAACTAATAGAAGCTATAAAAAACCTTTTGTAATATTGGAACCAGTTGAGAAACCACAAGTATTCAAATGCAGGAAATCATGATTTTATAACATTTTAATGTGATCTACTCTTGGGAAACAAAGTTAACCAAGCCCTATTTCTGTACAGGAAATATTCCACTGTACAGTTGTAATACATTGTGGTGAGGGGTACAGCTGCAATTTTTTCACCTGTAATGCCCCACTGGTATTGTGGCTTACTGAATTGCATCAAGATTGCCTTCCTGTCCGGAAAGCCCTCTAAGTACAAACAAGACTCTAAGCCCAGGTTTTATTTTCCCTTGGTATCAGAATATGGTAATTTAAGAGCCCTGAGAAATGCTTTTTAACCTTTTAGAAGAAATATGTAGCATTCTTTTATTAGGAACTATGTTCTTTGCCTTTTTAAAACAACATGTGACTAACTTATCAATTTATCAGGCTAGCAGGTTCAGAGCAAATGCAGGTGTGTGGAGTAAAGTAATCTGTCACAGATACTGGCTTTCTTCATCATGGAAAAATTACTCTAAAGACACTAACAGCTTTTGTTAAGAAAGCACAGAATAGTGCTGTGCTATAACTGAGATTTCTGCAGACCTTTAAAAAGGGAAATTATGTACTGCTAAGTTCAAACTTTTCTACTAATTGTCATTCATCTTGAGACAGTTTATGTGATGATCACTTGCTTTTTGAATAACAAAAGCAATAATTTACTTAATTTACTTAAATTAATTAGGTCTTAATTTATTATCGCAAGTATTGAGAAACAAAAGTATACAGAGAGGAGATCATACATTAGGGATTTACCTACTTCTTGCAAAACCCTTATTCACTCTTTCTGATACAGGAACTATCTTGCGCATTTAATTTAAGGTTTTTAATTTTCTAGGCTTTAGTATTTATTAATAAAATAAGCACTATGCCATTGAAATGTAGTCACCTCTGGGATGGAGAGTAGCAGCCTCTTAATACATAAAGTACTTCGTAATTTTCAGTATATGGGCTATTTTGACCACATATTCTCACCACAGTAAAGCCTGACTCCAACAAGAAGCACCACAAGATCGGTGTTCAGCTGGAAGGACTTGGGTTTGCAGAATTTCATAAATCAGAGTCACAAAATCTGAAAAGTACAGAGCACGAGGAGAGTGTAAACCTGTCATTAAGATAATCTGATGGTTTCGTCAGTCCTCTGGCACCCGGTAGAATTTTCACTGGCTCAGTAACCCCGAAGGGTAAATTTCAGTGTGATGCACAGGCAAATTATGCACAACTTCCATTAACATTCCCAACAAGTTACGCTTAACTCCCTGCAGACTGCACAGAAACTCTAGGCCAAACGATACGGTCTCATCTCAATGCAGTGAGCACTAAGATCACACAGCAAAGTAATTAAGATTATACACACACAAAACAGTAACAAAAGAGTAAAGTCTGAGATAATCCTACTCTCAGGCAAGGAAGTTCACAAATAATGTTTAAAGTTGGAATTCCTAGAGAGAATGGGCTCAGTTTCAACATCTGCTTAAGGCTCACGGTGTAACTCTCCAACTTCTTTAGCTCCTACTTCCTTCCTTGCAAAAAAAAAAAAAAAAGAAGATGATACTTACAATTAATAGTCAGTCTTAACTTCAGAAAACATGTGCAAAACTTTTCCCAGCATCAGAAAACTTGCTTGCACCTGGATCCTCTGAAGTGTACATGGCTCAAGAAAACCTACAGCCCTTTCACAGAGACCAGCTGTTTATGTGGTAAACTGCATTAATTTTTGTCCTCATGCATGAATGGAAACACTGCTTCTACTGCTGGGAAAGAGGTTTCCTACATTAGAATAAATGGCAGTTTTTACAGTTATACTTTATGATCAGATATGCTCAATATTTGGACTGCATTGTTTCATTTCAAGCTTGTCGCCACTCTTCAACACAGTAGAGAGATCATAAAAACACTGTATAGAGTCTGCGTATAGCAGTAGTATGATTATTACACTCATATTGAATAATATCAAAAGTTAGAATTAACAAGAAATGTAAGTTTTAAAAGCAGAATCCCAGACAAAGCACTAAATTTGCATTCTGTGCAATTCACAACAGCTAGACAAATTATTTCCCCATCCATCCCAAAAGTCTCATTATTTGAAGACAGTACTGTAATGTGTGGCAGTAGATTCAATAATTTGCAAACCGACAGGTTTATCAAGAAGCATGGTTGAACTTTACAGCTTATTATCTAGTAACACTATGACCTTAAATCACTAATCTGTCACACACAAATCATCTGGATTTCCAAAATAGTTGTTGCTTTGGGAATATAAGAAATAAATCAAACATGGATAAAATTTGTGGTTTCCCAAAAAGCACTTTTCCCAGACTCTTAAATGCCCAGTTGAACACTGTAGTCCCAACAGGGAATGAAAAGTAAAAAGGAAGCAGAGTCAGCCAAAAATAAGGTATTCTCCGTTAAAAGGAAAAATGAATGTCTTTGACATTGATCATAATTCTTTTCCTGTTGACTGTCATGTCAAATCCTTCCTGGAATAATGACTTACAGTAGGTCTAATGTCAGTCACTCTTAAGCTCATGCTTCCTTAAGCCACTGTTTAAACAGCCAAAAGGTGTTAGAAAATGACTGTTTATTGGCTGACAGTGTTGAAAGAATCAGATTCCAGACTCCAGAGTTTGCAAATGCTTTATTTAAACAGAATAAGCATGTAAAGCAATGCAACAGACAATTTTTTGAAACCCTGCCTTTTGAAGTTGGAAATATTTTATGTTCTCCTAAAAGAGATTTCACCACCTTAGGAAATGCTCGGTGTGAATTTTACCACAGTAGTTTCATTTACCTAGCCTTTCCTTACTAAATCACAGTTAGGCTCTTGCAACCTCAGAACTATACTTTCTGCTCTAAACTTTTCTCCAGTAGACCTTGAGATTTGGGTAATTTATTTGCCACTTTTCTAAACCATGCTCTGTTTCTTAGGACACTACATAAAGAAGATAAGCCAAAAAAGGAGACCTCAGCACACAATTATCTTGTCGTCAGCTGTTACAATGCTGACTACCCTTGCATGCCATAGAAATCCTGGCAGGTACACAAGGGAAACATCCTCAAATACAAAAACCTGTCAGAGTTATAGTTCAGCAGATATTTTATTTTAACTTCATATGGATAAATGAGCAAATGCCATAGATTATCTTCCTTTTGTTTTGTAAGCTTTAACAGCTTGCATTTCTCACTGGATGACAATCTAGGAGAAAGAGTTTTAAGTCTATGTTGGTGATGCAGCTTAAATAAATCAGAGAACTCAGATTTTGGAGCATTACACATCATATGATTACTTTGATTAGACAAATCTGGTTTTCCTCTGCATTAAATCCATGGCCACTTGTGTAAATGGTCTTGTGACAATACATAGCTTTTTGTTTGAGATATGGGGTAATGCCAGCAATATCCCTTATTGGAAAGATAACTCTACAGTGCAACAGTAAACACTGAGAATCTCTGTAAAAAGTTCACTAGATAAAATAGGCCTCCAGCTGTACAGGAAATTATTTGCATATTCTGTTCACCTGCTTGCACGGAACAGAAGAATATTTCCTTGATGGCACATGCGCTGTTTTCGTATCTTGGCGAGCCCTTCCTAATCTTTGCTCTCTCCCCTGCCAACCCAAACCTGTCAACCTTGTTCTTGGTAAAGATAAATGATATAAAAATATGACCCAGATTAAATCAGAAAAGTAAAAAAACAACAGACTAATCACAGACAAAGATAAACATATATTTGAGATTCTCAAGTCTACAAGAAGACATAGGAACACTTCAGGAAACTAGATGCATAGTGCAAGTACAGCTTTAAGGCCCACAACACTTTCTTTGAGGTTAAATATCTAAATGTAGCTAACTCTGTATTGTATCTGCACAATGTGAAAGTCTGAATCACTAACCAAATTTTTTCCCCTGCAACTCCCTCCTTTGAATTTTAAAAATATCACAGTAATGAAGAACACTTGTCCTTTCTCAAATACTGAACCTGACAGATCCAAGGAACTGTACAAGCCCAGTTGAATTTAGCATCACTTGACAGCTCTGAAATACAGTCCTTTGTTAAAATGTGGAATATATTCTTCTTCAATTATTCTTTATGTTCTGGGACAGTGGCATTATCTGCCTAATCATAAACTATTGTCTGGAATTCAAAACTGCTCTTACTCCTTTCTTCTTAATGTCATACTTCCAAGGTAACCAGAACAATCAGGATGGAGGAAATTGCTACAAACTCTCTTTCAGCTGACCCAGTAGCCAGCTCAAGCCAATGTCCTCATCATTTGGGAGATGAAGAGAGAGACTCTGAAGCCCTTGCTCTGCAGTTTAGTTCTTGTTCCTGAGATGCTCATGTATCTCCTACAACTCTGACATCTCTGCAAGAGACATTCCTATTTACATTATAAACTAAATTCTGCTTGAAGGCTATTACCGTGCTTCCACATCTCGGTGGAAGATATTTTATGGTCAGATTTCATAAGAACGAGAATCGTCACTGTCTCCAGACTCCAACTTTACCTGCTACATACCAAGACCATCATAGAGCAAATACAAGACCTGTTGCCCCGTAATGATAAGCTGGTTGCCTTACAGCATATACTTTACTGTTAAACTGGGAAACTGAGGCATGACTTAAGTCTTCATACTGAATACTTGCTGAGACAAATTTATAAACATCTGCACAATTTTTATTATAGAAATTATCTACACAAGATAATGTCCTAAATGTAGCATTAACTAAACTTTGGGAGCAAATCAGTAGGCTTTGTCCTGGTTTTGTGACGTATTTTCTTTAAGTACATAATAAAATAAGCTTTTGAAGTTGCTCATCCACATATCTTTAACCACAAGACTTCCTCTTACCAGCAATCTACTTGGAAGGATTTAAGTTTCATTTGTTATAACAAAGAAAGTCTCAGAGAGCATCCCTTTTTGATTTATCTAGCTTCAATATTTTTAAAGTAAAGGCATTGCTACCTCATCTTGCTTTTTAGCTTTTGAATTAATTTTGTGAAATTTTTCCATGTTTGGACTGTCCTCTGCTCCTTAGGTGGCAATACAGTTCTAATGTCAACACCATTCTACCCTTGGCCCTTGCTGATTTGGGAAGTAATAGATCATTCTGATTTATATGACATTAGATGGACTCAGTGCTGGGATTAACTTCACTCTTTTGAAATATGTGCTGTGCTAAGTGAGGTTATCAGTGGAATATGCGTTTTCTTCTCCATGTATTTTAAAAATAATCTTAGCAACATTCAAGATCAGAATGGTATGCCTCTACCAACATTCGAGTGGCTGCCTTAAGGTCTTTTCTGTAGATCTCCTTCATTCAAGGAGTACATCAGTGGTAGCTCAAAGCAGTATTTATCACATTAATGGGATAAGACACAGCCTATTTAGTTTTTCTTCCTACAAGAACACGAAATGACGCTCTTGTGTGCATATTCCTTCACCCCACATTGACCTTTACTGAGATATTTTGGCTAGACCTTTCTAAACATCAATAAAAAAAATTTCACAACTTGAAAAACAGGCAATCATCAGTGGAAATGACGCAGAAGCTGACAGAGCAGTCAACAGAATAGTTTTGATCAAAAAATTAGAAACATTTTCAGTACAAAAGACTCAGGAATATTCTACATCCAGAGCATGTTTCTTTTTTGACACAGAATCCAGTATTAACTTTTTTTCCCCACTTAGCTATACAAGGTTGCACCCAAACCACTTGTAAGCACATTCATAAATTGGTTTTTGTTTCACTTAACTGATCTTGCGTTTCAAAAATAATACCTGTGTATGTCCTCTTTTCATTAGTAAGAGCTTCCAAATACTACCACATAAACTTTAAAACAGTCTTGAGAAGTTATATTCAGAAAAGGTCTTGGCAGTGATGTAGACATAAGAGAAGTAAAATAAGAAAAGGTCTCCAGATAAAAAAGGGCCAGAAAAAGATGTTACAGCGGCTTTAGTACCAGAGAAACACCTTATGTCACTGAACAGGAACTCCTTAAAAGTTAAGAAGAGATATCAGGGAAGTCTAAAGTTTAATAACTAAAATACTAGTTATCTGAAAGAATGGTAAATCACAGAGCCAAAGAACATTTGTAGCATGTGAAAATAAGATAATGGGGGACTAAAAATTAAAGTGTCTGTAATGTCTGTTAGGCAGGAAGAACAAGTTCAGATACTCTCAACCTCCCCCCAGAAATACAATCCTGATGCAATTTCTTGCAAGTGCACCTAGAATTCTCACTTCCTTCAAACAATTAGATCAAACTTCTATTTCACATTGCTAAAGAAAATGCCACATAGTATGCCATGGCAGAAACATCAATTCTTCCTGTTCCCTCCACAAATAAAACAATTTGGACTGTAAAAAGCAAAGTATTAGAAATATGACCAGTGAAACTGCTTAGCTTTGCAAAAACACAAGTAAAAGCATAAGAAAATAGGCTTCTGGGACAATCTAGAAACAGCAGCAAGGTAAAGTTTGACAGAAAAAAGCATAGTTCATATCAACTCTTACAATCTGAAGCTGTTCTCTATCCTTTGGCCACAGCAGATGACATGCACCTTAAATTTTTAGAAAAATTTTCTCAATAGTGAAGCTTTTCCAAGTTCCAGGAATTTGAAGAATAGCTATAAAACCAGAGACTTCTAAAACCTACCCATGATTAAAACGATATGCTAGAAGTTTAACAAAGATAGAAAGCTAGAAGAAATGTCACAAACACTTAAAAAGAAAGAACATGCAACTGGCAGACTTTTAATTCATGACAAACTACAGAAGTGCACCTTTAGCAGGATTCATGTAAAGTAGAGAGAGACTGGTAACACAGTGGGTGACATTATGGGTCCTCCTTGCATTTGAACATACACCCAATCCTGGGAAAGTTTTTAAAATGTATTTTAATATACTTTTTTATCATTATTATCTTCAAATTCAGATCCTTTGCTGTAGTCTTTGGCTTGCAGATGTTTCTCTAACGTTTCATTTCAAGAACTGAATAAAATAAATGTTTTGTCTTTTTTATCTTTATATTTAATGAATTTTCCATATGCACTAAATACACAGTATGTTAATAAACAAACATATATTTATACAGGGGAAAAAGTGGAGCTGATGAAAGGCCTCACGATTGATTCAAATTAGAGCCTGAAGTTTGGGATAAGTATTTGATAAATGCAGTTTACCTAAAAAAAATGAAAATCAACTCTGTATTACTTATTCCACCCACATTTCCCTGTCAGATTAATAAAAATACGCACACTGTCCATGTTTATAATGGCTGTTCATCAACACTGTGCAGAGCTGCTCTGTGTAGGGATTTGGCCATTTCTGGAAAATATGAAAAATCACCACCTCGAGCCAGGCAGTGGTTACCGCCATAATTAATGGCCCACAACCAAAATGCGGATCCTCTTGGCATTTCTGCACTCTGCGTGCCCAAGATCAAAGATCTGAATACATGTCCTCTAATTAGGCTGATAGCTTTCATCTCTTTCCCTGTAGTAGAAATCCGAAGAACTACACGAACACCAGTGGAAGCTGACAGAGCCTGACCGCTGCTGGCTGAGCGCTTCCTGCTTTCTGTCTTACTCTTTGAGGCAATCGCAGCAGACAGGAAAAAGGATTGCAACTTCCTTTCTTTCTCTAGACCACAGTGTGGAAGCACAAAGCAGCATAATGTGTGTGTTACTAGCAGCCCAGCTTTGTATGCCCACTTGAAGAAGAACTGATATTCCCCCTCGACAGGGTCACATTATTACACAAGCACATACAATATGGCTCATGATGTCTGTTATCTATAATGGCAGCATAATGTAATTATACCAAAAACTTGGTGTGCTGTACTCCAAAAATACCATCCTAACAGAGGGCAAAATCCTGGCTTTCATAGCAACCTAATAGGGTCATCAAGACAGCCTCGAATAACACAATTTTGATCTTTGATTCAAACCTCATGCCAAGTACAGCTGATTTTTTTCCATTTAATTTTAATTTTCATGTAACTGAAAGGAGTTGACATTTGGCTGTCTAGAGGGCAAAGAAATTGGCAGGACACTTACATGATCTCACTAACAGTATGTGCATGGTAATAACATTATACCATTTATCTGAGGAAGATTATCCTACTTCCTCATAACTCAAAGCATATTGGTGCATAATTCAATTTTAAAAGCAATTTTTAACGTTACAGCAATAATGAAACACAATTCAACATTTTTTAATAAATAGGAAGAATGGGGAGATATTTATTTCCCTTGACTCACAACACTGTTCTAATTAAAAACCAGATTGAAATTTAAAAAAATAATGACATGTCCAATTTGTAATACAAAAGGGAAACTGAGATTAACAGAATTAAAACTGAGCTAAAATCAAAATAGGTATGCAAGGAATAAGTGAATTTATAAAGAATTATACTAGACAGGAGAAAATGTGACTATGATCGCACATATTAGAAAGCAAAAACTATGGAGCTAAGGATCAGTGAAATTGTGAGGTATGGTCTGCTTCTGGGGCACAGAGTCACACAGCTGCATCACTCAGCCCTCCTTCGAAGAGCAGTTCTATGATCTCACACAGTCAGACTGGACTGCCCACTTCAACCCTCTCGAAGCAAAACAAGAGAAGAAAGACCCTTTCTTTCTACCCTGTGGACCTTACTAGAAGCAGCAGAGCCATCTGCCAACACAGACACAGGAGAGAACGGCTGGAGTGGAGATTTTAGTTCAGCAATTCCACTGAATCTGGGAAGTTTCAGACCAGGTCTTCCTCACATACTTCAGTTTCAAAACAAATGGCATTTTAAGCAAGGACTGATAGATGAAATCACAGGAAGTCAGAATAAAAACTCTGTATGCTCGCAAACCAGAAGTGATAAATTCTAGCTGGCTTATTATGCAATAGTAAAACTTCAGGGATAAGTGGTTAAAAAGTCTGCACAAGTAGTTTTAAAATTAAAGATGTGCTCAAGCTGTGGAATTTACCTCATATTGATTTTATAGAGCTCCTGACATTAGTTTTGTGCTTATTTTTAATAAACCGAGTTTGAAAATGCTCACTTTACAGCAATAACATTTTCATTTGTTACTAAATGTAGAAAACTCTCATTACCCACCTGAAGAACATCTCCAAGGTCAGCAGTGCTAATATCTGGGTCTTCAGTGGTATTAAAAGGAACAGGGTTGATTCTTACAAGAGTGAGCACTCTGGGTTCTGGATATCTCCACAACATCATTCCTGGACTGTCCTCAGTTTCATTGTAAAACACAACTTCATAGGCACCAGGCAGCTTTTGTGCTTCTGTCAAATGAAAGCAAGCTACAATGTATTATACAATTTCTAGAAAGAAACATGCTGGTTTATGAAACCAAAGTGGTTAAAAATAAATCCTTTGGGATCAAAAGGAGAGAAAATAAAAAAGCAATTTCCCTGACTTTTAAAAGATTACAGCTTAATGGAAGGGAATAAAAAAAGTCTTTTAAAGTATTTTTTTCTTTTTTTTTTTTTAATTCTAGCAGATGTCATTTCAACTGATTTTCAAAAAAAAGCAGTTATTCATTGTAAGAAGCAAGTAACTCTAATAGGTTACTACTGGTTTTACTTTATAATCTAGAAAAAAAACAGAGAGCCATAATATTCTTCTTACCTGCATCTTGTATATACTGGAACAGGCCTGTTCTCAGATCATCTGAGGTATGCTCAGTTTTTGAGGCCTGATTCCTTTCCATAATAAAACAAGTTGAGTGTGTATGTTCAGGTGCCAATGTCTCTACACTGCCCTTTTTAGTAAGGTAATGCCACAGAAGCTCCCGGAGAAGAACTAAACAGTTCAAATGCTCTTGACCCCAGAAAACCTTAAAAAAAAAAAAAAAAAAAAGGAAAGATGGAACAATTACATACAAATATTCAGTCATTTTTGAAAGGAAAAATCCCTCCCTAAAACAATAGAAACTTTATATGGCTTTCAGCCTGCTCTACTTACACCATAATTGCTTGCAAGTATCCTTAATGTGAAAATAAAGAACAGAAACAACAAAAAAAATTTTTACAAAAGCATTTGTCAAATTTGTTTATTTCATAATTTAAAAGAAAGCATTAATTCCTACCACTTAACAATTCATAGTGATGCTGCCTGGAAGAACACTGATCTTAAAAGTCATATTCAAGAACAGTTCGTAATGTTTAGACTGGTCACAGATTTTGCAGTTTAGGATACGACAAAAAAGCCTGAAAGATATAAAGTTTAAACTGTTCAAAGAGCTTGTTGCTCCAAAAGTGGAATTCTGGAATACAGTAAAAACTGACATAGCAAAGAAGGTGACTTGAGAGACATACTAAAGATCATCTTGAACACAAATTGCGGCGTAGGAACTGGATGCTCTGCAAGTCCTCAGAGTGCGGTTAAAAAGTTTAAAGTTTTTTGAAGTTTAAAACAGAAATACAGAAAAATATCTAATAAAGACAGGCATTCAAAGTCCAGAAGATTCACACACTTTATAGCAAAATAAAAGGCAAGCAGACATTCCTCTCTCCCGGTTTTGACAAGCATTGCTGCTTTTCTCAAATCAAGCTATTTGAGAGAATCATAATAATGGGGACAAGTCCTTTAGTCTCTATGTGCAGAAGCAGGCCTAGAAACCATATTGAAGACAAGGAAGCAAGTAGAAATTAATAAAGAAATTAGACTTGGAAATCGGTGTGGGATAAAATCAAAATCTCCAAACAGTAACTTATAAGTCCATAGTATGGGTGTGAGTGAAGTAAACAGGGCAAGTGTGCACATAAAGAGTAGTGCAAAGATTTTCACTGGGGAATCTCTATTTTCAAACATGAAAAAAAAAAACCAAACAGAAGATGCCTAAAGGGAGTGCAGTCTAGCTGTCAAGAAGGAAGGTTTTCCTTCCCCTCCATCTACATGTAAGCCCAGAATAAACCAAGACCCTCTAGAAATGCAACCAGTCCTGAGTTAAACATTCCCAGGCTACCCAGGTACCCCACTAATTTAGTACATCCCTACTGCAATTTCTAGAGTATCTGTGGGCTCAGTCCCACATCTGGTCTAGCACCACCTCAAAGAAGCTCTCTGTCACCTAAGCCAATCTCAGAGGCCTCAGTTCCCCACTGACAGAGGAGGGATGAATGCTCTTACACCCCCTCTTTCCCCAACTTTTATTAATTTTATTTGTAGACATCTGGGAACTCCAGGGCATGGAACTCCTACTACAATATTCACAGATGAAGCACCAGTTTCATATAAGCTCTCAAGGCTCTACTGTAATACAAATTAACAGTGGTAGAAGATGAGGTCATGTTTAGAGCTGGTAAAATCATTAGCTGTAAATAAATTAATTTGAAACAGAACTGCTAATGCTTTTGTCAGCATTCTCAAATCTATTCTGCCAGACCAAATACTTAATTGTTTTCTGCAAAAGCTAATTATCCCTAATTCTCTAATAATAAATGGCTTTCTTGGATTTATAAATATTTTTCTGGTCTTCATCAAAACCCCAAAATTTTTGGAAAAAAACCCAAAAAACTTTTATTAACAACACACAGAGGTAGTCAGCCAAGTACCTATGAAAAACAAATTAAAAAGAAGCAGAGAAACAAACTGACTTTATATATTCATTAAGACTTTTTTTTTAAATTTGCATTATTTGAGTAGCCCTGTCCCCAGTGCTGTGGTTTGAGTAACTTCCAATGCCAACTCTGGGAAAAGACCTAATGACACGATTAAATGTCAAGATTTCCTTTTCGTGTTCTATGTGCTTGATTTATGTATTTATTTTAAAACATTTGTTGTGTATAGATACTATAATAAAAATAATTAAAACAAGACATATCATAAAGCACACTTGTTCAAGCCCCACAGAATCTATTTTTCATTTCAAGAACTCCCATGCTTCCTGGATTGGTTTCAAGTTGTGGGCATTTTCAAAATGGAGAGGATAGCACAGCAAACTGAATATTAATTGCTACAAGCAACAGTTTGCAATTACTCCCCTGAGAAATTCGTGTAAGTTTAAAAAGAAAGGATATGTACTTCTTAAAGCTACCCCTACGCACTACACACACATAGCTCATGAACAGACAAATACACACCCATCAGAACAGCATCCTAGATATGAAGTGTTAGTAATTTGATCCAGTAGTTTTAGGGAACACACACATACAGCTACAATACAAGGCTTAAGTAGTACTAAAAAAAAAAAATCAAAACCAAAACCCTGCACATGATTTTTCAATCAATACTTTTACATGAAAGAGTAGATACTTATTTTGTAAGGTAAAATAACACCCACTCAAATCAAACATGCAAAAACCCTCAACCTTGTGACCTACTGTAGGAAGCAAAGCTTTACAGGCTTTCATACAATTTATTTATGAAATCTCAATCATCCCAGGGCAGTCCAGCTCAATAGTAGAACCATAAGCATCTTATACAGACCTGCAGCAGTCCTCCTCTCAAATCAATGTATATTTTTGGAATAGATTGCTCTGGGCCAGGATCACCACTGTGCTTACACCACTTGGCTTCCACATTAACAGAACAGCAAAAAGGGCCTATCAGAGATCTGGCTTTTTCCTTGAGACTTGTTTTAAGTAAGAAATCTTTTATGTCAAGGACAAAAGATGATCCATGGATTCCTAAAAAAAAGAGAGAGATAATTAATCCTGCTGGTAATCATTCTCCCAGCATTTATGTGTTTATTTCCTGAATTCACTTTACCATGAGCCTGGGAATCCCTGTCTGCAAGCAATTACTCACACAAGCAGTCCCTACTGACTTTCATGGAAGTACTTGTGTGGACAACCTCCCTCCTCTCCAAGCAAGGGCATCACAGTTGGGCCACAAGTTTGTCAATTTTGTAATTTTATTCTTTTTTAATTTACCTTGCTCTTCCCACACTATCAAGTATGTCTTATATGGTGTTGCAGTTATGGAGTTAGGTATGTTTCATCCACATTCCTTACAAAGAACTATTTGCCAAAACATGACTTTTTACATGTGAGTATTTTAAGGTTTATGAAAAGAGACATTTTTCATTAAACTATGAATTTTTTTTTTCAAAAGAGTATATTACGAATGAGAACAGCTGCATTACTTGATTATATTTTAAACTGATAGGCAATAGGCATTTTGAACAACTCTCTGTTTTTGTTCAGATTAGTTATTAAAAAATAGCACCTTGCTTGACTTTACAGTGCTTAGCAGAAGAAGGAGAGTACAGTTTGAATCAAATAATTCAGATGCTTACCTAAAAATACGTAATGTGCATTTTCTGAAAAAGACAGTTTAATCTACACTTTTCACATCATAACCATTTGCAATTTCCATAAATTCATAAAAACTAAAAATGATGAAAGCAGATCACATTTCTGACAGAACTTACGTATTCTCATTGAAGGTAAAAATATTTATAGGAAGGAAATGCCTTCTAGAAATGTCCCAGCTCTTGTGAATCACTGCTTAATAAACAACCCATACTTAATATCTTTGTTTCTTTTGTATACTTACATGGAAAGTACTACATGTGAGGTTGGTTTAACATTTATCTCTTCTAAGTGCTCGTACTTGGACTCAACACTCTAAATATTAGATGTCACTATACTTTATAATGCCCACAGCTTATTTTTCTAATGAAACTGGATATTTACAAAAGGCAAAAGATTAAAAAAACACCTAAGGCTTACACACATATGTTTCAAGGTAAAGTTTCATTTTATATTTTCATACCTTTGCTGGTAGAAAAATCCCACATAAACACAACTTGCTATTTTGAATACCTGCAGTAAAACCTCTCCTATGAATCTCCTCTAGAGTCCAGGAAGAAGTAGATCTATATCCTGGGTATTATGATTTCATGATACTGAGAAATATTTTGTATAATGGAAGGAAATATACTGGATTTTTTTTTCAAACCAGCATCCACTAGGAAGGTGGTCCTACAGTCCCCATTGAAATATAGGCATCGAATTGTGTCCAACCTGGGCAGGAACCACAAACCTCTGAATTATCTCTGCCTTGAGCAGCTTGGAGTTTAGTAAGAACGACCAAGGGCTCGAAGGAACCATTGCCTCATGCCAATCGACAGGACTGTCATCACTGACTGGGAAAGAAGTTCTAGCTTTGGGGTTTTTTTGTTTAGGATGGCTCCTTAGGATGGCATCCGATCTCACGTGTAAGAGGCTTATGGGATAGAATCTGTTCCAAGTGGTTTTTTGACACTGAACTTCAGTGATCATCAAGACAACTAACATTAACACACCCTGACACCTCTCCTTTTGGTCCTGGTTCAGACTTGATTCTGTAAACTGTGGAATGAAGCAGCTTCACGTCTTAAAACAAGAAAAGAGGTGTTTTTACAGGAAGGGTTCACCCTGCTATGCTTAGTTATTTTAAGAGGCATTATGATATTTGGAAATTCAATTTTTTCATATTCTACATGGAATTTTGATTTTAAAGTGGAGAAATTCTTGTTAACTATTGCGCAATTCTGCACTACACAGAAATGTTCTGTAGGTTTACTGGAGTACGTGCCAAGTTGCAGAAATAACAAAAGGGAAAAAGGAATGCCAGAATACAAGTGATATTATTTATGTTTTCTTCCACTGGGATTACATTTGGAAGGATTATGCTTTCCAGTCTCTTTGTGTTGTCATCTCAGCTCTACAAAGTACAAAGCAAACACAATATCCAACAGCTTAGAAACAGAACTGAGCATTCAGCACATAATACTGCTGGTTCAAAATCAGCAGTGCCTTTCTCAAGTGCTAAGTAAACAATGAAAAATGAAGAAACAATTAAGAATGAGAAAGTGTCAGTTAATTTTAAATACATGAAATATTACAAGACGCATCCATGGACTGTGTCTAGCAAATCAGGAAAATTAGGAAAAACTCAGGAACTCAATAAGAGATTTTTCTTTTTCTTGCTGGAACACAGATTGCTCCTATGTAGGCAAGAATCACACCCCCATCCTTTCCAGCAATTATATCTACATGTCCTTTTGGGGATGAAGCAATTCAGTATAAAAATCACTGTTCTTTTAACAAAAAAATACAATGCAGAGAGCATTCTGACAAACTTGCACTAAGTGCCTTCTTGAGGATGGGTAAAGAAAACAAATGAAGAGCAAGTATGCACAAAACTTAAAAAGCAATAGTAAATAAAGGGATCTCTGGGCCAGAGGGAAGCTTCAATAGGCTCCTGTTACTATGGAAATCCTAAAAGTATATGTTCAGTTAGTGAAATGCTTTCCCATGACTAAAGCAAACGTCTCAGAAAGGTAAAGATGCAAAATCATTTTCCTCTGTTTTTTTCCCTCCTACAGGCTATTTTCAGCAGGTCCTTCAATGCTTTTCTCACAAATCTCTATTGTACAAGTCTAACTTCAATTTAAATAGATTAAATAAAAGTATCCATTTGTGAACTTGAGATGGCACCACACAGAAGCAATATATCTTAATAAATGACTGTTGTGATATGTAGAAGTTAACTTATGCTGTTTGGATTATTGCTCATGAACACCAATGTGCTGTTCAGTACATGCAGTAATTTACTTCTAAGAACAAATAGTTTCATGACTTTTAAAATACTCCTCCAGGAGACTAATAAATATGAAGCACTTGCTTTGGACAGTGTTTAAAAAATGCTGCCAGCCCTCCCCTGTCAGACTCCATCCAGACCCACAATAGTACCACAAAATGCACCTATGCTGATGGAGCAAAACAGAACTGACACCAGGATTCTGCATGCCTTTGGAAGGATTACCTTTATGATGACATAAGCTAAAAGGAATATCCAGGTATTTTTATATGGTTAGAAGTAATGTAGGAGAGCTTGAAAAAAAGCTAGCACTTGCTTGTTAAATTCAGGAAATTAACTTGCTCAGAAATTAAAAACGGAGATCATTACAACAGAATAGTGAAAAAAATTTACTAAAAGAAATTTGGTTTAATATTTTAACATCTTTTTTTAGTCAGTAGAGACTTGATTTATGCTAACATTTAGAAAGACATGTATCTGAGTATCCTGATATAGTTTTCATACTGTTAGATTAGAGTTTATATATAACTACAGTAGAGTTGTACTAGCATTTCCTGATAATAGGAAGCTCCATGCTTGTTAAACTGCCCTGTGTGCATACATTCATTTGTGTGTATAGAAAAAGAAAGAGCTGGCCCATTTTAATAGATGGAGCAAATAGGTTAAAACAATCCTTGCCGTACAGTAAAAATCACTTAGTGTTTAGGCAATACAGATGTTAAGAAAGAGCTCTGTTATTTTTCCTGGTTCACTAAGAGAAAGACAAAGTTTTGACACTAACTGTGGACTTTCTGTTTTCAAAAACAATTCAATACTGATATTTGAATCAATTCAAAATGAAATGAGTAGAAATTTAGCAGGAATTTTTTTCCTTCTATTATTCTCTGTGCATTTGCTCTTCCTTAGCTGTAAAACCTGTTTGGTTCACTGCAGTGTCACCTAATACAACACAGAGCATTATTTTAATTGGTAAACTTCAATATGGGACAGGAGTTCTAAAGAAAATATAAACACATGTATTATAACAAAGACAGCAAGTGGCACTGGACTAAAATTGCTATTCTGAGTGTGGGCAGCTGAGAAGGAGGAGTGTGTCCCGGGGCACAGAGCCTGCTGTGCAGGTTCGGATGCACGTGAGAGATGTGGTCTGCTCCAACAGCAGCAGCCGGACGACTGTATTACCCCCCAAAAGTTTGTGGTGCCCTTCGAAGGAAGAAGTCCAGGCTCTCCCATGGGTCCTCCATGCCTGGGCAGCAGAGATACAATCTGGCTCCTCAACCTAATTAGCAAGTGGTTTTCTTTAGTACCTTCTACTAAGGTGATAATCTGTGATACTTGCTCCTAAGCATTCACTCTTTGTAACATGTGTAAATTCAGGAGCTAGTTTCCGATTGCTGATGGCATTAAGATAGCTTTGAATATGTAAATAAGCCATTATCTCTAATATAATACAATTATCTACGTGCCTTTTTCCTCTTAAGAAAACTTCAGGTACCTCACGTAATGAATGAGTAGTTATATACAATTACAGTGCTCTGTGCTCTGTTGACACATGTCCTCAACAAACCAGATTCTAAGAAGAGGTAACAAAGCTATGAAAATAATTACGGGGGAAATACTGCAATTAAAGTGCCAGCCCACTTATTCAAGTCTGGAAACAGCAGCAGCAACAGCAAAGAAATGGTGAGGCATAGTAAAGGACAATTTTCCAAGAGAGATTTAGTTAACAATCCACTGACCGCACTGGATTTCTCATTAGTGTTGAGCTGAATCTTACAATAGTTCATTCTCCCCATGAGAACAATATTTACACATTACCAATTAGCTATTCTTTAGTGAAAGAGAATTTCTCAGCATTACATGGGGACACATGTGGGCTGTGTGAAAACATGAGATGTGTAACACACGGGAAACACAAAGTAATGATCTTAAACAGGCCAAACCCTTGAATTCATCACTAATAAATGTCCCCATGCATTCAGCAGCACTGGCTGCTGGGAGCCTGTTTTCTTCAAGTACTTCAAACACTAAAATCCAGGAACATTTATTATTTTAATCCATTACAGGCAGTGCTTGATTTAACTTTATTGGTTGTGGTGGTGGTAGTAGTTATAGTGGGGGTAAAGCTATGTTCTTTTACACATCATTTCAAAAGGGCTTAATTATATTTTATAGCTCAGGCCAGGAATCCTGCTTGTTTTGTGTCTAACAAGGTTCAAATGGAGTTCAGGTCAGTGATGAATCAGAAGAGAAGTCAAAGATGGTTATCTATTTGAAATGAGCTCATCTCCCTTAAAGAATAACTGGGCAGGTACATCATGTTCATTACACTATTTCATACTAAACAACTGAAAAATCTCAATTCACTTGGTGATTTGGTAATTTTGGATTTTGTTATGCCTGATCTGAGAGAGCTTATTAAAGTTTAGATTTAAAGGGATTTTAAGTATTGGTGAAGGCTGTCTTTGGAGTACAATAATATTTGTAAAGCTCTATATTACCCTATGTTATTCCAATTAAGTGGAGAAAAATGCATAATATAAAGCAACAAAAATAGAGTTCATTTTACATCTGTGAGTCCAGATTTCAAACCTGAGTGCTATGAAGACATGAGGAGTACTTGGTTCTTGTATCATAAACATTTTCTTTTTAGATATCTGTGGGTTTCAGAAAAGCAACACTCTTACTCCAGCTTTACAGATGGGCATGGAGGGGTTCTTCAGAAAAAGCTCTGTGTATTTTCACATCTTAATTTTAGGTGGTAGGTTGAAAACTTTGCTTTAATTTCAGGAGATAGCTGGTACCTACAACTGTCACTGATTTATAAAGTTGTAGATACTCAGCACTACTGAAAAATCAGACATTGAATGGTTGCACATAAATGAAGCATTACAAAATAGTGAATGTTACTCAAACTGTAGCCCAGTATAATCCACAAAGCCTAATTAGAATTACAGTTTGGGTGTCTTGCTTCTCTGCTCTACACTTGATTCTCTGGATTTTGACTGCTTTAGTAAACTAAATAGTCCATGAAGTAGAGGGTAACTTTTCCCTGTAAATAAACCCGGCTGAGGATACTGCCTGGCAGCAGCTGAGGTATTAGAGCCTCTATAACCCAGTGAATTATGTTTGTGGAAGTCCAAGGCTTGACAGATATACCCAGGCCACACAAACAGGCTTTCTTCCATTCTTGGGATGTGGTTCCCAAGGATTAAGGACAGTCCAGGTCCAAGCTCCTATATTCCAATCTTCTCCTCCCTTCAATCCTTCCTCCCCCTTTCTCCTTTATTTACTTCTCTGAATTCTATTTTTGTACCAGCATGGCCATTAAAGTGTACCTGTCTAGTGAGTCAGCTGAAGGAGACAACCTTGCTGGAAACTTTTCTCTCCTGTTACTGTTGTTTTCACACAGATCAGTGCCCTGACTCAGCCTAATGAAGAGTTACCTGAGTAACTGAGCTAGCCCAGGGCAGAGCGTAGAAATGTGCACCCACAGTAACCTAAATTTCGTATGCAATTGCACCTTTCATTTGGGCAGCAAGCTGATGTTCTCATCCCACAAAAATATTCTTGATGTAGAGAAAGAAAAAAACCATGCTGTCAGTATTTCAAAAACTTAAACAGCTTCAGAAACTGTGCAATAATGTCTTACCTCTGTGTTCTGTACCTCACACTTAAAAATGAAGACTGAACTGGAGGAACAGCACAGAAAGCACAAAATGTGTAAAGAAAACCTCCAGCTTTAACTGTTATATATATTTTCTCATTAATCTAAACCTTCTATAAAGTTGACTTCCATGAAAATACTGTATCACCTACTACTGCCACAAACAGCACTGGGATCCACGTAACAAAAGAAATTCCAGTCTCAAAAAATATGTAATTGTTTTTACAATAAAAGCTGAAGAGATTACCAACCCAACCATATTTGTTCTGAATCAAATTTCATTTGAAATATTTTTAAAGCCAAGGAAGTCAAACTGCAAATGCAGTTCTACAAAATTAGTGCACACTGTCTTGAACAAACAACCTACAAGTAACTTCTTTTTTAGCTTTTTTTCTCCCCTGAGTTAAGGTGCTAGTTCATCAGTAGCAATTCTGAACCCTATTACAAAGTATCAGTAGGGAATCTGACCAGGATTAATAGTGGTACTCAGTCCTGGGATTAGGTGGTGTCTTGTTTCATGGATTTTAGGCCATCTGTTCTTCCCCTCCTACATTATACTCCTGCAGAACTATAAACGCACCTCCACCTCAGGGACTATAGAAAGGAATTAGAATTCTTCTGCTTTTCATTTTCACAAGATTCAGTAACTCATTTCATTGTCAGGATAATCCCCTTTTACTCTTTCTTTTGCGCTTGCAGGATATGCCAAAATGACAAATAAAATCCCAGATGTTAGAGACCTGATGAGGTCTCCACCTTTTCTTGAGTGTTGGGTTTAAGCTACTTGGGACACAGTGTCAAATCTGACAGGACCCTGATGCCCACACCCAATATTCATTAAGGTTTGTTAGTGATTTGTATAGCTGTCTACAAGCTGCACTTCCACCTCAATCCTCAGTGGCCATTTAAATATTTAGTTTGTCCTCTGGCTTTTACTGACAGCGAATTAATTTCCTATTGTTCAAGTATTGGAAAGAGTTTATATTTCTTTCTAAAAGTAACAAACGTCTTCTGGGTGTTGTAAATGGCTTGTTACTGCTGCATATTATTTTAGGTAGTCATATCTAATTTGAAGTTTTATTTCCCCATGGGCTAACTTGCATATCTGCAGCATACAAAGGCTATGACAACGCCTTAGCAGAGTTTTCTTGAGAGAGTTAGTTAACTCCAAAATTAAGTTTGGTCTTTGCTCTATACCAATTAATATCTGCATTTAATTTCTAATAGTTCTGTAAAGTATCTGAAGCATGTAATTATTTTCAGAGTTAGTACAAATACTTGCAATTATCATATGCTCAACTCGTGTTTATGTTTTCCCCCCTATTTATAAGCTAAAGTAATCATCTCTACATACGGGACAAAGGGCTGGGGAATCCAGTGTATGATTCTTGAAATATTTTATGTCTTTAACTCTCTCAGTTCAGACACTGAACAGCAAGACTTCCCTCCTGCATCCAGCCAGAGCAAAATAAGGCTTCACTGAGAGGCTACATGCTTTTTGCTGTCTTTCACTTTGGGGAGAATATGGTCCTCAACTCCTCTAATTTATCTGCTCTTTTGGCAGGTAGGTAGTGCTAATTTCAACACCAAACCTAAATTAACTGAAAGACATATGTTTAGAATTGCATTCTATTTTCTAGTATTTATTGCTAAAAGTTATTTCAATTTTAATTGCATGTGAGAGTTCTGGAGTGAGCAACACACCTCAAGCATGATACCAAGTAACCTCAGATCTGACTGGGTACATGGCACTTGAGCTCTTTGTAGAAGATGCCACATACTTGAGAGGACAAAAACCACTGAACCAGGTCTAACGATAGTTCTTGGACTTGGAGTTTTCTTCAACAGTACAAATAAAGTGCCAAAAATGATCTAAGAGTTTGTTATTTACTCGTATAAAATGGCTACAAATTTTAACTTGTAACTCTAAGCCACAAAATATAAAATTACTACAGATAACTATTTTAATGAACATCAGAATGACTTAAACTCCTGTCCTTAAGGGTTTCAGAAAAACTATGCTGGTAGCCTCTTTTAAAGTAAAATTAATAGTATCTTTCTTTTTGGAAAATGGATTATGGTTTTTTTTTTTTTTGGTGGTGGGGGGGTTGGCTTGATTTGTTTGTTTTGTTTTTGTTTTTTTCCCTTTCTTCTTTTTTGGTGCCAATACACTGCATCACAGTATAGTATTACTTTATTAAAACCAAAATAGGATTTCACTATGAGTACAAAGGAGAACATAAGTATTCTAGCAGAAACAGTAACCACGTTGCTATAAGTAACTTTTGTATTAAAACATAAAAAATGTACCAAAAGTGAAATCCTTTAACACACTAAAGATTTGGGGTAGTACAACAGCACAGCAGGATATGTAGAAATAGAAGTGTTTTCATTTTATCCAACTGCAATGTGAGTGCTCAGCTCTTACAATTTGTTTTTTAGAAGTGAAAGCATTCAACTAATCAGCCCCTCTGCTTTTCAGAAGCTACAACTTTTTACTTTCATAAGAATTTAAGAACAAAAGTGAAAACAGAATGCCTTTAGTTTCCATGATTAAACCAGGAAAGTCCAGAGGGAAAACTGATAATTAAAAAAAAAAAAAATTTGGATAGCAAGCTTCTTTCCTAATTTCAGCTAAAAAAAATAAAAATTAAGGCATTACACAAGGTCGTGTACTTTTGCTTTCCCCCTATAAGGGAGGCAAAATGCCGACAATACACTCTTGTGAGGTTTTTTCACTAAATAATTCCTAGCAAATAGGATTCCTTACAAACCAACTTCATCTCCTGCACTAAAAATCATCTGGAAAAAGGGTCATTTACACTGTTTATAAAACACTGCCACATAAAATGCGTAAAAAACTGTATTTAACTAAAAATAGCTTGCGTAAGTAAGGGATTAGAGTAGTTTCTACTGCTATAATTGTTCCTTTGTAGTTTTTTCCATGATGTTTTTGAACAGTGTTTTTAACTATGTTTATTAAAGTCAGGACATCAAAAGGGATCAAAGAGTAAGCTAGTGAGAACCAAAGAAACCCCAAACGTATTGTGTTGTCTCACTGGGGAGTTATGCAGATTCAAGTAAACAAGTGCAAATTGTTGAGGTTTTAATGAAAATTTTCTACAATTATTGTATCTGAAGTCATTCTATATAATAACATCTGTACAGCAGATGGCCATACTCTACAAAAGGCAAGCAATGATCCTTTTTCTTCCTCTGTTTTAACAGTACATCTGAGATGACTACTTTTGTCATTGCGCTTAGCTTGGTTCAGCAAATAATTTGTAAAATGCAGCTGCTGCAGATGGTCACAATAGTTATTTGACTGTAAAATCAAAGACACAGTGAAGTATTTGCGTATTAGTTTCATTCTGTTAAAAAATAAATCTGACATTAACTCTGTTTCAGCTCAAAAGGTGTATCTATAAAACTTTTTGTAAAAAGAAAAGTAGTGAAGAATGGAGATATTTAAATAATCCTTTCTCTCAGGACACAGCTATCACACTTTTTTAAATTGAGTTAGCTTGCATAATGTCTTTGTAATAATAAAACAAATCTAGTTAGTAACTGTGGTATTCTTCTAATGTATGTTTAAAACAAGATTATAATAATATTTCCCCCACACTGAGTATTTTATCTTCTTTCCTCAAGTTCTAATCTCCACTTTGATTTCTATCAGCACTTTAAATTCAGGTTATTAACCGTAAACAAAAATCCAAGCAATTTCTTAAAAAATTTTTTGACAATTTTAATCAGTTTTATGGAAGTGTGCCTTTTGCTCTTACTAAAACTTAAAATAGACTTGTTGCACCATCAGAACAGCATGCAAAACCTCATACACGTGTATTTTTCTTTTTATAAAGTAAAGATAAGGCAACTTTAACCAGAAAAAAATGACCAAAAAGTCTGTTGATGTCTATTAATTGTCTGGCTAAGAACATTCTTTATATGGAATAACTAATGTCCATTTTCATTAGATTCAGCATCAGTAATGCTTTATTAACAATGCCTGCCAGATCATGAACATACTGAAGATTCACGTATAGCTTGTAATGTGGAAAATAAAGATTGGTTTCCTCAGACTGCCAGAAGAATTAAGCAACAGAACTTCACAGCAGAATGTTTCCGAGGCTTAATGTGCAAGGCAAGGTATGCCCTTCTTCTGGGAGGATGAAAAACTCCAGGGTAAGCGATATACAGAGCTGAGTTTGCCAAATCGCTTTATAGTACAGTGACAGAGCGGCTCGGCTCTGAGATACTGAAGCATGATGTGGACACCATAATGTACCACGGGACGGATAACGTATAAATGAGAGAGGGGAAGTGATGGAAGGCAAGAGGATTATTAAACAGAAAGAAAACTAAAATTATTTAAAGCACATTAAAAAGATCTTTTACTCAGTTGCAGTGCGTTCAATGCTAGGGCTGCTATATGACTGGAAAAGCGTGGGAACACAGGCACTGTTCCTGCCTGTACTGCTGTTTATTTATGGATAAATCAAAAGTTTCAGGCCCCAGAACTTTCACAGGCTTTCATGTCCTATGAACCTTAAATTTTTCATTCTTAACTTTTAAAACAATAAAGAAACACTGAAACTTGCTGGCCTGAGGAGAAATATTTCTGATGAAAAAGAAATAAATCACCACCTTGCTTGGCCAACAACTTGCTCCTTTCAGCTACGGACCATTTTACCTCACAAGCTACTCTGCCAACTACCTACATCTGGGTCATCTCCACATCATGGAAATGTACCATCTTATTAATTTTATGACAAGACTAACAAAAGAATTTACAAAGACACTCAAAATATCTTCATTTTAAATGAGTCTCTGGAATCTGGTTAATCTTACTCGAGGTGTAAAGTTTCCTTGCAGTTCTGAAGTAATGGGGCCAGAGTTCCTGTTTTCCCTGAGTGACTTTCAGGTGTGCAGAGGAAATATGTAAAAATTGAAATCTTCATAACCCTGTAGGAGTAAAACTGTATGACCCAATATTTACATAACAGCACATGTAAGGGTTCTGAACAATTATTTTTATATTTGTTTTAGACAGAAACATAGGGTCCTAACAAGAAAATGTAGTTATAGAGTGAACACTGTCAAAATTTTACTCTTTGAAGTACGTACTAAATTACAGGAATACCAGAAGAGTGGTTCTCATAACTGCATTCCAGCCAGAATTCCATCAATAATTTAGTAATTTCAAACTAGGGGATATACACTACAACATAAGCTACTCCTGGGAGCTGTCTCACTTAAAGGAAAATTCAGGTAATAGAGTATCTCAGGCACTTGCTGTTTTCTGTTGCAGATTTATGACATTGGCTAAAGCAGTTCCCCACAATGCCCCACGCTTTGAAATGGTTACTGCACCACCACTTGGGCAAACCAGTAGCACTTCCAACTTTAAAAAAACTCTTACCTGCAGTTTTATGTCCACTTCTAATATTCAGGCTCCCACTGAGGCTTGACAAAGAGACTAACAAACAAGGTTTACTGGGATGTGGTATGGTTTCCATCAAAACAACCATTTGAACGGTGTGAATGGAAATCTTCTGGAAGCAGGAAAGGGCTTGCCACAAGTTTTCTTGTACTGAAGACTTTTGTGCAGCGTTGGTGCGCACTGCAGGTAGAAAATCCTTTGTACTGGGTTGTCTGGATATCAAAGTGACATCCTCATCTGGAATAATGCCAGCTAAGGGAGTAGCCTCTTTTCTGGGCTCACCATCATTTGTGGTTATGATTTTCTTCAAAAACTGGTTTATTTGGTCAAGTCTGGCAAAACTGAGATTTGCTTTCAAAGGTTTTGATATGTCCACATTTATGTCAGCTGTAGGGGAGAATGGGGAAAGAAATTTGAGAAGCTATTAGAATAGAAGCTATTATGCAATTATTCAAGCAATTTACAAGTATTAGGCATTGAGTGGAGATAACTTTTCCACCATATTTCCATCATGTTTTATTAAAAGAACTGGATCAATGCTAAAACACATTGAAACAACATTTTTAGGAATAAATCTTAATTAAAACATCATCAAAACTACTATAAGCAACCTTCACTATATAAAGTTTTAAAGCAAGAAACATGGCACCATGTGGATCCTATTTCCTTGTTTCTTCCCAGGGATCACTGCAGCTATCTAAAAGGCACACTTTATTTGACTGTGTAGAAGGGTAGATGCATTAGTTCTTTTGTGTCAGAATGAAAATATACTTCACATTCTCTTGAGTTTTACAACCAGTAGAACTATTTGACTAAACTCCAAAGCCAATAGGGAACATTTTCAACACGTTTACATGAGTGAATAACATGTCTATTCTGTTGTTTCCTACACAGCTCATATGCAGCTTTCTTCAATGCATTTTCAAGAGGAAACGTGAAATAAAAGGCAAATATAAAAACTGAGATCTGTTTAGATTTCCTTTTTTTTTTTTTTTTTTTCCCAGGGAGATTGGAATAACTATTGGAATAATTATTTTTAAAATATTTTTTGTCTCCTTAGTAAAGGATTTTAGTACTTCCGAGACTGCCAAAAGTCTCAGAGAATTTTTAGAAATCACAATTAATATGAACAACATTATCAATAGTGATATCTTAGTAGCTGAGATGTAGCAATTACTAATATTATTTCACAGATGGGAAGCACGATTTTATGAAGGCTTAAACTTACTTCTGTGCTGCAATGTGCCTTTATATCAGTACATAACACTTCCTTACAGAAATCAGCTTTAACTTAGTTTTTAGGATATTTCATTTTATATTCAGCTTTCACTCAGTAATGAGATGGCTACTCTGGTCATCAGGAAGAGTTTGTTTTTCCCTTTGCTTTTTGATTCCCACTGCCCCACCCCTGAGAACCAAAAGTGATTAAAATTCTGTGGATATATCAAAACTAGATTAAACGTTCAAACAGCTCTACTTAGTTTCAAGTTTCTTCATAAATATATACAGGAAATACTGTTTGTTGAAGGTTTTACACAGATTAATGAATATTTCATCAAAATTTGTTTCAACTTGTCCAGGATTACATTCTATTCTTAATGTTTATGCAAACTGATGAGCTAGGTTAATTTTTACACCAGTGGTAAAGGTCTGCAAGGCCAGAGTCAGAGTACTGACTTCAGAGAGTCCTAGGCACATGATAAAGTACATTTCTGATCCCCTCTCCCAAAAATATCTAGCACTTTTTCTACAAAGGTAAGAGAAATTTATTAATAGCTGTATAAGATCTGTCATAGATGAATCAAAAAAACCCCAAAACAATCTTAGAAAAAAAGTCTGTAGTACTACACAAGCCACAGCAAACTGAAATTTCAGACTGTAAATCTATTTTAATGGTAACTTACAATTTTAATTAATGGCTTTCTGAAAAAGCTTTTGCTTCATTTAAAGCCTCCCATGCTGAACTAGAAACTGTGGCAAAACCCTAGCTAACATGTGAGCCTAGTAGAAAGAAAGGCAAGAACCAAAGTTAGGAAGCTGGACACTAGACGAAAGCAAGATTGGAAAGGGTTCTAAAGCATTGGAACGGGCTGCCCAGGGAAGTGGTGGAGTCACCATCCCTGGAGGTGCTGAAGAGACAACAGGACATGGAACTTAGTGCCATGGTCTAGTTGAGACGGTGGTGACCAAAGGTTGGACTTGATGATCTCAGAGGTCTTTTTCAACCTAAATGATTCTGTGAAGATTTTTAGGCATCCAAAACCACACAAGATCAACTAGGAAGATTTTTCAAAATACTTATTTACTGGTATTTTTAATTAAAACCATGGGAAGAAAAATATCATAACACTTTGGAAAATATTGCTATCCTTCTTGACACTAAGAATACCTCAAGACTTGCCTGCCTTTTCTGCAGACATCATTGGGCTTTTCCTGCCTTTGAATGGAGAAGGGAGACTTATGAAGAAAGTAGAGACCCATGTGACCCATGAGATTAATTTATCCACAGTACTCAAATGGAAAGGAGTGTTATTCTAATGAAATGTTAAAAAACCCCAACCAAACAAGTGTCTTATAAACTTAAATTTCTTCCTTAGTGATGTAGTAACAAAGGAGTAAAATATCTTAATTGCTTTGCTAAACAATTAAGGTTTAAAGTTAGTAAATGAGGAAATGACCCTTGCTGCTTGGTGTGACAGCTTTCACATCTAACTGCTTTACCAAATGCACATCTAATTGCCAACACTTTTCTATGGCAGTATAGCCCAGAAGAGGAAAAAACAACAAAACCCCCTGCAAACTAAAAACTGCTTAGTCATAAGTTGACAGAACAGGTGTCAAGAGCTGAACCCAGAGAGTAAACTGATAGGGAAAGATTAAAAAGGAGATAAACACAAAGGCAATAGTTCTTTCTGTGGCTTCCTCGGGCCAGGGCAGAGAAGACAAGATGCTGATGAAGCTCACAGTGGAACTTGCATGGCTCCTGGGCCTGTACTTTATCACTGCTTTCATGAACAATGTGCTCATCCAAGAGAGCAGTAAAAAAAAAAAAAGGACAGCAGAAGACCAGAGAAATGCAAATGACTTCCCTCTTTTCTGTTTGGAACCTGCACGTCACACAGAAAAATGTTGTCATGACTGATAACTTGATAAAGTTTTGTATGAAGTTATTATTATCCAGTAAATCAGCCCTGACAGAATGTGGTGGTAGCCAGAAGCATAGTTGCAGAAAATGTAACTTTGGAACCTTCATTGCAAATATTTTAACTATCTCATAATGATATAGGTTATTTTTACAACTGGTGAAAGATTATGTAAAGAGATTCTTTGGCATCTTAAGTAAAACATTAAAAAAAAAAACAAAACACCAAAGAAACCCCACAATTGAGCAATCTTTAGCCTTTGACCTCTTTTACACTTAGCACCGTAAGAGAAACTTTAAAATCCCTTCTAAGAAAAACATATTTAAGTGATGGACAAAACTGTGAAAACTGATGAAATATGAAGAGCTATTTATAGCAGTTGATTAAGATAGATGTTCAGCAGCTTCTCCAGTCACTCAAAATGTGCTAAAAAAAGCTGTCAAAATTTAAGGGTCACCCAGAGTCAGCTGGAATAAAATTTCCAGGGTAAAAAATCCAAGCACAGCAGTCTTTTCAGATGATTTTAAACACCTTGGGAAGCACAGCACACAACACTGTGCAGATTCTGTACCCATAGGAAAACGCAGGTTTCTGTAACTCAAGTAACTCTTCGAATTGTCCAAAACTACACTTTAATCAGGACAGGGCAAAAAGTAGCTCAAAGCCACCTTTAAGTTGTTAATTACAGAATCACAGAATATGCTGTGTTGGAAGGGACCCAGAGGGACCAATGAGTCCAACTCCTAGCCCTGCACAGGACCATCCCCAAGAGTCACACCATGTGTCTGAGAGTATAATCCAAACACTTCTTGAACTCTGTCAGGCTTGATGCTGTGACCACTTCCCCGGGGAGCCTGTTCCAGTGCCCAAACACCCTCTGGGTGAAGAATCTCTTTCTAATACCCAACCTAAACCTCCCCTGACACAATTTCGGGCCATTCCTTTGGGTCCTGTCACTGGTCACCACACAGAAGAGATCAGTGCCTTCCCCTCCTCTTTCCCTCACAAGGAAGTTGTTGTAACTGCAGTGAGGTCTCCCTTCAGTCTCCTCAAGGAGAACAGACCAAGTGACATCAGCTGCTGCTCATACAGCTTCCCCTCAAGGCCCTTCACCATATCTGGAGCCCTCCTTTGGACATTCTCTAATGGCTCAATATCTTTCCTATATTGTGGTGCCCAAAACTGCACACAATATTCAAGGTGAGGCTGCTGCAGTGCAGAGCAGAGCAGAACAATCCCCTCCCTGGACCAGCTGGGGATGTTTTGCCTGATGCCCCCTCCCAGGACACAGTTGGCCTTCCTGGCTGCCAGGGCACTGCTGACTCATATTCAACTTGCCATCAACCAGGACCCCCAGGTCCCTTTCTGTGGCACTGCTTTCCAGCACCTCATTCCCCAGTCTGTTTGTACATCCGGGGTTGCCCCATGCCAGGTGCAGAATCTGCCACTTTCCCCTGTGGAACTTCCTATGGTTGGTGATTGCCCAGTCCTCTGATTTGTTGAGGTCTCTTTGCCTTTGGGGGAGTCATCTGCAAACTTGCTCAGTATCCCTTCCAGTCCTGCATCCAACTCATATATGAGGACGTTGAAGAGCACAGGGCCTAAGATGGAGCCCTGCGGAGCCCAACTTTTACATCAAACTCTCCTTTGCCACTAGTGACTGGCTACCAAAATTATATCTCAATGCTTTCTTTAGATTTAAGATGTATTAGCAATGACTTATTTTGCCAGGTGTTATCTATTTCCAGCAAATAAAGAGTAAAAAAATTATTGTGCTTCTAAACAGATAGCATTCAAGTGAGTTATTTCTGTTATGTTTAAATCAAATTCAACTAGATGGTATCAAAGGAATTTTTAAATTACAGTATAGCATTTGAGTGTAGAATTTGAATTGCTCTTTCTCTGTCTCAATTTCTTCACTACTTCTCTTTAGATTATCCAGTAAATCCACGTATGCCAATTACTAGTTTCTAATTAGCCTTTACAACTTTCTGAAGAGCTACTAGGAAACAGAATGATGAAATAACTATTGAGTTAAAAGGAGATTAGATAAATATAAATAAATTACACTTATTATATGCTCCCACCACACCAGGAGATGACTTAACAGTGAAGGGAAAAGAATCACTTTGGAATAATGAAATCAGAGTGGGAATTCAGGTCCCAGAGGCGATTCTACAGAGTTTTATGTTAATGTACACCTTGTGGGGGGACCAAAAATCAACTGGAATAGTTTCCTGAAAACCGTTTCCAGCTATTTTCTCATTTTAAAAGTTCCAACTTCACTTGACCCATTAGTCATCATATTACTTACGTTTATTATGTATTTTGAAATCTATTACAAAAAACCCAATGGATTCAATATGGCCTGTTTGAACTAAATCATAACATCTATAAAAGAAAACCTACGAGCAGCACTGAAATTTCTGTCTGAAACAATTTCTTTCTTTGTCATTTTATTACTTAGAGCTTCAGATAAAAAATTTCAGGGTTATGAGCATTTTACCCTTGTTCTCTGTAACATTCAGATTTGTATTATGAAGATATAATTTTAATCTGTGAAATTGAGATAATGATATTACTCAAAAGGACTTTTTAATTCAGTGGGCCAAGGATGAATAAGCAACAAAAAATAACAGAGCTCCTAGCACGTTGCTTTAGATAAATCCCAGCTCTTACTGAAGTCATTGGGCTCATGCTAATATATGCCATAACTTAAAGTACTCAATGTTACTATTTCTATGACTAATAAAATACCATAGTATATTTTTAATCTTAAATACCAGAAAGTAAACTCCATGAAAATTACTTATAAGCTGGATCTGGACAGGCTGGATCAATGGGCCAAGGCCAAGGCTATGGGGTTTAAAAGGCAAAGTGAGTCCTGCGCTTGGGTCACAACTACCCCATACAGTGCTACAGGCTGGGGGAAAAGTGGTTGGAAGACTGCTTGTTGGAAAATAACCTAGGCTGAACATAAGTCAAGAGTGTTCCTGGGTGGCCAAGAAGGCCAAGAACATCCTGGCCTTTGTCAGGAATAGTGTGGCCAGTAGGACCAGGACAGTGACTGTCCCTCTGTACTCAGCACTGGTGAGGCTGCACCTCAAATCCTGTGTCCAGTTTTGGGCCCCTCACTACAGGAGGGACATTGAGGTGCTGGAGCAAGTCCAGAGAAGGGCAATGGAGCTGGGGAAGGATCTGGAGAGTGATATGGGGAGCATTTGTTGGAGAAAAGCAGACTCAGGGGAGACCTTATCATTCTCTACAACTCCCTGAGAGGAGGGTGCAGCCAGGTGGGGGTCAGCCTGTTCTCCCAGGCAAATAGTGACAGGACAAGAGGAAATGGCCTCAAGCTGCATCGAGGCAGGTTCAGGTTGTACATCAAGAAGAATTTTTTCACTGAAGGGTGGTTAAGCATTGGAATGGGCTGCCCACAGAGGTGGTAGAGTCACCGTTCCTGGTATTGTTCAAGAAATGACTGGATGTGGCACTTAGTGCTATGGTTTAGTTGACATGATGGGGTTGGGTCAAAGGTTGGACTCAACGATCTTGGAGATCTCCAACCTTACTGATTCTATGATTTGTAAGACTAGGATCTTTTCATAGACTAAGAAATGTGGAAGGGTGAGAGAGGAAAATATGGCATTTTCCAAGAATTTGTTCACTTTCCATACTCCTCATTCAGCAGTGGATCTTTTTTTTCCCTCATAGCTAATACAGAAAAGGCCAGGCCTTTCTCCTTCAGGTTGGACATGGATCACACTCTACCACAAGAAGGCTGTAAAATATTAAAATTTTTAATATACAGTAGTCCTATAGAATAAACTACTATTTGTCCTAAACTCTTAGGATGGTTTAATTTCCTAGTCCTAGACAGGAGAGGAGCAGACGATGGCATAAAATGTTTTACCAGCAGTGATATTTTTTCTCTCTGAGTCACCCATCCTGATGTAGGGAGTTTAAAGAGAGGAAATCTGAGAAAGGTAAAGGTAATTTTGAGCCCTGATTCTGATTTGGAACTAGGGTGGCCCTTCAGCAATAGGGTAATGGCTGAATTGCAAAAATTAAATTTATAAAAATAGGAAAGAGACATGTAAAGAAAAGACTAGCTGTACTGTTCTCAATTGTCTCTGGTCAGGCATCAAAAGAGAGACAAATTAAGAGAAATTGAAAAGCAAGAAGAATCCAAATGAATTGTTTTTGTCCTCTAATTCATCATTCCCAATTTGGATCAAGGGAAAAGGAGGAAGAAACTTGAGACAAGGCTTCAGAGGCCATCTGCAGTCCATCTTGCATTCTGCTTCTGTGAGACAGATGCCAATTAGTCTGGAAAAGGCTGGTAGTCACTGCTCAGTATTCCTACCTACTGCTGTCTACATGATGCAGCCCCACAGAAGCAGCTCTCTAAGGCCCATATGGCAAACTACAGAACTACAGCCTTCAGGGAGCTTCCTCCATGTGAGCCGTGCCGGGTGCTCCCCAGTGGTAACAACACCCCTTCCATGACCTAATGTGTCACTGACATTACACAAAGGTGACACTGAGGCTCTAACTGGCCAGTGCCCAGGTTTGAGATCTCAGACAAGGCTCAGAGTGAAGCAACTCACTCAATTTTTTTAAATTGTCACAAGTAAACCAAAATAAATGGTAGTAGGTCAAGAAAACCAAAGATAGCATTATCAAGTGATGGAGAGTTACTGCTATTCATAAGATGCTGACTGAAATTAAGCAACTGTGCAGCTACCAAATACAGTACAGAAGTGTGTCAAGGGCTGGATGGTGGGGCCAAAAACTATAATGGGGGCACTGGGAGGCACTATCATGAAAGGAAAACCCTAGCTAAGGGAAACATTAACTCTCTCAACAGAGAGTCAGGGAAGATGAAGCACAATTCAGTGAGACAAAATAAATTGTTCCAGGTCATGGAGCACGTTTGTGGAAAAGAAAGGAACCCATAAATATTAGCTCTCTATTTTCTGCCTAGCTGCTGAATAACATATCTATTTTAAGACACACACTAAAAAAGAAAAAAAAAGGGGGGGTCAGAATATGGAGGGAATGTTTGAAATAAGTTTTAAAAGAATGCCAGTACACTGAAAAAGATCCCAAGAAAATATTTTCCAACTTATCCATGTGGCTTCAGTGTGCAGTTTTCATTTTCAGTATTTAGGCATTTAAGAAACTAAATTTAAAGTAAGTGTTGTAGACACTGCTTTCAGAAAGGTCCTTTGGTAATTTCACTCATTATTACACTGATATTACAGACAATAGATGTGTCAAATCCAAAGCAATACCTACAGGCTGGTACACCTGTTTGGAATATTTCTCTTTGCCCTCTTAATCAAATAAATATAATTTCATGGCTACAGTGTCAGAGCTTTAAAAACTTGTTTGTAAAAGAGCAAAGGGAAAAAAAAAACCTACTAGAAAGCTCAAAAGTTTTGCAAATGACCCAGAGTTAATTAGAAAAGTCTGCACCCTGGCTAGTTCCCCTTCTCACGTGTCAGCTCTCATTAAATCAAAAAATTCTCCTTTCAAAGTTAACAAACACCACGGTTAACAAAACTGTTAAACTGGGATCAAGTGGGCACATTCCTAGGTTTATATATGATGTCATGCTAAGCAGCCCACAGCTGAACTTGCAAGTAGTATGAATGATTTTTCAATATATTAAGTATCTGATCTAATGCTAATTTTCTCTCTATAGGCTAACTGTGCTGGGAACAGGTGGCCCTGCTTTCAATTACGGAGGGCTAACATGCCAGTGTGAGGCCTGGATTAGTTCACCTTCTCACAGGGAATTTGCCTCGGTTGGGAATGGATTTATTATGGCTTCACACATGGAACGGAGCTCATGTCAGCTGAGGGCAGTGATACATCATATGATTCAAATTAACCTGCTGTGGACTGTTCCGCAGGGCTGATATTGTGTATTAAAATGACGACATTTTTAAAACAGCTTGAAAGAAACCAGGATTGCTGAAGTGCAATGGTTCCAATTTGTTCCAACTAATCTATCACCTGCTGGAGATATTATTCTAGTTGGGTTTCTGGTAGCTGCTATTTTCCAGGTTTCTCCACACCACTGACCTTGGTAATGGATACAATTGTTACCTCTGCAAACAGTGAGGGGAAAAAGGGAGAGAGTGCCATGGTGCAGTTTTGATCCCTAGATCCACTACTGTGCCCCTTGTGGTGCCCAAACCGTGTGTGGAGGGACTGGCAGGAAAGAGCAACCCCCCCAGTCACCAGTTATCACTTTATCTTTCAGTGGGATATGATGTTTCTTAGTTTGTTTGGATAGTTTCTGCTGCAGAAATTACTTATAAAGGACCTCAGTTGTTTCACATCTCAGCCAACACCTCCCCAAGAAACTGCTGGGGGAAGAGGACTTTGGTATAAACCACCTATATTTTGAGTGTTTAAGTATTTTGAGGCAATTTGTAAGAAGCTGTACTTCATAAACATATTTTGTATCATTTGCATGTAGAAAAACTACATCAAATGGACAGCTTTTATAGCTAAGAAAGGTGATTAAAAAATAATCCAGAGAAAGGACTAGAAACTGAAGAGACTAATTTTATAAAAGCTAATAAAATATGATGGTCATATTTGTTTCTTGTCTAATAATTATATCTAATGCTGATGCAATAAACAGTTTGCTATGTATTAGGCAAGAATTACAGGTACAATCCAGTAGCAGACTGAATATAAAAGTCACATAAACTGATGTAAAAGGAATTTTAAACTTTTTAAATAATTAGTTTCTGTAAAAAGAGAAAAAACAGTATTTTAATACATTGTGGGGTTAAAGCTGAGGTCTGTTCCCACAGGCCTGATGATGAATGCTTATTTCTCCTAGGATCCTATTACCTTAAATCTGGAAGAAATATAATTTTTCTTTAGTTGCCAAAAATGTACAAAATAATCAACTCATGTGGCAAGAAGTGCATTAATGTATCCTGTTATTCTCATTTAATTAGTGGTTTCCAAGTTTAGCTACTTGCTGCAGTTTTTTGATCTCCGAGCTAACATAGACTGACAACCTGGTTTCCTGTGAGGTGAAACCATACAATTTTTCTGTGGAACACTATCTACTTATCTGATTCAGCTGACAAACTATTTGCAAGGAGTACTGGTTTTATCTAACACAGCAAACACTGGGAACTACTTGCAGATATTTTTCTGTTAACTGCTTGATAACAGTTTAATTATAAAACATAGGCATGTTTGATTGCTATATTGAAATTTAACCTCAACACATCAACAATGTATTTTGAAAGAAAAATGGCATTGCAATTAAATCACTGAACTCTGAACACTTAAAGCCTACACAGAAAACTGTAGTTATCCCAACCGCTACACCAGACTTTTTGTCTGCATAAGCACAGCTTTCAAAACACGTGCTGACTTTTCCGAACAGCTGATCAGCTGTACCAACAGGTAGAACCTACCAGTACATCCAGTGTATTTCAGCAATTTACTTATTGCAGTTATAAAAAATATGTACACAAATGAATATGAAAAAAGACACTATGTAATTAGAAAATAAGTCACTTAGTAGCTACGTTTTTTGCCAAATATTCCCCAAAAAAGAACAGCTTTTAAGGCCTGCAACATAACTATACTCCAGCAGTGCTTTTATTTATTCAATTTACTAGCTATCTCCCATCACAAATTATTTTTTTGTCTGCAAGAGCTCTTGAGATTTTTGCTGAGGTTCTTGTCCTCAATGAACAAGTACCAGCTGAATTAGGATTTTGTGGTGTAACACTTTCTCCAGGCTTGCTGACGGCCAAGCTACCTCACCCTGGAAGAAGCTGTGGTTAGGGGACTTCTTGTCCCCCAGGAGAGTTAGTAACTCGTTTTCCAGTAGCCTGCTGGGGAGCTGTCAAGCTCTCCTAACTCTTTGCATGTGCTGTTCTGATGCAATCACATGCAGAATGAGCCTTCCATTAGTCATCCAATGAAACTTCCCTACCCTGAGGAAGGCTTCTTGGTAAAGGTTAGTTTATTGAAGGGGATCTCATAGTGGTAACTGCTCTGCAAGGGAATGCAGAGCTGTTTTTGTTATATTATACTGGCAAAACACTTCATTAAAATTCAGAGTAATTACTGTTGAGTCATGTGTAATGATAGTTCCAATTAGTAGCAAAAAGACGATAATAAATGCCTTTTGGCTAAGAATAGATCCCGAAAGAAATCTCTGAAGTTTTAAATGTTTTGTGAGAATAAACAGATCGAAAGTTATGATGCATTAATTTGGTTTTCAGTTCCCTATTTAGCCAAATACCATGGAGGGGAGAGATTTAACACTGAATTGTTTAGATTGGGGTGAACACTTGCATTGTTTATGAATATATACTTTGCAAGCTGGTACCACCTTCCATGTTTGCTAGTTTAGTTAGAAGTCTGTCCTGCTGGCAGGACAGCATCAGGGAAACACCTTCAGGTGTGGAATAAATTAAATATAAAGTCTGTGCCAAGAAACTACAGTGAAAACCTTGAGAAAAGGGGAATGCACAGATGAAGGGTCTGAGACTATGGAAATCTGCCAAATTTGGGAAGAGAGGACACAAAAGAACTGGAGGGAGAAGGATAAAAGAAAACCAATCTGGCAGCAGTAACGAAAAGGCCCCTGATAGTAGGTGTCTTTACCCCTCTTGTGCTGGTCCTGATTAAAATGAAAATCTACCATTACTATCAATTAGTCCTTTTTTCCAAATGGTAGCAGATGGAGAACATACAGTAGGTCTGAAGGTTCAAAGGCCTATTAATGAAGCCAAATAGCAATCCATATAACAAAAGCTTTGCATTGTCAGGTGGTTTTTAAAAATCTTCTCTTAAAATAATGCCTTTAAGACAGCATGGAAAACCAAAAGAGGGGGCAAAGATGTAGTTGTTCACATACTTTATTCTTTCCTTGAGACTCCTGCCTGTATACAAAACACGGTTTTTCAAACTACTTAACCACAGTATTTATAGTTAGGGGGCAAATTCACTGGTTATTCAATTTATATTCACAAGTGATTACGGCTTCACCCACAGACAATAGAAAATGTGTTTCCAAGATCAAATTCTATATTTAAGTACCTGGGAAAATTATATTACTTATTTTAAATTGATAACCTTAATGTAATGAGAAAACCTTTAACATCCCTGTGCCTCAGTTGCACAACACAACTTCTCTGGGCAACCTGATTCCAAGGCCTCACCAACTGAAAGCAAAGAATTACATCCTAGCATCTGATCTAAACCTGCCCTCTTGCAGTTTAAAACCATTGCCCTTGTCCTGTATAAAAAGGTCCCTCTCCCTCCTTTATATACTTATATGTGTGCCTATGTGTGCAAATCTACAAATAGATTATATTAGAAAAGAAAGATTAAAGTGCAATGCTTACCTGGTCCATTAAGGAAGTCTTTAATTTGCACAGTGATAAGAGGAGGTGGAATACCACTTCTAGCATCTACCTCTCCTGCTACTGTCTGCAACCAAATCTTGCAATAATCCAGAGCTTCTGGTAGAGTCTTCCCAGGATCTACAGATGATAATTATCACAGCCATTAATGCTATTTCAGGAATGTGATACATAACAAAATACTACACACAAATTGATTAAACAAAATTTAGAAGTTTAAAATGTAATATGGTATATACTGCACCTATGGTATACATAGCATTTGTGCCTAGAGACACATGTATGTGTAGAACAGTGCATGCACACATGGGCAAGAGCTCAGAGCTCTAATTACACAAAATTTAGAAAACCTGCAAAAATATGAGTAAAATACATCAGTTACCCCAAGACGACTTAAACTGGAAACAATTTTACCTTTAGTTAATGATTAATTATTGACACTTTAATGCAGTCCTTACAAAAGAATCTGTGCTCAAAATCTGCTACTTCGAGATTGTATAGTCATTTACAGGTAGAGAAGATAATAATGGAAAAGTAAATTAAAAGGTGAAAAGATCAGAATGCTATCATATCTCAGGAACAGAGCATGACAACAGTGCAGTTATATAATTTCCTGTGGAGTTTCATTCAGTAGCTAATCAGTAGCTATTCTTGCATGCATGCAGGAACTTTTACAATTGTACATTGAAATTAAATCTGTCTGAGTGCTATTCTTGTCTTCATTTTCCAAGTATTAAAAATAGCAAAAACAGTAGTGTAAAAAGGCTTTTTATTCTTTAGGGACACATGACCTTCACTATAAGAGTACTCAATTCTGGCACAACAGGCCTTAAATTCTAAATAATCAATCATACTTTATTATCAAGACTGCTATGTTAATTTTTGAATAACTGTCTCATCTTTAACAACTTAAGGAGATTTTCTGAAAGCTATTCTCTCCTTATTTCAGTCAATTAAAAACTGCTATAATTGCTTTGAGTTTTACTGAATAATTTCTTTCAAGAACAGTAATTTACATACTCACTGTTATAGTCAACATATGGTATCGTGGTATCACGGTCATATGTGAATTAGGTATATAAAGTCAGCTTTGGAATTTGTGTTTCTTGACCTCATCATGTGATTCATATAAAACTTGGCATATATGAACCCTTATGTGATTTCAAAGAACCTACTGAAACCAATTGATCATGACTTTAGATCTATATGGAAAAGATCAAAAGTTAGCACATTCTTCTATTTTTATTTGATCAATTTTCAGGCAATGACTTTACAGCAGTGTTTGTACTGTATGGCATATACATTACAGCCTTTCCTTCCCTTTATTCCTACTATATATATTTATAAAGTCAGCTCTCAACAGTTATTTAAGAGCTGTCACTGCATACAACAGATTTGTATATTTTCTATAAGAATTTCTACATTTTTATGGTTCTTAAACCCTTTCCTTTAATTACAATAACCAGAATGGTGTGGCATACTCCCTTTTCTATAGTAAGTGCTTTAGGGAATATGTTGTTGTGTCTAGCATTTGTCCAGTATACTGAAAATAATAATAGTAACAACAACATCATCCTCTTTACCACCAAAGCACACGGTTTTTTCCAAAATACAGATTTGTAGCTGTGGTAAACACAGTTTTTATCTGACTTGGATCTATAAAATAATATCTTGTTTTGTGCTAACAGATCATCATAAAGAACTAACATTCTAAAGTTTTTTAGAATATATAGAGTAAAGCATTGTCAAAATTACTGAATATTGTTCAATGAACATCAGTGAATCAAATAGATTGATATCTAAGCTACTGTTCCTTCAGAACTAATAATATAAACATTTGGGAGTACCAATGTGGAGCAAAATGTTGCAATATTTTATTATTTTGTCTCATTTCTGAAAGACATCATCCCATACTGTATACAGCAATCTATATCATCCACTGGCTTTTCAGAAAATCCACTAAATTTAGTCAAACCTTTCTTTTGAATAATGCATTTACAGGTAGTCTTATTATCCTAAGATTTGTTTATGTTATAAAATAGCTAATAATTATTTGAAAATTGTAGCACTTTAAAGATGAAAATATCTCAGATGACAAGAACTTACATTGCAGAAAATCCTTGCATGGCCTAATACATTAACTGTATAAACACTACCCTCAGGGCACTGGGAAACGCAGCATGTAAGCACAGTCAAAAGATAAAGGAACCACAGGATTCTCAGGAGATTGTTTTGCTCAGTCATGCTCAAAGGAGTGCAGGACTGTCACCTCTCCACTACCTGGGGCACTGCAGGACTGAGATACGTGAATAATGATAAGGACTTTGAAATTTAAATATCAGGAACAGAACATGAAGAAATGCACAAAATTAGCTTGAGCCCGACAAAATATATTACTTTTAACCCAGCACTGGTCTTACTGAGTTCAAGCATTTTCTTTTTTAAGTTCAAGTGAAACTGAGCTAATTCTGGAAGCAGGAGTGTTGCATTGACCAAATTTTGCATTGGAGGTAATAATCTCAAAGGGCCACACAAAGAACTAGTTTGAGTGCTTCCAAGACCATAGCATGTGATTTATTTGGAATCTGGGTAACAGACTTGACTGTACAGCCAAATATGCCAGAAACTGATCAATAAATAAGGCTTTACATAATGACAAGAAAGCTAAAACCCAGAGGTTTCAAAACTGACTATGATTCTACATATCAAAAGCTTGAGGTGAGTTCCAAACAAAATGTATCTGGGTAAGACAAATATATTTACATCAAAGTTCAAACGACTGAAATATGTGTATCTGGATTAAAATACCTTATAAGGTAGAAATCAGCATATGCATTTTAATAGGATCAAAGATCAGGAAAGGAACAAAACAATATCAGTCAATCAATCCTTATGCCAAGGGCATAGGAAACATCAGAGAAGCAATTGAATGAAAAAAAAAGAAATTTTAGGATGAAAAGTGAGGAATTCATGATGAGAACTGTTAGAAAAAGGACTCTTGTCCCTCAAGGAAATGATGGAAGTGTTCAGAATGTTCAAAAATACACTTGACAGAACACTGTAAAATATACAATAGGGAACAATTATGCATCAGCAGGGAACTGGTCTGAATAATGTATTATAATAAGTCATTTCCATTTCCACTTTCTATGATTCTCCCAAAAATCAACACTTAAATTTGCAGTTATTTGTATAAAGGAAATGCTGCAGAAAACCCTAGGGATGCATATATAAGTAAAAGGAGAGGCTAGAATTACTCCACAGCAAGCCAAGAGAGAGAAAAGAACGGCCTGAGAAGTGAGGAGTGGTGAAGACGGCCAGAAATTCTATCCTCTACACCATGAGAAAAATTTGTCTGTGGCCGCAAAAGAAAAATGGTGAGACAACTATTACAGATCGACAAGACTTTAAATTATAAGACTGTAATTTAAAATCTGCAAGACTGAAAAGCTGAGGCCTTCAATAGGTCAACATTGGCATTCCTCCTTCCCTTCTTTAAAAAAACTAAACCAAAACAATATAAAAAAGTTTTTGGCTATTTTTGAATTCACCCAAACCTACAAACCACTTCTAGCCTTGCTAAGATCGAGACTTCACTCCAAACTTCAGTTTATGAAGTATTTTCCTAAACTTAATTTGAATTTGCAAGCTTTTGATTTACGTGCTATCCCTTTGGTCTTCTGATAACAGTAGATAGCAAACCCCAAAAGGGGAGTAAGGGGAAAGGGAAGGAGGAAGGCAGAAGAAATTTCCCATCTTGAATATTTTCATTCTCCAAAATGTGTTTTTGTTCCTGCTTATAGCGGACAGCCAGGCCAGCTCAAGGGGCACAGCCTGGGGGGGGTCTCGGCGACCCAGAGCCCCCCCACAGCCCCAGGCAGGGACAGGGCTACTGAGTGTGTGTGCGGGATGGCAGCTTGGCCCGCTCAGCTGGAACTCTACACAGCCCAAATGAAATCTGCAATGTGCTTTTATTTCAATGGATGAATCACATTTTGGTCTGCAGTCAATTTTAAAAGCCAGTACAATGCTGCAATCATCTTTGCATTTGAAACTCCGAAGTGGAACGTTTGGTCTTATTTTAAAAACGGTTTCCATTGGAATTTAAAGAACACAAGTGGGAAAACATTTCTGCTAGCGTACTCACAAGTGCTGTGTCAGGAAGTTCAAAAATGAGCACTTACAGTAACCTGAGGAATGCACATTCCCAAGCCAACTTGGCTTTATGGGTGGGGGCTGGACCCCCCCACATCCAAGCCTGCAGATGTACTGGACAATAAATATACTCGGAGGGGAACAGGTGACACTCCAGCAGAACTCCCTCAATGCTATGCTAAGAAGCAGCCTTAAATCCTCTCTCTGCCATGTAGGAAGCACAGGCTGATGGGGAGGCAGTGAATCAGACCTCCTGCCAGAGCCAGCCTGCATCGCTCTTCATGCAAAAGCTTGGGCTTCCCATTAGATCAGAGGTTACATGTGATCTTAGCTACTGCATCTGCTCTTCATGGACCCCCTGCCATCAAAGGCGTGGGTGTCAAATAAAATAAAATAAAATAAAAATCAAGAATAATTCTGGATGGCCTCATAATGCCTGTTTTTGAAAATGTGTAGTTGGCAGAAGCTGAAGAAATTCCATGCATAACAGATATTTACTGAGAAATTTCTCTCCCTGGAAACAACCAAGCACCACAACCTCCTCTTTGAAAGTAAACAAACAAACAAATAGAAAAAAGATTTTGCAAGAATGCCCAGAGCACAGTGGTCAGGAAATGAGGCAATTTTGTATCTGGATTACATTACCTGAAACAAAGCAAATAAAGATTTTAAAAAAATATTTATAAAAGCAGCTTATGAGATTACATTAAAAACAATTGCACCCACTATTATTTAAGTGGAAATGGCCAAAGCTCTGTTTGCAAAAACTAACAGTTAGCAGATGCTTTTTTGCAAAATGTAGGATGAGCATTGAATAAAAAAGGGTTTTTTTATAGTAACTTCCAGTCTATTTACACAAAATCTTACACGTAAACTCAAGGAGCAACTAGGTTTTTTTAAGGGCACTTAGTAAAGAGTTCAAATTTATTCCACTGATTTATTCACTTTGGTTTGAAATTCCTTTACCTGGCAGTAGCATAACTGCAATCAAGCTGCCCAACTACAAAACACGAATGAAGCAGTTTAGTACAACCATAATAAAACTGAGCTAACATTTCAATAACCTAATAAATGTCCTCCTCCTACAAAATGACTTGCCAGTGGACTTGGTTGGAGAGAAAGACTGAGGAAGCCCAACCATTGGGTCTTTAGCTCCCAGGCAGGCAAATACTCCCACATACAGACATTGCTCTGATGGAAGTCTGACGCTACTAACTGCTAATTAATACACTAAGAATACTTAACTTTTAAATAGCCTATTTCCTCCTATTTAATGCTTAAATTTTTATTTCTTGTATGTTTCAGAAATTAGGCTAAAAATAACACAGCTAGTGACAGAGGAGCCAAGTTCTTTGGATAGTTTGGTGTTTCAGCCACTGTGCATCATACTCTTGCACAAAAAAAGTAGTATCTTAATGTCCAAGATCCTTAATTTTATGCTCTGTTCAAAACTAATAACAAAACCCTTGTCCCAAATAAAATACATATGGTTTCATAACAGTATAAAAAACTTCATTTCTACACAATGTTCAAAGCAGTAAACCATCATGAAGCAGTAACCTCAATTCTGTCACCAGCCCACGAGTAACTATTTAAAATTCATGTTGGTGCACTTTTAAAGGATAATTTCCCTGTTTTTTTCAAAGGTTCATAAACCAGACTGTCATCAAATTACCTGTTAGAAGCATTTCTAAATTCTAGACAATTTTTTTGACTTACAGCTAAACATTATGTATTTGTTAGAAGTACACTAATGGGAGGTGAGGGATGAAAAGCACAACTAGATCCAGACTATTACCAGCCTTTCTTTACTCTAAAGCTTTTTTCTGGAGCTAATGTCAATTGAAAAATAAGACCTTCCTAATTTCACAATAGAATTTTGTATTTGCTTCTGCCTTGCAAAAATTTGAGAGCTGTTTCAGAAGTGAAGATTTTTTCTTTTAGAAAAGCTGTGAGAAAATTATAGCACAGTATTTCTGAAGACCTGAATCTACTCCTGTTGAACTAACAGTAAAGTCTTCAGAATTTCACCACAAGATTGATACAAACAATTTTTTCAAATGCTTTAAAACATTCCTAAAATACTCTTATGCAGTGTATAGGGTGTATAAGTATACACAGAATGATTTGAAATGGAAGAGATTTTAGTAGCATGTTTAAAATGTAGCAGAAATATTTCATATATAGCTTAACTATGTAAGTTTAATCATATTAGTGGAAGTAATGAGAAACTACCCCTATAGGAGTGCCAATAAAATTTTATAACATACAGTGTATTTTTTTCTTTTGCCCAGGCAAGTCTCAGTTTTTAGGTTGTGATGAAAATTTGCAGTGCTATGGGCCTGAATTTCTGAGCTGCTGCTGTGCTGTTGTCTAATCTCCTTCATAGGATGGAATGCACACAATGTTTTCATCAGGCAGATGGTTTGGTTGGTTGCTTTTTTGTTTTGTTCTGAAGGGGGAATATGCTCCCTCAGTTCTTATAATCCAGTTAAAATATATCTTTTATGCTCAGCTTGTGTCCTCTTCCCCACTCTACACTAGATAAAGGAGAGTTAAATTCATGCGTACATACACACAAAAGAGCAGTCTTCCAGAGAGTCTAACTGGAAATACTGTTTAGCAACATTCACTGTAAATTAGACATAATTTCTGTCTTCTTCCCACTTTCCAGTCCTTGATAAACAGAGAAATACAGGAATATAGTGCATATCTTTTGTACAGAGGGAAAGAAGCTAACCTAGTTCCTTAAAATAAGCTTCATATTGCTCTTCATATAGATGATATACCTCTTTCAGAAAAAACTGTTGGCAAATAGTCACAATGTCAAAAAAGATTGGTATGAATGATGAAATCAACTGCAGCAGTGCAGAAAATGCCTTGAAGAGCTCCTGATTCTGTATTATACAGTGTGCAAAATATAGTGTGTGTAGTCTGTATTCACATACAGACATTTATATAAAACGCACGTAGTTCATGGCTATTTTTGCTCAAATACACGTTAGAAATGAAAAATAAAGATTTCCAAAACTAACATCTCACTACAGTGGTATGACGGCATTAACCCTAAACAATGCAATTACAAGTATAGCGGGTCTTCCTAAACAAGAGGCAATAAAAACTTTGTACTACCTATTTTGCTGCATGAATTAGTGTGTGACCTGAAGTGCGGCCTAATTTTATTAACTTATTGATACAGTTAGGATGGTATTTTCAGATACTAGAACTTTGGCACTCACCTCTCAAACTATTGAAAAGCACACTAAATGCTTTGGCAGCAAGCACAGGATTCTGTGTGATACAGGAGTAAGGTACTTATTATTCCCCAAAAAGGCACCAGGATGAGACCAGAACTTCTGCCTTCACATAATGTCTGAGTCCTGCCTCCACACTATTTCACATTTGCCTGGCATGGAGATGTAAAGCCAAAGGAAAGGGTAAGACCCATGTATGGCTAATGCAACTGAGCAACTGGTGACTGTGGAGCTCTCAGGCTGTATGTTCCTCCTATCTTCATTGTTTAAACTTCTTGCCATGTTTCTGTGCTTTCTGATCCACTTTAAATTTATAGGAAGACTTTCTTACAGTGTGTGTTTTCTAGAATTGCTCCCTCACACATGAAGATGGTGAAGGACTTCACGAGTTAATTGTGGGAGCAGAATGGACAGAACTTTGCCCAGTAGATTGGTAACATGGTGGCAGCTTGTACAAGGTCACACTTAAATGCCTCAGACATGAGAAATGAAGAAGTCCTGTTGCATCTTTCCAAAACACTAACTTAATGACACTGTAATCTTAAACTTAACTTACTCCAACCTAAATTTCAAGCTTTGCTTTGTGAATTCTTTTCTTATTAAGTGCTACAACCACCACATTTTACATAGCATTTAACAAATACACACGGGAATCTGGAGTAAATCAAATTCATGGCACAGCAGTGTTTTTTTCAAGACAGCACAGGAACAGCAGAGAAAGATGAAAACAGAAGAACGATAAAAAAATGTAGTAGAGAACAAACCTTCTCCCTATTTTAAGTATCTTCTCTCCCACTGTCTAAACTTCATCACTGTTTAATCCCTCTGAAATGTTCCACTACATTTCAGATTTCTGAAAGAAGTTAATTTAGCATCTTAGTCTTTTCCATGAGCACATTATTTTAATGCCAATTTAATGCCAAAAATATGCAATCTCATTCAGCAAAAATTTGGTAAAGCTGCACAAGAAAAAAGTATACTACTTTCCACAGCTACTGTGCTGTGTGAATGCTGTTAAGGAAAAACTAGAAATATCTACAGCTCTAAATCAGTGAGCAATTTGAAATCCCATACCATTCTGGCTGTGTGTTCATCTGGATCCCTACATAAGCATTTGCACTTTTTTGGGGTAACACACTCTAATGATGTATCTCATTAAATCCTTATACCCAGTACTGGCTGCTGGATAAATGAATTGCAATAATTTGATTTCTCTCTTCAGCAGTACAGATAAAGCAGGAAAGGAATATTTCAGAATATTTTCTACAGAATATTATTTTGATATTTCTCATTATAAGCTTTGCATATGAAATGAAAAAAAAAGCCATTTATTAAGAGAAAGGAAAACACTTGCTCAGTTGAACGAAAACTTAAAATATATGACATCACTTGATCTTGTGTGAAAGATCAATTTAATTTTCTTACAGTTTATGTTCAAAACACCTGGTGCTTCTATAATGTTTATCTTTACATTTTATCAGTAAGTTAATACAGGAAAATATTGTGACATTGAGTCATAAAAAATGCTTTTTATGAAATTACCTTGGCTTACAACTCTTACTTCCTCAGAAAACTTTGAGAAGTTAGGGCAATGCAACAATCCCTGTCACAATCTGGTAATGAGAAAATAATACTAAGGAACAGGAAGAACTGGTTGCTAAAAGGTTAGATCTTAACTAATTTCAAACATTTTACACACTTAACTTGATTCAGCTGTGAGGTCTAATACTAAAAATATGTAAATGTAGTGACTGATATTTAAAGACATCCTAAAAGTCTCTCAGCTGGTTTCCACCACCCGAGTAACTTTGAGACGTGCAATGATTTTCAAAGTTATAACCAGGATTGAATGTTAAATGGTCTTACCCGTACACTTGTAGTCTGAGGCGACTCCTTTAAGGCCAGCATCGAAAACTGATATTTCTACTTTTTGCTTTCTGTGGTGGCAGCTCAGGAGCACAGAGGGCTGTGATACAATGAGGTAGAGAAATGGCTGTAGCTCTATGTCCCCGGTTCCCCTGCGACCAGGCTGCCGTACAATAGTTATACCCAGGGCTTGTCGCGCAGATGATCTTGTGGAAGCGTGGAGACTTTCCAGTGACAAAAGACCTGTTTTTCTCCCAGTAGACGGGGGAGCGTTACTGTTCAAAAGATCATCTGCTGTGACAGATGAGATGCACGGCTGACTGGGCTTCTTGGTATCGTGGCTGCTGCCTGAGCCCGTTTCTGGAAGGTTCAAGGAGCTTTTGCTTATCTTCTCACCATCTTTCTGATCTTGCACTGATTTTGAATTTGGTAAGGCAGTGCATGAGTAAGTCATCAAGGAGATTCGACTTGCTGTAACAAAAATGTCAAAGGGAATGAAATTGAGATTCTTCACGATGGAAGACTGGCGGGAAGGACGAGCAATGCGGTGCTGGCTGGTACCACTGTGCTGCTCGATCTGAATGATTCTGATCTTAACACTGTCACTGCCGATTCCACTGTCCTGCGCTCCACTATAACGGGAAGAAGTCTCAACTGTTCCTCCATCAGCCACATCCATTTTTTTCTGCTCTTGTTTGGAAACCTGCAAAGGAAAGTATTATATTAGCTTCTGATATCCATATGCCAACTGTTTCCATTTCAGTCACAGCAAACAATCACTATACAAACATGATGTCAAAAAAGAGACTTATAAAAAAAAAATCTGCCAAGTTAACTTTAACACAGTAATCACTTGTGAAAACACAGCAGGTGTCTGTTCCAACAAAATGATGACTCCCAATAGCCGAACTGCCAAAAGAATATGTGAAAGAAAAAGCCAAAAAGCAGGCAGTAATGACTTCTAGGCTTAAAAACATTCATTTAATTTAAAGTCTTTCTGTGAACTCTACAGAATATACAAGAAATTTATGGCTTATACAAAACCAAATATCTGTGATATAATGTATGGTAAATAAAAAGCCTAGGTAGAACTGTTTTCCAGTTTTGAGTACTGACACTAAAAAAGTCACCTTTGTCACTAAAATATTTTACTGTGATTAGATGAAATAGAACACAATATTAATCTACTGCATAATCACAAAAAGATTAAATGGAAATTATTAGTTGAAACGTATAAATTTTATGTTGTAGAAAAATATTTCTCTGGAGTGTCATGGAGATACAGCTGCCTTATATAAAACATCAAAGTTACAGGAAACATCAGCACTACCTAAAGACTAGTTTTGTGATGGGCCATGAGTTCTTAGTTTACTGAGGCTACACATGGTGTTGTCTCTGATTTTCACAGGGTTTCACATAAGAAGTCATTGCATATAGAAATATTTCAAAAATAAAACATACACCACTGATAAAAAAAAAAAAAAGGGTTCTTTCTATCAAATGAAATGCAAGAGTGAAACAAAAAGTTGCAATGCTGTAACCAGAGACTGCATAGTCTTGAATCAAAAGACAGAGATACCCCAAGACAAAGAAGTACTTCAAGAAAAATCACTTTCAACACTGCTCATGAAACAAGTAGAAATTCTATCAAGAGCTTGAGGACAAGGTGGGGAACATATACCAAAATTCTTGGCAAAAAAAATCATCATCATGATGTATGACCAATTCCTCAGATTCACATGCAGTTTAGAGTCATGCATTCACCCTGTATAGCTTCCATAGCATAACTAACATGTCCATCTGTGCTGCCCAGAAGTGTTTCTGCTCTGCTCTGTACAAGAGCTAACATAAGAAATGTCCAACTCAGTAGGATTCCTGACCCATCCAGCCCAGTACGCTGCTTCCTATAGCACCAGGAGGAGACTGTTGAGAGGGACCGTGAACCCTGGCCACTTCCTGCAATCTGTTCCTCTCTTACTCCCCAGGCATCCACAGCTGTTGCAAGTAGGATGCCAGTGGTACACGTCTGTGTGGTCGTTTCAGTAACCATTTCTGGACTTCTTGTCCATGAATTCATCCTATTCCTTTTCGAATACACTGACAGTGTCTGTCCTCCAAAATCTTCAGGGGCAATAAGTTCCAATTTTTTACTTAAATTGCTTTAAACTGTCTCCTCCTCATGACATTGCATTTCTCTGATCTTTGTAGTACATTAATTAAATAGGTCCACATTCAGCTTTATTAGTGTTGCTACAACTTTGTAAACTGTGATCACCGCCCCCCTCAGCCTTCTCCTCTCCAGACAGAGAAATCCCCGCCTTTTTAGTCTCTCCTCACAAAGAAGTTGCTCCAGTACCTTTAATCTTTTTAGCTTCCCTTCTCTACTTCTATAACTCCACTATGCACTTTTTGAGTACTCTACAAAGCATTCAAGAAGTGGAATCACTATGGTTTTATATAGTAATAAAATGACACCTTCTGTCTTGTTCTCAGTCTCCATCCTGATGTCCAGCATTTTTGTTGGGTTTTTTTGGCTGACACTGCACATTGACTCAATGATTTAATTTCTTTGTTCCAGGACCTACTTCAACAGTTACTTCTTGTCTTCTCCACCCCCTAGCAAATCTTTGAAAACGGAGGTAGAAACTAGGACAAACTGTACCTTAACCTCCTCTTCAAAATAGAATAATGAATTTCAGGTACTTACATAATTTATCAGCAACTTTACTATAGGAATGAAGGGCAGTGAATTACTGACTTTCTTCAAATTTCCGCAGTCTTTATGCAGCAATATTAATAGAAATGTAGTTATAGGGGAGGTGAAGAAAAGCAGTTAGGGTTCCTTTATATCGTGCTTTATAGAACAAAGGCAGAAATCATCTCTCCTTTTCTTTAAAGGAATGAATATACTAGAAAAAGTATTACAGAGGAAATCCTAAAACAGAACCATTAACTAGCCGAGATTTTCTTTGAAAAGGTTTTTGCCAGCTCTGGTTACAATCTTTTCAGATTCACTCATGTACATATTTTTCAAATAACCAATAAAATTCTTTGCGGCTGTTTTCTATGGCAGACTCATATCACTGACTTGTAAATGTGATACCACTTTTAATGCAGCCTCTGTAAAAATAACTAGAGACCATTTTAATGAATCACTACATCGTGAGCCAAGAAATCCTCATTCCTCCTGATATCCTAGCAAAGTTAGGCTATTTACACCTCAGTCTCTCTGCCTGGTAAACTATAAAGTTTACCATATCCTGCACTGATGGCACTTTCAAAATTGGTACAGATGGTTTTATTGGTTATGTACTGAAGGCAAGCAGAAGGCAGAAAGGATGGAGCTGTGAAACAACCTTGCCTATCATTTCATGGAAATGCTGCCTGAAATGAAGTTGAGGACATACGCTGCTAAACCCAGCAATTTTTAATTGCTACATTTACATCCGTTGAGTCTGATGCAAAATGTTTTTAGAAAGCATGATTCTGTAGTGAATGACACTCTTATGGTTACTACATGGTATTCTCTTGTTCTCTGCTATGCAGCAGAAATTTCTGCAGCTACCTGACACTTAGGTTCTGCATGACTTGGCTAGAGGAAATGAAAATACAGCGTCATCCACTAAATGATAACCTTCCAGGGAGAAAAACATTGCGTGTGCATGACCAAGTGAAGGGAGAAAGCACAGTTCTTCTGGTTTCTGGATGGATCCGCTCTTCCCACACCTAAACAGATTTGAATGGAAGCCTGGTTCTTTTCTTCTGCCTCTTTTTATGATTAGGTATTCATCAAATGTGCTGGTCTATGTAAAGCACCTCAAGGAAGGTAAGAAAGTAGCTCTGCCTCTACCCCCAGTCAGACTATAGTTTCCCTGTGCAGACTGCTGCAAGGGTGCTAATTGGTCCCAACTGCTGAGTTTCCTGTTACGCGGACATTTGACTACAGAAACTTTACTGAGACCCCAAATCAATTCACGCAGGTCACTGAACAGCATTCAAATGGCAGTTTCTGCTCAGTACTAAGCAGTATGGAATATGAACCAGTGCCCGAAAGGTGAAAGACACCATATCCTATTACAGTTTTCCATGCCACCCGGTTCCACAATGAAACTCTGACTTACGTATGGTCTTACCACATATATTATAAAGGTTGAAACAAGTGAGTAATGATTTGCAAGACAGTTTTATATAACACAACTGGGTACAAAATAAAAGTGCAGAAGTATCACAGGAACTTCTTGCATCGATTTCAGCTCAGTGAGCATCAAGCCTTCCAATCACATTTCAGAGTTAACCTGAAAATACACCTAGTAATGAATTTGGGAAGCATTTGGGTATTCCCCTAATGGATAAGGAGATGAGAGGGCACAACTATCAGTATAACAACTCTAAAAAATTCTCTTTGCTGTATTATGGAGTAAACAGGCCAATACTTTAAAGATGTCAAGAACAGCAATATCATCTTGCTGTTAGTAAATGTAATGGTAACATTTATCATTGGGCTGTATTTTATCAATTCTCTTACTCTTTACATAACCCATTTAAAATGAACAATAAAAGTTTTCTTTAATTAGCTACTGGTGTGCATAAACATGATCATGATTAAACCATAAAAACCAACCGTACATTACTTTGGTCCCCTCTCCCATGTGTTTTAAATTATTTTAGTTGAAAATGTACTTTGAGTCCCTTTTAAAAGTTCGACCTTCTGCTTTCAGAGAATTAAATGCATATTACTATAGTGGAGAAGATAATGTTTCAGACCTCCAGGCATATATTAAACACACTGGCAGCACATTAGACAAAATGCTTTACTTATTAGATACTTCCTATTCTAAACAGTGTCATCAAAGGCTAAAAACAAAATCCATATAAAAGCTGCACAATGCTTCCACACAGAACCTGTGCCAAAATCCCTGTACTTTCCAGCTAATGAGGAAAGGATGTGTACTCTTAACATATGAATGTAAGATTTTCCAAGCATTCACTTTAGGAAACAGGACTATTGATTCCACATGGCTTATGTTAAATGAAACTGTATTGGTAAAATAACCTTTAAGATATTTGGCATGATAACTATAATTAAACAGTATTCAAAGGAATAAAACAAAAGGGAATTTGGTTCCACAATGGCTAATTAAAATAAAATGAAAAAACACAGCATGTCATCTATCAAGATAAATTGTTATTGTTTAAGAACTATTTAAATACTGTTAAAATATACTTTTAGATAAAATCTGAAAGGACTGGAAAAATATTTGTGGCTTAAAAATGGATAGTTTGGTGAAGAAAAAAGTATAGGAGGCTGAAATTTTATGCTGAGATAATAGCTTTAAAGCTTTGAGCATAACCAGATGGTACTTAAATCAGAGGAATTCTACAGCCTCACTGTCAGGATGAGTTGCAATATGAAAAGGTTTTCAATAGCTAGAAAAAACACGTCAAGACGATAGTTTGCTTCTCAGATCACTTTAGTGCACTTTCTCCTTCTTTCACAGTTATATATCCTATCAATACCACACACCATAGAAAAGGTGTTGAAAGCTTCACTAGTAGTTGGGGAACTGTGGTTAATTCTTCCTTTTCATGTGTTGAGATAGGTAACTTGACTAGCTTAACCCCTTGAGTTCAATAGGGCATATGACACATATATCTACCGAGAGATAGGGCATGGAAATGGCATGTCCCGTGGAACACACACAGGTAAGTACATCATAAAATCAAGGATAAACAAATAGATTCTATTTTCAAAACTGGCAAGTAGTCCCATCTGAGGTCACTGCCATCTTAACCAGGTAAGAGGTAAGTCTTGTTTATTTTCCATTTCTGATCAACGCATTTAGATGGTAGAGACATGTCTTCAAAGTTTTTACTGCATAAAGAGCGGGAATAACATCAAGGTAAACACACAATCTAATACTTTAGATCAATAATTAAGACATTTTCCCAACCAAAGAGAGGTGTTTTACAACACTTGGCAGCATTTCTACATTGTATTTCTTAATCTCTCAAGAATTTTCAACAATAAGAAATGTAAGCATGTCCAAATTTCACTATAAACATTTCTATCAGTTTTATGTTCTTTTTGTGATACTTGACAGTATAATTCCTTAATTAATAGAATAACTATTCTTTTAGGAATCTTTGGAGTAAGGAATCTTTGGAAGTGCAATTGCTCTGGATGAAAAGCATCTACATCTGCATATTTTTTCCAGCTTCTCATATTAATTACGGTTACATAATGACACTATTGAAGTAAAATTTCCAACCATTTCTTAACTGTGATCAAAACCCCTTAGCCAATCATGAGATCATGCTTCATATTACATAAGCTATGGAAAGACTCGTAAGTGTGAAACCACAAAATCAAAGTGCCAATCACATCCGCTCCATCACTGTTGCATGTGACCTAGTTTTATTTCTTTTGCTAAAAAGTAGTAATATTTACATGGAAATAAAAACCTTGCCTACTGCACAAACTGAATTACAGAAAAGGAATATGCTTCATTTTTGGTTTTCGTTGTGCTTAAACTGGTACTACAAAGAAAACACTGCATAGCTGCTTCCTGACTTTGTTCTAAGTACTTCATCTACTCCACCGAAGAGTTTCCAAAAGTTAAGAAATCTAGTTGACGTAACGTTTTTTTTGTTTGTCCCACCCCTCTACCGAACAATTTAACTAAAACAATTTTATTATGTTTTGCATATGAGTTAAATGATTGATTTTAATTCTGACCATTATCAAAATTATTTTGTAACTTGACATATTAATACTGCATGGAAAATATAATGAAAGACACATACAAACATATTTGACTGCTAAATTATGTCTTCAAGTCTAATAAAGTTCCAAATAAAAACTTCAGACCTACAATTAAATCTAGACAGGGTTACTTCTACTTGTATCAATCCAGCTGCAGAAAGAGTTCTGGATAACATGAATACAAAGCTTTCCTCCAAAAAGGGAACTATTAAATCAAGCCAGTATGGGGCAACAAAAATAGCAGAAATGTCTAAAGTAGTTTATTTCATATAAAAATCAAATGTGGGGTTTTTTTCCAACTAAGGAATTTTTTTTTTTAGGCAGAATTTGTTGCAAAACAAGTTATGCCAATTTGAAGTGTAATAGTGCATATGTGCTCCCAGACCTATAGAAATATTTCTGATGGGAATTCAATTTTAATTTTCACAAAACTGCAGGAATTATGTGAAAGACATGATGCCAAGGAGTAATACAAACTCAAACTCATCTTTTTTGTGCAATGTTTTCCAGCTCTTTAAAAGTAAAGTAAGAGGCTACATTCTGTTCAACACTGATGCAAATATTCATAAATCAAAGCTGTACTAAATGTTCCAATTGTAACATGGGTATATGCAAGTGCTAAATCCTTTCTAATGCCAACAAAATTATTTTTTTCATCTTAATACAAACAATGTGTTTATTTTGCTATCCTATGAAAGGCCAATAAGAAATTTGAGTCCAATTTTTTTCTTTCCAAATAAAGGCTTTCAATTTAAAAAGACCAGGCTGAAATCTGGCAGAATATGTTTTTTCCGCAGTATTTTTTCACTACTATTTTTACTAAAAGCATTAGCTTTTTTTTTAATATAGTTTTTAAAATTTAAATTCTGAATTTTAACTTATTATCCTTGCTTTTATAAAAAAAACAGTGGATTAAAATACACATGCATATTTACTTTACACATTGTGAGGATTTGCTTATTTTTTCACATTCTCTTCTGGTTTTTTGTTTGTTTGTTTTGAGGTTTGTTTGTGTTTTTTTTCCTTCTTTTTAAAGCCAAGGAACAGCATTTTTCAGTTTGCATATTTCATTTGGACACTTTTAAAAGCAGTAGTTGAAACTCCACCTTCATTTTGCACAACATTCATATGGCACGTATAGGACAACCAGGGGATCAGGCCCAGCCATCATGAGTTTAGGAAAGGCAGGTCCTGCCTGACCAATCTGATCTCCTTTTATGACAAGGTGACTTGCCTAGTGGATGAGGGGAAGGCTATGGATGTAGTCTACCTGGAGTCTAGCAAAGTCTTTGATAGTCTCTTCCATGGCATTCTCTTTGAAAAGCTGGCAGCCCATGTTACAATCCAATTAGTGAGAAATGCCTCTGCCCGAACTAAGGTGCAAAAGAGATCAGATGCCAAAGTCAATAACACAGATTTTATTTAACAGTAAACGTGACGTACAGAAATAGAAAGAAACAGAAAAGGATGTATGTGTGTGAAAGAAAGAGATAGAGAGTGAGTTAGAGAGCAATCAAGGAGAAGATCCAGTGGCATCCATTGGTCCTTCTTCATCCTGGGCTTCTCAGTGGTGGAGGTCCTGAAGTCATTCTTCTGGATGTACCACCTTTATTTACTCCAAGTTCTGGGTATCCACTGGGTGGCTGCAGATGTTTCTATAACTTGGGGTGACATGTGTATTAGCAGTTGCTTCCTTTCCCACAGCTTGCCACAGTGGGAATTTTGTCAGGATGCATTAACCAGGATGTGCTAACCAGACCTCACCTCCGCTAGGCCTGGAATTAGCACCTTTTTCTTGTAAATTTCTCCCAGCTGTGATTATCTCAAGTTCCCACTGTGTTGTCTTACGGCAAGTTCCTTCTGTGGCCTGGACAATATTTTGAGGTAGGCAGCTGTGATCTTTAAGTCCTTACACCGTGGTTTGGACTGGTGCACTGTTTGATGGGTGAAAAACCACCTGGATGGCCAGGTCTGGAGAGTGATGGTGAATGGATCTAAATCCAGTTGGTGGCTGGTCACTAGTGGGGTTCCCCAAGGCTCAGTACTGGGTCCAGTTCTGTTTCATACCTTTATTGATGATCTGGATGAGCAGATCAAGTGCACCCTCAGTAAGTTCGCGGATGACACACAATTGAGTGAGAGTGTTGATCTGCTCGAAGGTAGGAAGGCTCTGCAGAGCGATCTTGACCGACCAGATTGATAGACCAAGGCCAAGGCTATGAGGTTCAATAAGGCAAAATGCCGTGGTCCTGTACTTGTGTCACAATAACCCCATACAGTGCTACAGGCTGGGGGAAGAGCGGCTGGAGAGCAGCCCAGCTGAAAAGGACCTGTGAGTGCTGGTCAGCAGAGGCTGAACATGAGCCAGCAGCGTGCCCAGGGGCCCAAGAAGGCCAATGGCATCCTGGCCTGTGTCAAAAAGTTGGCCAGTAGGACCAGGACAGTGATTATCCCTCTGTACTTGGTACTGGTGAGACTGCACCTTGAGTCTTGTGTCCAGTTTTGGGCCCCTCACTACAAGAACGACACTGAGCTGCTGGAGTGTGTCCAAAGAAGGGCAATAGAGCTGCTGAAGGGTCTGGAGCACAAGTTATACAAGGAGCGGTTGAGAGAACTGGGATTGTTTAGGCTGGAGGAAAGCAGGCTCAGGGTGAGCTCATTGCTCTCTACAGCTCCATGAAAGGAGACTGTAGCCAGATCAGGGTCAACCTCTTCTACCAGCTAAGAAGTGACAGGACAAGAGGACACAGCCTGCAGCTGTGCCAGAGGAGGTTCCGGTTGGACAACAGGTAGAATGTCTCCACAGAAGTGATGCTAAAGCACTAGAGCTGCTTCCCAGGGAGGTGGTGGGAGTCACACCCCTGGAAGTGTTCAAGAAACAACTGGACATAGAACTTAGCATTATGGTTTGATTGGCATGGTGGTGTTTGGTCAAAGGTTGGACTTGATCTTGGAGATCTATTCCAACCTTATTGATTCTAAAATTCTAAGACATTCTCTAACATTTCAGTATAACACTATAAGTTTACCAGTCTCGGGCCACATTTCCAGTTCAAATAGTTTAAAAATATTAAATATGGAAATATCAGATGATTCACTGTTATGACTTCTGGACATGAGAAATTGAACAAAGTTATTTACTCCCACTGGAGTATATTGGAATATTCTCCCATTGACTAATATTCAGTGTTCTGTAAAATAAATTAAAAGATGGAGAAGAAAATGCCAAATACCCTGGCAATGATTCAAAGTGGGATTCAACAAAGCCTCAGAAGACAAATTTAGGCATAAATTTCTAGAAGAGGATAAGTGAATGTATGAACAATAAAAAGTCATTATTGTAATGTGGCAAAGTAACTTGGTACTTGACTTTCATAACACAGACTCTATTTGCAGCCTCTTAAATGTAAAAGTATACAGTTAAATGAACTATCTCCAGAATCAAATGGTACAATTTTTTTCTTAACATAACAGATCCTTTATCTGTTTTGGGCATCTTAAAGGCAATTCAAATAACTAAATCCACGGCAGATTAGAAGATTTCATATACAGATTCTGCTCAGCTAAACAAACCTCCTTCTACATTATTTCCAGTAATGTAAGGCCGACTGACTGAGACTACATGCCACAAACAGAAAAATCCACAGTGCAGGAGTCTCTAGTGAGAAATATCCAACTGCTGGAAAATGATTGCTCACCAAAACATGTGCTGTGATTTTGACTTCCTCAGGTTTTAAAGCTTCTAGATGTCTGGAAAGTTATCTTCTCAGTGCCTTATTGTGTTTGTTTTTGTTTGTTTGTTTGGTTTTGGTTTTGTTCCCCCCTGCGTCTTTTGTTTTGTTTTGTTTTTTTCAGTTACTACATCTCACCTGTATCAAGTCAAATAAACTTGTACCCAGCTTTATCTTTGAAGAAATCAAGTTGCAATTTCTTGAGAGTTTTTTACAGACTGAGGAGGTAAAGCACATGAAATGGCATGTGAACTAAAAATTATGAAATTAAGAATTCCAGAATATGTTTTTTTGGTAACAAGGCCATCACAAAATATCCCCATTTTTAGCAAGTTCTTTGTCTCAGCATTGCCGTGTAATTCCATGCCAGACCAAATTTGTGTCTTCTCATTTGTGCCTTATATGACAGTAAAAAAGCTAGTTCAGGGTCTTCAACTGTCCAAAAAAAAAAAAAAAAAATACTAAGAAGAAAAACCTGCAAGCCAACCAACCAAAAATCCTGAGAAAAAAATATACCTTACTGGGAAATCAGTGGAGAGCTACTGTGAAACAAATCCTGTACCAGTCTGACACTGGACTCAGTGATCCTTGTGGGTCCCTTCCAACTCACCATATTCTGTGCTTCTGTGATTTCAAAGCTTCTATCTGCAGTGCTAAGATTTGACTGGAACCATTCAAAATTGTGGGCTGATAATGACACTGAATGCCATTAGAAGGCCCAGATACAAACACAAGTTTACTTCTTGAAGAAAACCACTTCTGACCTTTGCATGCTTCTATACGGTATTATTATGACTTATTATATTAAAGATGCAAAAAGACTGCAGATATTACTGAATATTATTTACATATATTGTTTTTCCATAAAAATACTGTTTTTTCAATTTTGAGCCAAGAAGTTCCTGTTGGTTCACTAACAACTGCTGCCTTTTTCTGCCTTTTTTTCTTACTTGTGGAATATTATTAAAATGCTTTTTAAAATATTATTCTAAGATTAATTTTTTAACTGGGCATAAATCCATTTGCTGTGGTGATCTTGCTCAAAGACAAACCTGGAAAAAGACCCAATGAAGCACTCAACCAAGACCAGCCTACGCAGAAATTACTTTGTACAAACACCAATGATCCAATAGCAACACAATGGGTAAAATATCCAGATGTTCAAAGTGTAATAAACACTTAATCTGAGGAGAAGGCCTAACTTCCCTTAGAATAAATTTCAGGAAAAACGAGGAGATTTTCAAGAGCATGAAGATCAGTTAGGTGCCTGCCCATCTGCCACTGAAAAAATAAAGAGTTTGGCAGATAACGTTTTTGTGAATCTGAATCTCTCCTACTAACTTTTGTCTGTTTTAGTAGGCAAAAAATCAGCAAAAAGGTCTCTGTAGAGACCAGATTGCATATTCTAGTGGGAAAGCAAAAAAAAAGACATACACACTACTTCAAGAACTCAGGCAAACTAATGAAAATACACAAACCTAATTATTCCTGTACCTCTGTGAAGAAAAAAATGCTTAATTTCCTAAAAAAATGCCTTAACTCACTGGTCTTCAGACAAATACCAATGTTATGAAAATTGTAGACAGTATCCCTACTCAGTAAAGCTAACAGATTTTCAGTTTTATGGATTGTCTATGTCAACCAGCTTTCTAATAGTTTGAAAATAGTTGTCAATGCAAATTTCTGAGAATACTAAGTCATTATTACTCCTCTGCTTTGATAGAGAAAGTTAAAATTAGTGGAAATCTTTACTTACAATGAGTCAAGAATGAAGTTTTTAATCTTGATGCATACAATGAGTCACAAGTAATTTGGGGTGGGGGGGGAGGCACAGTCTCAGGAAAATGGAGAACTGGAAATATTACCTAGGAGCATGCACTGACAAAAAGAAGGACTAACGTGCAAGTTATTAAGCAAACCCATTAAGCATAGAAGAAACACTGAAATTGCATACTATGTATAAACAACTGAGAGTTTTACAATGTCTTCTCTCTAGATAGGTACTGGCAGCCAATTATTTGCAGAAATAAGTTCAGAGTACTTAGAAATTGCTACAAACCTGGATTTGATTCAGTAAATGTTATTTCTACCATGGACATGAGTCGTATCACTCTTTTATCACTGATATCAGTCTTTTATCACTTTTATCACAATCATAATCCACGGTTTCACCATTTGATATAGCAACCAGTAATTCAATCAGAGTGAAGATAGCTATAAAAATGGTAGCATTGTCCCGCTCTTTAATCTTCTCCATTCTCACCAGAAACACTCTACAATGTAAGTCAATGTGACAACTATCTCTTCTATCTAAATGGGAATACAAACAGTACCTGATTTTATCATACTTATCAAAGCCACAGGCCCTATGCATGCACTTTGTAGCCTTGCCACCAAAGGGTGACACTGCACTAAAAGGTAGTTCACTGTAATTTTACTTTATTGGCTTTTGTGATGGGTGGGAGAATACATTGAAAATACCAGAGATAAATGAAATATAACTAGACTCTTTGCTATCTTTTTTCTCTGAACACTGGAAGAAACATTACTATTTTTGCTACCCCATTCAACCAAAGTTCAGTGCAATATTCAAATGTTCAAGACAGGTGGAACACTTTATCCCTGACACAAGCGAACTTCCCTGCAAGCACGACACAGAACAAAATGAACTGTTTGGATTCAGAGAGGTTCAGAAGCCCACATAATCCCAGAAATTAATGTTGCTGATCAGAAGGAGGATATTAATATTTTCTACCTTTGGAAATCTCATTTGAAGTGTATAGTTCAAACTATAGTGTGACTGTGGATGCAGCTTGTACAGCACTGCAAAGGGATGAATGAAACTCTCCAAAGCAATTTAAAATGTTAAAAAACCCCTTGCTTAGATTTGAATTGTAAAACTAAACTGTGCATTTCTAAAAATTCCAGGCTAACATACAACTTAAAATCTTTTGTTGTGAGAGGTTTTCACTGTGTCAAACCTCTGTGCATGTGTGCACACACACATGTCCTTTTAAGTAAACCTCTTGTTTTGCCTTCATATCTGCAAAATGGACCCTCTCTCTTAAGACTTCCTATTTTAGTGTGAAATTACTTTGGTCCTACACCTCTTTTTTGCTATATTGAAAAGTAAGATTTCTGCTTTGAAAAGTCTTAGAAAAACCACAGCCATTTTCTCAATATAAGAATTGTATGCAGGTTTGTACTGGCATGAAAATTTTTGCTCCTATGAAGTATAAAGAAGTACTGCACAGTCCTTCAAAAAGATATCTCCCTGCTGGTTTTTGCAAAAAAATCAAATGATGACACAAAGCTTCCCAAGGAATGGAAACATGGTATGGCAATGACTCAGGATACTGGCAAGGGCTTTATTTTGATAGTGTCCTTGAACTAACCAAAAATCTTTTTTTTTCAGGAAAACATCCGACAAGTGGCTATGTGGGAACCCAAGTAGTGGTAAAACTACCAGGAAAATGATGTAAGTATTATTCAGCTATTCCAGCTAAGGGTTTTTATTGGCATTCTCAAAAAGTTACACTTTTGGCACTCTCTCTGACAGTATTGAGCTACAAGATTATGTTTAAAACAGTATGGTGCCAATTTTGTCCATCAAATCTACGCACACACAGGTCTTAAATGTGCTAACTTATCCAATACAAATCTTCATGTTATTTATCTGAAAAAACCTCAAACAGACAAATTAATTCGAACAGCTTCCTTTCATATGTCAAGGTTTCAGGTCTTTAACATGACTAGAAACAGGAAATATATGTCACCTTACTATGAAATATTCACCATCTTAAAAAGATGCTGCAGAACATAGATTTTCAGGTTTAGGTGAGACTGATTCAGATGCCACCCTTTTACAAAGGTCTAATGAATAAAGAACTCTGATTATAGACTGGAGTTCTTTTCTTTTTTAGTTTCAAACATTAGAAAATTATTAAACTGTAAAATAGTTATAGGTAATCCTGCTCAGCATACAACTACTTGTTAATGGCCCAAGGATACTGTTGCAGCTCAGTCTCATAAAAATTATTTCAGAGGAAACAGAACCACTACTCAACTCTGTCCAATTCCATAACCTGGATTTCCTGGACATCGTTGCATCCATTTGATTTTTATGTCCATAGAAGGCTATGCTCTTTTGCGTTTAAACTCACTACTAAATAAACGGTGTTTATGCAAGTATTCTTGTCATTCATCAAACACCATGAAACACTAATGAATTTCTTATAGAAGAGAAAAATGTATTTGTGAGAAAATAGCCATATTTGTTTCCTGACAAAATCTCAGGCATGAGTTTGATGCCTAAAGATTTTTAGCTTTTTGTAGACTTTAATGTAGCTGTGTAGTTTTCTTTCGCTTTGGACAGTTACTTTCTCACAGTCACATTCTTGAGCTTTGGTTTAACCATCTTTTAACCATCTTTTCAAGGTAATAGATTTTAGCAAGGACATTCCATTGGGACATCCACCTGCACCGGAACAATAAGTTACATGGTAGACAAAACAAGATAGAAGGCCTGGAACCCTTGGAGGAGCTCCAGTGGGGCAGTTCTGAGGGTGGTACCAGGACAAAATGACTTTTGGGTTGGTTGCCCCCACTAGATATGATAATTAGTTAAAGATATAAAAGTGTAAGAATTCTGTATGTAGGGATGCACCTACATATTGTGTACCTGAAGGTCTTCATCAAAGAGCTGCTCTCTATCTTATCTATACTAATATTGTTTGGAGAGTTTTTTTCCCCTCCCATTTTAGGTATCAAGTTATAGGATGTAGCATTCTACTAGACAGTCTCAGATGATGCGGCATTACCTGCATCTGCAGACAGACTATAGCTGGTCAGAAAAACTGAAAAATTAGGAAGGCATCTAATATAATTAACAGCAGTACACTCTGAAAAATTATGCCTCATTGCTTAATAGACAGGATATTACTCCAGGGAAATTCTGGCCTTAGGAAAATCGATATGAAATTAAGCAGCATATCTATCCCTAGTTAACCACTCAGTCCACACAAGCCGCACAAATGCCTGAATAGTGACTAATTCCAACTACTGAATAACAGCTTTCCCTCAGTGGGAGCACCTGTTTTGGTTTCTCATCATTCACTTCCTGTTTTTTTACAAAACAGATAAAAAAAAATAATTAACATTGAGACTTCTATTCTGCTTTTTAATTTGGATGAGAACACAAAATATTATATAGTATTTGAGGACGACTGACATACAGAGTTAGTACTATTAGCTTTATTTACTTCTAAAAATAGGTTAAAATGCATGAAAAAAAGTTGTTTCTTATGAGGGAATGCCAGAAAAAAAAAGTGAGAATCCTTCCACGAAGAAAACAGAGAAGTTCAAAATCAAAACTGCCCACTGTCTATAACTTCAATTAACTCTTTATTGGCCTAAACTATCCTTTCTCCTTTTATTCCTCATCTTTCCCTTTAAGGAAAAAAACATCTTATTTCACTTTAAAATGAAGGAAATTACAGAATCCACGTGTTCATAATTGCTGTCAAGAATCAAGTTTTCTGCATCTAGCAGGTGATGTTCCTTGCAGGGAAGAAATTGTAACTGGTGCTGTCTAAAAGTAATGTTACCACGGCATCAAACTCTACCATATACAAGCATTAGATGACTCAAAGGAGAAGATTAGTCAAGATCAAAGCACACAGAACCCTCAGTCCTAAACCGTGTGACCCAACACTTAAACTTTGGTCTCCTCATCAGACGATTAAGCAAATCATCACTATGACACATTCAATGTCCATACTGTGAGAAAGTCCAAGCACGTGTTCTCTCACACTCCTTCTCCTCAGAGTGAGTTTTATTCACCGCCTTGTCTTCATTGATTTTGTCCTGCCTACATGTCAACAACCAACTATATTTGGTATTTATGGCAAAACTATAAAAATTCTTACACAGTTTATGGTTTTCTTATCATGTTTTTTTCCCCAAATGAACCAATATGATTTCTTGCATATGTTCTAGTTTAAAGAACAGTTTGAATTTGGACCTTTTTAATGGCAGTATTTTTATTATCTCTGTAATGAATACTTCCGATTTTTTTGATTAATCCATTAAATGATCAGAAATAACAAAGTTTTAAATTAACTTTATATACCATTTAGTTATTATTTGAATTTGACTAGAAAGCACAATGATATTTTAGGTAATGGTAAAAATAATTCACAAGCTGTCTTCAAAATATTGCTAGGCAGGGTATGCAATACAGAGATTGGACAGAATGTTTATGTCTTTTAGACTATTTCATTACCTACAGTATGAGACAGAAGAAATGCAATTCATTGAGCAAAGACAAGAAGGTCTGGTTTGGATAACCAAGTACTGTAGGCTAAAGAAAGAAAACCAAAGGTAGACTGAATCCTCATTTGCACTTAACACTCATGTAAAAATTGTTATAACCCAAGAGGCTCCATCTTAAAACACTTAGAAAAATACCAAAACAGGAAAGAAAAAAACCCTAAACCTTGAGACGTTAAGTAGTATTGATGAGAACACAGAGGCAAACCAACACTTTAGGTTTTGTTGTTTTTTTTTTTTGCTATTTTTCTGTCTTACTGTAAGTATTTTATTTTGCTGTTATAACTTATTTTTTCCAGAAAATAACCACAATCGCTATGAGGTGTTTTCCCATTAGCAATGTTCCAGCGTGGGAGTCTTTAAATCCTACTGATATGAAGCTTCACAGGATTCCAGGGAAATACTTGTATTTTTCCTTTAAATAACAATACAAAATATCTTTTTCTGCTGAAGAAATATTCTTTGGAGTGTCCATGCAAGGAAGATTTGGAAGTATGCCTCTAATTCACAAACATATTTGAAAATTGTTGTTTTGTGTAAATTTCTCCCCAGCTATATTTCATGTGAAATCTTGGTATGCATGAGTATCTTACCACCTTCACTTAATGGGTCACAGAAGACATAAAGGAAAATGTTAGAGAAATTGGTCCTGAATCATGAAGTGTTTAAACAGCTAGGGGATACAAATGTCCATTTTTTTCGCGCATAGTTTGTGTGCTTGTGGACATCAAAAACCAGCAGGACAAACCAGTTTCTTCCTAACAAAAGGGAAACACACTTTGAATCCACAGTTTCAAATCTGGTTTTACCACAATTAGAATTCTTTAGTGTATAAGTTTAATATCTATCTTATTGAACAGACACTTCATTGTAAAATAAAAATTTTCTTAGCTTCGTATCTCAGAGACTATAAACCATTTTTTTTCCACTTTAATTTTGTATTTGCAGAATCGAAGCATGAAGATTTCCTCAAAGAGCCATTTTTTTTGCAAGAATCAGTTTGAAACATTCTTTTTTTCCTTGTAATTCTGGGACAGAAAGTAAAGCTCACATATTTACAGCAAAATAGATTTTCCTTTGTTTCCTATTTGTTAATGGTCCCTTTTTGTGTTCTAAGGACATTACCCAGATTGACATGAAATGCCATTTCTCCTTGCCAAAACTTCATCAGCTTTTAGGTTGTGGAAGTTACTTTCCTTTACAAATTCATGTGGAATGTACAAGGCACAGTTTGAATTTAAAGTACACAGAAGTGGCCTCCCTATGCAGGAATGAAAGCAAAAGAGATTTCCTAACGCTGGTGACACAAATTGAAGTTGCTTTGGAGATCTAGTTGTGGTGCGTGCTTAGAATCTACAACTTTCTGCAATCCTTTTCATCTGCAAAAATGCTTCTCTGGATGCTTCCATTATTTCCAAAGCAAAACCAAATAAAACAATAAATAAAATATTTTAAAAAAATAAAACAAATGCAGTAAGAATCATCAAGCCTAATCTTAAACTAACCTTCTCAAGGCGTTGTCCTTAAGAACCTCTGTCGAAGTGCTTCAAATCTAAATAATCCAAATTTTGTTACTTTACCTTATTTCTTTGTTTCTGTTATGTGCAACTTTACATTTTGTAATCTAACTAGAAGTCTCATAATATATTGAAGTATGTTTCTGTGGCTAGGTTTTAGTAGCTACAGGGGTGGCTTCTGTTGGAAGCTGCCAGAAGCTTCCCCTGTCGCGTGGAGCCAATGCCAGACGGCTCCAGGACAGCCTTCCTGCCGCTGGCCAAGGAGTGATAGCAATGCCTCTGGGATAACATAGTTAAGAACAGAAGTTTGTTGTGCAGGAAGAACTCCAGCCAGGGAAGATTAGAGTGAGAACATGGGAACAAGAAGGTAGACACCAAGGTCAGTGAAGAAGGACAGGAGAAAGTGCTCCAGGCACTGGAGCTGAGGCCCTGCAGCCCGTGGGGCAGACCATGGAGGACCATCGGGGTGCAGAGACCCCCCTGCAGCCCATGGGGGAGCCCATGCTGGAGCAGGTGGATGCAGGAAGGAGTCTGTGACCCCATGGGAGGCCCAAGGTGGAGCAGGTCCTGCCTGGGGACCTGCAGCCCATGGAGAGAGGAGCCCAGACTGGAGCAGGCTTTTCATGCGTCGGACTTGTGGCCCTGTGGGGGACCCACACCGGTACAGCTCATTTGTGAAGGACTGCACCCCATGGAGGAGTGACCTACGGGACAGCAGTTTCGTGAAGAACTGTGGAATGGATTCATGCTGGAGAGGTCCATCAAGGACTGTCTCCCATGGGAGGGACCCCACAGGGGCATAGGAAGGACTCGTCTTCCTCTGAGCAGCAGCAGAAACAACTGTCTGTAACGCCCATTCCCTGTCCCCCTGCATCGCTGGAAGGAAGGAGGGATGGGGGAAGGTCTTTTTAGGATTATTTTACTTCCCACTCTTTTGCTCTGATTCTGTTAGTAATAAATTTAAGTATTATCCCCACTTTGAGTCTGTTTTGCCTGTGGTGGTGATCAGTAAGTGTCCTCTCCCAGCTCTTATCTCTACTCACGAATCTTTAGACAGTTTTTTTTCCTCTCCTCTGTCCAGTTGCAGAGGGGAGTGGGAGAGTGACTTTAGTGGGTACCTGGCATCCAGCCAGGGTCAACTCACTACATATCTCATGTTTTGAAATGTACAAGAAGCAATATTTACTGATTATTCATACAAAAATGTAGTCCATACATCCCAGGTCATGAGATTGTTGCTAACAATGTTATCAATAAATTAAATATATTAACCCCAACTGCAATAAATTTGTGATTCTCCAATTACTGTACTGCTGACCCACCAGAAAGCATCTCATAGCCCAGGATATCAAAGCTATGGTACTACATGCTGTGCAATCTGCTATCCCCTGAAATGAAAATTCAAAGCTTCAAAACATGGGACAGAACTGACCAGATACACAAGACCTGATCAGTAATTGTGCAAGCTACCAGAAGGAATTGTTTCAGAAATATTTTAATGGTTCACATTTCAATGCCTACTGTTTCTGGGACATCAATAATACCATACGCTAAGTTTGTTCTGCTTTCAGTCACTGCAATAAATTTCAAATGCCTAATTAAAAAAGTTTTTAAACCCTCAGAAAGTTATCTTTACACAGCATTACATTTTTCTTATGCCCCAACACACTTCAGGATATCCAGACATACCTAAATTCAACTGATCTATATAACATACAGAAACCAAGTCTGTTTTGGCTCTTTAACACTTATTACCTTAGAGTTCAGTAATTACAAGACAAAAGATAAACAGCTTCTTCAAAAGAAACTTGTAAATGAGGATGCCAACTTCTCAAAGTTTCAACATACTAAAAATACTTCCAATTACACAAGTTTCCATAAGGATAGTAACCAGTCAACACAACATCTGTGCAACATGTGCATCTGCCATTTCACACTTTGGTTGTCTGGCTGCATAAGTAGTATTATCTGGAACTTGTTTTCTGATTGTTATGTTTTTCTAAACAAAATAAAAATGGAAAACAAAGTTGAGTTTGTTTTCAACAGAAAATATGGTACTATTTGATTTTTTTTCATTCTCCATATAAGTAATTGATAGCCTTAAGTTTAATTAAATTGCTCATCACTGAAGAGCTTGCTCTGCTAAAGTATCATCAGCAAGAAAGAGTGCTATAAACTCCACTAGCTATCATTCCTTCAAATTTTATGTGATACAATTGTAATAGCACTTCTGTACATACCTCCTGCTGATCATGTTCTTTATCTTACAGTGAAGTTATAGAAACAACAGAAGGTTGATGAGATTGCCATAAACAGAAATAAACTACAAAAGATCATAAGAACAGTCCTACTGAGTCAGATCAAAGACCCTTTTAGACTCCTGTTCTTTAATAGCAGACATAAGTGGATGCTTCAAGAAAAAACCATAAATAAAGTACAGTGAAATACTTGTTTACAATAATCGTCCAGACTTCCTAAACCAGCATATTGCAGGGTTTTGTAATTTATCAGAAATGCCTTTTAAAGACTAATCTGCAGTGACAGATTAGTGACTTAGACCTTCTGCAAATGTTACTGCAATATCTCTAACATGACAAATCAGTACACATTCTGATTCAACCAGGCTAGAAAGGAATCAATCAGCTGCTGTAAGGGAGTTTTTTACACCTTCTCCATTTTGGAGACCTCTCAGTTAACAATTAGTTAATTGTAATTAGTGTGCTGCCTATTACTCACTCAAGTATTTGCTTAATTATTTGGGTATCTGAGCACACAGAAGCTTTCCCATTATTGGGATGAACATAAATAACACTGTGTTACTCTGATATATCCAATATTTATACTAGTTTTTGTGGTAAAAAAAACAAAATGCCAAAGTTGAAATAACTTTTTCTCCCCCCCAGTATTAGTATAATTTATTCAGGAAGCCAGGGGGTTGTCACAATTTATCAGAACACAGGGGTTTGCCCTATGGAACATATCACATCTGCTGATGGAGTTTATTCAAAATGATTGGCCAGGAGCCAGGTCTAGAAGCAAAATATCATCTGACAGGCTGACAAACACTGTTGTGGCCAGTGCTTGTGCAGCCTAGATGGAGTGCTCAGAGGTCAAATACCTCAAAGCAGGTTTTACCAAAGCAGAAAACATTAGCCAGCAGGTCATGCCTAGAATTTCTGAAAGAAAACAAAGATCTGCCCACAGCAGGTGTCCCCCCTTTTGCTTAACACTTCCCCCAGGTGAATGACAGCTTGTGTCCATTATCTATTGCTCTGACTGCAAATTATGTTCAAAATAATCAGCTATGAAGAAAAATTCCAATCAGTCCCAGGTCATTCCTCATGTGACCCTTTTGCCACCACATGTGAGTCCATACTTCATCAGCTCAATCATTAAACAGAGTTGCTCCTCAACTTTAACGAGAAGATTTTTTTCAAATGCTTTTGGTGGAAGAAGTAGCTTTTAAAGAATCACATTTTGTGCACGACCTACTGCATTCTAATGACTAGCAACATGTAGACTCAATAATAGCAAGTACACTGAAGAACTTTGGAAGGTTTGTTCATTGCTTAGGCAGAAATAATAGAATGTCAGGAAGGGGCAGGGGAGGTTCTGAGAGGGATCCAAAACAGGGGCACTTTTTTTGTTTTTTAAAAACTTATGAATAAGAATGATTATGAATTTGGCTATAATTCTTTCAGTAAACAGCTAATGATATTTTTATTAGTATATTAGCTACCTATCTGAATTTCAAACTAAGAGATAGCTATGGACTTGTAGTTTACTGAAACATGGATTGGGACTAACAGAATATAAACAAACAAGACTATGTGACCTGAGAAACAGCGATGAGGAAAACTGAGGACTGGCTGAATGGCAGGTCTGAGGGTTATGATCAATGGCACAGGGTTCTAGTTGGAGGCCTTTAACTAGTGGTGTCCCCTAAGGGTCGATACTGGGTCCAATCTTGTTTAATTTTTAATCAGTGACTCAGATGAAGGGCAGATGATTCTTCAGCAAGTTCTCTGACATCACAGAACTGGGAGGAGTGGCTGACACCCTAGAGGGCTGTGCAGCCCTTCAGAAGGACCCTGACAGGCTGGAGACATGGGCAGAGCAGAACTGTCTGAAATTCAACAAAGGCAAGTGCAGGGTCCTGCACCTGGGGAGGAATAACCCCCTTCACCAGTACAGGCTGGGTTGACCTGCTGGAAAGCAGCTCTGTGAGGAAGGACCTGGGGGTCCTGGTGGGCAACAAGCTGTCCTGTCCATGAGCCAGCACAGTGTCCTTGTGGCCAAGAAGGCCAAGGGTATCCTGAGGTGCATTCAGAAGCGCACTCACAGCAGGTCAAGGGAGGTGATCCTGCCTCTCTGCTCAGCCCTGGGTGAAGCCTCATCTGGAGTGGTGTGGCCATTTCCTTGCTCCTCAGTACAAGAGAGACATGGAGCTCCTGGAGCAGGTCCAGTGGAGGGCTGTGGAGATGACGAGAGGACTGAAGTACCTCAGTTATGAGGAGAGGATGAGGGAGCTGGGCCTGTTGAGCCTTGAGTAGGGAAGACTGAGAGGGGATCTTAACAATATCTATAAGTATCTGAAGGGATGGTGTCAGGAGGATGGAGTCAGGCTCTTCTTAGTGGTGCCAAACAACAGGACAAGAGGCTACTGTTTGGGTGATCATACACTGGAACAAATTGCCCAGAAAGGTTGTGGGGTCTCCTTCTCTGAAGATATTGAAAAGCCATCTGGACACAATCCTGAGTAAAATTCTCTGGAGGACTCTGCTGGAGCAGGGAGGTTGGACCACTTTACCCACTGTGGTCTCTTCCAACTTTAGCCATACTGTGATTCCACAAGAGAGGGGATAAGGAGAAATATACCATCTAGAGGCAGAAAATGAAGGCTTTTGATGACATCCTCTGGAAAATAGTTCAGATGTTTAACTTGCTTTTAATTTTAAAAGCGAGCATCTTCTGTTGATTAGTGTAACTGATTCTCTCCTAGAACCATAATCCTCACAGAGATATTGTAAGTATTTCAAAGTACCTTTTAGGTTCATCAGGGAAGATACAAAGTAACAGTTCTTTGTATTCATAACTGCCTGCAAAGTAGATAGTTATTAGATAGGAACATTTTTTAGGGCAAATTTAAACAAACTATTTGCTCAGAAATTAACGTGCTTCCAAAAGTCTAGTCTTACTCTCAAGCTTACTGAGAAGTAAAAGAAAAGTTTGTAATGACCTCAATGGCCATAATTGAAGAGTGCAACATTCACTGGCTGCAGTAAGATTTGTTATCTGTGCATTCCTACATGGACATCAGCAGACTAGTATATGTGTTGGCTTGTATTTAACTTATTTTTCAAAGAGGAGTTCTTGTGTTTTCCACTTCTAAATGCTACTAGGACAAACACATGCTCTCTTGCCAAAAAATCTCCAGATGGTAAGTGATGGACACCAGGAAATGGATTTGCCAAATTAAAAATCACCTCCTTGAAAATTCACCTGTTTTGTCACTGATCATCAGTAAAACTACTTATCATTTCTACTCGAGATAGTTTTACCAGAATATTAAAAATTCTTCTAAGAATGAGAAAATGTGGTCCTTTTATTACTATTGCACCTATAATCTTAGGTGTATCACTAAAAAAAAATCAGAACATTACCCACACTTCACACTTATATTTGTATTTCATTTCCTAGCACTTCTGTTTCTGCTATCCATGTGTAGGTATTATATGTTCTTCTTCTAAGAATTTGGAATATAATAATTTTGAAAAAGTGAATAATTACAAAATAGCAGCAACATTCTTTGCCCCTCAGGTAATCTATCAAACTCCACATATGTGTCCTAAACCTGTCAAGCAGATCAAAGCAATATTCTTTGCAATAATAGACTATACCTTATGAAGAAGTCAGTACAATAGGTCCACTGTACATCAAAGATGAATTTATAAAACAGGATAAAGCTAAGGCTTATAATAAGTAAAAACACAGCACTGGAGATCTGGCATGAAACTCTTTACAGAATATTAAAATACTTGAAGGAAATAAGATCTACCCATAAATCATCACTTCTTTATTATTTTTGTCTACACTAATCTTTACGCCATTGCCCTATAAACCACCGAATATAGTCCATTTGGAAATCACACCTTTAAAGTTTAAACTAGGAGTTGCTACACTGATGACTGTCTACGTATCCAAAGCACAAAACCACAATGTATTTTATTTTTTTAAGCAGGACACAATTATTTAATCCTCGTATTTACCAAGAACTTCCACTGAATCAGGCTTTCTAATTAAGAGTCATGATGTTTATAATTGCTCAACAATCACAAGAATTTATCTAGTAAATATTTGGAAGAGCGTGCTGCTTTTTCACATCTTAAAAACATATTTCCAATGAGATTCAAAGCTAGTATATATACAGTACGTTTTCTCCTGATTCTTTCAACTTGAAAATATAGTCAGCTATTTAAAAAATGATTTACAGACAAAAGGGAAAAGAAGCAACACAAACTGCCACTCTGACATTTGGGCATTACCAGCAATTATTGAATTTCTAAAGTCATAGATTGTAATTTTTAAACAAGAAATAAGATGCGCTTTTTGAACCGGAAAAGAATTACTTACTGGAAAAGTTTATGAATGACTATAGTGGATTCTCTATCACTGAATTATTTTACTATTTTTAGAAAACTCATTTATGAAGCAAAAAATCATGAGAAAATCTCATTAATAAAAAATGAATTAAAGATTAATTAATTGAAGGAATTCTCATGTTATGTGATAATTCCCACCCCAGTGATCTCCAATGTCACCTTAATCAAAGATTCTACAAAACTCTGAATTATCAAAAAAACCTAATGATTGAAAAGCTAGCACACCTGTCAGTTTTGCTTCCAATATTAGACAGCTTTCCAAAAGACATCCTCTTTATTTGCCCAAATCAGTTTTAATGCCACTTCTTCCAGCCTTAACATTATTTGTCTCATTGAGGCATTATATTCAGAATTATATCTATGAAATTTCACCCCTATCTATTTTCCAATCAATACTTTTAATTTCATTTTAGCAATTAATCTGTTTTTATTAAAGCTTGCTTAATCTCCTAACTTGCTTAAGTTCATAAATCAGTAAAAATTCCAGTTGATAGTTCTACCTTAAATAGTGACTAAAATCAAACAAATCTAGTATCAATACCAATATTTCCAGACCACTTGATGCCTGCAACAAAAGTTACGTGCACTGATGATTAGACAATCCCTTAATTAAGTTGCACTCACCACAACTGATGAACAGTGCCATTCAATGTAATCACGCTTCGAAAATTTATGAGCAAGCAGATCAGCTTAGGTTACTGAATTAATTACTGGTTATTTATTTAATAGATACCTGTGATGATGTAATATCATTCTAACCTGCAATGCTTAACTGCTGAAAGAAAGAAGGTAAGAACAGCTCTTGACACTAGGAAGATAATAGTAGGCTAAAGCACAAAGTTAAATGGAACTCTAACAATCCATATTTTTCTGCTTATACAGTCATAACAAAATATTCCAGAAATTCAGCAATAACAAAACTTCAAAGCCTCCATTTAACTTACAGAGCAATAAGAACTCACAACTACATTTTGAACTTGTCCTCAAGGCACACATACAGAATTCTATTTTTAATTGTAATGTTCTCAGAAAAACAAAAATGCATCACTACTATGTATCCTGGCCCTACCAAACGATTTATCATGCTGGTAGAATCAGAGATTAATCCATCTAGTTGAATGTACGTTGAGAAGAAAAAATCATTTTGCGAGAAGTCATTGTCTTACCAACTGAGTAACTGCAGTTTTCTGGAATAGGGTAAGTCTGTGACCCATATACGGATTGCTTCCAATTATAAAAATATTTAAAGGAAAACTCAGACATACTATAAAAGACATTATAATTCTAATTACTAAGAAAAGCTGGAAAAGAGCCTATTTTATCTCTATCTGTAAGTATTTAGATAAGAGCTTTATTTCCTGCACTATTAAATGTTCTTTGTAACCTTTCATTAGTTATACTCAACTTTTAAAACTCTTCTGATGTCTTTGCAAAAAGTACATAATAAATTCCCCAGTACTGTCAAATCAAAACATGCTAAATGGTTGTCTAGTTTTGTCAGATAATCCAGTAGTAAGAATGAATTAGTAGAACTTTTCCCTTTCAAGTCTAAAGAGCAAAATTATAACTTCAGATTTCAAGACTGACTTGAAGATCTGATTGCAACAGGTTCCTCTACTTCCATATTTCAGAGAGTCTTTAAAATATAGGACCTACATTTTTTTAAGTTTATTAAGTTTTATTGGTAGGAACTTTAAGCTTTTAGGCGCAGATAGACTTTTTTTTCTATTTGCTTGCTTTTTAAGAGGAGAAAATTATTTTGTTGCTCCTACTTTACAACAAAGAGGTCCTGCATTAGAAAAGTCATTAATATAGAAAGAGACATTACTAGAATATAATTACCCTAACTGGAGTGGTAATACAGGTCATTTCTTTTCCCATTTATTCCAAGTAACAGTGCACTTAATCAAGAATAAGATAAACCTCAGATACTCTACACTAGTAGCTTCTAGTCATGCTTTCAAATACGGACTGATTACAGAAATACCTGTTACTGAAGGAAGGCATACTCTAAATTACAGATACTTACCGGCTCTCAGAAAAGACTGCCTAGTACTTAAAACACGTACAAGACACGTTTTATATGCTACCTAGCACATATCACCAAATTATAACCAGAACATGATCCTAACAGAAAAAGTTAAAACTATTTTGTACTGAAAGACTGATCATTGTAATACTGTTAATTTGTACTCATGTGGTAGAAGTCAACAAGAATACATGGAAAAGACAACCACTGCATTCTTCCTCTTTTCTTTAAAGAAAGAATACACAGAAATGCAATGATATTCCCAAAAGTTATTTATTCCTAAAAATAGTGAGCTACACACAGGTGCTTTATTTTTTTGTGTTGGACTGAATGTTAAGCAGATTATTGCCTTTCTAAGACTTGAATCTAAAGTTCTTAATTTTATTTGAAAGCCAGCATTTGATCATCATGCTTCCAAGGGAGGCTGGGGGAAGAAATGCATAAATACAAATTTCCTATTTGTTTCAAAATAAAAAGAAACCACTACAATTGCTTCTCTGACTCTAAACGTCAAATGTTTATAAACACATCAAAACTAGCAGCTGTAAATTTGGGGTATTTCAAGTCTTAATTACTTAATTTTTTTTAAACCCTCATTGATAAGTTTATCATAATCAAGTATGAAGTATTAGAATTTGTAATTGGAATTTTTAAACTTCAAATTCATTTATAGGCATACAGTCCTGGGCTAAAGGCAGGAATCCAAAAAAATCCATTAACTCTAGCCATGTTATTTTAAAAAGAGAAGTTACCAGTATCCCATTATATTACTGTTGGATTTTTACTGCCGGTACATTTAGACAAAACTTATTTACATAGTTCTAAGGAATTTCAGTTTGATATAGAAATTACTTTGTTTTTAAATTTAATGTCCACTGTCACATGAACCCACACATTGTTGGAGAACCCTACATTTCTCTATAAAGCATTAATTATGTTAGCTGAAGAGCAAGGGTGAGTGTGCATTTATGCAAAATTTATGTAAGATATTTAGTTCCATTTTCAGTGTGTGAGACACATGTAATAGCCATGGTACCTAATGCAAAACATCAAAAGAAAAAATGTTTTTCTTCCACTATCTGATGTCAAGCAGGTCATATCCCTTACGGTACTAAACATCTGTGAATTAATTTCAGTGGCACAGATTTTCTTAATGAGCAGTGTGCCAAAAATGTGATAAAATGTGGAATAGCTGTCTGCTTTCAATCTCATTAAATCCAGTCCCTTGAAAACTCTCCATCCCCTTCCTCTGTAGCAGGCTCTCTTCTTACAAGTGATTATGTTGCTTGTGAGAAGTAATTACAAGACGATTGTAATCACGAGATGCATTATTTCAAGACAATAATCATTAACTATTAATAATTTCTCACTTATTATCCAGGGCAAAAAAATACAGGTAAAGTACAGAATGCAAATCCACATTTCTCAGTTACAGTGAAAATGTTTCTTAAAAGTGCAAAATTAGTAACTAACAACAATATAATGAATAAATTAAAAAAATCCCCCAAACCAAAACAACTGAAAATTCAAGTTGGGAATGGGAATGGCTGTATAATTTCTAAGAAGATTAATTTCAGAGGGGTAAGGAAAAGAGGAGGAACAGCCATATTGTCAGTTGACTGAGCCGAATTTCAAATGAGATTTTAAAGTGGTGGAGTTGTTTTAAATTCTGTCTGGTTTGAATACTGACTTAAGAGCAAGACACATGAAAAATTAGAACTGTAACAGGCAATAAGTTCATGACAGGTAAGTGTGTCTCTAATTTCAAACCTGCCCCCATTTTCATGAGTTTTCTCACTAGACTTGGAATACTGAATAAAGAGAGCATGTTTTATCTGTGGATAAAGTATTCCCACCATTGATAAGCAATGTGCTAGCTGGGAACAAATGCGCAGTTCACTGTGTGTCTAGTCAACTAGAGCTGATCACATTCAATATATACACTAATGGAAAAAGGAATGAAGAACAGTGGTCTGAGGATCCATTTCTAGTCCGGACCATGTTCCACTTATTCCTCAAAAATAGACACCATAAAACTGAAGAGTCAGAACATATTAACAAAAATAAATAACAGAATGTAACCCCCAGGATTCTTCAACCTGTAAGAAGAGAAACACTGGAAACAGGCTCTGTTTCAAGCATGTAAGATAAAACATCCCAGAGACAGTGACTAAGAAACGGAAAATTTAAATGAATTTCAAAGGCAACTGATTATCTTCTATGATTAAAATAGCTGGATCTATGGCTAACAGTAGAGTAGTAGACACCATTTACTTCAGTTTTGGCCAGGCTTGCACAATACTCTTGTATCTAACCTGGGACATTACAATGTAGATGGATTGATTACTAGATGGATATGAAATTATTTGAATGATTGAGCTCAGAGGGTGAGAAGTGAATACGTGGAAGGACAAGGCTCGAAGCCTGAATGCAATCCAATCTAAATAGGCCTGGGCTATACAAACTCTGTAGACCCCTTCCACTTTAAATTATTTCATTGTTCTATCCTACCTTAAATCTTGTATGCTGAAATTTAAATCAATTTCAACTGTACAAACATAAATAACTCTGAACAGATACTAACAGGAAGGAAATACAGTAAGGTCAATATACAACTAAATACTACCAACTTTGCTTTTCAATAAAACCTCTTACTGTAAAAAAGGCTTCCTGAAAACAAGTTAAACACCACATCTTTGAAAGTGTTGAACAGTCTGCCTGCAAGAAAGATACACAACCTAGAGTATAATCTTAATTAGTAATAATGGAAGTGCCTAAAGAAAAGCCAAACACTGCCTTAAGTCACTGTCATGCAAAATTCCATTCATAATCTGAGTTCCAATCTAACTTCCCCTTTGTCTCTCAACCCTGGTGCTCAAAAGTCCCTTCAGACCTTAAATTTCCTTAAATCTTTTCATTAAGTCTGAACAATTATTCTGTGCATTCTATATATTGGATTGTTTTTTTTTTTTTTAAAGGCTAAATCCCTACTAGCAATGTAGAATTTTTAATCACCTGGACATTTTTTGAAAGAAGAATATCTTGCAACTTCAGTAGTGCATGGTCAGATCTGTAAAAATTCAGATGCATTTCTAGGAGTTTTTTCAATATTTAATCTGCATTGTTTTTAAAGTGGCAGCAATTAATAAAAAAACGTGAAGACTTTACCACTCTTATTCTCTTCCTACACTTAGGCAACTCTTGAATCCTACAGCTTCTGTTACAATTAATTTTTCAGTAGTGAGGTACACTTTTTTACAGATACTCAACAACATTTTTGACAATGCATCTCAGTCTTTCATTTTTCTAGCAGAAAAAAATTAGAATCAGTAAAATTAATTTCACTTAGCATCAGTTTTCACAAAGGAACACCTGGAATTTCTTATCCCCTTTCCTATTCAGAGACTGCCTATGTACACTGTTTTTACATACTTCTCTTTATTCTGTGGTTATTCGTTGATTCATGAGTCCCTGAGAAGACTGTCTGTATATAGTTCTGAATACCCTTGAAAATAACTGAACAAGTTCAGAGGTGTAAATTGATGTACAAATATAAAAATAATATTTATTAAAAATGTTCTATTTCTTTCAACCTGAAAAACCAAACCAAATAAACCCAAAACATCACTGCTATGCTATCTTGGGGCAGGTTTGGAAGACAGGTTTCATACATTCTCATTTGGAAATATAAACTTCCTTGGTTTCTCCATTTCATTTCGTAACTACTCATGGGGAATACACTTTCTTGTTTCTTCCTACTCTTCTGTTAATCCTGCTTAAGCATCTAATAGAAATACAGGTGAAAATCCTCAAATGCTATGCACCAGAGAGTCTAAATCTGGAGCAAATAGACACCATGGGGAAGAAAACACCCTAAACTATTTTCTAGGAAATGTCTCGCTAAGGCTGTGTTGAATGCAAATGCAAGAGTAAACTGCAGCAGGAGAAACAGAGTGCACATTCTGTATCACTGGCCAGGGTAATAGCCTAGTAAATTTACAGTACTCTTTGGAGGATGGATAACTTAAATTCAATTTTTCTCTTAACTATCAGACCAAACACATCCAAAGCTGTTTGAGGAACTGACTAGTGTCACTGCTGGATTCTCCTTATCATATGTGACAAGACATGTTGTCTGGGAGAGTCTTTTATATCTGGAAAAGAGTAAATGTTGTGCACGTCTACAAAAAGAATGAGGAGGATCTAGGAAACTAGCTGATAGTCAGCCTCATTGTAATCCCTGGGAAGGTAACATTTCCACAGAAGCCAAGTGCAGGCACATGAAGGACAAAAACATTTTTGGGATCAAACAACACATAATTACCAAAAGGCAAATCGTGCTCTACCACAGTCTCATTGTCATGTATGATGGGATGATTGATTCTGTGGATAGAGTATTAGATACGGTTTGCTTTGACCTTAACAAAGTTTAGACAGTCTTCCACAGCAGATTTTATCCAAACACTCAAGTGTGAACTGAATGGGTGGAATACAAGGTGGGTACGTAGGACAAAAGTAAATGCAGAGTCCTGCTCCTGGATGTGCCACAGTCTAGTTGACAATGTGGTGATCAGTCAGAGGTTAGACTCCATAATCTCAGAGTCTTTTCCAACCTAAATGATTTTGTGATTCTGTGAGATGGTAAAATCCCAAATCAAACACTGGCTGGAGGCCAATGCTACAAAGTAGCTTTGCAGAAAAGAACCCAGGGGTCCTTGCAGATAACAAATTGAACATGTGATAGGAGGATGCCTCTGTAGTGTGGGAGGCTAAGCACTTACTGGGCAGCATTAGCAAAAGCACAGCCAGCAGATCAGAGGTGAGATTATCAGATCCTTGCAGGTCAACATCTACTGTCTTCAGTTGAGCACTCAATAGTAGAAGAAAAAGATTCACAAGCCTGAATGGGCAGGGGATCATCAAAAAGGCATATAATTTATGAGGAGAGGGTAAGAGAGAGACTGTCTGTTTGTTCAGACAGAAAAAGAGAAGGATAAGGATGATAGTGGGGTATTAATTACTGTTTCCAGTTACTTAAAGGCAGAGTTATGAAGAAGACTGTCAGACTGTTCTTGAAAATATAGAGTAAAATGGTGAGAGACAATGGTTGAAAGTTTTATCAAGTAAAATTCTGAATGGACATAAAGACAAAAATATGCCACAGCGAGGAGTTAAGCACTGAACTTACCTAGAGGGTCATTCCTCTGAGATAAGAAAGATTTGACTGAACATTGTGCTAAAAATATACCTTGGACATTAGTCTTCTTCCAAGCTAAAGAATCATCTCCGATGGTGTCTTCCAACCTAAATTATGTTTTGATCCTTGCAATGAAATAATAAGCAGAAGTGAAGCATGAAAAGCCAAGTACAGACTCCTGACTTCATTCACTGAGATGAAAACAGCAGCATGCCATCAGTGTATTGTATTTCTCTCTGCTAACTAAAGGAGAATCATAGAATCATAGAATTAACTGGGTTGGAAGAGACGTCCAAGATCATTAAGTCCAACCCTTGATCCAACCCCACTGTGATTACTAGATCATGCCACATCCAGCCTCGTCTTAAAAACCTCCAGGGACGGTGAATCCACCACCTCTCTGGGCAGGCCATTCCAATGCCTGATCACTCTCGCTGTAAAGAACGTCTTTCTAATATCCAACCTAAACTTCCTCTGACAGAGCTTAAGCCCATGCCCTCTTGTCCTACTGCTGATTGCCTGGGAGAAGAGACCGACCCCCACCTGGCTACATCCTCCTCTCAGGAAGCTGTAGAGAGTGATGAGGTCTCCCCTGAGCCTCCTCTTCTCCAGGCTAAACAACCCCAGCTCCCTCAGCCTTGTTGTTCTTCTCTGGATGCTCCAGCACCTCAATCTCCTTCCTGAACTGAGGGGCCCAGAACTGAACACAACACTCAAGGTGTGGCCTCACCAGCGCTGAGTACAGGGGAAGAATCACTTCCCTGCTCCTGCTGGTCACACTGTTTTTGATGCAGGTCAGGATGCCATTGGCCTTCTTGGCCACCTGGGCACACTCTGGCTCATGTTCAGCTTCCTGTCAATCAGCACCCCAAAACCCTTTCAACCATGAGGATAATAATAAATGTGCATATATTAGAGGGTGGGGTGGCATCATACAGGCACACAGAACTACACAATACTGAAGAACTGGACAAAAAGTAACACATAATGGATTTTACATTTCCAGTATAGTAAATCCAGATATAACTCTATAACTTCTTAAAGAGAAGTCAAACACCACCTTGAACTAGAAATATTCCAATTATTCATTACAGGAGACCGTAGGTTTGCAGGGGAGATATCAGTGAAGAATAAATAGTTATCTCAGGATGTAGTCAACAAAAAGCTTTCTGAACTTATGTAGTAAATTGCTTTTAAGTTTATACAGTCCAAATCAGTTATGCAGCACTTCTGCACAATGCCAACTCAAAACATAAATTCTTTGTACCCATTCAAATCTTTTGATTCTGTCTATTCCATTGACAATGCTCTACAAATAATTTATTGACAATAATCCCACATAAAATTTACAATAGCCATCTCCCTCTGTCTGCAAAGCATCCAAGGATAAAACACACTGTATTTCATTTCTTCATCTTTCATGTTTCCAAATGGTAATGAAACAATGCCCTTTATTTTCCTGCATCCTTGAGAAGGAATACAGGAGCGGGGGTGGGGGGAAGGGGGGATGTGATCCCTAGATTAACACAAACAACCAACTTCTGGGCTTTTGACAGGATGAGAGAGGAATAAAGTAGTTTGGCTGCTCTAAAGCATTCCTCACTTCCACCCAGACCCACACACAATGCTGAATCTGTGACATTCAGGAAAGGAAGGAGAAAAGTTTCTCCAGGTCTCCAATTAGCCAGATTCTTAGAAGAAGTCTTGCTCTATAACTCTTTCCCTAACTCTTGCTCTTATTTGTGAAGGTACTTCAATGGATCCAACAGCCATTCCAATGGAATTAGTACCTTGTCACATATTAACTTCTACTATCCTAAAGTTGTTGTCAGCCTGACTAGATTCCTGGTTTTGAATATAAGAAATACATATTTTTTCTTAGGGCAAAAATTTTTTTTGTTTGTTTGTTTTGTTGGTTTTGTTGTTTGGTGTTTCTTTTTTCTTTTTTTTCTTTCTTTTTTTTTTTTTCTTTTTTTTCAGTGAGCCCAGAATTTAATAATTTAAACTTACCAGTATGTCACACTTAGTGACTGGCCTTCAATACAAACTGAGGTATCAAGGTCCAAAAATTAGGAATGAAAAAATTCAAGAGATGGCTGATGAACACTAGTATTCCAGAAAAAAGGAAATATTAATTGTCCAGATGTAGGATCCCTCATGATGTACCCCTAACCATTCTTACTAAAAAGGTATGAAAATATTCAGAGGTGGGTTGAATTTTAAGGACTTGAGTGAAGACAGGTAATGTGAGTAGTGGTTACTAAGCACAGACAGTTTTATAATCTATTGGCTTTAGTGAAGCACAGTGTAGCACGCGAACTAACAAGAAAATGCCAAAGATTCAATAAAAGTTAAACACCAAATAATCTCAAAACCTACTTCAAAAATTTGTTTCCTGCATCATTTACATAAGATAACTCTCCTTGTACATAAGATGTGAATAATAGCATTTATTGAAAAATATTCTTATTAAAATAACATTCATCCTATTCTTAAATCAACATTTACCAAACAATAAAAAACATATATTTCATTTACCTGCATAATTTTTTCTAGATGATGCAAACACCTGATCAGAGCTACAATACTTTATGGGTGGATTTTTTAAAAATCTAGCTGCAAAACAGGGAAAAACCTACCTCAGTGGTGCTACTGGAAGGTTCGAGTCCAATCATATTGGCCTGTACCAGCTGATGAAGAAGTTGTACTTGAGCCACACTGAGGAAGAAATCCAGGTTTGTTGTCACATTCACCTCCAAAGAATGACCACAGACCAAAATTTCCTGTGGAGAAATTAAGGGAAAATTCTAGATAACAGCTATTAGGAAAATAATTTTAAGCTTCTATATAATTGTATTGTGGTTCTCTGCTGCAGTCAATACTTCAAACATTACATATTGTATTAATTCGGTCTTTTTAAGAGAAATTGGTGTGTCAGGCTTCTAAAGGATGCGGCTTATTCTTTGTTTTGTTGTCAACAGCATAACTATTAAGACAAATTTTGCAAGAAAAGCATCTCATGCACAAGGTCCTGTCTCCATCTCTTGGTAGGGCTGTCAGATTTTGGGTTTTATTTCCTTGGCAATTATTCCAATTCTCCTTTTCTTCCAAGAAAAGGATGAAACTTTTTTTTTTTTTTTTAAACACAAACTCTGCTTGATTTATAATGAAATCATGTGTTGGAACTCACTGATAACCAATCTAATTGATTTCTCTTTGCCTGTAAGCCAGTGTTAATACCTTGGCAAAGCTAGCTGGATAGCCACTGTTTTATTGGTGTTATCTAGCTCAAATAAAGCTCTTCAACACTGTTGGCAAGCAATAAGGAGATGAAAAACAGAACCAATGCAGAAGGATTACTTACTAAGTAGAAGCACTGCTGTGTCTCATGAGAAGCTTGCACAATGTTCAAGCTCTTCATAATCTAAACTAGACCTCTCCCTTCATCAGGGAACACCATCCAGGGAATAGATAACAAGAAGAATGCATGTACAGAAACCACTGAAATTCTTGAACATAAGCATTAGTAAAGCTCAGATTTTTTTTAAAAATGGAATAATTTCTATGCATCCTAGCTGTCCCTAAGCTTTCTATTTCTTTTTCACATTAAATAATTTTCTATTTGCCCTTGTGATGACCCTTTACACAAAATATGAAGCTGCCAATTCGTTTGAATGCCCACTAGCTATTATTTTCCAAAGGTAGCCAACACCTTTTGTGTGTAATTTCTTTCACAGGCTAATCAATAACAACCTGACCCACAAACAGACAAAAGTGTTAAATCTGGAGTACCTTGAAGTACCCACAGCAATGACTGGGAGGCAGATGCTTTGTAGCAATCTCTGGGCTTGGAAATATGCCTAAAAGAGCTCAGCTCAACTTTCTTCTTATAGATAATCTATGGATTGCATTTCAGACTTCTTTACAAGAAGCTTGTGAAGCTTGTTTTGTAATGGTGTACTGTAGCAGCTCTTCTCAACACTTTTCCATCACCAGCTTTTAAAAAATGTTGCTGGAAATTGCTAAAAGATTCCCATTTTGGAATTGCAAATAGGCTTATCTAGCTCTAGACAGACTGCCTTTAATATCAAATGCTATACACAAATCCCTTCTCCAGCAGAGAAAGAACATTTCAGCTAGTGACTTTTTTCTAGTTGGCAACCTCTGTATTTGAAAACACACCTGGACACTTCCAATGGTGGAATGGTAGAATATTAAGATTATCCACATACTAAAAGTTATGCTATTTCTGTTGATATTTTGTACTGACCTCTGGGTGCAAATTCTCTGCAGCGTCGATTTTGGTAAAAATAATCGCAGGAGCTGCAGTTATTCGGACAGTGAAATCTGTTAAAATTGGAGTTAGAATAGCTCTCCTTTCCTGATGTCGCCTTATGCTAGAAAAAAGGAAAGAAAGGAAAGATGGAATTACATTATAAATTGTCAAGGGGCAAAAACTTCCCATATTATTCTTTACATACAGGATGTAGAAAAAAACTTCTTCAATACCAGTTTGGTATTTAATTGCTACCTAAAAAATCATTAATTTAATTGCTACCTAAAAATTCATTATCATAAGTCATGCTAATTCCAATCCTGAAGGTAGACTTCTACCTTCATTTCACAGGAAAAGTATGTCTAAATATTTAATTCCACAACCTATCTCCAGGTAGACAAGTTTGACACTTGACACTTCTTCTTCTCCTGTTTAACACAGTATACTCAATAACTTTGAAAAAGATGTGAACTTCATTATCAGTATTCTCCAAACTTGCCTTTCACTTTATAAATAGCTGTCCTGAAGCCTTCATAATATTTGAACTCATGCATTAAAACTCTTCATTGAAAAATTCTGCACACAACATAACCAACACAAAACTGAAATATGTGAAAAATTAAACTAGCAAATCCCATGCAACTCTGGGACTCACACATTAAATTTAAAACGATTGGCTAAGATGCTTAAAATGACTTGAAAATGAAGGGATGTCAGTCTTTCTCCAATGCTTCTGTCTTGTTCTGGTTGTTCTTAGTTGGTACCTTTCCACCTAAATATCAAAATTTGCTTACCAAGAGTATTTGTGCCATTACACTTGAAAACTGCATTTGTTTTCCAGCTGGTTGTTTAGTTTTGGGGTTTTTGTGTGTTTGTTTTTTTTTTTTCCTTTTAACCAAATGGTAAGCCTAGAGGCACAACTATCTATAGATGGATCACTAATAGATTATGACAACACATTCCAAATAGTCAGAATCTTCTGGGTCAGGTCAAATAAACTATTGGCACAAAATGCCATCTGAGAGCCTCTGACGAGGGAAAAAAATGTAATGAGATCAAGATGGTGTTCAGCCTCTAAAAGAGGACACAGTTTAAATTCCTGGGAGATCCCTTCCATCAAGGTAAGTAAAAAGAACTATCAAAAACTATTATAATTTGCAGAAACATTAAATAACTGCTTTTCACCAAGGACAACTCTGAAAAGCATCAAAAGTTATTGGTCTGATGTAAGTTTTCCTATGCTTACAAAATAGAAAATTAACAAATATGAAATGATGCAATTTAAGAGATCAAACTACAGGGCCCTAGAGAAGAAGCAGATAGATCTATGCAGAATTCTTCATCAGCATATCAGTTACACTTCCCGGTATTATCTTGAATCTTGTCATGTCCAGTGATGGACTACCATCTTACCTTACTTAAAACATTTTGGTCAACTGTAGCTGTGTTGACCTCTAATGACAGCTTTTAAAGTAAAGTTGTTCTACTTAGAACCCCAAACTAGAAAGTAGACCTAATAGTGGTTAGTCAACATCTTCAACTTGAGAAAATGGTCTTAGATTTTGGAGTTCTACAAATGTTTCTCTCCCTGCCATCACCTTCCTTTCAGATTTAAACCAGATGCCTTTCTACCCAATTCCCATTTCCCTTTCTCAACAGGTTAAGAAAGAAATTCCTTTTGTTGAGGAAAATGAAAAAGCAAAGTAGTAGAAGAATTCTGTAAAAGAATACACATTAGAAACCTTCCACTTGAAGTGGCATAAAAATGCTATTATGATTTTAATGATGAAACAGAGCTGTAAAAGCAACTTACTTTTTGTAATCCAAAACCTCAACTGGCTCTCTTCAATCATTGTTCAAATTATTTTTCAGCTCATGCATATTCCCATTTCTTAAGTTTCATATGCCATTTTAGTAAATACCCAGTACACTGCATCTTAAAGGACTTTTTTTGGCAAGATATATTGATTACATATTTATTTTATTTTTTAAATCATCCTTGAGTGCTACCCCTGACCTGCTCTACTTACTACTTTCTGCATTTCTTGTTGGTGAATTTGAACCTCAGCCAAATCAAGTATTAGCAAAATAATTGTAAGTATAAACAGAAGGCAAGCAGAGCACTGTAAATAATGAAGGGAAAGGATATGAGAAAGAGCAGAAAAGGAACAAAGAAACAAATTCCACTTTGAATTATTAAGTCTTCCACACTGCACCTAAGTGCAACGTTAACTTAACACAGGTGTACGCCACATGAGCTTATGAAAAAACTTGATTGTGAAGAGCGTAATGATGGCTCTATGTCTGCAGCACATTCATTCCATGGTTCATTTATGCATCTGTTATATATTTGTCTTGGAAAAAAAAAGGAAAAGCTAGTATTTTTAGAGATGTTAAAGCAGTTGATCATGTACACTTAAAAGTAAGTGCATTTGAAAGACCATATGCTAATGCAAAGCAACAAGGCAGTTAAGCAATTGTGATAAGGCCTGGAGGTGCCTTAGCGCTGAATTTGGGCTTTATCGGCACAATAACATGAACTCTGATTATAGACCACAGATGCACATTGTAAAAGCAAAGGATGAAAACGGTCTCTGTCCTCCGAGGCAGAGGCAATTTAAGTATAAGAAAAAAACATACCCACAGACAGGGAAGTAAACCAATGCACTATCAGCACCATAGGTAATGATATCCAGGTGCAACCTGTCTTAAGAGTTTTTATATTACAGTATAATAGAAAAGAATTTTTTGGGAAGAAAACACGACAATAACTTTGTGAATGTTCACAGGAAATGCCTTTATAATACACAGGTTACCCTAGGAGTGAGCAAGGAAGTGCTTCGTCGAAGAGTTGAATAAGGCAGTCTTGGTAACCGCTACGATGAGGTCTGATGAGCAGTGAGTGTAGACGTGCCAAAGCAAATGAAAGAAAACACTTAAGGGGAAATGGATAGACCTAGAGGCCTGGAAGTACCTTGAAAGCAATGGCATATCTAATGATTAATATGATAAAAAATTTTGTGGGAAGAAGAGAGAAAAAAACTGTGAAGAATGGAATTTTGCAGTGGATGCAACAACACTGGATTACATCAAATCAAATCATCCGTGTTTGATTATATCCTCTCAGAAGCATATTGAGCTTGTACAAGGAGGAAAAACTGCCAACAAGATGATGTTGCACTAATTAAGGAGGTGCGAGGATGTGAGACTGGATAAACTGAGAAAATGCACAAGTAGGATTATAAGTTTGCTCTCTTATGTAGAAAACACTAATCAAAACAAACAAACAAACATTGCCACTAACAGCTAAACATAACCTAGATGTAAAACTTGGAAATGTTTGCCTAATTATGTATTTTTTAAGTGATACCTTATTGAATCTAGAGTTTGAGACCTTATATATCTCTAGTAGTGTGAGGCATACAAAACCTCAAAAGATGTTACTTATGTTAGCATATTAATTTAAGACTTATAAAAGATTTTTCTCTTGCAGATTTCCCATGTAGTTGTATAAATCAGTTAATCTCTGATTCACAGTGTATTAGGATATCTGACTACTAATGACTCATTAACATCCTTTCAGCTCTCTGAGGTGTTGCAAAGACATGTTGCGGAACAGTAAAATAGCATAGCAACATTTTGAGGACTACTTAATGAACGAAATTCAATAACAAACAAATTTACATCATCTGGCTGTACAGAATTACTATTTTTATAATATAATGCTCAGTAAAGCTAATTTTCATTATATTAAGAATGCCATGCAGCATTTATTTGCTGTGGATTAATATAAAAAATAACATATTCCATCTTATTGAGTAAGGCTTTGTACAGTATGAATACAAGCCCAAGTTCAGGTACAGCAGAAGCAACTAAAATACAGGACTGAATAAAAATGCATTGCATTTTATTTCAAAAGATTCAAGGGAATGCCCTTACTTCCATACACATGGATCTACAGATCAGTTTTTTCTGGTCTTTCTTATTAGAACTTGGCAAGCTGCCAAGAACTTTCCAAAAAAGCATGAAAATGAAAACTATTCAAAGCAAAATCTGCAGGAAACCTTTCTGAGGATCCTTGCAGTGGTATTTTGTTCAGTTTTGTACAACTGATCGTTGGCTCCCTGATGTACTCAACGAGAGTCCCAGAGAGCTGTTCCAGATGGTGGTATGCCAAGGACAAAACTGTAACACAGTATATTGCCACACTCAATTCATTACCACACAGAGAAGTAATGCTTTTAAGCTCAATTATTATTTTTTTTTTTAAACAGAGTTTATTCAGGCTGCAGGAAGCAGAAGTTGCTGCTGGGAGCTGTAGAAGGATTGCAAAGGGATGGGGGCGAGGCCTCAAGAGAGGATATATTTCTTGATTTCCTTCAGGGCTGTTGTTTTTTCCATTGAGTGGAGGGAGAGGGAGGAGGAGATCTGCAAGCTGAAAAAGCAGTTTTCAATCAAGAAAACTTCTTTTGGTTAAGTACTCCCAGTTCCCCACATGCTGTTTGGTAAAGGGAATAAATGTGGACAGGTTTCATTTGTACATAACCTTATTAGAACTGTCTGACTGTTTCCAGTATTCTTTTTATATATTACACCATTAGGGAGCTTTTTATAACATCTACAGTGAAGTATAAACATTTCATAATGGAAAGAGTTATGATCCCTGATCCTCAGTACAGCACAGCATTTGGACATTTTCTGTGAGACAGCATCCACAATACCAGAGTTTTCCAGTTCCCCCATTCTTCTTGGGGTGACCTGCAGAGACACAGGAAGCATCACACCAGCATTCACTATCGCCCCTCTTGAAGAATTTTACACTAAACACCTTTAAGTATTCAACAACTTGAGTCTCAAAGTATGACAGCTTGCTTTCCAAACTACAACATAAAGGTTGAAAAAAAAGAAATCAACCCAATAGGATATTAAGTACTAGAAGTACTGAACGCCAGAAAAAGTGGTGGGAAAATGTGAAGATTTACTTTTTGTGTAAAGACTACTAAAGCATTTAAATGATAAATAATGCCAAAAGCCTTCAAATATTTGTGCGATATCCATAGATCTTTTAGATAGAATGATTTGGTTTTCATGCAAATTTTTAAAGTGAGACCAGATTTCAACCCAGTAGACTAAATTACAACATAATTTATTTCAGAATTTTTGAGACTTAATTTTGAAATAATACAGCAATGCTTTTGGAAATGGGAATGGAAAATGAATGGCTGGTATCTATTCTGAAGTTTTCTGTAAAGTAACTATGAAATACTTGGATAAAGATTGTATTCTATATTGCTGCACATAGCACCTAAGAACTAAAAAAATGAGAAAAAGGATTTCTAAAAAGGATCTGTACACCAGGTGATCCTAATACAGCATAACACTGGGTAAAACCAAATAGAAACACGTTAAAACCAAACAAAGAAATTAACCCTAAACTAACTCAGCAAAAATAATTCATTTATTATTCAGTTCCAGGTTAAACATGTCTAAGGAACTTAAAGAAATAGAAAAGAAAATGGTATCACAATTAAGTTAAAGAACAAAGCCTCTGTGATAGTTGCAGGAAATCTTAAGGTAAACTTAATCCCTTACTGAAAACAGTAAGCACCATGTAAAACATCACGCAGTCACCCTCTTGGTGCATGCTGGAAATACTGCAGTGGATGGCAGAGTTCAGTGCAGGTTCTTCCAGTTCTCATCACAACACTTCCACAGATCATAAAATAAAACCAGACACAGAAAAACTGACTGCCAAATAAAAACCAAAATGGGAACATCTTGAGAAAACTGTACTAAATCTGTAAAATTTAAAGCTAAAAGGACAAGAAAGCATTCATACTTCTTCTTGAAAACAAACTCAAGCTGGAATTAAAATACTGTAATTGCATACCAGAAAGGAAAAGCTAATGTATTTAATTCCAACTGATAAAAATTAAAACCCAAGTAGATGATGCATTCAAAAGCAATATTAAAACCCACATACTTATTTGTCAAATACATTCTAATGACATTTTATTTTGGAAGTCTGGCGAGGAAAAGAAGAACGTCCAAGCAGTTACAGAAAAAAAAAAAAAAAAAAAAAAAAAAGAGAGAGAAGAGAGAACTCAGATTGTCTGTAATAGCTGCTTCCCTTATGTTATTAGCTTTTCAGGAATCCCACCAAATTTCCTATCTAAATCTATAACCATAAAGTTCAGACCAAAGTGTGCTGGCAACAGGGTTTCAGTCACCAGTGGGAAGGAAAACGAAAGCCATCTCCTCAGTGGCTGGTTTTGCTATGTTAGCTTAACTTGCAAATTGGCCACAAGTCCTTTGGAGATCATTATAATCGTATTTTTCAAGATATTCCAGTGGACACATGTAATTTTGTGACAAAGAACTTCGTGAGGAACTTGTCCAACCTGAAGGCCCGGCTAGGAGGTCATAGACATTTTTAAGGCTAAGAATTTAAAATAAAAAACATGTTTGGAATTATGAGTTTAAAAAATAATAAATAAATAGTTAAAAGGCAAGAAAGAACCACGTGATCTTTTAAATGAAGAACAGAGACTATTACTGTGTCTAAATTTTTATCGATACTGCTGTCACTCCTTGTGGTTTTATCATTACTTAGGTTAGACCTGCTTTTCCTGCCTTCTATTTTTCAATGATAAACTGGAATTTATCATTGATCACATCTTTTTCCTGCATGCTCTCCTCCACAATGAGCTTATTTGCCCTCTTGGCCTTTCATCAATACATCACTTACAAAGCTCAGTCTGTGTGCCATCCTCATGTAGCCATGCTACAGATTGCCTCACTTTCAGAAAAATCTGAGTCCTCTCATCTCCCCTTTTTCAGAAAGTTAAACCAAAAATAGTTATTTCATTATGATTCTGCCTGTTTTTTCTATATTAGTTTTAGGAACTCATCCCTATCAATTCAGATAGGAATCCTGTCTTAGGAACCATAAAATTATGCATGCATTTAATAAAAATTGGATTATTTCTGCATGAATTAGATATAAATATATATAAATATATAAAACTTAGACAAAAATGAAAATAAATAACTGAATGTGTAGGCAAAGAGGCATCTCCACGCAGAAACACTTGTAAATCCATTAAACTACTTTTGAAAGCTTGCTCTTGGCCATCAGATCTTATTCCTGTTGGACTGCTAAACAGTCTGTAAAAATTCAGTTTTAAACTACTTGGATGAATTCTTAAGTAAAAAAAATTACATTACAACTAAAATAAAAATTTCAAATCTTCACAAATTACCAATTAACCCCCCCTACTTTATATTTGAAAACTTTAAAATTTAAAACAGCACACAAGTGTGTGCATGCTGTATCTTTCAACCCTGTTTAAGCAGAGGGTGGGGCTTTGCGTGCACATATCATACAATAAACAATAAAGGAGACTTAGTTGAAATATCTCATTCTCAAAATTCATCTGGTTTTAGTTACAGAAGTGCAAAAAACAGTTCAGAATCAATAGGAAATGTTCTACTTTATCCTCCACTAATTTAGAAATGTCTAAGCTGGTTTTACTCAAGCTTTGTTAAATTACAAACAAAAGAAGTTTAAAAAAACCCAGAAAAAACAACACCAACAAAAAAAACCCAAACCAAAACCTCCCATTGCTTGTAGAGACTGAGAAGCTGAAGTCTCAGCCCTGGAGTTATTTTTATGGGCAGACAGTAAGCCACTCAGGGAAGAGCTTATAATGGAAGGAAAGGCACACAATAACTAGAGAGTAACTACAGTAACAATAACAGTAATATGCAATTCAAATATGTAATTAAAAACTCCATGGAAATGTGCTTGTAATGTAGAGCAAACCCAACAATGAATTATTTAATTCAGATATACTGTCAGTGATTTGTGTCTGTGCACATAGTGTCTGTGCTATGTAATGCCAGAAAATAACAGGTTTTTTAAAAATCCCTACCTACTGGCCATGTTCCATTCAAGTGCTGGATTTTGAGAGTTCCTCTCACTCTCTGTCAAAACTCCTCCTTTTCCATTTTCTTTCTCTGGTTTCAGCTGATTCCAATAAGCAGTGCCGATATTGATAGATTGAAGATCTATTTGATATTGTCTGTCTTCAACCTCTGATCCAGGGTCTCGAAGTATTCCTAGATTTAGTGCTCTCCTGTAATACCAAAGAAAAAGGAAAAATAATCAGCATAGGCCAAAATCAGATCGATCAGATATTCATTAAGACACAAATTTAAGGTGTCAATTTTGCCATTCTTTCCTCCATGGAATCATTATTTTCATTCCAGATCTTCAGAAATAGCCAGCTGCCTATTTCCTGTGGAATTCAATGTGAAATATGCAAATAGGCCAAATAGGTATGTTCCTAAATTTAGCCAGATTCACCAAAGTTGATCTGTCTTCACTGCACTCCCAAAAATCAGGTCCATACGAGTAGCCTTATGGGGAAGCAGGACTGATTCATATCTACTGAACAGATAAAGGATGTCACATTCAAGTCCTCAAAAAGAACAGCTATGTATCAGTATAACCCAGAAAATCATTATGATACAATTTTCCCATTGTTCAAATTTATCACAGAATAAAAATTAAAAAGAATACTGCCAGATGATGGGGGAAAAAAATCCTTTTAATTAATCCTTTAATCCATGGAATTTCAGTACAGTGCTTTTTTAATTAAAATGCTTCTGAAAAGTGAGAAAAAAAGCATTTTTGAGTGAACCACATTCCTTGTGGATTCTTCCAAATTCTACCATATTCAATTTTACAGAATATTTCAATCTTGAGCTGAATTTTGGAAACAGTCAGACTCAACTTCAACAAAACATTCAAGAGCTATTGGATAAGTGGGGCCTGCTGAGACCATTCAGTTTTATCAGTAACCAGTATCAGAGGAGTATTCTACTACATTTATCTTCTGCTAATAAGCACTAGGAAATATTAAAAAAAACTACCTTGCTCTTTGTACACTGGGAACAATACAGCTTTTTGAGCACTGCTCACTTAATACTATAATAAAAATTCACAATTAAATTTATCACTGTATTTCAAAACAAGCCAGTAAAGGAAGCAAGGGGATCCTGATTTTTTTTTGCTTTTAATTATGATCATAAATTTTAGTCTATTTTTATTGATTTCATACATCTGCTTTAAAGCTTAAGCTTCTTATTTACATATGACATACAATCTAATGTTCTGTTCTAGGTTGCTGTCTTATGCCAGAATTATTTAATATATAGCTGCTGTCTTCACAAAGAACTTCATAATTCTGCAATCTGTTTAATCGTTGATGCTAACAATCTAAAAATAAATAAGGATTAAAGCAGCACATCCCCAACTGTGATGTACACATTGTATGCAGTCTGTAAGTATAGGTATGCAACCTGTTTCAAAGTGCAATCCAAATGATGGTCAAATCTAAACACAGTTGAAACTGCTCATACACTGCCATTGTTACCAACAGAGTATGTCAGCAATTAAGAAAATTAAGTAATTAATCTTATGTACCCACAGAGGCATGTGGATGACAGGAAAGCCACTTTGATCAAGTCATTCCTGGTGAGGCACTGTGATGGCATTGTTCAGTAGCCCCTATAACTTTCTTAAATGCTTAGCAGAAATACAATGAAAATCTGTTATGTCAGTAGTGGCGTTTCAAAATTAAATGTGGTTTCTTAAAACTCAAGAATGTGTTTGTCAACTTTCCACATAGAGAGATCTAACCACAATAACTGTGCCTTTTATTATTCTTTCTAAGGCATTATTTCACCAGTATGAATGCAGTTCTTTTAAAAAAAACACCACAGTAGATTATTGTATGACCCAGTGCCTATTTACATACTCCGTCTAATACAGGTAAATACTGAAATGTACGTTTTGTGAAATATTACTGAAAAAAAGCATGAAATTACATATTTTAGGAAATTTGCTTATACATATAAAACAGAATATGATACTAATTTCACCTGCATAATGGATTCTTCTCTCCTGTACTTCATAGTGAAGAACATTTTTTATTTCTTCTTTTATGAGCAGCTTGATAACTTGCGTTAAGATCACCTAAAACTATATCCCTTAGGCTAATTCAGCACAACCGTGACCTTGTAAACCAAATTCCTTAAGAAAATGTATCTGTATGCACCAATCTGAAACTTCCCATTGCGACAATGGCTTTCATCCCCTCACCAGTTTATTTATTTAAACATAAATCACAACAAAATCAGTCTTTGACACAAATTTTTACGTGCAGGAAAATACACAGGGGTATTACTTAAACACAATTTACTGGTGCATTTAACTGGTGGTATAACATTTGTCCAGTGTATCTTTTTTTTGTTCTCCTTTGGGATGGTACAGCCTAATACTTTGACATAACAATTCACATTTTCATTCTGTTCCTACTATTAACAATCTCCTGTATATAATACAAAACTCTTCTTCTGACCCATTAGATCACTTGAAATCCAAGCAAACAAACTGTTTCTACAGATGACCCATTTCAAGAAACACCTCTTTTACACACAGACATACAATACAAGGATTAGTTATTAATGCCTTGATTTTTTGACTAAACTTATTATTGCTTTGAGAAAGTACATCATGTCAGTTTTATATAAAGATGAAAAAATAACCTTTTCCCAAATAGGCAATATACATACAGGCTTTTATATAAGCATTAATTTCTGGTTTCCCATATCAACAAATTTATGTACAGGCATTTACATAAGCACTCATTCCTGCTTTTCCATATCAACAATTTTCCCAAGTACACTTCCAATTTATTAGTTGTATACTTCCTAGAAGGATGTAGCAAAACTGGCTTAATCTTAAGCATACATGCTTTGTATAAACCCTGCAGCCTTCTTGATTCTGCAGCTTTTGAAATCCTTGTAGCAAATAAAATCAGGAAAACAGAGTAAGTCAAATTAATGACTTCTGTACCTCTAGCATAAGCGATGTTTTACCAGCTGAAATTTACCGTCGGGGTTATGATTTTAAGTGCTTCCCTCTTCTGCAAACAACTTCACTATCCCATCTGAACCTTTTGGCAGGTGGTGTAGAATACAACAGTTGGTCAATAATACAGCAAGATCATAAGTAACCAAAGACAATCCTAAGCATGTAACAGGAAACACAGCGTTAAAGCTTTTCTTTTTTAAAATTGATTTAGTCTGGGTCAGGCTTTTTGTATGTTTATTGAAGAGGCAGCTCATGTTGAATCAGTTACTACAAGCTGCTGAATAGGCATAATTCTGAGACCCATTGTAAAGAAGCAAAATCTATCCACTTACAGCTCAGCAGAGGCCTATAAAAAGCTAAACAAGCCAGGAAAATGGCATTTAAAGACTACATATTATGTTAAAATTAAGAAATATTCACAGACTTTACACACAGCAGCTAATTTTTGTTAGCGCTTATTAGATCTCTGTGTGCACTGATTTCTGCTTCCAGGTACAGAGAAGACAAACCTGTCTATCCAAATTTCAATTATTAAAGGTTTTTTCTGGTGTTAAGAGATCCTCCCTATTCTAATTTAAAAAGGAAACAGAAAGTAAGCTTGGATCTATTTTATAGAGTTAAACGGTGTGGCCTGTATGCAAGAGGACTCCCTCCTCTACTGCTTAGGCTTGTAGAGTCCCAGCCTAAATGTAGTCTTAAAGCCCCTCAGCTATGCATGAGATGTAACTGGATACTGTAGAAATCACAGTAATATTTATCACTGACCTAATGCACCTTAACTGCCTTTTTCCCAATTCAATAAAGTTTCCTCCTCGACAAGGCCATCAAATGTATTTTACCAAACAGGGAAAACTGAAGCAAGTGTTTATGGATGCAATGGACTCCACCTGGAATGAGATGCTATAGATGTCAAGAAGGGCATGGAACAAAAATTTAGTAAACCTGGAGAATCTATGACAACTACACTGGCTTTTGAAAACGCTAAGCTCCTATAAGTAAAATCTAAGACAGGAATCAGCTTTTCAAAGACAGACAAGTACTCTTTTTTTTTTTTTTTTTTTTCAATCACAGCAAATAGATGCCTTTTTGTCACACACAAAGAAATTAATGCTTGAGCTACTAGGAGAGAAACAGAGCTTTCCCAACATCACACAACATATATAGACATGATCTTAAAACTAGAATAAAAAAATCCTGTAGCTTGACTTTTCATGATGGAAGTCTTGGATGTGCCTAAATTTGGATATATTAAACCTACTTTTTTTTGTGAGGAAGATGGAAAGAAGAATGAGAAGTTCAGCAGAAAAAAAGGGGAGAAGAATTATTGGATTGGGGCACTGAAGCTGAAATTAAAGAAAAGCAGCATGCAAGAAAATTTTACTATTGTAAGAAGAGAGCAGGAGACATCCTTAGGCAATTAGGGAAGATCCTGACAAATTTCTAATAATTTGTATATGATCCTGGGTACACATTCTGCCATACTGAGTGATACACATCTCTTCCACGACAAGTGTAACCTCGGGTTTCTAACCCTGCCATCTGTCGATAGGGAAACTCATTTGTGGTTTAACAAACTGTGTTTTGTGACTGCCAGAATGTTGGAAACCACTTATTTCAGTATGGGTCACTAGAGCAGGCTTTTAAATGCCATCAGCAGTAAACTCCAAATCTCACAGTTTCTGCCTCTTTTCCACGGGAACTATGCCACAAATGACTGGCTTTGTTGGCAGCTGCTCCTTCTCCCCTCTCCAGCTCAGCCTCAGAATAACTCAACTACTGTCCCATCTCCACATTTGCTGGCTCATACTTTGGACTGGATACCAACAAATTTTTATTAAATGCAAATATAAACTGAGTAAAGCTACTTTCTTTAATGCTTTACTGATTAGCAAGTGATACTATTGATTACAGGAATCTGTTTAACAATGAAAACTGCATTCTGTCTGATTAGCTCTTGTGTAGACTTCTGCACAGCCAGATACATCAATGTTATCTGCAGAAGACAAAACATGGCAGATGTCCTGTAAGTCAGAGCGGTTAAGGTACCTGGGTTCATATTTGTACTTGGAAGAGCCTTGAAAAAACAAAATATCAGTGCTAGCTCCATGAGCAAAATAAAGATGACTGACCACACCTAAACATTTACATAGTGGACAAATACATCACACCTGGAATGCAAAGGAAGAACTCATTAACTGCATTCTAACTGAGTATGTTTTGCAGTCAGTAACAGTCGTAAGTTCTAACTCTATAATGACTTGCAGTGTTTATAATTTTTGTGCATAGACATAAATCAACTTAGAGGTAGACTACTTGTGCAATTAGTATGTTGGAAAAAAAAAAACAATCACTGAAAAATATGCAAAATTTTCTTTTGATTGCACTAGACTGCTTCAAACTATTGATATAGGTAACTTTCTTTTTTTAAAATTAATATTGGATAAATGTCTGGCTTGTATCTCTTGGGCACCAGTTCCTGTTTTGCACTGTATACCTACAGAGATCAGTACCACTGCTGAGAGAGGAAATGGTATAAGTGTCCAAAAAGCTGCAGAAGAGGATGAGACATCAATTAGTTAGAAAGATTTTTTGGTAATACAAGCATATTGGAACATGGTATTTTTAAGTCATTAAAGAAAATATGATTCAACTATAGATTAGCGTGCCCTAAGACATGATTCAATACATGAATGCCAAAGTGCCTGATGGAAAAAAAAAATTAAATGTATAGAACAAATCATCTTTACTCATTATTATCTCAAACAGATGATCAAACAAAAGAGCACTACTACCGCGTGTCCTGTACTTGACCAGTTTCATCAACTACAACTACTGAGTCATAAGGTATTTACTTTAATTCAAAACCATTTCAAAGAGTACTGATAGCCATCGAGCTATCATAATGCAAGAGAAAAGAGATCTGGTTGTGAACAAAGAAGAAATCTGGTGAATGAAATGGAATGGTCTGTGCCTTTCTTGCACCTGTGGTTGATACCCTCTCAAAACAAACAGAAAACACTGTCTTGGTTAGAACTTGAGATGACAAGTGTAACTGGATGCATGGACGTAGAAGAATGGAATCTGCCAGGTCTTCCCGTGTTGTGCAGCAGAAGGTTTGGGTCTAGGGAGACCCTGCATTGGGCCTGAGGGACATGCATCCCTATTTGCAAGGCTAGAACATGCCAAAGGAAAGCAGGTGTAACAGGGTGAGTTCAAAAGGATGCCGAGATTGAAAACCACGACACTGCTCTGAGCTCAACAATAAAACACAGACCAAAAAATATCAACAATCCCTGATACAGCAGGAGAGACAGATTTCATTCCTAATTCTCTATAAACTTGCTTATTGTGCACCTCTAAGCAACAAAATTAACCTCTTCAACAGTTTACTAATTTATATTGTAGGGATAAAGCGAAAATGATGTTGTGAATATAATTAATTGCACAGAAAACATCTTGAGATCATCTGACAAAGATGCATAGAATGCAAAGATATAAAATATGCATAAAAATTAACAACTGCAATTTTTAATCAATATCTTATTTATGTATTCTATTATGTAACTACTTACATAATTTTATTTTGAAACCCAGTAGGTACACATTCAGAGGAAAAAATAACAATGCCCACTTCATGCCCATTAATTACAATGGTGGTGCCAGGTGGGTGCTACTTTAATTCCATTTGTTATCCATTTAGGAAGGTCAGATTTTAGTGAACTGGGCCACACCAAAGTCAAAATTGGTAGCAGTGCATCGATCATATAAAAGCTACTAACCACATGAAAGGAATTACAGTAGATCACACATCAAACATTTTGGTCCTGTGCTTCCTTCCTCCAGTCCTACGGGCAGGAAATGCTCTACATATCCTGTGAAGTGACCAGACATTTAAAACTAGTCCCCTGTTACAAAGGGTCTGGTACCGGAATTGCCTGCAAAGAAGCTGAAGAACTTCTCCAGTGTAATTGTCTTCTAGAGTTGTATCTGGAACACAGTATGAATGACCCTATGCCAATAAGGTATGGTATGGTAAACTATGAAGTAATTTTTGGTCTCTCTCAAAAAAAGCATAAAATGAAACAAAGCTTAAGTTTGCAGCTGTGCATTTAGATGTCATCTGTTTAATTACTTCTGTAATTTTATTGTTTAAATTCCTCAGCAAAAATAACAGCACGAGCAAGTCTGAACTTTTAAAAATCAGTTTTTCATTTTTATATTGTTTAATGTTTAGACAGTTTGAGGAATCTCGTTATACTTTTGAAGCATTCACCCAAATTCAGGGAGCACTGTATAAATATACATTTGACAGACTGTATAAATGATAAGTATGCACAATTCCAAAGGAAGGTCTGTATGATATTTTTGGATGCCAAATGTTTCTAGAAAAAAAACAAGTGGAATAGAGTTTCTTTAAATAGTGAAAGTCTGGGGAGGGGGCTAGCAAAAAAGACAAAATATAGTATAACCCAAAGACTTCTATGCTTTTGTTTCATGATAAAAATAATTTTATCCCAAAACTTAATGCTGTTTGGCAGTCAAAGGATCTTTTATTTAATTTTTAAAATGTTTAACGTCTACCTGTTTTACCACATGTCTAAGGTAAATAATCTTGTGATTTTCCCACTGTTTTCAGCCTGTATTTTACCTTTTAATCGATTAATCTAGTGAAGTGGTACAATACCTCCGTTTTTTCAGATGTTCTAAAAATTCACCTGGAAACACTGAGGTTGAGTTTCACTGAACACAGCCATCAGATTTGATGCATGGAATTTCTTTAAATGGTGTGGTATGACCTGGTATAATGGTACAAGCTGGAAGGCACACTGTCCACAATGTGTTTGATAAGCTGACACGGGACAGGGTTTCTTTTCACTGTTGTGTCAGTATATCAAATTCATACCTGGACATCAATCAAATTCCACACAAAATAGAAAAGAGTATTATAAATAAAAAAACACCAGCATTTCCTTTATATTAAACAAGGTGTACTAACGCATATTTTCAGCACGTGTCTATTGTAATAGATGACGTTTATAGCATGGATAATATAGGAAACTACTGTAAAACATGAACATTTAACTTTCCAAGTCAACTCACATTTATCTTTGGCTCTGATTAAATTAGCTTCTCAAGATGCCACTTGTACTTTCTTTCCCTTTTTGCAGAATCATTGTATTCATAATGGCAAGCTGGAACTATTTTTGAAATAGTGTATACAGTACTGTAAGATATGTCAATAACAGGGTATTAAAAATAACCTCCCTCTAATTCTTCTTTTCTGAAGTCCTGGCATATTTTTTCTATGTCCCTGCTTTGTCTGTTTCAATATCCCTTGAAAACTCTCCTGGTATAAAGCTCATTCCATATTCATTATGAAATGTATTACCTGTCATGTTAAGTCCAGTGTTTTTTCTTCCTAAAACCTCAATTAAACTATTTTTAATGGCACTTCCAAAGTCAATATCACTCTATGCCTAGCAAGATATATTGAAGGGGAGTTTTACTTCTAAATACACATTTGAAGAAGGGGAAAAAGAGAAAGAAAAAAGTGCAAAATACCCCTGTGTATTCACAACATTGACCATGAAGACTGTAGATTCCAGTGTCAGGTAGTTCAGTGACTCCATGAGGCACACGAAACATTTAAATGGTAGTGGTTATAAAGAAAACTCATGGGTTTTATTTTCTGCTAAAAAAAAATAAAAATGAAAGGACACTACACAGATACAAACACACAAACAAATATACTGCCCATTTGGGAAACTCTCTCATCTGTAGCTAGTTTGAATCCAGTTTAGTAAATATAATTTTTACACTCTTATGAGCTGCAACGTATGAAGAATACAATATGTAGATTTTATAAATTATTTTTAGAAAGCAACTTTAAAAAGACTTGTAGTTACATAATATATCAAGAGGTTTTTTTTGACCATGCCAAAAACATAGAAAAATCAGCCATTGTAACCTTTCTGAATAAAATGGATCAAAAAAGATATGCCAGAGAATTGCATTCCTCCATATTTTTCTTGAGTACATATATGCACACATTCATTTACACGCTTTCAACCTTAAACTGGGAAACAGAAAAATGTCAGATTTGCTTTGAAGCTGGATTTGCTAATCTGCAAGTTTCTTCCTGTTCCCTGAAAAACTATCACATACAAAGATTAAATAATACTTTTCAACAGTTAAATAACTTTGGTTATCAAAAGAGTTCAAGCCTGTTCTGCTCCTATCCTGCTAGTACAGAGTATATTTATTTATAAATACTCCTATGTTCTATTTGTATCACCTCCACACCTGTTTATCTTTTATTGCTGGGAAACGTGCAATATCATGCCAGAAAACTGGAGTATTTGGGATTTATGCCAATCATTTACATTGAACTCAGCAGAGATGCCCAATACTATCTCTGTATTTTATTACTCTCAACATGCACTTGTGTTAGCCATTAACATACCAGTGTTAGCCACTGCCTTCTTGCAGGCAAAACCCAAAACCCTAGCAAAAAAAAAAAGCATCAGTAGGCATGGAAAATATTTTGAGAGGCTGAAGAATGGTACATTTATTTTTGTGCCCTACAATTAAAAACGCCCATTATATTGCAAATCAGTCTTTACAAAAAGAAAGTGATGGATTTTTTTGTTCTTAAGGGGAAAAAAAAAAAAAGCTTCTGAAATGCAACAAAACCACTGTTCATAACTTTTTAGCCTGTTTTTTTGTTTGTTTGTTTGTTTGGGTTTGGTTTTTTTTATTTTTTTTTTATTTTATTGCAGCATAATCAGGTTTAATAGCACAGTAATGGCTTAAACATAAGAATCATTAAGCATGACTTTTGACCATACTTAAGGTCGTTGAGCTAAGTGAAGCTATACTGGAAAAATCAGTATGGGCTAGGGACCATGCTCACTTAAACAGTAATTTGAGTTGCTCAGGATAACAGTAACATGGATTTAATTTTGCCATGGGAGCTTGGAAGAGTATCATATAGAGAAATATGCTCAAATAACATGTAACCATTCTGTATATTTCTGATAATCCTTTTTGTTAAATAATTGAAAACCAAAGTAGGAATACTTACAAGCATTAAATGAAAGACATTGGCAAACATTTTTGCTAAAGAAAGAAATCTTCTATCCAGAAATTAGTTTAAGAACTGTGGTATGAATTTCTCATAGATAAAACCCTGTGAGGGACATCAGAGAACCCACAAATATTTATGGAATGAACCGCAATCTGTATACAGAAGTTAACAAATGTCTCATTACAAACGGGATATGGTTTTCCCAGTAACAGAAGCACACAACTTACATTATATTTACCTTGAGATTCTGTTATAATTAAAAAATACTACATAGAAAAGAAGTCTGCTTTATATATTACTGGAAAATACTCTTCAACAAAAAACATTTGTTGAAACCAGATCTGATGGAAATTATATTTACTGACAAATACTTAAGAAGAAAACTGTATAGAATACTAAGTTTTAAAGGTTCTATTGAATTATTTTAGAATTATTAATTGCAGCCAAGATTTTTAGATGTTAATTTTCATTATATAAGACAGAAAAGCAACCTTGATATATGAATTCAATCACACATTTTAAGAATCAGCACAGGAAAGTCTGGGAAGAAACTGTAAGGAGTTTGTGTAAAGTAAATGAACATTACTTCAGTAATTCATACAGAGGAACCACTCTAACTCTTAACATGGCATTAATTTTAAGGACCAAGTAAATATTTTCTCCCATGTTAACAGAAACCCAAATACCTCCCCTCATTCCCCCCAGCTCCTTGTACTTTACAGTAACAGGCAAAATATAAAGCTACTTGATTAGGGCAAAAGAAAGATTAAAAGGAGGTAACTTGAAGAAAAGAAATGTAAAAGCTTCAATAATATTGCTTTATAATATAAAACATAAACCACAACTCATATAAAAAATGACTCTAGCTTTCAGATTACCTTTTATTTCCCAGTTTTACAGCTTATCTGAAAAAATTTTCATTACACTTAGGTTGCTGAGTATGTAAACTGTGAAAGGTATCCTGGGATTTTTAAGTGGTATTTAATGTGTTTTTTCTTTGTCTCTGTGCCCTTTCTTGTTCAACTTTTTAAAGCCATTACAGTATATTTAATAATGTTAATGCTGAAACTGAGAATTTTATTAAAATTCTTAGTACACAGTGTCAGATTCTGTGCTGTGTTTCAAAAGCCTTGAGCATGATGGCAGATGAAGCTGATCCAAGCCCACGCTGATACAGTACACCTTTTTGCCAAGGCTAATCCTTGTATACCCATAGAATAAGTAGTCTCAGGGCAATAACCTAACTGAAAACAATTGCCTGATGACCCCAATGTTTTTTAATTCTTTCAGCTCCCTCAGCCAGTTCACAATACACAAGCACAAACTGCAACACCGTGGAGAAGAGAAGTAGGTCTTAAAACAGTTCAAGTTTAGATTTACAACATCAACAGGCACAAAACTCTTTGCCTAAAGACCATAGGTAAAGTAATGTTAAAAATCAGCATTACATTCACCCCACTCTGGGCTGCTCCAGAGAAGCTCTGGGACACGCTTTACTCCTTTATCCCATTAACTGGGCATGGCTAATTTACACACCACTTGCTTCGGTTGGGAAAGTGAGAGACTTCTCTACTCAAAGAAGTCTTCAAACATCTGACATGTTTTCTCTCCACTGTGGTAAAACAGGAACTGTTTTGGGGAACAATTAACAGTTTGAAAAATATTTTCGAATGGAAGGAAGGATCGCTATTACGCTATTGGAGTTAAGGGAAGCAAACAGTTACAACTTGATCTCAGTGAAGGAGGTATGTTTCAGTGCTGCTTGAAGAAAAAGAGATATGAGATTCCTGAGGGGTTCATTCAAAGTGTGCAAAATATTATGAAAAAAAGGAAAAAAAATTACTCTTCCAAGGGAGAAGATGAGAACAACTGCAATAACCTTAGGTCTCAATAAAAAAATCTCCTATGTATAACAAATATGTAGAATCTAAAGACTAGGAAATATAAAAGAAGGTAGTTAAAGATACAGAGTATTTGAGTATATAAAGTGATAATATAATACAATGAAAAGTTTAAATGGATTAAAACTAACCACAACCCCCAAACAATTTTTTTAATTTATTTTGATTGGCTTCATCACAGCAGAACTACAGGTTTTTGGAAAAAAGGAAGTGGACCAAAACTGTGTTAAACAGCATCTAAAACCAGCACAAATAAAGGAAATTCTAATATCTCCTCCATTGAGTCACCACAAACATATTACAGATTTCAAAACTGAAGTTGTATGAACTTCATGCATCAAGTTCTGCATATACCACACAGCAAATAATAATTTAACTGTGTTAAAACAGTTACTGAGACAGTAAGAGGTATCAGGAGAACACAAAAACTCTGAATTCAGGCTGCTATTTATTTCTAACTTAGCCTTGACTTTGCAGAATATATGGCAATTAAGACCACCTGCACCTGAGAAAAGTTTTTATAGAACGAAGTACAGCACACAAGCACAACAGAGACAGCAATGCCCTTGTGAAAGTTTTACTTTACAACTGCTATTTACTTCTGACCTTAAGCTGTTTAATGATGGCATCATAATTAAATAGTCAAAGAAATGGAGTACATGCTACAATACATTATATAAAATATGGCACTGAATACTTTGTAGACTCCACTTTGAAAAGATGCATCTCTCGTGCCTGGCTCCCAAGTTCACAGCTAAACTGTCCAACCTGAGAATTTCACAATCTGAACACACAGTCCAGTTTAATGGGATTCTGGAAATCTAGTCCTAATAAAATTCTAAATCATACACAGGTGTTAGAATGAGTGACACCTGAATAATGAACCAATCTTAACCCCACTCTAAATCCAAATGCTTTATGCTTTATCTAGGAAAATGAAACGTGACTGCCCTAAGCACTAGTTATGACTGGCTTGCACACACACAGCGTAGTTTCACATTGAACTGGTACGTGAGGCCAGGAGAGATCACTGGTAAAGAACAGGCACATCCACAAGTTGCCCACACTCAGAGTGGTTCTCCTCACCATGCCTTGACACTGGAGCCCCTCCCAAACATGTGAGCAACTTTTGAATGGTTTTGAGAGATCTATGAAGTTGCTCTTTGAAATCTGTCTGCCTCTAGAGCAGGGCTTTTGTGCACACATAAACACATCCCTGTGAGTCTCCATAAACTGAGTTCATTCCTCCTCCCCACCCGTCCTCACGAAGGACTGGGATGCTGCTGGCTGAAGAACACAGTTGTGCAAACACCTCAGCCAAGTCAGAAGCAGTGTGCCCAACTGAAAGGAAGAACTTGGCAGATAGAATGCATATTAAGTTCTTAAAACAAAGTTGAAAGTAACAATAAATCACTGACAAGGGATAATATTTTTAAAATATGCACTGTTTAAGAATTACGAGACTTCAAAAGATATCTTTATCAACTTTACAGGTTTCACCTTTGGTCTGTTTGAATGGTTATTCCTTTGATTCATTCTTTATTGGCATTTACTTAATTTTTTCCCTGACATATTTAATAAGGTTTCCAATAAGGCTGTCCTGATTAACAACAAATGGATACTTAAATGATGTGATAATGTCATTGCTCTTCAATAGGAATATTTCTATAAAGTATTCACTTTTCTTTCTGTGAGAAACTGCACAAAGAAATTAAAAATTACTGCAAGAATCAGATTCTGTGCTACTAAGAGAAAAAAAATAAAGTAGGTATGTGTATTAGAGAACACTGTGATTGATGAATTGAAGAGAAAAATAAAGTTGTAAAAATGCTTTTCTTATGAAATTTATTTTATTTTTACTATTACATTAGAAGGAAATATATTTCAAATATACGTATTTAGGTAAATTAGATATGTTGAAGATTCCTTTAGAACTCACAAAGAAATTTCAAGTAAACATAAGATTGATAGTTAAAGCTGAACATTTTTAAAGCTGAATTCCAAATATAAATTTAGCTTTGAATAGCTTTTGGTATTAGATAATTAACAAGCTACATTTCTGAAACTAACTGGGCAGTTCCAGCTGTTATTTTACAATTAGTTTCCACTGAGGGTTTTAAATTAATAACTGCTGCAATAGCCTCAAACATGCCAATGTTAATTAGGAGTGGTGTTTCCATGTAATGCTATCCATATACATGAATATTTTACTGGGCTAAAGGTCTAAGCAGACTTGTTTTTTGCTTCTTTAGTAAAGATAGAAGAAGTGAGAAACGTAAACCAGGAAAAGACTTCACCTCCAAGCCCTATTCCAGAGAGTGATATAGGATTCTTATGATAAAGAGGACATTCCTAAAGTCCTTATGCTAAAAAAGCATGAGTTCAAGTACAAATAGCAAAGAACAATATTTAGAACTTGCTATTTGGTATGAATATCTTGATTTACACCCCAGCTCAACAATTAATAGATCAAAATTATTAAATACAAAGAGAAACAAGATTGCACGTTGAAATTATATGTAAAGAAGAAAAGCTATAACTTAAGGAATAAAACCGTCCTGGTCTGACATCTGAAAAAATTAGTAAATAAATTATAGGAACAGGTTCAAAATCTTCACTGTTACAATTTTTTTTTTCCTCAGCACAGGAAGAGGACTGAAAATGGTGCTAGTGCAACTCCATTTCACAACTTGTACGCAATAAAAGAAGTACTTTTCCTTGAAACCCTAAGAATTTCTTTTCTTAAAAGTTATTTTCTTACATAACATTCCCTCTGCAGTTTTAACCATTTAGAAAGTTTAGAAAAACTGCAACAGAGATTTTGTGATATACTCCTTTTCCCTATGGTACATACGGACATTTTAATAAGCAGCTCACATTTCCATCAAAAACTATGTGCACATACATTTTTTTTTCACTGATTATCTTTGCTGCTTTTATTCAAAGAAAAAGAAAGAAACTCAGGTCAGCATTAGCTTATTCCTTGTCTGCCTACCAAATAAGCTCCAAAGAAGTGTTAAAAAGTAAAGAAGTAAAATAGAAAATAAGTTTTAACAGAATCTTTGTAGCATAATTAACTCTTAAAAGATAATTACTCATATTAGGTCCATTTTCTGGAAAACATTTAGTTACCCTAATGTTACAGTTCTATGCAAAAAATAGTTTTTAAACTGTTAGTTGGTTTGAAAAGGAAAACTTCAAAATTAACATTTTTGCTCATACTAGTTAGAGAAAATCCAGGCTTTTTATAACAATAATTTCAATGTATAGTTTTTGAATATAAATCTGTCCCACAGTGATTTAATATTGAAGAAAAAAAATATTTCTGAAGAGAAGATGCTTATAGATGTGGGTGCTGTTGAAAAGTTTTGAAAAGCATTTGATTTTCCAAACCACATTTGAAAGAAAAAACAGATTTCCACACAGACTGCTGGCTACGTATGTGCTTCTTTCATAGATTCCTTGCATCATTTTTTCCTTCCCCTCACTCCAGCACTATCAGGACAGACACACAAAATTGTTTATTACTCCTTATTTCACTAAAGGATTTTTGTTAACCAGTTATGGCTCTTACGTGATTATTACAACCATGTTCCAGACAGAGGTCCTTGAGATAAAGATAAATAGAAGACATTCCATAAGGAAAACAACTTTTTTTTGTTATTTATAAATGTTTGAGAGTGAAACAGTAAAACCCAGTAAACTACAAAAATGAAAAGCATAGATTAGATATATTTATAATGAAAAAAATACTTGTATTGATAAAAAATTTCATTAAAAAAATCAAAAATTTTACAGATACTTTTTCATGAATAAACTCTATGTGTAACTTTTTTGGAGGGAAGGGCCATGTTTAAAGAATTTCCATTTACATACACAAATTGAAAACAGTAAAAGGACAGTTTTATGCTTTGATCTATGAAAGATCTACACATGAAAATGACCATGGAACACTCAGAGCTGGACTATTAAGCTTTGATATATGACATGAATGAAATCCTTGGATCTCAAAAATGATGAATCCAGAGCACGGACAAAAATTAGATTCTTTATTGGCCAAGATGAGGAAAGCTTGGGATTCTGTTTACCTAAACTCCCAGAATCCGATAGCTTAGCAGTATTATTCCAGACCTTATTAGTAAAACCTTTACAGGACAGCCTCCAGACAGCCTGTATTCTCTGAGTGCTTTGTCATTTTTGTGTTAAAAATACTGTACCTGAACATTGCTTCACTCTATCTGTTCATGGATACTCCCTAAAATTCTACTAATTAACGTTTCTTGACAGAGTTTGCTAAAAACAACCATGTTGAGGATGATCAGCCATTACCTATACAATCGATCAGAACATTTGTAAAGTATTTGGTATAATAGGGGCCTATCCCAATATAAAACTAAATGCCATCTCAATTTCAGCCCTGTGCTGCTTTAGATTTAACACATCCATGTATCTACTTGCTGGGTTTTTTTCAGTCAGAGAAACAGAATTTCTGTGTCTTGTGATGAAGTTTCCTCAGCCATTTTCCTAATGATAGTACCCAGTTCTGCTGGTAGCTTAGCACAACTAGTGCTACTCATTGTTCCTATCCCTGACACATGCATTTTTTTAAAATTCATTACTTTTTATGTCACGTTTCCACTAACTAGAAGTGTTCAAGGATCCCAACTATGCTCAGCTTAATTGCACTAAGCACTCTTTATATATACAGGAAAATACTGTTGAAATCTAAAAAAGTGACAAAATTATCTCATAGAATGTGAGATAATTGGGCAGAAAACTGATCAAGATGACTACAGACACAGCTGACTAATCATTTCTTTAAGCATTATAATTTATTCATGTTGATTTTCTACATTAGCCACTTTAATTAAAATAAAAAGAACTTAGGAAATGGCAAAAGGAAAACATATGAAGACAAACAAAGAAAGAAATGTGGCTTTTCAAATTTTCCTGGAAGATGCTACTCTGCTGCAGCCCTCTCAATCTCCCACCAAGACAGGCACCATCCTGGTGCCCTCAGAATTGCTTTATATTCATAAGTAATTATCAAAAATCTAATAATATGTTAAGTTTGTTGTCTGGAGAAAGACTTGATCTAAACCATTTGAGTAGGAGGCTGGACTAGGTGAACTAGAGAAGTCCCTTCCAATTGAAATTATTCCATGATTCTATGCTTTCCTTGGACTTTTTTTAACAGAATCAGCGACATAGCTGCTTTTAGCACTCTCCACATAATACCAATATTTAAGTTTTTAGAGAAGTGCTCACTGCTAATGAGAAATCTTAACTGATGTTCTCCAAAGCAAATGAAGTATTGCTACAAACACCACAACTGCTAAAAGTCTCCACGTAGTTACAAGCTCTTAATTCCCTTATACTAACGCTGTAGCAGAAGCACTCTTTTCAGGTAGGGTACCAAAGAATCCATAGATGAAAGAGCTTTATAAAGATCTTCAGGAAAGAAACTTCTGATGGAATGTTTATACTAGACATTAGAGAGCCAAACAAGAACAAATCCAGGCCTGAAAAATGTAACTTTTTGCCTTCAAAAAGACGGTTGTTTTTTCCTGTAGTCACAGCATTTATAAAACTTCTCTATGATGCAATTTCTCTGGTGTCGCTTAATTGCCTGACTTTCCCCTCATCAGGGCATTAATATGATTTCCCTATATCAGCATTCTTCTTCCCCAAAACTGCCAGATCTCTGCTTTGACAAATCTATTTGACTATTCATTTGGCCATTTCAAAAGTTCTGACACACGCAGCACAATCACACAAGTGAGAAATGACCATATCACCTTGGGTTTTTGCAGCCTGTGGAGTCATTTAGGCTCCCAATCCCAATCCCAAGTTTAATATGATCAGGTAGTTAAAGCCCACAAAAACGTAGTTCTGTCCTTCACTGCATAGCAGAAACTTCATTTAATCTGCCTGACAACTCCACAATTTCAATTAACTGCTCTTTCCACACTTTAGCCAGGTTAGGCAGCTGCTTTACTTGCATCCTTATTTAAGACCTCCTTTATTCTGTTCCCTGGCTGCATACCAAGGCTTTCTGGTATCTACAAGAGTTCCAATCAACAGAATTGGCAGTTTCTTGATTGAACGTAAAGTTCTGGCCATATTTGTGGAAGACAAACGCACCTTACCTGGAGCTGGAGTTTAAGAATCAGAAAATCATGAGAAATCATTAAAACAAGCAAAACAGCTTCTAGGATACAGCAGAGGAAAAAAAAAAAAAAACAACTGAAAAAGGGATATTGTCTCATACTGTGACCAGCTAAAATTGTGTCAGTATACTTCTTTCAGAAGTCCTAAATTTACTGTTATGGTGCATGCATCTTTGTTTACTACGTTTATTAATAGACAAAAATATATTGGGCCATTTTCTACTGGAAGAAATACTTTTAGACTCATTTTTATATGGTATAGGAAAACTGAAGTTATCATGTCAATACTTTTCTTTCCAACTTCCAATAATCATCTGAAAAAAATATTTGTTCCCAAGCTTTTGAAGCACGTTATTTTTCCAACATTCCATTTTCAGTTTGATTCTCTCTTCAACTTAGCACATAAGCTATTTTTCCTAAGACATAGATGGAGTCAGTTCAGCTTACAGGCCAAATTTGGTCTGGTTTATTTAGTATGACCTGCAGCCATACCAAACTTACCTTTCATGCACTGGCATTCAGTTAATAAAGGTATATTAGCACATTCAGTTTTTCATGTGTAAACTTATGGGACAAATTCAAAAGATATTTGGAAATGCTATTCAGCCTCCAGCCACGAAAATGTTTCTCAGCCTTTTCTAAAAGAGCAGTTTCTAAATGAGAAGCAAAAATTCTTTTTATGAAGCACTACAAAAGTGACATTAATTGCATGTGGTTGTAGTTCAGGCCTAAACAGAAGACTGTTTAAACCAAAGTGACACCGCAAATTAAGTTTGTATCCCCACTCCAGAAACACTGTAAAGACAGTGGTTCAGACAACAATTTATTTTCTTTTATTCTATTAAAAGCAGCAGCAGCAGCAAATTAGAGAACAGAGGTTGGAAAAAGACAGAAGATGACATGTTGGGATTGTTAAAACACTGTAGCAGCTAATTCTTCAGTAATCAACAGGCTGCTGTAATTTAATTTTTTTAGAGTCTCTTAAACTGGATACTGTACTCCTTGTATCTCTTTAATATTTACTAAGAAATCTTTCACCTAAGTACATCAACTACACATTGTGAGACTTTGCTCATTTTACTACTTGATTTTTAAGCATTCTGTATTAGCTCCAGGTTTTGCTATCTAGTACTACCTACCACAGGCATACTAAAAGGGAAAATACTTTTTAAGTTAACAAATCTCATATTTGGAGAAACAAACACTAACATTAGGCCGAACATCATGTGTTAATAATATCCCACTGTTTGGTTTTTTCCCCTTGAATACAGACTGTATGTCCTGCCCAACAATACAAAATCCTTTGTATTATTTTATTTAGAAAACTCCAACAAAACAAAACCCCCAAAAGCAAAACAACAACAATAACTGAAAAATGGTGACATTATCTCCACTCAAAACTCCAGCAGTCTAACAGCAGTGACTGCCATGTAAGAAAATGAACAGCCATCTTCTCTACCATGGTCCTGTAAGCACACTTTGTTCTGGATCAAAGAATATGTAATTAGAAAATGCATCTAGTTCAACCCCAAACCGGAATCTTATTATTTTTATTCAAAAAACCATTAATTTATATTGCTTGAAAGTGCTGAAGTTCACTTAAATGGATCAAAATAGTAACCTTCTTCCCAAAATCAAAGGACCATGCACTACAAACTTCACTATTATTTCATTAAATTCTGCAAAGTAACTTGAGACTCTGCTCCGATTTATCTTAAAAACAATTAAGCTAGTATGATTGGATGATTAAAGAAAGAAAGTAAGATAAGACCTAGTCATTTGAAAGACTCTGAGAAATTAGAAGAGTGGTCATTGAAGCAGTTCGAGGAAATTACTGAAAATGTCAGACATTTCTCAGAAAAAGACATAGGAAGCATGATGTTGTGAGACTGGTTGCAAAGAAGCCATTAACACACGAGAGAGGTCTTTGGCCCAGCACTTATTTCTATCTTACCCATTCAGCGTCTTGATTTCTAAAGGAGAACTAGAGCACACTGTAACATAAAACTATGAAAACCAAATACACATTGCACAAATCTAGTCTGGAACATTTATGCAGAGGCTCATAATGCAAAATGCCACCAGCACCTTTAAGGAATTGGATGATTTGAAAAGCACTGAATTTCTGCATTTCAGGTAAAGCAACAGAAGCAAAGATATTAGACTCAAAAATATAAACTAGCACAGCTTCATTGATTTCATTGGTTTGTAATGTGCATACAAGGAACTTCACAGCTTCCCTCAGTGACTGAAATGACCTCACAGAAGCTGGAAATTACAGATTCCACTTTATAATCAGGGACTTTCCTGATAAATTTTTGGTTGCTATGAGAAGAGTGGAACTTATATTTAGTTCTCTAACTTCTCAAAGCAGATATCAGACTGTCTCAGACAGAAGAGGCAGAAGCAGGAAGAGCCTGCACAAATGTCAAAAGGATCTCTTTGATCTGCGGGCACATGGAGAGCTGGACCAGGGTCTGCTACCCAAAGCTGCTGCTAGTGCCAGGCTGTAAGATTTCTTCCATGGAAGCTCAGTAATACAATAGATACAATGCTCACTTAAAAACAAAAGAGGAAAAAAAAGAAAGGATAAACTACTATAACTAAACATACAAGGAAAGCCATTAATTTAAATGCTTCCACATGGAAATACGAAGAAAAAGACTCTCTTACAACTTTTAAGTGATCAGAAGTAAAACTGCAGATATTTCATGGTCTCCTAAAAATCCTAGTCTTGACAAAAAGTAAAACTCGCTGTCATTTTCTAGGCAGTAAATGTTTTACTGCTGGGAAAAGATTTTGATGTTTGTAATTTCTATTGAAGAGCACTATGAAGTAGTTAAAAATATTGCCACATCTGAAAAACAGACCAACGGGAAGTATAAGACACTTGTTCATCTGTATTTCTGTGACTTTTCTCACTTGGTATTATTTGCAACCATACTTTCATGTCTGGCAACAGTGCCAACTCTACTAAGGATCATATATTACTTTTATCATGCTGATTACATATGTTCACCAGTTTTGCTGCCTATATATGATTAGTGTGGTTTGCACATACTTAGTGACACAATCCAGAGCACAACATTTTCACAGAAAATGTGTTTACTGGGAAAGAGCTCCTTAGAAGTTTGCATTCCTTCCAACTTTGATCTACGTGACATCAAGAATCCTACAGTTTGAATATATGTTTACCATTTATATTATTAAGATCTATCTCCTTCACAGTCTATGGCTACTGAACACTTTGGTAGTCACAAAAAATTTCCTTTTCTCTTAGGTGAACTTAGTAGTAGCTGAATAAAAGAAAGCTTCCTAAAATGTTCTCATCTGTGAGCTTAAAATTCACAATGACTCGACATTTAAATTCTGTTATTCATCACCACTTCACAGCAGAACTTGATTTGTCTGAATGGATTTGAAAGCCCACAAGTGAAGAAAATCAGAAAAACCTGGTTTTGAATATCAAAAGATTGTATGTGAAAAGTATTTTTACAGGCTGCACGTACCCGTTTTATTGATCAATTAACTTCTCCCAGAATGAATTTTTCTGAGACCATATTTGAAAAGTCAAACCCCTCCCCCGACACTTACTGATAAATGTCTTTTCTGAGCACAGCTCTGCTAAGAGGGTTGTCAGCCTGAGGAGCCATAGAGACAGATCCAATCTTGAGAACCAAAGTATCTTCTTTACTTGCTGGATTAGCTGTAGTTAGGAGAAGAGAAAAATAAGTTTGATTAAAAGTCAAATGCACATAGCAGGAACACTGAAAAATTATTACTTAAAAAAAATGTACATAAGAATATTTGCTAAGGGTTCGATTTTGCTCAGGAGCACCATAAAATCAATAGCCCTGCTGTGATACATTTCATTTCTCCAGAGTTTTATGGCACCATTGAATGCTGGTCTGTGACTTCTCATTTTAACTGATGCTTTTTTATATTATTAATTTTTTTTCTTCCAAAACTACTTTTTCCATGAACTTGTTTGAAATCTGCTTGTTTCTTGAATAATTATTTGCTGAAATATCAGCAGGTAAACTACTCTAAATCATGCATCCTTTTTATTAAAGGTCTAGATCCTTTAGATGTAAAACATTGCAGGTTATTGCAATATAACCATCCTAGTAGCATTTGTAATGTTCTGCAGCACACATGAAAAGTTCAAACACAAGGACTGAAACAAGAGAATCTGAAATCTGACACATATACAAAGAACAAGATGTAGTACTGGACAGTAAATTTCACATCAGTAACAAAATTATTCCAAGAAGAAAAATCTCTGCTTTCCACTTCATCTCCATCATTTTCAAATTTCATCCACATGTACAGTTCCTAAGTTTTAAAAGCAATGGTCGTATTAGATTGAAAACCACGGTTCTGCCCAGAAATAAAATAGCACCACGTTTTCTTGCAGTAAATTAACACTGTCAGCAGACAGACAAAGCACTTGGATAAGGCTGTGCTCAGAAGGCTCCATAGGAACTAGGAAGCTCCTGAGAACATGTGATGCAAGTTCAGAGAGTTCATCATATGAAGGGAAATGGTTCACTGCAACACGTAGCAAGGGTGCAATGACATCACGCTTGCTCCCACATCCAAGGAAGTTCTGGAAGACTCTCATATATGAGTTTTAAAAACAAAATTATAGTAGCAGAACAGTTTAGATATTTTACTTAAGAGTGAAAAGCGTGCTGTAGAAAGAACAAGCAAAATCTATAAGCTTAAAAAATGACCATTCAGACACATGAACGTCTTGGTGAAAAAGACAACATGTTTTGCAGCTAAATGTGTATGTAGATGTATCTGTATTCTTTAACAGATCTAAGAAGTCACAGAATTCACAGAAATTTCAAGATATTTTGAAATGATTGTAGGGAATACCACAGTAAACATGTGGCAAAGCAGGAACACAAATTCTAATGCACAACTAAATCAGAACATAAGTGATTTACTTAAAAGAACCTCATCAATTTACAAAATAAAGTCAACTTCTTTAGTCTCTCCAAAGCAAAATGAAACTATTTACAGATTGTTTTGTTGCCAGAACTAAGGTAGAAAAGTTAAGCTGATGACAACCCCTTTTTTGACAAAATTTGAACCCCTTCAACTTTCAGATAAAAAAAAAAAAAAAAATTAAGGCATTGTGTGAACTATTAGAATATCATCATTGTACATTTACATGTTGGATTTTTTCTTTCCAACATTTACATAAGAAAAAGGAATGAAGGTATTAGATATATATCAGACTGTAATTGCAACTTAATTAGGTGGCAAATGCCTTATTCTGAGAAGTGGTTCTTAAAAAAATATATCTTAGGCTAAGAATTTTAATTTGTCTGTGACAATTAGCAAAGCAAAATAAACACAGGACTGCTCATTACAGTCTCCATTGGGTAAGTATTTTAGGAGTTTTTTCAAGACTAGGCATGGACCTTTTGTGTCCAGTTTCCTGTAGGTCAATAAATTTAGTCAATCTTAAAACAGAAAGAATTATAGGCATTGATATGTTCAGCTGGTTTTTAATGAGTGGTAATATGAATTATGACTTCATGTGATGAATTCACATATCCATTCACAAACCCATGTTTTTCAAAATGTGGGAATAACGTAGCAAACAGAATGACAGTCATTACAGATATTAATAACTGAGGGGAAAAACACCTACACTGCACAATGTAACTATAACCTAGGAAAGTCTTAGTGACTCAAGTGTAATAATGTTGTTCATAATTTCACTTGGCTTTATGCACTTATTTCAGTCATCTTTTGCTGAGCTAAAGACATTATGCTCTTTTAATTCTTTCTTTTAAGGCTTTTTCCTCAGCACTTGATTAACATTTGTGATACTTTTCAGCAACCTCTCTGCTTCTATTAATACTCAGTTTTATAACAGAAAGCAAATTGGACACTATTTCATCATCTGTCATATGCAGAAGTACAGCTATCACCCTTAATTTCTTTTCACCAAGTTCACTGGGACCCTTAAGCTGTTTTCAGCCACTATTTCACAGGATAGTCTCTCCAGCCCTGAAGACACAGTCTGCATAAACTGGTTCCTTGATATATAACTTCAGCTTTGGAAGATTTAGTATATTTTCTACAAGCAGGGATGTAAGGACAGTGACCCAGATGCATGGCCTCGGGAAATTCTTCGCAACATCTGCTGATGCTATTTACTTTCAGAAATACCAATTTCACTTACTATTCCCAATTGACAAGTTTTTGTGGGTTTTTTTTTTAGCCTTCTGGTTAGCCATTTTTAATTCATTTAACATTTCCACAGATATGATACGGGGATGTATTTTAATTAAATACCACAAGACATAATGTCAAACTCCTTACCGAAGTCTAAGCATATCAAATCTTTGCAAACATTTTATCAACTAAGAATTGAAACCACAATGAAGAATGGAAATCAGATGTGTTTAACAAGACTAATTTTCCATAAAACCATGTTTACTATCATGTAACAAATATCTAATCGTTTATTAACTGAATTCTTTAATATTTTTTCCTATAATCTCTCTAAAGGAGAGCAATAAAACTACCTGTCTTAATTTTATTTGAGCATCACACTTTTCCTTTTACTAGATATACCTTCAGCTGTCTAAAACCTGGTTTTCCAAGGTGTGTTAAAAATTAGCTTCAGAAGACTAAGATCCCTGAGCACAAGTTACTCAGCCTGACTGATCTGAAACGTTAATAGTAAGCAAGGAGGATATTACAGACCATATGTTATGACAGACTTCAAAGTAGAGAGTCATGCTCATGTGACAAGAATATATCACTTCTACAAATGCAGGACATACGTTTATTCAGTGTGCCGCCTTTTCTTTCTCACTATCAACAAATTTATCATGCCCTTTCTAGTGATTCCTGATATTGTGCTCCTAGTATGTACTAAAAAGAGTTGCTATAGTCCTCAGACCAGCCAGATGTGGATTATCCATCTCTATCACTTCTTATCAGTTTTTTGCAATTTACCATTTTTATTTATAGTTTTCTGCTATTCAGTAATTCTTGTTCCTATTTGTTATATATTGCTTTTATATATTTAGTTATCTTTACTTCATTGCTAAGTTAAATGTGGGCTGTTGGCCAGAGCTTGAAACACCACCTGATGTATTAACAAATCAAAATTGGAGAAAGCAGCATTGCTTACTGCCTAGGATAGAGTGCTGCCCTCAATTCTACCACAAAAAGAAATGTTAATTTGGTGCTGCTGCAAAAACTATGCCACTAAAATATTATAAAATTGTGTGGGTGTAGTCATGCATGCATGTATGTAAATTCCTCAGAAGAAAAAACATGATTTTGATTATTTCATAGTGTTTGTCGACCACAGTTCATTGTGAAAGTTTGGTTTTGGACTGAACAAAAAAAATTATTTTTAACTTTACATGTAGAGTCACAATTACATGTAGTTTTTGGGAGAAGGATAGTTTTCATTTTCATAACTATCGGTGTGCACAAGGTATGAACAGCAGACAGTTGAGAAGAAGAGAAACCAAAATAATTTTTCTACTTTTAGTGCAGTGATTGCAAATCGAAACACGCAAATCTGATCGGATTGAAAATCTCTCCTAGTCAATAAATGATAAATGAGGTCCTATGGAGGCATATCTCCACAATATATAACACTTCCCTGACCTAGAACCCCAGTGATGCGGGTCACATTCAACTCTCACTCCTTATTGCTGTTTCTAATTTCTATTGTTCTTGAAGACAATAAGGAGAAAAGAGAAGCAATCTATTTCATGTTCATAAACAAATGAGACTTCAGGAAAATCTAGGGTGAAGGAAGAAATGAAAAAACAGTACTGATTTTCAGTGATGCTATTTCAGAGTTTTCTGGGAAAGAGGTTAGCTGGCTGTCTTACTAATTTATTAAAGATTATCTTTAGTATTATGCTTTAAAAGCAAAAAGTTTTTCTTCCCACATCGACTGCTTAACCATGGCAATTTTGTTCCTAGCATGTATTTTCTAGCAAGGGACAGCAACAAGACATAGGTTTTTTAAAACTTCTTTTTCATGACATATACAGCTACAGAGCTACAAAAACATACTTTTAAAAAAGATTTCCTTGACAGCATGCCCTAGAAATCCCTTCCAACTAGAATCATAATTCTTTCTTGCTAACATAGCCAGTCTAATTTTATCTTCCTGTGTTTTCAGCATTCCCAGTTGGAAAATTGTAGAGGATGCTGGCAAAAAAATGATCTATGTAAATTCTCACTGTCTGCACTTCTTGCAATTAGGTTATGAGAAAAATCTAAAGACTATACTCTTAGGATTACATTGTGTGTTGCCATATATAATGGTAAAAAACCCCCTCCATACCTACAGAACTTATGCACACATATCATGATACCAGTAAAACACTACTTTTTTTTTTTTAATCTCTTGAAAAATTGTGAGAAGTGAACACACTCTTACTAGCTATTATGTGGTGTAATTTTAATGTCAGCATCTCTTTATTTATCTATAAATACTGTAATAGGGGTGGAAATACATTTTTACATAAGAAGAGAAAACAATTTCTTACAGAAGAAGCATTATCCATAGATCAAATAGCTATTTACAAATGGCTTAGCCTCCCAAACTCTGTAAATATCTGAAAGCCTGTTGCATAAGAGAGTCAGAATAGCTTCAACTGAAATGATAAACATTATCATCTGTTGGGCATCAATCATAAGGTACATTTTAATAACATTTTCCAAACTGAACTAGAGTATCTAGTTGTTTCACCACTGTATGGTTTTCCAGGTGTCATTCCCACAAGAAATAAGGCTCCCTGATTATGCTCCATCACTGGAACATGTGTCTATGAAGACTAACTGATAGCAGTGTAATGAGAGCTGACACATAACCCTTTCCACAGTTCTTGACCACTTCTTATAATGTAAACTCTTTAGGTACCAGGAAAGCAAGGATCAAATGAATACCCAGAAGAACTTTTGAGCAAATCTGCAGAGAAACAGCACGTATATTAGATGTTTTCTAACTACGACCCTTAAAACTGAAGCCAATGGTCAGCAATTTAACTACAAGTATTTATCTACAACACTGAAGAGCAAAAAATCTCTTAACATAAAATATTGTACCTTCTGGATTATGCCGGCCTTCCTCATTTTTGGGAAAGAAGACTCTTATTACACCAGTGTTGATATAAATCAGAGGCAAGTTGCGGGAAGTTAGAGCGTGAGTCCTCATGGGTTGGCCTGGTGACTTTCTTTTCTCCTTCTGACTCTTTGGCAACCTGGCTTGAAAAATGCTTGCAATGGCATTAAGCAAAGGAAAACAGAGGACCACATCAAAGGCCTGAGCAGAGAGAAGGATCTCATGGAGAAAGTGAGGAGAACCATCAGTGTGACTTTCTGACAACTTATGGAATGTTCTTCGTTCGTTTCTTGATATCAGTTTGTGCCGCACATTTTTTGTCACAGCTTTGGTGTAAGTGAGAGAAAGAAATCCATGTTGCTGGTGTGAGCCATCTAAAAGTTTTGCAGTTGCCTGTTTCAAGGAAAAACAAATAAATAAATAAACTGCAAAAATGTACATGTAACATTTATCAATTACCATATTCTCTGCTAGTTAGGCTGTTTAGTGTTCTATATTTTCTAATAGCTTTTCACATTCCATTAATAGTAAAAAAAACCCAAAACCTTTCAATTTTTGGAAGGAAAAATTTGTTCTCTGCATGTCCACACTTCTCTGCATTCGTTCAGCTAAAACTATGAATTTCAGAACATCTTTTTCTTTTCTAATTATTTATGTTGCATGAACAAATCCAAACAGCCAAAAAACCTCGATGTAAATTTACGAAAACTTTCTGATACTTTTTAACACAGTTATACATTTTGATTTCTTCTTCACTTCAGACGTTTGTAGATCTTTCTCTGCATTGTTCCTTCTGTGCGTGAAAAAGACTTAGGTGCTAAAAATATCACTTGGGTGCTGAGATAGCTTCATACTATCTAAGCATGGGTATATAAACCACCCATAGTCAACTAAATAAGTATTTAACCGGTTTTGTCTCCTCATCTCTGAGTATTTAAAGAAAATAGCTGTACCACATGCTAAAGCACATCACTTAAATGTATAATGCATTTTACTTTAGAAACTACAGATTCCTTCACTTAAGACAGATTTTTCTAGCTAAAGATGGCAGCTAGATGCTTAGCTCCTGGAAGATGTATAGTACAGTTTCCATATTACTTTGAAAGTTAGTGATGTAAAAATGTAAAAAAAATTATTTTAACAATGTTATAAACATTTAGACAGAATTCTTTACCATTGTTTAAATACTGGCTTTTATCATCTGAGCAATAATGAAAGCAAATACATTTTGCAAGTCATTGCTTCTTTCAGCATCTTAAGTTTGATTAAATTAAATTGATTTCAAACATTGTTAACAGACAAACAACTCTTTCCTTAATAAACAGGATATATAGTTTAAATGCTGGAAAACTGAAGGCTTTTAGAATTAAGTGAATTAAAACAAAATGGTAAATTAGTTTCCTATAGGAGTTGAAACAAGGAGAATAAGAGAAAGTATTCCTGACCCATATTCACAATGAAAATAAATCAGACCATACAGAACTCTCACTAACATAAAATGATATACCCACACAACTATGAAGATAAGGACCCCAATGACATAATATATAAAGCCTGTCTAGGATAAAGAGACAAGAAAAAAAGGTGTTAAATATCTCACACTGAGCTCTTCTGAATCAGCAAGTAATGTTCAAAGCATTCAAAAGAAAGACCTTAATATGAAATTGTTAATTGTTGCATTATCATAATTAGAGAAGTAATTTTAAAAGGCTGCATAAAGTTATACTGCAGTAGTACTAAGTACTTAAATCCCTAAGTCAATATCAGAATTACATTAACACAATGCAGCATTTAGTACTGGCTTTTATATATTAGGGCTTCAAACATTACTGTATGTGCTCATTTTCAATATAAATTAATCCCACTGACTTCAGTGCTCTGTTATGTACGAGGCTGTGAACTATCAACCCTCATTCCTATATCTACTAAAAATGACAACTAATACTAAAGAGTAAGAGGGAAATAACACAATACATAATCAACCTAAGAAAGAAATACATTCAGCAAAAAAAAAGTTTAGATGCCAAGAAACTAAAGCACTTTAAGATTTTTATTTTTTTACTGGCATTTATCAGCGGAAGTTCTGCAGTAAAAATTTTTAAGAAGATTCTTACGGAGGGAAAGAAGCCAGAGAAGTTACTGAAAGGATCCTGCTTGCTGATGGGTCGAACCAACAAGGTACGTCTGTTCAGCTTGTCAGTACAGGAAAGGAACACACCTCCATATTGTCCCAGAGACCAAGAATCTTCCCCAAGGCTTGAGATAATGAATGAGGCATGGAAGATGGGAAGACAAAAAACAAAGAAACAAAAGAGTTGCCATAAGCAAAAAAAAAATATTTACATTTCTATTGCATGTTTTGATGTAACTGCAACATTTTTCGATGTAACTGCCACACCTTTTCCTAAAAAGCTAAAATTCAATCCGATCAAGCAAAGAAAATTGTTACTTTGCAAAATTTTATGTCAAGGGACAACCTATAGCAAGAGCTCAAGACACATGAGAATAAAATTAGAGTAAAATCCTGCATATAGAAGAGGGACTTACCCTTGGATTTTTAGCAGACAGCTTTAACAGAATAAGAAGGAGAATGATTACAAGAACAAAGACACTGTGAACATAAAGCTGTCTTCACATGTTACAAAATCAGTATTATTTAGATAAAAAATAGCTTTTAACTTTTAAAATGTGCTTTGTACTACAGCTCTTGTAATCATTCTTTTTAACATAACAAAGAATAAAGCAAAGTATATTGTTTGCATTATTCAGGTAGCCACCTTAGTTTACTAAAGAAATCTCACCAAAAGTTTTTCTCTACATTGTAGAAAAATTCCTTCAAAATGTCCTGACTGCCAATCTCCCTCTGGCCTGGAGGACAGAAAGTTCACCTCATCTATTCTGTGCTTTTGGTTTTAGTCCACAGAGATTTACAGATAAGAGCATGGTATTCTGAAGAGATTAGGAAATATAAATGAGAACAGTAACAATTCTGTCAAGTGGAATAAATTTTGGGCTTTTCTTTCTTTTGCTTTTTTTTTTCCCCCCCAAAGCTTAAGAGCACAAATCTACTGGGATTTCATAGAAGCATAGAATATCCCAAGGCGGAAGGGACCCACAAGGATCATCAAATTTCAACTCCTGGCCCTGCACAGGACCATCTCCAAGAGTCAAACCATGTACCTGAGAGCACTGTCCAAATGCTTCTTGAATTCTGTCAGGCTTGGTGGTGTGATCACTTCCCCACCCTCTGCATGAAAATCCTTTTCCTAATATCCAACCTAAACCTCCCTTGACACAGATTCATGCCATTCCTCGGGTCCTAAGGGTCACCACAGAGAAGAGATCAGTGCCTGTCTCTCCACTTTCCCTCGTGAGGAAGCTGTAGACCTCTATGAGGTCTCCCCTCAGTCTCCTCTTCTCCAGGCTGAACAGACCAAGTGACCTCAGCGGCTCCTCATACGGCTCCTTAAGGCCTTTCATCATATTGTAGCCCTCCTCTGGACATTCTCTAAGAGCTTAATATCTTTCTTATATTGAGATGCCCAAAACTTCACATAGGACTCAAGGTGCAGCTGCACCAGTGCAGAGCAGAGCGGGACAATCCCCTCCATCAACTGGCTGGCGATGCTTTTGCCTGATGCCCCCCACCCAGGACATGCTCAGCACTCCTATGTAGTGACTTGATTTTAAAAGATTTTAAAAATTAGGTACAAATTTTGTATATAATGTAACATTTGATAATCAAACAATAATTGCATTTTAACTTAAGCAAAAAGATAGAAATTGAAAAATTTTTTAAGACAGCTGATCAGGAGTAAGGTCTCAGATATGCTGGTAAATTTGCCAAGTTGAATCTAAATCTCCTTCCTATTGTACCCAGGGAACAATAAGTGTCCAATAAGACCTTGCAGACATTAGTTCCCAAGTCAAAATGATTTGTGCTCCTAAATATTTTAGTTATTTTCAATGCCAAAAACTGTGCTGAAGGCTTTTAACTATGTTTTTCCTCTCAAGGAGTGATACAACTATTCTATTTTCTCCTACTTTCGGTCTCCCATAATGGAATTTGTTGACATGTAACGGCAAACACTAACCTAGCTGAATAAAGACTACGTAGGCTCTCTCTTCCTTTGTCAAGACTAGTGTGTTCATGGCCAGTACAAGTTAGAAGGTGGCACCTGCAATCTCTCTATAAAATCGTGTGCCCAGGTGCCAAATGAACACAGTCACATTGGTGTAGCAAATTATCCAGATAATAAGACTTGCTAAAGGTGGAAGGCAGACTAGGCTTACCTAGCTACCCTAAATGTACATAACATTGATGATACACTGTTGACATTAGTTACTGCAGTTTCACTCGAGTGTTTGCACAACACTGTGCTGTGTCACAAGCTCAGCTGAGCTTCCTGCACTACGTAAGTGCTGCTTTACCACGGCAGAAGAAACAGCTTCCTTTTTCAGAAACCTGGTTTTAACATGTAAGAGTAAGGTACCATGAATCATTAAATACTGGCACTTGCTAACACACCATGAACCAGTATTTCAGGAATTTCCCATTCAAAAGTTAAGCTAAACTGAATTATTTTGGTCTCATGGACCAACAGAGCAGTAAGTGTGAAAAAAAATGCTCTCCTGATTTGCAGTGATTTCTATGTATTTCTTTGGAATAATATCTAATTCTGAGAAGACATAATTCTGATTTTTCTTACTTAAAAGGTTAGAATATTTTCATTTAAATTGAATACCTACCTTAAATTCAAATTAAGAAGAAAAAAAATGAAAACACCACCTGCCTCCTTCTTTCAGTCTGAAATTAAAGGATAGCAACTCACAGGAATTACCTGTTTCTGTAATGGTCAATATTGAAACTTTCTATTTTACATTTGATTTTCGTATAGACATCCTGCATATCCACTGAGGCACTGAGATCTTCTAATTCACTGACAACACAAACTTCTGCAATAGTCAAAGAAAAAAAAAATTAATTAATCTGAAACCTGCAGGATTTTAAGCAAGAAATATATCTGAGACACTACATTTTGTAAATAGGATAATGCTACTTCTATGCAGAGTTTTCTCATAAAGCCCTTTCTGATTTGAGTGTCACACAGATAGGTACTAGAAAAAAACCCCTAGAATCCAAAGCTTTTTATACAAATGTGTAGAGAAGCTTATATATGGGGTTTTCAGTTCAGGTGTTCATAGTGTAATTTATAATTCCTAAATAAGAAAAGTAAAAAAATATCTGCCAAGATGTTTACTCTAATTATACTGGAGTTTTCTTTCTCTCATGTAATTAGTTTTTTAAAATCAAAGGGTCTTGAAAATCTGCTTTAATCACTAGTCACCTTATTTTTTCCCATATCTATGAGGAAGTGTTAATTACTAAGCAGTAGTGTTTCCTAGCAAGAAAAAAAAAAAGGAAGAAATTTGAAGTAATGCAATTTATGGAATCTGAATTGCTTTCAAAAATTACAGTCGGATGATAATGCAACTTTAATCTCAAAATAAAAAAGATAAACTGTGTACCACATGTAGTTCTGTTTTCAGCAGAGAAGCTGAAATTTCTCCACTGAACTCCATATTAAACTTCCTGTGACTGGTAGGATTATCCTATAATGATTGTGTTAAATTTAAATTTGAAATTATCAATACAACACTACATGACTATACATGGACATACACAAAATAATTATGAAATCATATCAAAATGAAACATGACTGCTTCTAAGGCAATAAATGCAGCACTTTATTGAGTAAATTAAATAACTTATTTCCAATTAAACATAATTATCGTTCCACATGGAGTGGGAAGTTTATGCCAAAGAACAACACTGCAGTTGTTGCAAAGAATATTACATACAGTAATCTAACTAGAGATTGTTGCTGCAGTTTAAAATACAGATCTGACCCATTTTTCTGTGTTACAATGTTCAGTAATGTTGATACAAGCTCGGAATAGCCAATACTATGCTGTACAATAATGTATGAAATTCAACACAGCACATTAGGGGGAAAAGTGCTGAATACCTGTGCCATTATTTCTAGGATCAGGAGCAAACAATTTTATAGTAATTTTTGGCAACATCCACTGCATCCATAGGCTGACACGTCCACTTGAGACTCCAATGTTACTTGTTGTTTGTTCCAGTGTAATGGAGTCTGAGAACGGAGAATCATCACCACCCTGAAGAGAATCACCCTAAGAAACAGAAGCAACAGCTGAGGAAAAAGGTATTGCTTTTTAGAATTCTACTTCTTTCTTCTCTCACGACTGCTGCAGGTGCCCAAAGTATTTAAACACAGACTCATCAGTAGTATATTTGAATCAAGCCATTTTTAACATCAGGAAAAAATAAAAGAAGTATTTTCCCCTTGTCTTTGGTAGATTTTGGCAAAGACTATATGGTAAAATTTTAAGGTTCCATGACAGTTCTGCTTGGCATAGCAAGCTTTCCTCATTAATTCTACACTGTGGAAAAAATTATCATCAAAAACATAGGCTGATAGAAATATTTGGAGATGCAATAGGAAAAGTGTTATGCAGGCTTGTGCATATCTGAATGGCAAAGGAAGAAAGAGTTATTGGAGGTACCAAGTGAAGAGTGACCCAGTAGGACCATAACACCTATACTACGTACACACCAGGTTCGGGTTATTTTTTTCCCCCCTCTATGTGCTTCTCTGTAATGCCTTGGGAAAGAGATTTCAAAAAACAGAAGATTCTTCTAAGAATTAGAAATATTTTAGTTGCCACTTTCTAAATTTTTTTTTTTAAAGACATGACTGTCTTGCAATACTCTTAAATATAAGAAATGTTAACAAATCTGCTTGATTTCTCTGCCATCAATTATCTCTGTTCATTCCCTAAAACATTAAGGGCTCAACAAAGAAGACACAAAGGTTAATGTTTCTTAGGAAAAGAACATGACAATTGAAAGCTATACTGAAAATCCTGTTATGTGGGCTTATTAGAGCAATGAAGGCATGTTCTGATCATATTTACCGGCCATAAGACTTCATCCTGCTCCTTTGCTGCATCTTACTGTTTCCAAATAGGGAAGGAAAGATGCAAACATATAAATGCTCATCAGCTCCTAGTGTTTAGAGCCTATTAAACTGAATGCAATGGACATATAAGTCACTGACATCAACCAAAAGCCACTAAACATCTAGCATCATCTTCACTTGCAACTCCACCATCTGGTGCAAGTTTACTTCCTTCAAGCACAAAAGCAAGGAGTAAGGTATAGTCACCTTGATCCATTAAGATCAAGTTGTCTCTAAGATTCACAGATCAATAAACACTCAAAGTCTTAATTTTCATTGAAGTTTTAGGGCACTAGACAATCTAAATTACGATGAACAACATGTTTGAGATTTATCTAATTACTAGCAAAGATTATTTCTATGGCAGACACCTTGGAAATCAGATTAACACAGAAAGCATTGCAATTGGACTGAAACCTGTCAGGCAAGAAGCAAGAATGTACTCACTTCAGCTTCAGATGTTCCAGGGAAACTTACTTTCAGCAGCAAAATTAAAAATGTGACAGTACTTGCCTCATTCTGCAGTCCAAGACTGGAGAATGTGAGCATGGAAATTCTGTTAGCAATCTATTTTCTCGATGGGTAGAATTTATCTCAAAGCAAATGACATGACTCATATGGAAGCATTTATGCTGACAAATCACATTTTCAATCAACTCAGACCTACAATTTAATTATAGGTTTTGTAAGCTCTTAAGAGGACACAGAGAGAAACAGCAAAGGTACTTTATCTGTGCACAGTAACCTTTACTCTTGAAAAACTCAGTGATATTTACCACAATTGGTAAGAAACCATCTATGTTGTCAACAGCTGACACAGAGAACTTACCATTCCAGGGACTCATTCATACGAGGAAAGGAGAGCTTGTGCAACTAACACATGTTCCTGGAAAATAATACCTAAACACAAGACTATAATACCTGGACCAGTTCAACACATGTAATATGAAGTGTTGAAATGAAAATTAAGACCCAGTTCACCTTCAATTATCTATGGTGACAGTGGCTTTGCATTATTCAAAATGCATGAAAGAAAATAGGTATATTTCTATTTCTATTTATTTTTCTTATATAAGGCATTATTGGTTACACCTCTGAATAGATTACCAGTTGAGACACAGGTGACCATCTTTTGAAAAACTATTAGACTCCAGAGGTGCAAAAAGCATTTATTCCCTACCATGTTCTTATTGAGCTAACTTCCTTACACAGTCCCACTCGAAATCCTTCTCAAAGTCATGGACCCTCTTGCTTTTATTATTTGTTTACTCTTCCTTCTTCTGTTTTACTCTCACATTGTCTGCAAATTTAGTTTAGTAAAAGTAGTTGGGCCTGTCTCCTGCTGTGTATCTAATAATATGTAATGCTTACCCCAGCAGGACATCTAATTGGAGAAACATCAGATAGTTCATTTCACTGAGATGCATTCAACTCCAAAGTATGAATGGCAAATTGGACATAGGGCACGCAACAAGATAAAAAAATAATGGTGTGGTAGAACCTGCTAAATAACATGTTCAGGGGTTAACTCCTTTCTGCCAAACTGTAACTCGTACTTTCTATTTACTTCTCCAGCAAAATCCTTCCTGCCTCTTGCTAGAATACCATTTGCTAACTATGTCCTTACAAGACATTTCCTACTGTCTTCACAAAGAACTCTACTCTCTACAGTGTCCCTTAATTATCCTACAAGACAGCACTGACAGGAACATGTTAGTAGATATCTTTTCAGCACTGTAAGAAAAACTCTGTTTTGTTTCTTCAATGATGCTGGCACCTGCCTTTAGAACAAAAATATATGGGGAAGCAGCCTTGGATAGTGTCAGGCCTGGAAGTTCCCCAGCATCTGAAAGGATGTAGGTAGAGCTGGTTCTCCAGGATGAACCAATGTTAGTCCTTATTGCTTCTCCTGAAATGGCAGGCCATTAATAAGACAGTGACATAAGCCAGGAGAAAATCACCCAGCCATTTTTCTTGTTCTCTGACTATGCTTGTCAACCCTCTTCAAACATTAATCTGCTTCCCTTCCGACTATGTACTCTACCCACTTTTAAAGCTATAAAATGTAGGATTGAAAAATGTATCCTTTCAAAGCCAGGAAAAAACACAACACTTTGAAAATCCTATCTCCCTTTTTAATGAGTCTCTCTCAAGAAATAAAATTATTAATAAAAAGAAATATAATTAATGGTCAAGAAAAGAGAAAAAAAAGACTTATTTAAAACTAAGAATATGCTTCTATACAGTTCAAGACAAAGTTCAAACCAATGCTGATGTTCTGTGCACCCATTTGTGGCTCTCTGGTCTTTGCATTCTATAAAAAGCATTTATGTTCTTTTTTTTTCAGTCCAAAAACTTTTTCAAGGTGGTTTTGTTGGTTTTTTTTTTTGTACTGTAAACACACTTAATTCTGCCAAGCCATAACTTACAAACTGTGATGGAACGGGTGGGAATGAGAGACAGTCTCCTCCTCGTCTTCCACACACACCCTCACTCTCTCACTGAACATGTTCCAAAGTGGATTTTGTATGAAAATCAAGTTTGTTCTAAAATTTTGGCAGGTCTCTACATTTCTGATAGTTAAAAAAGAAGACAACAATAGCTGATGAAACTTAAAGCAGTACACTTAACAGCAAATATGTACTGCCACCGTGGCAAGTTTTGAATTTTATATTTGGGTTCTTTTATTTCCATAATTTAATGTGTTCAGCTGTTTCATACATTTTGTTGGGTTTTTTTCTTCCACAGAGAGCTGTTTTTATTTAGTGGTTTGAGTATATAGATAACTTTGTTCTGTAGAAAACTGAGGCTATAATTTTCCCACACTTCTTAAAGTTGTTTTTTTTAAGATATTAAATTATGTACTATGCCACTCAAAGAATCAGTCAGTTGATAATTCTGGCACAAGGCTACTTAAAACAGTATTTGTAAGATTCTTGAAGAACTGCATTTATCCAGCATAACCCCAGCTATATATTAAAAGCAAATTAGCCCAAGAATATGCAACCAAATTTAAAAGCAGCAAATCCTGAATTTTAGGGAGTGTGGCCTCTACCACCTTCCAAGCTACTGTATCTATGAATTTCACAAAAAAACAGAGTTAGAGGTACCAACCCACACGTATCATTAGAAACTGGACCTGCAATTGCCAGGGATTTGGAACTCATTCTACTTCAGAGCCTGCAAGTCTTAACCAGGGCCTCAACTCATTGGGGCTTAGCCTTGCCCTGCAATTCTGTACTCTAGCATGTTCCCACCCAGTATTCCAGGTCACTTGCATGTCCTACCCCTTGGACCAGCTAGCATGGCACTATAGCTAAGACTGCAGTAAGCTGAGGCTTTCAGCAATAACCTCTTGATTGAAGCCATGGCCGGTGCAGAGTTTATCAAGAGACACTCCCAGCTGCTCAACACCTTGTCCTTGTCAGAGGTGATGGGGTTGTAGCCTCCACACACTCCCTACTTCAACAGTTCAACATGAAGTTTAACCTATATTTTTTTTCTGACGTTAAGACTTATGTAAATAATTGAATTGGACCATTCTCTTTCTCAGTGGCAGATGCTCCTCTGAAGACAGATATGTTATATGGCTGTCCTTTGGCAAGCAAAAAAATTAAAATGAGGGGATTTCTTCTTAGCCTTCTGTTTATGGTACAACCACAACCATTGGGCAGAGCCAAAGGGCTTGAAAAAACTGATGGTCTGCAGTAGCTGACATCCTTTTCCTATTTTTTCCCCAAATAAGCTGAAGTTCTTTTTTTTTTTTTTTTTGCTGTGAAAACCTAAGAAACTGAAGTGAGAAGAAAGACTGTGCTCTTGTTTCTCACGGAGTTTCAATTTTCCTTTTGGATTTTCAGCACCCAGCATGGTATTGTTAAATATGTTTATGCATTAATTTTCTGCTCTGTTTCCAGATCTACTGAAAAATAAAGCCAGAGTCAGAAACCTCGAACTATTTTCCCACAACTTCTCATGCCAAGTTCTAAAATATACAATTTAATTCTTTTACCAATTGTTGCAAATTGACCAATATACTGAGTTTATTTTCTTAACAGAATTTATCTTTGTTCATCAGGAAGATCCAAACATATGAGGCCTTCATCCTTGGCCTGCCTTAAAGCTCAGGGATGATCACAGTTTGGCCACACTAATGCTATGCCTTATCAAAATAACTTCTGCGTTCTTGCTCAATCACTGACTTTCCCCAAGGACTAAACACTTCTACCACTGTTTGTACTTAAGTAAACAGTAACAAGTGGCCTGTTGCAGTCTGTACTACCTTTGCTTTTGCGATTCCAAAGCAGGGATGGCAAAAATGATTAACTGTTTCCAGCCCTCCAGTACTGAAGCCGCTTTCTGATATTTCCCTTTTCTACCACTACAGCAGACTAGAAGTCAGTAAGCTAGATAGCTTTATCCACATCGGACTGTGGAGCTCACCATCAAGTTGTCAGCAAGAAAAAATTTAGACACAGCCTAAAATATAAATCATTCACAGATCACATAAACAAATTACTTTTTTCTTGCTATTTAATATAAACAGTTGTGCAAGTTTGCTTTCTTCCAATTCATTTATAGCAAGTCCGTTGCAGCTGAAAGAAGCTCTAAAAATAATCATGTGTCTCTCACAGAACAAAACACATTAACTATAAAGTGTCTGAACTTAAAAAAGCCCCATACCTATCACAGCAAAGTATTTTTGTTTGACAGACTTCAGGATTTCAAGGCTCAAAAATAAGGAAATTTATAAACAAAATACAGACTCCGATAAAACAAACTTCTGGAAAATTTCCCTGAGTCAAGCCCGTAGAAAAATATACTATTATTTAATTACTCTACACACTACTTTGCTGCTCTCCAGAAATAATGACTATAAAATGTATAGCTACAAGGTAAAATTGTGCCCGATGCAGTCAATTTGTATATATTAACCTTTCCATTTCTTTCATTTAAAACATTACTGTCACAATAGTCTGAAATCAAGTTAGAATTTACAAATACAGGATGGTATCGAACCACATGGACCTAGATTTGCTACCACTGATTTCTTTGTGATTAATATTAGGCCAATATTAAGTACCTCTAAATTTCTGAAGACCAAAATACACATCGATAAGTAATCAATACTAGTGTATTGTAAAAAGTAAACATGCTAAGTACACAATATCTAAAGGGATTAAAAGTTTTTTTCTATTTGTCTGAGTATTTGCAAGTTGTTTTCAGAACTGCCAATATCAAGACAGTAATCGAGCAAGGTTTTGTTGGTTTGGTGGTTTTAGGCCTCCTAGATAGTGAGTCCCTACGCTCTAACTGCCTCATCTGCTTTTATTGCCCTCTTAATTGAATTCAGAGTCTGTGGAAAGCGAAAGGTGTGGTCCTTTTCTAACCAGCAGCAAAACCACAGACAGGGATATATCAGACCCAGGAAAACGATGGAATGCTGCTCCAGTGTTAAAAGCTGCCTCTCCAAAGCTGCTTCCACCCATTCACTGATGACTTTTTCAGTCATCCTCAACTTCCATGCAGTATCACTTCTCAGTTGGTTACCTGTCCTGGCATCCCAGTTCCTATAATCACCATTTCTGTGAGGTCTTATAGGTAACTTCTGCCTTCCTGTCTCCAAACACTACCAATCCCTTCCCATGACTCAGCTTTTCTACACCAATCTCTGAAGACTACTTGAAGAATACCAAGACACATAAAGCTGACAAGCATTAGGTTACTCTGACCTTCCCTACTCCACCTCTACACTTTTTGAAATTAAAATTACTTCTTTCAGATGGTACTTGGGACAATACTCAGCCCTAAATTCTACTTTGGTGTAAAATAATTCCATTTGGGTTTTAAAATACTTGTCTGGATTTCACCAGTTAGGCTATTGTGAACAAACAGGTTCTCCAGATAAAAAGTTTTATGTCTAAGATAGATGTTATATACAACAGTCCATACTTAGATAGACTGCAGAGGACTACACCTTCACCCAGAAGAAAAACTTGGCCTCAATAAAATTGCATGATGTAACAGCCTTTACATCTGCAGCCCATTAGCCAACTTGACAGGTATAACTAGCTGCTGTACTTCACAAGAGACAAAACAATTTAAAAAGAATCTGTCTACATTTCTTGTCTACAAGGCCTGTCGACTTATTTTGCCTACTTTTGGGGCAGAGCTCTACAGCTCTATGTACAAATCATCTGTAACAGGGTTCTGTGCACATTTGAACATACTAAGGGGGTTAGTTTTCTTCATAGAATGTCTATAATGTCTAAAATTATACTATATGGACTATAACTGAGGCTCAGCAGACTGAAGTAGTCCAAAGTAGTACCTGGAGACAGCAGAAGTAACCCAATTCTCTCATCTACTGCTAGGTTTGGTGATAGTAATTAAGTTAGCAAAAGGAACAGGGAAACTAAGTGATTAACTTCTCTCAACAGCTTTCATTGATGAAAAAGAATGAGAGGGAACACTTCTTAGCTAATTTTTTGGTACATATATTTTTAAATTCTTAACAATCCTTACCTCAAGGGACAGGACAGGAACAACGCCATTATAATGAAAACCTACCTGGTGCTTTGATACTAGGAAATATGTTGAATAAGTTCAGAGACAGATACAACCACAGAAGAGAATGTGTGATGAAGATACTGCCAACAATTATGCTACAAATTATTTAATTTATATTGCCTAAAATACTTTGTTAGAAATGTGAGAAGAAAATATGGTTCCTTTTACTATTTCTTTCTGGTTGGTGAAGTGTGATTATTTTACTTCTTTCCCTTTCCCACCTCAACAGTATTACAGAACTTACAGACATCAAGACTGTGCAGTCTCAAGAACAATGTTCTTGGCTACCTTACACATGGTGATCTGCAAAAGTTCATTGTATAGCTTCAAAACACTTTGAATTTTTTACTGATGGCCAACAAAGGATTAAAAAGAAACCAAAAATCAGGTAAAGCAATGACTATATGGACTTAAAATGCTGGTAGAGTGCTCAAGGTAATTTTCCCTATGGCTTAATAAAAATCTGTTTGGAAAATGTTACTTTAGTTACATCATCTAGAATGTTTTAACTTGGTCATCCTACTCAGTGATTCAACTCATTCCAACTGGTAGCTTAACAAAACTAGTCCTAAGAGTGAAGGGATAATTGGCTTTTTGAGGTTTGTTTTGTTTTAAATCTCAGGCTTTAAATACAGGAAAGCAGTAGGTCAAGACAAGCTTTGATGTTCTTTCCCATAACACCCAAATCATTGAAATGAATCCTCCACTGGCCACCCATTCTTTTTTACCTTACAGTACCATTAACTTTTTTAACAAAAAATCAAAAAATTGGCATCAAAAGTGGCCTTGAAAAATAAATATTGACTCACAAATTCACAGAAATGATAGTACCTGAAAAGTCAATACAGCATTGTTGTAGCTACTAGTCTTATAAGAATACAAACTCTGCCTTGAATTACCATGGCAAAGGTTTTCTCCAAGTCTCTCCAAGTATTTCAATGCCAGCAATTCAAAATGTTCACCCTTCTCTTATTTTACTGTTAATTAAATCCCTTTTACACCCTACATATTGCTTTGATTTTAATCACCTCAATAGACCTAAAATTTGCATCAAAATCAGAAATGGAACAAAATTTTCCTCAGTGGAACAAAAAATATTACCCTCCTACTTGCACAATTCTAGGAATCTTTTCCTGATAATTTAAAAATTAGCCTTCTAATTCTTATTTTCAATTTTTGACAAAACTTCTTACAATCTCAAGTATCTGTCCACATATTCTGTATTCCACTTCCCTGTCTCCATTACACAAATGACACCTGCCTCAGTATGCTGAGGCATATGTTAGTATATGACACTTACATATCCCTTTCAAAACAACATTACTATTCTAATAATTCTGGACTTGAAATATGCCTTATGCTTCTTGACCTGAACACACTAACCATAACTTTCTGACACAAGCTAATATGCGCTCACTTCAAAGAGAAACAATACAGACAAATAATAAATATAGGAGCAATACAGCAAATTCTCTTTTTATTTTCTCTTTTCTCTCCTCCCTCTTATTCCACCAAAATGGATGATAAAGTATTCTTCATTATTTTATTGGGGCAAAGTTACTTTCTATCTGGACTCTACTGCTCCTTCTGATTCTTACTTGACTGCATACCACCACAGGATCAGAACTAACATGACACAGTTTTTAAAGAAATAAAAATACCTCTGTAGTGGTCCCAATGTCAGCAGATGGGCTGTATGTACTGGTATCTGGTGGAGCGGTCCCAACACTGCTTTTAACTGGAGAACTAGGAGGAGCAGGCCCTGTCATGGTTTCAGTATAGACAGAAGATTGATATAGAACTCCTTTCCTCTGAATTTTATTCCAAACTTTACTCGTGATCTCAGCCAGTTCATACAGAAGTTGCACCTAAAGGAAAAAATAAAACTTAATTTTAACATGAAGTTTTTCTTAGTGAGTGGAAGGAAAAATCATCAACGTTCTCCACTGTGACTTAGAATATGGCAAAACTGAACTTCTCACCATTTATATATTGCTTTGATAAGCAAATACATCACAAATAAAATAATTAGCATCAGTTACAATATAGTGATTTTGGTAAAAATAATCTGTGCTGTGTGTAAACATATGGTACATAGATCAAAAACATAAACAAGAACATGGTCTTATAAAAATTCTATTAGTATATATTTTAACAATTAAACAAAGGTAATTTATTGTACAGTTCATCTGTATAGATCCTGCCTGTAGGAGAAGGCAAACATATAAACTTTATAAAACATCAACAATGAAAAAATTATTAATTTAAATTGTTTTAAAATAATGATCCCATGCAGCATGTGAAAGTGCTCTGATTTTGGAAGAATATCCCCTATCAAACTCAATAGTCTCCTGGCATACGTCACTCCATTATTCAGAAACACACAATTTAACTTGCACACTGTTTGACTCAGTTCTAAGATATTTACACAAGTTTTTGTAAATAGGCATAAATCATGGAGTTTGTATGACAACATACTGCAATACACTGTATAAAACAAGCTCAGAGAAAACTGAAAACTATATATAAGCAAATTCACAGCTGGATACCATACTCAACTTGCCATTATAAAAAAATTGAAATTCTCATATTTATAAGAACCTTAAGCCTCAGGACACTTATACTCCACGAAGCCGGCTTCTTATGTGGGCAGAACAGATGCAGAAAAACACTGTTGTCAATCTACATTTGATATAAAACAGTACTCGATTTTGTGCGTGAGAATGTGTGATGAAGTCTCAAAGTACATGCTGCAGTCCTTTCATAGGAGGTGAAGTGCTGGAATTTTATAAAAACCTTCTTAATTCATGTTGGATTTTCTTTTGAAGTTTCAAGGCTTACACAGAGCAGGTCATATAATCTTGTGACAGAATTTTTCCTTAAAGGAGGTAAACTTCCCAGTACATTTTTTGTCTTCATATACAAAGCAACCTACAGAAAGACAATGCTGGCTGTGACGAAAAGCTCTTTCAGTTAGGCTTAAAAATATTTTGTGTCTGTAGCACTCTGATATGCACTGGAATCCTTTAAATTACCAAATTCAAATATCTAAGTTTTCCCAAGTCTTTTCCATGTAGCGCAGGAAGATCATCTAATAACATCCCCACGATTGATTGACTAGTATAACATTAACTGGTGTTGATGCTTTGCTGGAAAAATGTCTCTAGAAATTTAATACTATACAGGCAGACATCCAAATCATACAGGCTTGCAACTTCCCCCATCCCTATTTTTTTTTTCAAGAAACCAAAGGATAATTTAAGTTATACTTGTCACAATGAAGCAGGACCTTCAGAAAATTATTTATGCTACTGTTCCTAAAGGCACAAAGTAATGCAAAAAAAGGGATTTTGTGTTTAAATCTATGCTCATATAACAAGGCGAAGAGGTTTGTTATTAGTTAATCCAACACTGAAGGGTTTAAATTTAATGGGGTTGCAGTACTCATAATCATTAAAGTTAATAATTATATTTTCAGGGAGATTTTTAAAAATAGGTCAGGCTACAATCCTTGCAGCAACTCTGAAACAGTGGCTGTTTCAGGCAGCAGTAGCTGTGTCTCTGAACTTCACCAGCAACATGACAGTGATGTAGTATGACCAAAATACTCTATCCTGCTCTGAAACTAGAGTCAAAATAAGTTGATCAAACAAAAAGGTACACTTTTATTAAAGGAGATGATTTTCAAGAATGTATGTTTAAAAGTCAAAGATACAAAAAGGCCTCACACCAAAACCTCTTTAAAACAAAAAAGATAGCATGTAATGATAGCATCTACATGTAAATAAAATTTCAAAACTTCAGATAAAGAGTTAGTTACGTCTTTGATTATTTTGAATACACTCTTTTATTCCACTGGTTGTTACTGATTAAAATGGAAGGATTTCTATTCATGCTGGTTGTACTTTTTCAGATGAGTAGTCTCAGTAGTTTGAAAACCCATTTCTGATTACATTAGAAGGGCTAATGTAAGGCCTCTCTCCCTTACAAGTGTTTTAGAGCATAGAGTTAATATACAATTATTATATTTACAACACACTATTGGAGAGAAGAGAAATGGTAGGACAAAAATAAGAATAACTGTCAGTATTTTTTAAAAAAGGCTTCCCTCTCTCACTGCTTCCAATCCCTCCCCACCAAAACCACACAGAACTCAATGAGACCCCACTGACTATTTGGCAATATCTGTAAAGCTCAATATGTTACAGCATTTTATACTGTATAACACATTACTACAAAATTGAAAACTACAACCAAAGACAATTTTGCACACTGGAAGTATCTATTGACTTTATGACCATCAGAAAATGGTTTCGTATTAAATTATTATAGTCATATAAATAAAATACTTCACCTTTGCTACCTTTTAATAAATTCACCAAATATCATCTACTTTTAAGGCTGTCATCTTTAGACAAAATATAGCCTGTCATTTAAGGAATCAAATTTCATAGTTACTCTGCTGTGTATTTATAACTATCAAATGCTGTTTATATATCTGTATTTTTCATTTTCTGTTCAACATCTGGTAAAGAAGACTGATGGCTTTTTCCCCCCCCTTTTTCCATAAGTAAAGAAGAAAGGACATATGAGGCACATGTAAAGGAGAAAAGAGAATTCAAGAACCTTCAGTAAACTCAAATAATTTGTCTGCATCCTTTCAGTCATTAGAACACTTCAGTAAATTAATAACATTACAGTGTACAACGACATCCTTTAAGACAACAACATTTGGTCTGATATTGCAATGTACAACTTCATTTTAACATTTCGCTATGCTCATGATATGATTTATATGCAGCTTACAGTTTAAATTTTTAGTGCAACTATTTTCTCACAGTTTTCAAAACAAATTACTTGATTACACCTTAACAGGAATACTTGAAAAATGCTTTTTACTTCAATTTCCTTTTTAATGAGCAACTCAAATTTAGGTAAGACTTGCACTTGTAACAATGCTCCACTTTTAACAATATTAATTAAAAACCTACTCTACTTAGAACTAGAGCAAACTTGGTCCAGGTCAGTAAAATACAGGGCGCACTTTTTGAAAAATTTAAGAACACGTTTGCCTCTTAATAAACATAAGTGAGGTGGTAACTTCTGTTTACACACATTCATCTTGTATTTTTTCCCCTTTATTACTGGATCCCTTTGTTTGCCTAAAAAGGACTGCATGTTGCAAGAAACGTTACTTTCTATGTAAATGTAGTAAAACAATTACATTCAACCACTTCAATATATGAATCCATAGTGACAGCAGATCAGTACCGTAGCATTTAATGGTACATCTGCAATTCATTTCACTCCATCAGCCAAAAGATGCATTTATACTACAGCTATTACATGTGGAGAAGAGTTTAAATTACAAAACTTGAGAGAGCTTCAAAGCAAATCTTAATCTAAGCACCTTGATCTTGATGGCCCAGTTGAAAAAAAAAAATTAAGATAGAGACCCTCTTCATGAAAATGCAGAACAATTGTACCTAAATCAAGTTATTTTTAACTTCCTTTTTATAAATCAATTAAATGTACCAACCTGGGGGTTGGAGCATTTTATTTCAAGAGACTCAAGGTCGACATGGAGGCAGACAACAAATGAGTGTCTGGATTCTGGCCCCGAAGGAAGCAGTTTTTGTGAAGTCACAGCTAAAGTAGAAGTACAGCCCATTGGTTCCACTAAATTAAGTGTCATCTGTTGTCCAAGAAGAGTATATATACTGAAATGATGCAGACTAATTGTCCATGGAAAAGCATCACCTAATCAATAAAAAAGAAGGGAAAACAGTTAAACAATTGCTTAATAAAAACTAGGCTATTAATTTCACACAACTCAGTAAAGGTCTTATCCTAAACCACCTCAGAAGTCACAGCAAATGCAATCAACAACCATTAAATTGATCCCAAACTCTCACAAATGTAATTCAACCATCAATTCCATGCTATTTCAGAATCTAAACAATAGCAATAATTTTTTACAACTTTTAAAATATTAAAATCCATTGGCAATTTTAACCCAAACTGTGAACAATATATGTACAATATAGTACTTGAAGTAGTTCTTTTGCTTCATGCGATTTTCCTCAAACTGACAGATATCTAGAAACCACTGCCCACTTATTTCAGCATACAGATGCAGTTCAGAGGCAGTTCCTTCTCTTCTATACTTACACATTTTTACAGTTTTTAGAACTAAAAAAGTGAATTATTTCCTCCAAAAATCTTGGATCAGCTTGCATCTCAATACAGTGGTGCCACAGAGTGAAGCCTATCCCAAGGCACTGCTCAGGTGAGACAGATCACAGTGCAGCTTTTTCCACTGCCTCCACTTAACTTCCTAGCAACAGAATGGTGATGGATTTTCTAAAACCAGATTGCTATATTCACACACTTAGCACTTCATTTCTTACATTTAGGAGGAAGCCTACACAGAGAAATGCCTGGCACCCTATCATGAATCACTGTCAAGAATAATCAGCAAGGGAATTGGCAGTGTACAGATGAACAACAAAATGCCAGCAGCTTCTGTACAATCAGTTTTCTTTATATTGTCAATAGATTACATAGATTACACAACCTGAAACAGAATCCTGTGGTGGGTTGACCCTGGCTGGATGTCAGGAACCCACTGTTACCAGTTATCACTCCCCTTACTCAGCTGGAGTAGGGAGAGAAAATATATCCAAAGGCTTGCAGGTCGAGTATGAACAGGAAGAGATCACTCACCTCTTACTGTCACAGGCAGAACAGAATCGACTTGGGAAAGTTAATTTATTGCCAGTTAACACCAGAGAAGGGAAATAAGAACAAGTAAAAATATCATCTTCCCTGCACCTCTCCCCTCTTTCCGAGCTTAACTTCATTCCCAAATTCTCTATTTTCTCCCTGCTGAATGGCACAGACAGGGAATAGGGGGTTGTGCTGAGTTCATCACATGATGGTTTTGCTGCTTCTTCCTCTTCACAGTCTTCCCTTGGTCCACCATGGACTGCCTCCCATGGGTGACAGTCTCCCACAAACTTCTTCAATGTGGGCTCTTCACACAGACTTCATGAACTGCTCCGGCATGGATTCTTACCAGGGGGTACAGTCCTGCCAGCAAAACCTAGTCTAGCATAGGCTCCTCTCTCCACAGGTTCACAGGTCCTGCCACAGGCCTGCTCCAGCATGGGCACTTCAAGTGGTTACAGCCTCCTTCAGTACTCATCTACCTGCTCTGAAGTGGTGGGGTGAGCATGAGCTGCAGGATGGATATCCTGGAGCATGAGCTGCAGGATGGATATCTTCTCCACTACAGACCCTCACGGACTACAGGGGCACAACCTGTGTTGTCACCATGGTCTTCACAGGCAACCCTTTGCTGAAGCACCTTCTTCTTTGACCTTGGTGTCCACAGATTTGTTTCTCTCACATGTTCTTACTCCCCTCTTCTAGTTACTGTGGCACAGCCATTTTTTTTCCATCCTTACATACATTATCCAGAGGTGCTACCACCATATCTGATGAGCTCAGCCTTTACCAGCAGTGGGTCCATCTGGAGCCAGTTTGAACTGGCTCTGTTGGACATGAGGAAAGCTTCTGGCATGTTCTCACAGTCATGTCAGCCCTGCAGTCCACCCTGCTACCAAAACCTTGCCATCTAAACCTGATATATTTTCACATATGATAACCACGTCCCAGAGAAAAAAAATTAGGCTTTTGGAGAAACACTGAACCAAAACTCAAAGAACGTTCCTAAGAAGCGACAAAAATAGTCTATGAAAGGTGTGTGGGTAATCCTCACTTTACCTGAAACAGACATGGGATTTTGCTTTTCAAAAGTATAAGAACATAGTATTTCAGGGGGGCTTTGTTATTTTGCTGCTGTTGTTCTTTCCTTTTCTTTTCTTTAAAGGAAGTTTTCATTCCACATATTAGATTTTCTGTTGAGGAAGTAGGGCCTTTGTGTTACAACTTAAACAACAGAGAGTCTGTGCCCAGCAGACTCAATTTTCAGTACACCAAGAGAAACTGCCTGTCCCAGTACAAAGTAACATAAAAGCAGCTGGATGCAGTCTTAGATCCAAACACAGCAGACCAGTGAGCATCCACAAACCTCAGCCTTGGCTGAAACAGTCTTCTTTGTACAGAAAAAATTCATCTGCAGGAAGAGGAGAAAAGTTCTTCTTCCTATATGACAATTCAGAAAGTTTATGGGTTTTAGTTTTCAAGATTTGAGCCTGAACTCATGAGTCCAAATCAATCTAGTACCCCAGAAGCATGGGAGCTGGTCTTGAAAATCAGAGGAGAAAATGGCAGACAAATACAAATGTACACTGGAATGGGCCCACTGGAGTCTCATGGGAAAATAAAAAATCAAATCGGTGTTTTTAAACAATATATGAAGAGTGTGTTTGTTTGCTTCCTGCTGTGGCCTACAGTCAATACTGTCCTGCTGAGAAATCAGAACACTAAGAAATAGCACAAGCTGTTAACTGTGATTCTTTAAAGAAATTAGAAGAGTTCTGAAATTAAAATAAAGCTGAATTCCAACATATTTTTACCATATTATTTTAGTAAGACATTTATTTTATTGTTTATTTATGTATTTTATTGTTTCTTCCATTTATATTGTTTCTTCCATAATTTTATGGTCAGTAGTATATATCAGAAAAGTCTGTATGTCTCACCCTATGCACAAACTGAACACTTCAGTAGTTTTTTTTGAAGCTATTACATTCTGAAGAATTCAGCTCAAAGTAACTTGAAAATATTTTGGAAAGTTTTCAGATTAAAAGTTTTGAGGCTGTTAATTTGTGGGGTTTTTTTCCAAGTTTTGTCAGCCAAGAAACACAAACTATTACTTGTAATAGATGGAAAAAAATCAAATGCAAAGTCAACTCTAATGACGTGTTTCTAATTACTACTCCTGATCTTTGGTTTTTTCTGTTTTTCTCTGTGACCACCACAGTAAAGTGACATAGTTTATATTTCATGGATTATAAAGAAAGAATATCTAGGGAAAAAACTGAATGTTAGCTCTATTAGGCTGCATACACTATCTACCTGAAAAGGAAAACACCAATCAAATTTTATCAATGAAACCACAGTATGCTGAAAAAAACCACTGTAGTAAAGATATGGTGAATTTACAACAATAAAATTCCCCCTAATGTCATCAATTACCTCTTCTTCAGCTCCATATACATTATGTGCCCATTCTAACATTTTACTGGGACTGCCCAACTGAAAAATCCTTGTTTTGTTGTTGTACCTGTGTCTTATTTGTTTTTAAAACAACTTGCACTCATTTACAAATTTGTTTTATGAAACTATTAAAAAAATTAATTCAAAGGGTCTAAAAATCAAAAGCAACACTGCTTATGGGATTTTTCTATGATCTTTCTGTATCTGACACAAACAAACATTTTTACAGAGATGGATTCATAAAAGCTACTGGATTGAATCCAAAGAGGATTATTATTAAATTAACAATAATGACTATTATTAAAAAAATCAGTAACTAAAATAATTAAAAGTGTAAACTTCTAAGCACAGGCAGATTTTATCAACATCAAAAACTTTTCATTACTAGTTTAAACCAAAGATTTACCCAAAGCAAAATTTTAGTTACCTTCATGTTTCAATTTATTTTCTTATTATAAGAGTTTATATTTTTGGAAGGCCACTTAGCAGTGCAGATATCCTGATCATAACAACATACGTTGTTCAGCCACATTTACCACATTTTGTCTTATCAACGTACACTGGGACTCACAGACTATACAGATGAGTTGTCAAGTATTTGAAGCTGGATGTGCACAAAAAGTCACAACTCAGTATGTAATGCACTTCTCCAAAACATCTCAGTTTTGCTTAAACTGATTTTCTATCTATTTAGTTTCTTTTTAGTAACTATTTTACTTCAAGAGCAGCTACAAATAGGACAGAGGGCCTCCTCTGGGGCCAAAACAGAGAAGATAGGGAAGAGGGCAACAGGTAAAAGTTGCACTGGGAGAGGTTTTATCTTGATACATGTAAGTATTTACAATAAGAACAATCATTCACTGGAACAATCCCCTTAGGGATGTGCAGGCTTTCAAGAAGCAACTGAGTGGGGTGTTGGATAATCTCACCTTGGGTTCCCTTTGCACAGAAGCATCAAGGAATATCTCATTCATTATACAGATAAATCAATTTATGGATTACTTAGTTGCTCAGTATGACTGAGCTACGTTTCTGAATTAAAGGGCTATACTTAAAACATTCTTTTAAGCATTCCTACTAACTACAATTATCTCAGAAGTTTATCAGAATTCTGAAAAAAAAAAACAAAAAACAAACAAAACAATCAGAAAGAGCTGATTGTGGGATAATGTATAAACTATTTTTACAGTAAGCTGACATCTTGGGGTCAATAAGTATCAGTGAGTGGGCTGAAATATTCCCAAATGAGAGTACGACTATGACTGTGCTCTCTTTTCCTCCTTTTTTAGTTTTTCACATAATAAGAAAAATATATAAGTGAGCACACAGCTTTCTTAAAAGTAACAATGTATCCACAGGCTGAACAAGCCTTTTACTTATATGATTTTTATATAAGAAGGAATGATTCAAAAAAGAGTTGCCAGGAAAAGCAATGTTGAATAAATATAGTTTCAGAGAGATGGTATGTCCCTGAGGTCTTGTTCAAAGACAGTAAGCAAATTAAGAGACTCTCACAATAAAAGTCCATTAAAATTATTTACCTCTACAAGGAAAGAAACAAAGGAAGTGACTTTAAAGCTTTTAAAAAAATTTTTAACAATCTGTTTAAGAGGGAGTTTTGGCATGGGAGAAGGCAATGGCTCCATTAGAGAATCAAAAATATCTAGATTGTGAGAACTTCTGTTTGGCATTATTCCCAGAGCACAAAGCCACACACAAATAAATTCCTTACTATAGGCTTTATCCCAAACAGGGGGATTCTTTTCTCTCCCTAGGATCTTTACTTCAAATCTTGGTCCGACAAAATTCAAATTACTTCTTACTTTAATAAATGGTTTAAATTATATCATCAGTTAAAAATGAAAAAAAAAAAAAAAACTTTGCTTAAATTTACCTTTTATCTGTCACTATGATTAGCAAATTAGATCATTCCTCCTGGAATGATCTTTGGAAAAACATATATACCTTTCTCTCCTTCTTTTTTTTTTTTTTTTAATTTTAATTTTCATATGGTAGCATCTCTAATAAGACTTTCAATATCAAAAACTACACTTTTATTTCTGTTGCTGTGAGTTAAGGAAAAAATACAGAAAGGAGGAGAAGGGTCCAATATAAATGGGAGAATAAAAGGAAAAGAAAGACAGTGTTATAAATCCAAACAAATTTCAGATGGCAGGAGCAAGACTAGCTTTTGAATGTGCTTTTGACTTAATTTTTCACAGCATACCCTTTAAATTGTTTACATTTCAGCAAACAAGTATGCAGAAAACAGCATAATTTTCCCAGAAAATGCTATCACAAAACCAATGGAACAATTACTGCATCTCCCTCTCTTCTTCTTAGAATGAATATAGAAGACAGCAACAATTCTTTCTAAATAACAGTGTTTGAAATGTTCGGAATGTTAAAGGCTGATTCATTCCTCAAACTGATCTACAATTCAAATCCCCATCAAATATTTGACTTCCAGATAAGAACTAGTGTACTTCTTCTCAAGCTTCAAAATTTTTCTCTTTAAATCTCTACAGAAACCTTGCTACAATCCATAAGACACAACACAGAACACAACTGTTGCCTATTATGATGACCATTAGAACCTCATTCTTTTCTTTTGACAGTCTGTCATATTTATGAATTTATTTTCTCATCTTACATTGAACCATAGAATATCTCAAGCTGGAAGGGACTCCTAAGGATCACTGAGTGCAACTCCCTGCTCTTCACAAGAGTACATAAGATCAAATTATATGACTAAAAGCATTGTTCAAATGTACCCTGTACTCTGACAGGCTTGGTGCCATGACCACTTTCCTGAGAAGCTCTCAGTGCAGAATCTTTTACTAATGTTCAGTCTGAATTCCAGATCCAAGACCTTAGCGGGATGCAAAGTTTTCCCTAAGTTGTCTTCATTCTGTCTTGGAATTTACAATTTACTGCTGCCTCCTGCTGTGTCAAAATCATTGTTGGTGGCTGCAAAATAACTTGAATGACAAAACCAACAAAGGTAAAGATTGCACTTATGAAGTGTTTAGCTTCAAATCTACCAAACATATCACAGAAGTAGCTCTGATGATGAGTTTCACTTCTATTTCCATAGGGCAAACCTTGTAATTAATATTTGTAGATACCAATATTACATAACATATGCTAAAAAAAGCAATACAAAATCAGAATTTTTCAAAATAAAATGAAGATAATTTTCATAACAGTAAAAATGGAAATTTAAGTTTTTTTTGAGTTTATCACACTACCTTCTTCCAGGATGGGTCTCAGCACAACAAATGGGATTTCTTGCAAGGGTTCCATGTGTTTGTGTCCAGCACTCATAACCTTTATCTGGGGCAAGCAGATGACAAGTGTGCCAGGCATACTGGCCTGCCCATGGTACCAGCTGCGCACAGTCCCGGGAATGTCACCCGATACAATAGTACTTGGAGAAGGCAGGCTATCATTTGGAAGGAATACACAACAAGATTGCACTTCAAGCTGAAAAAACAAAGCCAAGAAAGATTCTCAGAAATAGATTATTTCCCCCCACCACTGGGGAGTATTCATCTTGGTACAAAATCTGAAGTTATTCATTCATCACAGCTAAATGAAAATAGTCTTAACTTTTAGTTGAATTAAGAGGAAAGATGACAGAAAATGTTGGAAAAAATATATTCTTGTAAATTATGATTATGGGAGGGAGAAGAGAGCTGATTTTTCCCTGTTAATTAATCAGAAAGGTGTTGCCATATAGAGTGAACATACATATATCTTCATTTCAACAGCTTTTTACAAGTGCAATTGAGTCAGAAAATGTTCTTACAATAAAGCTGAGAAAGTCCTCCTCTTTTTGCAGTTCATTAGCTTTTGTTAGCAATAGCTAAGTCTCTAGAACTAGCCAACATTTTATATGCCGTTACTCTTTATAAAAACAACTGTTTCAGGGAAAATTCTGTCTTTAGCTAACAATAATGAGCATATACAAAAAGGTTAATCATCACATAAACCAAACTTTAGTGAAAAACTGACTTTTAAACAAATGCAGAGGTGCATATGTATACAGAGAAACTAATAAAGTTGGCAAAGTTTATACAGCTTTTGTCCTGTTTTCATTGCAAATGAGAAGTAGCAAATATGTCTTTATACAAAATAGCATTTTTTCATTCTTTATTTTCAAGCAATATTTTTACCCTGGAGCATTTCTGACCATTTTGACATCTTCTTACGAGGTTCTAGCAAGGCTGAGTGAGCCCAAACCAAGAACTCAAGTCATTAAAACCTGTTCACTCAGAGTTGGTGTAAACTGCAGGCTGTTAGTCTTGCTTGGCTCTTGCAAATACCATTCTGGCACCTGGATATCAAATAGCTCTAACAGCCTGCACACTTGAATGCTTTGTTAAGCAAATACAAGCTATGAGTCAGTTCATTTCTTCGAAATGCTTGGAAAAGTCTAGCTTACAAAATGTTGGACAAGGTGTTATTTGTAGCTATGATAAAAACATTTATTTGCTGTAAACTTATGTAACAGTCTTTCAATTTGACATAATTAAAGACAGCATTAAAGATTTAAAAGCATAACCAAGGTTTCTACTTCATACTCTCCCCTGAAGGATATTAGGCCCTCAAGACCACAACAGTGATTTGCAATCGAGCTGAATTCCCCAGCACCATAAGCACTTTGCCAGTCTACTGAGGAGAACACAGATATTCATCTTGATTTCAGCATTTTTGTGCCCTTCTGCTTAGAAAAAACTGACAAGAATTCACTGCAAAAAATATAAGTAGAATTCTGGAAAAATAAATACATTGTTACATGAAGTCTGTGTTTGTTTCTGGTTTTAGAACTGTTTGAGTTGTAAAATGAAGTTAATTACATCTTTGATAAGTAGTTTATTGATCCAAGGTTGCAGAGTGTACTTTATTTATACTGGATGAAAAGCTAGGGTGTATTGTTACAGATGTAATAGATTTGGACATTTTTTTAAATGGTAAATTAGTCATTGTGTCAATTTGCAAAGGTTTTTACAGTGACACATTAGATCGTTTCCTGGTCTATTAGTAATAGGTTGCAGGTCAAGCCATTGTGGGATAATGATAAATAGATGACAGAAGAATTTATGATCAGTATAACTATTGTTTTATCTGTGCATTTGCTGAGTAAACAGTTCATAAAAAATCATCCATTCTTCAAATACATATACATACATACATATATCTATATATATCTCCGTGATGATTAACATCAAATGCTGCCAGGATATACAAACCATGTGGCAGTAATAATCCAAAAATTTCACCAACTTGAAGAGATACTATACTTTGTCACATTACCAGCAACAGGATCTAAAGGACGTATTTTACAAAGCACTCTTGAGAAGAGATCTCAGTACTTGGTACAGAGTTTTTGCACTTCATTTACAGCTCAGTACAGCTTTGTACTAAAGAAAAGCTCTTCAGATCACTTTTGTTTTATTTTACTTTGCTGTATCAAGAATACTGAAGGTGAATCACAACAGTTTCACTCCTTTAAACACCTGATGGAAATTCTTTTTTACAAAAACAGCTCTTTGTCATTCATTTTCAAACAACTGAATGGGAGGTGGATCGTGAATTTTGGTGGGCTTTACATGATAGCATCAGGCCTTCCATATGTGTGATATATACATTCAACCTTCTTAACCAGACCAGCAGTAGCTCAGTACAAGTTCCAAAGGAGGTAAAGGCCTCTGTAGATGGGTCAAGAACTCCTCCAGGAAACCCACAAAGGGCAGAGTGACCCTGTGAGCATGGATGCCTGGAACGCTGATCATGCAATTAACACTTGAATAGCAGGTGTTTTTTCCAAGACTCAGTTATCAAGGAACAAAGAAAGCCATGGGTACAAGGAGTCTCTTGTACACCCTTCCCACTATATGCCATTTGACTACGAGCTAATCACTTTATCCCATAAAAACGACAAAGCTCTCCCTAATAGTCAGCATGGCTGCATAGCAGTGATGTCCCCTTGAACTGGGACACTCTCTACAAACAACAGATCTCTGGATGAGGTCAAGTTTTCTCGAAATTGCAACTGGACTGCACACCAGTAACTCTCCCCTTGGGCTGGGATGCCTCCCAGAGTTTGAGTGTTTGATCTGAGACTGAAAGATCCTTCTGCACCCAAGGCACAGAGATCCCTTCTTTGCAACAGATTCTCAGTAAGCTGCTGATAGCATGTTAAGTTAATACTAATGACATCCATGTAGTTAATTCCTTTAGATAATAGACCATTGTCAAAGTCTGAGACTAAGATTACACCAAACTGCACTCCATCAGGACTTTAGAAAGCAAGGGGGTCTACTCTGAACCTTGTGACTCAATGGGAGGACTTCCTTACTCTTTGTATTTTTTCCGTCAGATATAAACTGTTGCGCAGGCCTGAGATTAGGATCAGATCTAGCTGCACCTAAGCTCCATCAGAGGCTTAAGCAAGCAAGTTATCTCACCCTTTTTTGTTTTCAGCCTCCATGTAAATAATGCCAAATTTATTCTATTTTCCTTTCTATGTTTTGCCCATGTAGTAAGTGATAAAGTGAACATTGCTACTGAGCTTTGCTAAGTTGCAAAATTCCATGTTTTAGAGAAAATTGTGCAATTATTATGATCACATAAAAAATTTCCAACTTGTATGCAAAAGGAACCAAAAAAGGCAAAATTGAACTGCACCTGTTGAACTTCTCAGAGGCAGATTCTGCTTATGCACAACTACCAACTTCAACGGAATTTGTTTACGTTTACCCAGCTGAATCTGGAGATCTCTCTACTTACAAGTTCCAGTAAAGGAATGGAAGAGTACACCTAAAACGATGGAATTACATGTTGGACAAAAGTGAGAATGTGAGCTACAGATTGCTTCACCAATCGGAAAGTATTTTAAAATATATGTAATCCAAATTCTTAAAATTAAACTACATTAATAGCATATATTAAAGCTATCATATAAATCTTTTTACACTTTTTAAATAACTGTTAAATTGTGTGCCTAAAATTGTGAAATGAATGTAAGATGTGACTGATTTATGTAACTGAATATAAATCTGCAGCAGTAAATCTTGCATTAATGTAAGGATCTGACAATCCAAGGGAAAGAAAATGAAGTAATCTGCCAGTAAGAAGTCCTCAAGCTGGGGGTCAGATCCTGTTCATGGAAACCATCTGGTTGGGACCCTCCAAGCCACACCAAACACAAATGATCTTTTAAAAAAATATCCTATTCATTAATGCTTCGCAGCTGCACTGAGTGTTACTTCATTTTTCCATGGCAACATCCTTTCTGTTTCAAGGATCTTATTTCAGTTTTGGTAGCAACATGTTCGTTTGCCAATACTGAACACGTTCATGTGTTAAAGAGAAGGAATTATTACAAATTCTTGAAACAGGATCACCCTCTATTTTCTTTTTTATTATGTCAAGGCCTATACATGCTAAATAACATACACTAATGATAAGCCAATGAAGTAAGCAGTATTTTCCCTTCTACTTTTTAAAAGTTATGCAAAGCATATTGCTCTATGCTTTTATTAATATATAAGCCTAAAAAAGTCCAATTACTTTAAGACTTTTGTATAAAAAGGAAAGTATTAGGTTACTGAAATAAATAGAGTATTTTTAATTCATAATATATAAAAAGAGAATGTTACACATTAGAGAGAACACTGATATAAATACTGCCGAAGAATTAGATCTTCCTCAGCAGAGTGGGTGGGAGGGAAACAAAACAAGTGACACTCCACAGTTATCCTGCACAAGTGCAACCAAGTGGGACAGGTTGTACAAGAGTCTTTATAGCCTTTCATGATAGTCATACCACAAGAAGATTCCCTTCCATAACCCACATTTCACAGCTCCATAAAACAATTCTAGGCACCAAAGATTTTCTACAAGGTGACACTTGTTTAAGGGTGTCTCTCCTGAGAAGTTGCCTCTCTCTTCATCATCCCACATATGCTCCTGGCATATGTGTTTTTCTTGGCTAATGTGTTTTTCTGGGGCTCTCAAGTACAGAATATCATTTTGCAATGACTCCCCAAAGTGGCGAGAACTACTGTCACACATCTTGTGTAGGGGTTCTGGTGCGCTCAGTATCATAAGACCATAGCTCAGATTCTGACTTCCAACTTAGTTCTACCCATTTAGACCATTCACAGTTGAGTCAGAGATGCACCATTTGTCAGAATTTTAAAAGGCAGGACGGAAATTCGTGTTTTGAAGTTATACAGAAAGTAAAAATTATATATAAATGGAAAGCAGAACACATGAGTAGGAGAACTAAGCGAGCAGGCTACCTGTACATAAAAGTGAGTATAATATGGATCAGCTGCATTTTCTTTGACCACTTAAAACACAGTGGCTTTGTACTACATAGTATTCCTGTTTTTTTCTAAGGAAAGTTTTAAACCTTTTAAGAAGGTTTTATTTAGTTATGGAAAACTCAATTTTGTGTTGGTTTGTGGTAAGTAACCAGCTTAAGAAATCATCCTGTCTCACAACTGCTGAATAACTGCTGTGAGCTGTTACTGCTAAGTTACAAGTCTCAGAATCTCTTCCTGAGCCCTGGATAAAGACACTGTTCAAAGAACAGGAACTGTCATCAATTCCATCCTTCCCTTTCTGGCCTTTCAATGTTTCACTCTGACAAAAATTTTGTACAAGTTATATGTTCTAAAGAAAATATTATTTTCAATAATTTCAGGAAACAGACCTATTTTTTTCAAATAAATTCAGGGGAATTTAAAGGCATGTGGCATATCTAAGTTTTATAAGTAACAATTACACTCTTCTTTATTTGGCATTCATTGCAACATTACTCATTAATTCATTTACTTTTAATACAGATCCTTCATTGTTCTCACTGGAATTCAGCATTAACAGCCAATTAAAATTAATTGTGTTTATACTGCTTCGCAATTTTAGCAACTATTAGTATGGAGAACATGTGAAAAGTGAGTATTATTCTTCTACACAGCGTAACTGCCAAAAAGACTTCAAGGCTGCATATAAAATCCTACAACAACTAAATAATAAAACAACTTTTTATAGTTAAGTATGAAAGTCTTTTAACTTACATACTAATAGCTTAAAACAACTACAATGCACAAAATCTTCATGCAATATTCTATCAAGAGCAAGTCAGGGCTAGGGCTAAGAAAGTACCAGCTTTGGATCCAAAATAAACTTTGTAGTTACTTTGGTTCCAAACCCATTTACTTACTTGAACTTCCACTAAAAGAATAATCCTTTGGTGATTTCAAGTTATGATGTTCAGTTTTATCTGATGACAACTACAGACTTTTCTGTTCTACAGTGATACTACTAAAAAATCCAGGAACATGAAAATCAACTTAAAAAAAAAAAAAAAAGCCACAGAGTCTAAGTGCTCCAGCATTTAACCATATAAATTATTCTGGAGATTTGCCTTTTTCATGTCAAATAATACTAAAATATAGAAAATGTATATGAATTTAACCTATATATATATATACTTATTTGTATTTAATAATATGCACATTATGTTTAATAAAATAAATATAAAGTACTTGAATTGAAGAACAGTCATAACCCTCATCCTCTTTCTCTCTATATACTGCCTTGCACAAATTTCCCATTTAGGGCAGTACTGAAGGAAACAAGCTATATAAATGGCATTGTGTCTTGAAAAACATATTTGAATAAAATAGACATAGGGACTACTAGCAGCAATAAAAAGAACAGCAAGCATATCTATAAATCCTTCATATTTTACTAAGAACTACTGCATCTTTGTGTGGAAGTACATTATGAACTCTTCCTGTAAGGTTTCTTTGGAGTCGTTGAAACTTTTCACTGATAACATGCAATGTCTTTCTGGAAAGATACTGGCAAATTCTTTACCAAGTACCTTTAAAGCACAAGGATGAAAACACACCAGAAGTGTGTAAGGTACTGTATCAATTCAGAGGGGTGTTTAATTTCAACATACATAAAACCTAAAAATATAATTTCATAGTCATAATGATGAAAATAGAAAGCATGAGTAGTCTAGCAAAAAAATCCCTGTAAAAAGTAAATAAATCTAGAACCTCAAACACTAGAAGAAGTACTCAATACAAAAAACTCCCTGCCAGTACTAGCTCTAATCTGTGAATGTATTAGGTCAGAGCAGAAATATATTAATTAATTACTCTCTGAGAAACCCTCTATCACTGTCACCAGCTTTCAAAAAAAAAAAAATTACCTTTCCTTTTTTTCTATCAAGTAACAAGTAAACTTCATTTTTAGCTGGTTGTTATCTTAACCATTCTTCAAAACAAATTCACTTGTCTGGTTCCTCTCAAAATAACACACCATGAAAAATGTATGAGCAGAGCATCTTAGTTCTGATTCAATTTTCCCCATTTATAAAAGATCTAGCTCTTCTTCATCCTCATTAGGTTATTATTTTCATTATGACTCAAACTGCATGTCTCACTGTGTTAGGTACCATCCAGACACATAAAAATACAGTTTCCTTCAAACAGCTTACAAATTATCTCTCTTATCTAAACATTTTAATCTACAGTGGTGATAATATTAAAAAGAAAGGGAAACAAGTAAAATACTCATGAAACAATAATGAAAGATATGGCTGAAAATGAAATAGAGTTAATAGGAAGCATCTCCTCAACTTCATGATGTTCTGCAATCAGGTTACAAGTCTCAAGTTCTTGCTCAGGCAAAATTTGAACTTTCGAACTTCCTAATATTGTGAATAGTAAGTACTATCTACAGGAAAGAGAAGTAACACAGACACAGATTCTGGGATAAGCCTGAATACAAATAAATATATTTCTTGGTAGGAAGAAGGAACAGGCATTCAATGAGTACTTTCTAAAATGTTGGGGTTTCTTGTGATTATTTTTCTTTTGTAAACAAAACCAGCTGTGGTACTATATACTGGGGTACCATAAAATACCAATCTCATAGAATGTATGGTTCAAAAGGCACAGGTTATGGTAGTTCTAAATTAGGGTAATTTCTCAGCAAGCTCTTGATAAGTACTGGGAATAGTCTTACTTCTAGCATTTCCAAGTGTTCATGCAGTCTTAACATTGGACTTCTAACACAGCACCAAGACTGCTACATGAATACCCTGCTTTTACTGATCAGCAATCACCATCTAGAGCAGGATAAAATGAAATGCTTTAACCCAAGCAGCAATTACTTGTCCTTTTTGACAAGGTACACAAGTAAGCTGCTGAGCCTTCACTGTGTAACAACATTTTATATCATACACCCTGAGAAATTATTTATCATACATGCTTTCCTCAAGTATTTTTAGAAAAGAAGGCATTCTTCAAATCTAACTACAGATAAAAAGGTGTATATTTATGTTTATAATACAGAAATTGTGACGAGCAATTTTATTTCATATAATTTTTTTAAAGAATCTTTCCCTCAAATACAACAAAGTATTTCAAAACCCAATATCCTAAATCTAAAGCATTCTTTGCTTAATTTACCCAAAATCTGTACTTTGTTTTTCATTCTCTCAGACTTTGAAACTACTGAAATAAGACAATAAAACCGCGAGCTCCTTTAAAAACCGTCTAATAAAAAGCACTAGGATGCATAAAAAGTATCATAAAGTTTGGAAAGACACAGGTTTTTTTCACTTCCTTTTCATCTTACCTGAAGTGTAAGGCACTTAACTGCATTCCACACTATTCCAATAAATTCCTTCATTCTTTCCTCAGGACTTCTGCAACTTTCAGATGAGTTCAGCATGGTTTTCACAGGAAGTGACAAAGGACGAGATTCTAATGCAAGTAACAAAAGTCAGTTATAAAAAGAATATCTAACTAAATAATATACTTACCAAGATTATTTACTTAAAATTCTAAAAGTGATTTTCCCTCACTTTGGACATGATAATAATGCATCTATTATTGGTTTTTAACCTGGCAATACAACTATATTGGTTCAGCCTCGTGAGAAATGTGATGCAATTCAGTGAAATTAGATGCTTAAACTTCTTTAATATAAACTGCTACAAAAATATTATGAAGAATTTTTGACCTAAACAAATTAAGATAATTTTCAAAGTGTGATAACCTATTTGGTGATGGAATAGAAATCCCAGAGGTTTTCACATACTTTGCTGCCAGTGCCATCTAAAGGTTTCACCTTTCTAAAATTGTAAAAAGTGAAAGACAGCCCATATTTAATTACAGACATTAATTTGTTTTCTTTAAAAAAATCCATTAAAAAATTTGACTGAGTTTCAAAGCAAGGCATAAAAATTAAACCATTTTCTTACTTTGTCAAGATTAAAGGTATTAAAGTATGAAATATTTCAGTAAAATTCAATTTTTTCTAGTAAAAAGAGAAATTTTCTTAAATTGTTAATTATTTCATAACATGAAAATATTTTAGATAACAGAAGCATTAAATTGAACATGAGCATAGCATAACTTTGAAAGAAGACTGAGTGGTACATAGTTCCCTCTGACATCTTCTACAGAATATCCTTCTCCTTAAGTTTTGAGATACCCACCAAACTATTGTCAGCTTCCTAAACATTTCTAGATTTGGCCTACCTGTTGTTGAACTGACAAAACTGCAGGAATTAATTATGAGATCTCCATGACTTAAATTTAAACTAAATCGAAATCAGCACAAGTATGCACAATCAGCACAGGTATGACAATTTATGTCTACCAATTGTAGAGCTAAAAAAAAATCTGTGGCGTGCAAATTACAGAAAAATTCTTCCAACAAAATTATGCTACCAACTGAACTCAGGAGAGCAAAAATATAAGCTCCTTGATATGCATAACTGAGTCTTCCAGTCAGTTTAATCATGCAATGAAACATGCAGAGATTTAAAACTGAAATATCTAAGAGGTGAATTTCTGCCAAGAGCGTGCAGTGTTAATGCCACAAGAAGAATGAATTTGTGACTCTATTCCTGTCAAGACTAGATCTGATTATTATTCTAGGAAAAAATCCTTCAACAAATAGTATTTTTAATAATCTCCAAGAGAAACATTCACTTTATTCCAATGATGGAGAATCTGAACATTCAAAAAGAGAGGTGGTTAAAAGAGTGAAAGAATTTTTATAGCTGCAGTATAATTAATCCTCACAGATATTCCTGGCTCCAATTACAGATATCTTAGAAGGATAAGGAATGAAAACTGGCTTGTGAGAACGTAAAATGTGTGACTTTTCATGATTGTTGTCAGTATGCTTGAGAGATAAATGTGTAAATTGTCCGTATGGAGAAGCAGTATGCTGTAACTGTTTCATAATACCTTCTCACACGGACACTTATGCCATGCAATAGGTCTTCCCTCCACATTATGAATGGATTCAGTTAAAACAGACATTCAGTGAAGAATAGCTGTTTTGCTTAAACTTCTTACTCTACCTCAGTTCACACTGTCTTCTGTGTAGGCAAGACCCACACTACACGTATTACAAGGTAAGAATTAAGAACAGCTTGAGTACCAAGAACCATTAAAATGAAAGAGTTTTTGAAGCATAGAACTCTAGAACACAAGTGTGGGTAAGGGTGAGAAAAGCATACAAAGTCACTGGGAGACTGGAAATTTCACAGGTAGGATGTTTCAGGTCAGGATGAATAGATAAATACAATGGAAACCAGCATATTTTATAATGCATTCAGCAAGGGCTATCAACAACCTATATTGCTGAACAAGTGAATCCCTCATGAGTGGGATTTAAAGCCAGGTTTTGTTCCAATCTCCCATGTTTTATTTGCAGGGAAACACTCCACTGATTCTCTCTCAATAGGGTGAATAGACAGAAACAACAATCTGTGAATTAAAAAAAAAATTTGCTCACTGAAGTAGCACTTGTTTCTCTTCATATGTGTAACTGAAACTTGCAAAGCCGATAAAAATTCCAAAAATATCCATGATAAAAAATAACCTCACTGTAACCCCTCATGCTCAACCAAACAACCAAACCCCCCCTCCAAAAAAAAAAAAACAAAACAACAAAAAAACCCCAACCAAACAAAACAACAACAACAAACCCACCAAAAAAATAACACCCATTCAACCAGAAATCATGGAAAATAGAAAAGAAATAAGGAATAGGGGAAAGAAGAAACAAGCATAGAAGTAACTCCTGAAGAGAACAGAACAAAGAAGTCCTCTTTTATGTTTTTTTCCTTTATTGGTAAATCCCAGAGTTTTGCCTGAAGGGATGCTGGGACAGAACAATATCTTAATTCCCTGTTGGGTAAGGACATCAGTAGACGACACTTGCTAAGAGTCTGTCAGGTGTGGTTACCATGTGTGTTTGGCTAGTCCTCTATAGCAGACATGTAGACTGGATCAGCTCCATCTGTCTTGGTAAGAAGGTTAATTTCCTAAAATAATTATGCTACTTAGCTACTACTGAATTGAAAACCTCAGAACATTTCCTGGCACTGTAATCAGCCTTGTGTTGAAGCCAGATGCCAGTCAGCAACCACTAGACAGAAAATAAGATTTGTATGAAACACTTGGAAATTTATGAAGGGGGAAAACCCAAACCAACACAATGGAGGGGATGCTGCTTCAGGTTGTACAAATAGAAGTTTTAAGAAAACCAGTGTACAGAAACATAAAATATTCCTGCTCTCATATTCCAGTACCATATAATTGAGATACCCATAACTGGTATTTTTGCAAACATATACACATCAATTACAGAAGCTGCCACACTTCATCATCAGTTTCAGAACAAAACAGTAATGAATAGACTTTTTAAAAAGGACTGATCAGATCAATCAGGACTGAGCTGCCAGAAGGAGCAGTTTTCATAATTAATTTCATATATTATGGTTAAAATACATAGAGAGTTAAAAGTGGCAATATGAAAAAATTAATCATTAAAGGATTCACTTTGTAGGAGAGGCCACCAAGCCAAACTATAAGTATAAATTCTAGTTAGAGGTGTCTTTCTTAGATATGTCTCCTTCTTTGTGTTTTTTGAGACCAAAGGGAACAAGTTGTTTTACAAGTCTGATCCATAAATAAATACACTTTGAAAATAAAAACTTTTGGGGAAATGATGCTACTCTAGGCTATTAATAATCTCTGACCTAAGAAACAGAAAAGGGAAAAGAAAACTTTTGAAGTGCGAAAATTTTGGACAAATGGACACTTCCTAAAATAAATCAAAGCAAAAAAGATACAGATCAAAGATCTTTCACTATGGAATTGAAGAATAACATATTGATAATATGTACTCACTGCTGGCCTTATTCTTTCAGTTCCTCCTCTCTCCTTATGGCTAGCAATTAAACTGAAGGAAGGCAAAATACAATGCTAATACCTTATTCCTCATTTCTAGGTGGTACAGATCTATCATGTCTCATATCTGTGGCACATCATGCCACAACAACTCATTTTTCCTGTCCCACTGGAAATATCCTGTGCCTCAGATACCTGATGCATTAAGAAGTCATCAGCTTCTTTCTGCTTGGAAAAGGTTATCCTGCTGCAAGCAAACCCATGCTTTCAGTAATCCCCAAAAGCTCAAAGAGCTCCTGCTTCAAGACAGGTCCATAGACAGACACCCACAGCAGAAACCTGAGTCTGTCATGTGACCTCAACAAGCTGGGTGAGTTTTCCTTCCCACATCCCGTCATCTGTCATACAGCTTCTCACACATCAGAAGGGAGCTAAGCTGAGGAAAACGTTGCAAACTAGCCATAGTTACTAAGAGGCTATGATAGCAAAACACATGAACATTATTTAGAAGTATTTAAAGAAAGAAAAAAAATCAAAGGAAAAGTGGTCTGCATAGTGTCAAAGTAATCATTGGTATTTCTTTAATATGTATTCAGTTTCATGCATTAGACATGAATTTCTATGAAAAAACCCAAAACTAAGATGCTTGCAACAAATGCAAACTCTTAAGGAACTGATCAAGGGTCTAAGGCAATAGAAATGAGATCAAAATGCAGTGGAGGAAAAATTGAAAACTTCAAACAACCTTGAAAAAAACCAAAATGGCCTACAGACATATATTTTTGTATGCATATATATATTATTTTTTACAGAAAATAAACTGGTTTCTTTATACACAAAACAAACCAAAAACCTGTATTTACCAATTATCTGAACTGTCAATGCTCTTCAGAAGTCTTTCAGAAATATTCATATTTTATTTTTGCAGTGTTGTAAGAGAAGTTATTCCCCATATCCCCATTCTTGGATGACTGATATTTGAATTATTCATATAACTGTGGTTTTTTTTCTGCAAGGATAGACTACGATAATTACTTTTTAAAGTCTGCACTCTTCATCAGGATGCTTGAGCCTAACAGCAGTACTTAACTAACTTTAATAACAGCAGGAAATTCTTTTAAGCTTATAAAAATATGCAATATACTTGCTGGCATACTGAATAGTATTTACATAAATAATTACTGGCCTTTGAGCATTTCTGCATTCTACTTTACTAATAGTACAGATAACACATTAGTTTTATCTACCAAGATGATAAGTGCACCCACACAGTCCCTGACAACTCGCGAGAGCGAGTCCTTTATACCCATGCCATTTGATGAGTTAGCAGCAGAGTAAGAGTTAAAATACAGAGGCTTTTAACACACTGTCAGTAAACAAAGACAAATGTGATATTAAGACTGTTGTGCAACCCAAAAGGATCTTTCTGTGTGAAAGTGTGTGCTGGCCAGGGAATGGCTGTGGTCAGCATTTTCTCCCACCAAATTCTTAATGATTGCAGCACTATTTCTGGCAAAAAATACCTATTTTGCTCTGGGAACAAAAATAAAAAAGGACTGACACTTTTGTACAAATCAGTAACAGACATTCAGAGGCCAAACTAAGCTACTATACTAGTAATTATAGAAATGTGATATACATGTGTTCATATCCAAAGTCCATACCTGAATTTTTTTTAATATCACTTACTGTTTCAAATACAATTTATACTATGAAGTAAGAATTTCAGCCTTTAGATTTGCAATAAGTCCTGATAAACTCTGCCTAGTATTCTGCCTTTTTAAAAATACATGAAAAATTCCTCAGTCTTATATATATAATCTAAAAATAAACTATTTTTTTTCTCTCTCAGCATTGAATTTCTCCATACAGAAAGAATGTTTGATATAATGCATTGGCTTTGAGTTACTAACGTTTCTGAGATCCATAGTTTTGAAATCCACACAGTGAACTGAAGAAATTGTGCAGCCATAACAAAAAAGTCAGACATTTTACAAGCTAAAAAACCTCAGAATAATGCATTTTTGATACAGACGTGATTGTCCAGCCACTTAAAACTTTCTATAAATCACCTGTGCCTTGACACCTTCCTTTCAAATAATCCTTTCAAGAACTAAAGCCATTTTATAAGGATCCCAGCGTTTTCAGGGACCTAGGTAAATGTGTGTCAGACTTAAACTCCTATATTTTACTTTAACCTATTTAGCACCTTTTTAATTTAATTCATCTTCCCAAATTAATCATCATGCATTTCCTAGCAGGCATGAATAAACAATAATCATTCAGTTCATTGAGCAGAAATAGTGACCTACTATTTCAAATACTTCAGATAATCCATTGATTTCTCACCAGCCAGACTTCTCTCACATTTGCCAGTTTTTTGCGTTCCAACCCATTAGGTTCATTTTAGCATGAACCTAATTAGGCATTCTAGCTGTGCTTTAGGGGGAAAAAAAACTAGTAACTGCATCCATTTTTGCTAAGTACAGGTCCTATTCTGCTATACTGTACTCAGTAGACACTTTTTTAACTTAAAATGAAACTTCAAATGAAGACATCTGTCTGTCTGGACCTCTCTACATTTAAAGCCTCATCTTTTCTCCAGTTTCATGGAGAAATACTTAATAGTGGTTCAGAAATATCTCATGTATACTTTTAAGGAATTTTAATAATTACTTCAGTAAAGCTTTCAAAATTGAATTACTAACACTTCCCATAACAATCAAGAAATTTCAGTTATCAGTATCTAATGGCCAATTTAAATTTTATTATAACTACACTCTCAAAATAAAATAAAAAAAAGGGATTCAAAGGAAAGGTGGAGATTGTTCTTTGCCTGTTTTCCTATGGAAAATACAAGCCTATACTCTGTGCTTACGAATGCAACTAATTAGCTTGTTTTGTAACTCTTTTTGCATTGGCTGGTCAATATAAATCAAATTCAACAGGATAAATATTTCAAAGATACTATGTTTCTACAAGTTCTGGGAAAATAAGTAAGCAGGGTAAAGCAGCTAGAAACTGCCAATAAGAGCTCTGTCCTTACCGGAATTCAGGCAATTTACATAGGATAGAGAACATAAAGGCCATCTAAGACAGAATTTTCAACTTTGTTGTTACCACACTGTCCTCCATCTACTTGAAATACCAACGAAAAGTAGACTAGGTGTAACTGAGTACATACAAAACTTTCAAACTCTTTAATTATTTCCCTGTAAGAACAATAGTTTGAAAGAACAAAATACTAGTGTTCCAGAAACATAAGAGGTTTTTACCAAACTGGAGTGCTTTCATGTCCTATATTTCTCTCCATGTGCACATGCCCTTACACACAACACATCGGCACTTCCTGCAGAATGAAACAACGCTGGATTCTCTTCTCAGCTTCAAACTTGGGAGTAAGACTGAATTTGTAGTGGAATTCAAAGACTAGTGAGCTGTGTGACATGAAGACCTAGTCTATGAAAAATGCTGCCCCAAACCCACCACTGTTTGATTCTCTTTTGCAAATGTCCTTGTCCACCAGACGACTAAACGGAGCAATTGGGTGCTAGACACAGTGATGAAAAGCACTTGCCTGCGTTTGCAGGCCTAACGTCCAGTCATGGCTGAAATGCAGTCACCACCTGTGCCACGGGCAAACATCTCGCTGCTGCATAACGGGGATCAGCAAATATTTATGAGACAAGTGTGCATTCAGTTACGGACAAGGCATTCAGTTTTCAGATGCCTTTCTAACAGGTTATGGGGCCTACTATTACCAGAAATTTCATAACTTATTAGATGATCCATTAAATTCCACTTACCTACCTGTTCTGTGGCTATAAAAAACGTCAACCTTGAGGATTCTGAGTGAGAAAAAAATTAATACCCTTTTCAGCTTCTGTAAGTAGCTCCTTCGCTTAAAGGCATTCCTCAGAATAAGACCATACAGGAGACTATTTTCCCACAGTTACTGAAACATGACATGACATAGTCACTGGGTTACATCTCACAAGACAGCATCAAATTTGTATCTGGGATATCACAGTGACTTCCAAACACTGATAGATGTTGCTGAAATGAAATTTCATTACATTGACTACAAAAAGACCTCTCTAGGAGGCGGTAAGAAAACCAAAAAAACCCAAACAAAAAGCCCTACACAACCCGATTTCATCTTTAATCATGGAAAATGTTGGTATGTTTTTCAAACACTGTGAAAATATGATAATAATTTAATAAATATGAACACAATGTATGGGTTATTTTAGTAATGAACAAGCACCCATCTTGAATGTGTGAGCACAGGCACTTCAGTTGTAATCATTATTCAACAGTGTACACAAGACAGCTTTCAAAGATTGCACTACCCTTTTACTGCAGCCCACACTATCTTCCTGTATAGGTATGCTGCATATATTACATAATTACACACACATATAGCAATCATTTTGCAACTATCCAGACATAAGAGCTATACCTCTATGCACAACTGCAGGTCTGCAAATCACTTTTTATTGAACTAACATGGAGCTGCTGAACTGCTGAGAATGGGAGAAGTGGGCGGAGAGAGAAACAGAAGTAAAGTTTTTGTAATTATCTTTATCACCTTGCTTGTTCACAGCCACATTATACAAAATTTAAACCATACATTCTATTATCTTACTCTGTTTTTGAAGCCTCTGTGGTTAAGGAGATTTATAAATAACTACAATTTGAGACTTAAGAACAGAAACCCTGGATATTCACAGACAGATACCATATAAATAGTAGGTTTGCTCTTTTCCCATGCTTCATTTTTGGCAAGGTCTCAGCAGCCATTAACTAATAAACTGAACTCAAGATCGATGTTTTAAATCATTTTACAGCTGTGATTACAAACTGCTTTCATCTAGTACATAGGGTTGTTTTCTAGCAGTTCTCAAGGGAGTGACTTCTTGAGATCATGCTAGACTTGAAAATAATTAATTCAAAATTACTACCAAAATTACCACGATTTTAAGATGAAATCTCTTTCAAACTGTAAGAACTATGCATATGTGCATATTATCAATCTAGGATCTCAGTTTTCTGATAATTTAAAACACATGTAACTAGAGCCTTGATGATTAATAAATATGAGGCTTACAAGAACCATTGCCTCTTTACCTAGAATGGGCTTGTAGCATAGGTAGTACTCTATGTCCTAGATCTATGATCAGTGTGGTATTCCTGGTTTAAAACAATGACACAAATAATGAAAGAATACTCTGTCAGAAAGTTGATGAAATTAAAAGAATTTAAGTGAAAGGGGGACCAAGAAGAATTAGAAAGGAGAAGAATCACAGGCACTCTATTCTTACTGCAATGAACTAAAGTCATATTCGCCATATTCCAACACATTATAAAGCTGTAAAGAAAGAAATTGTGAAAGAAAGGATCCACTGAAACTTTCTGAGAATGAGATCTCACCTTTCACACTTACATATGTGTAACCTTTTCTAACCACTGTAACTGGTGGCTTCATAATCAGAGCTTTTTTATGTGACACAAAATATGTGTGAGCTTCTACAGACCCCTGAATCTTCCACCACAAAGCCAACTCTGACAAACATGGCACATGAGAACTCTACAGGCATGAAGCTGCAGGAGGCTACACAGAGAACAAGCCTGTTGGCACTGCAGTGTGACATGACTCTCCTTTCTTTAATTAAGGGAAATCTCTGTGGTTTACTGCAGCAGAAAGGGCAACCTTTTAATTAATTTCATTACTATACAAAGCTTTCAGTCCTTGACATCCATTTTAGAATTCACTTTTTTTTCATGTTAATATCAAATATTTCGGGTATGTTACACCTGCCATTTTATCTCCAGAGTATAAGAAACACATAAACTTATTAAAACACAGGTGTGCTGGTTTTGGCTGGGGTAGAGTTAATTTTCTTCAGAGTGGCTGGTATGGGGATGTGTTTTGGATTTGTGCTGAACACCAGTTTGATAATATAGTGATGTTTTTGTTATTGCTGAGCAGTGCTTACACAGAGCCAAGGCCTTTTCTGCCTCTCATACTGCCACGCTGGCACGGAAGGTGGGGGTGCTTGGGAGATTGAGAGAGACACAGCCAACACAGGTGACCCAAACTGACCAAAGGGATATCCCTACAATGGAACATCGTGCTCAGTATATATAGAGGGGGGATGTTTGGAGTGATGGGGTTTGTCCTCCCAAGTAACAATTACGTGTGATGGGGCCCTGCTCTCCTGGAGATGGCTGAGTACCTACATGCCCACGGAAAGCAGGGAATTATTGTCTTGTTTGCTGTGCTTGCATGTGGGGCTTGTGCTTTCTCTATTTAACTATTTTTACCTCAACACACAAGTTTTCCAGCTTTTTCAGGCATTTTTTAAACAGTTGACAATTAATGCAACCAAATTCAACAATTCTTTAAAAGACTGATTCTAAATCAAAACAGAAAACGCTTAGTCAATGTTATTTCTTGAGCGAATTAGTACCATCACCTTTCATTTCACAGCATTTAACTCTGTGCTGCAAAATTGTTTAATAGAGAAGCCAAATATCTACCTAATCTCAAAAAATCCTCAGCACTTAGGCTAAACGTATTTGATAAACTGATTGAGTAAAGTAAGTGGTAGTTAACACAAATTAAATCTACAAATGAACTTTTAATTTTTCCATAAATGTGTGTTGTACTAAGTAACTGAAAATAAATCTCGATATTGACTTCAGTTTAAAAGGTGGAAGGAGTTAAGATGCACAGAAATCCTTATTTTGCTTTTATGATGTTATTTATAATTTCATTTTGTTATTTCTCATACACATACAAAAGCCCCCTAAAAAAAAACCTGACATCCACAGCCTTCCTAGATTTTGAACAATAATGTTTTCCTTTAGTAGACAATTCTGGTGCGATCCTTCTTATAGAAAAGATGATACTCAAGGTGAAGAACAAAGGCTGAAAAACAAAAAGGTCTACCAAGCTGGACAGGTAGCAGAGTGGGACACTGATTTTCAAAATCCAAGTAAAAAGCTACCTATGCAAATCATATGCCTACTTTATATAAATCAGTAATTAAGAAAAACTAATCTAGAATCTGTTTATGCAAATAGCTGGCTTTGAGTCAAATATTCAAAATCAAAAAAGTTTCTCTAGTGAATTATACTTTGTGCCTTGCAGGAACAGGTAGAATTAACCTCAAGAAGAAAAAACATTATATTGATACAGCAGAACAGATGATAAAAACAGTTAAAAGAGGAATATGCTTGATACAGTCATTTAATTACATGGGCATATATATTTCCCTATATATTAGGCATAAATGAAGGAAATGCATAAATTAATTGTAAAAATAAATGGACAAAAGTAAAAATGAAAAATATTCATAAATAAAATAGAAGTATTTGATATTAATCTATTGTTTTACTACCAGTGATAACCAGTGAACCCACTAATATTCAGCAAACAGATTTTCTGGGTTTAGTCCTTTTTATCAAAATAGGCCTTTATCCCAAAACAGCATTTAACTCTACAGCTCATGGACAATACTGTAATCTTAGTTTCAGCAGACAACATCTTGAAGTACTTTGTGATTATCTGGAAATAAACATCATTGCAAAGGAAAATAGAATTTGCATAGTGTATTTCAGAAGGATCAATAAATGTGTCGGCTGGACAGTAATTTTCTTTGGATCATAACCTACTTTAGTACTTGCAGACAGTACTATATGAATAAATAGACTAGAAATTTCCAGAAAACCATATCATACTGATTAGTGATAACATAGTTTCAGTTTAGACTCTTAAGCAGCCAGAAAATATTCCTAAACTTAAATAGTTTCTTGAAGTCCAGAAACAGAAGTGCCAACAAATGCACTTTCTATGGGTGATTTTGAAAACAATGAATTTTAACTTTTCATGCAGAAATCTTGACTTCCATACATGCCAGACTTTAGGCAATACAAACAGAGTGACTAAAATCAGAGGTTAATCACAGTGAAGTCTGACAAAATTATGGACTAAGTATCAAGGCAAATGGCAGATATCCTATTGAAAGCAAATCTCGTTTATCTCACTTTAAAAATTGTATTACACGAAATTATCAGGGCCCCAAAGACAGCACTAAATGAAAATGAGAAAAAAAATAAACATGTATTTCAAAGTTCTACATTTGATTATTTTAATTCAAAAATTTTAAGTTCTTTAGTGCTGAAAGTTGTTCCACAGTATTTGCACAGCTGATGCTGTTCAGTGGTGAAGGCATGTTACTGGGAGATTGCAACTGCAGAAAGGCTAGTTTCAATTAAGTGATCATACCTGTTACTGTTTTTGTTTTGACAGGACTGCTGGCATATTCAGAGGCTTGATTAGATTGCTGCCTTGCCAAAGGTGCACTTCCAACTGATGCTTCATCCTCTTTTTTCCGAGTTACTGACACACCAAGTGGAACAGCTCCTACAGATTGCTAGAAAAAGAAGTACCTTGTGAACCACTGAAAACCAAAACAAATTAATACTGGATTATGGCACCGTCATGAGAAGCATGTCAAACTACATATTTTGAAATGAATAGAAGAAAACTTGAAACACTGATTGAAGCACAAATATTCTGAAAACCGATTATGAAATGCTGCATTCAGACTTGCATAAACCTTGCTGATCACCAAAGTAAAATAATTATCTGAATGTTTAATGGAAATTGAAAAATTTGAGCCACATATGAAGATCATAAAGAAATTTATAACTTCCATTAAGCTTCAAAATAAAAGGTGTTTTGCTATTTCTACATTATTGTGCTTGTTTCTCACATTTTAAGTATAAAATTGAACTGACAATGACTAATTTTGAACTGTATTGTCTTTAATGCATAAATCTGCTCAAAATGCAACACTTAGGCAAAACCAAAGGCATTAAAACCTACTTTGAAGGACTGCATCATTATTTTAACATTAAAAAAGAACAATGTGTATTAAACCATGTGGGCTATGGAACTGGAGGTCCACTGATGAACACAGCCTATTGGCTTTGTTGTAATTTTTTTTTATTAATGAAAGCTACAAAAGATAAAATTATTTTAAAAAAATTTGATCCTCAGTGTTGCTGTCCAGTTGGCTCTTAATATTTTGCCGTAGCATCAGCTGCTAAGAAAACTGCAGATGCATCACAGTTGACAAAAGCAGAATATTTCTACCGTTGATTTTGCAGAGGGTTATCATTTAAAGATGACAAAAGTTTTTTCTAAAGATCAGACATTAGGATTACATGCATCTTAATTTTTGTGTAATTTAATTTTGTTCTTATTGGAGCGAAAATGTAATCCATATAACTGTGTAATGAGAAACCTCACACATTGCATTAGGAATCTCTGTGGGAAACAAATTCGTGTGAGGCAGGCAATGTGCTTGTAAATTTTCTCCAATAGAAAACAGATCACTGAATCAAGCAGTGTGCAACATGTGCACACATACAAAACCCCAAAACAAACAGAAAAATCATTTAATTGAAGGAGAATGACTTCCAAACGCCTTCATCATTTTCCACTATAAAAGTAAATTAAAATAAGAAAGACAATTTAATCCTATTCCAGTGAAAACAATCAACTTATATATACAGTGGTATGCAAAGTTAATAGAAAAAGACTAATGTCAATGACAAACAGAACTCTCATCTCTCCTCCTCCCTCTGAATGTACAGTCAATAATTTTGTCTCCAAAAGCACAAAAAAGTTGCTCTGGAACATAGTAACATGCCGCTTTGGTGTCCTCTAGCTATAATAACATCCAAAATCTCCATCAGCTTTGAGAAGACAAGCTATACACCACAGAAATACTTCCTACGTGCATACAGGGATTGGGTCTGAAGTTTTCTAAACTTTCATCAGACACTGTACATCACTTATTTTCACTAATTTTCAAAATCTAGCCATTTATCTGATACAACTTTTCACAAGGCAAAGCCATCTGCAGCTTTCCCATGACGGCAACTGTTGAGCCATCATTTGGCAATTCTGGACGTAACTTTGAAGAACACTGACTTGCCAAAGTGAAGCAAGAATTTCTGAAGAATGAATGCAGGCAATACAGAACAGTTCAAAAGACAACAGGATAGAAATACTGTCTGAAGAAGCAGTATCTATTTCTGAACCACTAAAGAAACGAATCAGCAAAATATAATAAGTTACACTACTAGTCATAGAGTGAAAAACATCAAGGCTATCACAGCCAGACAAAGCTGGAAAAAATTATGACCAGAGTGCTTGAGTGCTGATCTGGACAATGAAACAGCTGTTTTATCTTTGCTCACTGAAATCAAGGCTGATGTTGCTGCTGATGACGCCCAGTACAATCTTGTCAGGTTTTTGGCAAAAGATTTCTGGTTAAAAGAATGCAGAAGATGAAAGATCAGCGTTGAACTAGATGGAAAAGGATCATCAAGATTTGGGTTTTAGCCACAAACTGATGAGGAAATTGTGGCTTGGGAAATAGCAGATGACAAGAGCCCCACAGCTGTAGGAGAAGCTGATTCTGATGGGAAAGGAGACATTGCAGGCAAGTGTTATCGTAAGAATTCCATCACAAGAACCCAAAAAAACTAGCTATAAAGTAGTATGTGGTAAATCTTAAATATACCTATTTGGGATTAAGCTTTATGGTTACTAATTGGTAGTGTTATAAAGAAGATAAAGAGCATGTAACAAAGTTCTGGAACTACGGCAACATTTATATGAGGTTATTTTGTTTACACAAAGTCAAAATCAGATTCTGTTCTAAAATACTGATCACATTTTTATGAATGCAATAATGTTCTGTGGCTATTATACACAGAATATGAAATTAATTTCAATTCACAGAATTTAGAATAAAAAATTGTATTACTTTTCAAGTACAATTATTACAATTAAGTTTTTAAGCAGAGGCTGAAAAACTACAGAAAAGTCATCCTTTTCTGAATTTAATTTTTATTGGTATAAACAATCTAAGACATTACACACCATGTTAAGTATGTGTACACAAAACACGCACATATGTATATGCTATTTATGCACGCAAATGGATCAACAGATACCAGGGTTTTTTTTTTAATTCATACTGTCTGGTCAACATGACCTTGGAATTGATAAAGATCTAAAATCAGAGAAAGGCTCAGAACAATACTAGCTATAAACCAACCTGCCAGAAATACTAAGCCCCAAGTATTTCCTGGATTTATGTGGAGATATGCCAACCAACTAAAGCTAAAATAACCTGTAAAGAGGGGTAGTGGAAATTTGCCCTAGGTTAATTAATATTTTATTTTTCTTGGGATTTTTGGTAATTAAATATTTTATTATTACAATTTTAAAATATTAAAAATTCAATTTTAAATATTAAATATTTTATTATGCCAAGATAGGAAATTAACTATTACTATCAAAAGAAAAAAATGAAGCACTGGCTTGTGAAATGTCAAATTCAAAAGAATCAGTCCAGACATGGGTCGATATTTGAAATGGTACCAAACCCAGCTATCCCATAAGGTGGATGCTGCATGCACACAGATGGATGTGTACATGGGCAGAAGCTTGCAACCAGCAAGCAGAAAGAAAAATTACTGAAGTCTTCGGAGTGGGGACAGATGGCAGTTTCACTCAAGATATGGTGTTTATGGAACACCTAAGATGACTGTCATAGAATCACTAACTACCTCAGAGAAGAATATTTACCTGTGTTACAAGACTGTCCAAGCTGTGCCAGAATGAGCTGCACAGCAACAGAGCCCACCTTCCAAGAAGTTCTTCTATATCATGAAATCACAAACAATGCTTGACTGTAGAGTTGCATTTAATTGTTTTGATTTCTGAGATTAATAATATACTTAAACTGCTTCAGAGATTTCAAATAAAACTAGCCATTAGGCCTAGTTCTCAATTAAAATTAATTAATTGAAATTAATTGCTAAATAAAAAGCCTAGGCACGTCTAATCCCTGGGGTCCACAAAAGCATCTTCTTTCCTGGCAGATGAATTTGCTAATTCAGATGAAATTCTGTGACTGCTTCAGGTAGGAATCTCAGGTATGTTTGGAAAAGTGCTCTACTGGGATAAAGGACGAATCTTTGATCAGCTGTAATGTTTCCAAACTTATGCAATGAACTGGTGTCAGCCAAGAACCCCCTTGTTTTCACCAACTGATGAAAGCATTCCATCAGCAGTTTCCAGGGGCCTCTGAAAGCAGAACATATACAGTTTGAGTCCCAAGTAGTTTTAGTTTCCCAAGCAAGCTGTAACTTCACTCCTGTATCCTTTAGAAACATGATTGCCTTCTGTGGGGTAAGAGGCGACAGATTCTGATAGGGATAAACACAGCGCTCCTGACCTGCAAGAAGTATCAGAAATCAAAACCTCTTATAATTTGAGAAGTCTTTGAACACCAAGAAGATAATTGTGTCTACTGTAGATAAGTGCTTGTTTTATCAAAGCCTTTCTGGATATTTATCATGGTGAAAGAGAAACACAGCTCTGCCCTCAACAGCCAACTTTGCTGCAACATGGAAAAATCTGAAGTTTGGGTACTGAAACTTACTCTTATATTGAGTCATTCATTCATTATCAGAATCACTTGGCCCTTAAAGAACCAAAGATTTGCAATATACCAAAAGTCATCCTAAGACAGAACAATTTAAAGGACTAACTTTTTCTGCAAGAGTCGACTGACCAAGTCATGATAATAAAATTATTTCACCTCAGTCAAAAATTCCAGAGAGACCACTGGTGCAGACTTCTGAAAGAAAAAGTGCCCAAAGTACACCACTGAGATGGATAATACCTACAGCTCACAATGAACTTTCCATAAAGCAGTGACAAGATTTTGTAACAAAGTAAATTCCCAAGATAAGGTTAGTGAAAAGAGAAAATGAGCAGAAAGAAAGAAGAGTAGAAGGAAAAAAATTGATTACATCAAATTGTAATGATGAATCCTGTAATTTAGCCACCCAGCTGAGGAAAAATTCTGGGTTTTGAATTCAGATGCACAGTCTTCCATGGTGGAGACATTTATGGAAAGAGAAATTTGGATTCTGGATTCATTTTGGTGTGTTGCATTCCAGTGCTACAAAGCACAATTAATCTGGAAGAGGTGCAATGTATTTTTCTTAGTTGTTCCTGTATACAGCTAAGGATGTTCACCCTGAACTCTTGAGCTTAGATTTTTTCTCTTTTACTGAAATACTCATTAGATTAGGTAATAACACATGCATGTGCACGGAACAGCCAAAAAATGACAGAACTATGCAGCCATACACATTTATATTATATATCTATGTATTGATAGACATTTTTGATAGCTTAGTCTTCCCTGAAATTACTCATTTTATCTTATAGAAATGCATAGTGAAAGAACAGTATTGACAAGCCATGAAGGCTTTACAGTAATGTGTCCTTGAGAATGATGACATGCTCATTTATGATGCAAACAGCATCACACATATCTGATGTCTCACATCAGATTACAGTTCAGGCTTCTCTACCAAGGAAAACAGACTCTTCCAATTTTTATCTGTGCAAAGCTAAGTATGGGCTTTTATAAGAGAGTAAATACACAGAAAACACCATTGATTTACAAAAATAAAAAGCCACATCTGAAAATGTCTTCAAAACATATCTAAAGGTCACTAGAAACAAGGCCTAGCTGTTACAAGACACACCTGAAGAAAAAAATTCAAAAATAGTCAAAATAAAACATTAAATTACTGGAAACTAGGCCTTAAATTTGGCTTTGTGTTGCTTTTTAATTGGAAGGCAATGTTAACAGGCTCTAAACTTCATACACACAAGAAGTCACAATCCATAGTGATATCTCTCTCAAATTCTAACTAACCTTTCATGAGGCACTAAAAAAATACCTTATGGCATTCAGATATCAAAGGTATTTGGTCTGCATACCTTTTCAACAGGGCATTCAGACCAAAGAAACACAAGGGGTTTAAGCAGACATTAATAGATATGCTGAGTTACAGAACTGGTGCACATCCTATGCTATCACATTGGCTGCTACTACACATAAAGCTCATTTTACAAAACCAACCCATACATACGAAGTATTCTTAAAAAAATAACACTAGTTTTGACTGACACATTTAAAACCAAAACCAACTCAAACTTCTGTGTCAGTTTACACTCTGCTTAAAATCTAGCACAGATTCATCAGCTCCCCAAGCAGGGTAGGGATGTCTTTTGATTTGCTGCTGCAACTTCATGGATTAATATCAGTTACTGAAAAGAATGGTGGTAGCAAATATATTTCATAGAAATCTAACAAATTCGGGGAACCAGAAATGTGATATTTAACACTGATAACGTAAAATATGTGGTTTCAATGTAGGATGTACATATGGGAGTGCAATATTTCTGGCTCATACTAATTTTCCTTTGGCAGTCACGTGGACAGTATATAAACCATAATAATTACATTTTTAATCAGATTTCTTATTAATGCATCAGTTCTTAAAATGTAGGCCTGAAGAGCAAAACATTCACATTCAAAAAATTTACCCATGTGTCCAACATAATATTTCTTATATATATATTGACATCTTTAAACCTTCCTTAGTGTTTTTATTTCAGAGTTATAACACGACAAATGTCAGTACAAAAATATATATATATACCATGGAATAACTTTCTCCAGAATAGTTTTCACCTGTTCTTCAGGATTGTAATAAAGGAGAGAAAATCTCAAAGTATATTTCCTAATTCATTCTTGCCATATTAAACACTAGAAAGTTGAAAATCAATCTATTGACCATTATTACTATTAGATGACAGGTTAATGGCATGACAAATTCACTCTTTTTTAACATATACATTAAGCAATTGGATGGGGCTTTGAGCAACCTAGTCTAGTGGAAGGTGTCCCTGTCCATGACGGGGTGGTGGAATTACATGATTTTTAAGGTCCTTTCCAACCCAAACCATTCTATGATTCTGTGATTTTAGCAAGCTCTGGTTGTTGAGGTTTTTCTTTCAAAGTAAGAATTTGGTTTATCTTAACAGGCACAATGCTCAGAAGAGGTTGAATTAAAACATCTCTAAGATGTCTTTAGCTTACAAGTAAAAAACTGAGGATTTTGAAAATATTTTTAAGTTACAGTACTTTGATTCATAAAGTTTGTTCCTTGGTCTGCCGCAAGACTCAAGTTATTTCAGCTTATTATTACTAAAAATAAACATTATAACTTAATACAATCAGTCCCAGCAATTCCTGCCAGTTTAACACGCAGCGTGTTTTGGGTGTTCTGAGGGATTGTTGGGGTTTTTTTTAATCCATCAGCTTGCAAAGGTTGGTGTTGCTTACTGCACACTGTACACACAGTACAGTGGTCCAAATAGGAGAGGTGTACCAGTAGTGTGTTTTCTTAGACAAAGCAGCATGTAATACTTCCTATGCTTATTATCTGGAAAGATCATCAGCTGATGATGAGGTGAAAACATTCTCATGATATCAAATATTGTTTCCTTACCTCATCCTGTCCCTGTTACCAATCTGTGGTTTGTTGGCTTTTTTTTACCTTTTCTGACACTAAACAACTGTATTTTCTTCTCCTTGCACATTATTCAGAGCTGTTAGATATGAAATCAACATACAACACTTCAGAAAAATGTGTCTAAATTGTGTAAGTATTACGCAATCTTTACTAAATTCTTGTGCTCGCCTGAGTTTAGAAAAGCAAAGGAGCAGGAGAACAAAACAGCTAAAAAAGAGCCAGCTTAAATATTTCATTATCTATAGGAATACACGTTGATATTAAGTCAGGAAAATTATGAGCTTCTTCTCCTATTGGAAAAGGCTGAGGTATGGAATGCCATCACCTCAGTCTTTACCAGCAAGACTAACCTTGAATCTCAGCTACCAGAGACTGGGTAAAAGGCTGGAGCAAGAAAGACTCACCCTCAGGGGAAGAGGATCAGGTCAGGAATACCAGATAAACTAGACATATGTAAACTAGACATATGTTAAGTCCACGAGGTGTACTCATGAGTGCAGATAGAGCTGGCAGATGTCATCACAAGATCACTTTTGATGTTCTTTGAACAAACACAGCAACTGGAAAAGCTGGTTTAGGAAGAAAGCAAATGTCACTTCTACTTTCAAGATGGGCAAGAAGAAAGCCCAGAGAACTACATGCCAGTCACCTGAAGGTAAGGAACAACTATCCTGGAAACCACTTACAGGCACATGAATGAGAAGGTGGTGGCTGGGAGTAATGAGCATAATTTCCAGACCACAAACTCCAATAAACAGCAATGTACCCCAAAAGTCAGTAATCTCATGTGCCAGTATATGCTGGGGCTGCCCAGCTGCAAAGCAGCTCTGCAGAAAAAGTCCTAGTGGACACCAGGTTGAACAAGAGGCAGCCAAGTGCCCTTGCTGCAAAGAAGGTGAATGGTATCCTGGTTTGCACAACACAAAGTCTGCCAGCAAGTCAAGGGAAGCGGTCATTTCTCAGTACTGAGTCTAATTCTGGACTCCAGTACATGAGAGACGTGGGCATACTGAAGTGAGTGCAGCAAAGGGCCACAAAGATGATTAAGGTACTAGAGCGTCTTTCATATGAGGAAAGGCTGAGGGAGCTGGGATTGTTCAGCTTGGAGAGGAGAAGGCTCACAGGTGACCTTCTCCATGTATAAAAATACCTCAAGGAAAGGTGCAAAGAAGTTGGAGCCAGACTCTTCTCAGTGGTGCCCAGTGAAAGGAGCAGAGGAAATGTACACAGACAGAAATACAGAGGCTTCCCTCTGAATGAAGAAGAAACATGTTTTTACTGTGAGGGTGCCTGAGCACTGGAACAGGCTCTTTATTCAGCAAGATCTTGTACAACTTATTCTAGTAACTAATAGGATTTTGCAGACTTCACACTAAGTAGTTAGCCTTCAGTTCAGTTCAAAGAGAGATGCTAATTCTATTTCTGGCTAATATAAACATAAGCAGCACTGGCTTTGCCATATCACCTTTTAAAGAAAACATGCTGCACATGATACCATACAGTATGCAGACAGCAGAACTTCAACTGTTTCAGTAGTAGAGTGGTGAACCTCACTGGGCTGCATGTACCCCCAACACCACAGCACAGCAGTCATTAATTGTTCTGTTCCTGCTGAATAAAATCTCTAATTATGAGACAAATATCTAAAGATGCTTACAATTGTAATTTAATAATTGACCACTTCTAACTGAGAGAGAACACCAAGGGATACAGACCATTAGTTTGATCAACTATGACAAATTTAAGCTCTAGAAAATTCTGCCAAACAACAGTTACAAGTAAGTTTAGTATTAGGCAAAACCTGTATTCTTCTCAGGTCAGGAATATAGGGCATGAAAATTAGGGTCAAAAACACATCAAGAAAATGTTGTGCCACACAGACCCAACAGCCTTTGCTTCTTCTATCTTTTCCAAGCACTACACAAACATGTAGTTCGATATGATATACAGAACCTGCTACAGAGCTCACTTGCGCTGAGTTAGAACTGTATAGTTCATCTCCTATTAAAATGAGGTTTCATAAGAGTGGTAACTTTATAATCAGTTACGTAATTATTTAATAGACCATCCCAAATTTTAAAATATGATGTGTTATTCAGACTCAGAAGGCTTATGAGGTCTCAGTAGTTAAAATTAGTTGAAAAATAATGATCCCAAACAGTGACCACCTGTGACCACAGTGACCATAAAGCCACCTTCTTTGTTCTTTAAATCAAAAACGAAAAATTTGTGAAATTATAATTTTAATACGCAAACTTAACATTTTAAATAATTCAAAATAAAATCAACAGTATGAGCAACAAGCTACACAGAAGAGGATAACAAACAACAAATATTTAGAAAGAGAATGCACTACTGGCATGTATGGAAGTTAAAGCTTCGCCACTCCCACCCCTTTCCCTCCAAAAATACATACCTGCTGAATGTGTCTACTAGCTCGTTTCTGAGGTTGGTAGATAAGCCAAGTATACAGGACTGGATCAACATTAATTGCTAATCCTTGTACACTGGACAAGAGAACTGCACCTACACACCAAAGAAAAGAGAAAAAATGTAAACTATCTGCTTAAGAATCTCCTTATATATATTCGGTTTTCTTGCACATAAATCATCTTGCATGTAGACTTTTGTTTGGCTTGAATTTGCATACATGATCATTTTAAATTCTAATCAAGAGAATTAACTAAAGTATACAATTCAATAACTTCTTCCAAGTGAGAAACTTACCAGCACTGCCAGTGTTATGGACACATAAACACACAAAAAAGCAGCAAATTGCATTTTGATTTTGCTTATTAAAATTTTTTTTTGCCGAGAAAAGTGCTTGCTTTCACAAAGTTGTTTGTGTAACTGAATACACACAATACCTTTCCTCAAATTCTCAGCCAATATTAACACTGTGCAAAAGATGAGTCAAGTAAGACCCTTGACAGAAAGAAAAGAATATAATGCATGACTTCCCACAACCTCAACAAAAAAACCCCTCATGGTCTAGGACAGTGGGTTCTCTTAACAAAGACAGGCCTCCTTTAGGTTAGTGTTCTGCCCAAAGCAGTTTAGGACAAACAGTTTTCATGTGAATGTTGGCATGAATAATCTTTAGAAGATGAGTTAGGCAAAATAAGGCAAATTTTTTAAATTTGATAAGATTGGCAATCTCAGAACTGTTGAGCTCTTAGGATTTCACCCTAAGTTTTACAGTATAACTTATTTTCTTTAAATCTCACTTCTGAATTCCTAGTATTACAAGACAGGGCTACTACATCTTCATTGCTTAAAAAGAAACTTCTAGTTTTCTTATGCTTGTGAAGAAAAACTTACATGGAAAATGTTAAGGCTCAAATTAGGAGAATAACTGTCTCAGTACCCAGAAATGTTAGCATATACATCAAGCCATGCACACTAAAACCCAATTTATAAATTACTATTTCCATTAAACCTGCATTAAAAATCTGATGATGCATTGGTGAGGTGTATTAATGTAATACAAAAGTATCTATTATATTGAAAAAGTGTGGCAAGTAGAAGTAGGCAGTTATCTTTCCACATAAGCTTTGCAATTTTAAAACAAATTCATAAATTAAATAATTAAATAAATGACAAAATAAATTTTAAAGAGAAATCCTGGTTACTGGAAGATCCCAGCACCACATTCTAGAAAACTATAGTAGTTCTATAATACTAAAAATAATAGTTCCCAAAGCAATATATACTACATTTACTCCATAGTATACAATGTAATTATGGCGCAATCTGAACTTAATAATAAATTCAAATAAATTCAGAAAGCTTGACACACAATTCAATGTACTTTCCAAAAAACAGTAAAAACATGCGCCTCAAAACACACATCAGCAAAACTGTAAATAGGAAATTAATTAAAAAAATATAAGTTATGACTTTATTGTATATAACAAAATTTTAAACCCAGCTGAATTCCAAATCGCAAAGACCCACCAACCTGGGGCGACACAAGCAAAGCCTGATGAGCACAATGGGAAAATGGCAGTCAAGAAATACACAAAGATAAATCATCTGCCTAGCAGAGGCTTGGAGTTGGAACACACACTGTGAGGAACTCCTATGCACAGACTACTCTATGTGAGCTGATGGTTTTAAACGTCAGTAATAAACCTTAGAAATAAATCTGCAGTTTAAGGCAAAGCCAACGTCAAGCATAAAGTAAAGGGGTACCATGCAAGTAAGAAGAGCAGTGAACGTGTCATGTGGCAGGATATGGAAGAAACTAGAAAAAGGAAGAAAAAGGTAACCGAGGATTGGTAAAGTATATGCTTCAATCATTAGCTTTTATAGGATACTTGGATGCCAAAGTAAGAGAATCCTGCATCTTTAAGACATACTGCCTGTTGTCAGCAATACTTAATGAAAGGTTTAATGTATATGTGATTTGATAAGTGGGAGTCAGACCTCCCAAAGAGCAAGGAATAGTCAGCCTACAGGCAAAGTCAACAGAAAATACCACACTTCTAACAGACTCCTGAAAAAAAAATGGTGTTACTGAAGCACATCATGCTATGGTAACGTAACATAGTTTCTTGATTACTGAAAAAAATTAGCTAAAACTAAAACATTCAGTAAAATTAAGTCATGCTTTGAACTGAAACTACCTTTTCCCCCTCAGTGAAGTCACACTAGCATAATCACATAAAATTCTACAGTAAGACAGCACAGATAGCAAAATATTTTATTTTTCCAGTTGCCTTTCAATAGCTGGTGTCTAGGATGTAAAAAAAACCCCAAAAAAACAGCCAACCAACCAAACAAAAAAACACCACAAAAAACCAGAACAAAACCAACCAAACAGAAAAGCCCAGTAGAAGTAGTCAGATCAGCAATTACATTATTAATTTTTCAATTTGACTGTCAGGTAACTTTGGCTTCCTAATAAGTCATTTCTGTCACACTGAATTACTAAAATTTACTGTTCTATTTGCTACTCCACCACCATATTCAAAGAGCAGCTTAATCACCCACGTAAAGTTCTTTTCTGTGTAACAGCTTTCTTCAAAAGAAATATCTAGTAAAAAAAGTTTCTCAGATTTGTCTCCTGTTTTCATGCCAAGAAATAAGAATCTTTCCCAGTTTTTAAGGAAGTTCTCACTGATGTGAGGATCAATCTCTAAGTTGGCAGCAGACTCCTTATATGTCTAAGGAAAAAAAAATAATTGCTATTTTGTCTCTGTCAAAAAGCAATGCTCAAGTTTCCTGGATTTCATTAAGATTGTGGTAAACTTTCTTTTCTTCCCCTCCCCTTTTCTCCCTTTAATTAAATTTACATTTCAGAAAAAAGCAGACCTTAGTCCCATAGCGCACTTGGGTTTCCTTTCCAGATCCCAGTTCTGGCCAGATTTATCTATTATATATATCTAGTAAATGACTTGAAAAATAAGTATCAACGCAACATCACGTAATCTTTAATGTTTGAGAATTTCCTCAGTCATGGTGTCATTTGCCAGGCTCAGCTTGGGCAAAGAATTTCTTTCCTCTACAACTTTCCACTCTGTTCCTGAAGGAATGAAAGGAGAGGCTGCAGGCGGGCGGAGAAGGACGAACAGAAGGCAGCGGAGCACAGCGATGCTTGGCACTCTCATCCTGTGGATGAGCTTCTTGACAAGCCTCCTTGGATGATGACAGCTGCAACAACAGCCCTTGTCTTCCCAAGGGATGGGGGAGCACAGAGGATAACTTGGGGTCTCTTGCGCTTGGGTTGGCTCTGCCACACCACCTCCTCCCACTGGGAGTGCTGAGCATAGGCTGCTGGACCAGCAGGGAGGTGAGGGGTCACTAGCATGGGGCTCTCCCTGTACCAGCTCCTTCATAGGGAAAACTCAAGGACATAACAAGTGGGGAATAAAGGGAATGTAGTACACTTCTGGTGAGCTGGAAGTGGACACCCTGGAGACACAGCTGCAGAGAAAAAGTGGCCAGAGGTAAAGGCAGGGTAGGTGAAATGTGGCAGAGTCTAGCAGTAGAGTTGTGGAGCTGAGGAATGATCAGTCACCATGAAAGAATAGGAAAGGCTCTCAAATATCACAGAGACACAAGAGGAGGATGAAAGCAGCAGTATAGTGAAAGAGGAAGGTAGAAGTGAATGAGCCTTTTGGGAAGAAGAAGGGAGGTGGCAACACTTGGCAAAAATCACTGTCCCTTTGGAGATGCACAAACCTTATGAAAGAGTAAACTGCATTACTGAGTCACTCCCAATACTTTGGAGAAAACAAAATTTACCAGGACGAACAGACAACAATAATTCAATCATAAATTTGTTTACTGAAACTCAACATTCAACACAACAGTAACAAACTATGATGAACTAGACATTGAGAAGCAGTGTTGGGATTTATGCAGCTGAAAATGTATTTAATCTCTACAACAATAAAGGATCTCTCAGGCAGAATTCTTTCCAAATTCTGTTCTGTGTATATGCAGTGTCCAAACACACCTTTATTACTACTTCCAGTAAAAACTTTCAGTAACACATTTCAGATATTCCCCTATAAAATGAACTGAAGAACCTCTACAGGAAACTGAAGTTTGAGTTATAGCTAATGTACATCTTCTACTGGGGAGGGATCATAAACATGAACAAAGGGAATTATTGACAATAAAACCCAATTCTGACAAGCTCTGTAAATTACTAGTAACTAATTTAAGAAGATATTACACCATCTTGCCATATAAACTGCACCATGAATTATTTTAGCATTGAGCACTCATGATTCTTAGATGTCTCAGGCCACGTGAATGATATGCACGATTCTGATACAGATTGGGGTAGAGTAAGTATTCAATTATTTTAAAGGATAAGAGAGAATAAATATTTTTTTATTTTCTTGCTGTTTTGAAGGGCATTTTCACTAAGGCATACTATGAAAATGCAGATCTGCATATTACACCCAAATGAATAGTTCTAGTTTATAAGAGTGTATAGGTAATTAATTCTTTCTGCTAACAGACTCAGAACAGATGCACTGTAAATCCCTAAATGTGGAAATATCTAAGTGTGTTTAATTTCAATCTGGGAGTCAACTAAGGGAAAAAGGACCGCTCTTAACTACTCTGCTTACTGCCAATACGGCTCTCTTACCCACATTCCAAACAGGCTTTAGCAATTAGCTAGCCTGTGGCACCACAGCCATTTTCAGGAACATCCCAAAGTGAAGAATGAGAGCTAAAGAGTTAGAATGCAGTTCCACAGCATAAAAATGAAACATACAACTTTGGTCTACCTTGGATTATCAAGGACAAGCCAATATGATTGTCTTGCAAAATAATCAGCTTATCTAAGAAACACAGTCCTGCATTTCATCCTTAATTGCCAAGTCAGACAAGGCAAACAGATACTTCAAGCCACATCAAAGTTTATGTGATTGAGAAAAATTATTTTTACATTGTAACAACTAACATAAGTTTATAAATTTTGTCTAACTACAGAGATGCATGTCTCTCAGTTCAAGGTTGACTTGAATGACTACAGATGTCAACATGATTGCAATTTTATCTCAGATAAAAAACTCCAAGTCTACTGTACTTTCATAGAGTTTTACATTCCCCAAGTGCTTAAAATAACTCTGAGATCAATTAGTTTAGTTACTTAGACCAATATTAGAATACTTCTTCATTTAAACAGAAGTAGTGGGGTAACATTTTCCCATTAATTAAGGTGCTTTGTTCTGTAAAATCAAACACAGTTGTTAATCTTTGCTCAAGAATACATACTCTGCAATATTTTAACTCTGTTCTTTTTAAATAAAAAAAAAAAAAATTTTAATCTTAAGAAATGTTCAGTAAGAACATACTTCTGCTATCATCACCTTGTAACTCTCCTACTGAGGTTTATAGCAAAAAACCATGGAAAAAAACTGAGGTCAACTTCATTATTTTTATTTCAAAAATGGGGAAAGTGAGGCAGAGAACTGCAGTTATTAAATTACACAGCAGGACAGCAGACTCACGGATAGAATTCAGATGTTAAAATTATGTGCCACAGCTACGTGCCTGCTGTAATCGGTAGAAAAAAAAAAAACAAAAAAACACAAAACCAAAAACAATGTACAAGTGAGTCTTGTGTTAACCATAACTCTAAATCACATGGGCCTAATTTCAACTGAACATTCTGACAAGTCATTTATAGAATTTAAAAAAAAAAAAAATAAATAAAAAATCCTGTCTCTATCAATATACATACCCAAATACTCACAAATCCTGAATTATGAAATTGCAACCTAGAATTTTAGTCAAAAATGTAACATACTGAGGCAAAACACAAAACTGCTGAATACCCTGGTTAACACAAAGGACTGTACATAAGGCATAATTTTTCAGGTACAAGAAGCCAAATCAATCTCAGCAGAAGGAGTTAGAGAGTATTCTGAGACAGAAGAGACCCACAAGAATCATCAACTCCAGCTTAAGAGAATGGCCCGTATGAGGACTGAACCTGTAGCCCTGGCACTATTAGCACCATGCTCTGACCAATCTGAAGCAAGGAATGCCAAATCGAGGTGTGGAAAACAATCCTTAGTTATTTCACACCATCTCTGCTCTTTGATATTAAGAATAGAGTTGACTACACTTAGCATTTTGTCTTTCCTACCGAGGAAAAACATTGTGACATGCTGAGATGCAAGTTTTCACAAAAATGCTAGAATATATTAACTTGTGTGCTGCATGTTTTTGGGGGAAAAAAAGTTATATTGAAAGACTGCTTTATTTTCCAAAATCATTTGAGCAAAACTTTAATTTCCTTTAGAGAATATGGTGATGTGGGTTCAGGGAAACAGTTTAATAGGCAATAGCATGCCTTGGCAGGGAGGTTGGACTAGATGATCCCCAGAGGTCCCTTCCAACCCTAGCAGTTCTGTGATTCTGTTATCAAGAAAAAAAGAAAATATGTAGGCAGCTGTAATATACAGAGATGTCAGTTTTATTTGCATGATTACTGAATCGTCTCTATGAAAATGTAACGGTAATATTCCCATGCTGAGCTGCATAGCACCTCTTCTTTAATCCTAGGGTTTCATTGTGAGAAAGTCTCACTCAAGTATCATTTCCTTATGTTAACTTTCAGGTCCTGTTTACAGATTTAACCATCACAATTATTCTGTAAATATAAGAAGAAATAGGAACTCTAAATTCGACTGACAGAAAGGGCTATACAGACAGAAAGCAAGGATATACTATAAGAACTTCAAAAACACATTGTCAGTAAATAAAGAAAATTATTCTGAATGCTTTAGAAAACAAGACATATTTAGAACACTTGGTTTGCTTAATTCATTAAAATATAAGGAGAAATAAAACATTTGAGTTGCCCAGAGAGCTATGTTTCCACTCAGACACTGCAGGGTGGCCCAAACTGACTCCAAGCAGAGGCTGTTACTGGAGACAGTGCTATGAAAGTGGGTATTCAAAAACCCAGAAACACGTCTCGCCACATCAGTTTACAAAGTTATCTCCCAAAGTTTGGTCCCTTTGTCTTTTTCTCCCCTGATAAGTCCCACTAGAAAGCTATCTAACAGTCAGCGTTATGAATCTGATCATCAGATCAGATTAGACTGTGTTTATTATGAAACTTCATGGCTAAGATGTGCTCTGCAACCATCGTGATACTTTCACATATAAGAGAGTTAACAAGCTACCAACAGTTCTGCCTCTGCATCTGGTATCATCATCAATGCATGCTTGACAAAAACTACTTAGACCTCTCACTAATGCCATAAGCTACATTAACTTGATCACAGCTGACCAGGTTTTCAAAATGCTCACAAAGGCTTGAGTATTTTAGCTTGGTTAGCTCTCCGACAAAAGAACTCAGATACATGTTCCTTGGTCTCATTTTAAAGGCTGTGGTGGTTATTTTTTCAGGTTACAAAGACTTCCGGTCTCCCTTGTAAAATGGATGGATTTCTGATGAGCTACTGAAAACAGACATCTTCTCAAGTAGACTAGAAATAAAATGTTTATATGGATATTTTTTATTTGCCAAGAATTTTTCTAATTCCATTATTTAATGGACTAAGAATAGAAATGAGATGAATAGGGCAGCAAATTCTTCTTCCATTTGATCTCAGAAGTCTAGTACTACTTTTGGATCACATGCTATTCTGCAAAATTGTGCACAAATTTTGTGATAAAGTAAATACTGTGGCTTAAACCTGGTGTTCGTGTTCTCCTGAAGAATCAACACAAAAGGACAAAGTAGATTTAATTAATAAATAATAAATCCCTACAAAAATTGCACAAGGTGATTAATCAACGGCTTTTAAAGAATCTAGGCTATCTACAAGGGATACGAGAGGAAATAAAATAGATACACAATTTGAGATGGGGTAAATTATTTGGGAGAAAAGAAAAAGTGATAGAAAATTACCCACCATGATTATTTTCTATATGGAAGAAGGCAGATCCCTGCAGGGACCTGTATTACCCAAGACGTTCCATGAGATTTGTGTGGTGATCAGCTCTGCTGAACTATCCAGAGTAACCAAAAACTGGGCTGACCAAAGAACTCCCAAAGTATCCCACATGATTCAATACAGATAAACACACTTTTCCTACTGATGTTGCTGCCTCCTATCTTAACTTTACCTGTAAAATGATAACTGAGCAGACTGCTTTGACTAAGAAAACATTTCTGTTTATTCTAGAGAAGTGTTAGACCCACGTTCAGTAGGAAGGAAGAACAGGCAATAAAACAGAAAACATCATCCACACCATTGCATAAATCCATTGTGTACACAGATATTGAGAACACTGCATCTAGCTCTGGTCAGTCCAAAGGGTCAGTTTTAAGCATTCGAACCTGAAATCTTCTGTTTCACAATACCATTCATCCAGCATTTAGGCTCCCTGATTCACTCTATGCTCCATGCCAAATGCATTATACATTCTCCAAATCCCAGAGCAGAGAGCACAGAAATAAAAATGTATACACATGTGTATCTTGAATTTCACTTACTGGTTAAACAATTTTCTTTTCTTCATTTTTAAATGATTGCATATTTACTACAGTCAACTCCAAAGCAAATGGGTTTTGAAAAACTTCAGGTCCAAAACACCTGGACATGGAACTCAGAGCCGTAGTCAAGCTGCAATGTCAGAACCTCTTTTCCAAATGTATTATTATTTGTAGATTTTTATAATTGCATTGTTCTAGGTAAGTATGTATACAATTTTGTAAGTATCATCACTATCTGCACTTTATATGCTGTTTACACAGACATTAATTGATGAAGACCCCATATATGCAACAAACAAGTTCTAATCATTGTAAACAATCCTGAAAAGACATTTTCATTAAAAAAGCCTCCAAATTCCACAGAAACTTCTGCAAAGAGAGCTTCAGCTGAAGGGCAAAAGGCCATGGAGAGGTAAGCCACTGAGAAAACACTTCTCAATGGACCAAGACCTCTTGCAATTGAGTGAGGAAAATAATGCTTTGACAGAGCAGAAATCTAAAAGCTATCTTAAATTGTCTGGTTTTGGAACAATTAATCATATAGAACCATTATATTTTATATGTACGTACACTCTCTATATATCTACAACAGATATTATATGCAGAAAATAGCTGAAGTCTGCTCCGAGGCTCCGAAATTGTAGGATATAGGTCTTTGCTAAAACACTCATTATCACTCATGCTCCAGCAGGGAAGAAAGGACCACATGCCATCATCTCATTTAATGTAGAGAAAAATATCAGTCATGATCCAAATGTATTACCCTTAACTAAGCTGTCAGAATGCCTAATAATCTCTCTAAAGCTTTGCACTATGAAAAACACAGAGAGAAGCTTTACTGAGTTTCCAAATTACACTTTCTATGACCTATAGGTAGTTAACTGTGCATCAAAATGTACATAAGCACACTGATAACAGGATTGCATCCTCCCTCTCTCTACGAGCAGATTGTTAGAGTGCTATCACACCTTCTCTTCAGCTGTGACACAACAGGAAGATTGAGAACTAATGAGCTAGTTCAAACGAGTAATGCCTTAACATAAAACTTCTAAGTGATTTTCAATAAATCTCCAGTTATATACTTTCATAATATGGATTTTAAACTAAAACCAGAAAATGCTCTGAAAACTGCCAAGAAGTTTCTTAATACAGTTCAGCTTCTGTATTTATAAACACCTCACTATCATCTGCCAAAGCAGTATTTTGCAATTTCTTTCTGCAGTATCCTTTTGGGAATTGCAACAGGATTCTTCCCCTATGGCAACAGAGCACCAAGGGAGCTATTTTCATTCCTTCTTCAGCAGTTGAACATTTGTAGTGTTGTGACTATGGATACCAACTGGTCTTGCACTTTAAGTTATAAAACTGAAATCTTTTCAGCAGTAGATGCCTCATGTGCCTTCTCTTAAAAGTAATTTGAATAATATACAGCTGTGGTTTCTGTTTCTTCTTTTTTTTTTTTTCTCCTAAACATTACAGCTTCTCAGAGGCAACAGAAAACACACATTACTTCACATGAATTCTGAAGTACTCAATTAAAAGAATACAGACAGAGAGACTCAGGAATAAGAAAATAATTTAGAAGGGCAAGCAAGATTTACAGTAAAAATTCCACATAAGCTTATACTTTTCTGTAGCAAAAATGTAAGAACAAAATACTATGCATCTTCTAAATAGAAAGTCCTAATTAATTGATTTATTCCTTTCTATTGCTTAAGAAGATTTCATGCTCTACAGCACTGATTCAAGACTGCAATAAATAGCATATAAATGAGATGCCAAACAATGAGCCTGAATAAAAATAGCCACAGTATTTTATGCTGTCAAAGTTATGACACTGCAAGGTAGGTAAAGTTACACAGGCAGTTCAGCTATAAACTTTTCTTTTTTTTAATATGTGCACTTCAACAGAAACTTGACACATAGCGCTCAAGCTGAAAGCAAATGTTTTCTTTAAAGTAAACAACTTTGAAAAATGTGAAGTTTGCAGTCCTTGGTTACTCAATGAGAAAGAAATAAAAGTTTTAGATACTACGAACATAAAATGGACAGCAAATCCTGGTCCTCTTTGCAGCTGACATCTGCATAGGCAATAATTTCAAAAGGAGTTTTTTCATATTTATGAATGACAGTCCACACACATCAAAAAGCCATTTTATTGAATGCACACTCAATTTACATAAATAAGGCCATTTGCATTTTAGAGGCAAACTTAATATCATCTTATTAACTCCAAATTTAAATGAAATTCAACAAATCCATTAAAGACAATTTCATTTTGTGTTTTACAGTACCATTTTGATGGACTTACACCTGTCATGTAAAACCAAAAAGCCTTCCTCAATTTATGAAATGTACGTGGAAGAAAGGAGAGAGGAGAGAGAAGCATTTCCACATACACTGAAAGAGTTGTACCAAGACACCAGCAGGCACGGGCTAACTGACATCTCAGATGTGGAAATAATTCTATTTACACCTAGAACTGGCTTCAGAAGGTCTTGGGAATGTGTTGTAGTTTCAAGAGATTCCAGAAAGAAGATTTCAAATTAACTGCATTTCATACTGGAGGTCCTTTTCAGGATACACAGGGTACTACTAACTGAAAAATTCCCATGCAGAGTAAATATCGAGACAAAATGTCCCGTTGTTGCATATTGTGAAATTGCCTAAAATTCTGATTGAATTTACCTATGAGCATATTGAATGATATAGAGCAATCTGGATACCTTGCCTGTAGTTTTGTCTGTTCCTTCTCTAACAGCTAGTAAACTCAGCAGAATAAATTAACTTTTCATTATATAATCATCTTTTGAATAAACAAAATCTAAAAAGAAATAAATCTAAAAAGAAATAAAGATTCAGTCATCTCTACATAAATATAAAATTGTGCCTTTACTGGTATCAATTTTATCCTCTTCCAGAGTACCTTCATATATACTGACTACAATGAAGAACTGATATGAGATCCTCTAATTATTCGTTAATTTCCTAAACTAGTATTTATACTACTAGAAATGTACAGTAACTCAGACTCCGTAGACAACAGTGATGTCACTATGAATGTTATAGATATAGATTAAAGAGAAATCTTAGTTGGGCAGGAGAAATCCCACCACAGTTCTTCTACAGAGACGAAGCAAAAAATGTTCAAAATTTCAGTAAAGCAAGGATCCAACACAAAGCACCAACACAAGTAATACCAGAGACAACTGTTGATCACCTTGCCTTTATGTATTTTTAGAAACTGAAATAGTCTTCCAATTCATAGAGATAAAGGCTCCCAGGTATATTTAACAAAAATTTTGAATTATTTAAGGAGCTTTTCTCAGTAATCTAATGAATGTTTCCATGATCATCAACAGACAAATAATAAAAATAGATCCTTACAGGTCATATGGAGGAAAGAAAAGGCACAAGATTAAGTTAAAGGTGGTGGTTAAATCTTCATGGGACAGTATGGTATAATTTCATACAGTATTATTTAAAAAAATCAATGAAAAAAAAATATTCAGAAGATCTTTTAAAACATCCAGATTGCCAAACTAGTTTATTTTAAAAGTTGCTTTTTATTTCTGCTTGAAACAATGCTGTGAGCCTCCAATGTAGCAAGCAGAACAAGTAACTGCCTTTTCACATCAGTAATTAATGCACAAAACTACAAAGACGAAGTCTGTGCAGTTCATTTCTACCAGCAGTGAACAGGGAAATGGTTATTTAAGATTTATTTCAACATCACTGCATCATTTAGTTGATGTAGAACTAAGTTATTCTTCTCAATACCAGCATGTTTGTACACTTGGAACATACAATGAAGGTCAGCTGTTAAGACAAATGATTATAAAGACTGAGAAGAGCTAGACATGATGCATCCAAAACCCTGAAACACCTACTATAATGAACTCACTTTCTTTTAGACTGAAATATACATTCTTAAATGGTGTCCAGACCTATGACCAGTATCTTCTCACTCATGCTGATCTAAGGCTAACTAATATTTCAAAATTATAGAAAACCTGTATTACATTAACTATGCTTAATATACATTAAAGCAATTGTTGTACTATGTAAACATATCTATTTCCAAATCCATTTTTTAACCTCTTCAATCACTGCTAAAACTTTATAAAAAATTGAAAACAAGGTAAAATTTAATTTATTACATACATTTTGATTAATAAATACAATAAGTTGTTTAGTTCAGTCAGTGTTTTAAATCACTGCCTAGCTAGACAGAGCAGGAATTTTACTTTCACTTTCGGGCCTGAGTGAATGGTTCTCCTTATTCAAAGTATCAGCAACACTGTCTAGTTGGCTATTATTTACCAAAAAAAAATTATTATCATTATTATTACTGCTTTTAAAAAGGATGGAAACTGCTCCAGTATGGGTGCTGCAAAATCACAGGTAAGGAAAATTTAAAAACTGCATCTCTTAACAAGTGGAAGTGCAGAAAGCTGCTGTCATACATTTAGGTCACAGTGGGAGTTTTTAAATGTGTTGCCTTGAAAAACTGATTTTTAAGTGAAACCAGCTTTCACATTTTTATAGTGTCTTCTGAGAGAGATGTTACAAATGTTACAAATAAACAGAAATATGTAACCTTTAGTATTATTTTGGCAGCAAGCGGAACACTGCAGCTTTATGATTTTGCAAACCTCATTTAGGATTTTTAGCAAAAAAAGTGTTAAGTAAACTGTACAAAACATCTGCACAAGCACTATAAGAACACTGGGTTTATTTACAAACCAAATATTACTGCAGATGGCTAACAATATATCATGTTGTCTTCAGAATACTAATTTCTGAGCAGATCTTTTGGGCATATGCTCCAAAAGAGCAGTATCTGCTCCTGTGTCATACTTTACAGATCAGCAAAAACCATATCTGCTACAAACTATTTAGATCAGGTTTTCCTGCATTTGTTAGTCCACAAGTCAGACTATTAAAACTATAATAAAAAAAGAAATCCAATCAGGTAAAACCAATAAGAAAATAACTGAAGGGAGTTCTAAGCAATCAAACATTAAAAGGAACATTTACTTATAGCCATGCAATTTTAAATTTTCTGCCTGACACCACATGTTGGGGCCCTACGTGGTCCCTCCATGTAACCATAGCACCAGCTAAACAAATCGTTTGCTAATCCAGATATGTCAGAGCTGTACTTCTGTGCTGAGGCTGGAGAGGTGCCAGTTCTAAAACCAAGAGGTGAACATAACAGCGAGCATGCCATGGAATTTCTCTACCTGGAAAAGGAAAAAAAAGCTAGAGGATTTTACCTCATCCTTTCTTGTTAATAAGGGCAATAATTCTGACCAGCTGCTTCTTCCCCAGCTCATTAACCTCATAGTCCTTTATTACGATTATAACACTGTGCATAGAAACCAGAATTCTGGAATAAAATACAGATGTTTATAAAGTCCTGTGCCTGTTTACAGCTTTATGTTTTGTGATACTAAGTGGATACTTGGCATTTGGGTTGGGATTTTGAGCGGGGGAGAACTGGTGAGAACGTTTAAAAGCTGTTTAAAAAGTGACTGATGTGTAAGCATTTCAAGTATGCAGTTTTCATTCTAACAAAACTCTCAGTTCATAAACTAAGTAATTTTAAAGTTCCATGGAGTCATGGGTTTAAAAGAATACCAGTTGATACACACTGCTAACGAAAGGAGCAGTACCATACCTGCTGTGTTTCAGCTCCTTCCTACTCCTTACCACATTAATAATTTTACTTGGAATAAACTTTATCTGTTTTTTTTTACTATTGCTGCATATCTGCTTTCTTCTTTTATGTAAGTTTATACCAAGTCCAAAGGTATAAATTTTCTGTTAACAATAATCTATGCTCAGCTATCTCCAGAGTGACAAGCTAGATGCTAAACAGTGTCCAACCAAAGAACACGACAAGATAGCCCAAAATAGCTCTGTTTACTTAGCTCTTTCCAGTCCAAGGCAAAAGCAGATGAACAGTGAATATGAAGAACTTGGGATTTTTTAATTTCATGTTCTTATTGTACAGATATATGTTAATAAAAGAATCTTCATATTTTCTTACAATCCAGAGAATTTTTTCATGTTCGTCATAGCAAGGAATATCCATGTTGTTTTTACACAGTAACTAACTTGAGTGCCTCCTTAATATATGGAAAATAAACTTCCATTCCTATCAATCTGGTTGTGTTTGCAATATGCCTTTAAAAGAACCCAAAAAACCCAAAACCAAAATAAAAACCCAACAGAAAAAAGCGAGGCTTACAACAGCAGTCTGCTACAGTTACAGACCTATTGGAAGTACATTATTTAATAGAATCAGCTCTAAATTCTTCTACCCTCAGCTGGAAAGCTCCTGCCTGGATTACACTGAACACAGCAAGGTACACTGAGTAACCAAGCACTTTATCATGCTACTTGTACAGTTTGCTGGTTACAAGAGCACATTTACATTAGTGTTTGCATCTGTTGAAACTCCAAAGACCTGACAGAACCCTCAGTTATTTCATTACATGCACCTGCTTCTGGTACCCTCACATACTCTAACACAGATGATTATATGCCGAATTCCACATTAACCCTTTTCACACAACCACACAGCTCACAACATCTTCCTGCACAGAACCAAATCTTCATCACAAGCTCAGTTATGATTTTCTGTTTTAACAATTTGCAGCATGTTTACAAGTTTACATGAAAGATTATTTAACAGCCTAACGGATTTGTATTTTTCAATATATAATTGTCTAGTTCTTTTTGTTTGTCAATACATCCAGCTACACAGATTTCAGTGCATGCTTATGATTAAAACAGGTTATACCTGAATTTTATTAAAACTCCCAGATACCAAGGAAAATATGTTCCTTATTTTAAATAATTCTCATAATGATAAAAAAGAAATACAATACTCCTAATTCAATCACAGTAGCACAGAAAGAGTAAAAGAAAACACAAAACCAGTATTTAAATGTAAATGAAACTCAGTAGTGAGAAATTCAATAAGCAAATCCAATTTCAAAAGATGCTGAAGATGAAAATTTAAATGTAGACAGTAAGATTACCTCACTGAAACTGTGACTTTTCCATATCTGTCCTAGGTGTGTGTTCATAGGCTACAGTCAAGTTAAATATTTTTCAATATAAAATATAAAAATGTATCAAAGTTGTAAGTCTCCTCTCTCTCAGAAGTATGGTAGAAAGGTCATACACCAGTTAAAGCCAATCTGACTTAAACATCTAATTTTTCTCAGACCACAGTGTAACAAATCCTAATTGTGCTTAAAAATCAAGGTAAAAAAAGGGTTCTCAAACATGAAAGATGAGCACTTTTAACATCAAAGAACCTACTGTACACTTCTTCATTAGATATGACTTTTTCACTTAAGCGGAATAAAGCAAATTAATGAATAGATCATCTGTGGATCTAATCTAATTTTTTGTAGTTGTTTCCATCTCCTATTATACTCTCCAGCTGTAGTGGCCAATGAAACAGTTACAGGCACTGAAAAAAAGACAGTACTTTAAAGCTGAAGTTTTGAACAACAGATATTTCATGTGCAGCACATTTTATACTATGAAACATTGTGATTATTATATTAATACCATGGGGATATCCAAACACTATTTAAAAATAAAAACCAATTCACTGACAAAAATTCACAAATTAATTCAGCTTTGTGTTATGCTGCAGAAGAGCAACCATTAACAGTTTCTTCCCAATATTACAAAAACATCTAACTTTTACTCTAATATATTCTACAGGCAGATTTTTAATGGAAGAAATAACAGTATTGCTGTAATACCTAGAAATGTTGAGATGTAGACTTTTTTTCAGAGTCTTTCACAGTATATGCAAGAAATCTATCATGTTAGAGATCTCACTGTGAATTAGAAAAAAATGATTTATTCTAGCCACAAACTTCATGGTACTCAAGCTTCAGTATAGTAGAGTCAAATAATGAGGTTCAAATGTAATGTACATCTTTATTACATCAAAGTTTACCTTCCTGTCACTACTGCCACATTCAGAAGCAGCCTACAGTTCTGAAGGACTTCAGTATTTTCCATTAGTGTGAAATATTTGTAAAACTTCTCTCAGCTAAAGACTTAGAAAGACTTCTGTGAAGAACCTTTCCCTCATTATGCTGTCATTACAAAGTGAGCTATTGTGCATTATACTCTATTACATAGTGTAAAATGATGAATTTGACTGGAAATACTGAGAGAAGCTACAGTCTCCCTTTACTGATATATTATTTTTTCATAGGCAGCACAATTTTCATATTGTCCAATGGAGGCTTTGAGTTGACACACAGCAGTGTGTGATTTATTGATTACAAGGATACTGAGGATCCTAAGTGACAGCCCATGAATTATACCTTAGGTGCCTGAAGTAGGAATGCATGAGACAGGCTGCCATGATAAAAGGGAAAAGATGAGGGGTGAAAACAAACTCACACCAAAACTCAGTACATGGATCTTCTACCATTTTCTTTCCACATCTTTTTTTGGGTCGAGATGGAAAAAAGGTATTATCAGGGAAAAAGTTATGAAAAACTATAGCTTCCCCTACATCATCAACTCTCTCTCAGGCACAGACTGACAGGATGCCCCCCTAAAGAGACCCAGCAGTGCCCTCTGGTGATTCAGGTCAAATTTAGCTGTCTTATATGGGCAGAAAAATGGACCCTACAGTGCCACTACAGAAGCTCCAGATGAAGGAGGAGGACTCTGTCACCTCTGTTGGGGAATTACAAAGGACCACATTCAGTCTCCATACTGTGCTGTGAAAATACTGCTACAACATTTACTTTGTTGGAGCAAATAAAAATTTTATCTGCATTTGGGGACAAAAAGGCACCAATATATATCGTGTCTGATATATTTGTTGCAAGTTGTCAGCCCTTTGCTGACACTAAAGAAGACAGTGGTAAACGGAGCAGTTTTAGAGAATGAGACAACAGAAGAGGCATATGTTTGCTTGGTTGCTTGGAGGCCTTTTTTTTTTTCTTCTGAAGTTAAGTAAGAGACTCCCCATAAGAACATGGCAGGTTCCCACAAGAACATGGTAGAGTAATACGATTGAAATGAACTAAGTGCAGCAGACTGGTTGCACTATAACAGATTATCTTTTGGTCAGGAGAAACAATGGAAAATGGCAGAATGGGAAACTCTGGCAATATTGCTGGTCTCAGTGGAAATTAAGTTTTCAAAATGCACCCGAAGTATTTAACTGCATGGCAACACCTACAGGTTGGATTCCACAAATCGAAGATTTAAAATACATTCTTAAGGCATAACTAATTTAGGTTCTTTATATACTGATACAATCACTCACATTTTGTATCTTATTATCTCCAGCCAAAATTACTCTCACTGACCTCTTAACCTTTCTTCCATTTATTGTTATTGAACAGCTTCCTTCTATCTGTCTCTTTTGCAAATTCATATTATTCCCAAAACACAAAATATCTTTATTCTCCTTGGCATTTTTATTTTTACTTCAAATGTAGCCAGTCCCTCAAATACATGTAATATTCTCAACTTTTGAGCCATCAGCATACCCTATACTCCTACAGACCTATGCTTTTGGTTTTATTTCTTAAGTGTGCTGAGCTTTCTGAACCTGTAATACGGTTTATTTTTTGAAGGTACCATTTACTTTTACAGTGTGACAAATAATTTAGAGGAATCTGACCTGAAACTCAATTTTGGTAACTGAAATTTTACAGCAATCATTATATATAGGTCTCATGTAGGAAATAATTATCATCTATAAAGTTCTCACTAGATCTGCATTATTTCTGTTTGAAAATTAAACGAAATTTTTCAAGAAAGGAGTCTTGCTGTCTTGCATACATTTTGATGCTGTAAGCCAAAGGTGAAAATAGCCTTTCAAATATATTCTTCAGCTGAACAATTTTAACTAGAACATAAATTAAAAGAAATTCAGAAACAGGGAAGGTGAGCAAAATTTTAAGACAGTATTTTCTTTTCTTTTAGGTTTTTTCAACAAAAGCTAAGGTAATAGGACAAGAAATTTCTATATATGTTGGATTCTCACTTCAGAGATTCACTGGAATGGTGTTGCAGAATGATCAGTTAACCTGGTCCTTGTGGATCTCACCTTTCCTCTTAAAGAAAGTAAGGCACAAGACACGGAGTGTGTCACTCAGCTCCACTTCAACAGCTGTTCTTCCACTCCATTCTACATCAGCTAATTTTTCTCTGTAGTCATTTTACTCCTATCTCCTGTGCAATTGGCTTTTACATCTGCCCTAAAATGGCACAAAAGAACGCAGATGCATTACCACTGAGCATGACTTCAATTCTTATCTGGCTGCAAAGCGGGGTCAGAAGTAAACATTCCTTTCATCTAATTTCTTTCCTAAAATACTATCACTCCTGCTAAAGCATATTATATCCTAACTTATCAATAGGTTATTAGGGACATGAATAATATGTTGCTGAGCTACTGTTTCATTTCCCATAGCTCAGAAATGTTCTTGGGTTCATCACAGTGAAAAGCAGCATATGCTGCCAGGCACATGACTTGCTGATCTGTGCCACTTCGCAGCACTGCCTGTTTGGAAGGCAAACTGCTCAAAACTACGACAGAGAACAAACACTCCTGTTGCTAACAGATAACCACGCAGAGCTGGCTATTCTTACAATAAGGGGACATTTGTAATTCCTTGTTTTCATTTGGTCTTTATGCTTTTTGGGTTAGTATAATTCCAATATTGAAAATGAAAGCTTAATCTTTAGATAAATCTGAAAAATAAATGAGTTGCTGAAAATATAACGGACTAGTATTTACAAAGGTATACTGTACATACAAAAGTTGTTGTAAATGCCTACATATCCTCCCATTTCTTCTCCTACAGACAATGAAAAAACACTATCCAAATTAAATTCACACTTCAGAGGCAAGATGATGTCTTTTCATCTGAAAAATGAGCCTTATCAAATTACAGACATACAGCTGAAGAGAACGAAAGATTTCCTAGATGTCGAACGGGGTGGGGGGGGGGGGGGGGGAGAATATTGCTGTATGCAGCAAAAATTGTTGCTTGGTACCATTTTAAAAGTCTCAAACTGCAGAAGAAACAGAAAGCATAATGTCAACAAAAAAGAAATCAAACCATTATTGGCTACATTTAAGAGATTACAAAGTGTTGTCACTTTGTGCACAATAAATTTAATGTTGCAAATGGTAATGTATATCGGCATATTTAAAACAAAGTAGCGTTAAGCAAGGAGAGATTGTAAGTGTAACACTGATTTCCCATTCGTAAACATCCTTTCCACACAGAGCCCTTCGGGACATTCAAAGAATTTACTGAATGAGCTACTTGGAATAAATAAAGAACACTCAACTTGGCCTGTAACACTTTAACTGATTTTAAAAAAGTTTTAACCATTCCACTAGTTGTCTGGAAATAGCCATTTAAAAAAAAAAATGCTGCTGTGGTAGCAAATCTTTATTAATACCTCGCTTTTGGATTTTACTGCATGAGGCTTGTTAAAAATAAATCTTCAACCCAACTCATTCACGACTGAAAACTTAGTACTATATAGTGAACCACACAAAATGGAAATGGAAAAAGTGTAAAAAAAAGGATGAGTTACCTTTTTTTTTTAGCACATATTCACAGAAACCAGTGAACCTTGGCAATAAAATTAACTTTAGTGACAGTTACATAAGCTAAATAAGAAGATGCATTTCTTCCAAATTACAATGCTGAGCTTTCACAAAAATCACCTTAAACTCAGTGGCAAGTACCAGCTACATGACTTGATTCATAAGTTAGTGCTAACACATTAAATTTTTTTAAAAATATTGAAACAGATTTTAAAAGTTTGCAGATACACTTACATAAAAATTAATTTATAAATAAAGTTTAAGTGCTTGAATCTCTATTTAGCAGTAAGATGAACTTCTAGAAAACCAGTGCACTACAGGTGCATTTGCAAAATTACGAGTTATAATGACTTGAAAAGTGCATTTCTTTTCAAGTTATCTGTTTCAGAGTATAAGCACCTACCTTGCCATAGATTTTGTTACACTACCAAGCAAGTAAAAGAAAGTTGAACTCTACGAGCTCAGAGTCGACACAGAATTTAAAACTGCTTTATATACAAAATGCCTTCCCTAACTCCACTGTACATTCTGACTATATCCATATGGGGGCAGTAATGTTAAAGAAAATAAAACACCCTAAAGCAGTCACCTTAATTAATTTGTTCACAGACAAACCCTTGAACACAAGGTTCTCAATACAACACTAAAAATCTCATCCAGAGCCTTGGTCTATTTTTTGGTGTATTTAATTGCCCATATCAATAATCTGCTATTGTTTTTGCATTGTAGTTAGTTACTCAGTCTAAAACAATACCTACAATGCAGCACTGCCCCAAGATAGGCAGCAGATGGGGAGGAACTCATTTGTCCATAGTGTTTGAAGAAACAAAATGCTAAAACAGCTATTATGGATTGTTACCAGAGTAACACTTCCTGAATTAACAGAACTCTATCTCAATGTAAATTATTCTATCAGGTCAGCTGCCTTCCCCCTCCATGGAGTAGCTGGAATCTTGGTGGGATAACCTCTGCCTGGACATTCAGAGCAGCAGCTTCTCCCTTGAAGTTGGCCTGAATCAACAGCATTGTCAGACTCAGATGAATGTTCTTTCAGCCCACATGTGTACCCCTCAGGCAGACTTTTCCAAGATAGCTACAAAAAATCACCATTATGCATGTCTCTAAAAAAAGTCAGTTCTTTCGCAACCTTTCCTCAAAACCAGATTAAATCACCACCAATTATTCAATGGCTTCCTGAATATACTGGTAATCTATAGGGAAGAAGTCATTTATAGTTAGGTGAAAGGCTGTAGGAACACAGCAACCAGCTCCACAATTCATTAGAAAGAGAGCACATGAACGAGCTATGGAAGCATAAATGTTTACAATGTTCCACAGAAAATCCCCCAGCAAAAAATCAAAACTCAGAAAGGATGCCAAACATACAGTGATCATTACCTTGACCCCCTCACTAAGACTTACCATTACATTCCCTAAACAGCCTTCTGACTTTCCCAACACAACAGCTTTCTCCCTTCTGTGGTGAAAGGGTTAAGGGGTGCACCGGTATGAAAACAGGTCCTTTGAGACGAAGCAGGCTTAGTACCACTCTGAAGTTTGAAAATCCACTAGCCTTAACACAGGTTGCAATGCACTGCAACATTGCAAAGCAATCAAAAGAAACAAATACAAAGTTTCTTTTGTGCTGATTCAAGGACAACTACTTAATAACTTGTACAGAAACAAAAATTCAAAAGTGAAGTTAATCATATCAACAGAACTCCAACACACTGCATTACACCTGTGCTACTTGGAGATGGAAATTATATAACCAGGTCATAAAATGATAACAGTGATATTTAGTTGGCTCGAAATACCACCATCCAAGGTGGTAAAACATTTTGAGTCCACTCAGTAAGAATCATACGATTACCATAAAATACAATATATCCTAAACACCATCATTTAAGGTGCAAAGGGCAATTACATTTGCATGTAATTCTGTGAAACTGAGTAAAAGCCACCTTGCTTCCAATTGTGTATAATACGTTTCAGGAGGAAAACAGCCATTCCCATTACTCTTCAATTAAGGCAAACCTAATTCTCCCTCACTCTGTATTTCCCAAGGTCAGCTTTCTCATCTCTTCACTTTGCAATCTCCTCTATCCTCTCCTGCAACTCATCCAGCTACTACTCACAAACATCTCCTAACCACTCATTCAATTATTCACAGATTTTTCTAACAAAATCAACAGAGCAGAACGAAACAGGAAAGTAACTGAAAATAAGCACTTTGAACTTATTAGATGTAATTCGATCCCCATAGACAGTGAATTCATATTTGATGATGATGATAGTTAATATCTGCTTACTTTTTCTTTTTAATAAGGACTTAGCAGAACTTCTGTGACTTCAATAATAAATTAAAAGGAAAACGAGCAGAGAACAACCTAATTTCCTACTGTACTACAAAAATAACCACAACTGTCCATGTTATCCAATGACTGTGATGCAAAACTGTTTTGAAAGTTAGAAGGCATGGAAATGGCTAACAAAATGAGAGAAAACTTGGAACATGACTATATATATATTGGGGCCACTGAGTCATTCTGAAGATGCAATAGCCTAATGTGACTTCTGAGTAACTGGTCCAAAAATGCTTGACTTGCAGTCTTCAAAGCAGCAGCGATGAGCTCTGTTACTTTTGAGGCAAGAAGGGGCTGTATTAGTACTAAAGAGCACCCTTATGTGGGAGAGAATGACAACCTTGAAGTAGTTTTCTGGGTAAAGGAAAGGAAAGCCTTATTATCTGTGTCTGATCATTAGCTCACGGAACAGACACTTTCCTATATAAAGGGCAGAAAAGGGTCAGAGCCACAGAGCATGTCTAGTGATTATGTTGATAGCTATCATACCAGCTGACAGCTGGGGGAATTGTGGGGTGCATTACACATGAAGTTGACTTTATGGCTGCAGAGATATCGGCTTTCTTCATAATTTGGAACTAACAGGGAGTTTCCTCTTAAGGCAGATGGATTTTTCTGGCCATTTGAGAAGGATCTTGGTTGTTAATGCTAAGAACCTGTACAAAGAGAGAGAATGCTAACAACTGTCTTAATTGCACTTCTGACCAGAATACCCACAGAGATCTAGACTGGAGAGCTACTGTATCAGATAAAATTCTTCCCCCAGACATTTGTTTGTCCTATTCAATCATGATTTCTCAGATAAGCATTTTGGATTTGACACCAGCAATTCTAATTTTACTTGGGATAAGACGTGCTGAAAGGTTTTGGTTTTGAAAAGCAAACATGAAACATTCCTGGTGCACAAGTTCATACTAAAAGGAAGAAATCTCAATATATATTGATCCTTGTGTGAGTATGGGGTTCCTGGTAAAAACTGAAGGACGCTAATTTCTCCACCTAAATCAAGAACATACTGTGTTCTCCTAAAGTAACAAAGCAATGTAGCAACAGTTTCCAGGTACTGTTCTTGAGTGTTTCTTTTCAGGACTAAGAAAGAAAAAGAAAAAAAAAAAACAAACAAGAGGAAAGAAAAAAGAAATAGGGGGAAAAATGGGGGAGGGGGGGAAGAAAAAAAAAGAAAAAAAGAAAAAGAAGGAAATACTTTGGCATGTCTGCTTTTTAAGTCATTTAATCTAGTTCCCTTACCACAAAGAACTAACACACAAAACCCACTTTTCCCAACTGGGTTGAAAAGCTTGCTGTTACCTAAAAGACATCATATTCAGAGTTTAACAACAATTTTAAGTACACTGCAGCAAATAAATCATTCCTGAACTCCACAGGCTGTAAATCAGACTATTTTAAAATTTACTGCCAAAGTTGAGTGAAACATGGAGGGATTTTTTTGCCTGTGATCCTTGTCATACATTCCTATTTATTTTAAAAGACACGGAGGGTTCCCACTCCCTCAAAGGGATAGGATCAAACTATTAGGTATCTTTAATTTGGTTAATTATCCAATCAGGTCGCATATGCTTTTAAGCCAGTCTAGGACTATTCTGACAGTGACAGCAGGATGTAACCAACCTGTGTGCTCCTAACCACAGCACCTGCAATATTTAGAATAATAAGAGCATCACCTTTTCAGTCACAGCCAATCACATCAGCAAAGCCAAACAACAAAACTGAGCTATTAGATACTGGCCTGCCTACTCTCTTAAAATGAAATTTCCAATATAAAGTTCAGGATAGAGAGAAAAGAGTATTTGTACATACATACTTGCATACACATGGGTATTTACGTACTTCATGTTTCCCCTACTTTCTCACTGCCCCCCATTAAATCAGTCTAGTATCCACCTGTTTTTTATTACATAGTTAAACAATTACATACATCTCAACAGCCATGAAAAGATTTCACTTAAGTCAAACTACAAGTTCAGATTGCATTACCTTTTATCTGGAGTGCAGAGCCTTTACAGGTTTCAATTTTACAGATGAAATCCATTATTCTTGTGAGATAATTATGTACCATATAATTTATTTCTTTAAGCTTGCTTTTCTTTTTGGGCACTTCATATTCCTTTATTTATTATTTTTTTTTCCAGTCAGGTTGGCTATCATCTTAGGTATAAAGGAGCTGTAAGATACTGTTCCTGCTTCTTCAGAGACCACGTATGGACAAGAAGCTTTCCTGCCTTAGAAACAGGACATGCACACACACTATATACACATTATCTACATCTTCTCGCACAGATACTGGCTTGCTACCAGCATTTAGTTTCTTTCAAAGATCTCAGATTCAGTATTAAAATCAAAACTTTTTTCACAAGGTGATGTTCGAAACATCATGGGCACGTGGACCAAGTCCATTAGCACTCAGTAGAAAATACAGGTGACTGCCCGACTTTTGAGTGCACCACTAGTTACTTGAAAACACATCAGAGCAAACTAAAACATCCCTCCTTGCTGAACTTCTCCTCACTACACCGGCAGCAAGACTGACTGGGTGACCTAACAAGCCCTTTTCCAACTCTTGCTTCTGTGAGAGCTGACAGGTTCACAAAAGAAGAGGCTTTGAGGAGGAGTTTCAACGGATTTGAGAAATGCAATGCACAATGACAACATAGAAGAATAAAGAATTGAATGAAAATAAAACACACTTGGGAGATTGGCTGGTCTTTGCCACTTCAAAGACAACTAACTTTTTTGCCATTTGAACATTTGTTGGCAGAAGATAAAACAAATGCTTTTGCTTTATGTACTTTCTATATTACAAAATAAAGCTTTTTAATACTATATTCACTAGTTGCAACCTCATGAAACACTTGTTGAATGAAAAACATGTATAGATTTACACATAGAGAGTTAATAATTGTTGAGTTTTCCATCATCACAATGAATTAACGTTCAGAGCAACAGAATGCAACCAAGGATCTATTAATAATTCAGAAAAATAGTAGATGACAAGTTTGAAATCCCTTTGCAGGTTGTAACAGTGCCTTCCAGTAATACTATTATAATTGAGAATCTGTCATCATTGTTACTTAAGACAAAGCAGGGTGAGGGTTTATACTTCCAGTCATCAAATTCAAATTTACAGGAAATTCGTTGTGTTTCCTATTCTTTTCCAATAAAAGCTGTAGTCAGGAAAAGTAGGCTGTTGCATTAATGTAATCAGGTTCTGTATCTTTTATTATGAATCTAATAAACAAAATCATATAAATAATTATAACCTGAATTTACATAAATCTATGGGACCCAATGAGATGAATCCCAGAGTCCCGAGGGAACTGGCTGATGTAGTTGCCAAGCCACTCTCCATGATATTTGAAAAGTCATGTAAGTCATGTGAAGTCCCAGGTGACTGGCAAAGGGCAAACATTGTACTAATTTTTAAAAAGGGTACAAAGGAGGACCCTGGGAACTACTGACCTTTCAGCCTGTGCACCTGGGAAGATCACAGAACCAAGGACAAGTCCAGTCTTGACTAACCCAGTGGCCTTCTATGATGGAGTAACTAAAACAGTGGACAAGGGAAGGCGACAGATGTCATTTCTCTGGACTTCTGTAAAGCCTTTGACACAGTTCCCCATAACATCCTTCTCTCTAAATTGGAGAGAGATGGATTTGATTGGTGTACTGTTGGATGAATAATAAAGTGGTTGGATGTTCACATCCAGAGAGTAGCAGTCAACAGCCCAGATTCCCGATGTACATCAGGGACAAGTGGTGCCCCTTCGGGGTCTGTACTGGGACCAGCGTTATCTTCTTTAGCGATGTAGATGAAGGGATTGAGTGCACCCTCAGCAAAACTGCTGATGACTGCTGATGGCACTAAGCTGAGTGGTGTGGGTAATACACCTGAAGGATGGGATGCCAGACAGAGGGACATGGACAAGCTCAAAAAGTGGGGCCAATACGATTCTCATGAGGTTTTAACAAGACCAAGTGCAAGGTGCTGCACCTGGGTCAGGGCAATGCCCACTATCAATACAGGCTGGGGATGAACAGATCGAGAGTAGCCCTGATGAGAAAGACTTGGAGGTGCTGGTGGATGAGGGGTTGGACATGAGCTGGCAAAGGGTGCTGGCAGCCCAGAAAGCCAAACATATCCTGGGCTGCATCAAAAGCAGTGTGGGCACCAAGTCGAGGGAGGTGATTCTGCCCCTCTGCTCTGCCCCCATGAGACCCCACCTGGAGTGCTGTGTCCATCTCTGGGATCCTCAGCACAAGACATGGATCTGTTGGAGTGAGTCCAGAGGAGGGCCACCAAGTTCATCAGAGGGATGGAGCACCTCTCATACAAGGAAAGGCTGAGAGAATTGGGTTTTTTCAGCCTGAAATGAGAAGGCTTTGGTATGACCTAATTGTGGCCTTCCAGTGCCTGAAGGGAGTTTAAAAGTAAGATGGAAAGGGACTTTCTACAGGAACATGTAAGACAGGGGGACATGGATTCAAACTGAAAGAGATTAGGTTTAGATTAGATTTCAGGAAGAAGTTATTTGCTGGGAGGGTGGTAAGGCATTGCAACAGTTTGCCCAGGAAAGTTCTGGATGCCCCATGCCTGGAAGTCTTCAAGGCCAAGCTGAATGGAGCTCTGAGAAACCTGTCTAGTGAAAGGTATCCCTGCCCATGGCAGGGGCATTAGAACTAGATGATCTTTAAGGTCCCTTCCAACCCAACCCATTCTATGATTACGCTAATATCGTCACTTCCCATAATTGCAAAAATATTGGAAGGAGCCTGCCCTACAGTCTGCAATTCTAATACATGCAGTAACTTCACTAGTGGATTCTCAACCAGATAAATATACCATTTTGCTCCTCAGCTTCTCAAAAAAAAAGAAAAAAAAAGTATTTAAATTACATAAAATTCCTCCTTATGACAGGCAAGACTATTACTAGAGAACTTCCTATATTTTTAGATCATTCTCCTTTCACTCTGTCTTCTTTACCTTCTGTGCTTAAGATTCTCTCCATTACAGTCCTGCAAGAGCACAAACAACCTAAAAGTAACAAACTGCACAAATTAACCAACTCCTGAGAAGACAATATTGTCTAGCCTCTTGCTCATGAGGATGTGATCACTCTCTACTTTTTACAAAGTATGACAAAATCCTCACTCTATCCAAAACTCATTCTTGTGTCACCGGTTTAAAGCACTGCACTAACTCTGCTAATGCTATCACTGCGGCTACTGATCCCACTCCTCCTCACAGCAGCAAAAAGCCAATTACTTTCTCCTCGCCAGACCCCACAGAAGAAACAAATAAGCAGCAGAGAAAGCAAAGCTTGATAAGAAAGGTGCTAACAAAGGACAGAGCTGTCAAAGAGCTTTGCCACAGACAAATCTGTAAATTAGCAGCATAATCCAATGAGACTACAGTGACAGCTCTAATGCCCTAACGCCTGTTCTTCATCAGGCAAAGACAGATGTAGGTCTTGGACATTTTAAGGAAATAAAATTCTTGCTGATTTGGGTTATCAAACCAAGAAGCCAGAAAGAGTAAACCAGCCAGCAGCTAGCTGACTTTTTCAGCATCAGCCATGTAATAGTAAGAGAGATAATGGCTTCACAGAATCCACCTGCTTCTACTTAATACCTGAATTATAGGACTGTGCTAGAGAAATAGTCTCAAGAGACATTTAGGCTTTTTCCAGTAACTAAAAGGAAAAAAGAACCTACAAGTTGGTGCATTAGGGCTAAGTTTCAACTTGAATTCTCTGTCAAATATGAAGCATGTGAGAAGAATTTCTGAATTCTGACAATCTAAAAAAATAATTGTTTCATTTCTAGTTTACTGCATGTTTTCCTTTGCAGTGAATTAAAACAAACCAAGAAAAAATAAACCAAAAATTTAGAAGACATTTCACAGAATCTCTTCTTCGCTAAAAGGATAAAGAAAAGCAGCTGAGCAATTTTTTTAATCCACATTTTAAGATTACATATTTATGGAAGAATGATAATTTTGCTCCTACAATACCATGATACCACAGTAATACTTCACATGATTAAGTAACAAATGCTTTGCAGAAATTCATGTTTTTTTCAACAATACACTGGAACAGGTCTGTGTAAATAATCTAAACATATTAAACTCTTAAAATGTCGGTCACATTTGTCACAACTTTATTCTAACTCCCCAAGCTTGAGGATTCAGATGATTAGTTTTCAATGCTTCCTACTTCTGAAAAGTAATATAAACTTCACAGTTTCTGCAAGTTGGTTTCTAGCCCCAACTTCTCTTTTAAGACCTTCTACAGCATTTATTTTATTTTAAAAGTTACATGAGATACTCATGAGGTAAAAATACCATTATCATTGGTTTTAAAGGAGCAGAAGGGGACAGCATAGTAGAAAAAGGTAAAGGAAAAAATACTGGAAACACTCCTTTTATGAGGTTCCTGGAATCACATACAGACTAATCTGGCTTTTGTTGAGCTACCCGTCCAACCCCTACTATCATTAGACTTCTTAAGCTTTCTTCTGGCCCCAAATCTTACTAAGTTCATGACCTTTTCAGCAAACAAATATAAGTTTTACTAGTATTGGCATAAAACAGCCTTGTTGAAAAGCTAAAAAATATTAGAGAAAGGCTCTTGCTATGAACAGCTGAAGAACCACGTTTAGTTTCTTGGAAAATAATTCATTCCTTAGTCTTGAAGTGCATATGTAGGGACTCTTCTGGGTCTTCTCCAAGTCCTAGTGCTCAGGAGAGTATGTGAGCTCTAGGACTTCTGAAAGCTTCCCACGACTTCGCTGTGGGTCAAACACACACCCTGATGCCAATGGAGATTACGAGTGAAGAACCCGGAACTCAACAAACAGAACGGAGTTATTGTAACACCGCTCAACAATCGAGTTACGTGAACAGTTTTTAAATTTTTTTTCCAAATGGAAAAGATTTTTTTACAAATTATGCAAATTCATATCACCTATTTAATTTTATGAGTGAAACTTTTACCTCAAATCACTGAAGACTTGCCAAAGTGGCTTATTAGTAAATACCACACTTAGAACTGAATTAAAGGTGACTATTGGCCATTAATCCTCTTTTGGCTGACTTCTGTTTTCAGACTTCTATTCTCACAACAAGCGCTATTGTTCAGTTTTAAACCACACTATACAACCATCAATCCTGGACAGACATTAAAAAGTCATATTAGCTGAAGGTTTATACGTTTTACGAGTCAAAAGCCATGCTGCTACTTTCATTCAAGTGAAGCAGAAGTGATCATAATAAGTAAATATTGTCAGCTTGTGTCTTATTCAGGCAGTATCTTACATTCTAAGATTCTGTTCTGAAATAAGTTTATAAACTGAAACATCACTGAACGTTTGATAAAGATTTGTTATGCAATTTATATTTTTTCTTTTGTTTTGTCATAACCCAAGCAATAATATACCTTTCTAAAAGAAATGTGAAGCACTACCTCTCAAAATTTTACCTGTAATCATTATTCTTTTAGTTTCATGTAGCAGTGTATGCAGTAATTCTTCAAGAGATGGCAAAATGCATGATCAATATCCACTTATTCCATTCTTAACTGTCACTTAAGAGTAACTAGCTAAAGTTTTACTTCAAAATTACATTAAAAGACAATCCTACAGATAAATTATCCTTTGTAAAAAAAAATATTTTAATTAAGCAGATCTTGTAAATTAAGACACTCAACAGACACTTGATGCACCACTATACTGGAAGTTCAGAGATTCAGTGCCCCCCATTTTATAATCACAAAGTAAAAGTGAACCTGATTAAAGACTCATTCCCACATTTCAATAATTGAAAATTTGTTGACATTTAGGATATAGAGAAAATAGCTAAAGAAAATTAACTAAAAGAAATTTAGGAAAAAAAAAAAAAAAGGAAAGAAAATTAACTAAAAGAAAACTGAATAACCAAAAGAACACTTTATCTGATTTTTAGCTTGTGATTCTAAGATCTGGTTGTACAATACTTGGAGCTGACATTACACACTCTTAATTTCCAAGTCTATAATGCTGACAATATCATTGTCAAGAAAAGTTGCCCTGTTAAGCCTACTTTCCTTTTTTTGGAGAGGAAAACAAAAAAATTACCTAGTTTGGCTTAAAAAGCACACAGTCAGTAAACTTTCTGTGCTCCCAGAATTAATACTGGTTACATTCCATCAAAGAATAAACCTCTGAGGGTTCCTCCAGGCTGCTTCTCTAAAACCACTGCCATCAGCTCATATTATCTGGTTTTCGGCCAGGTTGTTCTCATCTAAATCCTACATCTTCATTAGACACTGACTAATGTCACTGTCCAATGGAGACACACAATGTATCTGGGTGCCATCACTGCAATACAATCACTGTTCCATGGACTAGTATCCAACATACTCAACAGGTTGTTAAAATTCAAATATTTCAAACCTGCAATAAAAAAACCCAAAACCTAATAAAAACAAAACCAAATCAAACAAAAACAAACAATCCCCCCAAAACAAAAAACAACCAACCAAAACCCACAAAAAACCCACAAAAACCAAACCAAACCAAACAAACAAACAATCAAAAAGAACTTCTAACTTTTGCTTTCAATCAGGGGAAAACAAATCCCATCCTTTTGAAGCATTCTGAATGACCAGAAACAAGCACTAAAACACTTGACTGAATCTTACTGAGAGCACACCCGAATGCCTACAAGAGTGGGGCCAGCTGCAATTTTAGCCTTCCCTACATATCTTGCTTGTATTTGACATGTCAAACAACGTCCAAGACCATCATCAGCATTAAGCTGCATATTACTCTTTTACATTTTTTCATGTATTTTTAATCTCTAAAAATCAAAAGGAAGAGCAAGTACTACAGAACTCTAGGGAGAAGTCAGCAAAAAACTCTGAGGAAGACTAGTTATGGCTCTATATTTGCTAACTTACCTTACTTAGGATTTCTACATTAGAAGTCTAACAGTATCATGTATTAGGTGAGAGACAGCAGTAAGTCAAGATCTGTCCACCCATTTAATTAATTCTGCTGATAAACAGGCAGAGAACTTTCCTGAATTACACTTCAAACATACCTGCACTTGAACATATCTTCTGAAAAAGCCCATATTAGGTTTTAACATTACCACTATGAGAGAATACATTGATCACCCTTGATAAACATTTCTAATCATTACAATACACAACTCCTGAGTTTATATTGTTCTACAATCTGCCCCAGTCTACCATCAGACAGCTAAGACTATTTTTAAAATTACTTAGTAAGCATTTTTCACAATGTTTAGTTTATCAAACCCCCACACTGTCAGTGTTTAGAGGCCATTTCTTTTCCCTCAGATCTGTAGCAATAGTTATTCCCAAAAGAAGCTGTATCCTTTCTTACTTGTTGTTCCAGATTGTTATTGTAACACAACTAGCCTGTTTGTATTTAAATAAAAAATATGAAAATCAACCTTTTGAAAAAAAAATAGACCTGTCCACTCTAAAAAAAAAAAGGACTATCTGTTTTAAATCACAATTACTCTTCCTTTCTTGCTGTCATGTATCTAATAATGTTATGGGGAGAGCTTAAAGACCTTCAGGTTAGCCATTCTGATGGAGCAGCACTTCCACACTGAGTAGTGAGAGGATGACCTGTCACTAAGTCGCTAAGGAGACGTGATCTGATCAAAATACTCAGATTGACAGTTATGGGTGAGCTTTACTGTAACAAAAATAAATACATCTCCCTCACCAGACCTGATCTGGGCCCTCAATTAACAAACATCACCGACACAGAAAGAGACAGCTCATCCACAGATATTTTCATTTCCTGGACAACAAATTCAAGATCAGGTCATGCCTGAACAACGTAACTAATTAGCACTGCACTTGGATAAAAATTTCAACTGCTTGGTTCCCTGGAAACTACAAAGTATTGAATACATTTTCTCCACAAAAGCAGTTACAAATTCCAGGAAATTAAATTAGTTCAGTTGCATGTTTTCCAAAGCACTGCTTCTGAAAACAAAGCAAACGTAGGCACAAGCAACCTTCCTCTTCAAAAAAATTTCTTGATAGTATATTGTTGCAGAACTAAAAAGTACATAATTTATAAGCATGCTTTGAAACAGGAATAATTTTTTTAATTGTGTTAAAACCAAAGGGATGGCCCTCAATTTTGCTCCTTTCACCATGACCAAATTAAAAGAAATTTATGTAGCTTAACTTCTAATTCCTTTCTTGCATTCTTACTTCAAAGCCAGTTCTCCAGCAGAGATCCAACTGTTGGCTTAAAACAAAACCAAAAAAAATTTCCAATGCTTTTATCTTTGCTACTGTCTGCAAGGATCTCCTCCAAACCCCCAACTAAGGACTTTATGCACGTTCAAATCTTACATCCCATCCTGCATTCATTACTTCACCCCATTAACATTCCACGCAGAGAGCCCTTTGCTGGTTTTACGAGGCGAAACCACAGAACGTCAGGTTAACAAAGCCCTGCCGAGAACATTCCCCTCCGTAAAACTGTTCATCGGGAGTCTGTTTACATGGATTTGCAATGAATTATTAGCATTATATAACTGGAGGACAATTAGAAAGGTTGGCAATAAAAACACAAACCTTATCTCTATAGCTATAAATAATACTGACCACTTTCTTCATCATTGATATTATTTTATCGTATCATTGTTTATTAAATGAAATTTAAGACATAGCTAGTATACTCTACTACGTTATCACAAGACTTTTTGTTTTGTTTTACTCAGTTGGTTATAAGGTGGTAAAAGGGAAAGGCTTTATAGCTTGTAGGACATGTGGACTGATGTTTTTTCAAGTGTTCTGACTTAAAATTATTATTGCATTGGTACCTGTAATTCGTTTGATGATGTGGATGACTCAAGTCTATCTGTATTCTTGTACTCCACATACACAAATTAATACATAAAAAAACGCAGTCCGGCTATGTTTTTCTAGGATCTGCCTCATCAGTATTTAACATAATTAATTGAAGAAAGATTAGGCTGGATGAGGCTTCGAGCAACCTGGTCTAGTAGAAGGTGAGGTTAGAACTTGATGATCTTCAATGTCCCTTCCAAACTAAACCATTCTATGATACTGCAAAGTAGTAGTTGTGAAACTTCCATATGAATAATATTAATTTGATAATTAAACTACTATTAATGCACAGATCAAAATTGGTGTATACACCTATATATATATAACAATAACACTCAAGCACAGCATTCAGACATGTCCACTGTATCATATCACCCAACCTGCCACATCTGTATCTTGCTGCTCTAGAGGCACCTCAGGTGCCTAAGGACTTTAACTGAAGCCCTCTTTATTCAAAAGGTTCTTCCTATCTTGCAAAGACACAGGAGTTCTTTGCATCTTCCAACAGGGACATGACATAATGCTTATATTCATTTTAGATTGAAAAAATATTACAAAAGTACAAAGATTTATATCTGTAAAATAAATTTCATTCCTCTAGTAGGAGTGCAGTTAACAAAAAGGGGGAAATTAGATGCTACCTTTATTTTAGCTTTAAGAAAGGATGAAAAGAAAAATCAGAAAATTAGATGTTAAATAATGGAAAAGAATGCTAAAGAAATGAAGTTACAAGCTTTAGAGAAGGTTTGCATAACATACAGCTATTTACTTTTAAATATTTTCTCTAGCTGCGGAAACAAGATTATAGGAATATAATATTTTACTGAGGCACAACTGAGGGATTTTTAACCCAAATAAAAGCTACTGTGATAGAAAATATAACATCTCAGCAAATCTGCTTCATATCCTTTATATCTTTAAGTTATCACCATTACAATAAAATTATTGCTACAAAGGCATGTGCATAAAAATGTTGATTTGGGTTGGCTAACTTAGACGACTTACACTTTAACAGATTTAAGAAAAAACAGAATGGGAAACCATCTTGAAATTATGACTGCCACAGGAAATTTTAATTCAATGCCTATTTTTAATAATGGTAAATATTTACACATTCATATACATCACCTTACTGTGGTTAAAACCTTGTACTTGGAATAATTTCCAATTAAGATTTTCCTACATTTTCCAAAGACTGTTTAAGCTTGCAAACAGAGCAATTCTAATGTAGAATTAGCTGGTTTCATATTGCACCACTTCTCACAAACAGAACTACAGTGAAGGTGGTTTGAGTAACACGTATTTACATGAGTGCTTCCAATTCGATTCTCATTGCAAATTGCAATCCACTGCAATTCCCATTGCAAAACCAGTGCCATTGATCAAATATGTCCCATTCAAAAAACCTTATTTAAATATGACACTACACAACTCTGTAATCAAACTTGATACCTCTACTTAGTAGCAACATATTGCTAAGCTACTAGGTTTACTTTTGTCCAAAAAAGAGGGAAAAATTGTTAAGGGAAGAAGTAAATAAGAAAGGCTATTTTCACTGGGACATGACTGAGCCAGTGGTCCTTATTCTAAGGACCAGCTGCACCAGGCAGCCAACCGCATTAAGAAATCACTACCAAAGTTTCTTACGATCTGCAATACAACTTGTTCGACCTCCAGTACAAGGCCACCTCTTTTAGGCAATTGCCTGTTGTTGGTCCCTTGGGTGGTCCAAGACCTGGGTGGTCCAGTGATTTCAGCTTGGACAGCTTATTTCAGTTTTTACTGTATTTAACTGTCTCACATCACATTTTATTCTTCTGAAGAAAGAATTCAAACTTCACTAAAACAAGAAACAGTCACTTATTTAAATCTTGCTTCCTGAACATTAATATGAGTCTTATGGGAAAACTGTATCACAAAATCAAAACAAACAAGCAAAAAACTTCCACACTACATGATTCCAAAATTAGATGAAGGACCCTAAGGATCCAAAACAATCCTGAACACATGATACATCTGCACAGTAGTTTGAAATGTTTAAATGCTGAGGCTACAATTCATGTCCTCACACCAAAACTTCTAGCATATCCACTGGCAGAACTGTTGTTAGCATCACCTTTTTTTTCTTATTAGTGTGGGATGTAAGGAAGAGAGCGAGTCAGTGCAGGTGAGACTGACGCTTCCACAGTTGGCTACATTGCTTCTGGCACCTGGCTGAGCTCTGCTTTGATTTTCACTGTGCACTTGACAGGCAATCTGTTGTGGTGTGAACTTGTTTGAACAACGGTGGCATGAGGAAGCATTTCTTTTAAAACTGATTCTTAGGACATGTCACTATTGAGAAAAACAACAGCAACAACAGAATTGCACCAAGTACCAAGCCTTAACATTTAACCAGCAATAGAGAATGGCAGTACTGCAGCTGGATGCTGTTCAACACACTGTTGTTCTTCAGAATTTCTCAACTGAGAATTATTATCCAATTGCTCTTGCGGGGCCCTATTGTAAGTTCAGATTTATCCTTCATTTTTCCCATCACGCCAGTGTTACCTTTTTCCCCTCTCCACATTCTTATTCATTACTTATATTTCACATGAAAAATTAAAGATAATTTAATCATCTTCATTATCAAACTGCATAAAACTTCGCAGCAGAGAGCTCAATTGTTCCACACAGTGATTCACCACCAAGTCTAAGCAGATTAAAATTCAAAGAATATTCCAGTAACATTGATTTTGTAAACACTAGATGATACCAGTAAGTGGAAATAATGAGCAAGAAGTGACCAAAACAAAACAAAAATATCTGAAAGAACAGATATTTATTAAAAAAATATTACAAATAATTTCGATCAAATCAGAAAACTCAGTTTGAATGGGAGGGGAGCAGGAAGCAGCTAAATCTTCCCTATCAGCATTAATACTGGTAAACTATGCAGTACCCAGAAGTTACCACAACATCAGCTGGGCGAAGACAGTGAGCAAATCCAGGACAGAAATTGTCTTGGGAGATTCTGTCTTTCTTTTTCTCAAGATTGGGATGCCTTGGGAAATGCCTCTGGCATTTCTGGAGGGGAAAAATAGCCCTAGAAACAATCCTGTATTTGTTTCATTTAAATGCATTTTAATAGCTTGAGCAGGCAAAAGCAATCTGTATTCTGAAAAGTAAAGAAGCACCAAACAGACAAAAGTCTTTCCTTGACCCAAGGATAAGCTCCAAATACAGCCTGTGAAATCTCACTGCAGGACAGAAGCAGCATATGAAACAGCAGGGAAAAAAATACCTTTAAATTTGCCTATGCCTTAAGCAATAAACACATTCAAAAGCCTTCAGTTGTAGAATTCTGCTGTGTTATTGTCTTTCATATGGAAAATGTATGAGTAGCATATGTAAATCTGCTCAAATCGTTTTGCTGTTAAACAAACAAGCACATGCCTAGAGGGGACAGAATAAAGTAACTGGTCTCCTGATGATGAATAGCATTAACTTGCTTTGGCTTGCCAAGTCAGTAAGCAGTGTGAATTTAATGGCAATTAGCCCAGATCAAAGTTGAAGTACCATGAACAAAGTAGGTAAAACTGACAATATCAAAGAAGGGAAGCTTATCATGAGTGACTGAAAAAAAATTACTTAGATTTATTTATAATGTTTGGAGCTGTTAATGAAAAAGGACAGATCCTTACAAAATGTTTATTTTCAAAACAGTATTACCGATTAAGCAGATTTCTAGGAGACTGCTTTCATGGGTAAATTGGCCAAAAAGTGAAGTAAACTATTCTGTAATAGCTCTCATTGTGAACACACTGCTCAGAATGATATTTTCTCAAGAAATTAAACTCTGAGTTAAAGTCAAGCATTCTCCCTCCTGCCTGGCAAACAATTGCTCAGGCATTCAAAGCAACAGAAAAAGTTCACAGACAGAGGCAGTTAAGAGGCAGAAGAGGAGAGAGTTCAGCTGTTTTACATGCCGTAGGATTTAGGCATTATTAATATAAAATATTCCTCTCATTAAATCTACATGTCCTAATTAAGACTGACATTAAAAAGCTATAAATTTAAAATATACATGAATGATCTGGAAAAAACAACTTTGGATTTTTTAATTTGTTTTTTACTACTTAAGAAGACCTCTACTTCCACGTAATATTAGCAGGAATTAAATTCCTATTTCAAATATTAGATGTTTACTAAACCTACAGTATGCTAACACTTAATATTTAAACTCCTATCACTATAAAATTGCAGGCTTCATGTAATATCTTTCAACTAGGAGTCTGAAAATCTTCTTATAGTAATTCCCATAGTATTTTGCATAGATTGGTAATGTGTTTATTTTTGCAGATGAAATGATACACAGAGAAGTTAAATAATTAGCCAGAACCAGTAACTTAATAGAAGAAATTAGAATTAACAGAAGATCGCTTCTTTCTATTATAATCACTGTTCCATTCTTTTAATATAGGTAAAATAATAAAGAACTAAATCAAGTTGCATTCTGTTTGAATTAAATGTATTAAAGCTAAGCACAGAGAAATGGTCCAGTATAACAAACAGCAATGTATTTTTGACCTTAAGCTGAAGGCTAAAGACCCAGAAGTTCTTCAGCAATTAATCAGTGAGGTTTATGAGAGATTTGCCTTAGCAAGGACTAAGTTTCTCAAAAGATCAAAGATAACTGGTGTTACACTCTGCCCTAACCAGACCCAGATTCACACTTTCCATTACTTATTTACATTGATCTTATGACTATTTTTATAGATCCAACAGAATAAGTGTGCTTTTACTCTTTTACTAATATTTGTTTAATTAAGTTAATTAATTACAGGTTAACTGAAATGTTGTACAAAAGACCTCACGCAGCTTTCAAAGTGTAGGCTGAATCTAATCCTTTTTTTTTTTCTTTTAACTAGCAGTAAGGATAAAGTCAATAAATTGTCAATTAATAACATACTCGCTTTGATGGCTCTTCAGTAATTTACTTTCATACCACTTCATAAATTTCTTAGGAAAACTTCTGGGATCACTGATACAGTACCTCTGCCCTGGGAAAATTTCGTTTAAATCTGCTCTACTGCCAATAAACCAATAAGACTAACTGGCTGATAATCCTCCCACACTACACTGTTTAGGTATATGCACTCAAGCAGCAAAAGTGTAATTTGTTCCACTAATGGCACAGAAAACTACTCAAACTTATTCACCATATACACTTGAACTTCAGTCTGCTACTTTTTGTTATTCCTTAGGCAGAAAATTCAAGCTATTGGATGCTTTGTAACTTAGACTATTTTATCTTTTCCTTGATCCAAAGCATAACAATAATAATGAACACTATCAGTAACTAAATATTAAACTGCACTTCACAGAAGAAACATAGTAAAAAGCCTTAGAAAAGTCTGAAAATTATTTGTATTGGCACACTGACATGCAAGGCACATTCTCCTGTTCTAAGTAGGTGTAACATTATTCTTAAACTACTAAAATCAGCCATGCTTACTGCCTTGGACATATTTCAAGCTGCCATACAATAGCTTTTGTTTAGAATTTCTAGTGGGATAACACATCGTTTATTAGGTACAGCAGATAATGTTTGGAACATAATTAAATTTATAAAACCACACTACGAATTTAGTAAAGAAGCCATATAATGCGACAAATCTCGACTTTCTCTAAAGTTATATTGATAGCATTGATACTGGTTAAATAAACCAAAAGGTTTATTTATTTATTATGTATAAGACAATGTGGCACACAAGGTTCATTTAAAAGTGTTGCAGGTGTCAAATATTCATGACAGGCCAAGGCCAAGTAGAGTTCCTAAAATAACTATTATGCCATATGATATTTTATTATTATCCTATCTTATGAAGAAAAAACTAGAGGGAAGTAACAGGAAAAATTCCCTATATATACTGAGATAGCGAGATAGATAGACAGACAGACAGATGGATATACAAACACACACTATATTTTCTCTCCCACTAAATATTAAGGAGAATTTGTCTGCATTTCTCTAAGGAAAGGTCAATCGCATTGCACTGGTACTGACAGCAACTAGACAAAATCTGTCAAAAAAAAAGTGTTTGGCTGGCATTCTTCCTGGGGTATGAAGAATCAACTGGAGATTTTCCAAAGGGACTGAGTTATGGATAAAGCAAATAAAGAAACTGTCCTCCTGTTCCACTAGTAATCCTCTGTGAAACAAGAGCATCTAGAGCTAAAAAGACTTATATTTTCCATCAAGTTGTAGCTCTGCAATACATTTATAGGGCTAGGTCAAACAATGCACTGTGGATTACAGCATCATTTTTCTAAGCTTTCCTCCCAGATCTCAACAATACTCAGAGCATCTTATTCACAGATACAACAAGAATAGGTATTTTGTTCTCTCCTTACATTTATATACATGTGTCTATTCATGTACAGCTAAATATGAAAATATTTAGGAAAATCATGCCAGCTGTCCGGTAAGTAATTATATATTCCCCCTTTTTTCAACCATAATTAAGAAATTGATTCTGGCTATGCCAAATTCTAATTCTGGCATTCCAGTTCTAGAAATGAAGGGTAGGAAGAGGGTTTTATCTCACAAGAAAACAAACAGAATTCTCTGGAAAAAGAAAATTAGTAGGATTGCAAGTGGGGTTGGTTTCACATTTTCAATAGTTTTGGGTTTTTTTTGTTTTTTTTTAATTTGTTACACTTCTCTGAAGCAGCAGCAGTAGGAAGGCTTTTATGTTCCAGTGCAGTTGGGAGTCATGACCTGTGAGGCGTGAACTCCAAAACAACTATCCACAAAGGCTAGGTCCAAGGCTTGGGAACACACGAACAGCAGTCCCCTACTCTGGCTGCTATGCTGAGCCCATAACCACCCCTTGCAAGAACATTAAGGAAAAGAAACATGCAGATGTACCTCTATTAGACAGTCCCTTCTCCATGTCGATAAGCATGGCAGGAACTCAGATGTTGCTTTATTTCTTTAAAGTCAGGTCCAAAATGCTGCTGTAACTGATTCTCTGTTACACTGGCTCCCAGTATGGCAGCACTCATTTGCAAGTGTTTCGCTATGGGGGGACCTCACAGAAAATGAATGAAAAACATCTTGTTCCCTTAGCATTACCTCATGCTACTTTTGTACGACTATGCTTCTTAATTACTAATTTCTGTGCTCTTAAAAACAAGTGTTCTGGAGTAATTTAATTGAGTTAGTTCACATCTCAGTACAGAGAAGCCATTTATTGGAGCTAGCTGAGCTGCTGCCATTTGAGAAGGGGTGAAAAACTGCGGCAGGTCAATCCAAATAGAGCTGAGTCACGGTCAAGGCTACAAGGGTAGTGCATCCTTCCTACAAATATCCCTCCATCATACTCTTGGAGTAGTCCAATAGAGTACCTCAGTGGAAAAACAAAGCAAACCACTCCAAAATGTTCCACTTCACACAACAGTGTAAGATAAATACTATCCTCCCTGGTTATATACATGCAATCGTTTTAGGTTGAAAAAGGATTAACCTGGCACTGCTAAGTTTAGCACTAAACCATGTCTTTTAATGCTGTATCTCCATGTCTTTTAAATACCACCTGGGATAATGACTCAGTCACTTCCCTGGGCAGTCTGTTCCAAAGTCTGACCACCCTTTTGGTTAAGAAATTTTTCCTAATATCCAATTGAAACCTTTCCTGTCACAACTTGAAGCCATTTTCTCTTGTCCTATCACTTGTTACTTGTGAGAAGAGACAAACCTCCACTTTGCTACAACCTCCTTTCATGGAGGGGTAGAGAGTGACAATGTTCCCCTTGAACCTCCTCTTCTTCAGGCTAAACACCCCCAGCTCCCTCAGCTGCTCCTTATGGGACTTTCTAGACCCTTCAGCAGCTTCACTGCCCTTCCCTGGATTCGTTCCTCAATGTCCTTCTTGTAGTGAGGGGCCCAGAACTGGACACAGCTGTGTCAAGAAGTTAACTTCCACACACTCCAGGAACCTCCTAGGCTGTTTCCTCTCTGATGTATTGTATTTCAGCAGACATCTGGTAAGTTCAAGTCCCCATGAAAACAAGGGCCAGTGACTGTGAGACTTCTCCCAGCTGCTTACAGAATATTTCATTTGCCTCTTCATCCTGGTTGAGAGGTCTATAGCACACTCCCACCACCATACCTTCCTTACTGGCCTTCCCCCTGATTTTTAACATAACTCACCCATCACCATCATTCAGCTCTAAACAATCAAAACACTCCCTAACATCCAGGGCTACTTCAACACCTCTCCTACGTTGCCTATCCCTTGTGAAGAGTTTATAGCCATCCATGGCAGCACTCCAGATGTGCAAGGCATCCTACCACATTTCCATGATGGCATCTATGTCATAGTTCTGCTGCATAAGGGCTTCCAGATTCTCCTGTTGTAGCCCATGCTGTGTGCATTGCTGTAGATGCACTTCAGTTGCGCTACTGATCCTGTCGCCTCTTGGGGGTGACAAGCCCTAATTCCTATGGGACCATTCTCAGGTGCTTCCATGATTTCCAAAAATTCACTAACCCTTAAGTCTTTGCTACCATATGGATGTCCATCCCCTACCTCCACTGAGACGATAGACTAAAGGATCTTGCTGGCACACCATCCCTCAGACAACGGCATGCTGGCCCCAGGCTTATCTGTAGCAAGCCTGGTTTTATTCTTTTCCCCTTCAAATCTAACAAAGCTCTTTCAATGAGTCCTGCTAACTCCTGTGCAAAAAGCAATCTTGTAGAGTTACATCCAATAACTGTAGTAGGGCTGCCTTGGAAAAATGTAACTGAAGACGTTAATCATTATATTTCTACCTTTAAGGTGGATTATTCTTGCCTCTCAGTTTTCCCAATATCAGGAAGGAAGGCACAATCTCTGAGTTTGTGCCTTAATCTGCTGCCATTGTGTAGAAAACACCTGCTCCTTCCATCATGATTTTGAGATAGTGATTTTCCAGAGGAAAAAAAAAAAACAAGTTGTATGGTGTATGCTAGAGATGCCCTGTTCCAGGAAACAGACTGAAAGTACATGGAATCCTAATTCTGCTTGTAACAGAAAGAAAGAAAAAACTATTTGACCAATTCCTGAATGATCCTTCATTAAGCATTCCTGAAGTCTAACCAGCTGCTGTAAGATGATTAAAAGTATCCCTGGGTAGATACAACACAGACGTTATTGTCTGTCTCCCAAGTGCAACACAAACAGCACACTGCCCTTACAGATATTCCAGCATTCAAAAGTGGATGTTCCTGCTCTCACTTCACTTCTTGTCGTAGGAACACGTACAATACCTGCAGTAAATGAAGAGTTGTTACTTCTGGACTGTTGATTTGGGAAGAGTGAGGAGACTTGAAACACATATGGCACTTCTTATCAAAAACCTCTGTTTCAAATGTCAAGGGATGCACACCCTTTACTGTGCTGGCATTTGAAGAAAAATTGAACAGTTAAGTTACTGTGTGTCTTTTCAAAGAAAACACCATACCAAGCTGTGAAGACAAGGAACTTGGCAATGCCATCATCTGCAAAAGACTGTGTAAGCTGAAACACTCCAACAGTGCAAAGAGACACAGATCCACTTAATACATGGCTTTTACTGGCTACTATATTCTTACATTCTTAATGAGCCCAAAGGTAGCATTTTCGAAACTGCTAGCCCTATATGGGCTTTATCTCAATATTTTATGCATCTTTAGGATTACTATTCCCTCATTACAACCACAACAAAAGTTAAAGAAAAATCTGTTTGCATCTACAATGCAATTAAGGTCTTCAAATAAAGTTGGAATAAACTGCACAATAAAAGTGTGCAAAAAGAAGATAAATATTCTGTTTCTTTAGTCCCAAATGTTCTAATGGCTCTAAAAACAAAGTCTTTAACCAAGGATACAATTACTAAAATAATACTAACCTTGGTTAGCAATTAAACAATCACACCTTGCTTCAGACTAAAAATGTAGACAAAAGCTAGTAGCTGACATCTCACTTCAACATTTTACAGCTGCTCTAAAGCAAAGACTTTAGACATTTGAATGCATGCATGCATGCATCTTATTTTCCCAGGATTTCAAAGTCCACATTTAGGCTGCTGCTCAGCCATTATAAATGAGTAATTCAAGTAGGGCATGACTGCTTCTTGTATTAACTTGATAAAGATGTTTCAGTCAGAGTGCATCAACAGTTGTGTTAAGTCATCCCTTTCACAGGCTTAAACTTACTCTGTTTTATTTTACCAGTGAAGAGAAAAACAAAGTTTTATTACCTTCAAATTATTATAAAAGTCTTTATCCTAAATATAATTATTATTATTATTATATTTTATTACACCTGTTTTCAAAACTCAGAAATATAAATATAACTTAATTATTTCCTGGTTTTTTAATTAAAAATAATTTAATCAACTGATTGCAACATGCATGAAAGTTTCTTTTCATTAGTTTAGACATGCAACTGCTTAAAGAACTGATATGTGCACTTTAAAATACAAATCTCTTTTCAGAAAATTCCATCATACTGAGAATTATTTTGCATCCCTAAGATTTTTCAGAAGTAAGCTTTTAAAACAGCAATTTTAATATAATAGATTCATTTTAAGCTTATCATTTACCAATTTATTTATTATCAGACATGTATGAAACAATTATTTTGCAATAATTTTAATGTCTGAAAAACATTAATTCAAGACTTTGGCTAAAGCATCTTTCAAATACTACAAAGACATATTGAACATATTTAATTTTCTCACATGAATCTTTAGGTCCCAACCTGAGAGAGAAGATTTACTCAATAATGAATTCTTCTTCTCACAGCAGGGACTTTATGAGAGACTTCAAAAAAAGAGAACCATACTCTCATTTCATTAATTTATTTCCACTGAATAGACGACCAAACATGAACATAGTTACACTAGAAGTAAAAAATATCCTGTTTATGTGTCATCCAAAGTCCAGTGCATTAAAGTTGTACTTCATCAACTTTTAAATAAACCTGACAAATTACCTCTTACGCCATAGAGGAACACAGAAGAGAATAATATCCAGAGCTGGTGATCCATCCCATGTTCTCCATAATCCTGCTAACTAATGGTGAGCCATATACTGTATTTAGCAATTCATTAGATTCAATCAGATCTTCTCCTATTTTTCCAAAGAGTATTGTTTCCATTTACAAAATTTCCACTACTTTCCCCACTTTGAGGGGCAAGAATACCTATGATAGCCAGTTCTAATATTATACTTTATATTGTAGTTACACAATGTTCCTGCACACTTTAAGTAGTTTTATTCCAAAAATAAAACAAGCACAGGCACTTTTGAGGGCTGGGGGAGACGGGAAGAGGCAGTCAGCCTTTTACTTACTCAAATAATCATTTTGATACATATCAATTATCTTCAGAGAGTACTTTACTTTGATTTATGGTTTGTATGATATTATTAGAACGTGGTCTTTTTTTTCACTGGCATGATCAGTTATCAACACCAAAATTCAAAAAGACATGGCTCAAACTCGATCTGACTTCTTTCACATCCACCTTCCCACTGGCAGCGAGCTACTTTTCCAGGATTTCTAGACATGAAGCATTATAGTCAGATACTTGTTCAGCTTGGCACAGATCCCAGGGGAGCAGCCCAAGAAGCTGTACAGTGGCAGGTGACACACACAGGCTATAAGGGGAAGAGCTGGTAGATGCAGGCAAACTCTTACTGTAAGAGTTAAAGGTTTGGAATTCCCCATTCCTTCAGTTCTCAATATCAGGGCACCCATTCACTTCACTGCATAACCATGAAACGTTCTCCTAAGGTCAGACAGCAAAATCCCAAAATAATTTGATATTCTGCAAATACAGAGTTTTCTAAATGTCTTGGAGGGTAAATGACTTTTTTTTCCAAATCCATCTACTTCACCTTGGAAAGACATCAGGAATTAAGAAAACACTTAGGAAAGGCAGACTTCGCACTATTATGCTGTGCTGCAAGTGGAGCTCAGTATCAACAATTAGCAACAGAAATGTGTTTGGATGGAAACTCAGGACTCAGGTCCGCAAATACTTTCCTCCAGCAAATGTTTGTCTTGACTGAAGCAGCCACAAGACCAGGGGAGCACCTAGAATCTTCTCTTTAAGACAGGACTTCTAAAAAACAAGTTTGTTTTTTTTTTCATTTTCAAAATGCCTTTCCGTCTAATGAAGAGTGTAAATCAGATTAAAATTAGGAATTAAAAATATTTAGGTATTTAATTAAACTATATATCCACTCTAATCCTATCATGCATTTCTCGAATAGATTTAGCTCTCCACGTGATGCTGAGAATGTCAGGATAACCTCAAATATACAGCATTTGTGTTTGAAGTTGCTGTACTCAGAAATCTGTCCTATAGAGGTATCCAACATTAAAGGCTCAAATTATGTATTTAGGCTAATTTTAGCTATTAAATAGAACTGAAAAGTTAGACATTGCACTGTTTTCCTCATATCAAATACTTTTGTCACCTTACACAAGTACATATACAAGTATCCTGCACATATTAGTTCTATTTCAGTGCACAGGTAAAATGAAATCAGCTCATAAAGCACAGAAGTGATTAAGTGGTCTAAAGGTTACAAGTGAATAACAGTTCTGCAGTACTAACTTCTATATGGTTTGCAGATTTCTGATGACAACAGAGAGTGACCTTGAGAAGCTACACAACACTTGAAAAACCCCCAGAACTTATTTAAATGACCTTAAAGATAATCTGTCCAAAATAATTTTCAGTTTGGTCAGCTATAGGAGTATTGGGGATCATCATAGGGGTTGTCTAGATGATTAAAATTAAAATACCACTAAAATTCTAACCAATTTGTCTAATCCTGGCTGTGAACTTTTGTTTTCTACAGAAAACTAACTACTCAGTCCCTTGATAATGACCCAACTTTAACTGGTGACCACAACTGGCTATTTGTAACATGATAGGAAGGAACTTCTGTGGGAACTTCTGGACAGTAATGTTTGGGTAGAATGGGATAATATAGTTGAATATTCACTCTGACTGCTTCCTAAACCATAAAAATGAAACTATTAGTACATTTGTATTATAACCAGAACACTGTAATATTGGGAGTGACCTGTAGCTTCTTTTTAACCTGCTACAGGGCTGAACCATGAAAATTACTGAAAAAAAAATTAGATTTAGAAACAAATACATATATATTTAGATCATAAATTCTGCACTAAGATACTTCATTTAGCACTGTTTTTCATCAAACGTGCTATATTTCGGTACAATGTTATTTAACTATATGTTAGTAAAATTTGAAAAAAAACCAGAAGCTGACCTAGTCAAAATATATTTTTATTTTAACCACCAAGAGTCTACTGATTTTCAGCTTTTTAGCATTTCATTACAAAAAAAAAAAAACCAATCTTATATGAATCATTTACATCACTAAAGAGGTAGTGAGAGCAACATAATTCAATTATAAAACCTGGAAACAGTTTAAACACTATTTGAAAATAAACAGTTACAGTCCCTTATGCCCATGTCTGGGAAGCATCCAAATGGAAGTTAAAACTCCCATGGCATTTTTTCAAAATGGGAGGGAGCTATCCCAATATGCTGGCCAACATATATTTTCTCAATTAAAAACAGATTTCAGTGTCCAAAGCTATGTGTCAGCAATTGCTGAGAGTCTCTACCAGTCACATTTTCAGAACATTGCAAATCATCAAAAAGTATCTAGTCACCTTGCCGAATAGGGATTTTCCAGATGCCACAAGTGGAAAAGGTGAATGCATTTTCATAAATACATGAAATACAGATACATTAGCCTACACTGTTATGAAAAGAGAAATTATCATTTGAACCCCCATGGAGATTGTTTTTTTTCATTAACAGAAGTGCTAAATATGGCTTTGGTGGCCATATGGAACACTTTGATATTGCCAGACTGTAAAGTGAACAGGAATCCTGTGGAACACACATACACACACACAAAATAAAGGTAGCAGAAATAATCCATCATCTGCCATTCCCTAACTTCTACATATTTAATGAGTTAAAAATTTAAAAAAGAAAAGGCTTTTTAACAACTTTTTTTTAGTTACTTCTACAGAATTTTCTAGGTTATGAGCTGTTTAAAGAGAAGGTTGGGAGATTGCCCTTATGTAGTTTAAAGCCTGTGTTGACTGTACTACCCTCCACTTGAAAGCTCAAATCTTCAGTTGCCAATACTAAAGCTCAAAGTCCTGTCCCAAGAACTACAAGATCAATTATATTATCTATAGGCAGAACACTGTTGTCCTCAGTTAAAAGAACAAGTCAGACAATGACTTTTTAGAGAAGAAGTTATAAAATCAGAGGAGACCCAGGCTTTCCAATTCCCTAAGTCAACAGATTTCCCAGTGCAATGTCTAGGGCTACTGCTATTTGGAGTTGAGTCCTCATCTTCATTGTCCAAATTTTGTTCTTATTTTACCCTATTACCAAACTCTTAAGTGATACTATTAAGAAAAAGTAGCAGGAAAATGGCAAAAGGACTTCTCTGACTAAAGGTATAACTCAGCTTCCACAGTGCAGCTGAACAGTACATCTCAAAGTCAGTCAGGATTTAAAGAAAAATCAGGGAACTTTATTACACAACTTAACTTCCTGACAACTGACAAGACAGTGTAGGCTTTTTCTCTCTTTCTAAATCAATTTTTAAAGTACCATTTTACAAAACTCAGAATCCTATTTAGTCACATTTTCAGAATTCTAGAATGAATACATGTACTGCTGAAGGATTTATGGCAAATTGAGAGAAAGTGACCACAACATAAGCAGAGAGATGAAAACACCTCTTCCCCCAGGGGGATTTGCAGAATTACTTGAGGGAAAGTTGAACAAGCTGGCTTATTCCTGCACTGCGCAATTACCTTTCTGTAACAAGAACTTACTGCCAGTTGCCAGATTTATGCAACTCACTGGAAATAGTCTTAATCTAGTTAGCATAGTACGGTTTCTCCCTCCCTCATGCTACTCCCATGGACATGAAATTTACCATTGGAGCCAGCAGAGGAACAGACTGCACTTGAGGACAAGTTTATTTCCCTCTTAGAATAAGAACTAAATGCTGGATCTTTGTAAGACAGCAGATGTATATGTGATTCAAGTCTGGGAAAATATTTCATCTTTAACTTGGCCACAGTGCACAGCATACGAAGTTGTGGGGGTAATGGTTGAGGATGGAGCACACATAAAGCTGGGGGGAAAAAAAAAAAAAAAAAAAAAGGCTTTTAATTTCTCAGGTAGGTATTAACTAACTTGGCACTGGTAAACACTGGTTACCAACTTGCTCTTCCCCACACTATTCTCCCACCCCGCACTGGTCAGCGGTACTACCATCTGCTGCCCTTGTTTGAACTGTGGATAAAATCTTCAGACATTGTGTTTGCTATAATCAACTAATTTCAAAATCATGGGAGAGAAAGGGAGGGAGAAATTGCATTAGCACAAAAATACTTTTGCTCACAAGTTCTGTCAAAGACAAAACATCTAAATTTAGCCTCACAATTCAGGCAGTTGAACTGCTATTTTTAATCAAATTTTAAAAACAGGACATTACCAGAAAAGTTCTTCTAAAAATGTTTACTTAATTGAATTTAAATCTAGCCTACTCCAAAGTAAGACTGCATGAATACTGTTTTCAGTAATTCATACTATTAGTATTCCTATTTTTCCAAGGCAAAATATGAGAAAAAGCCAGATTTTAAAAGCAATTAAGAGGATACAAATGTTGTGCACTGCAAGAGCACAGTTCTCAAAAGACCAGAGTCCTGGCAACTATCGTAATCCTTTTGAAATTGTGCATATTAAGATTAAAGATCACTTTGTTCCTCTATTCCCACAACTAGTTGGTATGGTAAAAAGATCAGTCTCCTAGTTTTATATGCAACATCTTTAACATTTGCTCTCCTTTCTGTGCATGTGATTAAATGTAACATTTTGAAATCCCAAAGTTCTGAGAAAAACATAAATCCTTGTCCACAGCTGCTGTTTGACTCTGGAAACACATGCATTTTCTTTTCAAGCATCTACCATCAAAAAATCCCAAAGGACTTGAACTGGAGAACACCTGCATCTCTTCATTTAGTTCCAATAACAGAGCCTAAACTTCAAAATTACAAAAATAGATGCTATGTTCAGCTGCAGTTACATTCTGCCCCTAATTCCCGTGAACAAAAATGCTAAGAGCATGAAATCATTCAGGCAAGCTCTGTCATCGAGAGGATAAGATTTTTTGCACCAGAAGCCCAGTGGGAACTTGATAGAAAACTGGCAACAATTACAGATAAAGTACATAGTGAAATCCTCAGGGAGAAAAAAGGAAATGTAATAAGATAGATGGGTATAATTTTTACACATTTATGTCCAAACCACAAATGTGAATTGTCTTTAATTACTCCAATATACTAAGCATTTTTATTCATTGACTGTGTTAAAACTTTCCAAAATACTTCAAATTAGTCTATGAATTCTCTTTTACAAGTTTTTTTTTTTCTTTTAAATTTATTTACTTGTACAAGTATTCACTTAATTTGAACTGAGGACTTAGAAATACTGTTCCAGCTTCAAAATCCAGACTTTGTGTAGTATCTCAAGTTCAGGCAGTCAAAATTTAAAAAAAAAAAAAAAAAAAGTCAATGACAGGCTTTTTTAACTGCAAAAAGAGGAAGTTGGGGGCATATATAGATTTATATGCATAAAACCAAATATATGTAAAAATCTCTCACCTCCTTTCAAGTAAGTTCTAACACATAAAAATCAACTGGTTTATGATAAGAAAAAAAGTTTATGTCCCCATCTTTAAGAGTAATTTTTTCATATTTGAAGATATGATTTCTTCAGTTATTTTTTTTCCTTTGTTGGGTAAGAGGGTGAATGGAGTGAAAAAAAATCCGAAAGTTTTTGGAAGCTTGAGAAACTTATCACTTAAACAAAAAAAAACAACTTTTACAAGGTTGAATATTTGCTTTTCAGTCTTCAAGCTACTTTGACAAACCAGAGAAGCCTCCCCACTCTTGCTCTGCTCCACTGGGTGTATAAATTTAACACATAGGAGCATGATATGAATACAGGTGATAGAGTACTTTTGTTTACTCCCTTATTTCACTGCTGCATTACTGAATATTTAAGCTGACCTCAAAGAAAACGTTATTAATTGTATTTTTTATTTAAGTTCCTCTTGATTTATATGTAATAAAGCTGTCCATACACTGGCTGTGCACACACTCCCAATTATTCAACATGGCAAACCAAATAGCGCGTAATCAGCTCACCTCATCTATTCAACAGCTGGTCATAATTAAATACTAACACCAGCATTCATTTTGAAATCTCCCTCTTCTCTCAAAGGCCAGGTGAAACAAACAAGGTCTGCAGCTTGCTCCAGGGTTAATAAAGCTGGAGTTATTTCAGAGAAGGAGTAAGAAGACCTCCCCAAGCCCTGGAGTAATGGAATAATCTCCTCTCTTGTATTTATTTTAGATGCTGCAGTTTTAAGACTGGGTAGCATATCCACTGATTTTTACAACTATGCACAGAGATACCTGGACAGTTTTTCATACCACAAAATATCCAAAATTAAAATCACCAGCAGTCAGACTTGTATTTAAGGATTAAACAAAATCACATTTACGTTCTTTGTCCCTAAATACTTCCCTCAAATTTTAAATATATCCTCAGGGCTATGTACAGGCAAGTAGTAAAAGGAATTTGCACAATCATCCTGATCACCCTGGATCATATGATTAAAGTGATTCAAGACAGTAGACAGTTGCTGATTCAACAAAGAAAGGAGGAGGAATAGTCCCCTACCTGTTCCCAAGGTAAATATGTCCTGATTTATTCAAGAAACCCACTGCCATTTGCACAACCTCCTCCTTAGCATTTTATATCCACACAGGTGCTTTGATTTTTGACCAAGTTGTTTTCCACTCAACTTAATAAATGAATTAGTCCGAATTCCTATTCCAGACAACATTTTTAGGAAAAATTTCACAAACAGGACAACTTCAGTACTGGACAATCACCTTCAGTAGTACAGCTCTAAACTCTTTTATACCTGAGTAATCAGTTTTTGCTGTGAAATTATCCAGTATAGCTTTTTTAACTCCCAGAAGTGACTGCAACTGACAGCAAAAGCATTTTTACACTCTCAAAGCACCTCCTGTTTTCCCTATATGTAATTTTTACAGTCATAACAAAAAGAATAGTGATATCTCCTGGATTAAATTGCCCGGCTTCTTCGGCAAGTACTTGAAAAAAAAAGCATTTGTTAACCCCCCGATCTTTTGCTTAGAACCTGAAATAATTGTCAGCTTTTCCCCCTCATCTGTCACTAGACACAGGTGCCACCTTACAGATCTAGAGGAGCAGAGCTAGAGTCTGAGCATGCAGGTAACTGCCATTGAGACAACTGTCATGTCACATGAGATCAATACAACTTTCCTGAGGCATTGAGGGGGCGGGTGATGTGTCCAGTAAATTTTCAACTCTAAGATCTCCACATTTGTAATATATCTCCATTCATCTGCAAAACAGGTGCCACAGACACTAGTCTGTTACAAAACCAGTGTTCTGCCTCTCAGAGTCCCTGCATGCGAGTCTGCCACCACTGCATTTGTCAGTGCCTTAATTCTCATTGGCACCTCCTGTCACAACCTATCAAGGACTCTCTACTACCTAATTAGACTATCCATAACACTGACGAGCTAAAATGTACCCTCTGACCTGTAACAAAAGTAGTCATTCTACAGTATAGGTAACTATCCAGAGATCCTTTAAAATGTAGTTAATATTCTAAGATAAAAGTCAGAAAATTTAACTGAGAAAATCAAGAAATGCAACCATCAATAATAGCAATAAATATTGTTAATATAAACATTTAAAAGGTATTTAAGTGAGACAACAGGTGCAAGAAATTTTAACTTCTGTTTAAAAATGGGTCTGACACTGTTGAATCATGAACTGCTTTTTGGCAATGTTTTAGGGGCAGGAACTGAAGACAATTGTTACAAAAACACTGCTGTAATCATTTACAACATGATGCTCTCCAAAAAACATACAAGTACAGTTACTGAAAAAATAACCTAACAACTGCTGGAGTGCACAGTGCTTACAAATATTTACTCTGCATAAGAATCAAGTGTTGCTTACATATGCTCATAAAAATTACAATGACAGTAATAAATTCACTGTTACTTTTCAGACTAATGACATTCAACAACCATTACAGATGAAAAAAATAGAGAAAAAAAGCACACTGTTCAAGTTACGTCTGTGTTTCATAATACTAGGTCGGCTAATTCTTCTGCTTTCCTTAACCTTGATACTTTTGGGGTTGTTTCCCCCCCCCCTTTGATTCCATGCTTAGCATGGCAACAGAATAAGCTGTGGAAAACAGGAAAGCATGATTTTTAAAAAGCACCATGCTGACAGCAAAACATATTTCCATGTATATTTCACAAACTATATGAGAGTTATTTTAAACTACACACATTTCAAAATGGTCAGTGTTGCTTAAAACGGACCAATGTTTTGTTTAAAGACCACTAGAAACCATAAGAATGTCAGGTAAAAGTATTTATGCCCACAAGTCAACAACAGCCTTAAATTTATCCAAGCAACTCTCCAAAATTATTAAGTTGTCATCTAAATCCACCACAACACCAAATTTGATGAGGTTAGATGTGTGCCCTGTAGCACTTTAAAAATCTCTTTTTTATTGTTAACAAATTTTATGATAAACAAATTCTTAATAATAAATTATGCTGCAAATTTATAGGAACCATTTTGAATTCAGTATGTCAACTTCTGTATAAGAAGCTCAACCCCAAAACCAGGAAGAAAGAATAGAGCTCATATTTTCAATATGGATCCTGCTCCCCCCTCCCCCTCAACCTCCAAGTTTACAAAAGTTTCCATATAAATAGTTTAAAAGGCAACCAAAGTCAATGAAGCATTCCTTATTGAAGAAGACATACATCAAAATGCAGCTTTTAGTCGTTTTGTCTCACAGTGAGCTAAAGTTATAACGTGTGCAGTACGTGTAAAAGATACTTTGACATTTGGCACATTTTATATCAAGCCCCTCTTTTGAAAATTACATTGGATCGGAAAAATGTAATGTGATACCAGCTTAACAAGAGTTTTGCACTTACCAGAATTATGGCAGTAGTCCATATACTGTGGAATTTGGATTGTAAAGGCTACCAAATCTGGAGCTAGAAGAGATTCTGGCTTTCTACTCTCATTGAGCCATTTACTGCTGTGTAAGTCTCTGGTGTCAGAAGGGCCTTGAATTAAAGGAATCAGCTTCTCTTTTCCACCGTCACCTAAGATAAAGATTAGACTTGTTACAGCTTTTAGTATAACAAGATAAATTTTCAACACATAAACATTCACTAGTCCAAAGAGAACAGCTATTAACATCATGAATACAGAATTAAAAGAGGAAATCGAAAGAGCGGTATCATATAAACTGCTGAACAACTTAATGTTTATTCTGTAAATGTCTTGACATCCAGGAGGATTTCAAATAAAGTAATCAATTATCTTTAAAACAGTAATTTCCTTTCCAATTTTTTATTACAATATATTTAAATTGAGTTCATGGTTATGTGTTAATACACTAAATTTCTAAAATTCTTCACATTAGCTGCCTTTATACATGAAGGCATCACAGATGTTGATAAGTTCATGCATGCTCTTCAAGAAAAATTCTATTAAAAAATAAAAAAACAGTTATCACAAAGCCCTCTAAAACTTCACAAGCAAAATATATACTTGTAGTCTTAACTGAAAATGAGACATTAAACAATCAACATGAAAATTATGCTAAGAATAAAGCCAGGTGCAACTATGCTGTGGTGTTCCCATCTCTTGAATGCTTTTAGATTAATATTTGTCTCAGCAGAAAAAAAGATATTTTATATTTAATGTAAAAATTGACTGTTCTGGGGCAAGGCTGGATCATCATGACATACTTAGTAATAACAAAAAACCCCAAAACAGAATACAAAAACCCCTCTCTGATTCATAGGAACAATGAGTAAATTCTTGTTTCAGTAACTCTCCTTGTAAAAAGCAAGGCCAATTCTCCTATACAGGCAATAAAGTTTTACATGGTCCAGCTGCACATACCTGGGGCTTTGGCACAAATTTTTATTGATCCCATGGTCCCAGAGGCACATTTGACCAATGATGTGCTGCAGTACTTCAATTCAACATTCTGGATTGAGCCCTCAAGAGTTGGCAGGGGATTCTTAGATTTCACACCTAATAAAAGAAAACTGCAAATGTACTAGCCTGTTGAATTTAAATATTTTTATATTCCTTCACCAAGGCATTTAAACTTAATTATATTTTAATTATCTACCTTAGATGTTCTTAGAGCATTTTTGTTGTGATTCACAGTTTTTAAATGAAAGTGAGAGAATGCTGCATATGGGCTTTTAATACAAACAGTTATGCATGAAATATATATAGATACTGTGAGGAAAACACACAAGACCACTTAGAAACTGGAGGAATAAATATGTACAAATACACACATACACTTTTGTTTTCACTTTTTAAGTGCCATGTCAACTATTCTCCACGTTTTTATTACGACCATTTCAGGATCTTAAAATGACTAAGTGTTTTCAGCTTTAAATTAGACAACAGCACTTTACTCAGTAGCAACGAAAAGCATTAAATCTATGCAGCTGAACAGCACAGAAGGCCAACGGCACACTTGCCATTTTTCAGAGGAAACTGGAGTTCAAATCTTGCCTTAGGTCACAAGTGGAAATAAGTTTTGGTGGTCTTTCCTCAGCCCCCATTTGTAAGCACCAGAAAACTACTGCATCACTTGGAAGAAACTGGTGCTATTGGCAGCCACTTCTGAAGAGCTGCTGAGAACCCCCGGCAGAAGCAGCAGGGGATCGACAAACCAGGACTGAGATATGTTGGCAGAGCTCAAGGGCAGGCCCCCAAAACAGCCCCAGAGCATAGGTGGAGGAAGCCAGCCCTCCTATTCTCTACAGCTCTGCCCATCAGAAAAAAAACACATAAATTTACTTGCAAATTAGAAATAAATAGTTTCAACACCTGTAAGAAGTACGAGAGGAAAAACTAACAGAAGTTCCTTTTTTTATGTTTTTTCCCCTCTTGCAGAAGTGACTTGGAATTTGTCGGTTAAAATTGGCAAGCAGCTTGTTAATTATGCAAACATTAGCATAATTATGGAACCATTTCCTCGCATATGTAACATAGAATTTGTTCCAAAGTCCGTAATTACCCAAGGAAAGCATTATGGAATATCAGGTACAAAATTAAAGTATTTTGATACATATTTCAGGATAATTACACACATTAAAGAAATTTAAAATATTATCTGCAGAATGAATTAATTAGTTTTTTGCAAAATATCTCAAAGACTTGACCAAAAGAAAAACTTTTAACATATATTAACTAGGAAGAAATCCTAAAAAAAAATACAGGAAAAAGAAAGAAGAAATTAAACTTGGTAATTGTGTTTAGTTCACTGTGACTATTTCAGCTCCTAAACATTGAAGAGCATTCGGTAGTGCACATAAAATCATTTAGCAAGCAGTCTTCTTGACATACATTCAAGCTTGTTTTCTGGTAAAAATGAAAATAAATTTTGAATAGAAAGTACTTTCCAAGATATGAAGAAAGAAGCAGCATATGAAGGGACACACAACACTTAGTAAAGCACAATGCTGTCTGCATTGTGTAGGTTCCACCTTCTATGCATACATTTTAATCAAAATTTAACCTGTCTTCTGTCTTCAAGGTATGTCCAGCCTTTTCCTAATCTGTGATTCAGGATGGCTTCAGGCTGAAAGAATGCTCACTGAAACCCATTTGTATGCCTTCCTTTACAACACCCCAGTGGTTCTCAGTCTGAAAGATCTGGTTTAGTCTTGTGAATAGACCCTCGCTCTCATCCTTGCCCAGGGTAAGTCTCTTTTAAAGCTGAGAATCCCCTCTGATCTAAGGGATGGTATCCGACACAACACGTGAATTTGTCAAAAGCAGATAGGGTATCTGTAGGCATTTCTGCCTGCTCATACTTCCCATAAACTTCTGCAAATAGAGGTCATGTCAAAAAAAAATTTAAAAAGAAAAAAGAAAACTAAGAAAGAAGACAAAAAAAAGAAGAAAAAAGGAAAAGGAGACAAAAAATGTTTTCTCCATTTTCTGCCTATTCCAAAACAAAGTTTATAAAATACTGTTAGTTACAGTCAACATTACAACAAACCAAATCAAACTGAGTTCATATTTTGACTCCCATCTTTTAAGTCCTCTCAAAACTGGTAGCTTCTTGCTGTTTCCATCTTTCAGCAACTCTTTTTTGCCTGAAAATACAAGGTGTGATGTCTGATACATTTCACTTCACTATGGAAGATTAAGTACTTTTAAAACTAAATAATTCCCATAATGGAGTCGACTTTTCGATGCACTACCCTGGACAACTTCTCTGCACTGAGAGTAAAATATTCCATGTTGGGTACATCCATAACTTATGTTCTGCTTTATTATCCTATTTGAAAACAAGGAACGAAATTCAACATGACAATCATTTCTGTTTTTCTGTTCACTTCTATTCCCTCACCAAGTAACTTCTGGACTCATTGAGTTTCAGCAAGATATGACAACATTATCAAAGACATTTATTTTCTGCAATATTTATGAAAACATAGGTACGTTTGTCCTGTTAACTGACCAGTCATCACATTCATGACTGCCAGCAAAGTACAGCTCAAAAAAGGCAGTGCCCTGGTTTTCACCCAGTCAGCAGTTAGGAATCATGATGGGAAGCTGGGAAAGCACCTGAAGAAGTAACTGCAATAACCTATGTTTTTCTGGAACACCTGTTTCAGGGATAGGATGAACACTTTCCTCTGCTGTTTTCAACTGCTTGAAAAAAAAATAGAAAAGCATTAGGGAAGCACAGTATAATCGCACCCCTCCTTTTCTACTATGATGTTTTGATGTCAAATGGCAACTAGCTTTCAGCTTTAACACCTGATAATCACCACACACTACAGTAATCAAGGAGAAGTTGCAAGAAAATATGAATTCTGCTCAGGCTTCACAGCTCTGGACTGAGGGATACTAAGAAAATGCATTTATTAATTACTGAAATCCTATACAGAGCCTACAGTAAGAAACTTAAGATATGTTCACTGTTGAGACTTTGATTTTATGGTGATATTATTATGATGAAAGAAAGAATAAGGGAGAATATTTGGGAAGAACTATAGTTACAGGGTAGGAAACTACAAATAGTCAGAGATGTAGGGAGGAAACAAGGCTTCTTTCTTCTCTATAGAGCAGCTTGCCAATTTGACACATTTATAAGGGATGGTTCATAATTTCAAAAAATTTTTAAGACTGAAGAAAATGTGCACCTATATTAAACCTACTAATTATAAATGCTTCACCAAGAGTCTCTAAACTTTCTGTGCTTTGAAGAACATAACTTGTACATTGGCAAGGGAAATCACCTTAGGTTCAGGTAATTTTTGTCTTTGTGATGAAAATCTAGTTAGGTCATAACTAAAATATTCCTTAAACACCTATTTTGTTTAAGTGAGCAAAGACTAGGGCTTCCTTCCCTCCCCTCAATGTTTATTAACTTTTTAGACGTAGTGCCATCTCAAGGGATTGACTGAGCAGGACGATCATCAAACTCCTAGATAAGAAATGCTTTATGCCTTCAAGTACAAACTCAAACGTACCACAACATTTTAATTCAGACACTGAGCATGAATTTGAAGAGAAATTAGGAAAACCAAATCTATCACTGCCAACAGCAACATTATGCAAATTCAACATCCTGCAAATGAAGCATGAGAAAGGCTTATTCCCAAGGTGTAAGACAAGAGAGTAGAATTTGTACTGTATTCACTCCTCTGGAAACACACTTTGAAAAGCACCACTGTGATTCACTTGACTTGGTTGCTTGGTGGAGTCAAAATTGGAGAACAGGGCAGTCATGTTTATTTTTTAGTACAACTCACATTTTCTCCAATTCATTTAGTATTTTTGTTAGGAACAGGGTAATTAAATACTTTATGGAGAGTGAGAGAGTGAGAGATACAAATGCTTGTCTCTATCAAATATAACCCACTGCCATAAAACACATCACCAAGTATCTAGAAAGCTGTTCTTTCCATACTGCAGAAGCCAAAAATAGGCAGAAAGGTTTTCTAACTTAAAATCTATGCAACCTTTACAATTTAAACCTTGTGCACAATAACCCCAAAGAGACACTCCGTTCCAGAAACACAAACAGACAAGGAAGGCTCTCCCACACCTTCAATCAGACATTCACATCCTACTCCCAGCTTTTCTGAGTATGGTCAGCTTTGGTCTGTTCCATGTACATAACCCAGCCACACAGCTTGCCCTAAGTTCCTGCATTTCATGTCATTCTATGTGCAAGTAGAGCAGAATCAAATACCTAAAGACTGGTCACAACTGAGTCTTTACAGATCAGCCCAGGATTTCTGTTAACAAGCCTATTAATGCTGAAAAATCCTTTAATTTAAGACCTATTTAAAAACATTACCCAAGTAGTGATTTTACCAACGACCTACACATCTTTTACCAATCTGCTCATGATAGGGTGAATTTGCAATGATTACCAGCAAACAAAGAGACAAAATCTAAACTGATCAATAACACAGATAAGAAACCAACAAAAGAGGTATGTTACTGATTCTGAGGACAACAGTCAGGAGTGTGTGCTGCCAAATCCCCCATAACTCTTCAGAAAAATCATAAAAGAGAGAACTTCAAAATATGAAATACGAAATGAGTAAGGCATGACTAAAACTCCTAGAAGCAACTCCACATGAATTGTGCCCATATTTAGGTTGTGGCCTCAGAAGGAAAAATTTCAATATTTAAAGCATTAAGTACCAATAAACTATGGCTTGGCAACATTATATAGTAAAAGACCATCACACACTTGTCAAAATGATTGCAAACTCAGTAAAAAGATCAACCCATGAATAAAAGTACAGAGCTATTAAACAAATGAAATAACATTTAGGCCTAAGTCTCACTGGAATCAAGACAAAAAAATGTCAAATTATTTTCACAGAAACATACTTAGGTTTTACATGACTAACACAGAAAAGCTAGTAAACAAATTGAAGCATTAGGAAAAACCTCATTTCTCTCCTGATATCCATTTGTGTTCAGTCTCTGCTTAAGCAATATGTCAGTGAGAACTTCTGAAAGTCAGTACTGAACTTGGTTAGAGAGACGGCACCTCTGAGGAACTTGAAGCTAAAACCAAACTTAATTCTTTCCTCCTTACAATAAGAATGTAATAGAAGCCAGAAACACCAGCTCTAACTGGCACCAGACCTACTTTTCACATTCAAAGTATTAGTGGAGCATAAGCTTTCATATTGTTCAATGCCATAAAGGCAAAGCAGCAGCACAGGAACTTATCTCTTCTGATCATTCTGCTTCCTCACACACATCACCTGAAAAAACTGGGAGTTGGTATTTGGGGTCCCCCCCCCATTTTTTTTTTTTAATTAGAAAACAGAGAAAAATAGATTGTGTTAAAATGTAGAATCCAGGTTATAAGTACTTTCTCAATTTTTTTTATTGTAGAATTAAATCTTTGTGATGAACTTTCTTAAGAATCTTTACTGTGCTCACAACTGCACATTTTTAATCTATCACTGTTGTCTACAGACCATATTTTGCAACCCTGACACAGACACTCACAGGCTACTATTTTCTTTCTTCTTCAGAACAGTAATTCAGGCAACTTATTTGAAGGAACTTTAAGGGACAGTTGTTAAGGGATTTTTTCCTAACTCACCTTTATTTAGCATCAGAATTCCTATTCTGATTATCATAGTTCCTTATTTTCTAGTAACTGTGTCAACCTGTTTTTAGTCTACATACCTCTATTCTAAGAAATTATTGTTTCATCCTCACCCACTCCCAAGACTTAACATGGCAATAACAAAAGGATTATGGTAGACTTGTCTTGCCTCTAATGCATGGTGAACTGGACAGATTTTCTACTGTCTCAAGCTTCTTGTGCCTCAGTTCCACTCATAAAAGAAACCTGTCCTAAAAAATTGCTCTGCTTTCATTTTCGCTTCCACCATGTTACTAAACGAAAAAGAAAATGCATGAAAGGGTTGAATTCAGTGACAGTGTGAAATACTCTAAAAAAGGTCAAGCTGTTTTGCTCTTGGGCAACAGTGATAAAATACTTCTCCGTGTATCTACCATTCTCTTAATCAGAACACAAGCTGCAAAACCCACATGTATGAACACATACAGCTAAAATGAACCTCTTCACGCAGTTTCAGTATTTTCACAGGCAGATTTCAGGGTCAAGCACACAGCCAGTCATATACTGGTCTTCACCTCAGAGATCAGTATCAAAATCTCTCTAACCAACCACTGTAGCCCTTAAACTGTCTTTAAACTAACTAAGGCTTCTCCATTGCCTAAACACTAAACCAGATGTAGGACTGCCATTATTAAAAGAGATTTACATATTGTAAAGTATTTCCCAGCTTGCCAAAAGCAGCATTTCACCTATGGGGAGAGTCACTTAAAACAGGCAAAACCCTGTTGTTGCATTCCTATTTCAAGACTCCCTACACAATGGCCTTCCAACAGTTTCCCATCTGCTTCAGTCCAAAAGCCTCTTGATTTTTCTAAAGCCCTGCTTCAAGTGGAGAGGTAAATAAGAAACCTGTGATTTAAAAACTGAAAACCAATACTGAAGAAAGTACAGAACATTTTGAATAATATATTTAAGGCATTTTAGGTAAGAAGCACCTTTGAATAATTCTTTAGTGATAATCTGGCTTAAGCAATTATGCAGATGGGTAAAAGTGCTTTAATTTTGAATGCTCACAGAAGAGCTAAACAGCTACCACTGAAAATACAGCAGAGCTGGGACATGTTTCAGAACTCCCCTTAACCACTGTACTAAGGCTGGCCAGCAAACATTCATGAACTTACTACCACAAGCTATCAAAAGGACAAGGGCCATCCATTTTCAGTGCAGGGTACGAAACAAAATCCATGCATAGAATCCCTGAATCACAGAATCATTTAGGTTGGAAAAGACCTTTAACATCAAGTCCAACTGCAAACCTAACACTGCCAAATTCACCAAAAGATGTGATGGGATGACCAAACACCCTTCTCCAGGTGCTCTTTACAGCACAGCTGGAGGTGATGTCAGTGAAGATAACATCTTCACAAATTAAATAATTAACTAGGATTTTACCATTCTTACCCTCCAGTAATACAGATATTTTCTCACAGACCTACCAAAACTCCCAGTGTGCTGTTTCTACCTGCAATGGTACTAACACTGACTGGAGCACAACTGGCTAGCAACTTGCAAGAGTTGCACACTGACTGCTAAGTTTCGTATGTGATTATTAACAAGTAATATTTATTTCAATTACTATTATGTACTATTTGATAAGTGTTTTCAGGACAGAAAACACAGGGAGTGTGGTGATGGAAGCTCTGAACTTCACTAGTAGCAATCATTCTGTGAAAGAAATCTGCTGCAAAAATCTGCACTAGAGTTGGCATAGGCACAAGAGCTGGTGCCTGAGGTGCTGTGAGAGCAGGGGAATGAGGTGGGAACAGCTCTGCCTCAGCAACTTGGGGGAAAACTGCAGCAGCTCAAACAACAGGCAGTAGACCTATGAGCCAGGGTCAGGCTATGGAGTGGCAAGCAGCTGGCCCTTGGCATCCCCCAATTCAGAGGAGGCCAAGCCTGGGCAACATGGACAATCACCAACCCCTCTGTCATGAGCAAACTCATATCATCCCCCTCTGCCAGACTTCTCCCACCCCTGATTGGACTATGGCTCCTTTTGATCTAAACAGCCAACATTTAGAAAATGAATACTCCCATCTTCAAACATACCTAATATTGCAAATAGCTCTGAAATCTTGGAGTGGAAAGTGTAGTTTTGGGCAAGTTATTACCCTCATTATTGCTAACATTCAGGCTATTTAGGCATCAATAATTAAATGCATACCTAATTGAAGCTATTATTTTAGATTTGGCAATATGACACTGGTGAGGACACAGGATTAGAGAGCTTTAGTGGCACAGTTCCTGCTGTGGAAAACAGGGGTTCAAAAAAAGAAAAGGATCATTTTTTCTTTCTGCATAGTTCAAAAGCTGCATTTCAGACACTGCTGTATCATTTGAGAAAAACGGAAGAAGCCTAAGTTAATGTGTCAAAATAACTTGTCTTCCAAAAAATGCAAAAAGAACCTATCAGAGTCTGGATTTCCAACTCTCAAAAAGCATGTCCTATCAATCCTCATACCTATGCATTGTCAGTAGACATATGCTAAAAAGTACTTGGATGCCAATGGTTCCAGGATACAGATAAACAAGGACTTCAGAAAATGTCACCATTAAGTATTTGAAGTAAGACCCTGAAAAAGACAAAGACTGACAGTGGGACAGAGGAAGGAGCTCACAGACTCCACTGCTTGCAACACAGTCTTTGTTTGGAAGCATGTACTCACACTTGGTTGCTTCCATCTCAGTTGTACAAGCCTTCTAACCCTTTCAAATATAATAGTTATGCTGTATCCGAGGATAATAGTAGCTCATGCAAAATGCCAACATGTATACTAAAAGACTTTTTCTCATTAATATATGCTAATATGATCATGAAAAACCTGACCTGTGTTTTCTATCAAGTCAAGTTCGATTTCAATCGGCTTACCTTCAAACACACTAAGCATAAGTTTCAATATATTTTAGGCTACAGAATACAGCCTTCGTTTTACAAGTCTTCTTTTATTAAAAGGAAGGTAGCAACTAAAGAAAAACTTTCTAAGAAAGCAAATTGTAGGACGAAAGAACAAATTCTTAGATAAACCCTAGCTCATCCCAGATCTTATCACTTTCTGTTGCAGCTGTGGAGCTCTTCTCTCTAAGATGCATCTACTCAAACAACCTTTTTAGCAACTATAAAACTAATAAAGGTTTCCTATGAGTTTGTATTGCCCTTTAAAAGCCTCACTCACCAGAAAAAATGCAAACCTTATAGCGCTATGTAACATACCTACTATGCAAAAACGAGAAGTGCCAGATGTTACCTGGTTGTGAGCTTCCCTGTAACACACGACACCCAGTCACCTGTTTGCTGTCAAACAGAATATCCAGTGGCTGAAATCTGTCACAAGCTCAGTTGGAGATAACTGAATACAGGACAGGACAGTTATGGTAAAAAGGTTAACAAGTTGAGGATTCTAGAGGATGGACATAGTAATCGTTTAAGCACAGAAACTGCAAAGGTTCACAGAAATTCAAAAGAAAGGCAGATGTATTGAGTTAAAGTATTATAAAAAATGATAACGAACACCTAAGGTGCAATCATTAACAGTTAATTCCCTGAGATGCTAGGAATGTGAGAGAAGCAAAAGAGAACATTACCATCTTTCATTTGGGCAGTGAAGAAAGTCAGCAGTCACATGGTTAAAAGATGGACAACAGAGGTTGCTGCTAAAACCACTGACTGTAAAGGAGTAGGCAACAGCAGGAAGACAGTAATTTAGAAAGGGTGGATAAAATATGGCAGACATTAGATGGAAAGATTAAAATACAGTATATCAGTATTATCTTGAACAATCTCCCCATGATTCTCCTACTCAGAGAATATATGCTGCTTTAAAAAACAGGAAGATCTCAGGTTACCCCTTTACATGTTGTTTTCCATGCACATAGATGACAAGATTTCACTGTGTTTAAAGATGAGTTTTATTTCTAACTGAAGTATCACTTTTACTCAGAGTTTTCTATATCAAACTGCATTTCTTTATATCACTATGCTCCTCCCAGCAATTTAAATATAGATTGTTTATAGAAGTTAAAAACACAATGCTCTGATATTAACAAACATGTTAGTATTTTCTTTTAAACTGCCTACACAACTACTGAGGACTTAAAGAAAAACAGTACATTTAGTGTCTGGAATGGCAGTTTCTTACACCAGGAGGATATTAACCTTTAATACTTGAAATCATTAAAGAAATGTTTGTAGAAATATTTTTAGCCTCTTTATCTGGTCAAAGTACTGGAAGTTAAGTCGTGTCTGTACAAACCAATCATTTCACCAGCAGTTTTACATTTCTTTAAAGCCTCATATAAAAAGCACCTGCTTAAAGTGAGTAATGGAGTTTTATATTCATTGCACTTAGGAACAGCGTATGTAACCTATTCCGTTTTCCTCCCTTGTGGAATATATTTCAGCTTATATTGCACAGCACATTACCGATGTGTATAAAGACTCTCTGATCAGCAATTTGGACTGCAGACAGCAACCTGCATGAGTACACTTTTCCCTCCCCCCTCCTTAAATACAGTATCCACTTGATTCACCAACACAAATTAAAACCATCCTTTAAAGACGATGATCTCACCTTCACAGTGAATACATAAAGCCCATGCATGGAACATCATAACAATGTCAGGCTACAGTCTGCAGCATACACCCTGCACAACCAACAAGCAATACACGTGCTGTCAGCATTAGAAAGAAAGAAGCCAGCATATAATCTTTGGTAGCCAAAGAAGAGAAAATCTCCACTAGTGTGATTAATTTTTGAAACATTAAAAACCTTACTATTAAGATTAAAAAAAAAAAGAAAATCCAAATGCACAGAGTCCTGTAACATAGCAAATATTAAGGACACAATTTAATTTCGGAATTTGCATTCTGTTAAAAAAAGCATGAAAAAGGGTACTTCCTTACTATAGCTTGTTAAAGCACATGCTTGTGACATCTTTGTAGCTGAGAAATTTAAGGAGTTCAACTCAGCCTCAGCAGAAGGTTTTCCTGCAGAATTTAGTACTGCATTTTAATAATACTAAGAACTTGAATAGTCTAAGAACAGTTGTCTTCAGTTACAACAACATTCATATTGGACCCAAGCATGTAATATAGGCATGATTGTAACAAAAAGAACATACTTCAATTTTTTTCATTAACAAGGCAAGAGTGGATTTTGAAGGAAAACTTATTTAATTTCTGTAAACACTTTTGCACAATTAACCAGAATCATACAATTGTATTCATGAATCCATTGTAACATGGATTTGTGTGTTCTGTGTGTATATTACACACAGAAAACAGATTGATTTCCATGTATTTTGAAGTGTCTTTAGCAGACTGATTTACCCCCTATGCACAGAATCCCATCTTCAAAAAAACAGATGCCACCTTGAAGTAGACAGTTACTTTTTGCATCTTCTTCCATTCACGTATCTCTGTGTTGGTAAGTTTTAAATAACATGGAAAATAAATTTGCCAGAAAAACTTAAACTAGGCATGGAATTACCCATCAATATTATTGCACGTAAGTACTCTCTGAATACTCACTGAACTAAACAGGAAGAAGGGCTATATTACATTAGCTTGATTAGTACCTCATGGAAGGCTGCAGAAGTTTTGAGGTCAAGGCAAGTTTACAGAGCTCATGAGCAGTGGAAGGAATAGATATTCTATAGTCACACATCTGAGGTAATATCTGTGACTGGGGAAGTAGATGTTTTCTAACTTACTCTGATTAGGTTAGCACTACGGTAAGCTTGTTTGTTACCAGTTTTAACTGTGATATACTTAGTACAGTAAATCTTGATAAATTTACCTGCTATTAAAATAGCTGAGCAAGAGAGGACTTCAAAGTTAAAATTAAATCCTGGTAAATCTTCACAGTATCTTAGAATGATATCCAAGAGAAATGTTGAAAAGGGAAAAAAAGTTAACTTTTTAATACATGGGAACAAATCTACGGACTTATTCTTTCTACACTGTTTTTCTTTTGCAATTAGACATCCTTAGCATAATTTCAAGTCTGTATCAAATGTCCTTCTAAGTATTATAGCTCAGCTTAGTTTATAAAAAGGAGGGATATATGAATACCAGTTGTATGCTTTTCAACAGAAAGATGTAAACTTATTTAGTGATCTGTTTTTCTCTTTCATCTTATCTCTAGTTTCTGTGTAGATTTATAATGCTCATTGTTTCCAATTTTAACAAATCACCTAATGGCAGAAAGGAAAATATGTTAACCCTGGAATTATTTGCAGTTGTAGAAATCCCTTTTGTCTGGCTCATGCAAGGCCTGCAATCTGTTTTAAACACAGATTGTCTGTCTTTTGTCTGACAGCCACCAAGCTGCACAAATTACTTTCTGCCTGTTCACCTGTTTGCAGCTGTGTCTGTAAGCTAAGGATTCTGTAGTTTGACTTGAGCAACCACTCCAGGATTGATGACATGTGCTGCTGATAAACTGAGCAATTTGAAGAAATTACTGGCTAAACTTATTGAAAGACATCTGTGCATGAGCTGAGAACTAGAAGCCTTCAATTGTGTGTTTGCAACCTGCAGTGGCGGCAATCTGTTTGAAGTGCTATCCTTCTGTAAGAGAGCTGGCCCTGCCGCAAAATAACTGAACCATCTTTGCAACATATTTCTTCAACCACCAATGGAATTCTGCTCCTTTGGTCTTACAAATACTTCCTAAATACAGGCTACAACACCAATTAAGACTTTCTATACTCATTTAGCAGAAATAACTTTTTTTGAAGTGTTTCCATTTCTCACTTAGATTTTGCATCCTCTGCTGCTTCCCAGCCCTCTCTGCTCTGAAGACAAGTTCTCAGCAGTTAATATTAATATGAGCATCTCACAGGCACGCTTATTAGGTTAGCCAAGACAACATGTATTTGCAGAATTATGGGGGTACAGCTCAACTTCTCCTTCCACTTGCAGTACCTCAATACCTCTTTGGCTAACTAATACTAACGCCTGAGATTTCTGCTCCAAAATTTGGTAATCCAAAAACTGCATTTCTGAGCCATGTGAACGTGGATAATGTTTGAGTTTCTGGGGGATACTTGCAGATGTTCATTTTAAGTACAAGAAGCCTAAGATCTCTCAGGGTGAGCATGTGCATGCATATGTGTGTATGTATGAAATTCTTTGCATTTAAAAAAAGCTCCACCAGCCTGGTGAGCTGTGTGTGATAGCTAGGCATTTTTAAGCTATGCATTACATTTAGCAAAATAACTTTCTAAGTCCTTTGGGACACATTCTATAGTGATATACTTCAGTGTTGTTCCCACTTCCTTTGTTCTTACACATTTAGCATAAAGGTGTTTCAAGGATACGTTGTGACAGAGTAAGCCACAGCAGAATTCTACACATTTTCAAATGTTTTAGTAGCTCAGAATAAACAACAAATTAGGAACATTACTAAAATTGCTTCATATGGTAATGAGAAAAGAAGTCAATCAAAGGGAAACTATGTTAAGCCTAAAAAGGTAACTAAGTGCTTAGAGAACTTCCACAGCATGTAGTCAGAAGCACAGAAATTGTCCACTTTCACATCTGCACATTAACCCTCTCTCCCTTAAGCCCTCATTTTAGGCATTTAAAAAGGATTAAGTATGCAGCACTTAGGTACCCAAAACAAACTGGTCATTTCACCTTGTTTTCTTTGCAACTACTTCATACCAAAAGTCAAGATACTGACTAAAATGATCAAACTATCATGACTTATAACTGTGCTATTTGTGAGATTTAGCAAATGAAATGATTGCTTTCATTTTAATTTCTTCAGTATTTGGAAGCAAATATTACCTTTAAAAGTGTCGTTACAAAAAAGGTCTACTAACAATGACAAGAATTTTCAAAATCTGTATTATATTTGATGAAAAATTATTACTGCGCTCAAACACATTTGAAAATAAAAAAGCAAAGCTTTCAAGTCAAGTAGTTATTATAAACTGGGCTTTCCCATTTCAGAACCCATAAACTGGATTCACCACAGAGCTAAAGTGACTTCCTGAAAAAAAAAGAATATATAGCATAGTGTATATGTATACAATAAATCAAGTCCCGATTATGTGCAGCTAATAACTATACATCACTAATAATAAAACCCTTAAGATACCATGCTACAGCAGATATCTAAGTAAATACAGCACATTTTTATCTTTAGTGTCTTTATGCATATTGTGAGTTCGAGCGTTTTTAATGTCAGCTTTTATTTTAAAAGAGCTAAGTCGTGAGAACATTCTTATGTACCACTTCATAACTCTGACACCAAGTATGTATAAAAAGATTAGCCTTTATTTGGTATAAAATCAGTTGGCAGTTTTACATCTGTGCAATGCAACATAAATACCCCAGCTGGCATCTCAAGCTCACACACATATGGACTTCAAAACAGAAACTTCCTTATTTGCAGCACTGCCAGGGTAATTTTGTATACTCTGCATACTACAGCTATTTGTCAGGCCCCTGCAGGTGTGCACTGCACATAAACACACAGCTGTAGTTGAGCAAGCCAAGTGTTCCATCAAACACATAAAGGGAGACCTCAGCAGCTGGATTAGTCATCCCTGCAACAGGTCCAGGGAGAACAATATGGGTTAGTATTTTTGGAAAAGCATGGATGGTAAATTTATGATTATGCTGGCCTTACCAAATAACTGCTGGATTGTGTCATTTTTATGCAATGTCTACTTATTAAAGTTTTTGTTAGAATGGCTGGAACAGACTGAATATTTTTTAGTTTTTAATATAAACAATAAGGTAGTTTATGTATAAAATAGTTTATTAAGTGCAAAATGTTAAAAGGTTTTCATGCTAGTGGTTGGTTTTTGACAGATGTTACAATTATTTGCATTGGCTTTAACAGACAAATCGCTGGAATCAATTATAGTTAGTATATCAAAGTTTCTTACTAGTTATATATTATGCTTTGTCACATTTACTATAACTACATAGCATTTTTCTATCTCTGTTTTTTGCTCTAACTCCTTAGATCACAGGTGAATTCCTAAAAACACCTGATAAAGAGAAGTGCAAAATAAACATGTTATTGTTATTAACTTGCTTATTCAAACTATGTTTTTAATATCTTTAAAAACTAACCAAAATTACTCTCTCTCAGCACTCTTTAGAAGACACGAGCATGGATAGAATTTCATGGTGGATATACAGAAGTTAAAAATATTTTAATCAACCAGAAAAAGCAGTGAAACTAATTTTATGCATTTTTTTTAAAGAAACTTCATATGTCAAAAACAAGAATAAAATGAATCAGTAAGAAAATGAACAAAGCTTTCAAAATAATTTTCCACCTATTTTATCCATAATGTTCACTGTACAGTATGTATTTCAGCCTCAGAAAAGATGAGAAACTATGAACACTGTCAGGACAAATCCTAGACACATTTCATCCCCTAAACTTGGAGTTCAAATATGCAGGCACCTGTGCTTGCTTCTCTCTGGTGTTTATTCAGAAACACAAATATTTACCAGATCTTGTTCACAGCTCTCTTTTCTGAAGATGACATTCACACACTCGTAACAGCTCCTTGGGATTTCACATGCTGGGAGGAAGATGTCAATTCGATAATTCAGTACAGTGGACATTGACCAGCACTGAGAACATAACCATGTTTTTCCTTGCATACAGCAGTACTTGGCAGCACCTGGGAACACTATGAGCAGGAATCCATTCCCAACTGCCCCTGCTTCATTAGGTTAATTGCATCATTTCACGAAAGAAGAGAAGGGGCTTCCTAAAGGTCACTTTCCTGAACATAACCTCATGACATTTCGAGACCCTTTACGTCTCATCCACTAGGAATATCACTACTGGTGGCTCAGAAATGTACATGAAGGTTATGTTAATATTATGGTGACATAAGATCTAATAACATTTACAATCTAATTACAATTACTGACACGTAACCATCACATAGTCATTTTCTCACGTCATATAAACATAGCTGGTTTTTTTAAGCCAAACAGAATGTAGTAAATGATGAAAAGACACTCGTGGTACCAGACAGAGATGAACAGTACTCAGCCATACTCAGTATTAGAGCCACTAAAACATGCTATAATAAAAGCATAAAGAAACACTTCAAAACAAAAAAGTTATTTCGGATATAGGGTAAATGGACAAGGAAAATTAATTATTCCTTTTTATGCAAACAACTATTTTCTGAATCAAAAGAGAAAATCTGCAATTTCAGGGATACATATTTTACACCCTCTTGGATCTACTGCCGACAAGAAACATGTATAAAGCTTTAACTATGGAATTACTCATCTAGTAAACTGAAGACAGAGCTTTTGTATCAAAGGTACCAAAGATACAACAACAAATGGAATTTGGCAGAACAGACTGATGGTTTGAAGGCAAATTTTTCAAGGTTTAATGGCATATTATATCACTGATAAGCAAACCTCATTCAAAAGAACAATAACTGTATTAAAATTATGTACAATCATAAAGGAACCTCTGAGAAATCAGTTGACCTTACTTCAGATGAAACCTAAAATATCTTCCTTTAAAAAGAGCTAAAGATGATCACGATATTGTACAGCAAACTAATGTGATGGCCATCAAGCAAAACTGTGCCTTTCCAAAAAGGTGACTTCTCATGACGTCTTTAAGAAAGCGTTTCTGTGCATATTACAAAAAATTTTAAAAGAGGAATTAGTGGCTGCAAGTGTTAATATTATGCAGTGAACTATAGGAGAATATAAATTTGAGAGGGTAAGAGAGCAAGGAGAGGGACAAAGGGCATTGGTTTTCCCTGCATGTTACAGTTATATAATGGATTATAATGGATTTATCAGCCAGAAACTTGTGTTTTAATCCTGGTTTTGGCAGGTATTTCCTATCCGACCAAGTAAAAAAAAGCATCCAATTTCTAGGCATTAATTTCTCTAGAGAAATATAAGGTCTTACAGGGGCATTTATTCATTAGATAGGGGGAGAGTCATGTTTTGTAATAGTTTTACTAATATTATACATATTAATCACTACACAACTATCACAGAACTATTACAGCATTATGTATGTAGATCTAAAATAAGTTCTCTGCTCGTACACCAGAACAATCTTCTGGATTAACTGAAGCCCACAGCAATTGCTGTGTTATGCATCAGCTCCGGGACTTGCTCAGGTTCAGCCTTTCCAGAAGCAAAGCCTCAACAGCACCTATGAAAATGATGGACCCAATCCTATGTTCTACTAAGTGTATCACTGTATTTTGGCACTACAAATGCGTGGTGTACAGGTGTCCATTACTGGGTGGGTGAGGAGTGGAATGTCCTAGTATGAAATACAAGACAAGAAAAGAGCACTGAATACTCACATAGTAGTAGGGCTCTGGAAAAGGGAAAGTCTTATAGAGCCAGAAGAAAATCAGGACCTACTTCCCCAAGCAGACTAAATACAGATCTGGGCTTAGCCTTGTTGTAGGTATGGATTTGAATCTGGTCTGAGCCCTCTGAGATAGCCCTTTTCAATTAAAAACAAACAAACAAACAAAATTAAAAATCTAGACCCATCATGATGTAACTTTCCCTTAGCCTGTTCTCATATCCTGAGAAACTGCATTCCAGTACAGTTAAATCAAGCCATAGACCCTCTTCTTTGTCTAGAGACCTCAGGCAAGCAACCACTTTCAACAAGAGGTCCTTTCTAGGAAGAAAAATTAACTTATTTGAACAAACTGATAGGGAAACAGTTCTTATGATGAAGGGCATGTCTACACAGCTAGATGGCAGGGAGAGCTGTACTTTTTTTGCTTACACAAGTCAAACCATATATAGAATCTCTTCACAATTAAGTCATCTACATTTTTGTTTTCTTTTAATTTAAAAATCAAAGATTTGCCTGCCTTAGCTGACTGGGATTTTAGGCACAGTTGCATTACATATATCTTTATCACATTCTGCCTAAGACTGTATCAAACCCTTTGAAACAAAAAAATGGAAAAATCTGGGGTATAAAGTCACTGCTGAACTTCATTTTCTGCTGCAGATAGCATGTCATTTTTTAAAATTAAATTAGTAAAAGTTAAAGAATGTAAGAGTCTGACTTGGGAACTATTCAAGAATATTGATCAACAGCACTGCTGAGTAAGATCTCCAAAATTTTTATGCACTCCTTATGCAAGACACTTCTACTCAATGTTAAGAGGACAGACCTGGATAATTTAGTGAAGTATTTACATCTTGCCTACTGCAGGAAAACTACAAGCTATGGCTGAAACGGCAACAACAGAAAATACTGGTGGTTAATCAATTGATACTACACATTAAAGAAGAGAATAATAAACAGTTACTGGAAGGATACAATGGTTTTCTAAACTAAAGTTTGAGACTCATCAGTGACTTAAATTTTAGAACCCACCATCACTAACAGATAAGTGTTCTTTGAGAAACAAAGAAAATGTTCTTACAATTCAAAAAGCCTAACATGAAATAGGCAGGCTATGCAAAGATACATTCCATTTACACAAATGAATACAAATCAAGAGCAGTAGAAAAAAATTTGTAGTACAAAGAAACACAGGGAAGAACTGCTAAAGTTTCTGTAATTTTGGTCTTTATTTTAGTTAAATCTTATCCTGATAAATGTTACAATTGAAAAGTGAACCTGCCTCTTAAAATGCTTGAGAAATGCATATTGACTGTATCTCCAAAACATTTTAAAAGCCTAGTTATACCCAAATTGATAAAGAACTCTCCATATGAAGAACTATACTACCATCACTCAAACAGCTGAAGCAACACTATCAAAATGTAACCAATTCCAGACCCCTTCGAGCATCACACAGACCATGCTTGCTTCTCTCTCCGTTCCTACCTCCACCTTTTTCCACCCATTTTTCTTAAAATACAAGCTATTTTATAGGGTGACTGTAATATGATACTATGATCATTGCTGATTGCATTTAGAAACAGACCCTTCTAATCCAGCTGCTCTCCACTTCAACAAATGCCATTTAAAAGCTACTTCATAAAAACATTATTGCTTCATACTTAAAAGACATTAAGTCAAGATTTTAAAAATTCCATTCACTTGATTGTATCAGCAAGTGCACTATATGTTAGATTTATCATTAAAGCAAAATCCAAGAGAACTGTTTTCCAGACTTCAGTTAATGCTCTTATGACACATTTGGCCAAGGAAAAGGGATGAAAACCAGTAGTGCTTTGAAGCAATAGCCAGTAAATGCCGCTGTGGTTTACCAAGAGTGGGATGCACAACATATTAGACCACAGTTAATGAAATTAAACCATTTCTTATGTTTTTTAAATGTGTGCTGTATTACTTGCTTGGAAAGTATACAACTGCTATATTTTTGAAATTTTACCTTCTTTTTGTATAAATTGTATCTCTTCCATCTACTGGTAATTAAATCAGTAAGCAACTACCACTGTTATGTATTTTATAGTACTATTTAAGGGAAAATATCGGATAAATAAACTGCATGTTCTTTTTTGTTTCTACATAAAAAATAAGTTCTAACTTTATGCTCCTCACTCAAAGATCCAGGGAAAAGATTATTGTGAGGAAAACAGGATAAAGTTTTAACATACTACGTACTTGTATAAGATGTGCATTGATAAGCAGTTTCCTTCCATAACATGCCCATGAAATGTGGATTTAATGTAATACTTTCTTGACAGAAAATAAAACTCTTCTGGCAGATATTTTTGTGTAATACATTTCTAAAGCTTTAATTCCAGTCTTCAAGTACAACGTCTTCAAAGAAAGGAAGTGGCTTATTTACAAAAAAAACCCCCACTGTTTGTACTCTATTATTCTTAAGTCTTGAAAAAACAGATAATTACTCTTCAAAATCCATTTACATCTCTAGCACTTCTAAGTATTTACATATTAATTATAAATCTATGGTTAAAGCACAGCTAAATTAAATCCTTAAAGACGACTACATGTGTCCACTATATAACAATACATTGCATATTCTTCTATTTACATCAATAAAACTATGAAAGATAGTATTTTCCCCTTGGAATTTAAGACAGAGAACTCATAGACAGAAAATTAATTTCTTTCCAGTAGTCCAACCAGGTGTTGTCTCAAGCTAAGAACTCAATTCTCCTCAGTCCTTCAAACTTTCCAAATACAGCTCTTCACACACTGTATTCTACCAAGTTAATTTATGACTATGCAATGTTAACTAATAAACTTTCCCAGTTACCATAATTAGTTAACAGTAAACTGGGAGACGGTCAATAGTCCAGATCATTCTCACACTGCGCCACTGTAAGAAGCCACTACTATTCAACCCAAGGGACTATCAAGCCACAATTTTGCTAATTATAGTTATCAGCGGAGTGAGGAGATTTATATGTGAGAGATCAGTCATGAAAGAGCAGCAAAAACAACCTATAAGAGAAAAGGCAAATGGCACTAACCCTTCTATTAGCCCAAATCAGAAGAACTACTGTCTTCTGTTTCCTAATGAGAAACATTTTACTAAATGTTAGTAAAAATTAGAACTCTTATATTGGGAGGTGGGGTGTGGGAGCACCATTAGGCCATAGGGAGGGAATGAAGTTTTCTGTAGACAAACCACTTTTCCCAGATAAACCATGAAAAACTCAACAATGAAGCTCTCAATGAAACTTCCAATATTGAGCCTATAATTTCCATATGTATTAAAACAGAAGTCTCCTAAAGTGAAATAAAATGAGATTATTGTGCTTAACAGAAAACTGTCTTTATTAGCAGAAGCGCTGGATAACATGGCCTTTAACACAAGTTACACTGCACACCAAAGTGGCAGTGAAGTTCAGATCACATACCCTCATTTCCATAATCATTTTCAGATGCCTAGAATGCATTAAATACAGTACCATCTTAAAAATGAAAAGCAGACATTCCTTTGGAAATTAATTCAATATTTAGCATGTCACACTCAGAAAAGATCTCCTCCTTTTATGATGCAGAAAAATTGGAACATAATAAATACTATAAAGATGTTTGTTATTTCATTTGCCTTAATTTTGTCCTACTGGCACAAATATACACCACAGTTGTGGAAAGATGGCATTCATGTCTAGAACACTGTATTCTAAGAACGTAAGCTGTAAGTCTTTCTCTGAAAATAAACATACTCAGAACCTAAGAAAAAAATATCACCGTCAAATCTTCTTTACCATGCATTTTCACAGACCTCACATTTAACTATTCCTGCTTGACAGTCTTTAGCCACTTCCCAGAAGGAAACACACACATCACAGAATATTTCTCCTTATGAGATTCTTTCTCCACAAACAAATATTCAAGCCTACACTTAATGCATATTCCTATCTTAAATTCACATATGCTAGCATCGCAGAAGCCAGAGCTAAGGGGTCCATGCAAGAATGCTAATTAGAAATTGCTGTGACTATTGTTTCTCTTTATGCTGACTTTTGAAGAGGATCAAACCCTTCCCTACAGTCTCTATCTGGGTTATCCACATTCAAGTTAATTCAGCTCTGAGGGCAATTGCTTATGGAACAAAACTAAAATTACTACATCTGTAACAGTGGTATTTTCACTCATGTGTAATTATTACTTCCAGAGGCAAGGCAGTGGTTCTTCTCGTCATGGCAAATTGAGCTCAACTATTAAACCCTTCACTGTGAAGAACCTGATTACCTCTTTTGGATAAACAGGATATCTTGTGAGAGCCACTAAAGAATTAGTAAAGGCAAATAGAACTAAATGACATTCTCCCTGAAGATCACACTACAAGATACATTATCTTAAGCTTTAACTTGCATTTTCTTTCAGGACTTTCCATTACTCTACTAAAACAGATGGGAACAGAAATTATTTTTGCAGTGCTAAGAAGCCCCTACTCTGCAAATGCATAATAAACCACAATAATGAAATTTCAAATTACATCCATGCTTAAGAAGAAGAACATGTCTATAAGCATGAAAGCAAGGGAGAAATCCTTTTTAAATTCAATCATATCACAGAATACATCAAATATTCCAAAGTGAAGCTTCTCCATTTACATCACAGTGCATTAGCTATTTCTTGGAGTGGATACACAACATATGACAGTGTAGTTCCCAGGACTTTAGAAAATGTCAATAAATACAGAAAATAAATTTTTTCAACACAACAACCAGAATGAATAATTAATAATCAGACATATGTTTCAAATTAATTCCCAGAAGAAATAGTAACTAATAAACTTTTCACAGAGCACACAGAAGCAATGTGTAGACCAGCTAGATGAAATGGCAACTGCTGTTGAATACAGTAACTTCCAACAGGCTTCATTCTGTCACGGGAAACTACACATCTGCCATTACTTTCACAGGTGGAAAGATTTGGATTATCTTGCCAACCCAAAATAATTCATTGCTACAAGAGACAATACGCAAAAGACAGACCACACAAAAGGCATAAACTATTTACAACAGTACATCAAGGAAGGAGAAGATGTTAGCATGATTTGTGAGACTCAATTTACTCTGTAACAGTGATCCAAATTAAAAAGAAGGAAATGTTTCTAACACCAGTGGCAAAGCTACCCTAAGAGCAGACATATTACCCTAATATTTCTTGAAAAGACATTTGAATCTTAAGAAAATATGTCCATACTGATACAGAGTCACATATATGCAATGTCTAAAATAAAAGACAAGAAGACAGAAAAAAGAGTTTTTTCATTTCCTTGGCTAAGCATGTCATCACTGTAGGGTTTGACCAAAGAAGGATTATTCCTAATCTTGCTGATGATCAAATTTTGCTTGTCCAGAAGACAGTTCTAATGCTAAAAATGGAGGCAGCTGAAGGACTGTTCTTGTTAACCAAGAATCATCTTGTTAACCAAGCCACCAAGCATGACAGCTCTTACTAAAAACATTGTACCTGGTTTCATACCGTGGATAATATTAATGCTTAGAATAGTTCTGGATACGAATAGCAGTTTTCTTTGCATTGCATCCCCTGCAGCTGTACAGTACAGAGGTTTGCTTCACAACTCTTTACAACTGCAGGATTCCTTTCTAAACACAGTCTCTACATGTACCTTCCTACAGTCAAAACTTTCTGTTCTCCACTCCTACTTTCAATTTCCCCTTTTACATCTCCAAAATAGATGACAATCTTTCACTGTTGATATTTTACCCTCTCTTTAAGGCCAGAAAAAAAACAAATGAATTTTTTACAACAGAGTGTATGCAGAAATCTCACCATAAGTGAGATATAAGTGTCTAAGTAGTGGCAACTTCTGAAATGACCACCAATTAGTAGTAGTATAGAAAAGAAATTAAAACTTTGCTTTTTGAAAAGTTATTCACTCCTTCAAAATTGAGTGACTAAATCTCACCCACATACTGAGTGCATATCCATGCTTCATAAATTTTCAGTGTTGGGATGTTGATGAAAAAAATTCAGCTGTTTTACCTCTAAGAGTATCGCACAAAGTATTTTTGGCACGATGTTACATGTTACAGCACAGCAGAATGTAGAATTTCATCAACTTTGACATCCTTTTCATTGAGACAGTATAGACTCCAGCATTAATAGACACGCACAAATAATCCTATGCAATTTACCTAAGCCCAGTGCAAACAATAAGAAGTTAGTATTAGTAATTCCGTTAAACACATAAAGAATGTAAACGATCTTAACCTGCAAGATTGTACATCTTCCAGAAATTAAAGAAGCCAATGCATTAAAAAAATGACCTTGAGATTACTGCAGAGAATTATACCAAGACCAGCTTATAAATTCATTCAGCTTTGAGGCATTCTCCCTTGGAACAATGCTCTCATCTCCCCTGCCTCGAGTTGCCTCTTATGCTCTTGTGGGCACACTATAAGCCAAAAAAATGGCTAAAATGATAGAAAAATAACCCTCAGAAGGAACAATTTGCAGCTGGATCTACAAGCTGCTCACATATCTGCCTGCCTATTACATGTGGGAAAGCTGCTGGCAGGGTACACCCCTTTACACAGTAGTATGATCCTACACCCTAAAAGTAAAAGGAAACCACAACCTTTGTAAGACAGTATAGGTGAGGTTTTAAAACTCTCTTAACCTTATAAACATGCCAACAATCAAAACCTGGCACCACAACGCTTCAGTAGTGTGTATAAGAGTAACAAGTGCCAAAAGTTTCTAAAAGACTGCCTGTGACTTTGTGAGAGATAGATCAAAGTGTCACGTGTTTATTCCTCGAACCCTAATGCCTTCCTGTGGCGGTGTGATTAGACTGAAAGAACTGTTTTTAAAAAAAATCTGGCTCAAGCAGACTGAGGGGGGCAGAGGGAGCACAAATCAAAACTCTGCATCCATCATAGACGAGATGTGACAATTACAAAGGAACACATAAACTACTGCTTTGTAATGTACTTAATATCCTTACTTGCTAAGGTAAATATTATTTGTTTTGAGCTACTCCCTGGGAACCTCAAGCAACAGGACCCTGTTTTGCTAAATTAGTGATTCTGAAGAGGAGTTATAAATGCCACCACTACATTAATACATTGAAGCATTAAAACCCTCTATGGGTTTTACATCCATAGTAGAAAAAAAATAGTTCCATAATATATTAGATACTACACTTATTGCTAAAGGATGTTTCAAGTTTAAACCACTTAGATTCTAACTAAAGATCTGGAATCAGGGAAACAAGGAGGCAAATGTGTGGGCAAGACTGATAAACAGGATTTGCAGTTTCCACCTCACATCCCTGCAAATAAATTGCCTAGAAAAATAATACCAACTAGAGTTTAGAAATTTTGGTTTTTATTTTTTTCCCATAAAATGACACAAATTAATAATGTGTATTGCTTCCGCAGGGTCCTTCTAAGTAATTACAGACTACAGAAGTTCAGATACTTTGGATGCTCATTTCTTCTGTTGACACAGCATGACACAGAAAGCCCTTGTTTGTTGACTTGTGGGCTGCTATGGTTTGTGCACATTTCAAGCATCCATACTTTTGAGGACTGAAATCCTCTTTGTATAAATTTTGCCTACATTTCTTGTTCAAGAATAGATCATCCTGGATTTTACTTCAGTGGATGCCCATAACCATATAATCCAAATCATACTGTGCAATGGCCCTATTATTATTGTTTGATATTCTTCCTAAATCACGTATTTTGCAAGCATAACAGTAAGGGTTTTTTCCAACAGTTCCGCGAAAAGGATTATTTTACTTTTAAAATGATGAAAAGTTCTGGAACACTAGAAAAGTATATTTCGTGTGTTTTTAAATAAAATATTCATACCACTATACAAACGTCATTAAACTGAACTGATGCACAGGCAGTCTTGATTCAGGTAAATGGCACATCAGCATGCACAATGTTAAAAAATGCGTGAGAAGTAAGAAGACTTCTTAATGAAAAAACATAGAAATGTTTCCATATGTTTTATGAAGTATTCTTTACCCTTTAAATGAGCACATTCAGATTTACTCGCTGGCTTTGTTTCAGAGAAACCCCATCTGTACACTACATCGCTTACAGGCACATCTCAGTCATGCAATAGCTATGTCACAGCTCATATATCAAATAAAAATCACATTCAAGGCCACACAACCTTATATACCCGAAGTCTTCCATTCTATTTTAAGTAATCCTAAGAGAGCTCTTATTGCACCTCACTGCTGATGTCACATGACTTTTTTTGTGGGGAAACAGAGTTCTAGAACTGAAATATCAAACATATCTTAACATAGATGAGAATGATATAAAGGACAACTCTACTGTACTTATATATTCTGGAAGTCTTTTTTTCAACAAAGGAACAGGTGTGGAACTAAAAGCATAAGAATAGTAGCACTGCACAGCATTATGCTGTACTGTGAAAAGCAGGATAAAATACATGCAACTCATAGCAGGCTTAAGGAATACATCTGACACAGATTCCAAGGCTAACAAAACTGATTGTCCACATCAAGGACAGAAAGAAAAGAATTTATCTAACCTTTCTGACATCAAAGGTTTCAGTGTCAGAAAATCGCATTTCAAACCCAACAGCAAGGACAGCCAAACAGTCAAAAGGCTTCTAACCATGTTACACGGCAGTCCATAAATCATTAACACTTGTAGCAAGGAAATAATGTGAACAGCTAAGTAAGAAATCATGAAATCATACAAACCCAAGGCATTTCCTCCACAGAACACCTTGAGCAAGAAGAAACTTTTTCAGGCGTGTGTGCAATTTCTGTTATGAGTCTCATCTCCTGCTCCAACGTCCACATGAGCCTTATGATGATCAGTGGCTTTTCAAAGTTATGACTTGAACAGCATTTGGAAGTCGAACTGTTCCTTGAGAATTCTGGGAGTACAAGACAGCACTGATCTGACCACCATGGAGTTGTTTCTCAACATTATGCTCTTCTTGTTTATATGCTTAAAATTGGGGAAGGCTATAACAAAAACTGGCAAAGAACAAAAGAAAATATTCCCCACTTGAATAAAAAGATTTACCCAAAAGGTTATATTAGTATTTAGTACAGATAAAAGAAAAAGCAAACCACAAAAATTATGGCTTTAAAAAGGAAGAAGGCATCCTGACTCTGCAGCCAGTGATTTTCTGAACTCCACCTGGTAAGCAGTATTCAATCAGGGAAGCACCCATTAGCATATTTAGTCTCTGAACTGTGATTTTAAGTGTAACTGCACTAAGAAGTTGCCAAAACAAAAAAGCTCTGTGAAAAATCTCAGTGAAATAATACATGACTCTTCTGTATAGCAAAAAACTGAAGTGGGTTTTACAGAAATGAAGGGCAAGTCTTTTTCCTTTAGATTATGAGATGCAAGAAGACTTCTACTGACTACAACTTATTATTAATGAAAACAGTTTCAAAACAGTAATAAACCAAAATCAGAGTTGGTTAAAAAATTTACAGTGTGGTTCATAGCCATATGAACATAGACCGGCACATTAAAGCTTCAAGTTTCCCCATTCTTTGCAATAGAAACTTTTTAAGTACTGTAAATGCATAGAAAATAAATCTATTATCAGAATATATTCAATTGTATTCAGTATGTGCAATTATACGCAAACAAAGTAAAATTGGTCTTTCAAACTGCAAAGGAGATGAAGGAATGTGATACATACACAGAGAAATTTTTATTTCAGAGATAGGTAAATCTTATTGCATTACAGCAAACAAGAGTTTTGAGCAAAAATTAAAAATTTCGAGTGAAAATTAAAATTTTATAAAATCTAAAACCCCTACATAATTAACCTACAGATACTCATGGTAGTTTGAAAGCCTAAGAACAAAGCCAACTGGTGCAATAAAACAGTCTCATGTTCACCCTGGAACCATTTGTACAGTTAGATGCATTCCAGAAAAGACTGGGCATTATTAGAGAAACCTAAATGACAACCTTCATAACTCAGACTAGTTTCAAAATGTAACAGGGAGGGAAATACAGTATTCAGTTCCCTAGAAAATCATCTGTTTTACTTGCACATGCACTTCAAGGTATCCAGTCTGCAGCTTCTTTTTCTGCAGCCAAATTTTCTCATCAAATGCTACCATAGCAAATGCAGCACGTGGCTGAATGCCTGATAGAAAAATATTTTAAAAAGCTATCTTTTTCAGTGAATGCTCTGTACCACACTTCTTTATTTCATGTCACAACTGTGAGTCTGGACTTCTTAGTGCTTATTGCAATGCCATACAAACTGATCACCAACTCTTTTCTGTTAAGCACTTTCCCCTCCAGTTTTGAAGTTAGAATAGGTTTCCACTGACATCGTTAGAAAGAAACTAGCATAAAGGCTTACACTCAAACTCAGCAAATCACTCAAATGAAGGCAGCAAAAGAAATGGGAGGGCATGAGATGTGAAGACTGAGATCCTGACAATAGTTCAGTCCAGTACTATTCCCCTTTTCACAAAGTATTTCCTTTTTATTTAGGAAATACTCTGTACGTGTAAAGAGAGTTTTTCAAGACTTCATACATATTTACAGAAGGCAAGTTTTATGAATTAAAGAAGGAGTTGTTCTTATTGCTGAATATGGTAGAGGTACTACCTTGGTGATAAGCTCAAAATCTGCTAGCAAGCTGTGTTTCATTGATAACATATGGGATTCTGCAACATACGAATAGACAGCAGCATAAAAGCGATCCCACTGGGAAAGTAGCCTGGACACAAAGTACACATCAAAGCAAGTTTTATAAAAAGCTCTCTTGAAAGACAGAAGATCAAGTGCTTAGCACTTTGGTGATCACAACCACCTCATCTAAGCCCAGTGAACGGAATACTGAGTTAACCGAGGAAACCAGGAGCTGTGAGAGCTATAGCAAGATGCAGTTATATGAGCTTTCAACAGAACTGCAAATGCCATTATATCAGTGCCTCAAAGGTTTGCTTTAAAGCTTACACTCAGCCTAAATTGAGTAGACAACTATCTATGGGCTACTAATGCTTGTGAAGTTATCTGGTTTGCTGGCACAAACGGTATTTTTTTAGATGCAATTTCCTAACACCGTGCCCAGACAATGCCATTCACCCTTCTGAACTGTACCTTATCTTTGTTAAACACAATTCCACAGCATTCAAAAAGCTATTGAATACACACAGAAAGTATGTTTTTTAAAAGCCAAGAGGGACTCCAAAAGAAATCTGCAAAAAGATTAAGTATAATAGATATCTAACAGGTGTTTTACATTGTATACACTACAAATCTAAACTCGCCAATGAGAGGTTTAATGCCAAGAGCATACCCAGCACACAGTCGTAACTACTTACAACAGCAATATTCACTGTCAAGTATTCATACAAAATCTGCATTTAAATCCTGGGAAGCATGAAAGACAGTATGAATAGGTTAAAAAAAAAAAAATTGTCCTCTCTGTTGCCAATTCCTTTATTTATAACACACCAAAAAAAAAAAAAATTTTGCTCTGGTACATTTTGGATGGAAAGGAAGATCCTTTCTGGCAGGCAGGGCTGCCGCTCTTCTTCATTCTATTGGGTCAAAATGGACTCACCTCTGATTGCAAATGTAACAAGACTCCTGTGATATCCAAGTGTCTCTGACAAAAAACCTATTTTATTCTGTAGGCATCCCTTGGAATTGCTGAAGTTTGAAAACTTCCCTTTTTTCAAGCAAACAACTAAACCAAGTTCTTAATGTAACCCCTCCTTTTGCTGAAATCCCTGTAGATGGATGGCTGACTTATTCTTCACCCTGGTAACAAATCTGAAGATACTCAGAAAAGGGTAATTCTGCTTCTCAAAATTTAATTGAGGTCTGGATTTCTTAGAGAACACATTGGTATATATGTTAAAGGAGAGCAACAGAATTTAACATAGTCCTTCAAAAGCCAAAATTTCAGAAACCACCAAGTCAGAAAACTGAATGGACCTAGCTATCCAAAAACAGGGCACAAGCACATTTGGAAGATGTATTTTTGCTATCCAAACTGACACCAAAAGACATCAGATAACTTTTGAGTACAATCTACTGAGTTCACACTAAACAGACTGATACTGAGATAGCAAAGAGTGGATTTTTCTTAAAACATTTTCTTTGAAAATACAGTAAAAAGATAAGAAAAACATGCCAGAAGATAGGTGAAAATGAAAATCTTGTGAACTCCTTGACTTGTTAAAATAGTAACAGCTGTAAGTCAGTTTAAAAACACTTTTTGGTCTTCTTGGCTTGTAGTAAAGCAGGTGATTAATTTATTAGTATTATTCTTCATTATTACTTCAAAAATTTTGTTCAGTAATTTCAATTACTAAAATACCTGGTTTAAGATAATTTACACAATAATAATCACAAATCTGAGTTTACATATAGGAGAATGAAAATGCTAACTAGTGCAAGATCCAGCTGTCATATGGCAGACAAACCAGGTAAAACCCAAGCAATCTAGCATAAGAAGAGAACTCAAAGTAGCAGCAGAGGCACACAGCTTCTACAATGTTGGAATTCTTGCATTTTGCTCTAAATCATCCAATATTCACTACTGTCAGAAAACAGAATCAGACTATAACACAATACCACTGTGGTGACAATTCATTTGAAGAACTAAATGTAGCTTCTTAACAAGATCAGACCCCTTAGAACATTAAGGTTTTCTTCTTCAAACAGCAAGTTTCCACGTTTTAAAATTGGAAGATTTGAATAATTACTGCAATAGGTCCAAAGCACCCTTGGCATCAATCAAGACTCATTTCTGTAACACTACCCAAGATCTGCATTTCTTCTTTCTTAATTTCTGTATTTTCTAGTCACTCCTTTTGCCCTACAATAAGTGTCAGGGGGAGGGAGAAATGGTTACCATAAACTCCAGTTCAGAAAAAGCATCTTTAATGAGAACAACAGCATTTGAAGCTACCATGCAAGAGACAATTTTCCTCATCCATACCTAACTGATCAGGTACCCTGCTGTTCATTAAAAAAGAAAAAAGTGGAAAATCAAAAGGAGAAAGGAAAAAGACTGAAACCAAGAAGTCCAATAAAGAAAAGGTTGACTACCACGGGATCTGATATAAGAACAGTAAAAGGAGGAAAAAGCGGAGTGAGATGTAGCAACAAAGTGAAGATGGAAAGACAGGAGAAATCAGTATAAGACTATGTAATATCTGGATTTATTTACCAAGCTAAACAAAAAACCAGAACAAAGCAAAAGATAAAAAAAGGCAAAATATATTTGGGTTGATCTTTATCCATATCAAACTTAGGATACACTTGTAAAAGAAAGAAATTAAGACTAGGAACTGTGCTTATTTAGTTGATCTCCAACTAAAACAAAGGTGCTTCTGGAAATAGCTCTCATTACTTTCTCTGAATCGACAGCAGCCCTGGTTACAAAGTATGTTTTGGAGGATGTTAAGCAGATGTAAGAGGTTTTATTTTGCATAAGACAAAGCTCTCAAAATCCAGGAGCTGTGGTTAAACACAGAACTTTGACATCTCCTCAAAATCCAAGATTTTAATTAACATTTCACATAGTGTGATATGCATCTTTACAATACTACAAAGTAAGGAATACTCGTTTCAGTAGTACAACACTTCAAAGCAAGATCAAAGCAGTTACATCTGCTTGTGCCATTTTTGATTTTCCTATTATGCTTCACACAGAAGGGACATTCACTGGATACTGTCAAATAACACTGTAAGAGAACACATTCCTTTCTACACTAGTTCCTTAATAACTACCCTCCAACAGTAAAATCAAAACTGTAAAATATTAATTTAGGAGTTCTCTTTATTAGCATAGTTTCCTGAGAATCTAGTGTTGCACTAACTTTGTCTCCCTTATTGTAACTACTTTTTTTATGTTCTTGTGTATTTCTACCATTGGTAGAATTTTTCTTCAAAAGAACTTCCCACCTTTAGAGACATAATAGTCACTAAAAAGTTAATTGCCAAAGAGCTGCTATAATTGTAGCTCAGTATTTTCCAATAAAAATACACCTTCTGTCCTTATCTTATTACATGTACCTTGCAATAATTGTATTCTATGGCTAAGAGGTGGACTAGAAAAATAGAAAAAACATTACTTCTTTATTGCAAGGAACACAGCAATGACTTTTCATACACTATGCACTTTTAACAGCTTAACATCTCTCCCAAGTGATATATTCCAGGAGAAGAATACATTTTTCTTGAATATCCATGCAATTACAAAATGAGATTTGGATCTATAATCTCTAGGTTTAAAATAATCACAATGTATGTAGCATTTATAAAAGCCTGATTTAATATGATAAGCAATCATGTGTTATGTCAGACTAAAAATTGCTATTGCAGTATATAATGCTCTGGTATCTCTCTATGGCAAGAATACCACTGGTATTTCTCTTCTTATCTTGCCACAAGAATAAAATGCTCCCACAAATAGAAAGTAGTTTTCCATGCCATTCACTACTGTTTTACATAGAAGTAACTTCAGAGAATACTAGTATTTTTAAACTCTTATTATTGTAGACACTCTTATAATAAGTTTTAAGCAGCAGTTCAATACTTGGAATCTGTCCCATGATTTCAACTTAGTGCAACTTTTATTTGATCAAAACTACATACATTACATAAACTCACTACTCAACGTCAGCCTTCAATATTACATATTTGCAAACAGAAAACATGCTTCTATCACGTTTAATACTTGCTTATTCTTAAACCTTTCTACTTTTGATTATGCCTTGGCAATTTTTTCCTGAAGCAAAGAGTACTACTAAAATAAACACATTTTTACTCCATTAAGTTCCTCACAGGAACTTTTTCCATTTTATCTTTACTATTTCCTCATTTCCTTCATATTCCTTAATAATCTATTCCATTTAAAATTTCCTTGCTAATATTTCTTGCCTCCGAGATCAAAACATCTAATTAGCCAGTTACTTTCCAAACTGCAAAATTTATCATTCTAAATCAAAAGGAAGAAGATATGCTATAAGGTCTTCCAATTTCTTTTGGAGTGATTCAAGTTGTTTCTATAAGTAAAAATAAATAAGTAAACATTATTAAAAGGTCCAATGAAACCACATACAGAAAACATTATACCATAATGAACATAAACTACTGATCATTTCCTGGTGCTATTGCACTTGTATACATTTTCATTTTCTTCTCAGAAAAACTCACTATATAAATTGATCTGATACCCTACAAAATAGGATTCTTCAATCTGAAGGGGGAAAGGAGAGATACTGACTTCTGAAATTTCCAAAACTGTCAAACTAGCACAGAGTGACAATCTAATCTGGAATTAAGTCACGTCATACATTAGTACACTTACTAATGAGACAACATCTTGACTGAGTTTGTATGTACTGATAGCATCAACACTCAGGTTAAATCCAGTTGGCATGAGAATTAGAACTGGAAATGGATTTCAGTCACCATCACTGAGTTTTAGCACTAGTTAGGACTCCTCAGTTACAGTTTTGTTCTTCTGTTTAATAAGGTCAAAACCAGCAGTAACACACTTGACATATCAGCAGCCTTTCCATATGTATGAGAAGGTTGTGATGAAGGATTGTAACAGAGGTGCACAGGGGAAGGATGAAAAACAATGGCCATATAGGGAAAGAAGAAAGGTTCTGTCTGGATAGGAGGAAAAGCTTTCTCGCCATGAGAACAGTCAAGTAGTGGTACAGATTGCACAGAGAGGTTCTTACACTTGGAGACTTTCAAGGCCTGACTGGGTACAGCCCTAAGGAACTTGCTCTGATTTCGTAACTGACTCCAATTTTAGCAGAAGACTGAACTAGAGACTTCCTGCAGTCCCTTCCAACTTGAACTTTCTGACAACCCTTTTATTTTTTGCCAGGTGAAAAGAAATAGTTGCCTTTTGCTCTTCCGGAAAGTATCGTTCAGCAAATGGCAGTGTGACTGGCATCGATACTTCTGCTGTAGAATCTCTGCACAAACATTTTTCTTAAAAAATACAATTGTTAAAAAGCGCCATGCCTTCTCATTGATGATTTATTCTTGCATGAGCAACTACTGATGATGGCTCTCTGGTTCACTCTAAAATTGACAACCAGCTCTCTGGGCCCTCCCGCAAAAAAGAATCTTTCCTTCTGTTACCTCTGAAGCTTTGTTTTGTGTGTCCTCTGAGCACTTCTCAGAAAATTCACAGCTCCTATTATGCAGCAGATTCATGATTTCTGTTCTTCCCAGTCTTCTTGTCACAGCACTGAATTCCAGTAGCTTAGTCTCAACATGCTCTATTGCTCTTACAAAAGAAGCCACCATCTCAACCTCCCTGAGAGTTTGTCACCTGATGCAGTACCTGGCAGCTAGAATAAGGCAAAAAGGCAGCCTTCCTCCCTGCTGTTCAAGCACACCTTTCTTAATATAACAAGAAATAACACCAGACTAACAGCTGAACAAACAAAACAGGTGCTCTCAGTCACAGCTTCCACTGCTATTTGTGCAAATAAACTACAGACTCTAGAGTAAGAGCACTATTTATAGCTCTAAGCTTAGGTGTCTTGGTGTTTTGATAGCCCACCAACACACTCAGGAGTTTGCTGTTAATTTCAACATACACTCTGAACTAAGCTCTCCTGCAATTCTGAAATAATTCAACTGAAGAAACTTATATACATTTATGTATAGCTATGGATTCCATACATGCATGTATTCCTTTCACAACCTACTGGGTTTTTTAGCTTTGCTTTTTCTCCTTCACTGTGCTGTTGACAGAATGTATCCATTCACTTTCACCACAACAGACGTTTAAAAAGTCTCAAGTGAATTTTTAAGCACATTAGATTCTTTAGCACAACATTACAAATCAAAGTTCAGCTTGTATGGATGGCTTAAGTATGGCTACCACCATTCTTTCATTAGAATACTCTGTTTTTCAATTTCAAACCTTATCAGTGTATATTAATTACACCAGAAAAAAAAATAAAAAGGTAACCGTAATTACTGCTTTCCACACATACTTGGCATTGATGGGCAGTTTCCCATTTCAGGCCACTACAGAATCATTGCTTATGGCAGAGGATTTACTAGGAAGATACTCAGCAAGATAAATCCGACTGACTGCATATTGAAATGATAAAATATCCCACTTATCTCCTTTCAGTGCAAGTCGATTTATGACTTAAGAATTTATCACTGAAAATGTTTACAGTAAGAGGAAATAAATAAAAGCTTATACACAACTCTATTAAGCTTAAACTGTTAGGCTAAAAAAAATTGTGCTTAAGTTGCCTACCCATGCTGTTTTTCCATCTGAAATTATTATTGATAATCTACCAGACTTTCAAAGAAATGGACAATGTATAACAATAGTACTATTTACGCACTGCGTTCTGAGCCTACAAGAAGGATGAGGACACGTGGGTAGCCACCCACGCAAGACACTAAACTGTTTATACTGTGCAAGTTTCATACAGCTGTGTCCTGCCACTCCCAAGCAACTACTTAAGAGAATACACTCTTACACTTTGATTTCAGACAGAAAGTTTCATTCATACTCCTCAAAAATGAATGAGAAAACTGGCCATGTTATATGGAACAAACAAAGGTTAAATGCCAATATGTTGCAAGGAAGTGATTAGAGCTGAACAACCTGCATTACCGCTACACTTTGAAATGTTGGGTTTTTGCTGGCTTTTGTGTTTTGGAGTTTTGTGGCAGGGGACTGTGCAAGAGGAAAAAAGTAGTTTTAAAAACATGGGTATTAGAAAGGCAGGTCACTTATTTCAGTCTTTTTCCTAACTGGTTAAAAGAACTATGCAGCAGCTCCACATCCCTTTTTTATATGTACACCTGGGAAGAATACTGAATCCTGTTACTTTCCTCAGTGTTACCCTGATGTGGTTTAGACCAGATGTTTAAATGTTACAGTATGTACATTTTCTTCTCTTCTTCCAAGGCAAAAGCAAAATAAGAGGAATATTTGACTTCACTCCACAAGAGACCTATTTAATAGTTTGGCGGTTATGTAAGTAAAGGTAGCTTGGCTAAGTCAATGTTGACGACATACAGAACGACATGATCCTAATGAGTTGGAAAATATTGGCTCTCATGAGATTCAACCAGATGCTACTGCGCTGAGAAAGCTACTGTATTATTGAATTTCATTTTTATGAGGTAAAATTTATTATTCAACCATTAAGGTATCCCACATGAAATCTTGCATAAAATAGTTTTACAGTTACTTTCTGGAAAGTAGATTTTATTTTAACTTTAAGACATCATTTACATGAGGGATTCAAATGCCTATTTGATCACCTTCAATAGAGAAATGTAAGGTCTGCAAGCAATTTTCCCAAGAATACCAGATTAATGGAACTGAACTGTCAACAAAATAATGAACTACCTGAATAGGACAAGGAAAAAGTGGTAGCAAGTTCCAGTTTTCCAGAGTAAACTAAAGCCACATGTAACTGTGTATGTATTTTCTTGGCAGGCTGAAATAGTTAGAAAGTGAGTGCTTCAGGTACTTACTAACAAATAATGGAAAAAATACACAGTAAAATTACTCTATAGGATTAATCATGCTCAACCTTTGAAAGATCTTAACTGGCACCCTTTTCCTAACATACTGGTATTTTGTACAATTATTTTTGTTTAAAAATTGGTATAATGATAATTGTAATAATGTTATTAACATCTATACCTGCAATAATGTAGAAAGCATGATGTATTTCAGATTTTTTTGTTTCCACTTTTATAGTGACTGAAACGTAAAATCAGGATGTTTCACAAGCATGTGCAAGCACAAGAACTAACATCATTTAATTGACATGTAACATGCTATTGTGTTTGTATTCCAAAGGATTATAAAATAAAACCAAAACATAAATTTCCAGAGATTGTGGATTAAAGACCTCTTTTGTTCTGTTTTTCTAAGTTAGATGTAACACATTAAAAAAAGTTAGTAATGCCTTTTTCTTGACCCATGGAAAAGAGCAAAAAGCTGTTTGCAGCTGTTTTACTTATCAATTTCTTATGCTGCATTTTTGTCACTTGTATTCCCATCTACTATTTTAAATTTTCTACTCCTTTTGTTCTTGCATAACTATTTTAGGCAGTATGCATCAATCCTGTACTTGAATGGTAAAGCCTATTCATTTAAGTAGTAAGTTACATTGTTTATATTATCTCAATTTTTTTAATTGCCTTGGCTTCTCAGAACCCTGACAACACCAGCCCACATTTGAAAAGATCCTTTGCCAAGTAGGCGTTTAAATGTATGGATTACAAAAGGTGTCACTGCAATGAAGGGAGTTAAGTGCTTTCAAAAATCCCATTAAATTCTATATCAATTATAATTAAAAACCTGCTCTTAGCAGAATTAGATAGTCTCAAGCTAAGAAAGACTACATATTTAAACATGTTTATAAAAATATCTCTCTCTAAAAAAAAAAATCTTTCTTGACATACTCATTTTATCTGTCCTCCACAAGTTCTGAGCTCAATCAGCTAGTTCTTTTTACTGGAAGTTTTAAGATAACAGACCTTACTAACACATATGACAAATACAAATTTTAGGTAGTATAGACACTTCATTTTTAAATTCTGTCAGAAACCAAACATACATACTTGCTTTTGAGACTTTATATTATTTTTTTTTTCCCCCGACAGCTTGCCTTTGGACAAGTTAATTAAAAGAGAAACTCTTGGATGATCTAATGAAACAGATAACAATAATAAAAAACTAGGACATATCTGAGCAGTGTTTTCCTCCTAGTAGGAAAAGGTTTCTGAAGAGCAAGGGCAGGCAAGTAGACAGGGAATAGAAGAGTGTTAATCTTAAAGCAATTATTCCTTGTGGGTATTCATTCATCTATTCTGAAGAAGAATTTGTAGAGAATAGAGCTTGGAGAGGTTCTTTGGAACCCCGAGACCAACTTTAGCCTCAATTATTTTTGAAAGAAGTTTTAGAGCAGGAAACCATTTCTGCTCCAAGCTAAAACTTTAGGACAGAATCCCAGATACCAGCTATAAATTCTGTTCATGTTTGTGGAAATACACAGTGCAGAGCTCCCTTTTTAAATTAGATCCATAGAAGTTTTTTCAGCAGTTACCTTGCAGACAGGTTCCCAAAGAGGCCTTTGTACCTTGTGAGCCTTTCCACAGCATGTCCAAGGGCCAATAGACACATGCCTTTCTCTGAGGTTCTCCCCCTCTCCTGCAACTCGTGTATCTGTACTTGTCTTCCTATTAAATTTTGCCTTTCTTAACTGTTACTGCTTTTCTACTTTAAATTTTTCTACCTGCTTCTCCTTGTTTTATCTTCCTCTGCAGCTCCCTTCTCTTTTTATTAGATGATCCTCTTTCTCACTTTTTTATTCCTTTCCATTCTTTATTTCTTTTTTGCCCCTAATTTCATCTGTTCTTTTCCTAGGGAATATCTTAGCTCATATTATAAGCACAGTTTAAGTGATACATTTTTAAAACTGGAAGAGATGGGCTGTGTTGGAAAAAGCGTACAACTATGGACCATAATTCCTGCTAAAAAATACCTTTGCTGAGGGGATGCTTGTGGTATCCCTTTTGAGTTCAAGTAATACTGAATCACTGAACACATCATTCACAAAAGCACCTGGCACAAAGCCCCAGTAAAGACTAAGCCCCAATAAAGCTGAGCAACAACTGTTTCAGCCCAATAATGCTCCTCAATCACACATGAAAAGAGGGATTACAGACATAGGCAGTTGAGAAAGATATAGACTAAGTAAACAAATGGCAAACACATTTGAGAGTAGCTATGTGCAATTAGTTACTAGACAAGAAAAATTTCAAGTCTCAGTATATTTCAAAATTGGCAGAACAGATCTGGGCAACTAACTTTTAACTGGACCATTTCTATAAGAGGCCACGTTTCATTCACAGAGGACAAAAAAGGCATGTTGCTCTACTGTGTACTAAGAATGTGTAAAATCCTGTGATCCAGCCTGGAGCAGGCAGATTTGCTGAAAACCTCTGGATAAGAGCACACCATTAACAGGAAGACAAACTACATAATTCCTTTCCTTTTTTTTTTTTTTGAGAATAATGTCATGTGTGGGCAGGGCTTTAACAGGGGTATAAAAATCTAGATAAATGTATAGCTGTTTGTCCTGCTATATTTCCAGTTAGTTAGAAAGATGGCTTTTAGAAGTTTGAAAATGCAAACATAGAGAATAATTTGGGCAACTGTATTCATGAAGCACATAGTTCATGATCCTTTGTAACAGCAGAATGAAAGTAAATTATTTCAAAAAAGAGATTCCCTGAGAAATAGGATAAAGTGAAGGTAAGGGGATCTTTAAGCATGTTGTTAATTTTTCCTGGAAGAAAACTATAATGTCATGGAAGCATAACCAGAAAAAGCAAAGGAACAGAAGTAAAGAGCTATAAAAGAAAATACAGCAAATGTGTTTACTTGCATTATTTGTACTTGCATTATTTGTACTACATTGATCAAAGGAACAATTAATCCACAACACCATGTGGGTGGAAAGCTATTTTCTCTAAGTATTACTTCTGTGTGTGGCTAAAAATAAGTTGGCTCAGATGTAAAACCATTGACAAAAAGGCTATTATTTCCTCAAGATGTCAGGTTATACAATAAAAATTCATCTGCACACCCACAAAGATTCTCAGAAAGACAATGGCTACTGCCAGGTCCACTACATGAGCCGTCTAAGGCCAATCTGCACCAGCCCAGAGGAACACAAGGGCAACAGAAAGCAAGAACTCCAATCAAGGACTCCCAAGCAACACTAATCAGCTGTTGTTTTATTTTGGAGAAACTAATTTGAATATTAGTATAAGAATAACAGTGCATTATCCTCATAGTTACTTCAATGGAAAAAAAAAAAAGAAGTAAAAAAAGAGGAAAAAGGAAAAAAAAAGAGAAAAGAAAAGACAAAATAAGAGTTGAAATTCAAACTTCCCTGTGCAAATAAAGTCACAGGTAATTTTTAGAAGCTTACACACACACACATTACCTGTAAGAGTATGTAAAAGCTAACAGTAAGTACAAGGATGACTTTCAACAAGGCATAATACCACATTTTACACACCAGTATTCAAACAAAAGGTAGTTGGCTTACAGAATCAACAAAGCCAAAAATTAGGACAAAAGGATAGACAGCAATCGCTTCATAGCCTTGAACATAAAGCTGCCTTCATCTAGTTAATGCGAAGCACAACTACAAAAGTATAAAATTTACCAGGTCAAGCATTAAGCCATGAACAAGAAAAGATCAAAACAAGTGTACTATATTGTTCATTTACTTAAAGTACTTAAAATGTGTGCTCCAGATTTTTATTCTGCAGAGATATTGTTAGCAGAGTTGTATCACAGTTCATTAAACTGACAGACTGAAACATGTTAAATGATAGAACAGGTTAGTTTGAAACTGTGCAAGCCCTAAGACCATCTGAAGTGATCAAATGACGGTATTTTCAGATTTCTCCAAGGTGTGGATTTTAAACCTGCTACATTCAGAAATACCAGGACTTGAAAATAAAACCTCACCATTTCATCCTAAGGTGACCCACACAGAATGAAGGATTTAAAAGAATAAGTAACTTTTGGGAAAGCACTTTTAACACTTTTCCAAGGGTTACACAAAAATACAACAGTTCTTTTGCAACATTAGATCAACAGAGATTTAACTTTAATATAAACAAGAGGAGTGAAAAAGAAAAATAAGATTGAAAAAAATAGACCTGAAAGACTTTCAGTAGCCTAATCTACCATTCTGGTTCAAGTCATGATTTTCTACATCTGAATCATTCTCCTAACACATTCTCCAAGACTGGTAATGACGGAGATTCCAAAATATCTCAGTTATTCTTGTTATGGGTTTATTAACAACAAATAAACAATAACAGCTATAAGTTAATATAGCCTGCATAGAAATCTAAAAAAAAAAAAAAAAAGAAAAAAAATTTTAAAAAATCATTTTCTGGATGACCTTTATGTACTTGAAAACTCTGGTTTCCTCTGTAAATTAGTCAAAATGCTTAAGTTATTTATTAAGGATGACAGGTAACGTATTTCATTATTTATGTCACCAACACCAAGACTTGCATATCTTCAGCAGTTTCACAACAGTTAAGTTTATTTATGAAACTGGATGAGAAACATCTGCAGCCCTTCTAAAAAATTCAGTGTATGCCATTGATTAATAAAGCCCTTAATAATCCAGCTTCACCTCTGAATGATCCTAAGTTAACACACTGCACCATATAAGGTAGCAAGGGTGGATGTTTCAGATGAGGGAAGCATGGAAAAATTATCCTGTATGGGAAAATTAAATGCATCCAGAAATTGGTGCCAAGGAGTGAAGCTGGGTGGCTTAGCTTACATCCTGGATTTTAAGCATAAGCTATAAATACCCATATACACACAAAAAACATTCTGTCTGTTAACTACTATAAGTAAAAACTCGGATTTAAAGGATAGAGTTGTATTCACATTCACTAGCAGTGCTCTGTACCGCTATAAATACTTAACTAAAAGCATCAGATATTTACCTGAAGTTTGGAAAACCTCATTCAGTAAGGGTTCATTCACCACCACTGAACTGACGTGTTCAACAGGATGACACCAACTCTGATAAATAGTTTGAAGCAGAAGGGTTTGAGCTCTGGTTGCTTGAACGGTCAAATTAGGGAGCTCAAAAATGCATTCTGTTAGTGGGACATGAGCTCGCTTGGTCCTGTTTAATATAGAGGAAAAAAAAAAGGAAAATCAATACTTTGGTGCATAAAAATAACAATTTCAGAACTTAGTCACAGTATATCAAACTATTAGCAGTTAGTTTGTAAGGTTGGAACTGAATGCCTATTGGATTTCTTCTTGTAAGAGCTGATTCTGCTTATACTGAAATTAAACCTAAATAGGACCTGTTGCAGAATTTTACTTTATATTTCTCTCCAAAACATCACAGGAAAAATCATATATTTTTATCTAATTATCTCTTGGTTTTAAAATACTTAATAAAAGCAATTCCACGTGCTCCCACCAAAACAAGAGCTATTCAAAATTATGCAGTTATTAAAAACACAGAAAACATCTGTTCAAAAATTGAATGGTCTGAATTTTTTTATTTAAAGAGCTTCCAATTAATCACTAAATGAGATACGGTCAGTGACCCAAAAAACATAAAGAGAATATTCATACATGAAAATACAAAAAGGCACATATTCCATATTTCACTGACATAGTGCTCATTAAGTGACTATACTATTTTTCAGTGCCTTTCAGCGAAAGCTTTTTTTGTTTGAGGTGGGTGGATTTTGTTTGTTTGTTTTTAATAGGAGTCACAGATACCAAATAATGACCTAGAACAAAAGTTACATGTGCCCTGTTTGGGCGAACTGTGCACCTCCCACCACCTTTTCTGCTGACAGCCAGGTAAAGATCTGCAGAAAACCACTTTGGCTCAGACAGCCAAAAGGAACAAAGAGCCTGGAACTTATTCTGACCATCCCTACCACACAACATGCACCAGAAGACACATGAAGATCACTGTCTTGTGGATACAGTTAAATTAAACATGTCTCCCGTTTCAGCTCCTCTTCAGACACACAAACAACCCTCTGTGCAAATGTACATATATTCCTATAAAGACTCAAAGAAAAACTCTGAGTGCCATGAAAAGCACAGGTGGAGACTACCACACTGTGACCTTTCCTGATATTCATCTCAAGTTAGAATTTGAACTTGTTTGCCTAAAATTTCCTAGAATTTAAGTCCAAGCTTGGTAATCTATCAAATTAAGCAGAAAAGGTACACTTAAGCAAAGAAGTATTTAAGGCAATTCTGTACTTAGGCAAATCCATTCCTGTAAAACAAAATGGTATATACATTATAAATAATTTAGTTTAAAACTCAAGATTAAACAGACAGCACAATCCATTTCTTTTACGTAGAACTGAAGTTGGTCAACTAACTATGCATGTTCGCAAAACCTCTGCAGGCATTACCTGAAAAGAAATGTGATGCATGGTGATATTCTGGTATTCTTTTTTTTTTTTTTCCCAAGACATGTACTGTCATCCTTTATTATTTATCTCATTACAAAAGTACACTGTAGCATTTTTTCTTTCTGGTATTTCTCCTTTTGTTATCCTTCCAGGCAAAATTTTTTTCTATCTTTCCCCTCTTACTTCTGAATACTATTTTGCAGAATTAAAACTAAGTATTACAGAACAAAGTGTCTGAATATTTCAAAAGACCGGTTCCCTAATGTAAAGGCAAGGATGTAAATGGGAAGTAAGAAAGTAGATTGAAAACATTTTTCAGCAAAATGTAGAACAAACATGATTCTGCAAAAATTCCATCTAAAATAACAATTTTGTATTAACAAATTCATGTACTTTAAAGGGAAACGGAGGAGCTGTGACAATCACAACACAGAATATGGCACTGGAAAAGATTTTGCTTTAAAAGTTTGACTATTCAACTAATACATATTACAGCTACTGTATGACCTATGCTACATTCAAAACTAAAAGTTTCACATAAAATAGTCCCTTAGGAGTAATAACAGTGTATGAATTTTTTTTTAACAATATGCAAATCCTACATTTACTGTACTTTAACAATCCCATAGGAATAAAGTCCTATGTTTTTTTCAGATAACTTGGGGGGAATGGGAAGTTGGAAAAAAATCCTTTTTTATAGAAAAAAAAATCAAGGCAGGGGGAAGTATTGTACCATGTGTGCAGCAAATGTTGCTTAAAGGAAATTTTAACTAGACCTGGCTAGTGATGAAAGTACAATTATAATTCAGGATTTATTACAATAGTTTTGAAACACAAACAATGCATTTAAAAGATTTTAAAATATAAGTTTGCTACCAAACTGCACCTGTTAATATAGAAAATATATAAGGTATTGAGCTATATTTAACCAAGTTTTTATGACCCAAGAGATATATTCAAGCAGTAGGTGAAAATAAAAGTACAAATTTTTTTCAGTAAACCAAGTTCAATCTGTGTTTCTATACTGTATCATTAAATTTGTATTAAGCAACTGAATATGACTTCATATCAAAACTCATCACCATATTAAAACAGTTATGGCACATAGTTGGAGTCTAAAACCACTACTTAAATATCATTTTAAAACTGCAACAGCAATAGAAATAATTGTTTCTCAATCTTTACACTCAAGAGTTAAGATGCATTTCTGAACATATGTTCATTTAACTGAACAGGTTAAAAAACTACCAATTCAAACACTCTTCTCTAGGGGAAAATAAATCCTAATGTAACTAGCAGGATAGGCTACTCATTAAAGCTGAACTTGGACAAGTTCCAGAATAAATTTAAGGAAATATGAACAAGCGAGTCTTGCTGTGTAGTGGCATGGAGTGAAAATGAATCTGTCCTAATTAAATGATATTTAAATACACTTTGGTTGTACCCAGTTTGCTGACAAACTGTAATACAGACTTGCTGAAATATTTGGATAAATCTGGCATACCATTAAAGAAAATAGTTTTCTTCGCTGTTTTTGAATGAAAACATGAATTGGACCTTCTTATACACCAAGCATAGGCACCCATATAACCAATTCACAGGCCTGTTATGAAATATTTTCAGTTTGTAGATTTTAGGAACAGCAACTCATTCTTGTAAAATCAACACCTCAGAGTGACTGAAAGAATAAAGTGGTGAACAGCTGGGTCCAGAGGTTTATACAGAGTCCCCAACTGCAAAACTGGACCCTGCAAAATGTTTGAAAAAATTTGATTTTTGTTATTACTCATATCCTGTACAGTAAAATACGATTAGTTCATTTTTTCCACAATAACAAAACCAGTAACCTGCTACTAGAACCCAGCAATTGTGCCTTAGAAGAACCTGCATGTAATTTAAATGCCCAAATAATTTCAGTCAGCATTTGCACACCTTTCCTCCTAGGCAAACGGAAAGTATATGCTGGTTTTATGTGACATGAATGAAGGCTTCATCTACATACCTACAACAAACCTTGATTTATTTCTACTTAACCTGATGCTTTGTATCAACTTAGAGAAAATTATAATTTTGATCCTTTTTCTTAACATTTAAGCAAATACTATTACTGTAAAGGAAACAATGACAAATATCAAACCTCTGACACGTAGAAAGGGAACTGGAATTACTATTGTTTTAGATGCAAAACTGAAGTCACTGCTACTCACAAAAAAACCCAAAACATATCATGTCCACATATACTAACACAATTTTCAGTCTTCAGTCAGCAACATACAGTTATTCATGCCAGAGGGCCAAGTTAATTTTTATTAAAAAAATAATTAAACTGGCTTTAGAACACTTCTTTCCAAAAACACCTCAAAGACTGACGTCTTCAAAACTTCCTCTGCTCTTCTACAGACTTCACTAAAAGCTGCCTGACATCTTACGTCATCTCTTACACAGATTAATTTTCAGGAGCTGCAGCTGCCTTGGCCTCTTATTTGTAGGAAACACTGCTAATCATACAATTTATTACAAGGGAGAAAACAATGAACTTAAAGGCTCACCACTTTTTTCTTTCTTTTTTTTTTTCAGGAAATCAAAACATTAACTTAGTATTCCTGGAAATTTCAGATATGGAATGAGAAGAGTATAACACTATTATCTTTAAACTGACTACTGTATCATTTTTAAACATTAGTTCTGAAATTTGTCAGTGATGAAAAAAATTTTGTAAAGTATTTAGTCATATGAGAACTTCAAAAAAAAAAAAAAACCCTACAGATTTCCTTGAAACAATTGTGCAAACAAAACAATACAGGCAGAGTAAAAGCTTCCATATGGCTTAGAAAATGAACAGAGACTATCCATTCTTAATTCTCAATAAAATCTCTGTTTTAATGGAACAATAAAATTTACCTTTACACAGCAAAGCAAAAATGAATAACTGCATATTACAAAAACAAAAATAATAAAATCAAAAAATATCTAAAGGAAGAAACCTCAAAAAAATCCATTTTAAGCAAAGAATGCAAGACTCTGGACATACCTGTTAGAAGCTCTAAACTCGGATTTAAAAAAAAACAATTTTGATTTGATATATTTGGATATTAAAAGTTATGACCATTAGAGATTACAAATTATGACTGCTACATGCAAATAATTATACTGGTTTGTGAAGCAACAAGGAAGTGAAAATCAGTGACCTTAGTAAGACAGTTATTATAACTTTAACTGCAATGAGATACCATAAGAAAAAAGTGGAAGACTGCAAAAAAAGACCTTGACTGTGAGGGTAGGAAAGTCCTAATTTTCACCAACCTAATTCCAGCCACACTAAGCATGAGATGAGTCTTTCCACACACTGGATTAAAAGTTTAAGAAGGCAGGCAAGAAAGCAGTCTACGTCCACTTCTAGTTGGGTCATTGCCTATGTGCCCCAAAAAGCAACAGATCTCAACTAAAAATCTGTTGATACCAACAAGGGATTGGGGGTTTTCAGTCTTGTTTTTGGACACATGATAAACTAAGGTGGCTGTTGAAACTTTCAAGCAGAAGCACATTAAACCTGCAGCTGCACTAAAGAAACATTGAAGTATTTAGGATGTTCGATCAAATTGAGCTTACTAGCTCATCAATGGGAAAGATGCTAGAGACCTGAACACCCATCAATTTGCAAGTGAGGGTCAAGTGAATTGCTATTTCTTTCTCTGTAAAAAAGCTCCGTTTCTAATAATTAAAGTGATATGAGCAATCTATAGAAGAAGAAAATTACAAGTTCCCTGCTCTAATGAGATTACAACCAGACCTCAGCCTTCTTTAAGTATTTAATATATATGGGTTACACACATTAAACAACTTAATCTTATGCATAAAGTTACATCTTTAAAGAACTGAATCTTCAGAACTCCACAAAGTATGAGGTGGACATAAAAAACAAGGGATAAGAAACTCTCCTCATGGAGATGCCAATTCAGGACATTTTTACTTGTACTTTAAAAATCCAGCCTTTCTTTACTTCTTCTAGAAGGTCTAAATTTTTTACTTGGATCTAAGAATCTTCCTGTCATTGATGGTGGGTATTAGTGAGAACAAGGGAAGGGATATGACAATTTAGCTGCATTATGTTCAACAAGATCCAAGCATAAGGACCATGAGAAAAGTCAGAAAAAACCCAGAAACAGACCAGAAAGAGGCAAGGACTTTCCATAGGGAAGTACTGGCTCGATGACAGTGTTACAGAGGGAATCATGTGAGAAGCAGAGATCTTTTATACCTACATTTAAATTGTGCCTTGTATCTTTTCACAAGAAATAGCTCCTACCTGAAAAAGCAACAATGACAAACTAAATCACATCATTATCATTTACCTCTTAAGTAAATGTTGGGGGGAGGGGCAGGAAGGAATCACCTGGATCTTGGAGATGCTGTAACTAAGCAGCTGCAGATGAACAAAACCACCAGGGATAACCAGGTAAAAGTTGCTATGGCCTATAAACCTCCAAACTGCAAAGATCTATGTTTATTAAAACAAACAACATCTTCGTACCTTTTAGAAATCCAGTATCATTGTTTTATATACCCCAGTGTAATCCACGCTCAGTAGCCACAGGGGTGGTACAGGGTTTGGGAAACTGGCTTCCCACAGAGTAGCCTGCTTCACTGTCCAGGGAAGTAACCCTATCCTCTGCCTTTCCTCTCCTCCTTCTCCTTTCACAGAATCCCAGAAGCAGCAGAAACAGCCATTAAATCAATCATCTAAATCTGCCACACAGAGCCATTTGGTTGCCATTAGCAGGTAAAACAGGGAGCCAGAAGGGCTCAAACACGCTGGTGCTCGGTGAAGAAAACTGCACCGACAAACCCAGTTCAAAGGTCTTCTTGAGAACTAACACAGTTTCAAATTCCTTGCTGAAGATTCAAGGGCTGAGCACAACCCCAACTTCAAGTAAACATTAACAACTAATCTCAGTAAGAAAATTTGTCCAAAAAGGTAAATTGGTTCTAATTTGGGGGTTTCAGTGAATTTCTTCTACTAAAAACTTGTGCATAGTCTTTATTTTGTTTTATAAATCAATGAAATACTTTGGTGGAAAAAAAAAGACACATTTACACTGAGAGAAAAAAGGTTACTTGAAACTGTGGCAAATCATTTATAGCTAATCAGAGAAGTAAGAAGGTGAATGTCAGCATTAGTGAAACAAAATTAGTATCTGAACAAAAATATTGCACTAAATGGAGATGCCATAAACAAGATACACAAGACTAAGAGAAACAAAGCCATATCTTTTATAAAAAGCCATTTCTGTAGTGCCAGACCTTTCCCTCATCATCCCCTGCTAAATGGGGGGATTCACAGGCAACTGCTCAATTCTGTTAAATCCAGAAAGACAAATCACAGCAGTTGGGGGTTGGAAGGGAGATCATTTAATCCAACCTTGCTGCTAAATAAAAGCACTTAACCCCACTCTTTGCCTTATAGTTCCTCAAAAGCCAATTGCACTATCCTTTAAGATAGAAGTTACAGCATCAAAAGGAAGACACTGGAAGCAGGGAAACTTGTTTTGTTTTTCTGATTACCAGAAAAGCCTTTAATATAGCAAAGGATGGATCAAGGGTGTCTTCAACAGCAAGGACATGAATGGACAAGGTGTGCTAATGGTTCACGTGTATACTCTGCATAACTGCAGAAAGAGTATAAAGGCTTTAAAATTACTTTACTGTGGCCTCATTAAGTAGCAACCTCAAAAGAATTTTAAAGAATTAAAAGCTATTTAAAGCAAAACATTAAATCTCACTAAATGCATAATACTTTGTACTTCAAAGACTACAATTATTTTTAAATCTAATTTTAACATCTTTACGCACTGACTCCAGCATTACTTTACACCATTCATTCCTCAAAAATAATACAAACTTTAAAGCAGGTTCTATGTATATACTTTTCCTGTGTTCAGTTTTGGTCCATTCACTGTGTGCTTCATAACATTTATTTCATTAATTAAAAACTCCACACATGAAGAAAAGACATTGACAGTAAAACATATCAAAGATATTTTCTTGTAATATGTATACACAGCCAAATACAAGATGTATCCAAAATCAAAGTCATATATGTACTTTCAGAGCAACAGACTAAGTCAGTGACATTGGAGAAATTCCATTTCTGTTTGCCCTATTTAAAGTACAGAAATCAGGTACTTAATTCTGTCACTCTCCATGTATTTGCACATTTCTTCACTATCAAAGGTAAATATGATTAGAATATTCTAATCATGTAAACCAAATATATTTCCTTATATTTGATTGTTTATTTTGGAATCAGCCACTCAAAGAAGAAACATCACCAAAGAAAAAAAATCTTATAGGCTTTTGTTTAAAAAATGTACATGTTATAATGAGCAAAAAAATCTGATCAATTGAAAAATTTATCCAAAATTTTTTTTACTAGTGTCTGAGCTAACATAATCGTTTCCATTTCTTGCATTGATATCAGAAGTACCTGCAATAGGTATAACCATTTCCAAATTTGACAAACAAGTTTTATTCGCACAGTATACTGTTTAAGGGCTTTATATCCCACCTGAGCTTGACTCAGTTGTTGTCTTTTTCATTTTTATGTTCAAATGGCCCTCTAATGTTCTCATCCAAAACATGCCATGCTAAAAAATCTAGTTCAGAAACTGGGAGCTGATGTCCTTTAGAAGATGAAAATATAATGAAAAACAGACCATATTTACCAAACATACAGGCCCAATGGAGGTCTAAATGTTCACATGTTTTCAATACAGTACCTATGTCTCGGTATGTTCACCTGACAGGTTACTTTAACTTACTTTAAAAGGCATTCCTAAAGAAAGGGTAATAAAAAAATGCAAAGCTATAAACAACAAGGATAAAAATGCTTGAGGAAAAACACCGAGGATGTTTCCTTGCACACAAATGCTTAGCTTAGAACCTGATCCTGACCTATGAGAAGGACTATTCCTATAGAAAAGAAAAGGCACATCCAGGTCCTGGGGGAAACAAGCATGAGGAGAACACAGCAAACAAATGATCCTGGACACAGGAAAGAATGCTTCTCCATCCTAGAGATGAACACACATGCAGTAAAGCTGCTAAGGTGTTATGGATAGCTGAACATGCACAAGAGCCCTTATATTTGGTTTGAGTTAAGATAAATACACCTTTTTTTAAGTAAAATGTTTTTAGTTGCCACTTATCACAGTTAAACTTTAACTGAGAGTCAGACTAACATGCTTGTAAGGGCAGGTGCATAATTTAGGACTACAGAGTTTCTGGTCCCTACTGCTTGAGAATGAAGCTCTGTAGAGTCAAAAAAGGATATGCTACCACTTGCCCAGCAACATTACAGTGATCCATGAATGTAATGAAGGTTACCATAAAAACATAAACAAAATCAGAAGCAGGTAGCTTATTCAAAAAACCTTTAAACATACAGTTTTGGTGAAGGTGGAATATTTGATATGTAAGGTGAATAATACAATTTCCTAAACATAATTCTATAGGGAACTATATTAGAAGTCCCACTGAAAGAAAGGCCATTTTGTTTCTTCACGAGTGTTTTCTAGAATATTTAGCAGCCACCTAAATATTTAGATTCATTTAGATGACAGCTTAGAGATCAAATTTCTCTTCAGAGATCCACTTAAAGAGGTAGAAAACAAAAAAGGCACAAAATTGCAGGCAAAATTCCAGAGAAACAAAGGACAAACTTTGTGTGGCAAACTGCCACCAGTGCATCTTTCTAGCCAGAGTTTACACGGGTGAAGCTTCACAATAAAGAATATCACTGAAAATCCTAACTAGATCATTTCATACAGGTAGCTTTAGCACTAAGAGAAACTAAATTTCCAAACACATCCAGTGCAAAAGGAATATATATTAGGGATTCAATTTTTCTTTAGAATCTATGCTACATTACAGCACTTCAGCTTTTACACTAAGTTTTTGAAACCTTTTACCAGTCTCTAATAAAATGGGTCTTTAACCCTGAAAATCTCACACATTTTGAAATACCATTTGCTTGTTTTTAGTGCAAATGCCAGCAAATACTGATGGCAAGTTACAACAACCAGGATTAAGTATTAGCCATGTGCAATCACTTTCCCTGGACAGATATTAGTTAATGGGCTTAATTTACTTTCACTGAAGAGACTTGACAATTAATTAGTCTAAATAACTACACTGGAAACACTACAGATGACCATCCTTTACTGTCAACTCTGCTGAATTTCCTCCTCATGGACAATACTGAACAATACAACTGCTTCCAATTTACATTGATTAAAAGTGAATTTTTAACAGATTTGCTGAATGCTGCCTGCCACATCTGCTGAGAAGCAGTAACATTAGATCTGGACCTGATTTAAAAAAAAATTAAACTAGAGGTTTGCAACTCAAGTTAATTTGCTGTCACACTAATCAAGCTGCAAGTCATGTACTCAGGGTGCAAAACTCTTCCTGGTCTAAGGGCTTTTCTTGGTAACTGACAACAGCTCCTTTCAGAAGTCAAAAAGTGCCCCAAAATGCTCTTGTTGAAATCTGACATATTAATATCACTACAGATAACAAAATGTTCCACATAAGTTCCTTAAGCATCTTCATCCTTATATACAAGCACTGGCTCCCTTGAACTTTTATAATGCAAGATATGTTAAATCACATTTTCAATTAAAAGTCCTTCTCCTGTTAAAGCTCTTAAATCACCCTTTATTACTGATCACAATGTGCTATGATATTGACATACCTACTCCTCAAACACAAAGATGCACAATTCTGAAGTTGCTGCTCACAAAGCCTTACCAAAACCATCTATCAATAATTTAATTTAAAAAATCTGATTTAGTATTGTGTTCTTTGATGCATTTTCTAGGCAATGACAGAGAAGTGCACAACGCTGAAGCAATCCAGCACACTCCCTAGACTGATTGTTCTCATCTGGGGCAATTCTACACAACCACCTCTGCAGAACCCCAGAGAATGACTGTTGCATTCTGCTTTTGCACAGCCCATATCACTGGCGTATCTCAATAGTTCAGACAGGTTTTAACATGTGCTAGTTCCAACTGGCACAACGTTGACGTGGCTGAAACTCCCCTGTCCCATACACTGATGGCATCTGTTCAGGCATTCAATCTACCCTGAATTTTCATCTGGCAGATATATCCAATTACTAACATAACTAATAGTCACAACTGAATGCTACAAAATGAGTTTCATGTGTTTTCAACCTGTTTCTACTTCTGACCCAGGAAACAAGCATGCCCCTCAACTGCCCATGTGAAACGCAATCCACACCCAATCTAAATTGACATTACTCTTGATTTACCACGACTAGCCAGTAAAACAGGCTGCCAAAATCAAGACCGAAGTGTCAATTTATGGGAAAACTTCCTAGATTTATGATCTAATGTTCCCAGTCTGTGGATATCTGGCTCTGTTTTTCCTGCCAATGGGGTCCACTTAACTCTTACAAGCACAACTGCACTGAACAGCACGACAGCTACGTCTTGTGACTTTCAAACTCGGAAAGGTACCGTGATTTCTAGTTCTAAGCAGATTATTCCACTGGACATGCTCTGGAAAGATGTTACAATCAAAAAAATTAAAAGAGACAGATAGTTCAGTTGATCGCCCATACTACACTTTTAATCCCCTCTTCAGTGCGCAGCAAATCCTAAAATCTCCTACTGTCATCACAGTAGTACCTTCGAGGTAAAGGCCATGTCACCAGGAGCTAATTTCTTTGCTAAACAACTTCTTACTGTGTAAGAAGCCAGATCTTCATCTACCAGTCTGCTCACAGATCAACATGAATGGCTCTCACTCTGGTCCGTTCATTGGGATATCATCAAATGCACACAGGATTTTCAAGACTACACAGAGCACACATGGGCAGGTGCATATCCTAAGTCATACTGGAGCCTATAATGACTTTACTGGATCGTGTAAGGAATCTAACAATAAATTCTGTCAATAAGAATGCAGCTCTATGGCACACCAGTGCGTAGCTTTGACTGAGAAGGATGTTTGCCTTGTAAGGAGACACATCATGGAAGAAAATGGAAGCAAAGTTGTATAAAAACATAACCAACTTCCCAGTAACAAAAATTTGAGCAGAAACCTATACAATAATAATGAGGGCTTTAGAATCCTCTGGTTTTTGTAATGTTAATACTGAAATTTAAAAATGTAAGAGAAACTAAATTGTGTGTACAAAACAACTATTTCAAAACTACATGGTGACAAATTCAAAATAAAATGTGGGAAGTCAGGTAAGCAAACAAAATGCTGATAAAGAAAAAAGGGAGTCAGGAACCAGTTAAGAAAAGCAAAGCAATAAAATAACACACATAACTGGACCAATATCTAGCTCAAAATATACAGAGGACACTTCACTATCATTTAGATATCAGAAAAATAAAAGGAAGGTTATTAAGAATCTATATTGTGTAATGTTAGTTTAATATTCTTTAGAAGTACAACAAAGTGGTGTTTAATAAGTGATAGAGCGTTATAACACTAAAGTGTCTTACACTAGATTACCTCATCTGTTACCTCAGACATTGTAGCCAAAAGAACAAAAGAAAAAGAAATCAGCTAATTCTTGTTTGGCAATAAACATTTTTGTCCTTCATTCTAGGCTTTTAACCATATTCTGCTAATTCTCAGTTGGTTTTAGACATCCTCCTAAAAGCTCTGAAAGCTGCTTTACAATCTGACATGCAACACTACATAAAGTAGTTGTAAAATATTGACATGAACGTATTTTGCATCTTATTATGCTTGACAAAAACAAAAGACCAGATGGTTTGTACTTTCCAATAAAAACAGATTAGCTATGCAATTTAAAAGATGTCCAAGACTTAGTTAACTAGTGAGTGTGAGCATATTCTTTTATAGAGAGAAAGATATTAACTGAAATTAAAGCAGACATCAATCTAATATAAAAAAAAGTAACACTTTATGACAGTTTATAGTTTTTTACCGGAACTCACTGGGCTGATGCTGTTGAAATTTTATCTGTTAAAATATCCTGCCAATGTTTATCAACCAGTTTTAAAAAATTAATATTACTACAGTATTTTATACACTGTATACATTTTAAAATTATTGTACTGAAGCTAGAAAAGAAAGCTATTCTACTGATTTATGTCAGAAATAAAGTTGAGATTTTCACTGCTAACTCAAAACATACTACCTAAGGGATTCCATAACAGTTCATAAAATGTCTTTGTTTTTAAAAGGTAGGGTCTGCAGTATATATTTGCTACGAAGAAATAGAAGAACACATGTAGCATCAGATGTGTGTACTTTAAGAAACGCTGGAATGTGAAATCCACAAATCCAAATAAAGCAGGTGGTATAATTTGGGAGGGAGGATTGAATTTAAGTTTAATGACATTACCAGGTTATCCTACCAGACTAATTCTCACTCACTGCATGACTTCAATGAAGCTCTCAGTCCTCATGCTGATTTCGATTTAGTTGAAGTGCTATTTGATGTGTTTCATCTGGAGTTTTATTCACTTCAAACTACACTTCATTTAACCAGGTTGCTGCTGTACTCATTTGTTTTTCTACTTTATTACTCACAAATTGGTGCTGCTTAGTTTAGATAAATTGTTGGAATGAGTTCATTTTATATAATTATCTTGTACTGTTAATAAATAAATAAATAAGCTTTAGAAAAAGATCATATCATAGGAAAAAAGTGAGAAAAATATTAAAATACACTAGATGACAATAAGCATTGATCTTACAAAATCTACTGATAAATGCTAGACGATTTGCTGTTTTAAGGCAGGGCCACTCCCCTGCCTCCACTCCCCTAAACTACTGCTCTATTAATGTTATTAATCTACTATACTCTATTTTCCAGCTGGGCACACACCGTAATACAATGCATTTTTAAAAGAGAGAGAGAGAAACAAGAGCGAGACAGAAACCACGAGAGAATCAGAGAATGCACAAGCGAGAGAATGCGAGCCCGAGACCATGAACATGTGAGGCAGAGCAGGATGGCAAGTGAGCAACTGCACATGTGGAAAAGCACGGGACACCAGGCATGGGCGAGCAAGGAGGAGATGGAGCATAGCGAGCACAAGCACCCGCAGAAGAGCACTCATGAGAAAGCAGCAGCACTTGAACTTGTCAGATTATAGATTTCTTCAACTATTTTTCGTTCAGAAAATAATTTTTTTTTTGATTTTGCATAACTAACCTTGGGATTTATAATACAGTAAATGAATTTAGGTTTACCGTTAAACACTAATTCATTCTTACAGTTTGCTAACAAGGATCACTAACCACAGCTTAGTGTTAAATGTTAGGTTAGCAAAATGTTGCAACACAGCAGCAATTAACTTGAAGTGGTTAATACTTTTGTAAACTATTGATAAAAAAATATGACGAAGTCAGTTAGGCTGCTACCACCTGGTGGTGTTCTGATAATGCTAAAAGCCTCTGACATTCAACATGGTGTCACAGCCTGCGAGAGAAAAATTAGTATATTCTCTGTGTGGCACTAAAAACAATCATTGACATAGTCCTTTTTTCTTAATCCATTAAGCTTTCACAAACAAAGGTATCTTATAAATTAGCTATGCAACACAATGTTTGAAGCCAAAGTATTTAACATATTAACAGGTTTTCTTGTAATTTTATGTAAAATACTTTGCACGTGTTTAGTCAAAGTAGTATTACAGACAGCTACTGTTCAAAAGGAGGGATGAAGAAAACTAATATCCTGTCCAAAGTATTGCCAAAATGCATCTTCCTGAAAATAGAGTTTATAAATACATTGACATCTACGTCCACAAAATTTAAACTGTAAAGATAAATTTAAATACTGAATTTTCCATGACAATTAAGTTTAAAAAAATTTCTACAGCTCATTTCATAATGAAGCACAGAATTTGTTTCAGACGAAAAGTGTTCTCATTTAACATATGAACTACAATAAACAGCTAAAATATCTGATCACAATGTGAAAACACTTCCAACTGTAATGAGAGACAAAAGTGCAGTGGAGACTTCGTGGGGTTGGGATGTTTTGGGGTTTCATTCCCCAACTTGTTGCTTTTAATTTGGTTGAATTTAAAACAGAAAGAGCTGACCTGTTTAGTTAAACACATCAAGCTTTGCTAGCAGGATGTAACTCAGAATGGAAACTGGTTCTAGAAATCTACAAGGTCTACAAAAAAGCCATTTAATACAGGGCTTGTGTAGGCTGTTCTCTTGGCCAAACAACGGTCTAAAATGTTTATTAACAGCAATCCTTGCAAAGAAACTTATTAATAATAACAAACAATAGTAGAATATGATAGATGAAAGAGAAAAGTTTCGGGATATATATGACACTTTGCATTTTTAAATCACTCATTAGAAACGCAAAAGTAATTGTGCATTACTTAAATACTTAATGCTCAGGCTTGATGCTCACCAATATTTGGGAAACTTGATCAGCTTGCCATAAAGAGCAGTACTGAATGAGGGGATAACTGGAACAGGAATGCAGTATAATCCTTTACTGTCCAAAGAAGTCAGTGCTGCTTGAAAACCAAATACCTGGAACAAATTTAGTAAGTCAAACAGTATGCCACCACAAGATTAGATCACTTTCAAGTTATTTTATAACATAATATATGGAAATACAAACAATAAACACTGAATAAATTATGTATTAATTTAGACAATTCCTTTCCCCCAAACACACATATAGCTACAGGAATCTACCTAAAATAATGCCCCAACAGGAATACATATAACAATATTTTCTTCACTCAAAAACTGTTAACTACGCTCTGCTGAATTTTTTAAAAATTGTTGAATTACAGTTTATCAACTCAACCTATATCCTTTAACTTGCAGATTGCACACTGCCTTTCATATAAAATAAAATCACTTTCGGTAATTGCAACAACAGTGGTATGAAAAAGTGGTAATAAAGGAAATTAGAAGCTTTCCTTCAAAGTTTTTTTTCTTAGTAAGAGCCTATCTAAAGAAGGATTCATCATGAGAATTCTTTATGATTTTTTCTTGTTCAATATGGAATGTGAACTTTTGTAGAGTTGCCTTCTAAAATGCTGTATCACCATTCACATGAGAACAGAACACTTTGGCCAATATTAAAGCTAGCAAATAAACCCTTTAAAACTCAAATCTGATGTTCAAATGATGCTGCTAAAAAGTTTTCGAAAAGAAAAATCCCCTCAAACTGAAAAACAAACAGATGACTTGCAATATGGCAATTCCAATCACTTTAAATGTGACAGAAGGTAAACATGTCACCCAGAATGCTTAAAGCTTGCCATGCAATTCTGGAACAGTTTCATTCATGCACACAATAAAGACTTAAATAATTAAATTCTTACAAAGATATCAGCATGGAAGTGAATAGATAAAAAACTTTTTGGAAAAACTGAGCAAAACTAACAGTACTAGTAATAAATATTTACATTTTACTAGCACCCAAAAGGTTTCAAACTGCCTGAGTCCATCCTAAAAGGCTGGAAGGCCTGTTTTAAAACTCCTCTTGAGAGCAGAGGGCAACTGAATACTCTCAAAACAATCTCCCATAGCTCAAGCTTCCCCCAACCTCACAATAAGAGCTCCTCTCACATAATGCCTCTTTAATTGAGAACATTCAGAGGTTTTTCCTCTTATAATGAAAACCAATTAAATTGTTAGTCAACACTTTTTGATTGCATACCTTCACTATCACGGTATTGCTACATCAATACTACTAGTAATGATGGGTTTTTCCCATAACATCCCATCAAGTTTCTAAGTGTACTTTGCAGCAATCAATCTACATATTCTATGAGCATTATCTGGGAAGAAGAAAAAGGTTTTGTTCCACGTGATTGTCACTCAACCTTGCCACAAAGACCTTGAGGCTTCGGTCTGTGCAGTTTCTTCATATGAAGTTCTCTGTTCATTTGACAAAGCACTTGGCTCCAGTCAGAAGCAGCAATCCCAAACAACAACGTTATGTGAAATGTCTTTACATCCTTTTAGACAAGCTGAAAACTTTCTCCCAAGAAACCTGCTCCCACTCAGGATTAACTATATGTGTGTGATCTTTTTCTTAGCACACTGCAGCAAGAAACAGTTCTCAAGCCTTCCTTTACCTTCAGGTAGCAGTGTGAGTAACAGTAATGAACCAGGTTGTCAGATGGCTGGCCAAGGCTGCTGACCACATGCACTAGTTGCTCAGCATACATCGGCACTGAGTGCTCCAGGTTAACCTTATCCACCAAAATTCGGATGGAAGGTAAAGGCCGCAGGGGATGGAAACTTGCAGGATTCAATACCCCGCTGAAATTCTAAGTGTCAGAGGAAAAAAAACCATACAATTATAATATTAGATCTATTATTTATCATATCTACGTATTCTTACCTACATACACAAGCAAATCTACCTGTAATAAACTATTGACAGATACCACGGCATTATACTCATCAGCTTTTTATCCAGAATTGTCTTGGGTGCAGGTGATCAGGTTCTGGTGGTGGGAGGGGAGGCTTGCAGGGGCAGCCTCTGTTAGGTGAGACCAGGGGCTACCCCAGGCCAGGCTCAGCCAGTGATGGATAAAAAGTTGATAAATTTTAAACTCCAAAGAAATTATTTTGAAAAGATTTCAGGATTCATAGTATAATGAACATCCAACTATATTTTTTATAGTATCCGTTAAAATGAAATGCTGTATTCAGCACAAGACAGACGTCAACATATGAGAATAAGTTTATTGGAAACCAAGAGGTTATGGGGTTGGAGGAAATGAGCTCTGTCTCAAGAGAGATTGAGACAACTGAAGTAATTCAGTCTGGAGAAGGCCAGAGGGAAATGCTACTGCTGTCTACTGCTACCTACAGGGAGGGTGCAGAGAAGAGGGAGCCAGATTCTTGTCAAAGGTGTACCATAAGAGGATGAGTGACAATAGACACAAGCTGGAACACAGGCAATTCAAATCAGGTCTATAGGAAAGCTTTTTATAGCATCTCTTCTTGGTGCTAACTCAGCACTTGACAGAGCAACCCCTGGGGCAATCTGCTCTTCCTCTGTCCAGGATGTTTGACTCCTGGAGAACACCTCAAAAGATCTCTTCCAATCCAAATTACTCTATAAATCTAAAACAATTATTAAACTTGCATCAAAATAGGACAGTAAGTTGACGTATATATGATTTTCAATCTGAAATTCAAAACTGCTATTTTAAATATGCATGGCTTCACTCAGGAAATGTAAAAAAAACTCCAAGTGGTGACTACACCAACCAGAAAGTTTACTTGAATTAAACTCTTTGCCTCATACCTACAACAAACATGGGACTGTTCTTCCATTATAAAAATACCATCTTCCCATGCCCCTAATGTGAAAAGCACCACTACAGTGCAATGTGGTAAAAAATTCTAATAAAGAAAAACCTCTCTGGGCAACCTGTTCCAGTGCTTCATCACCCTCTGAGTAAAAAATTCCTTCTTAACATCCAATCTAAATTTGCTCTCTCTTAGTTTAAAACTATTGTTCCTTGTCAGGTCACTATCTACCTGTATAAAAACTCTCTCTCCCTGCTTTTTATAAGCTCCCTTTTGGTACTGAAAGGCTACAATGATAGCTCCTTGAAGCATTCTCTTCTCCACTCTGAGCAAACAAAGCTTTCTCAGCCTATCAGATGAAATATCAGACAGAAGTTACAGATTCTTAAGCTGGTGTTATACTTCACATATCCAGAAAATAAAACAAATTAAGGCTGTTAGGAAATTTCTGTCTCTCTGAGCAAGTCGTTCAGCAGTTAAACTCTCAGTAACAGCCCACATCCTGCTCGCATCCTGGCTGGAACTAGCACACACACAGCTGGCTCTTAACATCTGTGTAGTCTCTATTGAGCCTCTTTATTAAAAGTCTTCAGACTCTACCAAGTCTGGGAAGACCTGCACAACAGGTACTCTTCTGATCAAAGGAGCTACTACTTTTTCATCTGCTTGATGCTTCAAAATCATTTTTGTTCACAATTATTTTTTCTTATAAGTACAAGACACCTTCAGTTTCTAAGTCTAACTAGTCACACACCACTTGTCTTAGGTGACCTAAGGCTCATGGGCACCAAACCAATTCAGAATTCAGCAATGTATCCAGCACATGGAACAACAGACCAATAAGAAAATTTATACGGAATAGCACATGCCAATATAAAGAACTGAATAATTATCTGTGCATACATACCTTCTCACCCATGATTATGGGGAGCAAGTGGTCTAGTAAATTGAATTCTGCCACAGGGATTATAATTGTACACTTGAGAACAGTGAATGTTGTAAGTCGAGTGGGAATGTATTCCTCCAGTGATGCTATTTCTTCTGAGCTTGGCATAGTTCTGTTTCCATCTGTAATATCTACAATAAATCAAGATTACATATGTTTCACTAAAATATATAAAATGTGTCCTTCAGCTGCTGTTTCAGAAATGATTAGGGACTAGCAAAAAAAGCAAAGCTTCACCCCCCACCTCATAGTTAATAACTTTATTCCACGCTGGTTCTACCTAAGGCTAAATGCAATACTAACTGGATTTTCCTGACTTTGAAATCTGTATTGCTCTTCCTCAGAAACTCATCTTAACTGTTTACCATAATTTGTTTCCATGCATTTTCACCTTGTATAACTATTATTTCAAACTAATAAATACCAATAAGGATACTTTCTTCTCTAAGACTCCAAAATTAAGCTATAGTAGTCAATGAAATAAGCCCTTCTTACTCAACAAGAGTCTTATGATTAAAACAAATGGCTTCCAAAGTGTCTGAAATTATCTCAGAAGTATATCCAACACCGATGGGAATACTACAGTTAATTTTATCTTTATTTTACCTTTTGCTCCTTGGACTCATAAAATCCCCTGTGAGGTTTTAACTTTTGGGAAGCTGCACCTTCAAGAGCACTAAATTTGGTCTGGTTTAATTCTGTACATTTGTGTATATGAAATAGGAGCAAACCTGGCTTAGTTTTGCTGTATGGCTCATACTCATGTTCCAGAGCACAGACTATCATTTTCATTATGCGGTGTACCGCGCTGCTATCCAGGCGAAGATTGAGTGGGCCCACAATGAGGCTTTTTGTGGACATCTCCTGAACATTTCCAAAATCTTCACTCTTTACTGAGGAAAGGTCTTGCTGATTCCCAGAGACTACAAGAAGTTTTAGAAATAACAAGTCACATCAAACAATTGGACATAAAAACATTTTTTATCAGCTACTTCTGTTTCAAATCCTGTGATCACAGACTTATAAATATATATAAAAATATAAAAATGCAAACAGAACACAAAAAGACATTGTTACTTTCTGTTTAATGCAGAGCAAACAGGGCAAATTTTTGCCTTGTCTCCAAGCAGAGTACAACTTAGGAACTCTTACATGAACTTTGTATTTCTCAAGTTTAGTATTCTCTGGAGGTATCTCAACTTCTGTGGCAACTTAACCCCAGGTGTCAATGATAGCTGTGCTGTTCAAAACTTTCTACAGCTTGTCACAAAGATATCCATCCCCAACAATCAAACAAAAGGTGTGCTGCAAAGAAATTAGAGACCAGGGCTCATGAAAGGTGAGCTGCCTGTACACAGCCATGAGAATCACACTCACTTGTACTGTCATAAACCAGACTGACAACTAAGATAAACCCTTCCTTCCATTTAGATTTACCCCAACTCTCTATTGCATGAGCAGTGAGAAAGAAAACTTATTTAATCATTAGGTCTTGGGCTGTTTTTAGGAGAATCAACACAGAGATAAAAGAGCGGTTTAGTAAGGTCAGGTAATAAGGTAGACCAAAACCATGCATTCACTGTATAGAGGCTACTCATCAGTTACCAAACAGCATGACTATTTCTCTAAACATACTTCACAGAAATTCTTCAGTTAAATTATGCAAATTTCAGAAGCTCAAGTTTTCCTGTTATATATGACTCATGCCTCTAATACATTTAGTATGCAGAACTGCAGGACTGGGGTTTTTTCCTAATAAACCATCACTTTGACAGTGTCTTCGTTGCTTTGACACATGCACTAAACATTAAATGTCTCACTGAGCATTACATAAATGAACAGTCAGTTTGACAATACAAGCATCAAGATTCAATGGATTCTGAGACCGCAGAATTGGTGAAAAGTCTGGAGCACAAGTCTTAAGATGAGCAGCTGAGGGACTTGGGGTTCTTTAGCCTGGAGAGGAGGCAGAGTCTCAGGGGAGACCTTATTGCTCACTACAATTAGCTGCAAGGATGTTGTAGCAAGGGGGTGGGAGTCAGTCTCTTCTCCTAAGTAAGAAGTAATAGGATGAGAGGAAATAACCTCAAGTTGCACCTGTGAAGGTTTAGATTGGATACTGGGAAAAATTTCTTTACTGAAATTGGCCACAAGCATTGGAACAAGCTGTCTAAGGGAAGTATTGTAATCACCATGCATGTAAGTGTTCAAAAAATATATAAATATGGCTTTTGGGAAGATGGTTTAGTGGTGAACATGATAGTGCTAGGTTAATGGTTGGACTCAATAACAGTTCTTTTTCAACCTTAACAATTCTATGATTTCTGGTTGCCTGAGAGGAACCCAGTCTTTTACGTTGCAGAGTAACATTCCCTTTTGCCTCTCTCCTTTACCATACTCATTCAAAACAGTCTTTCTACCGGGGAAAGTGAGTTTGGGGGAGAGGAAGCAAGGATAGGGGTTTTTTCCCCCCTTGTGTTTAAATAATAAAACGTTGATGCTTCTAAGTAGAACAGAAGAAAGGTCCTCAAACAAACCAAGACTATGCCCAATTTGACACATAGTTGGCCTAATGCTCTGCAGGCCTTTACAGGCTTATACACTCAGCAGAAGAATTAACTTTATCCTTAAAAGCCCAACAGAAGTTGACGGCAAGAGCATTTATAGCCTCTGCTTCCCTTGGCGTGTTGTTTTTCTAAGAGGAAAAAGAACAATAAAAGAAAGATAAAAGGACAGAAAGATTCTACCTTATAAAACCTATTCAAATCTTCAGCTGGAATTGAGTTACGACCTTTTTAATAAATCCTGAAAAGGATTTCTTTTTTAAAACGCCAGCATATAGCCTTCTGCATTTATTTTACAGGCAGTTAACACACATACTTTTATCCTTCCAGTTCTATAGAGTATTCAGTTCAGATGAACACTACTAAAAAGGGCAAAAAGCCATAACATCACATAAAAATAAAAAGCCCAAAAATAATAAGGCCAGAAGTAATAACAGCCTACCTTTTCCAAGACTTATCCTTGCTTGTATATATTGTTTGTATATGAATAATATATTAAAGTGACAGAATTTATACAAACCTGGAACAGTTCCATTTAATTCTAATTGCAAAGAGAATGTGATAGAAAACCTATTGGTTCTACTGAACTAGGTGATCACAGGTGACTTGAAACTTCACAGATGCAATTTTTGATCACTGAGTATTCAAGCTCTCTGTAAACCTTTGTGTCTAATTCTAACTGACAAAAAATACCAAAATGAGTGCTGAGTAATAAACTTGCCACCAAGATAAGTACACATTACAAACAAAATGGAAAAAAGTACACCCCGCTAGGTCTGTAGGTCATGCAAATCAGCAGTCAGGGAACTGACAGGCTACATAACGTTTCAGGGAAAATGTTTTGCATTGAAATACGAAGCCAAAACCCAGAAAAATACAGGAAGGGGAGGACAGGCAGCATTTCAAAATAAAACTACTGTGCATGACTATCTCGTTTTCATTCAAAATACTGAAATTGATTAATGCACTTCTGTTATGTGACAGATGAAACTCCTGAGGTTAATGTTATCCAGGAGGCACTTGTGGTTTAATCAGTAATTCTATGCTTCAGGAAAGGTTAAAGGTGCAAAGAATGTGTCAAACCAAAATTGCCTTGACAGATAAAAATCTTACAATCACAGTAACTGCCTCCTATAACTTAAGTTGGGTTAGGGTATTTTATGGAATGTGGAATGCACTGATTTTAACTAAAAACATAGTTAATATCAAAATAAGAAAGTAAAATTTAAATGTTCATATAAACAACACATTAAAAATGCAGCAAGTTTATATTGTTTTCAAAATCTTGAGGCATTTATATCTTCATTTTAAAGAAATTATTTACACCTATTTTTCCTGTGTTATTTAATAACTATACACTTAACCCACAATATGGAAAAAAAACCTAGAAAATAACTAGCAGAAAACATCACATTTGCTTTTCTGAGGAACAAAACTATTTGAAAACCTAAAGTTTTAAGTTCTTGATTTAGAGAAACAACTATTTACAAAATTTAAAAATTAATCATTCCATTCTTCTATGTAGCCAGGTAGCTGAAATTAAAGGAGCAATACCAAAATGAAATCACACAGCTTGATAGGAAGCCAAGTCACATTTTGTGTTTTCCTGCATGGAGAAAACAGAAGCTATGGCTCCGAGAAAGCAAACTGGAAGAAAAAGAAGAGAAGCTAAGGAGGAAAAAATGTAGTCAGAATATACCAGTAGCCTGGCATTGAGGAAAATAATTTTGTTCCTGAGTTCAGTCATTCCAGAAAAGGGCTAGTTAAAAGTCAGAAAAAGATATGATCGTTGCATTCCTTGTGCATTCAGAGAAACATGACAAAATATTCCACAAAATCAATTCTTCTTCATAATCAAATAGTCTTGGCATATTCAATTTTCTATAGCAAGATTCAAAAAGGAGATAAGGCTTACCCAAGATTTTCAACTTCTCTACATAAGAGTTCAACACACAATTAAATATTTATCTCTATTAAAACCAGAAGTAGACTGCAGTAGAATCATGACTTAATTGTACATTTTTTCAGCTTCACACTACACTCACAGTACAGAGGAAAGCCTCAGAAATGGGAAAGAACTGTTAAATTTCCTAGTGTATTCCCCTACTACCAAAGGCAATAGCATCATTTATTTCTTTTTTTAAGTTTTGCATGATCCATCCTCTAAGGAAACAGGAAGTTTCTTTCCTACTCCTTTTTTTCTTAATGCCCAGTAAGTCCAGAAAACAAAAACAAACATTAGGAGTTCTGACTTCTTTTATATAGAGAGAAAAACAACAAACAGACACAACCCCCCCAAACAACAACAACAACAAAACAAAACAAACAAAACCCAACCAAACAAAAACAAAAAAAACAACAAACCAACGAGAAAAAAACCCAGATGAGTTGGATTAGGTAGCAAGGACTGATAAATGTTTGGTCACAAAACAGCAACAAGTTCCAACAGATGTCCAGAGAAATTGTATTCACGATAATAAATACACAAGTGGAGAAGAAAGCTCTATTAACTTCACAATGAAACTGCAGAGTAGCAGCTGTAAATGACAGTCTTATAAGAATTGGAGGGGGGGGGATCACATTGCAATTAATGATAAGAATACATGTGTAAAAATACATATATATTTCTTACTGATGGATTAACTCCTTTGTCTCAGCTTTTGTTACACTCACAGTAGTAGGTATACTTACTGCATTGAATTCACTTCTCAGACTTAGAAAAGAATTGACAGGAATCTCAAAAATTACTTATAATTGGCCAATATCTATGTGCACCTGGTTTATTTGTTCACAGAACTGTTCAGATGCATATATTTCAAGATTAAGTCTCCACACTATCTTGCATCCTTGCATTTTAATTCATAGGAGAAAAATCACAGTCCTTTTCATCTTCTGCAGCAACTGCACTATCGACATCATTCTTCAACTAAGGTTTCTCAAAACTTTTTTTTACATGCAAAGTCAAAAATGACAACTTTAAAAAATGTTATCATACTTTATGAACTTCACCACTGCTACAAGCTAATTCCTTCCAGTTTAGCAACTGCCTACAAAAATATCATTGTGATTACCTATGCAGGGAAAAAAAAAAAAAGAACAACACTGACAATCAACAGCTAACCAAAATAGCTAACCTCAAAGACATCACTGAATAAACAAAGATGAAAGCGTTTTAATGATGATCTTGATGGTAAATCTAAGATAAGTTAGAGGACAGTTGGTCAAGGACCATCTAGGCATGAAAAGTCTTTGTTTCTATTATTTATCAGGGTAAACAAAGAATAAAAGGTACCTTTGCCACTGGTGCTTTCCATTGTGTACAAGTAATCCATGTAGAAAGCCCCAAACCTCTGCATTCCAGCTATCTCTGTGTATGTCTCCTACCAACACAGCAAAGCAAACAAAGAAAATGTTGTAGAAGGAAAGAATCTTGAGATTACCAACTGATAGACTGGTATTAGAGAGATATATTCATGTTTGGATTTGTGCATCAACACACGGAAAGGCTTATCAAAACAAAGGACAGAGGTTATCCCAAAGAATTCACCTTTCTGATAGGTAATGTAACTTCTATTTGAGGCCAAACAAATGCACATCCATAATTCCAGTGGACATGCTGACCAATTCATCAATAGCATCTAGTCAATTAGTACCTTTAATGGAGTAAATATTCTTCACTTGACCTCTTGCATACAACAGATCTACCTAATTAAGTACACTGAAAACTTAACCTCATTCAATCTGGCTTTGTTATTCAAAGAACATTGTGGTTTTGTCTTTAAACAGTAGGAAATGTAATAAGACTTTATGCCATCCCTGGGATTTATACATAATATAATCCATTACATAGCAAACTTGCTTTGCCTCTAGCCAAAAAAATAGGCAAATCGTAAAAGCATTGAAGACAGAGCAAGTATAGAGTAAAGCTTAAAACTAAAACACTATATGGGAAAAGTTTGAATACAAGTACTTGTGATTTTACTAATTTCATTTTTACGGGATTCTTCAAAGTTACACTTCATCAGTAGTACTAAAAAGGTGACAATAGTAAAATTTAAATTTAAAAGAAATTAGATACATTCAAAATTGTAAATGAATTGTCTGTACATTAAAACAGAGCATGGAACTCCACCTATGAACACAACTGGAAAGAACCACCTTGGTCATTACGTCTAATTTTTAATAATCACAGCTAATCAGGGAATAAAATTTTACTGCACAATTTACAACAACAGACACTATTGGTGACTGCAAATTTGTCTCCAGAAAAGGCAGGATTAGTAAAATTTTCTCTAAGTAGACAAACATGTGACACAAACAATAAAATTAACACTACCCAAATTTGGTTTCCAAGAGGGCACTTCTTAGTTTGAAGACCATGGACCACTTACTGTTTGGGTTTAAAGTATGTGCTAGTAAAGCTTTTGCTAGCATTCTTTCATACCTATTACTCTCAAAGTGTTATGTGGTTAGTGCTTTTGGAAATTATGGCATTAATTCAGTTTTTGGAGCAGAAGACGGGGATTTGAGGTTTCTTTTGGATAAGTCTTTTCAGTTTGGTTTTTTTTATTTTGGCTTGGTTTTTGTGGGTGTTTTTTTTAACGCAAACACTTTTTTTTTTTTTTTGGCCAGCTGCAATGTAAGATTCAGTTAAATGTGAAAAAGCAATGAAAAATCAGTCCTCTAGTAGTACACAGATCTAAATAATTATTAGAAATCCATTAGACAGCATTTGAATTTTTTTCTAAGAAAAATGTGATTCTCTGACCTTATGATGAGCTGCATCCAATATAAATTCTGCCCGAATACTATTATTTTCTGGACTTCTGTAATCAAATAGTGAATTGGTAAGATACGTCATCCCTTTCGCACTCAAATTTTCTCCACAATTAAAGAAGTAGGCCTCCTTCATAAGGTAGTACAAAATAATATGGCAGGGGAGAACAAAAAAAGCAAACATAGTCAAGTTAACAGAAGTTTCAATTGTCATAACACACAAATAACACATGCACAGCAGCAGCCCTCAAGAATATATTTCATTATGAATGAAGATAAACCAATTGAATTATTTTCACTGAAGTAACACTGAAGTTCCTGTCCACTCCCTCCCCATTTTCAAATCAGTAAAAATAATTTTATAGCTGACAGTCTCATAGTTGCTGCAGACAAGGCTGCTACCCACCCTCACATCCCCAGCCATATCTCCCTTGTACTTAACAAGACCAACAGCGCATTTTTACAGTTTTTCAGCCTCTCTTTCTGGACAAACCCATTTCTATCCATTGCAGCACACCAGCCATGTAGTGTGCCCCACTGCATCTCTAAAATCCCATATCATAATCTGAAGTTGTGTAAGACTATCTAGATCTTTTTTTATTTTCTCTGCTGCATGCGCAAACACCTGAGATGGATGTCAAGCCACGCTTCTCTCACAGGTTGAGGATAAGACTGTGTCCCATCATACCTATCACAGTACAGTGTATGATTTTCCAGATTAGCAGATATTTGACATAAATATAATCATTTTGTATTTTCTTTCATATTCTTAATTTTTCTCCTTAAAATACATTCCAAGACTTCACAGAACACTTAAGATCAAGTTCATAGGTCTGTTCTTGGCTGCATTTTTTTTTTTATTTAAAAGACAATAATTGCTGTTCTCCAGTACCTTGTGACATTATTCTATCTACAGTTCAACCAAAAATCATTATTGAATATAAAATTTAATGCGCAGATTCATTAAATATTTAAAAGTACTCCATACGGATACTTGATTTTGTCTTAAGCAATTGAAGATTTGCTTCTATTTCCAATATAGAAATTAATACTATTTAACTCCTTAATTTAATACTTCTCTTAACCTTATTGAAAAATGAGGTAAAATACTCATTTGATATTTGTACCACACTTCTACCATCTTCAGCATACAGTGTTCCCATTTGTTCCCTTCCAACCTTCTGTTCATTTAAGCACTTTCAAAGATTTTCAACTGTTTGTATTTGTTACACAAAATCAGAATGTGCAGACATAGACAATAATGGGCTATTATCAAAGAAAAAGGTCTTTTTTGCCCCTTCTCATTCTGAAATACTTGTCTTCTCAACTCTGAGGAATGGAATTGAGTCCTATATACCAGTAACATTCAAAAACTTAAATCAAAATTGGTAATAGCAGTCTTTTCAATGTTTGCAATCAATAAAGCATAACAGAATTCCTAATTGAGCAAGTCAGCTCGTATTTCAACATACTCACTTCATCACTCCTATTCATGTTCTCTTCAAAATCTTTAATTCCCATAATTCCTTTAAGGCACATAGCTTGGCAACCAACAAAACCAATTTGGCAATCAAAGAAAAGTTCACCTTTCATAAGGACCTAGTGAGGAAAAAAAAGTGGTATTTTTAAGACTTCTGCTTCGCAAGAAGTAGAAAATGTGGGCAAAAGTGAGCCAAAATATGTTTTGGTTTATGTATTTAGAGCTTTAATAAACAGCAATCACACAGGGCACTTCAAAGGAAGAGATTACTTTAGCATCACCACAGCTCTAGAAATTTAGAGAATTTATATGTACCTGATTATTACAATAAACACATCCAATATGACAGAATATGACAACTCTGCAACAAAATAATTTAAAAATATTTTATTGGAAACTATTTGCTATATTACTTATGATAAATCAAAAAAGTCCAGTCAAAGGAAAATTACCTCAACTGTTGTTCCTTCTTGTTCCCAGCATATAACTTCCTTGGATTTTACTTTCTGAGGGCTATAATAACTACTTTCAGCTTGAATTTCAGTGAGCTACGAAACAATAGGATAAACACCTTATAAAAGTCAATATTAGTATTAAACAGCAGTAATGTCATTAATATACAGAATTGATGAAGACAAATTAAACTATGAGCCAAAACCTATTAACAGGCAGGAAACAGGTGCAATTAAACAGCTGTAACACATTATCCATATTGGAACTTCTCATATTCAACTTCTGGTTGAAATATGCCATAACAGAATGTCTAGATTCCACTACAGTACTTTCAGTTTCCTTATCTAAAGAGGAACTATGTAAAAAGATGAAAGAAATACACAGCTGCATTATTAATATAATAAATTAGTTCATAAACAGTTGTAAAAATGCATAAATACATTATTAATTCTTCCCAGACATAACTAAACAGCATGGTAATATTATGAAAATATTTTGATTACAACCATACTCATTTTTGTTTCTTGTCATAGCAACTGAGAGTTACATGCATTTATATTTCTTGAATGATTTCCATATAAAAAGTCAAAACGGTAAAACACAGGTTAAAAAAAGCACATAACCTACAGCTAAGAAAAACAAGAAAAGAGGTACAAAATAATGAAGATGTTATATTTTCCATGAAAAAAATAGTTTACACTGAACAGCTTAACTAGTTCAAATTCTAATTTTTGTATGTAAATATCCACAGGCTCTCATTTTTTTCAACAGTGGATACACATGGATGTTGTTTCAAATTAAAATTTTGCAATCCAAATGTCCAAGAAAATTGGATGAAAAAAATCACTGATCACCCTTCACCTGTGTGCAATTATAGTAGAGGAAAAGCAATTAATTGATTAAAAGAACTCAGACATTACAAGAATAATTTTCACCATTATTAGAAAACGCTACATTTAATTTGGCATGATTTTTAGCTGGAATGATATCAACTGTTCAGAATGCTAATGCAGAAACTTGACCTTATTTATAACCAAAATATGAACCACAAATTAATTCCATACATTCTTTGCATGCAAGCAGAACAATGAATTCTGTTTTCCTCCTAACTGTCACCATATTAATATCATGCATCATTTCACATTTAAAATTTATAGAATGTAAGATGTTACATTGTAAGAAGTTTTTAATCACCTCCCAATATAAAATGCCTGAAGTTGCCAAAGAAGCATTAGGAAAGCCCCCAAGTAAAGTATGTTCGAAAAAGAAGTTCATATTATTTTTAATGATTTTTCTCACACGAGGAAAGAGCATAAAATTACTACTGTATGACAAAGTGCAAAACAAGATGCTGAGCCATTAAAAATGGGAAATTTGAGTTCTGGTAGTTTGTTTGGGTTTAAATGTCCCAGGGGTATAATGAATGGAGGAAGAAAAGATTCTCCATTATTTATTTTTAGCCTTTTTAAAAGAAGACTGAAGCAGATTGACACAAAAAAAACATGACAAAGTTTGTTGATATCCTCAAATTTTGCAACCAAATTTGCCAGGAGGCTGAAGGCTTAAAACATTAACCTTCCCACAGAATGCCTACAGCTTCCAAAGTCATTTGTCTCATCCTTTCTGACAGCTACCAAGCAGCTCAACGCCCTGCTACACCACCAATCAAAAACAGCTAAGAGAAATTAAGCATAAAGCCCCTCACAACACTCTTGTGCACAGATGACAAGCCAAACAGGCAATAAAGGTTCAGGGAGCTGCTGATGGTATTAGGTGTACAATCAGGCACATAACTGTTGTATGAGAGTTACAGAAGTATTGCAGTTCATCTGAAAGGCTAAAAGTCATAAAAATCAGCCTTAGCTACTCTGTGGAAGAGTTTTCTGGCCTTGATTTAATACATGTTTAATTGTAAAGCCAAGAGCCACTTTGTGTAGTTATGTACATAAAATTGCTTGCATATAGTTTGGCACATGTTAAAAAGAAAGTATTTTGCTAATTCAGAACCTTAATTTTAATTTGTCAGTGCATTTCAATATCTTATTCAGATTGCATATTCCCTCCTGCAAGCTTACAAAAGAATAGAGAGAAGGCCAACAACCTCTTTGAGATTTGTTTACAAAAAAATACTTAAATCTTTCTCTACATACATAGTCTGTAGCTCAAAGTATACATACTATTTATTCTTTCAATTTCAACAAATGGAAAATAATTTCAACATTATCAAGCTAGAATCATACTTTTACTTACAATAGTCTAAAAAAAGAGGAGTCTAAACAAATCCTCGAATTCACAATCTCTGTGAAGCTAAAGCTGTTTTATAAAGAAATATTACACGTTACATGGATAGAATACTTCAATAAACATTCATAGAAAGCCTTTAAGATTCTTCTCCCATCAAAGAATATTAATCTAAATTGTTTCCCTTTTAAGATTATAAAGTTGGCTGAAATGGCAAAACCAGCTGACATTGCAATTATCAGTACAGTATGATGGAAGAGGAACATTCGGCATTCACTTTCCATGTTATTCATTGATGTACCATTACCCATCTCCAATCAAACAGTACACAAAGGTAATCTCTGTGCACTTCCTCAACAAGCCAAATGAATCCTTTATGAAACAGAGAAATACTTACCTTAAAAGTCACTGTTGCCTTCGTACAGTAAAACCCAACTGAAATAATAGGATCCTTTAGGGACTGAGATTTCTGCTGATGTAACATTGTTCCATCATCAATTCCGCTAGAATCATTCTCTTCATCATCGTAACTCACAATGGCAGGGACAAAAGACCAAGCCCAAGACACCCATCCCTGTTGCTGGTCATCGTCTTGATGCAAATAAGGATCTTGATACTGTGTTGGATATTGCATTACTGAGCTTGTTTCATCTTCTGCACCTTTTGAAACAAAAATCAATTTAAATGTCAGAGAAACCAAGCTTGAAAGTTTATTTATTAAGTTCAAAGTCTCAGTATGCAAAATTTATCTAGGACAGTATTATACATAGCATTCACTGAGACTTGGTTTATCATGACAGAAAACAAGCAGAAATTTTAAATTACTGAATATAAGTCTCCAAACACTTGCTTGTTTCATTAACATTTTCCTCCAAAATAATATTAAGAATCCTTGAAATACTTTTAGTATTTTTGCAGTGAGGCCAGAATTTTTCATCTATACCACAAGCTTTCAAGATTTCTTCCATTAAAGACCTTCTAAAGCTGCAAATTAAACCTTACTTTAATTATAAAATTTAAAAATTAATTAAATTGAACTTTACATAAATTAGGCTATGTTATAATCTCGTTGTTTCCAATTTTAAAATGAAAAAAAAAGGACCTCAATTGCAACAGTGATAATGAGAAAAATGTAAACACAGCACAAAAATTAACATCCAAAATTTAAGGCCGAACACCTTCTTTGTTTAACTCAGCTTTTCAAGTATCCAGAGATACAGGTTTAACTATGCCCGGAAAAGCTGGCGTGACATCTATGAGTCAAAAGTCCAAACGTTAATTCTTCTCTGAAAAAAATTAGAGATAGCATACAGAGCAAAACAAGGACTTCCCCAAGGATTCAAGTCTAAGATACATGATCCAAATGGATAATACTGCATGTACTAAGAGCATAATTATCTTCTATTTGATTTCATCACCACTCTTATGGGACTCTCCAGGGTTATTAACTACTTCAGATTCCTATAGGTAGTACAGGATGCAATTTTGTTTGTGTAGGAGAAAATACTATGTCTAGGCATATTCCATTTCTATTTACTTTTTTTTAAACTCAGAGATCCCACTCTTACAAATTTTAGACCTTTCACTCTTTAGTCTAAATAGTCTTTAGTCTTTTACTGTAATTATTTATACTTGCATAATGGAAGAAAGTGTAATTAAAAACACTCTTGAGAATTCTGTGCACGTGCTTAGAGGCAAGGACATCTCCACCCACAAGGGCAATGCAAGCTTCCTTCCTGCTCTGGAAGTGGAGGTTGTATTTACCTGCAATATTTCCCAGCATATCTTTAGTGTGGCAAATCAAATCTTCACTTTCCCCATCTTTGAAGTTGCCTATTTCTCCATAATACAGAGCAATCCCGAGCTGCATTATACGTATAAACATAGGAAGCTGCTGATCAGAGATTGAAAGCTTCAAACTTTCAACTAATGTGTGAATCTAGAATATGAAAGAGAAGTAAACCAATCATAACAAAGCTCTGTCATCAGCCAAGTTGGCTTTTAAACCATACAACTCCATATCCTTTTGGTATGAGCATTCTGATTTCCAAAAACAAAAGCTGCAGTAGAACACGAGGCAAAGGGGTGCAAACATCAACAATCAAAAACATACACTCTGGGTTGCCACACAAGAGACCTTCAGGTTTAAATGTCAAGAGTAACATATTTTACATATATATAAACATTTATTTATTTGGATTTTTTTAAATTGTTGCTGAAAAAGTTTCTCAAACCTAAGTGACTTAAGTGCATCTGATAGAACTTTTATTTTCATTTTTCATAAAAATCTTTGCATGCTAAAGAAACACTAGATATACTGGTTTTAATATACAAGGTCCTTCATTTTGATTCTTTCCCACTTCCAACACTGTTGCAAGTGCACAAACCTTTTCTGTGCAGAAGAACACAGGAAGGATAAGGAAAAATTACCTATCTTAAGATTTGGAAGAAAAAAAAAAAAAATTATTTTGCCAGAAGCCTTTTTAAATTCATAAAGGGCATATGTCATAGTCAAGAACAGGAACACTAGATAGCATTGTAGGCAATGAAGATAATTATAGAGTAGCTTCACTGAAATTACATTACGCTCCAGGACATCTTGTGTGGTACAATCCTCCCATCGTGATCCTGCTCTTACATGGTCAGTGGAACTCAGCGGCTCCTCAGCTGATTCACTCATATTCCTAAAACTGGCAGGAAACTATTTATTTCTTCTTGTTAAGTTAGCTTTCTGTCAACACAGTGAGTGGACTTAGATGATTGACAGGTCAAACAAATGTCAGTGCTGCTACAAATAGATGGAGGCAGGACTGACTTCTCCAGTGAAAATCAGCTCATCTGTCTTACAGTTGCCTCATCCCAGGATGGTTTTTACAAGAACAGCAGAAAAAAGCTTACAACTCTAATTATTTTACACGTGTTTTGTCAATTCCACCCACTCACACAATTTTCATTCTAAAACTGAAAATAGGAGCTTAGTGTTCCCATTTTAAAAGCATGCAAATACATACCCAAGTACTTAAGAACCATCCTCCTTTGAGAAGTCTTAACTCCAATAAAAATCATTAAGATTAGTTTGGCCAAAACTTTGCAATGGACATAGAAATCAAAGTTATGCAGGTTACAAAAATGTTCTAGCCCCTACAAAGAAACCAAAAGAGCACTTGTCTTGGAAGTTTTCTCTCAAGACTGAAAATCAAATATCCTGAAATTCATATATCAAATATGTGAACAACACATAGAATAAAATATATTATAATAAATATCTTCACAGATTTGGAGAGAAAGATTGAGTGCTGTTGGCTTTTGTCTTGAACTGGGAAACAAACAAACTGTCCTTCACTAACCTACCCTTCAGACACATTGAAGTTGCAGTAATATAATTTACAGCAGAGACTTTTACAAAGCTTCTAGTGTCCTTGACTTAATACCATTAATGAAGCTGTTGTATTTCCTGATAACAGCTCATTTTGCTTCAACTGTAAGAAAACATAGTTATTTCCACTGATTAGCTAAATATTTTAGAGTCTCTTTAAAATGCTGCAACCTGATGATCCACAATGCACAATCTCCATGCATAAAACCATTCAGAAAGTTACCAAATCCAAGTTTGCATCAGTCAGTGGATTTGTAGATCTAATTGCTGCATAACAGTATGGCAGTTAAATATTAAAAAATAATAAAGATCTTAAAAATCATTATCTTTAGACCATTATTCTATGGATCATAATAAACAATTATTACTTCACTTAAATATTCATCTAGCATCATGTCTAATATTTTATTTCATTTTGCATATTTCTGAATATTTTCATAAATAGTATTTCATGTTTAAAGATTGAAGAAAATGGAAGTGAAAAAAAAGAACAAATGAAAAAAAGAAAAATGGTAAATAAACTATGTGCAAGATAACCAATATAAAAAAAATTTTAAGGCATCTTTGAACAAACTGACATGCCTTAAAAAAGGGCAGAAGCAATACATGGCCAAGAAAGATGAGCAAAGAAGTTTAATGCAAATTTAATTAAACTAGTGCCATCACTGTGTATTTTAGAATGAGTTTTATTTTAGTCCAATATCCACTAAAAATTATAAGTAATAAAATAATAATGATCACCATTTTTACAACTGTATAATTTTAAAGCATATGGAAGATTGTCAGCATTTACATTAAAGTGTTCTGTCAGAGACTTGTAATTTGGCCATAAACTTCTGCTCTGAAAACTTGGCATGCAGGACAATCATATGATGATTCCTTATTATCCTAGGAGATCACATAGATTCCAAAGTTGTGGCACATAGTTAAAAGTCCTACTATCATTGAATACACAACTACTTGTTTATAAACCTCAAAATAAGCAAAATTCCAAAATCGCTACACATTTCTCTGAATAAAGAAGAAAGTAAACAAAAGGAAAAAAAAGTTTCCTCCCAGTATGAAGAATCAGTCTTTGTATAAATCAAGATACACATATGAAGAAAGGACGCTTCTGCAAACATGCGTACCACCAGGCATTCTATGCAGCATTTTGTGATTATTCTTAGCTGGATAAATACTCATCTGGTCATTACCATATCCACAAATCTTCAAATTTGCTCAAAGTAACCAAAGGCATACAGCACATAGAAGAAACAGGGGCTTTTGGCAAACTGGACAAGATTAACTCGCAACCTCAAGTTCACAGCAACCTAGAACTTCCTGAATCACAAGAACTAAAAGAGTGACACTTCTAAATTATATTCTTGAGAAATATCATCAAAACTGATCTCAAAATCTACTATTTTGCAATGTATACATCTGAAGAATAATTTTTATTAACACTGTCTCTTTCCTAATTTTAAAAACTTCTCAGCTAATTAAATGGGCACCATTGATATGCCTTGAGAGCGAGAAGGAGAGGTGAACCTTACATGTGTGACTAGTCAGAGCAGAAAAAAAAATTAGGAATGTAAGGTAGCTTAGTCTCCCCATCAACTCAACGTTTTGTTTCTGCACTGCAAAATGTAAAGATGTCACCTTGTGTGGGATGACTGTGTATAACATCACACCCCTATTCACCAGGAGCCGAGTTTGACTTGCTAATCCATTTCATGTGTTAACACATTCAAGTTTCTTCTTGTTCATGAGAGTTTGAGCTACACTTGAAACAATAACTTGAGGAAAAAAAATCTTTTCTGTTGCAGACACTTTTGAGAACACAAGTGGCTTTTTTTCTTTACCATGTTACCTGCAGACTTTCTTTTGCCCCTTACAATTATGGTTTTTTCAGACTCCAAGAAAAAAAGGAAATATTAGAGAGCACAACTTCCTTTTTTGCATACTGTTGCTGAAGGTAAACCAATTGCATCATATACATAAAACACAACTAAAAATTCCTGTAGCAAAAAGCAACAGCATAAGCTCTTCATATTACTTAAAATCTTAAAGTATCTTTTGAAAAATCTTTAAACTTCACAAGTGAGTAGCAAGAAACATTATTCTGGATACCTACTTTAATAATAGATGGCATTTTGGAGTTGAGGTTATCATAAGTGAAATGCAGACGAGTCCTGAAGGAGCATTTGTACAGCAGAGGTTCCTGGTAAAATTCAATTTTACCACTAGCATTTCTCTTATCAAGACATACTGTGCAGTCAGAAAAGTTGATCATCTTTCTCAGTACCAGATCAGTGGCTTTTAAAAGAAGTGTATAGGTTAAAAAAAAATATATTGCATAAGAAAAATTGTGCATACAGGTTCTTAAATAAAAGAAATCAATACAAGAATTTGGTCATTATTTAAATCAGCAGCAAAGTACTTGCTTATAATGATTAATGTGTCACAGACATTTCTGCTGAATGCATAAGAAGTGAGGACAGATTAGTTACACCCAACTAAAATTTTCACCCCTTCGCCGTACCTTAGATCTTTCTACTACTGTTTCATGTGGAAGCATAAGTGCAATAAATATCATTTTCATTATTCTCTCAGAAATAACTTTGCATGTTTTGCCCAAAGTTTTCTTCTGAATCTTCCAAAACAAATAAGAGCTATTACAGTCATCCTACCACGTAACATATTTTGTAATTTTGTCATATAAATTTGTAATTATTTTAGCCAGAACAAAAACAGTAAGTCCAGGAAAACATTAACTGCATTCCCCACTCTACCTCAAATCTTCTGTGTGATCTTAGTACTCTTACTGTACTCATATTCCACCTCTACCAAATGTCAACAAGAGCAGCTAGACATAGAGGTGAATGTTGTCAGTTCAAGGACTGAAACATTGAAATACTGAAGACCAAAACAAAAATCAGAAGTTGTTTTCTTTTACCCTTGAAAACATGAAGCGAAATCAATCATGTCTTGCAATTGGTATGCCATGCTCACTACATTGCAGAGCATTTTACTGCCTCTCTAGCCAGCCTGTTTAAACATCATCACAAACAAGGGCAATGAAATGCCTTAATATGCTACTGCTCCTTCACAAAAATAGAAACTGATTGACTGTGCACTCACTGCCAGCAGCAAGCTCAGAATGAAATACCCTCAAAGGACAGCAAGTATGAGCAGAGGACTGCAACACATCTAATGTAATTATGTGTGATCATACAGGTATGCATTAAGAATCAATTTATATTAGCATAACTGGTTTTTCAGAATCAAGGTAAAGACAAGGGAAAAACTGATTAGAAATGAAAACAAGCAGAAATTATTTTACTTCTGATATAAAGAGCCATTTTTATGAGACTTGTAAATTTCTATATGAATTTAAGAGTGCCTCCACAGTGATATATAAAAATAAAAACTATCTGCTCACCAGAGATGTCCATAAATGCTCGATCCCAAAACTCATCCACTGTATAGCATTCTGCAGAAGTGATATTGACTGAGAGAACAATATCATCCTCCACATACTTTAATATGAGATTGTTGATCACAATGTTGACATTGTTTACAACACGCCTAATCAAACTCTGAACATAACCTATAAAATAAAGCAAATTATTGGGAGTGATAAGGAAGACATGATATCAAAGTCATTTATTTAGTAATAAATTCAGTTATTTCCATATATTTGTTATTTTCAACTTGCACTTAAAAAAAAATGTCAAAATTTATACAAACTAAGTAACATTGCCTTTTACTTATCAAAAAAAATCACACAACTTAAAAGTGTTTAACATTCTGTGCAGCTGTTAAGTCCATCAGCATCCTAGAAATGCAAGACAGTATAAAAAATTATTATAAATACTATGAATACAATAGAGCATAAGAGACTAATTACTTTCCAAACTGATTAATAAAATAGAACACTGTGTTATTGTAGACAAAGAACTGTAATGGTAATCACTTTTTTACTTGAAAGATATTGAGAAATAGGTTTGGAAAAGTGAGCACCAGCTGCTAGGTTACTTTTTCTATTATGTCTACCTGTTTTTTACAAGTTGCCTAAACATTAATATGCCTACTACTTTTTCCCATTCTAAAAGGTGATACATCCACATCTCATTCAGTAATACCCCTGTGAGGTATATCAAAACCAATTTCTGTCAACAACGTAACTAGTAAGCACCTGCACTGAAGCCTGTTGGGAACAAAGCAATTTACATTTTTTCAGACATAATGTGATCAGAAAAAGAATCTCATCTGGGAATTCACAGTGTGTGGTAAACACTCATATTCTAGCAACATCATAAAGAAATAAATGCCACCATATTTTTGTCTTTTATGTATACTAATCTAAATATGGAGATAACTAATTTGTGCTGGAAAAAAGCAAGCCTTAAAATTTCTATGTTTATAGCATTAACTGCATTTAAAATACATTTAATACACACTACAGAGTTCTAGTTTGATAACTGTGCTGAAAAAAGCCAGTTAATGACATAAGCTTAAATTCACAGGCCTCAATCTACAGGGTAGTTTTCTGAAATTTGCATTAAATATGACTCATTTGTATCAATATTTTTAATTCAAATAAAAAACTAAATCAAACATCAAAATATTGTGAGGTAAGTAGGAAAAGACTCAAGTTGCTACTTCCATTCTACTCTGCTTTTTGTAGCTTTTCATTGTTTTCATACTCAAATATTACTTTTCACCTTAGAGTATATGATAATGTTTTCAGGTTATATGAATTCAGAAAACAATGTATTATTTCAATAATTAAGGGGCATAAGAGACCCATATTCATCACTAGAGTGATGTAAACCGACCTGTATATAAGTAGAAGCCAGCACAAAGCATTTAGTTCCTTTTCTTAATTTCAGCAGAGAAACATTCTGCAGACTATTTAACTAGCAACTATAAAATTATAACCACTTATTTAATTATGATTTTAAAGCAAGTTACTAATTTAATTGTAGAAAGTGAAGTTATCCCTCCACAGGCCCAATTTTTTTCAATATTTTGCTTTCAGGGGTCTTTCAATGAAATCTGATATACATGTTCCTGATGTGAATGACAAAAGCATTACAAACCCAGCATCACAGAAGGAAAAAAGGCAAATTGTACTTTAGTTTCCAGAGGTATTCAAGAAAAATCAACACCATTTTCACCTGCATGTCCTTTTGTCCAAGTGCATAAAGAGAGGGAGCAGGTGTATCTTCCAAATAAAACAGGGGTAATGGATTTGCTAAAAACTCTCTATGAAGATATTTACAAACTGGTGGTGTAGTATACTGTTAGAAGTACCATACAGATACCAGCTTTCTGATTAAGTTTAGCTTCAAGTATACTAGAATCATATTGTCACAAGTGGGGAACGGTTTTTTAAGAAATTGCAATCCTTCCTATCAAAACAAATCAATAAAAACATCAGCAAGCTCATGTATAATAACGAGTTTGCTGGGTTTCGGGGTTTTTTGGTTTTGTTTTTGTTTTTGTTTTTTTTTTTTTTTAAAGGGCTTTGTTTTAAATACAAGTGGGTAAAATGCAAGTAGAGGTTGCTTGTTACTCTTGTAATTTTTAAAAATAAGATTATGAGCAACTTCGTCACTAAAATACAGGTTTTCTACAGTAAGTGACTAAAAACACCAGAAAATCTGTACGGCTAAATTCTTTTCTGAAGTACCACACAAAATCCACAAGCATGTTATTTACAAATAATCCAGAAACCATGAGGCTGCACTGTGCAGTAAGAGCTACAAATGCAGTTTCAGATCCAACATTCCAACAACATTGCAGCTCTATAGTTGAAGAGTTGATACCATCACTGGCCACTTCTAAATAACTTCAGTTTAGCAGTGGTCTATTGTTACCAAAGCTACATTTTTAGCTTAACTCTGCCTAGCTTCATCTCTGAGAACACTGTAGAACTAAAGGACTCAAAATCTTACTAAAATGCAGGATGTGCAAATTGAAGCTTAGGAGTTTTTACCACATAAGCCCCGTACTAAACAGTATTATTTGTCCACACAAAACCAAAGCCAATTGTATTTACAGAACTTTGCCAGACAGGAAGTAACGTACAAGAATCCTAAAAATGTCGCTAGAGGCAATATAATCATCTAATTTTTGGCAATCCTTTGACTTCAGTGGTTTGCTGGTGTGACCCAAAGAACCAAGTGCCAAGGAGCAGCCAGAACTGAACTGCTGTCCATGGTAGGAAATGGCATCCTGCAATTCCAAGCCACTGGAGTTTATTGGACCTCAAAGCCCTAAAATAGCCTCCAGATCTGTCTCTTCAAATACCCATTCCATAGCAAGATGACACTCTGTAGTATATAATATTCTACACACTAAATCTCAATGTTGTCTTTTGATTCAAGTCAAGTGTAAATTTTCTGGTAACAAAAGACAGCAAAAAAGCCTAACACAAAACTGTCATGCCATGTCTTTTCCTCATCTAAAATTACATGCCCCAGGAAGGCAAAATGCAGTTCATTCCAGTACTCTCCAATTTCATTTTTCTGCACAAAACAACAGCTCATATCCAAAGGCAGAGGCAACAGAAATCAGAGACGTAATTCCTTAGACATTTTTATATCATAAAATATCTCCCAGTTCAACATCCAAATTCCACACTCACATTCAAATTCCACATCTCGGAAAAAAAATTGGTGAAAATTTCTGCCAGTAGATACAGGACTCAATAAAAAACATGAATAAAATAGTCTGAGAGACTTTGGGTTGTTCAGTCTGGGAAAGAGAAGGATCCAGAGAGACCTTAAAGCAGCCTTCCAGGACATAAAGGGAGTCTACAAGAGCTGGAGAGGGACATGACAAGTGTATGTACCTACTGATAGGACATGGGGTAATAGTTTAAACTGAAAGGGGACAGGCTTAGATTAGATATTACGAATAAATTCTTTACTGTGAGGGTGGTGAGGCACTGGAACAGGTTGCTCACAGATGTTTTGTTCAAGGCCAGGTTGGACGGGGCTTTGAGCAACCTGGTCTAGTGGAAGGTGCCCCTGCTCATGGCCAGGGAGTTGGAACAAGATGATCTTTAAGATCCTTTCCAACTCAAGCTATTCTAAGGTGCCAACTTGCACTGTAAATGAGTTTTGTAAATTTAAGAATTTGATAAAATGGAAAGAAAGGTTATCAGCATTAAACCATATTTTATTGTGATTTTGTGATTGTTTTATTTTCTAAGATACCAGTACTTCACTAACCTTTATTTGATTTGTAGGCAGACAAAAATATAATACTCTATCTTAAACACTGTGGACATTTGAATGAACTTCAGGTATTTTCTACAACTCAAATAGAAACCAGCTTCTGAAATTATTGGTTACCTGGAGGCAAATCAGGGTCAGGAGAAGCAGACTGCTGAACTCGTCGTGGTTTTACTGCTGATTTCATGCTTTCCGTGGTACTGCGATTTGTTGAACTGGAACCACAACTTTCGTGGTCTTCCTGCTAGAGGAAAAGAAACCAAATGGAAAGAAAATAAATGTGGAGAAAACAACTTGGTCAAGATTCTGTTACTGTTTTTCCATCAATTCAACCCTGTAATACAGAAATTAATACAATACAAGCTGGACAACATAAAAAAAGTTCATAATTAATACTTTGACTAATTTTTGTTTAAAAAAAAACTAGTCACTTAAATATTAATTTCAATGGAGCACATTTCATCTAGCTGCATTTTCGCTGAAACATTCCTTTAAACAGAGTCATGCAGACTACCAAAACAAATACGAGAAACTACCTAATGGTCTGAGCTTACATGCCTACTCATGAAACCACCTCAGATGGTTCTAAGATGTCAGTCATGGCCTTCCTAATACCATTAACTGAAGCCGATTCATAAAGCAAAACATTTTTGTAGACTTCTATAATAGTAAAACATGACCCCAGAGAAGATAAATGAACTGAGGGCACCTGCTCATCTTGAATTTTTTTTTACAGTTTATTCAACTTAAGAATTCAAAAGCAGAAACGTGGTTCATAATTAGAGACTGTGATATAAGCCTTACAAGATTAAATTCACAGACACAGGAAAATCTTAATTAGCTGAATCAAGGATTTTAAATACACCACTAGTATTCCCATTACATTCCAGAAGGACAGTTTAACTACAAGGCTCAAGTGCAAGAAAGCCAAGAGAGGTAATACAAATATACTTGTAAATGTATTAAAAGAATGGGCTAAAGAGGATGCAAACACCAACTTTTGACCCAAGTCAAATTACTTATTTGATAAATGTAGTCTCTTGCAATGCAAAATGCTTTCTGGGTCATGGCACTGCTCAAATCACACAATGTGTTCACAAAAAGAGGGTTTGGGGAACAAATGTCAAGTACCACAGTACTAAGTTTTAATATTCTTGAATCCTCTAAACACCAAAAAGCAAACAGCTTAAACTGTGCTTTTTGTATAGGACAGATCATGTGTTTCCCTACATGCTGCCTGGTATTTTTAATAATCTCAGAGAAATTACAAAATGGAATCTTCACATTACTTGCTTTTTGATGTGGGTGGGGGTTTTTTTCATTTAAAAAAAAAAAAAAAGAAAAAACAAAATCAAGTTACATGTAATGATACATTTTAAATATGAGTCAACAACTTCAAAAGTAATTGAAGAGATTTTTTTTCCTTCGAATCCATATCTAGAACAACATAACATGGAAATTCTCTGACAAAGTGGAAATACCCTTTCACTAACTAAAAAAAAAAAAAAAAGAGCAATGCAATCTTAGTCAAAAAAAAAAATAAAATGAAGATAGAAGCTTGAATTTATTTGGAGCAATTGCGTAAGACAGACATATTCACATATTAGAAGGGTATATGATAGTTTCTAAAAGAAGGATGAGTTACCATAAAGGATTTGAGATTTTCCAGTTCTTAATACAGCATTGAAACAAGCTGTTTGATTTTTTTTTTTAATTTATGGTTATTTGGCCACCGAAGTCATACAGGATTGTCTCATTTCAATGCATAAAGAAACCTAACTAAGCATTTAGCATCAACTCTGTTCATAGGGAATTTCTCTGACAAACTTTGGTACTTTTCATCAAGGAACGCGAGTCTCCTGAAAACTCTCTCAGAACTTCAAATTACAGTGCTATTTCACAAGAAAGCCACCTCTATCTTTGTGGCATACCTGACCTAATGAAAGCTTGAAGCTCTTGCTTTGTCTTTAAGCTGGGGGTGATGGAAGCCTCTTCATCAACACGTATATTTTGTAATCACTGAAGCTCAACCTATCTTCCAGTCCAGTTTACTGAGAAAACTTAGATCGTATACTTTTTTAAATAACTTTTAACTATACTCTTTCTTGGAAACTAGTTTGCATATGACATGAAAATATTTTTTCAGATGAGTTGTCATACTTATGGCTTAGACTTGCAGAAATCCCAAGATGTCAGAGTGACCAAACACCTCAATTAGCACATTTCCTTCTTTCCTGAGCTCATTCCTGGACTGCACATATTGTTGTGCTGCGACAGTTTAATGGCCTGATCTGACAGGATCATGTTACGCTTAACTTTTAATATTTTTGTCAACTACAAGAGAAAGAAAAGGGGGGCAAGGGGATGGGAAAGGCATTGTTTTTTTGAAGCGTTAACTGTATCAAGCCCGATTACATTTAACTTTTCCATCTATGTACTACAACAGCTAGGTTTGATGCATCTTCTCAAAACTTCATGTAAAATCTTCACATAAAATATTTTGGAGTGTTATGAACAAGGATTAAGTAAGAGTGGTTTAAGTTTTTACCACTCTCAGATAGCTAGGAATAAACACCAGCACATTGGGTTTTGATGGGGGGTTAGTCCTTTTAAAGGGGCAGAGAACCTTCAAATAGAGTTGATTTTGAAAGAAAGCCTCAAATCTCAGCCTATAAATTCATTAAATACAATAAGCTTTTTATATTTCCCTGAGCTACAAGTCTGCTGTGATGGAAAATGGTTGGAAACCATTTACAGCAAGTTGCACCTAAACACAAGCAAAAATGTACATGTTCCAAGATGGTGTCAAAATAAATTTATCTCAGAAATATACCTATGTGACTTAATCCATATGAAGTAACAGAGTTTACCTACATTTAAGAAGAATTCAATCTAGCATTTGAAAAAAGGGGGTGGTTTCTTATATCTGGGATTGCACCCATTCATTTCTTTACATTACACAATTATCAAAAATATTTCAGAGCTGCATGGGTTGTTTTGGGGTTTTTTTGAGCTTGAACACACACCATTTTTCGCAACAGTTACAGATACTTTGTAAGCCAAATATATTCTTCAATTACTGGAAGATGATAAGAGTGGCCATGAACTTATAAAAGCTGCATTCCTAAGTACACATATATCCAAAAGCTTTCTGTATCTGCACGCCTCTGCTCAATGTTAACTTTAGGAGCACGCTATTAATTTCTCAAACATGTGGCTGTCTCATAAGCCCAGAAGTAAAACATGTTCATTAAAGAGATGGGGAAAGTTCCAAGGAAACTGCCAAAACTAGCATAATTATGAAACTATTTAACACTGGAACCAACTAGAGTCACACGCTGTGCCTAGATCATAGTGATGTCATCAGAAACACCCAGCCAAAAGGCACTAAAACTACTGCGCTCCCATAAATCCACCTCACACCAGACGACAAACGCTTAAAAGTTGAAGTCAAAATCATACTGGTGGAGGGAAGGGAGTTACATTCGGAAAGTGCTAATAACTATAGTTATGGTATGAGATTTGATAAATGCCCATTCATTTTAGCATTAATGAGAGTGACTCCGAACAACAGTGGAAAACTAAGAACACTAATGATATATCTAGAGAGATAATTTTTAAATAACTCATTTACAAAAATACCTTTTCCCATAGCTTGTGTCATAAGCAAAGCCTAGAACACTCAGATTTGAACATGAGGGCCTGTTTGTGGGTGTTGTTATGCAAATATGACAAAAACAATTTTGCACCACCAGGCTCCTTTTTTGCTTTTGACAAATGTGTCAGATCAGGTACTCAGTTGAAATGTTTTTTACAGAGCACTGTAGTTACTTCCAAAACTACACAAGTCATAAGTAACATCCTAAACACACCAAGACTAGTAAAGTTATATGCAAATTCCTCTATCAATTTTCTACTGCAATATAAAACTATTACAACATTTAGAGGAGATTACAATTGACAACATCTGAATGCATAAGAGATGACATTTATTATGATCCTTCCTAATAAGCGGAGTTTATAGTCTTCATTCACTATTCTATTTTCCAAACACTCTCTCTTTTTACAACACACAAATCTTATTCAGTGCGCAAGATCTCCAAAATGCCTCATGAGCACGCTTTATGGGGAAACAATGTTTTCTCTTGGAGGTCACTTAGCTATTTATACAAATATTGTCCCTCTGCTTTCATCAAATCAAGTTAAAGAAAACTGAGTTCTTTAAAAGCCACACAGGAAAATGTCTAAAAACAATGCATATTATGGATTAAGACTTTAAAACCCAAACTGATCCCAATTACCTACTGCACCAACTTGCAGAGTTCTCCATCCCCATTTTTTCTCTTCTGGTACAAATTTTGCTTTTTCTGATCCTTTATCATTTCTAAAATAATAACCTTAACATCCTGTCCAAGTCAGTAAAAGACAGCTACTCCTCTTTCTGTAAAGCATATCTTAAACTATGAGATGCAAAAATTGGAAGAGAACTCATTTCCCACTGCACTTATATGGCCGAGTAGTTCGCTACTGGTGGCAAGACTAAAAGTCATATTCAGGATGTGTTCATTTTAGGAAGGCCTTTGACGAGTGTTCTGCATAGACCTTATTTGCAGATTGGTGACGGATCAACTGGATAGTAGGAGATAAGTTCAGTGACAAAGTGGATGGACCACTTAGCTCAAAGGGTTGTGATCAGGGGTACAAAGTCCAACTGATGGCTGGTTACTTTGGCATCCTTCAGGGATTAGTACCATGCCCATGGTGTTTAACACCCATATTAAAGACCTGGAAGATGGGATAGAACACACCCTCAGCAAGGTTGTGGATAGTACCAGCCTGGGGGGAGGAACCAATGCACTGGTGGGCAGGGCTGCTATTGATAGGGTCCTTCAGAGGTTGAAGAAATGGGCTGTCAGGAATTCAGGGAAGTCCAGATTCAAAAACTAAGTGCTTGGCACCCAGGATGACAGTACTCTAGAAATACAGCCTAAGAGCCAAATCACTAGAAAGCAGGTTTGCAGAAAACAATCCAAGTATCCCAGGAGACAGCAAGCTGCGTGAATCAGCAGTGTGCCCTTGCTGCAAAGGCCAACTGTGTGCTGGGCTATACTAGCAATGGTGAAGCCAGGGCACAGCTATTCTCCTCTCTTAGCTCCTTGTGAGACATCACATGGAATACTGCACCCAGTCTAGGGCTCTCCAAGACATATAAGAAGCAAATCCAATGGAGGACCACCATGGTGGTTAGGACACAGGAGCACCCTCTTGTACTCTCCTCGGAGGAGATAGAGATAAATGAGGGTTGCTCAGCCCGGAAAAGGGGGATCCTACTGCTGCCTACAGCTACCTACTGAGAGGGTACGGGAAAGAGGGAGCCAGACTAAGTCTGCTGCCACTTATTTTTACATGGCATACCCCAACAAATCTGAAACACATGCAATTCCAAGCAGGGAGAGAACTTTTTCATCAGGAGGATGATCCAGTATTGAACTGGCTGCCCAGAGAGATGGTAGAGTCTCAATTTTTGGAGCTATTCAGCACTTTGCTGGCTAAACTCTGCAACAACCTGCTCTAAATGGACTTGCTTGGGGCACAAAATTAGACTACATCATCACCAGAAATCACTTCAAATTACACTATGATTCCCCTGCATGCAAAAATGAAACAAAAAGTACTACAAGTTTTTAAAAATAATATCTTTAAAATACACAAGTTTCACTGAAATGGTAAGCACTATCAAGAGCCTGTTTTCAGAAAGATATCTGATTCTTTTCCACTGCTATAAAACTGCCAATATGCATTACACATAAATAGACAAACTGATTCATATTACACTTTTAACCTCACAATAATGCTGCTGGCTAGCACAGGTTAAGCGTTATTTAGAAATTAGTATAGAAACAGAAAACTAATTTTATTATTTTTTTCTAATGGTCAAAAAACTAGAGGCATAACAACACTCAAACAGAGAAAATCCAGTGACCAAAATGTGACATCTTTTGTAAGGTGTGATTTAATAGTATAATGCACATTAACTTTAAAATTATGTAAATGTATATTTAAAAACTATGACAGCATAAAATACTGAAGTTGACTTAGTCAAATCAGGCTGCATTACAATTTTGTAGCATAATTAGGGAATTCTGTATTATATATAGAAATTATAAGTCCTACACATACACTTCTTGTACCTTCAATTCAAGACTGTCCTTTTTTTTTCACGGTTACAAAACTCAATTTTAAATCTTTTCAAATTGGCAAATCATACCCCTCAGACTGAGTGCTCAGAGATTAAACTTTGTCTTCCTCTATGGTAGATGCAAACATGATAGAAGGTCTTTTCTTCCTGCTAAAATTTTTCAGTACTATTTCATGTAGAAACATGTCAACAATTTTTTTCATTTAATAATTTATTAAATGAATTCATATTATTAGAAATATTAACTACTATTATGTACCAGACCAAGAAAAAGAAATACAAAGGAACTTCTGGGCAGAGGTGCAGATGGTGGGGCAAATAAACAAGGGTTAAGGTTGGTTAAGCATAACAGACATACTGAAGCAATCAATAACAAGGTGTTAGCCTTCACTAGCCTGTTGTTGTATATGATCTCAGCTAATGTTAAATTAACAGAAACAACTAGCAGTGATGACCTACAAGACACACTTAAGATACCTGCATTAGATCAGGAGGTTATATCTACCTCCCAGTGTTATCATAAGCCATGTTTTGTTAATTCTGTATTAGCATAGCACAACATGCCCTGAAATACATGCACGAGTTAAAAATCCCCATGAAAGCTGTGGGCAGGCTAAAAAGCTGCCACAGCAGCCCCAAAGATAAGCCAATAAGCTTTGCAGGAAATCTGTTGCACTGATACAACACATGTGCCGACTGCCTATTGATTTCTGGGCAACAGCATCTCCCTGGGATGTTGCTACTGTTTCGATTAGCTGATTATCCCAGGTATTTGAAAGGAACATTCCTTTGTTTACAAGAAAGGGAGCTGTCAAGAGTCTAAAAGCCTATGGTGATAAGGTCACAGAGCCAAAGATAAATAAAACAGGCTGTTCTCACTAAGTGGTTCTCAGAAATATACCCAAATTTCTCAACACCTAAGACAGATTAACAAATAAAATGACTTTGCAAGTGGTTTTGAGAGGAACTGTACAAATATCTTCCTTGTTTTGTGGAAAGACAGTTATAAACTGTTAACTGATCATCTAGTAAAGTTTGATACATTTATTGTGGTTTTAAAAAATTATGAGGCCACCTAGCACGATGTAAGTGCTTTTTAATAGAAATAAACATTTCAAAATGGCTTTTCTGCAATTTCTCCTAGGATAAGCTTTTTCAAGATGTCCTTCTTTTTCATGTTACAGGAAGTTTGGGCAGTGCTTTGGCTGGGGGGATATGGGTGGGGACATGTTAATTCTGTAACATTATTGTGTTAAAACCAAACACAGTGAAGTCCTGACCCTTGACCAGAGCCACCAAAAAAAAAAAAATGGAAGGGATAAAAAAGGCAATTTTGAAATGTTTGTTCCATAAAACTCACAGTGCATAGAATTTTAACTCACCAGCGTGACCTGAAAAGAAAAGTCAGCAGTAGAGGCAGAGAAGAAAAACTAATACTAGGTAAGCTCCTTCAGCAAAACTGAAGATGTGAGTTAAAATGGGTTCTTCTGCCCCACATATTCCCTGGGCCTGAGACAATTTACCCTGAAGGACTGGAAGGCAAGAGTTACAGGAAGTAAACTCAGAAGAACAGACTGCAAACCTAAGAAAAGAGATGAGAAGTGGCTTACTACATCTTTATTCTCTTTTCCAACTGTAGTGGTTTTGAGTCTAGGCCTTCCTTGGTGACTAGGTTGTAACCAAGGAACCAAGGTCATGTTCCCAGTATTCCATACGATTTTTACGTAAGCAAGAGTATAATTAAGAAGAGAGAGGAAGCTCTCGCGCTCTTTCTTCCGGCGGATCGAAGGTGAAGGTAACTTCGCTGTTGCTCTGCCCGGGCGAGGGAGTGAGGCCTAGCGGATCTGATTGGCCTTGAGAGACAGACTGGGTGGTGTGACTCGTTTTTCTTTCAAGGAGGGTGTTTGGATTTGTTTGTATCCCTCTTTATCCCGTTGTATCCCTTTTTCCCTTTTCCCTTTCCCTTCCCTTTTCCCTTTTGGGGGTGTACATAATTTTATTTATATATGTATATAAATCTATTACGTAAAATATAATTTCGGTTTGGGTTCTTTTGGTTCTTTTAATTTTTTTTTCCCTTTTCGGTCAACTGGAAGAAAGCGTAAGGGAGGGGGAAGGTCTTGTCCCGGAGTCCAGGCACTTGGCTGGGAGCCAAGTCTGACCTGGGACACCAACTTAGGTTCAGAAACAAGCAAATCTAATAAAATTAGAGTGATGAAAGAACTGATACCTACTTAAAAAAATCTCTTGAAAATTATGTCTGAAAAACTAAGACATATATTTCAAGTTGATACATGGAAACTCCAGACTAGTTTGACTGTTCGCTGTCATCCAGCTAAACGTACAATGTGGGGGCTGTTTCAGGAGCATCTCACCCATGGACAGGTCGAGCTACTGAACTGGTCAACACTGCAATAAATATTTTTCTTACAATACTGTGTTTTTTCTGAGTAGAGTAACAGTATTTAAGCCAGTTTACATTTCTCTGTGTGCTATTTTGGAAGACACTGTAGCAAAGACTGGACATACTCTCATCCTTGTTACAGGTTCCTTGAAATTCTGAGAATAGCTGAGCACTTCTTCTCTAGCATTTATCAAGTATGTTCCTAACTGGTCACCAAAACATTGAAACACCATTGCAAGTATAGCTCGATTATATCACTTATTCATTAAATGACACCTGGGAACCATTAGCAAAAGCTCGGTCCATTCAGGTCCTTTGTTCCACCTGCCAGAGGGTAATCTCTAGTTCTATTTCAACTGGCCCCAGACTTCATGAAGACATCACTTTCCTTTTTGGTGGTAGATTATTGAGGGTACTTGTTTGCCCCCACAGTTCTGGGGAGTTGTAGTTGCAGCAGTAGTTGCAGTTGTAGTTGTAAAATCCAGCTTCCTACTGGATTTTATTAGAAAGCCAGACCTCATGTGCAAGAATTCCCTTCACCAAGCACCTGCCAAGGATGTAGTAATAATTTTTATTACAACATAACCTTGCCACCCACTTCCTTCAGACGAAGGCAGAATACTGTCCAGACCAAATTTTCTCCTAATCCCAAACACTACTGAACAGCAGACCTACAGCATGGCCCCAGCAAATTGAGTAATCCTCAGCTCTCAAATTTCCATCATCACAATAAACCTCTGACATATAACAGTGAAAAGCCTGAGGCAAAAAGCTTTGCCTGGAGAACTTGTTATCCAAGCAGGCTCTTTTCAGTGTTGAGCATCATTTGGGCAGTGCTTGGCTTTTGGCAGCTGCTGGGGGTGGAAAGAGAGCAAAGAAGGCAATGAAATGGCAATGGATTAAACATGCCAATGTCAGAAAAAGGAGTATACCCACTAGGGTCTCTCCAGCTGCTACTGATTCTCACAGTGTAGGGGTTATCCTTAGTGACTAATTCGTCATCAAAATTGTTTGAAACTAGCCAGTAGGTTCAAAATTTCATGAGGCAGTGCAAAAGAAGAGGAAGACAAGACTGAATGATGAAGTCATGCACATCTGGTTTCCTTAAGATACCAAGCTTAAAACCCAACACAATTGAATAGCATTTGGTTAAGAGATGTCAGCCTAACAATCCTTACTTCCTCAATTACTGCCCAAAATAGGTCCAAGCCAAATTTGAGCTTGTGTCCATTGTCCACAGAAGTCACACCATGGAATTTTTCCCAAGCTGGGAATGGTACTTTTCAGGATATTTTTGCCAGTACAGGTAGGTTCAATAGGAAAGATTTCTCAGCCACAAGCACAGCAAGAAAAACTCTCTGCAGCTTTCACTGTGTTCTTCAAATTCAGAAGCATTCAGAAATTTCATTAAAGAAAAATCAAAATCTCAGCATACAATACAAAGGAGATTGGAATGTCAACATGATACTAATAAAAATCCTTCTCCTTTTTAAAAACTAAGCACTATCTTTAAAAAAATAATAGTAATGGCTTTTTTAGTTCTATCTTAAAACAATACTTCATTTCCTTATTTCCAACAGTTCTCCTCATGCATTCTATGAACATACATGTAGTACTATATAATTGTATTATTAATGCTATGTATGAATGATATTGAAACAGCTTTAACAAATTAAAATCTACTGGGTAAGTATCATTGTACATCAAATTTTAGAGACTTCCATACACCTGTCTGAAACACCATTTGTTCTAATTTACATGATTTTCTTACTTTCCAGCTGATCAGTTCTAAACACAGAAGCCAAGTTAGTCGAGAGCTTCACTGTTTTGTTGTCTCAAGCTTCCAGAAAACTTCTATGAAAACAATATGATTTTCTCAAAATCTTTGTCTTCAAACTTTCAAGTACACATTATTAGCTCTGCTGTGTTTGTAACAACTCACCTAAAAATTTATACTTTATTTGTATTCTTTCTCTTTAAGTAAACTTCAGACACCGTCATGGGGAAGAACAGATTTTCACCAAATGTAATTTATCAATTGCATCTTATCTAAGTAACAGTATTTAAAACTAATGGACTAAACTACACAGCTGGCTGAATGGCTGCAAAAACTCCCTAGTTAATCAATGTAAAAAAGTACACATAGGAGCAACTTACTCAAAACATGTACATTAAATGTTTTCTACTTATAATCAGCCTTTTCTTTGCAATTGTCAGTCTGATGGTAGACCATTTATTGCTATTTATAAAGCACTGCTTTTTAAGTAAGAAAGCTTTTGAAACATTAACTTAAACCTAAATAAACAGTAATTTATCTTCTAAAATAGTCAGCAGTCTATTACACAAAACCGACGGAATGCTGTATATTAAGACAAGTGTAGCTGTCAACACTACACTATAAATGCTGCGAAGTTTTACAAAAGATGTCTGTAATTACAACATAACATGTAAATTTTTATCACATTGGTTAGCTTAAAATAGTATTGCTCTTCTCAGGCAGTAGGGACTTTTTATAAGAAGCCAGCATTTGTTATTCTTTCCAGTGAACACCATGTGCACATCACTTACTTCCTTACAAAAATTTGAATATTGAGAATTCAAATATATCTTCATTAGTACTAATTAATCAGAAGGAATGTTTTCTAATATCAAATTAAAATCAAAACACCTTCTCCCAAATGCATGCCAATTGTTTTAAATGGAAAGTAACTTTTATCCTTGGTCTAATTTGCAATGAAAGAATGAGTACAGGTTTAAAACGAGGCAGGAAAGTGAGTGTCAGGAAGAAAGGAAGTTGAGTGCCCAAGGGAACAAACATACAAATACTCTGAAAGTAACTGGGGAGACAGGACTGTTTCTATTTATGCTCAACTGCAACTCCAGCCACATGCAAAAGAAGAGATTAAAAACTGGACAACAGGATGGAGAAGTAAGATTGAAAACACCTTGGGGAAAAATATGCATGTGGGAAAGTTAAAAGCACGGAAATATCCTCTAATTTCATATAATGCCAAGAAGGAAAGCTCAGGGAGCATTTAGTGTGAAAGAAGAAAATACTGTATCTTGTTTCAAATCAAAACATGGAACAACATCTGTACCAAAACTACTGAATAACATCAGCCAAGAAATATATTTTAAGCTAAACTCACAAAAATATTCTCTAAAATCTATAATTCATTGGGTTTTTATCTGCTAGTTTACATCGTGAAATGTGTTCTTTACATTTAAGTTTGACATGAATAATCACAGGTAACATACCATTAAGTCATCAACTCATTCAGATTTCACTAACACTTATTTTACATGGTATATATTGGTTGGGATGGTGAATAGTTTTATCGTCTTCAAAAACTAACCTAAAGCATATTACCACAATAATACAAATTCATCTAAGTTCGTATCAAATGAAGAGACTGATATGTTTTATGTGCACTTCTGAAGAGCAGTTGCAACAGTTGACTTAGTTGGAAGGCAAAGTTGTCTTCGTTATGCAAAAACAGTCTTCATTAGTCAGAAGGCAAATTCCTCACTTTACAAATAAGTTCTTCTGTGAATTTTAGATAATACAAATAATTTAAGGACTATGACAATCCAGGATTGTCCACCCATGGCAATCACCAAGGGATCAGGTCCACACTTCAGCACCCTCCTATGACACAGACCATAGTCCACTCACAAATACACAATACACACAGAGACATCCTCCAGATGGGTCTTCTCAATGCTCTCCTCTCCCTCCTTCTCCTTCAAACTGCCTGTGCACCAAATATTTTTACCCCACATCTCACAGAGTAGGCTGAACAAAGCTGGACACTTCTGAACTATCACTTCTGAACGTCTTTCATACCATTAAAATATATATCCAAATAGCATTTTAAAAACTATGTTCAACATAAAGTACTGATACACATATATTGTTCAAGTGCTCTGGAAATGGGAGGCTCTAAAATATATTAGTTTGAGCAATGCTTTTTTCTGAACTGGTCAACTGACTCTTGAGACTTTCTGTTGGGGAGGAACACAAGTTCATGATTCAATGCACAGAGATTAAGTATTTGCTTTATAGTTTACAAGAAAAAAACGCATCTTGCTTTCATACAGTTAACAGGCTGGTACACAGTTATTTCCAAATTTCCTGGCAAAGAAGCCAGGATGCAAAGAACCACACACCTCTACTTCATTCTGAAAAAATACTGAAGCATCGGGTGCTTAAATAGTCCTTTTTGTCTATGTGAGCCTCAAAATCAGTTTGTAAGCTGCAATAAAACATTCAAATAGACTATACACTGGATATCAAGGAAGTTACCACAGGACATGATTGTGGCAGTGCCTCTTACTGATAGGAGCCTCTTAGCATAGTCACACAATGATATCTAAATAAACACACTACTGTGCTCTCTACATTGTGATTTTGTATATTTTAGATACATGATCTGGGAGTTAAAACTTCATCCTAATCCTGTTCCCTTTGAGGAAGCACACAGGCACACTTACACATAGGTAAGAATTTGTATCAAATGATGAACAGCCTTTTTCTATTCACATGTAGTCTTTTTTTAAGCTATTCTATAGCCCAACAAGCATTAAGATGAACAAATGTAGTTTAAATAGAAAAATATATCAAAATTAAATTACAATTAAAGAGTTTCAGTTTCAATGCACTTGCAACTGTGCAAAAATATATTCAGTTTCCTAGGGCTGATTAGCCCACAAACATCCTGATTAAGTTTTAAAAAATCCTTCATAAGTGTACCCAAGAAATGCTTTCAGGCACCAAACTAATTTTTTGGGTGTCATATTTTAGCCCACAGAAGAAAATGACTTATGGTAAACCCAAAGACCAGGGAAAAATAGTTCCATTTATCGACACCTTCTTATAAGAAAATCAGATTAGATGATCAAAAAGCTCCTGTTGGTGTTAAAATACTATTAATTCAGAATGGTAGGAAGCTTCAATAATTATTTACTCAAATATTAACCCCTGAATGGTGCCCCCCAAAAAACAATGCCAAAACTAATAGATGATCAGAAATGGAGGTGAGATAACACAAAGATGACAAATTAGAAAAGAAACATGAACGCAGAGTGGTAGAAACAAAAAGCAAAGTACTTCTTTAAAACATCATCTTTGATACAAAAGAAATACAACTTTCAAAGAGTGCAAGTCATAGCACGACCAGCCACTTGGCTTAATCTAAGAAAAAAAAAAAAAAGTAGTAGACTTTGCCCTTATTCTCTTTCAAATATATTCTTTTGCTATGTAAAACTCAAATGCATGGTTGTCTCTCTACAAGAGTTTATGGCGACTAAAATTTACCAAGTGGCTTATAATACATAAGATATGCAAGTTTACCAAAACAGTTTGGAAGAAGTTATGAAAACTGGTCTCTGAACAACAGCCAAACCAAGAAGCATGAGAATATTCCCATTAACATCTAGCAGCAATACTTTAATCAACTACCACATACTAAGTTGAACTAGACACAGTTGGTAGATGTTAGTTCCAGCATTACTAAATATTTGACAGAAAATTTTAATTTGGCATCTGAATGTAAAAGTATGTCCAAAAATTTATTTTGACCATATAAAGACAATTACATACACAACTATTACTAGATGTATATTAAATACTGCAAGATCTATAAAAGTTATTGGAAACAGGATTTTTCCCTCTACTAATGTACAGAAATTTAGATCACTACCTTTTAAGTCATCTTAATATCCCACAGCACAATGTTCAGAAATTAAAAGCCAGTATGCACTTCAGATTCATCAGGAACAAGTGGATGTAACATGACCATATGAGACAATATAGGTAGAATGAAATTACTACATTCAAGCATTCCAGGTAAGTGATGAAAGGTATACTCGTTACCACTACATTTCTAGCAAGGTTTGGGTTTTCCTATTTCGTTCCCTTCTTTCTGGAGGAAGGAGCTCTGTTTCTCTGGAGGAAGGAGCCTGAGTTTCTGAGTTATTTTGCCCCAGTATTCCCTTTCAAGCAGAGTTTGGGACACTCTCCAATTCGGGGTGGGAGGCCAGTAGTGGGGGAAGATTAGATTCATTAAGCGTTTTCCTGAAATCCATGCAGGTGGATTATTGCAGGAATATTACAAAATACCACCATGAGTATATAACAGCAGCTTGTTATGAGATATTCAGTAAAATATTTTATTAAATAAGAGTACAGGAAAACCAGCTGTAGCAAACCATGCCCTCCAGAGAATCATGAAACTACCTGCTACTCACATGGTATTTTGTGCAAATGCCACTAAGTACAGAATTAAAATGGTTAAAGTATTTTCAAATTAATCTTCAGACAAGCAGACCATTGGTTTCAGACTTGCATCAAGAGCAATACATATCACAGCAATGAAACACACTGAGGTAAAGCTACTGAGCTACATGTGAGTTTTGACAGCTGGGCCACACACAGGGTGAGGAAGGGCCGTGGACAGCAGTGGATGAGATGGCCAACCTTGGGAGTCAGGGGCATCACAGCCTTTGCAGCACGTGCCACGGGGGCAGTGAAGCAGCAGCACTGCTGTCCCCAGGCTGAGCTCCTCCTGCAGCACCTGAAACGCTACATCCTCCAGCGACAAGCAGCTTTCTGCACGGCCTGCACAGGCAGTGCCTGGCCCAAGCAGACACGAAAATGAAGTGTCCACACAGCAAACACCAACAAGCAGTGAGTTTCACTACAACAGTTATCTCTGAATTTGCACACACACTAGAGACTACTTTTGAAGTTGAATAAGCTCATCGGTTTTATTAGGGACTTTTTCCAACAATTTACACGTTGCTAGAAGATTGTCTCGGCTGCTGTTACACAGGAGCAACAGAGCTAATTTACTGATAATGTAACTTACAACGTGTGGGAATATATCTGCAGCCTCACACACACACTAAATAAACAAACCACACCCAAACCCACACCATGAACCCTCTTTTCAACCAAATTCCAAGGTACATTACTGCGATTACATTTTTTTCTCCAAGTCTTAGACTACAGCAAGAAAGATAATGGCAGAGAAAAATGTTTGCATTTTACATTGCTCCTGTCATTTAAATTTCTATTTAAATGCATATTGCATATTACATATCATAATTTTCTAAGACAAATGAAGACTGTAGCTTTGTTCTTGTGAAAGGGGTGATTTTAATTAGGAGATTGGAAAAACAATTATTTAAGTGAATCATAAGTGCCATGACATTCCCGCGACGTATTGACTTCAGTCTTAAATATTTAGCATTCTAGTGGAAATATAAAATGAATTTTTTTGGATCACAGAATTAGACATGAGAAGCTTTGGACAAAACACCAAATATTTAAATAGTTCATGAAATAACATTCTTTCAGAAATTAAAGCTTATAAAAGACTAAATAAAAAGACTTGATGAAAGTAGCATTGCCAAGAGGGTAAAAAAGAGGCAGTTTTTCTTAAAATAAACTGGTTTTACTTTAAAAATTTTTAAAGTGAGATTTTATAAACAATTACATTAAAAACAGAAATATTATAAATATTATTACTACTATTTGCATTTTTATAGACAAAAAAAACCAAAACACCAACATCAGAAACTCCATGCACACTACCTCTGCTTACCAAATCAAGTGCAACTTTTTTAAATTATGACATTCATCCAAATAGTCAATTCTAACAGAATCCAAATTTGAATTTTGATTGTATAAAATTAAACTCAAAGACATGGTGCTGTGTAAGTAATTTTGTCAGATAAATACTTGTCAAACCCTAAGACTCATTAATCTTGAAGAAATATTTCCAACTCCTGTAAGAACTGGAAGAAGTTACCCTTGTATTTAACCAGTTGCTATTCTCATTTTCAGCCTAGTTTAGATGAGGATTCTGAATAAAGCAAATATTTATACAAAGTGGCTCAGGACTGCAGAACAAGTTTCTAAGGCCTGGCTTTCCGATAGGGAGCGTGCTTATACACTACTTGTCTTCAAAATACAACATGAACCCTTTCCAAAACTTATGTCTTCTACTCCTCTAAATAAGACAAAATCAATTACGCAATAACTCCAATAAATCTATATTAACATTCAAAATGAAGAAGCAATTGAAGCACTAGGGATTTGTTAAGTGAGAAAGGTGGTTGAAGCAAGGAAAGGGAGTTGTTCAAAGCATAAGCTCAGGCAGCAGAACAGCACCTTACAAAATAGCAAGTAGGACAGAAAGTGGGGATCTGAAGCTGAAAATAAGCTTTACTGCCTCAGACATCTCATAAGATTAACTCTGAAAGTGTTCAAGCCTACCAAATTGTTACATGTGTGGGCTGACATGGATATCAACAAGCATCCCTGTTCTCCTCCCTTTCCCATCTTGCCACCTGCTCTCCTACCACAGTAAAACAAGATCTGAAACTGTAGTGCAGGCATAAATAAAAAAAAAATCTCCACACCATGCAAGACTAATCTGTTGCTCGTTTGGAGTTTTTACTGATTAATCAGTATACACTTGAAGCCAAGCAGCACCATGCTTCAGTATTTGCTTTTACATCCCAGTGCCTTTCAGAAGCAGAATAGGCCACAGGCTGTTCTGAAGAGGCTAAGCATTGCAGTGAACCAAAACCAGAGCAATGGCAGAAAATATGTTTACGAATATACTTGTGTTTCTTAAATTGCATTAAAAAAAAAAAAAAAAAGAGAAAAACCTTGCCTGAACAAAACCATTTCTTACTCAATAACAACACCAGACCTGACCTGAATGTATTTATAAAAGAATAGAAATATCAAAAAGATTGATTAGTGCAAGGAGTTACCTCAAGTCAGCACGGATGACAGGATCATACCACACTTAAATTCATTACAATAGTGTTCAGTTATGAAAACAAAATCATCATGTACAAAGGCAGCTTTAAAGCTATTATGACCTGAATGTGTTTATAAGGTTACTTTATAGATCACTTACGAAAACACTACGTGTCTCCCTACAGATAGGAATAAAAACCGAAGAAAGCAGGACACTCCACTTAAGTCTGTCCTTACTTTCTGTCTATACAAGATGGTTATGCATAAGCCTTTTGCCCAGATCTAAGAAATGTTTTTCTTCAAATGAAAAAAACAAAACCATGAAATACAAGCACATAACGTCTTAAAAATACAAGTATCCCTATTAAGAGTTTTAACTGCATAAAGATATCAAAGATTTCATAGTCGTAAAATGTCATATATCAGACATTTTAGATGGGTAAAGAGAACCTAAAAACTAAAATCTCTTTGAGATGAGATACAAAGAAGTGGCCAGAAAGGAACAGGTATGTCTGTGATGCTGCTCTGACTGTCTTCAAGCAGAGCTGGACAAGACAAACTCAAAAAGCTCAATCCCACCACACAACACTTCCTTCATGGTTTTGTTACAGTCAAATCTCCCAAGCAGGGGATCTCTTCATTACTGCTAGCTGCGATTCCTTCAGTTTTTGCTCTGGAACTAGCAAACTGTCTCCAAGTGAGAAGAGAGCACATCAGAAGCCTATTAAGTCAGAAATCACAAAATACCAAGGTCAGCAGATCGTAAAAAATACTTCAAGATTAACAAGCAATACTCACAGGACATATACCAGACCCACTGGTGCCAAGGACTGGATAAGATCTAGGTATTAGTATAACCATCAGATTGGTTTAACAGTGGGTAAAGACATGACATGTTAGTTTCAAAGTAGCTGCATTTTACCCTTAAACAGAGTCAGAATCTTATAATTGCACTGTAAACTACAATCTGTGGGCCAGAATCATCAGTCTCTAGCCAGGTCCAGCACAGCCAGAAGAAGATGAGTGCTCATGCGCTGGCAATTCTGAGACGAGTCTGTTCCTCATCGGATGCTAACATGTGGGCCACTTCACTGAGTCAGGCTTCTGAGGTCCCACTACCTTGATACTTGCTTTGGGTACAAGATCAAGATAAAAGCTGGTAGAAAAAGAACTATGTAATGGGAAACACCTAAGTTTACTCTCAGATTTCTGAAAAAATTTATGTTTCTAAATCTGCTTCAAATAGTTTTCCAACATTCCTGAAAGCAGCACAACCTTATTTAGTCGGGTGAAAATATTCTGCTGTTATCACACACAAAAAAGCAACCACCTGAAAAGAAATGTGGCCACAAGAGTTTTAAAGAACATCTCCCTGGTGGTGCTCTGTAACCATAGCACTCGTATACCTTATTAGGCACTTCAGTGAAAAAGAATGCTGCTGGAGAAATGCAGCCAGGAACATAGTCCAGAAGAGAGAACCAGACATCCAAGCTACAAGTCACACACAACACAGCAGCAGTTCAATTAGATACAACTCAACACTGAACAGTATCAAAAATGTGAGGAACCTGCTTTGACAAGCAGAAAAATACTACTCTGTGTTCTTCCAAACTCAGTATCTTGTTCGGATTTTTTTCCCCAAGACAAAACAGACACTAATAACATCATTCTGAAGAAATTATGTTTTCATCAAAAATGCCAGAAGTAAAATGACTGAGCAGCTATAACATACTCTTTCTTTCAAGTTAATTTGGGTTGTACAGACACCAATAGAAGTGATCCCAGATTCTCCTATGACTGTATGGACAGTTCACTTGGTTTTATTTGACTGAGAACAGAAGTGCTTAAACAATCGGTCTATGGGTAATAAACTACAGTTTTATAAGCCACAGTTATGAGTGGAATACTCTTTGATACATAAGAAACGAAGAACACAGTATCTTGACCTTTAGATTACAGTTCTGAGAAGGGGAAGTTTACTGCAGAAGATTTAGCATCATCAATAACTAGAGGATTTCAGATGAAAACAACTATTGCATGCGCTTAAGTAGGTGAAAGATGCGTCCACCATTAACTCCATGCCACACAATTGCTTTCAACTTTTATATGGATACAACAACCATACCTCATTTTTGTACAAGTCAAGCAAAGTAGAACATTCTTAACAGAGCAGGAAATGAAGTTTTATTCGTTGCACAAAATAAATCAACAAAAATGTAATGTCTGTTGATGACAATGAAACCACTAGCATATGCACCCAGGACTGATCTATTCTGTCTACCAGATGCTCTCTTTTTGTGGAAGGCTGGTAAAAAGAATTAGGTTCATTGTGGCTTAAGCAGATTTTTCTCATGCTGTTAAGTATTTTTCTGAAGTTCTACTGCAAAATCTTAATTTTCTTAAGTATCATAAGCAAATATCTATGATGAACAAGTTATAGCCCACAGGCCATAAGCAGCGTGGCAGGACAATTCATCTAGTTTGTTCCCTTTGGCCTCCTCTCCTAAGAACCTCAGCTGCACACCAGATGACTGCAGTGGAGCAGGCAGCCTGCTCCCCACAACCATTTTATCTAAGGGCTTGTAGCCTCTCCCCCCATCATATAATGAGTCGATCTTTAATGCATGCTGGGAAAAGGGTTGAAGAGCTTCCAGAAAAGGTGGCCACTTCGCACTGCCAGAACAATGCATTAACTCCACAACGCCATCACTGTCCACATCTGAGGAACATACGGGAAGAGACCATCAAGAACAGGCTGAATGAATTGTATGGAGTCAGCAGCACTGTCTTGTCTGCCCTTTTTCTCAGGTCTTCATCAGGCCCTGCTGGGAAAAAACTTCAGGGCAGAAAGCTTAAACACCTGGAAGCCACTAGAGATACAGGAAAGCAGAGACTTCCAGAAGGCAGCAGAACTACACATATATACAACATAGTCCAGATGATATTCACCTACAGAAAGTGTTCCAAAAGCCATGAAATATGACACTCCTGCCACTGGGAATAAAACCTGAGATGAGCCCACCTACCCAAGGACTGGAACATTGCTGTCTCCTGTGTTCCCACAGTAGAGAGTAGAGCAACACTGATTGCGTTGATTGATGCATAGAAATGGAAATGCACAGAAAACCACTGCAGGTCTTTGAAAAGTAATGCTGCATTACCAATACACTTCCAAAAAAATCAGGATTAATCATCTTTGGGTTTAATCTAAGTAATTACACATTACTGCTGCAGCAGTAGCTGTTAGTTCATTTGGGGAAATCCTAAACTAACCTGAAATACTGACTAATGCTGACAGGTTAACAGGCCTAATATGCTTTGCTACCTAATGAAACCAAAACACATTTTCAGCTTTAACTGAAAATAAATAACTGAAATCAATAGAACCCTTTACATAACAAAATCTTCCAGAAGAATGATTCATGCATATAAAATAAAACAAGAAAAGCAGCTCTGTTTGCTCATCCTCCACTTAGGTACAATACATAAGGACAACTGAAAATGAAGGACATCATTTTTCAGCATTCTGAGTTCTGTAGACCTTTACATGGGTAAAGGAAGCCAAGTGAAGATCTAAGTAAGCCAAGGTGAGGGCCTCAGGACATGGTTTCTTAGCAAGTCAGTGACAGAATCACTAAATAAACATGTCAAAGAAGATGCAGGGGAAAAAAAAAATTATTTCTCAATAGAGGGATCAACTTTGTTCCATATTTTCCTGAGGCAAAAAAATAAATATTTACAGTTAAAGTTCATGCTTTTATCACATTAAAAGTAAGACTATATAGTCCAGGGTGTTGCCAGCAGCACAGTACAATTTCCCTGGGGTTTTATGGCCTGTAAAGAGGTAAGACAATGACTTTTCCATAGAAAAGAATGTACACATTTAAACCAGAAGATTTGCCCATTCTTTTGGAAGAAGTGTAGCTTACTGGGATAGAATTTACTATTACACATAAGTGTTCAAAATAAAACACAATCTCCATCAGTTGTACATCAAAATTATTTAACAGGAACTACTCTTCAAGTGCAGGTATTGCAAAGTAAGTCCCAAGCAACAGATGAATAAAGGGAATTTTCCTGCTTAAATTGTATCTAATAAATTGTAATTCAACCATACCCTTAAAAGGGACCAAGCTATAATTTCAGAGCATACTTTGTCCCTGAAAGAATTAAGAATATTTTATCTTTTGGAATTCTTAGATGCTTTTACACAAGGTGGATAAATTACAGGGGTTTTCCACTACAAAATCTCTAATCATGCCCATTCTCAAATAGTAGGTTCTGCTATAATGAGGAGCTAAAATACATTCCAACAAATTTAACTATGCTTTAATCTATCAACAAATGAGGAAAAACTACTTCCTCTCCAAGGAAATATTTTTAAATGCATTACCTCACCTCATCCCCATTAAACCACACCAATCCAAACTCTTCACCCAACTACATGAAACAAAGCTGGATTGTAGGGTTCTGATTTGATGTCAGCTGGACTGCAACAAGCCTGGAATTACTCCAAAGTAAATCAGTTGAAGTAGTCCAGACCTACACCAGGGAAGCTGAATCAGAATCTGACCCTCTACTTCTAGGAATTATGCCAAAGATGATATATAAACCCTTTCACCCTATACCTTGGAACAAAGACACTGACTATTGGCATTACATTTCCTTGCTGTAAGTAGGTCAGGAAAAAAGAAAAAGCTGAGTAAAAATCAGTAAATGTACAAGGATTAATCTTCATCTTTCTGCTTTATACACCTGTATTCACACATGAGAACAGGTGCTCTGTACTTTATAAAGACAAATACACCATTTACACGTTAGTATTTTTGCTTGTCTTAGTAAACCTATTTTCTGGAATATAAATGGGCAATGTTGTGGTATCTGAGTCCAACTCTTACATCTACTTTGTACTTGCCCACCTGCAGAATTAAAATAAACACTTTTGCTGGTTTCCTTAAAAAAAAAAAAAAAAAAAGTCTACTCCTGTTCAAATGGGTTCCTTTCTGAAATTCAAGAATACATACCATGATATCACCCCCAATTATTAATTTACCAAATTAACCACAGCAAAAAGGAAACCAAACAACCTCTTTTAGCTAGTGCATCACCATGAACAGTGAAGACTTAGGCTCTGGCAAAAAATGCTGTCTGAAAGCTGCTGGTGTAGGTTTGAACCCTGACCTCTGTCACAGCAAATGCTGTGTACTAACACATAAGTTTCTGGCAAGATGATGTGCAATTTTCCCTGCTAATTTTGATGTGATGCTAAAAGCATGAGATACAGAGCCAGAAAATTATCTTTGAAGAGACCTATGTCAGGAACGAATTTCATGAACTTCCAGAAGACCTGAACATCCATCAGCCCTGTCACCTTTTGGAGGTACCAGTAAGTTTGACAAAGTTTTCTTGAACATGAGCACTCAAAGTTGATTTTAGAAAACTCATAGACACACACCCTTTGTACTCATACATATCCCAGAGACAATAAAAAGTTTTACACAGGTAATCTCATCTGAAATATATAAGCAGATTCAAATCACTAGCATTAGTTGGGAGGTATTAATAGGGTTTTTTACCTATTAATTTTTTTTCCCCAGAATACAGCATATTAAGCTGTTCTAAAAGCAATTCTAGTGCATTCATATTCAAATTCAGAATTTTGAGACCCATAACATACTCCAAAGTTCTAAAACACAAGTTACAACAGTCAGTGCTGCATTAGCTCTAATAATTTAAATTATGCCATCTGTTTCCTTGCTATGATGTTGGTTTGCTACATGCAATTCCTTCCATTTCCTAACAGTAGACCCACTTCAATAGAAAAAGTACTGGATGCTATCCTAGCTGGTACAGAACAACACTATTATTCACATTTCAACAACGAACTTTCTAACTGGTGCTCTGACAAGAGTTTAACCTGCCATTCGGTTTCCTAGTTCATTTGGCAGCCTAGAAAGCTCTTGCATATCATCTCCTCCTCTCTCCACACAGCAAATTCATCTGATCTGATTTATAAACAACCATACATATACAATCTTAAACTCTGCAGAACATAGCTGTACTACATAGTGTAAATACTCAGTCTGGGGTCTGCAGTTTTCTAGTAGTTACAGAACATGTGAAGGTGGGACCACAAAAGAACTCCAGAGGAAAAAATTCGTTTGTTTGAGGGAAGGAAGTTAAATATACATTGACTACCATTCAGCTGGGCATGTGTGGCATTGCCTGCCCACAAAACAGTCAGAAAACAGCTCTTCACTGCTCTCAGTGCCTCACTAAGTGGATTAACAGTGAAATTACAACTATTGTAGAACAACTATTTACCCATGTTCTGAGTGTTATTCACGTTTCCTGTCCAAACTGTTATTCCTTACAACCCAGCAATAACGAAATAAAAAGTCAGGTGGGTCTTTAATATGCATAAATACATATACACCTATATACATGCACACAGGGGTCTGTATTAAGAACAAGCTTATATATCAGTGCAGTACAACAGGTAAGTGGGATTGCTGCTTCCTCATTTGTTAAGTAACATCACAATACCCCAAACAAGGGAATCTAAAGCAACTAAGTAGAAAATAGGGAACTACAGTTTTAAATGAGGAAAAGAAGCAACATCAGCTTCCTCTGAGACAAAAATTCTTCTCCTCCACCTGGGCAACACTTCTGAACGGTCAACATTTGAACCGCTTCTCAGGCAAAGTGGGATATGTACGAATGTTAAGTGTCAAAAAGTGTAAGAGGCAGCTCACTGGAATGAAACTGTACTGCAGAACAGAACTTGTACAGAGATGAACAAAGAAATGGGATTCCTCATGTAGAGAAGAGAAGCACCTGCTTTTGGTTAAAATAAATAATGCATATTTTGTTAACACTGGCATTTGGTATAAGTTTATGAGTTTTCATATGCATGAATAAAGAGAAATGTGCATATATGGAGGTCAAACAGTTTTACTGGCTGCTGGCTTACATAATTTTTTTTTTCTTTACAAATAGAACATGATTTGCCAGTGGCAAGTTACAGTCAAATTCTAGAATCAATTTAAGAGAATGCTATGGAAGCAGAAATAAAAAAGGAAGGGGGAGAGACACAGAAAGAGAAATGGGTTAAAATGACTGTTACCTGTGCTCTATTTGATAACAATAAAAAAATGCTCAACAATATCAAGTTTCCACAACTGAAACATGGGGAAATGCTTCAGTCAGAATGCACTCCCCCAGCACAGTATGCAGCTTCTGTACCAACAAGTCTCTAATCCTAATCCAGTTCCAGGAAAAATCACAGAGATGGATATCCTTCTCTTGTTTTCAGAAACATCAGCCCATGTGCAACAAGTTCATATTACTTCAATTTTCAGCAAATGAAAATTATTATTTTTCATCAACAAAGATAGTATCGAAAAAACTTATATGAACATGTTTATAAACATTTGTTGATTTAACACTAAGTTTTGAGATTCTGATTTCTCACTATGTTATTTCTCAATTCAATTTTGAAAATTGACCTATTCTGTTTCTTTACACTCTATGTTGAACTGAAACTGCCAAGGTCTGGGACACAGTCTAGTCCCAAAACACAACTCTTGGAGGAAAAAAAAAAAAAACAAAACACATTGGCCTTAATTCAGAAACATCAGTTTGGTAGGGCAGCTGATAACTACTCAATATACAATTTAGTGGTATGAGACTGATCAGACAAAGACAGGCTTACACAACACGTGGAGAAGTAAAGAAGCTACAAAAAGACATGGAACCAACTTCCACAGCCAACTGCCAAAGCATAATTATAGCTAAACTAGAGGTCTAAGCAGAAAGGAGGAACCTAACTAGCAAGTCAGTGCCCACATTTTAAGTGTATAATGAAACCCCAGCACACATAAAAGAACAGTATTAAAAAAAAGTAAGTGAATTAACAAAAATAAAGTGGGTAGAGTCAAAGATTAATTTAAGAGCATCTGCCCAAAAGCCAAAGGCTTTAAAAAAGTACAAATCCAAACCACATGTCAAATAAAGCACCAATTTCTGCTGAAATAAAAACTGACCCAGAAAAAAAGCAAGCCCCATATCCACATCTATTTTAGAACCCATGAAATATTTGTGTTGTAGTAATCTGCTCTGAAAATGTTTTCTTCGAAACATAGGAGAAAATAATAATAATATATTAAACTACTATGTCTGAAATATTTCAACAGATTCAATAAATTCAGCACTTTGCAAGATTCCCCAAAAAGATACATACATGTGGAAAACTACTCCGACATGTCTAAAATTAGGATTACATCTTTCCAAAATATGGCATCTCGACAAGGTTCCACCAAAATAAGTGAGATATTTCTCGGCTAGTCAGGTGTTCCAAGGCAAACAAGTGGAATTTTTTACGTAAGCGTGCTACCCTCACCTGATTAAACAATCTACTTAGAATTACCTGTACAGCTACAAAAGCTTAAAGGACCACTGGGCACCACATCCAAAAAACACCCCTCCCCTGCATATCCATCAGGTGGTTTTCATCTCTTCTCACCTAACCTATTTGTCCATTTAGCTGCCTCAGCCTTCCTCTGTGTACTACTCCTACCTGCATCATCCTTTCCTCTTGCTACTTGAGAAAGACAGAACTCCAACTGATGTTCTGCATAAGACCAACTAAGTTCAAAGTCATGCTCCAAAGAAGTGCCTTGCCCTAAGCTAAAAAAGCCATAAATCTGATATAAATTATTTAGTGCCTGATTTTGTAAATATGTTTGGACACTATAGCAAGGCAGAATGGACTCCAGAAGAGCTCTCTTGGTTGCAGAATATCTATGTTTCCATCTGGTTGCCTCAAACTTTACCTGCTAAAGGAAGATTGAAAATTGGTGTTTACCAGTCTATAGAAAATTCATAAATTAAATACAGTACCGTACTAGCACCACACAAGCATTTAAAAGAGACCTCAACCTCCAAACCTGGGGCATTGATTTGGCACTTAAAAGAAAGCTCGTGCACACTTTATGTATAAAGAATTAAAATACTAATGTATATAACCCGTGTTTATACATAAGTAAACATTTTTCTCTCTTTCTTGAATTTAAAGGACAATTACGCTGGTTTTTCGGAGGGTAATGAGTTGTTTAAAACTCGTAAAGTGTTATTTCCTTTTTGGCAAGGCCATGTTTCCCCATACACAACAGACATTTTAAAAAGGCAAAGAGCCAGTCTAAGCCAGTATAGTCAAATAGTAATTAAAAAACCCAAACAGTCTTTAATTCCAAATATTTAAATTGGAGAAAAGCAAAATGGCAATTTAGTATAGATGACAAGAAGTCTAGTCCATATGCCTAAGACCAACTGTCCAAGTATAGTAAAAGATAGAAAGTACCACAAATTATGACAAGTTAACTACAGAACCTGAGGCCTTGAACTTCAACAAGACCCCTGCAGTTGGGAGGCATTACTACTTCTGGCAGAAAGCTGTTTTTAAACAGCAGCCCTCCACTCAGACAGCAGTCATAAGATCCATGTCAAGTTTTGGCTACCACCACTGCATTACAAGGACCATCCTTTAATCATTTTTTGCAAGCCAAAGTAAATGATCCATTTAGAGGTAGTTCAGGCAACAGAAAGAACAAGACAATAGGAAATTTTGAGTTTTACTTCCAAAATGTGAAAAGCAGAAACTTCTTGCTCTCCACCAGTACCAGAATAAATTCCACAGTACACAGGGGTACAAATAAATTTCAGCAAAACTATGAGATATCTACACATGACAATAACACAATAGCCTTGAGGTTTGTCAGTATGAAGGACATAAGGACTTCTTCATGCCTGGATTGGGTTTGCAGGGCAAGGTTTTGGTAGCAGGGGTCTACAGGAGTGGCTTCATGAGAAGCTACTAAAAGTTTCCCTTATGTCTGAGGGAGGCAACGCCAGCTTACTCCAAGAGGGAACCCAACACTGGCCAAAAGGCCATCAATGACAATTATCAGATAACAGATTTAAGGCGGAGAAAGAAGATATTGCACAGAAGCAATTATGGCCAGAGTAGAGAGGAATGAGAATATGTGAGCTAAAGAACTCTGCAGACAGCAAGATCAGTGCAGGAGGGAGAGAGGAGCTGCAGGCGCTGGAGCAGAGATTCCCCTGCAGGCCACAGTGAAGACCTTGGGGAGGCAGCTGTTTCCCTGCAGCCCACGGTGGAGCAGATATCTACCTGCAGCCTGTGGAGGACACACACACACAGGTGGACATCTGAAGGAGGCTGTGAGCCCCTGGAAAGCCCACACTAGAGCAGGTTCCAGGCAGGACCTGTGGACCCATGGGGAAAAGAGCCCAAGCTGGAGAAGGTTTTTAGGCAGGACTCGTGACCATTTGGAGGACCCACCTATTGACAAATTCACATGAAAACTGTCCAAAATTAGGAACACATTAACCAGTATTCAGGTAACCAAGATAGATTGTTGCCTCATGTTGAGGCAACACAGTGGCAGTGAGAAAATTAAAAAACGTGCCCGCAGGAGTCTTTGAATTAATTCACAAAGGTGATTTCTTCTTTCATAATATTCTTTCAGAATAACTGCAATCTAGAGCATCAGATACTTTGCATTTACAATCTATAAAATGGTTAGTAGGAAAAAATATAGGTAAATTACATGGTCACTCTTGTTTGCCCAGCTAGAACATTGAAGAGTAATTCAGCTTTAAGCAAAGCTGCTCAGCATCTCCTCTTCAGCCTCCTTTGAAAACAGTGGAGATAGAAGACAAAGTGTCTGAACCAAATGCTGCAAGGCCTTTTCTAGCAGCTGTTACAACCTGCCTTTACTACTTCCTCTACTGAAAGAGTAAGTTTACTAAATGTTTTTGTAAGAGATTTGTAGGGCATGGTATTTCTCCCTTAGAAAGACAATATCCTTGAAAAAGAGATTCTCCTACCTAAACCACTTTTTTTTTCCACATTTATCAATTCACAGAAAAAATTTAAGAACTCTTCATACTAGAGTTCTTGAAAATGGCATAAAACACAACTAAAGACTCAGCCAAATCTTCCTGAGCCTTTGGAAAAGATTAAACAACTTTAGTCTGATTTACACAAAGGAATTTGCTTTAATTCAAAGTAACATGGACAACTGCTCTTGTTACTTATATATACTAATTTGTATGCATACACACAGAGAAACATATAGAAGTCCCTTTTTTCTTATATTAATCTACTAAAACACAGATAAGTGTAGCATGAACTGGCTGCTTAGTGAGAATTTCAGATTCATCATTAACCTGACATGATGATTCAACACTAGCTGATGGCATATTTTGCTTCCTGCAAGGCAGTTCTAAATATAATCTTCACTTTAAACTTTGCATACGAGTGTTAAAACTCAATATCAGATTTAATGAACTGAAGAGACCACGATGAAAGTGAGCAGGTATCAAATAAAAATATTTTAAAAATAAAGACCTTGAGCTTCTACATGAAGAAACAAAAGTACAAAAGTGGGCCACTTAAGACTGTTAGCTAAGTCTTCAGATTTCAAGTCTTATCATAATTTTGCTGTCACAGAACAGCAGACAGACTCAAATGGAAAGAAAACAGCACCACTTGTCCATACAGCCACTTTCCATTGAAATACTACACCCAGGTGAGGACAAAAATGGCAAAGCACAGCTTCAGACCTAGAGACAGCTTTACCATTTAAGCAAAAACTTTATATAACTATACCCTCATTGAACATAAACCTTGTGTCTTCACTTTCAAAGTCCTTCATAACCTGTCTACACACCTTATCTCCCATCTCGATCATATCCTGGTCAAGACCAATTCCTGCTTTCAGCATTCTTTGATGGCAGTCCCTACCGACTGTCAGAATGTGTCTGCTATTCTGACAGCTACACTTGTGGGCTGTTCTCCACTGTTTCCACACGGTTATTATATTCCTTTGCAACTTCCTTTAGCACACCTCCTGAAAGGAGAAGTGCTCAGTTGTTTGTATGCTGATCCAAACTACTTGGTTTCCCTGTGCCCCGTAAGTGCTTCTACCTAACAGTCTTTCTCAATCCCATAATTAGTTATCCTTGGAGTACAGAGAATCTTCATCTTCACATACATCAGCATATTCCTGGTGCACCGTGTCCTGATTAAAGGCAAGAACTCAGAAGTGAAGCAATAATACAGATAACACATTTCTCCTTGATCTCCTCATTGCGTCAGTCCCGAGACTAAAAACCACAGAAATCAAGGCTGAACATGAGGAACATCAGTCTTGTGATTAGTCGTAATTGCAGGAAGGTGAAGAAAACAGACACAGGCTTAGAGGCTTGTCCTTTCCAATTTGTAGTACCTGCATTTAAAGCCTGTGGTTTGGGCACAGAGGTTGTGTGGCACAGAGAGGCAAAGAGAAAAAGAGTAAAGAATTACAAACAGGACAAAAGGAGAAAAAAAACTCTAGGAGGAAAAACAGCAGTCAACACAGATTTAACAAGGTGTTTGCAATTCTATATAAAGTCATGAGATTTAATATATGAGATAGGTAATAAGAAGAATATAATACTAGAACTTTAACTACCTTCTATAACAATACATAGCACTCATGAAGAATAGTGTCAGAAGTCAATTACTATACCTTAAATACAAGTCAAACAAACTTCAATCACATTTAAATGTGTAGTAACAGCTTTGACATCATATTTACCAACATGTTTCATGAATTTGAGAACATTCTAAATGCTCATACTTAAAACTCAGTACTGCAGAAGATTACATTAAAGAGAAAAAGCAAAAAAAAAAGCAGGCACAGTTGCATTAGGCTGACAGACATCAAAAAGCAATGCAAAATGCCTCACACCAAAATTCTATTTCAAGTACTCCACTAAAAAAAGTCATAACCAAAAGCACACATATAGAGCATGTTCAATAGAACACCACTTTAATCACTGCCAAGTTCTATTCCTGATTCACTTCAGTTTAATTTTCTTGCAAAGTGGCCATATTTAACATTTTGTTTTTAGAAGCAGTAGTATCAGTCGTAAAAAAAGAAGGAAGCAAAGCAGAGACAAAAGGGGAAAAGCAATGACCTTCAAAATGTTCACACTTCAAAATTCACAATAAATACCACTAATTCTACAACATAGATTTTGTATATCATTGAGTGAACTTACCACTTTTACAACACTTCTGCTTAGAAAAGGAGAGCATTTGCATAAAACTAGAAGTTGAGCCATTACTATCTAAGCCAGACTTAGCCGAGGAGATGCTGCAATAGCATGAACAATTAAAAAACAACTAAACTAACACTTGAAGCTGAACTAACAATCACTTCCATGGGACTGATACGCTTCAAAAACATAAAAAGGAAGGGAGGTTTTTGCACACAAAAATCTGCAGGGTCCACTGGACAATAACTTCAAGCAATGTCATTATTTTAATATTCATACATCTACAACAGAAGCATTGTTTGAAATAGCCCTTTCCAAGGAATACACATCTCACTAAGTTGTGGTCAGGAACTTTATTTTTTGCTCAGGTGAAATTACGCATGTGCTCATTAGAAGTTTCACCTGAGGAAGGAAATGCAGGATCAAGACAACCAATTTGAGACCTAAACTAAACTTTCATGGTAATTATGCTCTTCACAGATATTAAGTTCTAGGCAAAACAGTTCCAGTTGGAGCTAAATTCACTGAAAGTTCATTTTACTATCATTTTCCACAGAAATAATTTTATTTTATTCATAGATTTTATTCACTGATTACAAAGATTTTTATGACAATTGGTTTTAGCCAAGTATTCTGCCATACAAGAAGTTAGAACACAAGAATTTGTCAGAACACTTTATTTTTATAAAACACTTTCAAATAGTAATTTAAAAAAATAAAATTCAAGTAGTGAACGTTTTAAATCATATCCTCAGAAAACAGCATAAAAGTGTTTTCATTTACATTCTTGTTAGTCAAAGATAATCCTTCTATGGCACAGACCCAAATTTTATCCTCCTGGGTGTACATACCACTGAATAATTTGTTCAAATGTCAGTTGCAATTTTCAAAACTCCTTTCTTGCCTCTGAATCTTAAACATCTGTAATAAATACTTGTTTTGAGAGCGCTTTACATTTGTGACACTTGACCTCTTGCTGTATGCACCACAAAATCTAAGTTTCGAATACCACGCAAGCAGGAAATCTGATCATTCCAGCAGTAGCCATCTGCAAGGTCCAATATCAAATATTAGTTCTGGGTTGCACAAAGTCGTGGGCTACAAATCTTTTCCTGCAACTCTTATAATTAGTTGCAATTTGCTGCTTCTAAAACCCATTTCTCATGGAACATCTGGCCTCAAAAAGCTTACCTTAATATTGGCAAAGTACTTAGCATTTGGCTGCTGGTGCGTGTACGTGTGTGTATGTGCACGTGCACATCTGCACATAGATTAAGTGTAACTACAGAATGCAAGCGTGTGCTTTGTGGGTGGCACAGCCAGGACTAGAGATTTCTACTCCAGCAAAAAAGCCTCTTAGATCTGGAACTGTAAAAGAATATTACAAGAAATATCAACCATCACAGAAAAGTGTCTGGCAATGTTCTTGCTGGTTTGCATCTATTTATTGCTGTTAAATGTTAGCAGCTCATCAAGCACCCTACAAAACACTTGAATTTTGCATCAGTTGGAATTTTCTTTTGCATGGTCCTCAGTATAACTGAATGACCAAGCTGAAACTGAAATGTGAACAAGGCTTTAAAAAAACCAACAAAAACAAAACGGAAAACCTCTGTAGAATCAAAACGCCGCACTGACTTAAAAAAAAAAAAAAAACAAGTTTAAAAGTTTAACATTAATATACCTAGGTACTTCTGGTTAACTATGTTAGACATATGACAAAAACTGAGGCACTTATTTCAGCTTCATAGTGCCAGAACAAAACCTTTCCTAAGCCTGTGAAACAGCATAGTGTACAAATTGCTGTGAGACCTTTACATAAAAGAAGTCTTCCAAGTACTATAATCAAGCAAGCACTGTAACTCCTAAAGGTAAGAATTAATTACAGTCCAGGATCTTTAAAGCATTCCTTCAGTAATAGCAACACAACTTTTGAAAAATGCCCAATGCTGAGTTGTGCCACATTCAACTGACTCAAGCAACCAGCACTGTTTCTTGAAAGGCTGAAGCTGCAAGCTCTCAGGATCCTGTACTGCTCTTGAAATCCACTTCTTCTCTAGTCATAGGAAAATTCTAACAGAGCACTATTAGCTTACTTTCACATCTGCATGAACTGTTTATTAGCTGCAGCTAAGAAAGTTTAAAAATAAGCATAAAGGAAGAGACTAACCATGACAGGAACATTATTAGCTTCTCAGAAATTTAAAGGAATTCCAGCTTCACATGTCAGATTCTTCAGAAGGCTTTGCAGAAAGTGACTTGTAGAAGCCATTATTCTCATCAACCTCTCCATGTTCGAAAAGTATTCACCACATTTCTTACCTGAGCACCATCCTTTAGCTTCAAGATGCATTCCATGGTATTGATAGTGATGACAACTGGTTCTGATCCCAATTTCGTCCATGGCACGTGAATCCGAAGTTCATGAATATGCCCACTTAAAAATGTAAATGGCAGTTTCAGCTCCTAACAACAACAAAGAATGTGGAATTAACTACTGAAACATCAAAATTCAAGGCGCATTTATAACTCAAAATAGTATGGTTCTATCACAAAGTAAGTCAGAATTTATTCTCCCTCCCCAAATCAATAGTGTGTCACAGGACATGGGACTTTCCTTTATAATCACTTGCACGCTTACATTACAATTAGTCTGTTCAAAGGAGACGTTTGGATTACTATGTCCTTGACAATAAAAGAGTTTAAAACCACCTCTCTCACATGAAGCTACCGCAAAATGTGCCACTATTCAAGGGACAAGCAGAAATGAGTAGGGTGAAAGTAAATGCTTAAATTGATGTGCAACCTGTGTTATTGTTAAGAGAACAAATTTGGAATTAAACATTGACAATAAAACAGCAAGGCAATATCTCTGAAAATATTTCAATACTTAGAGTTGTAAGAGCTCAGTGCTCTTAACGCTGGCCCACTGTTGCCCCATTCACATCAAACTGCTAGTGAACACAAAGTTCTTAAATTTTTCCTTGGCAAAACTGGACTTCTCCTCACCAAGGCCTAACGTGGCTGTCACACTGCTTTAATAATTGGTGCAAATCAGTCCAGAACTCTTAACAAATGCCTGACACTCCAACCAGAGATCTCAGCTCTACAGGACAGCCCCACTGAGTCAGGGCTGCATGCAGCAAGTCAGCAGGAAATATGGTGACAAAGTGTTGCAATTTCTCCAGTAGCTTCAGAGTGCTTAAACAGACACAGTGGTCAGGTTACAGACGCGGTCCCAGGATGAGAAACCAAGATTTGGAACAATGAAAGTAAGTGTTTACTGCAAAACAAAGAAACCATTTTTGATACTATGTCAGAATTTTAAGTCAGCATTCTCAATACTAAGTATTCTAATGATGAGGTTCCAATGATAATTCATATTCTTACCTTTCTGATGTCTATTATAACATTTTTACTATAAAATTTTATGGGAGGAAAAACAACAGATGTCTTCAAATTGCTTATAAGCCTGGTGTTTTCATTTTCAGGTATGTATCTTCTCAGATGGAGAAACAAGTGAATCTAAGTCTCCTAGATGTTGAGTGATAGCTTTGGCCAACCTACAACCACCCTCTAATCCAACTGCCCAACCAATTCAGGGCTGACCAGAAGTTGTTAAGAGCATTGTGCAATTACACATTCACTGGCACGGGGCATCCACCTCCTCTAGGAAGCCTGTTCCAGTGTCTGACCACACCCTGGTCAATGCTTCTTAATGTCCAGTCTAAGCCTCTCCTGGCACAGTTTTGAACCATTCCCACATGTCCTATCACTGCATACCAGGGAGAAGAGCTCAGCACCTCCCTCTCATGTCCCCTCCTCAGGAGGCTCTAGAGAGCAGTGAGGTCGCTCCTCAGCCTCCTTTTCTCCAAACCAGACAAGCCCCAAGTCCTCAGTCCTTTCTCACAGGACATTGCCTCCAGCTCTTTCACCAGCTTTATTACCCTCCTCTGGACACATCCTTGTTAAGCTGTGGGGCCCAGAACAGCACACAGAGCTCAAGCTGAGGCCACACCAACACTGTTACAGTGGGACAGTCAGCTCTGTTGGTGATGATTGGCTGGTGATGCCGAGTTTGATGCACTCCAGGAGGCATTTGCCTGGGCACACTGCTGACTCCTACTGAGTCTGCTGCTGACCAGCACTCACAGGCTCTTAATTGTTGTGTTTCTTAGTAAACTCAGGGACATCAAATTTTGTTCAGAATTCCAGAATTATCCTGGCAAGCCGGGGCTTAAGCACCTTTGTACCTTGGCTCAGTTTGGGTACATACAACATTCAACTCAGAACTCCTCTGAATGAATAGCTGTTAAATAGAGAAAGTCCAAGAAACCCTGAGGTCAAACAGGCAAGTTGCTAGGGAATTTTAAACAAACATTTAGAAGAAGATGCAGAAAGCCTCTTTTCCTGCACTGCTTGACCCTAGACCTATCCCTGCTGTATAGAGCTTCTGTATGAATAAAATTTGGGGACAAGGGTATTTGGCCTTTAGTACGTGACATATAAAATCTTAAAATCTGCCTATAGAATATTTCTGTGAAGATAGCTTATGTCATTATTTTCCTAATATCTTGAAATAAAATCAATGATAAATTTACAAATCATGAATATAGAATTAAACCTTAGTCACACGTTTTCAAAGCCCACCAAAGTTTTTGATTTTCTTAAGCAATTAATGTAAGTTGAGTTGAAAGTCTTAGTTGAGAGTTGAAATAACCACTATTACATCTGTGACAGGTTAGCATCCTGAGATAGCCTCTAATTTGTCACCAAAAAGACAAGTCAATTCTTACTCAGGAATACCTATCACCATGACAGCAACAACAACTGCTAATAGGAGCTGTTTTAAGGAAGACTCTCCTTTCTGCAGCTGGTGCCTTTTCAGCCTTGCATCTAAAAGCTAAGAGTAGATGAAAGCACATTAACTGCTGACAAAATCTTCAGAGAAGAAAACTACATAAAATTATAGCTCTATTTTTTTTTTTTTTTGTCAAGTACAGCTTTCAGTTTATAAATCAATTTGGGGGAGTTTAATGAGCTTTCATTAATGAAGTTCAAAAAAAACACACCCTTCTCACGTTAGGAAAACTTCTGACTCATTCCTCAGCCATGCTTACACAAGTCCCCATTCTAAAAAATGTCCTAATTTCAAGTCCCCATTCTAAAAAATGACAGTTACAGAGTTTCTCACAAAAGGTTTGAAGAAAATTGCTAAATTTTTTTCCCCAAATGTTTTTTCTTCATCTCATTCACTAAAATACTTAAGGATTTTAGCCAAAAGCCTCTCTCCTAAAAATTCGGCTGTATGCTCATAAGCAACACAAATAAAATTTTAATCCAAACGGTTTCAGTTAGGACACTGAAAAGCAAGTACTGGGCAGTTTAGCTACACATGTTGCTACAGTAATCATACAATAAATGAAATAGAGCCTTTTGTCCTGGAGTTTTGTTGTGGGGTTGGGGGGGGGGTGTTTGTTTTTGTTTTGGATTGTTTGTTTGGTTTTTGTTTGGTTTTGTTTTTTGGATGGGGGGAAGTGGCACAGAAATAAATTATAAAAAAACATGCAATTTAAAAAGACATCACAACTTGAGAGAGAATGCTTTCAGGGATCAAGACAGCAAACTATCACTGTTAACAGCAATAGAAATAAATTCCCATTCCACACATGTAGTTATCTAACTTTTATGTCACTCATCAATACCACAGTGTCTTTTTAGATCCTGACCTGCGTTTACTTCAAAAGGCATTCTAGAATAGCTCTTTTTCCACTATTTTCTGGATGGATTTAAGACAATCTCAAATTTTGTCTAGTTAACTGCAAGATATTGAAAGAAACAGAAGTAGGACTTATTTCAAAATGAGGTGATACAAGCAAATGCACAATGTATTTAAAAGATAGTTCTTTTTCAAAGAAATTTAGATACAAATGTTGTCTGGCGTTATTCTAATTTTCTTAAGCAACGTAAAGAACTCTTTGTTGTAGTATTTCAATAGACAATACAAATGTCTGCCAAATTTATAAACCTGTTCATCATACATACAACATAACAAAAGACCACTTTTATTCCTCCTCACTTCTGTGCAGTCTTTCCCCTTTCATTAAGTACTCCTTGGAATTCTTTGTTTCTTCTCTACTCATGACTGATTCGACATTACATTTTAGATTTTACCTTTACATCACATAGATCCTTCACAAAAATATTGTATGACTAAAACCAAACTTCTGGGCTTGACCCATAAATAACAGACTAATACCATGCAAGACTATAGACTAGATGAACATAATCCCCCTTGACCTAAAATCTCCCCTTGCTCTAAAACACAAGACTATCCCAAATATTGGAGTGATTGACAAGTAATTTTCTCCACGTGAGCGTTAACTCAAATACCTTTTCTTCAGTCAAGGCTGTATTTCACAAGTAACCCAGTGACACATAACACAGACATCTAAAATAAAGATAGTTCAATGCTCTAGTTTCCTTAGAATTCTTTAAGTACACTGGAAGTTTTCATATTTCTTTATAAATTCTTTTGGATATGAAAAATCCACACTTACAATACAACTCAGCCTTTAGATCAAGCTATCCTTTGTCTTCCAAAGACTGCTTCATCTTTCTCTTCTGAGTTTGTAAAACAGCTAACATAAACTGCATTGTTAAGGGAATATATAAAAGCTGCAAAAAGAGCTCACCACGTATCTTACCTCTTTGGTACCACTGTGTCAACAGAAACATTACACACAAGCTGGTTACCACATTCATGGGTAGTTCTGTTACCTCTGGTATTGTGGGGACTTCACACAAAATTTGACAAGTGCTTAAAAGGCTTTACAAAAAAGTAGCATTTAATTTTTTATTACATATTACTTTCCCAAAGTAATCTTTGTACAATGTGTGTATTATGCATAGATGGAAAACTTCTTGTCATGCTTCATCATCAAGGATAGGGAAAAAAATACCAACACTTTATCAGATTTAATTTTCAACTAAAGATAATTATTATAATATTATTTATTATAGATATATAATTATGATTAAGTGGCTACTCTAAGAGGGACACAATTATGTACAAAAGCTACATTGTACCTAGAAGGTTGAACCTGAGTACAAACTAGTACTTGACTTCCACTAAGGAACTGATTTTGTAAAAAGAAAAAGAGGGCAGAGAGAAGGACAGACCCTAAGAGTTATTGCAATGACAATCAGCTTAGTTTAATGAGAGCATAAGACATACATAAATATATGTAAAAAACATGCTAACATTCCCAAAAAGTCACGTATAACTCCACAAAAGATGGAATTGTGTGAAAAATGTTCAAGGCTATAGACAAAGATATCCAGGATACATGCATTTGTATCGGAAGACCTAAAGCATGAAATTAAAGCTGTGTTCATCTCAAATAAGGAGTAGGGAACCAGGCTGGGGATAGCCTGGGCCAGAAAGGATGTTAAAAGAGCAGAGCAGTTAAGGTGACTAACTTCATATACAATGAACGCATTATGGCAGAGAACCCAAATAAAATAATATACACTAGTAATTTTCAGAAACCAGCTTTTCAAGGGAGCTCCCTGCCAGCTGCAAAGGCTTGGGTCATTGTATTACCACACACTATATACCCAAAGACTTCTGGTGAGCAGGTGTAAAGCAGCATCCCTTCCACAAAAAAGAGAAAGACACCCTACAGTCCATGGGTCCAGACAAATTCCAAAGAATAATAAGAGTCAAATTACAATCACTACATTTCACAAACACAGAGCCAAATAATGTAAAAACAATGAATCCGAGTAAATTTTGCATTCATCACATATTCACATCCCCATTCAAGCTGATAAGTCATGAGCACAGGTATATATGGTAACACCACAATAGCCATAACACTATTAGATTGATCTGGATATTTAGGAACCCAGTTGACACTTAGGTAGACAAAGATGAAGCCAAGGATCACCCACCAGCAAACTGCAACTACTGGAAAGGGAACATTGCCAATGACAGCAGCAAAATCCTAACAGTGTCAGGTAATAGAGCAAGTTTAATATATCCATCACAAGTCATCATTTGTTATTAGGACAAGTTTTCTCTCTATACAGCAAAGCTCTGAAACATCTCACCCAGAGAGAAGGTTTTCACAAGACAGGAGACTGGATAAAAACACAAGTTGGTCTGACAATGCTGGCAACAGCCCTGCTCAGAAAAGGAGGCTGGACTAGATGACCTCCAGTCATCTGTGCCAGTTTCTGACCAGTCCTTCTTTGGGTCTATAATACATACATTTAAAAAGGCTCACAGGGGGAACACATCCTACACAACTGAAGACTAGTATGCACATCAGCTGTATGGGCAAGCTGTATCAAGAAAATGTGGAACAAATACACTTGAGAGGAAACAGAGAGGCCACCAAATACTTGAAGGCAGACAAGTCAAGCTCTTTAAAAAGCACAGAAAATAGTGCAGGATCTCTTGAAAGATTGTCTCCTCTTCCAGAACAGGACCAGAGATTCTTTATTAACAATAAGTACTTCTTCCACATTTTAAAAGGTGTCCCCGACAGAAATTATGCAGTCTCCTCAGTCTACTCCAATGCCTCATAATTGAACTAAAAAACGAGATTTTCATTTATTTTCAACCTAAGACTCCCTATGTGCAATTTATTCCATCGTTTCTTGTCACATCCAAATAATTCTTGCCCTATCTTGTCTCACCTTATTTTATTCAAAATTAAAAATGCATTCCCTGCCTATTTCATTCTTCTTTCAACAGATGTAATGTCTAAATTTCCCATTCTTCTTCGTTGCATTTATCTCAGTTCCTTCACCTGGTTGGACTATATCTGGACAAAGGACTCTAGCTAAGACTTGCTACACCATCTACAATGAAAAACAGTTTTACTCATCCCATACACTCAAGCTGTCAACTCAGACAAGCATAAAAGGAAACCATCCTTCTGCTAAAACTTAGTTTATATTGACAGCAGACTCCAAATTCTCTATCTAGTGTTTTACTGGGTAAAACTCGCCTTTAGTCTCCGATCTAATCTACACAAACCAGCTGATCAAATCTGTCCCTCAACTACTCTTAAGTTTAGATACACCAGAATGATGAAATCTTAAGTGAGAAAACCAAACAGAGAAATCTCGGTTTAGCATGCATAATTAAAGGGATTCTGCTTTACTTTGTGACATTCTGAATTAGTTACTATATGCAATTAGTAAATATGACTGGAAAAGAAATATAATTAATGTCCATACTGTAAAACAATGGTTACTGATAGAAGAAACATGTCCACAAAAAAGCCTTTCTCTTCACACCCCATAAGTTACAGAATGTGTAAAGAATTACCATTCATTGCTAAACAAATGGCATGAAATTAAAGCAAGAATAACTAAATGCAGGGGGGAAAAATGGACTTGCATAAGAAGAAAACCAGCAAGCACTGAATGATTATTTAGCTGTGCAGACCAATCTAAATAATTCAGTCAACTTCTTTTAAACCAAAGGCACAGACTGCAACAACTGTAAAGATAACATACCTGTTCAAGTACATCCAACTTTAATTCAAGTTTACTAAGCACAACATCTCCTCCCCAGAGTGACAACTGCAGATCTGAAGGCTTCAAGTTCTTTATGTAGCGATTCACATAACTCATCAAAATAGGAGTTACATAGGACTCCAGCATCCTGGAAGATATCTATATTACAGGTCAAGCACTAAGGAAAAAGGACAAGAGATTGAGTTATTAGTAACAAATCTGCCGGCCTAATTTTCAGCAATGCACCAGTCCCACTCTTTGAATGTATGAAAATAATTCTAAACATATTTATAGGTAGAGATACATATAGTTATAAAGATAAAGCATATAACAAGATGAAAGCACATCTATTTGGACCTACAAATTTTCAGCTTACATATATATATATATACATACGCGTGTGTATATATATGAACTAGTATATATGAACTAGTAACTGGTTTGCTCAAAAGAAAAGCCAACTAACCAAAAAACAGAAAAGATGATCAAGCAGTGAACCATGCTTTCACATAGCATTTAAATGACAGGAAAACTGCTTTTCGGAGTCATCAGAAGGATAACTTCTGATAACATCAAAAAAGGATAACTTTTAACAGACAAAAGTGCACATTGAAACATGCCCTTAGATGCTCCTCTTCTCTCTGACACCGGTGTCACTCTCCGAGCACCGTGTCCAAGGCAAACCCGCCAGTTTCCTGCCACTCTGAACTCCAAGAAACCAACACCCTCCATGACCCGAGCCGAGGTCACTCTCCTACGTCCGCACACTTTCCCACACCCCCGCCGTCCCGAGGAGACCCTTCCCCGCTCCGTCACCGCCGCAGCTTCACCGGGACACCCCCACGGTGCCGGGCAGCCCCCGCCTCTACCTGCGGGACACATCTTCACGCGTCCCTGCCTATGTCCCCCCCGCCAGGGCCCCTTTACCTGCCCCAGCAGCCCCAGGCTCGGTGCCCCGGGCGGGCCAGGCCGCGGGACCCGCGCTGGGACCCCGCGCTGGGAGCCCTCGCTGGGAGCCCTCGCTGGGACCCCGCGCCGGCAGCGCCCCCGCCCCGGCCCCGCCGCGCCGCCGCTTCCGGGTTCCACAGCGCGTGCGCGCTGCGCCGCCGGCCCCGGCGGAAGCGTTTGGCGGGAGCGCAGGGGCGGGGCCAGAGGTGGCACCGAGGGGCGGTCACGTGTCCTGTCGGGGGCGGGACCCGGGAGGGGGCGGGGCCTGTTCCGCGCGTGCCCGTGAGGGGTGGGGGCCGTGTCCGCCGTGTGAGACGCGGTTGGGTGGGAAAAGATCCCTGGGATCGTCGATGCCGACCTGGGACTCAACATCACTATGTCCACTAGGCCGTGGCACTTAGTGCCACGCCCAGTCTTTCCTTAAACACCTCCAGGACGGTGATGATACCACCTCCCCGGGCAGCCCATTCCGGTGTGTGATCACCCATTTTCTGAAGAAATTCTTCTTGATGTCCAACCTAACCTCCCCTAGGCAAATTTAGACTATGTCTTTTCATCCTGTCACCAGTTGCCTGGCGGAAGAGGCTGGCCCCCACGGACAATCTCCTTTCAATAGTTGTAGAGGGTGATAAGGTCCTTCCGCTTTTCTCCAGGCTGAGCCCCACACAGTTCCCTCTGCTTCTCCTCATCAGACTCGTGCTTCAGATCCTTGCCCAGCCCCACTGCCCTTCTCTGGACACACTCCAACACTTCAGTGTCTGTAGTGAGGGGCCCAGAATTGGACACAGTTCCCAACAGTCTCCTTCCATGGCATAGCGGCCTGGCTGCCCCCCGGATGTGTATGAGCCCCCACGGTGGGGATCCAGGCATAGTGGGCTCTGACCTGGAGCATCACAATCCCTGGGATGTGCCACTGTCCCAAACAGCCCAGCTCCAAGGTTTGATGAGTGATCGAGTGGAGCAACCCTTGGTGGTGGCAAATGCTTGTTGTTTCCACGGTGCTTAATAAAAGTGGGCATTTTCTGACTTGCTTTCGTGGGAAGTTCTTCTTAGGTTCTGAATTTCACAATTACAAACGTGGGAGGAGTTCCTGTCACCCAGGAATGCCCTTGATTTTCTGCGTGCCCAAAGCGATTCTCACTATGTTGATCATAGAGAAAAGTCTTTACCAAAAGCCTCAAGCCCTTTTGGGATTGCTCCTGGCAGCAAAAGCCCTGGAAGGTGAGTTAATGGACTCCTTGGTAGTTGGCATGAGGAAAGGAGATGGGCCCATTTCTGTCATAGAGAAATGCAGTAGGCATTGCCTGTGGGCATGGCTTTGATGTAGATAATGAATAAGCTTTTACAAAGTCCTCTGATTTGAGTTTTAAAGAAAAGCCTGAGATATGCCTGTTGAGTTACATATTCCTCCTGGAAATTTTTAAATCCAATATATTTAATCTGCAGTGTAGTTATGTGGCTGAAAACAGAAAAGACAACACTGTAGAGCATTTGAGATAGTTCGTGTGAAGCCCAAAGAGCGAGCACTCAGGTAGGAGCCTACCCCCCATAGCAGTACCTATGTTGAAATCTGGCTGAGGTAATCAAGGTCTGGAGGCTCCAGCTCCTGTTGGATTACCTGTCTGTTCTTCCTCTGGTATACACATACTGAGTTAACCATGAAGCTAACCTCATTCTACATACACCATCACCTCACTCTCTATGCCATCTTCACTTGTGAATCACAGCCCACAAAACAATGTTCACCTCACAAAGAATTGAAGCAGCTTGGACTGCTTGTTTGATCATTCTTCAGCAACTTGTGGCTAAGAGGTGGTAGCAGGGAGGTGAGGGACAGAAAGATTTTAACAGCATCAGTGGTCTTTAATTAAGATTGTGCTTCTGACTTACAATTTCTCTACGACTAGCACTCTTAAAGAGTTCCTTTACAGAATGCTATATCTGTGCTAGAGAGTGGTGGAAGTGAAGAATTTTACTGGTAAAACTTCTTGCGAGTCTGCACAGCAAGCCAGCTTAGGGAAATAATCCATGTTAATGGAAGCAACTTTATTTATAGAACAGCCTCCCTGTAGAGTTGCATTGACACAACAGAGGGATGGGCCAACAGATAAGTGTAATGTTGAAGCACACCCTAAGCATGCATCAAAAGCCCTCATTTTAACAGAAAAACATTCCTCTGTTTCTTTGTCCATTATGTGATTAATTTTGAATGACACATCCAATCAGCACTGGAATGTTTTCTGAAAGTTTAGAATTGAAGACCAACGCCCTATTTTGGTGAAAAATCAGTAAATTAGAAGAAGAGTAGGGGAAACACATAGTGCTCCTGGCAGCTCCTTGGCAGATCTAGCAGCTATGAACAACTCTGTAATTTTCCTGGCAATTATTAGCATTTCATTATAACCACCTCCATCTCAGTTCTAGTTCAAGTATGTTGACGCCCTGAATAATTTATTTCCCACAGGAGGGAAGAAAAAAAAAATAGGAAAACACAAAACAAAACAAAACAAAACAAAACAAACAAACAAACAAAAAAAAAAAAAAAAGAAGGACGGGATCATGCAGGAATAAATCTTTGAAGAAAATTAAATAGGTGGCATGAAATGAGAGTAGCTGGAGAGGGTTACAAAAGGTCCCTGATGTACAGAGGGATGAGAGTACATGGGGAATTTGCAGGTAGCAGGCAGGTGGTGTGCAGTAATGAACTTGGGCATACTAAAGCAACGAGGGCGTGTCTGCCAGAAATGTCAGCTGCTTCAGCTAGTCCAATTTATTCAGTATTTCAGCACTTCAGTGAAACGTGCAGGATAGGTATAATTAAAAAGTGCAGGTCTAGTGATATGCACATCTTGTTCATTTTTATGACTTGAGCAATTGGGAATCCCTTAAAAGCTAACAAAAGTAGGTACGGTTTAACCTGGAGACTGTAACTTTTCACCAAAAGGGAAAGAAGAACAGCACTTCAAGGAGGTTCTCAGGAAACGTTTTTACCTGCAGAGTACTTTTTCTTGATAAAAGAGTCTGACAATGTGTTTCTAGCTTCAGTGTTGCTGCTATGGGCGATTTGCCATTTTCTCCAACAGAAGCAGGTTCAATGAAATACAAAGAAGAAGGGAAAAATAGAGTTTAAGAAAAAAATTACAAAAGCCTGGAAAAGGTAGAGGATGATTAAGTGCCTGTTACAGAATCACTCAGTCACAGAATGGTTGAGGTTGGAAGGGACTTCTGGAGATCATCGAGTCCAACCCTCCTGATAGAGCAGGTTCGCCTAGAGCCATCTGCACAGGATCATGTCCAGGTGAGTTTATATCTCCAGAGAAAGAGACTGCACAACTTCCCTGGGCATCCTGTTCTCTAGGTTCTCTGTCACTGTCCCAACAAAGTTTTTCCTTATGTTCAGGTGGAACTTCCTATGCATCCCTTTCTGCCCATTGCCTCTCATCCTGTTGCTTAGCACCATCAAGAAGAGCCTGGCTCCATCCTCTTGACACTCTCCATTCAGGTCCCCTCTCAGTCTTCTTCCCTTCTCCAGGCCAAACAGGCCCAGCTGCCTGAGCCTTTCCTTGTAACTGAGGTGCTCCAATCCCCTAATCAACTTCATAGCATTCCACTGGACCATCTCCAGTAGTTCCTTGTCTTTCCTGAACTGGAGAGCTCAGAACTGGACACGGCACTCCAGATAAGGTATCAACCAAGGCAATCTACCTGAGGCTGCAGCCAAGAGGAAGAACAAGGAAAATAGACATTTAAATAGATTTTTAGATATTTGACCCAGGCAGTTTGCAGGACAGGAGGGAATCTGAGGTTCCTGACCAGGAGGGTTGAGAAACAACCTGTGAGGATCTCCTTTTTACACTGGAAAAAGGTTTTCAGTCCTCTAACCTCCTTCACTATGTCCCTTGGCTAACACTGAATACTTTAAAGAGGATAACTTACTGGGCAAACTACTGTTCATGTCTGTCCTGCTCATATGCCTTCAAGTATAGCAGCCTGGATATGGGCAGCTGGTCCCAGAAGCCTCCAGTCTGTCCACATGGCAGAAAACTTCACTGTTTTATGATTCTTTATAACCTACTGAGGTGTCCCATAGACAGCATGAGACTACAATGTGAAGGAGTTGGTAATCATAAATAAAAAGAGATATTTTAGAAACACCTGTGAAAGAAATAAACATTTGTAATGTTTCTTGTTGGTTCCTTTTTCTGTTTTTATTGCAAATTATTATTTGTAGCAAATTATATTGTATCTTATGCATATAATATAATATATAAGAATAATACATTATAAACTGATTATGATTTGCCCTCACTGTTTTACTGGGCATTTCCTGAGCTCAAGTCTAAACTGACTAAAAATATGTGTCTTCTAATATTTTTCAAACATAAAAAAAAATACATCAACAAAATCAAACTATATAAATCAGTCTACTTTGCCATTAGAAGTAAATAGCTTATTAGCTATGTCATGTTATCTATTTATTAAAGCATATATAGCCATAAGAAACTGGGAAACAAAAATCGCCATATCGCTATCATTACTATTGGGTTATTTTCAAGTTTGTCAAAATGCAAATAGATTTGAAATTTGGAAACAATAAAAACAAATTTTTAGAGAAATGCACCTATGCTTTCATTGTAATCTGAATGTCAGGTATATTCTAATTAGTCTATCATAAGTTTTATTTGTTCTTCTATTCCCTAAATTGTGCCTGAAAATCATACTGAAGAAACTTTCAGCTGTAAGCTTGAAGTAGATATTTTTTTCCAAGTGCTAAGGAAAATAGACTAAATATTGGCACCTTAAAAAAGTATTAAAAGAAATTAAAATAAATTTAGGTTTTGTAAGTATGATTATGAGCAAGAATCTGTTGAAACAGTTACATTCACACCAAGTAAAATCAATACACACAAAAAAAGTATTAATTTAGTGAACAAAGGTCAGGAAATTCTGTGAGCAGGTACCTTTTGATATAGAATCCCAGCTCATTGCTGCCTCATCTGGCATTTTAGGAAATTGCTTTTCCCGCATCTGCTAAATTTAAATCCCTGCAGCAGCCTGGGAACAGAATGCTCAAGGGAGTGGGGAGAGAGGCACATTTATGCAGATTCGGGTGCTAACCCGGCTCAAGCTTCACCAGCTTCCCCCAGTGTCTCCCCTGTCAGTGCGTGTTCACTCTGAGTTAACAGGGCAAATGTCTGTCCACCTCCCCCTTCAGAAGGGTGAGCAGCGGACTAAAAATTGATTTAGCCAGGGTGAGCGGCGTTGGGTAGAAAAGGGTCTGGTCCAAACAGTGGTGGTGCACTCAAATGTAAGGATTTCACTACAGTAACTGGTGTTTTAAAATGTAGACTGCATGAATGGATTCTTTTCACATACATTTGGATTCATTTGGGAATTATTAATCCTCATGTATAGAGGCAATATTGCATCTCTAAAATGTACATGGTACTAAACTTTTATTCACACCACCAGAATAAATGAAAGACAAGATAGAAAACCTGACAGAGTGGGAATGTACAGTTCAGTCTTCTAGGACTGTAACTTTCAGGTAAATCATGAGAGGCAAGCCTGGCCACCTAACCATGAAAGTTGAAACTTGGAAGTGTTTTTCAAGTCTTTGTTGAATGGGTAACAAAGGAGAACAATTGCCCACCTTACAGTAGTGAAATTTTAGGGTCTATAGTGACATGTTTGAAGTGTTTAGGTATCCTTTGGGTATAAAGTGGTATCTTTGACTTCTACACCTAATATGAAATACATCCAAAAAAGGCAGCCAAGAAGATGTTATTTCTGGTTTTGGTACATGAAATGTGTGTTTGACAATTTAAAAATGTATATGTAGATAAACATGTAACTTATTACTGCCTCTGGGTATGAGGAGATTTATGCGCTAAAAGTTTCACACAGGTTTTGCTAGACTGTTCCTGTACTGCTCATGCAAAATGTGTATTTCCAGTGAGAACTTCTAGAGTACATTCTTTTAAAATATTCCTCCTTTTCAGGAGTGAAATGATCACTTTTCTCTGGTATTTCTATATTTACATTTACAAAAAATTACAAGTTTATAATTTTAGATGTACTTGTACTTATAAATTCCTTTCAATAAATATTAAATACCTAAATATGCTATAAATGTATTTCAAATAAATATTTGTGAATATAAGTATTATTCTACTATTATAATTTTTCCTCATTTAAAAAATATTACATTGTCGTGGGTTGAAGTGGTACACGACATGGTTTCAGGATACCAGCTCACTTTATTACAACAGTGCAGCTACTTTATACTGTTCTAGGTGACACATGTATACACACCACTGGTTTACCACTAACATAATAACTCATGATTGGACATAGCCATACGTCTGAATACAATAGGTCAGTATTCCTAACAGGAAACCCATTCTGTGTCACAGTCCTTACTGTCCGTGGTTGAACCTATGCCAGGTGTAAGTATTCCATCTTCGATATTTCTGATTACAGAGCCCAGAGCCAGCTGGGCTCCCCCACATTACATGTTATCAAAAGGTAAAAGTAAGGGCTGCTTTCTGTGTCAGTGGTTCATTCTTTAGAGGACGAAGGCAGAAATGGCAACACTCAGGAACATTTTTGCTGAAATTATGCTAAAATCCAGTTTCCCCCATTATTTTTGGCCCAAATGAGTTTCTCAGTGAAACTATAACATTCCATGATGCCCCTCTTACAGTCCTGCAGCTGTACCTGGAGCATTCCTGCAGAAGCTGAAGTCTGTTCTAAAATTTCTTCATAATGTGAGCAAAAATTATCTTAGATTTGATTTGCATATTGTAAAGCTGAATCTTAATGAATATCAGGCATGCTGAACACCTACAAGAACTGCAAAGCCAAGAAAATTTGTCAGCACCACAAAGCCACCCCTGGAACCTGATTGGCAGCCACAGCTCCATGTGAATAAGTCTTTATTATTTCAGGACTGATCTCCTGGGTTTCTTGGACTTTATAGATTAGTAAACATGGGTCCTAATATTGAAAACAGTCTGTATAAATTGAAATCAGACTGTGTAAGAGACAAAGGAGTAAAAAGAAAATATGGAAAGCAGATAATTAAGATACATGGATCTTTAAAATGAGGGAGGCTTTTTGTCCTTTCCAGAACACTGAGTAATTTTTCAGCTCTCTGTCCCAGCATATAACTTACAGGCCATAAAATTTGCAGATGTTAGCATTAAAGACATTCTGACATATTTTGTCAGGAAATTAAGTAGCTGTTTCACACCTCTGCAAAAATCAATAGCTATAAAAGCCCTGTAAGGATCCCACTTCTGAGAGAATGACTGCTCAGGATTCCCTCCACCCCTGAGAAACAAGGTGTAGTTTAAATTTCTTTTGTTTCATTAAGTTTTAAGCTGAGAAGACAGAGTGGGTGAATACAGAGAATGTAGAAGAGGCCTGGAAAAGGTGATTAGGAGGTTAGTTCACCATCTATTCATCACATTGCAGTCTTGAGACATTTTTGGTTTGGTTACAAATTTTTAGGCACTCCGGGTTTATTCTTGATTTTAAGCAAGTGCTTCTTGCTATTTCAGCAGCCATTATCAATTGTTTGCTTTCCAGGTTTTTTTCTTTTCATTCGTGTAATTTCCTGTCCACATTTTAGATTCAGCATTGCTAACAACAGTAATCTAGGTGTGAAATGGAAGTTGCAGAAAGTGGAAACTTCTCCTTTCAGTCTTAAGATCACTAAGTAGGCACTGTTGCATATCTTGTATTTCATTCCAAGGGCTTAATTTTTATTTCTTTTTGTCAGTCCATACTTTTATGTAACATACTACCAGTTAGTATTGATTTCCAGCGTGCTATATCCCACATGCATTGATGTGATGCACAAGAACTTATTATACTTCTTGTTGTGCATTTATATGATCCATCCACAATACAAGGAGCAGTTCTTTATGTACAGATCAGTATCATTCACTTGTCAAAGGATGATGGTATTGATGGTCTTGATGCCATTTCAGTTACATATATACAGTCATTATTTTTTCTATAGAATCAAAAACCTGGAAGGATAGGAAGAATTTTGACTTACCCCTGGTTACTAATGGTAGCCAAAATTTGAGAGACTATTTTATAAAGTGAGAGAGATTATTACAATATTGTATGAGATATTACAAAAATTTTCATTAGTGATGGCTCTCACTCTTTTCTGAGTCTTGCTTCATGTTGGAAATTTTTAAAGCCTACATGACAAATGAAGAAAATATGACTATCAGTAATTTACATTTGTGACACAGGCAGCAAAAATAAATCTTCTTGACATCTGTACAGTTTCAAATAGTTTATTCAAGATTTACATAGATATCTAATACCTAAGAATAAATATCAACAAGTCTATGAGATGGAAAGAACTTTCCAAAATTATTTCTTAGATTTTATTTGACACTACATGAATCACCTGTTTTGCAGCAACAGATCTCATTCTTACATGCAGATGTTTTCTCATAACCTTTATTATGTTTTCAAATAAACATGTAAGATTTCTGGAAATGCAAATTAGGCCTAACAATTTAGTGTACTGAAAAGATGTTTTCTTTGCAACAGAACACAGCTGCTGATTTTAGTTCTGGGCACAAATTACCTGGGAAACCTGAGTCATTTGAGGCTATTCTCTCTTTGTATCTCCACATTCTCTCATGTTTCACACAGTTCCTTTTTCAACAAGAAACAAATCTGTGTGAAAAGGGAGAAATAGTGGTATTTGATAGGAGAGTGTGTTTGCTTTCAGACATAGAAACTGGGATACTGAGAAATGATGAATCCTTGTTTTAGGGAACCTGGGAAAAAATATTGAGGCAACCTAAACTTCACTAATGGAAAACTTCTGAAAGTGGGACAGCTCCTATTAATTAGCAAGATAAAGTTCATGTTCTCATCAGCTCATGTCTGAGGCACCACAGCATCCTTTTCTAAAGCACTTGAAAATTGTGAATCTACACCATTTCTCTACAAAGTACCAATCTTTCCTTTGCATCCCTCCAGTAAGTTGTCTGAGTTTATCCCAGTAGAGATGAAGGATTTAATTTTCATTGCTTTGCATTTCTTTCAAGCATATTAGCCTTACTCTCCCTCCTTTACTCTTGCAGCAGATAAATACTCATTCCTGCTCTGCCAGAGATGCAAATAACCATCCCAGCACCAAGTTTTTCACACTGTGTATGTTGTCAGCTAAGCAGTCTTTCATACATTGAGATGACACGTTTTAAACATCTATAAAAACCCTCACTGTGCTATGTCATCTCCTTTCTACAAAATTCACTATCACCAGGATGTCTTCCAAAATGACAACAGCTGGGAGCGAGGGAACTGATCCCCTCCCTGTCTGATGGATCACTGTCATGTGATTATGTCCTTGGGCTCCCCATCCATCAGTCATAACTCCATGTTGTTACCTTAGGATGTAATTAGGTGCAACCATTTTTCAAGTAGCAAAGCTGATGTACAAAACACATGCTAACTATTACATCTGGGGAAAGCATAAAGCCAAGTGACACCTTTATGCTGTATATTTTTCAGGTAAGGATCATCTTTTTGTTCTGGGTTTGTGTAGTGTCTTGTAAAACATTACTTCAATTCCTGACTTCAGGTTTTAGTTTTGCTGCAATGCAAGTAATTTTGGTAGCAAAATCCTTTCAGTGAGATCCAATCCACTGAACTGGAGTAATGTAATTCCAGTTTGCATTCCTTGGATGGACTTTAAAACCATTTGGGATAAAAGCAATGGGCATTGATTCATGGAGAATTACATATCTTCTAATCTTTTCCAGCTCAAGGGCTTTCTAGCAGCAGACTGTGTGAACTGGCAAAAGGACTAAAAGCCTTCCTTTTCACTGCCATTGTCAGAATTGTACACTAGATAAAGAGAGGGATATAGTGACCACAGAGAAATACAGCCAAAAGAAATGCAGTGTGCAACGTAGGTGAACCCAAGTCTGAGCAGAGCAAGAGTTTAAACCAAAGCATCCTAGAATCTTCAGGGAGCTGGGAGCACCTCCAGTAGGCCTGTCTTTGTCCACGTGCAATAAGAAATGAAGCACTTCTTTCCAGACACTGAGACAAAATAAGAATGGACAGCAGATGTGTAATTTTTCCCAACTAAGCAAATTTGTGATGGACTGTTTCACTCTCACTTTACAAAGATGAAAGAACAGAGTAGTACAATCCTCTTAGCGGGGTTGTAACAGCCACACAGACCCTGAACATCTTGCTCTTTGGGGGCGTGCTACCTTTTTGTGCTCTTTCATAGATGGTTAGCACTAAAACCACTAAAACCTTGCCATCTCCATCTGAGTGAGAAGCCAGGGCCATATCACAGTAGTTCCTTGCTTCTGAATCAGTGGTCAATCTGTTCTAGGAAGACAAAAATACAGAATAAATATTGTTGTTATTCTACATAGCAGTATTGTTTCAGTCTGTTGGCTGTATGGTCCGTGGGACAGTGCATGGGTTAACATTGTAAAGGCTTCTTTCAGAACCTGGAAAGTTAGCACACATATTATTTTAATGAAAGCATAGATGTGGAGGCTACAACAAAATCCACAGGAAGATCCTAAATCCTCCAACACTTTGGATTTTTCATCAGCCTGGATTTGGATTGACCCTAATAATGTGTATACTTAGTGCTTAGAATCACATGTATAAGGTCCATAAAAAATACAATTTACCAGCTGTGCAAGTATTTTTCTAATGACTCAGACTCTCTGCTTTTTTGTTATTGTATAAAAATGTGATGCTTTTAAACTGAGCAGCATAAATTACATTGTTGCTTCTCTGCTGCAATATAATGTAACCTTTCCCCATGGTTATACATTTTAAAAGGGAGGTATAGAGAGTTTTGTGTATCCAGTGCACCTCCTGGAGTTTCACTTTTCTCTACTGATAGAGTGGCTTTTGGGCCCTTTTCCTATCATTTGCTTCCTAATCATCAAAGATATAAAATGCTCCTGTTAGCTGTTTGCATCATGGGAGGCATGGGAGACCTCTGCTTTCAATTTTTTTTTCCTCCAGTTGAAGAGATACCTTCAATTCATAAGCATTTTATTGTTGCTGTCACAAAACATACCTTTTGCAGACTGTAAGCATAAAATAAGTTACCTTAATGGTAATTTATGTAAGTCTCCTATGAGACAAAACCTGGTCAAGAACACCTGCATCTGAAACAGTTTTTCTACAGGGAAGAATGAGGATGAATAAAAAATTTGTTTCCAAGCATGGAAGATAGCAATTTTGTTTCCTCATCATCAAGAGCCTCACTGAGATAAATAGGATCAGGACAGGACAGAGCCCTGCATGTAGTAACTCTTGGCAGAATTGAGTCAAAAGTATTGCATTACAAAATCATTAAACATTAGCTTTTTTTTTTTTTTTTAGTTTTGGCACAAAGATTGCACCACGCCATCAATCATTAAAAGGTATGTGCAGAGTATAGCAAATGTCTCAATCAAAAGCAAAGTAAAAGATTCCTCTGCATGACATGTTATTTACAGGGGCAAAATTAAGATGAAAGTACAATAAATCAAAACCTTAAACTGGAAGATGTATGGTGTGGAAATTTCCCATGTAGGGCACATATGACCCATGACTTAATAAGTGTCCTTCCAGTCATGAAGCAACCGTCCCTTTAGTGGGATTTGGTGGGAGTGTATCCATTTGCAGAAGGGCTACAGAACTGTGTTTTGTGCTCACTTAAATGTGTGGCTGAAGCATCATAAGGAGATTTGACTGTGGCTTAACAGGTATCCAGTACACAGAACACAATCCTAAGGGCTAATTACTGCCAATACAATGTGTATTTCAAGAGGCAATTTATTTAAACTTTTGTTTATAGTGCACCACATATTGTGCTGTATCAGCCCATCTTCCAGTACAATTTAACTTTTCCTGAGATTCGACTTATTGTTGTGTACATCTGTCCCTCTTTCAGGATGTTAGAAGAAATTACCAAAGTAATTGCAACAGTTTGAAATGAAACATGAAAAAAGTGAATGTAGTTTCTTATATTAAAAAACAAATATGTATGTTTTGTTTTCCAGTAAAGAATTACAAAAATATTAATAAGTAATGCATATATATAAGCATACAAACATAATTTTGAAATAATAAAATTCATTTATCCTCTGTTTATTGTTAAAAGATTTTTCCACTATTCTAGAGAATTATATTTATAAATGGTTCTTTCATTAGATATTGCAATACAAAAGCATTTATATTTTTTTAATTGCTTGCACTTCTATTTAACTGAAGTACAGTGTACATGCTTGGAAACCTAGCTTTCAATAGCAGCAAAGTATGTACATAATTAGTAATGGGGCCTTCAATCATTCTCCCTCTCATGTTCCACTGTTTTCCCGTATTCCAGCACAGTTATGTGCCCTTTAAGCTATTTTTATCAAGTGTGACAACTTTGAACTTGTTCCAAGAGCATATTGCCTTAGATGTGACCTTTTGGTGTGGAAGTTAAATGTTCTCTGAAAATCTTGCATATAACATGTACTTCTCTATATTTACTCTTAATGTAATATCTTCAAAGAATACCAAAAAGTCAGTGAAACATGAACTTTTTCTATAACAGCCTTAGAGTCTGATCCTTTATACATGACTTCAGTAGGATTTACACATGTGTAAGGGCTGTGGACCATGTGTGCAAATATGGACACATGTTGTATCATATTAAGGTTCAATAATAAGGCTGGCCAGGAAACAAGGATTCTGTTTCGTGAAAAATTCTGAGGTTTTGGCATTTGGTTTCATTCTGATGCAGGGTGAAATCAAGTCTTTTCAGCATGTTTTGAAAGCAAGAGAGTCCACAAAGGAGACAGACGACAGATGCGTAACTGGAGCTAAGTAGCTACCTGTCGCAGTGAATCCCCATTTCAGACACTGCTTCAAATCTGACAGCAAATCTGATTTCAACCTGAATTCAGCCTGGGCAAGATGAATTTCCTTGCTGCCACATTATTTGTTGTCCATAAGCAAGTGAAGCCCTTCTTCCTCATTTTGAGTGAAATTCCAGTCTGATGTTAAGGTGGGCAAATCCGGTCGTCTCTGAGCAGGACAGGCAGCACTGTTAGCTGAGCTTTTTTCCTGTGAAACATCATCTATCTGTGAGCCAGGGAACCCAAGTGGTGTGTTTGATCACAAGGCAGGTGACAGCTATAGTGCTCTACTCTGCTAGCCCTCAGGACTCTCTCAACTTGTGCCCAGTGGTTGTTCCCTGAGCAGCCACAATCTCCTCCACAGGCAACAGTCACAAAACAGAGTTTGGGGACCACTGGTGTGAAGATTTTAGATCTCAGGTTTTATAACATGTCACAAGAACTCCCTGTCACTGGAGTTGTTTTTGTGTTATAAGCTACAAAATCTTTGTCCAAGATGAACCTTTCTGAAGTGTCGGCTTTTCTCTGGGTTTTTCAAGGAATCAGGTATCCAAGGGAATAAATTATTCAGTTTGATGAATGGTGTTTGGTCAGAAAAGAAATGCTGAGTGATTACAAACACCATCAACTCTGGTTTTTTTCATTGGCCTCAAATGAAAGTAAGCACTATTTGATTTGTTCCTTTGAAAAAAGACTGTTGCTAAAAAGATTTTGAGATACATATGCCTTTGGGATATATCTGTATCACATAATCTGCAAATTGTTTTGTGTACCTGGAGCATTTTGTGTCCTACAAATATTGTCTTAGCAATGTGCTGATTTCTTTTGTAGTAATGGGGTAGGCAATGATAGTAAAACAATTCTCACACATTTCCATTTGGATTATAGTATAAAAATTAACTTTTCCAGGTTAGATATAAGCTCTAGCAAATATTAGCAGATAATTTAATTTAGCTGAACATATATTTGAATATTGATTTGATACAAAAAAACCCAAAAGAAATCCCCAAAAGCTTGAGTGAAATTTTTATGGACAAATGGAATATAGCTTTGCCTGTGGGTTGAAAAAGCCTTGGAAATATTAATGGATGCCTGTTTTGTTCAGCTGCTTTACTGTCTGCAAGCACTGAACTGTGAAAACAGTAGGAAACAGTTAAAAACCAGTAAAGAAAAATTTCTGGAAGAGGAAATAGAAATTGACTGATACTGCTTGTTTTAAATTTGAATAGTTAGAAAATTGATGAACAGGAAAAAAAAATCTAAATTTTCTCTGAGTCTGTTTCCAAGACAATTGTCTAAATTTAGTCTCCATGTTTGAAAAAACTCACAGACCATATTTAAAATAAAAAAATATTTTCTTACTTCATCATTTGTTGTTGGCATGACCCTAGACAAGTTTCTGGTACATTTTGCCTAAGGGCCAAAGTAATAATTCCATTCTGAATGTTAAATACTATCCAGCAATCTGTCCTAGATCTTGACATAAGAATTGGCAAAGTAGACTTTTCTTCTGTTCTTTTTTATTAAAACAGTATTTCAAAGGGTTATTTAAAAGAAAAAAAAAAAAAAAAAGGCAGGGAATTGGAGCTGCTCTTTTTGAAGACCAGATGATGGTTCAGTTTTAACATTTATGTGGTAGCACCAAAGAGGCATGACCTTGTCCAGCATAGGCAGCTTAACAGATGATATGAAGTGTAGACACTGAAGATCTGCTTCAGAGTGCCTGGTAAGTATTATAAGTATTATAAGATTATTCCCACTTTGTAGATGTGGAAGCAAATCAGAAAGATCATAACTAGATTTTGACCAGAACTCTGTGTTAGAGACAGGAATAGAATTCAAGGGTCGATTGCTATCAAGTTGAGTTCATTAACCCAAACTGCTCGGCGTGCTGCTGGATACCTGCAGCTCTTGTGGCTGGTGGTCACACCAGTGCCCACCCAGCTCTGAATGCAGCGTGTTTTGGTTCTCTGAACTGACTCACTCTGTTCCCAACTGTGGGCACTTGCTCACACGGTTACACTCTAACAGACCTCAGTCAAAATGAGGAATTAATTCTTTCCACAGAAATTCTCAGAAATTCTCAGGATATATTTTCGTATTATATTTCTCCACTATCTGTGCATGCAGACAAGGTGAACCAGCAAGACTTCCTACAATACTGCCCAGCTGATCATGTGTAGATCTCCCCAAAATGAAACTTTGGTTGCCCTGTGTTCCAGAGCTGGGAATGACTGTGTGAGGGAGCATGACTGACCTGTCCTTGTGGAGAAGCAAATAGGGACACTAATGCACAGTCATACCAGTAAAACAGTAGAAATACTATTTTAACAAACCAACCTGTGGGTGTGCATGGACTGTGAAATCCTTTGTCTGAAAGGCAGAAATGCACCCATCAATCTTCATGTCCTATTGGTCCACTAAGACATTGAGCAGCAGGGATTTCACAGTCGTATCAAAATAAGTAAGCAGAATGTTTTAAGGCTTTCTTTTTAAAAAGCTAGAGGACCTAAATTTGTCTTTGATCTTAATGTGTAGACGCAAATGCCAACCAGTAGAGGGAGCGCATGTCAACTGGAAGTCTATTCCCAGAGCTCTACTGACTCAACTAATTACTCTGCTGACAAATACAGCCATGTTGGCAAAATAAATAAAGAAGATAAATCCAAGCTTGCCTTCTGGAAAAGGTCAAAGATGATCAGGAAGGAACTGATACGTACATACACCACTGAACTGCCCTAGCAGAAGTATTTCCACTTTTAAGAGTGGCTGGATTTGAGACAGAAATATGTCAATTTTGAGAGAGAAATGTGTCAGTTGTGCTCTTATGTACATCACTCAGCTCATGAGATCAACAGCAGGCTGCTTGCCGTGCCTCTCCTACCTGCAGTTTGCATAGGGATCAGTTATGTATGTAGCACAAGTCATTTCTTCCTGTAAAGAGGCCATGACCATTAAATGCTTTTCTCTTTTACTCCCTTCTTTTGCCCTCTTTTGGTATCACTTTTTCTTATTTCTCCTGCTGCTCTGTTTGCCAACTGTCCTTCTACCCTCTGTTCCTCAGGCATTAGATTAAAAAGCAGATTGGAAGCTGTAGCGGTCTGGCTGCCGGCGGCACCCCTGCGGCTCTTGGGTCGCTCACCCTGCTCGCAGAGCAAGTACCAAGTGACTCCAGCCATAGCTGGCTGCAGCTGGGTCTGTTGGCAGGAGCCCTCAGCTCTGGGACAAGTAAGGTTTCCCTGCCACGGGACTCTTTCTGCCATCTTTTCCTGCTCCCTCTGACACTGGACCACAGCTCCAAATAGTTGTCTTGGCATCAAGGCTGCTCAGCCATTGCTGTAGGGTGACTCACAGGGGTTGCGTGTGGGTAACTGGGAAGCACTGATTGATCCAAGAGGGACTTGCTGTTCTTCCTTAAGTTTAGCATTCATGAAGGATTCTTGTCCTCCCTTTTTAGCTTTTTCACTCTGTCCTTGTTTTATGTAATTCTCTCTTTCCACCACCCCCCTACCACCAGGCTTATTATGCTGTTTATCTGTCCCCACTGACTCTGATTTTCATTCTTCTCCATTACATTCTTTACCCTCCACTCCCTATTTTCTATTGTTCTTTTTATTCTCATTGTCCCCCCCTTTTCCTTCTTCCTTGTTCTTCTCTCTCTCTCTCTTCAGTACCAACCTCATCTCCAAAGTGATATCTCACATCTTCATCGTACCAGAAAATAGTCCTGTTTGCAAACTCACATCTGTTTTTCTTTCTTCTGCTGGACATGCCACTTAAAACATTTTTGCTTCCTTGAAGGACTCTGATAAAGGTTACAAATATTTTTTTAAATGATTAGAGTGAAACAAGGGTTTGAGAAATATTGATTCAACAAATTATTTTCTCATTAATTTTTAATGTATTTGCTTCTCTTCAAATAGTCATTGAATTATGTTATAGTATATTGCAGTCTTAACAGCAATCAATTAACATATAAACAATAAATTTAGAACCATTAAAATTAAATTGCAAAGCTTATTTGAAATTACAATTTTCCTGATCATATGTGTAAGTTAACATGCCTGTACATAGAAACTAAGATGCTAGGTATAAATATTTGTTATTTTCTTTTTTTGAATCTGTCCTAGAGTGTGACTTTTTGCAAACGATTATTAAAATTATACAATTTTGCAAATTACTATTTTTATTTCATTGCTGAACCAAAACCAGAAAGCTTTTTCCTTTCCATAATATTAAGACCAACAGAAGAGGTATAAGTCATAGTTTTACTATGATGAGACAAGAGACTATTAGGCTTTACATAGTATGAAGTAACTAATATTATTCTTTTCCATCCTTTTCTTTCTTTCTGAGACACTGTGTGCTTGATCTTTTTAAACAACACTAGGTCAAGACAGTTATCTAAGGAATAGTTTGCTAGAGAAAACAAAAAAACATTGGTGTCTGACAGTCTTCAAATGCACTTTGTACCTTGTTTTCTTAGTGTCAGCTATTGACAGATCTAGTTGGGGAAATTTCTGGTCCTATCGGCAACAACAATTCAATCTTCTATAGTACTTTTCACATCAGAGCACATTGCAAATAGCATTATCATCCCTCTGTTGATAGCCCAGGAGGTTGGGGTGGGGATAACTGACAGGTTATAGGTAAAGGAAAGATTTGACTGGAAGAAATAAATTTCCAGCAGGAAACGAATATGAAGTTACATCTTTCAGTGACATTTCTCACCACCAGAGAAATGTTACTTGAAGAACTTTTCAAATCTTGCTGAAATTCCCTGTCTTATGATCTGACTTTAGATATAGTTGCAAAAATAGTGCAATGAGGGTAACTGACACTTAACTTCTGCTGACACTGTTTTGGCTTAGTCAGGTCTTTCCCTTTTTTTCCCCTTCTTTTTCTTTTCTAAAATACAAGTTCAGTCTCTGAGGAAACATTCCCTCTCTACCACACAAGTGGTAAATAAAATCTACAAATAAATTCTATTTCCCCAAATGTATTGGATACAAAAAAATGTATTCATTAGTGTGAGATATAAAAATGTAGACTCACACTTCTGAAATCTATGGCTGTTCCTTTCACACTTGTGCCAAAGGCAAACAAACATAATTCTCCCTGGCAGCTGGACGACATTCCAAACAGCCACCGCATTAATTCACTCACCTCCATCAGCCTCCGCCTGCAACCTGCACAGCTTGCTGCCAGGAAGCCTGGCAATAAATTCCAACCCTAAATACCAAACAAGGTAGAAAATACCATACAATGCATTATTCCAAATGACAAAATGTGCTTGCCCGATAGGGATACTGAGCAAGGGGCTCTTCTACTGCCTTTTGGAGTTCCCCTTATTGCCTCGGTGGAGGTTGACAGTTGTCACAGAAAATTTAGGTTTTCACTGGCAGATAAAGTCTGGATTCATTACTTGATATTTGAGTCATTTTGCTAAGGCTATAGCTAGGTACTTGGTTAAAACTAAGATTTTTTTTTTTTTTTGCTGATGATTTGTAAACTATTGATAACACCTGATATGATTATGAGGGATCAAGCCTGGAATTTCTGTGTATTCAACTGCTTCTGGAGAAGGGTGTTGTGAACATCATGTTGGGGCTCTGCAACATCTCTTGGTGCAAGGCTTCCTATTTTCTCCACAACAAAATGTATATGAAAATCAGGTAAGTACCAAATAATAACACCATCTATCATTATAGATGATGTTTATTTACTTTATAGGTATTTTAGGTGTTGGTTTGGGATTTTTTATATATCTATGTACGTACACAAAACTATTCCACTTTTCTCTCAGTCTTTGAGTTGTTCTTCTTTTAATTTCAACATGAAAACCAAGAAATAAAAGTAATTCTGTTCTAGGAGGAAATGGAGTGCACCTCTCTTGCCTAACAGCAACTGCGAACAAAATGGCCACTGTCTCAGGAGACAGATAATTTCTCAAGTTAAAGGTGGAGTATTCGATAAAGGCATCACAAATTTGAAGGTTTTCAAATATGGGCTCATTCTGTGGCTTTTTCTCTGTTCATCTTTTTCAGGAAAGTTGTATATTCTGAAATTAAATTAAAACAGTGTGTTAATTTTGTTTTCCCTGAAATAATTTTCAGGAGCTCAGCCTGAAAGAACACCCAGCAATCTAAGTTTTCCAGTTTCTCAGGTTCTTATAAGTATGAAGATCTGGGCTGGAAAACTTAAGGGAACAGCTGCTGAGAAAGGTTATGACTGGTTTGGCTTAAGATTGCACTCAGCACACAAGTCAGCCATTCTGTACATTCCAGCCAAAAGGAAGTGGAGCAAATGGGATGGTAAAGGAATAAAATCATCCTCAGAAGTGTAACAGGCATTTGGAGTCTCAGAAAAATTTTACTTTGTGTTTTGAGCAAAGTTGCTGACAATAATTTCATCCAAACTGCTTCCACCTGTGTTAGTTTTACTAACTTAGTGTTAGTTCGCTGCCTTTAGGGATGGTAAAAAGCTCCCTCTGTTTGATTAGTCTTGTATCTTGACTTGATCTTCTTAGAGTTTTGCAAAGCTGATAAAAACACAGAAGTTCACACAGAACTTGAATTCACACAGTATTTGGATCTCAGCCAAACCTGGGATAAAATGAGTTTCTGTATCATCAAAAGTAGCTCATTTTTGAACAATAGGATAAGTAGTTCTTTAAACTGTATTTTACACTTTGGAGAAGTATTATAGTCAGGAAAATTTTATACCCTATATATTTTTCATTCTTTGAGTGAACACCTACTTCTCACTACACCAATGACTTATTTTCACTGTTTCTTTCTGTAAGGATTGAGAGGTCATTCATATGATCTCCACTTTCTTGTTCTTTTTAAAGTTGCATTATGATCTCTACCTGTACAGTGTTTACTGTGTCAAGTGGCTGTGGTTTCTATGGAACTAGAGGTTCAATGAGCTTTCTAATAGAAATTGAATTCAACCCTATTTACTTCTCCTGCCCAATTGTAATTGCACTAGATTTCCTGCCACTGGATGGAGTTTTGTTTTTAGGTTACAAACTCTGCAAATGTCTGCCCTTTTTTTTATTTGTTTGACAGCACGGATGAAAACTTTCCCTGCATCTCTTTTACTCCACTCTCCACTAGAACTAATGATTTACAGTTACATGCTTTTCTACTTCATGATTTTCTTCATTTTAGAATAATTTTAATTGTTTTGTGGGCTTCCTAAAGTACCAGAGTAGGGTAAAGAGCTATAGGGTCAACAGGTCTTGCTATAATGGCTAACTAGACAAGGACTAAGTGCTTCAGTCCTTTCACATTTAGTACTCCTGTTGACCTCGACAAACCGTAAGGAGATAGTTGGTTTAAACTGTCTTCACCTCAAAAAAGGGCATTTGTTGGGCAAAGAGAGCTGAAGACAAAATTGGCTAGGAGAAGTATACCTTAATCTGCACTTCCAAGTCTCTGGTTTTTTTTCATACCAGCTGCTGAGTTTTAAGTGGCTTTGCTTTCAGGATATTTTAAAAGTTAAATTTTCTTTAAAGAAATGACACTATTGTGCTGTATTTTTGTTCTACCTTCTCAATGGAGATCTACAATCTGAATTCCAGAATAAGAGCTGCTTTTGGTTTGGGGGGATGGTTGTGCTCAGTTTTGAAAAGTCTCAAGATTTTATCTTGAGTTTCAATATTTGCTTCTTCCTTTATAACTGCCATTCTTGGATGTGAATGAACTCATGACCGCTTTAAGCTGCTTTTTCTTTGCATGCATTTCTACCCCTCGCATTTGTAACATCTGAAAATACAAACCCACAGATTTGATAAAAGATTAGAAGTTTAAAAATTCCATCTTATTTTTCCTGGAACTTAAGATTTTAAGACAGTCTTGTTACTTTTGACACCTGTAGGATGCCAGTTTTAGGGCTAATAAAACTATGTTTCAACATGATTTGAAAACAAGGGACTTAGAGCCTTAAAGAACAGCTGACAAAAAAAAAAAAAAAAAGACATAAAAGAAGAAAGAGAAAAAAAAAAAAAGAAACATAACACATGCACAAAGCCCCCCCAAAATGACACTTTTTAAAAATGCCTTTGTAATTCAGTTATTCTTTACCAGGGCAAAAATTAAGATCCTTATTTTTCATTTTCAATTACTTTCATATCATATTTGCTGAGTTTACACATCAGAAATATTTTTTTTTTTTTTTCCAGCTGCCAACCTGAAGCTTCCACATGCGATTTGAAATTAAAAAATACTCATTGTGCCTCATAGGTCATTGCTGGCAATAAAGATTCCACAGGGGAAATTAGCTGACAATTTGGTTGATGATGTACAAAACAGAATAGAAGCCAGCTCTCCCTCCCAGAGCTCCTTGGATCTGCAGTGCTAACAATAGTAAAAACAGTCTTTTAGTCAGAAAAGTAAGCAGCTCTAATTCCAGGGTGTGCAGGGAACAGCTCTGTTGAGTCAGAGTGTGTTCTTTAGCATTGCTGCCTATAACTCTGCTTTAAGCTGCCAGTGCTCAGCGCTGGGGCAGCTGAGTTGTGTTCCAGCAGCAGCAGCTGCACCACCAGCCCCAGTGTCATCAGGCTGGGCTCTTCTCTGCTGGAGGGAAAGTAAAAAAGGGAGATACCGCATTTTGGGTGGTAAGGTCCTTCAAATCAAAATGCCAGCAGGCACAAGATGTGCTCTGTTCAATTGGAATTAGTCACTGGAGCAAACAGGACTCAACTCTTCTGGGCTGCTGCATGACAGCTGGGATTATCTCCATCATGAGCAAGAGCTGGTGTTTTTCCTTCTTCCTGTAACTAATAAAGAATGCAGTCACTTAAAGAAAGAAGTGTTCTTCAACCCAGGGTTTTTTTCTTAAACAATCTTCACATAAAATTTCATCTGTGTCAAAGAATCTTCAGAGATTTTAAAATGGTTGTGGCTCTGTCTCTTATTCCTCTCCACGGATGAGGTAGAATGAGGCATGAACTGGGACTATGAGTTTAAGTTTGTTCACAGTCTGTTCCTTGGGAAGAGCAACTACGTGCATGAGCAGCTTACAACCCCTTAGAAGGTTAAAATTTTGCCTGTGGCAAGGATTACTTTAGTGAAAATGCATTAATAACATGGGTTTGTCTGCAATGATATAGTCAGGTGTCTGACTCAGTATTATTACCAAGAATAATTAACTCAGCAACGGGGAAAACACACATGTACACAAATGAGGTGCTGATGTTCATGAGATAAATTTCATTTATCATCCACTGTCTCACCTGCCTTCTGCTCTGCATGCCATCCTGGCCTCTGAGACTAATGAGAAACAGCCTGAAACACATTAAGGACCAAACAATCAGAAATATGTATTTCTAGATAAAGGTTTTCTTTCCTCTTCAGAGGTGGAAAAATCATAGGTCTTCAATAAAGTTGTATTTAGTGTTGCATCTGGGATAGATTCAATGGGGGGAACAGTGCAGAAGAGGGAGAGCATTAGAGGTAGAAGGATGCAAAATTATGGCATTATGAAACATGGAGAAGCTATTTTGATGTCGTTTTAGAGGATTCCTAAGTCATAAAGTGTTCTCTATTAAGATACCTAATTTGACTCCTGTAAAATCAGTAGCCTGATTTAGTGAAAATAAAGCTAGAATAAAATAATATGCAATGTTCAGATGCAGGGCTTCAGGACTACTGCAACCCCCAGCCTTTTGGAACTAGTCTTATTTGTAAACCCAGTAAAAAAATCACAGATGTCTGTCATTGAAAGAAATTAACTTTATGCAGTTTGTTTCTTCCCACAAAAGTAGACAACCATATCATTCCTTTTGGGTAGTTGCCAAATCCTTTGGGATAATCGGATAGAGATGCCTTGGAGTTGTGAAAAGTTGTAGTTCTGCTGTTAACCTGCAGTAGCACTGTTTTGTTTTTTTTTTTTTCTGCTGTGAACCTTGCTTGAGGAATGCCTGCTCTGTGGATTTTATTTTCTCCTTCCTGACAGGGTTCTGAATACCATTCTGCACTGTGTTGGCTTGCAATGCAATGAAGCCATATGAAGTGACATTACTGACTGCAGGAGGATCCCTGGAGAGATCAGCACATATTGCTCTCAAATATCTTCTGAAGCAGCAGAAGATGTTCTTATTGCAACAGGCAAGAAGAGATAAGGGTGTGGTGTAGTGCTTCTTATCAAATAGGCTGGAAAAGAGGAACCTCTCTCTCTCTCCTTTCAACAGAGGTGAGGGAAACCTTTTCTTCACTTCTGAAAATATTTATGGAGGGAAATAAAAGTACTAACTCCAGTAACATCTCCTGTTACAGAGCTACAGCCCTGAGTCAGGCAACACTCTTTTGATGTCAAATGACAACACTGGGAATTTTGCTATAGTAAGGCTACAGAATTTGGCCCCTTTAGAGTGACTAGATTATCTTTCAATTTGCTTTTCCAAACCAAATTCTTTTTTCTTGTTAACATTCACGCAAATCCATAGAGGAAGTGAGATAAATTCATGACTCCCTAGGTTATGCTGCTGTAAAACTTTGGTTTTTCTAAATTCCATGACTCAGCTTTTAGGGCCTTATTTTGTTATCATTTCAGCAAACATTCTGAATCCCTGGGAAGTTCATCACCTGGCAGGTTTTTTTCTGGGGGGGTTTAATGTAGTAAAGGAATCAAAAACCACTTAAGTGGTTTTACTTGAGACTACAAATATTGTGACGACACAAGTTTTGCCAAGTGGTTAGCTGGAGGCCAAATTCTGCAAATCCTAAAATCACAAGAGTATTCCTTTCACTTGAAAAAGCTCACAGTTTGAAGGACTGCTCATTTGAATAGGGATCCCCAGGATTTGGCCTTTTCTGACAAGGCTGAATCATGGCTTTGCTGCGTGTAGTTAACCTGGATTTTGTTTAAAGAGATCCATCAGGAAAGTGGAAACAGATTTTTCTTAACTAAGTGCTTACAGTTGAATTTAAAAATGCTGCCCTTGTCAGAGGTTAAACTTTTCCCTACCTCCCTTATAAGCATTTTAAACTATCTACATTAAATACTGTAAATAGGAGGTACAGGGAATGAGGGCACAATCTAAGTACAAGAAAATGTAAAACGAAAGGGCAGTTTTGTGGTCCCTATGAAAATGTATTTAAAGTCCATGCAGCTGCTAGTGTTTAACCAACAAAAAGTATGGTTTCACACCAAAAGAACAATCTGTTCTGTGAATTAAGGCATTATAAGGCCTTAGTAACAATGGTGAGCACTTACACACATGAGTAAAGTCAATGGCTGTGTGCATATTAATGCAGGTAATGCTTCAAAACTGGAGTAAAAAGTATATAGGATAACTGAACATGGTTCTGGTTAGAAATTGATAAAAAAAGCGCCAAAATACCTGAATGACTGTGGTAAAATAAATAGAGGTGTGTAAGCATAAAAGTGGCATTCAAAAGACTAGGCCAAATTTCTGATTTCTACATCATTCCTTTCTGTCCTATTGGACAGAAACAAAAATTCTGGCAGCTTAGACCTATCTCCATTGCTTACTTTCTCAAAGGTCTTGACTTGTTTTCTGCATGGAGAGAGTCAGAACTTTTTTTCTGAGTGGGTGTAGCTAGAAATGTTTAGATACACATCACTGAACTATTGTACCTCCTGTCCACTCTCTCTCAATGTCAATACACTCTACATAACATATCAGAAATGCAGCAGCCTAATTAGCTACAGAGATCTGTGTGTTAATAAAAGGCCTAAGAAAAACAAAAATATGTGTTCCAACAGGAGTGCCTGTATAAACATTTGTTCCCAACCTCTCAGGTTTACATAAAAATATAGTGCATTTCTTCCTTAGCAATACATATAAATAAATGGACATTGACCTCAGTCAATTTTTACTCTTTAAAAAAAAATTACTCACTGGCTTATTATTCTGCTTTTCTTATATTTTTTTTTAATTTTTCTCTATTTAGCCCTACAGTTTCCTTAGTTTCTTCCCACCATTCTAGATTTCCTGCACAAATGTTGTTACATTTTCATTTCCCTACTAATTTTCTCATTTTCAATTCTATTTTCACTCTATTTTCAGTTTGCATGTCGCTTCATTTCCTCTACCTATCAAGTTTTTATTCTACATTCTGCTTTTCTTTTGTTCCATTTTTTGTAGCCTCTCTCCTGACTGCCCTTTCTTTGTTTCATTCACCCCCACATTCTTCTTCTGCCTGGCTCTTTACTCCCTGTTTCTAGCTTGTGCTCCACTTCCCTGCATCCTTTATGTTTATATCCTGTCTGTACTTGGGCATCCTGATTAAATAGTATGGAACTATCTCTGACAAGTCCAGGAGGGAAGATATTCTTTTCATATTTCCCTGTAACTGATATGAAGAGAATCAACTGCTCAAGGAATAGCTGAAAATTTCCCTTAACATGGCAAAATCTGTGAAATTTTAAGAGATGGGATTCTTTTTTGGAAAGTAAAAGGGTCCAGAAAGAGTGATGCACAAGTAGAGCTAGAAAGACCTTTTCAAGGGAGCTTGTCAAGGAAATGAAGAAAAAAAGGTGTCCAAACTAAAAAAAAACCAAAACAAAAAACCCCTCAACCAATCAGAAAAAATGAACTAAAATCATAAGAGGGGTAGCAAGCAGCTGCAACTGTGTAGTGCATTACAACCCCCAAACAAAAAGTCCAAACCTTAGAAAACTCCCAAATTACCAAAAATAATTTTAAAAATTGCCTTTATGTTGTTTCTATTTCTTCAATCTCTTCACACCATTTCTTTCCTTTTAAATTTTCTATCTTCTTGTATTTTGAGATTTTCCTCTTACAATGTGCAATAATTGATTTCCCCTACTTTTATCATCTGCCTTTAGTGTACTGTCCCTCTCTATCTCTCTGGATCACTCCTAGAGTTCCTTCTCCTTCCTATCTTTCTTACTATGACTCTTCACGTACTCTCTTTGTACTAGTATTTTAACCCAGGAGTTTCATCATACTTTCAACACCATAGAGGTCTTCTACGATGGCTTCTTCCCATTCCACAAATTACATATTCATGCTCTGCTGGCATAGCCACAGAAACTGACTCTTTCACTTCCATGAGCTCTCATTCTCTCCTGTGCACACACATTGCAACAGCACTTCAAAACTAAACCAAGTATGTGGATATACCAAGATTTTCCCAATATATGTTTGTCATGCAGGCTCAAACCCTGCTTTACAGGCTCTATGCCAGACCCAGTTTATGTGGAAATACAACCTCCTACTGTTTAATTTCTCTTCAGCACATGTACCCCACTTTCTTCTGGATAATTTTTCCACATGTGCACAGAACCTCCGCCTCACATCCTTTTTGGCTTTCTTGTTAGATACATCCTCAGAAGACTTTTAAACAAAGATGTTCAGGTTTTGAGGTATCAGCTAGACTGAAAGTAGTTGAGTGAGTGTTGTGGGGGACAGATTTGCTCCTCTAGTTTGGAAAAACTCTCCAGATTTTCTGAGGAGAGGGGGTTTTATTTTTTTTATTCCTGACAGGAGCAAAAATACTCTTTGAAAAGTAGGGTTTGGTAGCATCTTGCTGAATAACTGGGCTCAACCACTATCTTAGGAGGAAGCTTATTTGACTTTTCAGAGGACAGTACTTACAACATGCTTTTATCACACTTGGTTTTAGGCTTTTTTTCCCGACCTCAGGCATGTCAGAGAAGAAATTACAAACTAAGGTAAGAGTGGTTTCATGACAGAAGTGAGGTTCCTCAAAGCAGTGTAAGAAAAAACAACCATAACTACTGATTCTTGTGAGACTAATGGCTAAGGTGTAAATACTGCAGCTCTACCAACCCTTCTTCAGGGCTGGCTAAGCGTCACGGAAAGGTTCATGTGCTCCATAAAGAGTCTGATTTTATCAGGACTTAGGGAAAATTATTTTAACTTTTCTCCAGGGAATCTCCCTCCGTCTTGCACACCCAGATAAAGACAATATGGAGATATGACTTCCAGCCTTTGTGCTGGAACAGTTTTTTGCAGCCTGCCTAATGTCCTGACAGTCAGCAGAGTATGGCCGGCATTGCAGCTGCATTGAGGAAAGGCAAGCACTTGGTCACGGTCCAGTCCAGCTGGGCCCTGAGCCTGTGTGACCAATGAGCCAGAGCCCCAGCTCAGGCACACACCAGCTACCCAGTGGAGATACAGTGGGAGTGTTTCAAAGAGTGCTTTGCCAGCAGTCCTTCAGAGTTGTGGCTCTTGGCCTCTACAACGTTCCCCTCGCCAACACCCTCTCAGCTCCCATGAGACTTTTCCTGTTGCTTGCTAAGGCACTAAAAGGAGAATCTTGACTCTTGTTTATCAGACCTGCCTATTGCCCTTTGTCTTCTCTACTCAGTGCCTCCACTACACAGCTAAACTGTGGGATCCAATCCACACGTGCTCCCTTCAGCCCTCAAGCTGTTCTCTGGCTTCCCACTCAACCTAACACAATCTATCTTACTCCTCAGCTTCACTGGGAAATTTTTACAAGGAAAAAGGAACTATTCAGCTCTTCAGACTGCAGTTAGGCGTGCAGGTGTGTGTGTGTTTGGTGTGTCCCAAGGTTTTCATTCCTCGGATCAAAACTGGGGAGCTGGTTAGAATACAAGGCAAGTCTCTTCTGGATAGAGAGCTGAAGTTTCTTCCTAATGGAAATAGAGGTACAATGCAGCTGAGGAGGAAAGTTCTATGTATTGAGAGCCCAACCTAATATGGGGTTCCTATGCAGAGATGTTGCTTGCTTAATTTCAGGACCTCCAAAGTGTTTCCAGGGCCACCAGTTTAGAGGTAACCTTAGTTAGTCCTGCTAGCCAGGGAAGCTCTCAGTGTCCATCAGCAAGCAATGCTGAAAAACTTCCACCTTACTTGCACCCCAGGAAAGTCAATGTTTTCTGTCTTTCAAATAAAGCACGAGTAGGAAGTGGCATAGACTTGGACAGCAACTCTAAGACCAGGTGCTTGTTTTACAGCCATCTATGGCCAGTCTTTAGTAGCAGTTAGATGAAACTATTAATTAAATGTTTGTATCATTTCATAATGAAATACCAGTCACATTCTAAGCATCAAGTTATTATTTGCATAAAATGATGTCACATTCTTTCTATAGTCACCTAATTTCTCTTATGGTAAGCAGTTTTCAGGCTGATTCATCTGTATACCAGATATACCACAGAACAGACTCCTGTCCAGTAGGTTTTGTTATGGGCTTGATACTGCTTCGGTTTAAAAGCTGCATAATAGTGGCTTCCTCCTGTATTATGTGTGTGAAAAGGCGGGCACACACAATGTCACTGAAGTCTGAACCCACAGAAAGCCCCACAAAAGTATTGTTTGACCTCATGCATCAAATAATGTCCAGGAGCTTAGGACACGTCTACACTACCAATGAAGAAATCTCTGCCTGAGCTGGCGCGGTTGATAAGCGGTAGAAATGTGCCTGAACAAACAAGTTCTGCCTTACGCCATCCTGCTGCCAGGCCCTGTCTAGCTCATTTGCACAGCAGTGATCTGTGTCATGCCAGCTTGCTGATGTGGCTCCCTGTGAGCTGAGGGATCACTGCCTGGCTCAGCATGGAGACAATGCTAACGAGATCTGACTCCCAAGGAGTGCTGGCGGACAGGAGGAGGAGATGCAGAAGAGAGAAGGAAGGCTGACTGCTGTCTCATTTTTTCCATTACATTCTCATTTTATATTCTCATAATCTTATTTACATATATTTTAATTACTTATATTTATGCCTTTCCATACTATTTTGTCTCCTTTCTCTTATTAGATTACAGAAACATTTATTGTTATTTCTTCCAAGAATCTCGAATGCGTGGGAAACCCTTGGTGCAGCTACTGAAGAAGAATGCTATAGGAAGCAAACTTCAGCATAATTCTGCCATCACAGCTATCAGGAAATATATCCCACACCTTTAAATGTTATGACTATAACAAATAGGCAAGTATCTAACCTGATACCATTGAAACAGAATTGAGGCATTGCACTGAAGACAGAAATATTCCATAGCTTTTAAGTCAAGGCCACTCTTACCGATTAAAATATGCACTAGGAAGAGTGGCAGAAAGTCATAAACAACTTTTAACAAAAGCTTCTGGCTCTGCAAAGTCACTATACTTTTGTATAGAGAGAACTAATTTTCAGCCATAGCAGTCCTGCAGCATGAAAACAGTGAAAATGAGCAAGAAGTACTCTGACAGACAGAAAATCCAACCATATACCATTTTTAACCAGGGATTAAAAAAAAAAAAATAAATAAAAAAAAAATGAACCTCTGCCCAGTGTATGTGTGAAGTGGATAGTTTTCCTTTTTTTATTCCTATACAGATGGTTTCAAGGCAGGGATTTGGAAAATATCTGAAAACAAACTTCACAAGGCAAAGCTTTACAAGTGCTTGTGTCTAACTTTTTGATAGGGTAGCCAGACATCAGGGAAAAATTTTGCTTGCCTCTCAAAAATATTGGAGCTATCAAGATGAATTGGGCACAGAAGATAGTGTATGTAAGGGCAGCTGGATGACTGAAAATAGAAACTCTTGAGAATAACTCAGAGCCATTTTGGAAGAGAATTCTGTATCTGGGGAGCCAGAGGCACAGCAGACTGGCCAAACTGTATCAAGGATATGGAGGAACCTGGTGAGCAGATGTGAGACATGGGGAAATGTGGTCCAAACAGCACAAGAGCCTATGAAAAACTGCAGCATCCCTAGTAGTCCTTGGAGCATGGCAGGAACAGACCACTTAAAAAAATGCACACAAGAAGTTACAATTTTGAGCTGGAAGATACTTACATGGTAAGAACTGGTACACCTCTTGCAAATACAAAGTTAAAGCACTGTAACAGCTGAGTGTAAATTTAGCCCATATTGCTCTGGTTTTGAGTTGCATGTTGTGAATTGAGACTGTTTCCCAAATGAAAGACAGTAACTTAACCCCAGATTGCCTTAGCTTGGGTGTTTGCAATGACCTGAACAGAATATGAGACTCTGCCTCAGCAACCACTCCTGAATAAAGAGAAACATGTACCTGAATAAAGAAGTACAGTAAAGATGTCTGAACAGCATCATGAGGCTGCACACAATGTTGTATGCGTATTTCTTCATTCACAGACCCAGCATCACTGTCACCAGTGGTGGAAAGAGGATGAAGAAGAATGGTGTGTATGAAAAGATGAGAACTCACTACCACCAAAAACCTAATTGCCTTCTAAACGGGAGATTTTGTTGTAACTCGGGATCTCCCCAGGACAAACTGTGACCTTTAGAAAAAATTCAGGCCATTGAAGAAGTAAATTCTTGTTGATATAATACAGCAGTGGGCAAGCATGTGTTTCTTTGAGACATTATTACAACACTGGGTGATTGGCATTGCTATGAAGGATAGTAAAATCTAGCTACACTGAGATATGAGACATTGAGAAATTACAGCCACCGGAACGGCTGACTGCGAGACAGCCTTTTGGCACCATCAGAAGATAAACACTCATTAAAGTCCTATGGAGTATATTCAAGACCCTGTACTACAGCACAGTGTGGAGCAACACATCTCCAAGCCCTGAGGAAAGTATCTTAGATCCTACACACAGTTAGGAAAAGAGAAAGAGAGAGATGAGTGTGTTAAAATATGGATGATGTTAATGAATTTCAGACTTCAAGGGTGTGTAAAAAATGCTAAGGACATAAATTGGCTGTGGTATTTGCAATTAATTTTGGTATCTCAAATAAATAGAGTGGGACATTAGTTTAAATATAGTCCCTATGTGGGGACTTTGTCACAGGTTAATCGACTGTATAAAATACGTCCATCTTTACCCTGTGCTGTTTGCTGATATCAGTAATATCTGTGAATTGAAGACCTATCCCTGCTGCCACAGGAAACAGAATGCAAGTATCAGCAGCAATACCTACACCAGCTTTTATCTAAATATTTTATGCAACAACAGTGACTATACACAGGAACAAGGTTTAGCACAAGTTTTACTAATCTCCTGGGGAAGAGTGGCTGGTTTATGTGGGAGCCTGTGCAACTCACAAATTACTGATGACATTGTCTAAAGTGGTGTGAGGATGTTGACTCATTCTCCAAAATGAAGTGTAAAGTGACTTGGTCAGAGAATTCAGCATGTAAGGCTGAAGGAACACTGCCAGGCTATTAAATTGTCTTGACTATCTCCCTACCCTTGCTTAAAAAACTGAATGATCCCATGCTTTTGCTGTCATGTTGGCTTGGAGAAATCTGCCTCCAGGCACCCCTATGCCTTTCCATGTGCTCCTGACATACAATCTTCTGGGACTGGTGATGCTCAGGGAGGGCATGCCAGAGGATATCCCTCCCCCTGGCCCAGCTCCACAGCCCTGTGGAGTGGTAGGGAATAAGTTCTGCTGTGGGTGGAGCCACCCACCACTTTCTCTCTTTGATTCCCATCACCAGCTGATGTGCTCTGGAGTGGGGCATCTGCAGCTCAATCCTTTTGCTCCACTGAGCACTAAAGCTGTTGCACACAACCACATGCATAGACATATGTAAGAGTCAGGCAGAGGGTGGAATTCTTTCCTGCACTCAAGTCCAGTTTTGTTCAGCTTGAATATAATTTGCTCCTACATCAGGAAGCTAAAATCTTCTGATAGATACATATTATTTTTACTTCTAAGTTACTCAGTACATTTCAAACTTTGACTTACACTCTGCATTTTGATAGTCAGTAACCTGCTGAATGTAACCTCTCAATGGGCACTGCGTCCAAAAGGGATCCAAAGGGTACAAGAACATGTACAAAGAGCAAGGGAGATGATGTCACTGCTACACTTAGCATTGGTAGGACTCATGATGGACTACGGTCTATTCCTGATGCTTACAATCCTTAGAGGATGTTAAGAGATTAATAGACTATGAAGAAGAGCCATGGGACTGATTAAACCATTAGAAAACATGTTTTACAGCAGTAGATTCTAAGAGTTTCATCTGTTGTTTTAAAAAAGAAGAGGCTAAGAGTTGAGATGATCACAGACTGTAAGTCTCTATGGCAGGAATATGATTTTGATAAATAAGAGTTAGTCAAGCAGACAAAGGCATAATAAGATTTAATTGCTGGAAGCTGAATTAAGGGAAATTCAAAATAAAAATAAGGCTCAAAAATGTAAGGGCAAGGATAGTTTTTCCTTGAAACAATCCACTAAGGGTTGTTGTGGTCTCTTCATCACTGGAAATATTTTAATTGAGATTGGCTGCATCTCTAAACTTTGTGCTCCAGTTCAAACAGGAATTAATTCAGGGAAGTCCCATGGCTTGTATCATAAAAGAGGCCAAGCCAGATAATCACAGTGGTCCCTTCTGACTTTATAATTTATAAGCTCTGATATAATCAGACCCTAGCACAATATAGCCATAGGCAAAAACACTTCCTATTCATCACAGATTATTCTGAGAAATGTTAACATCTTCTCATTATTTCATCAGGATAAATCAGGCATTACAATTTATGGCTGTATTAAGCTGGTAAAGCATAACTGTAGTTTCATGTGTCTTTAACTCATTACCTTAAAAAACCTCAAAACATTTACTCAGCTCATCCTAACTACTCAGTGTAAAAAGCATTTAAATGTTGAGAACAATGAGTTCAGGCTTCAATACCGCTGAGTTGTCCTTCAGTAAGAAGACACAAAATGTATCCTAATAAATGAGCAACCCTAAAGTAAACCCTGCATCACTATCACCTGGATGTAACTACACCTAATGTCCCCTTGATCTTTGCACAGAACTCTCATTGCGTACACAGCAAGAGCAGTAAATGGCTCTAAGGAGGTAGATACTGTTTCACAAAAAGGTTTAAGACAAACACAGGCAGCAGAGAAGTGCTGATTTAGTAACAGAATATTTTACAGCAAAGAAGGTCACAAATTGGCAGCATTAGAAGTTTTATTTTGGTTAGTTGACAAGTGCGAATAAATGCTGTACAGAACAGGTAGTCAAGTGCCAGCAATATTTTTCTTTTGAAAATGTTATCTTCAATCTTCAGTAGAATATCATCAGTCAATCATAAAGCTGGTTGTTCCAGCCAAATACTTTTACCATTACACAATCCTGTGTGAATATTGGGTTCACGCAGTGGAGACATAATCCTGCAAACCCTGAAGAAGATAATGTTCTCTAATTCAAAAAGAGCCCATTTAACCCTTAGAGATGGGAAACGAATATTTTCAGGAAGTGTTTTCAAAACAAGCTCAGTTCTTATTCCAGATAAATTGCCTTCAATATCTTTTGAGAGTTGGGCCTTTTGTTATAAGCAGAAAGACAGGCAAACAGCTTAGCTCCAGCATGTTTTTCATGCACAGTCAAGGCAGTGTCTTGTGACCAGATTCACAGAATACTTTTTTTTAACTAATGTACAGTTTTTAGAAAAGAGAAACTATAAACTAGAAACAGTTTTTAGTAACTGCTTGTTTTAGAAACAAGCAATGGACTTAATGGTGACTTGTAGCAGAAAACAGAAAGGAGTTTGTTGGAATACCACATAGCCAGCTGTGTCATATTACCCACTGATTCACACCAGCTAAATTTACCCAAACTGTCCCAATCAGACTCCTTGTTGCTTATTTTTTGAAGTTCATCAGGAATTAGCATATTTTTTAAAATTATAATTCTATTTTTCATAGTCACAACAAAAGAAATTTCAAAAGAGCTGTGGAGTCTCATTAATCACCTTTTCTTCAGAGCTAGATCATATTTTCAATGTTGGGAAGCAGTTGTCACATAATATTGCCACAAAACATTTACATGCTTATCATCAGCAATAGAGGTGATTAAAAAAGCGAGTGGATTGACTTAATGAGCTAACAAGCAGCAACTTGTGGATGAAGTTTAAGTATGCTACAGAATTACCAGCAGAGCTCAAAATTAATAAAGTCTTCTTTGTTTATTTTTTATTTTAATCGTCCTGACTACATCTTTACAGTAACATGCTCTGAATCTCATCCCACTTCTGGCTGCCTATGACAGTTTCCCACTGGCCTCTCCTCTAGGCATCCTCCTTCCATTCCTGACATTGTCTCTTCTGTGTTATGTCTTTTTTATTAGGTTGAATTACTTTTTCCTCTCACTTGGATGCTTACCCAAGTAATACTACTTGAATTCAGCTTAAAACTACTGAAAGCAAAGTCAACATTTTATCCTATATTTCACAGCACACCAAGTTCATGGCTTGAGTTGTACTTTCTTGTTTTTCATCCCCAAACTTGTACTCAGACAAACAAAATGGACAGGAAGTATGCCACCAATAGATGTAATGCAATAATTTCTGTGCAAGAAGATTAGATTAGATTTGGGTATTGTCTCTTTGCAAAGGACTTGACTTTGCAATATAGCTTTTGATTGCCAAAGGTGTATGGATTGACTTGCATACACCAACAACTAACACCATCAGGAGGAAAAAGAAATCCACTGGCTCAGAAAGAAATGAAAGACTATGTATTTCAATCCCAAGGAAGAAGTAGCAAAGCAAATTAAATGAAAGCAAAACCCCTGAAAAGAGCATTGCATCTCTAAGAAGATGAAAGGGGGGTGTCAGTGATATCACATGATTTATAGTAGCTTTGCAGTTGCAGGCTGTGATGTGTGAATGTGATGTGTTTTCCCAATAAGAGGAATAAGTACTCCGAGTTGATCCTTAAATAAATGTATAAAGTGCTGAAAAGCATGAGCACAGACCATGGCTTGAGAAGTGTAAATAGAGATATGAAATGACTGCTCTTGAGTGCTAGAGGCTGTGTGATAGAACAATGAGAATGAAAGTATACAGTGTTCCTTAAAGAGTTTACTGATTAGTGAGGAAAAAATGAACATACCGTCTTCAGTCCTACACTCCCTCTTTCTTTCTGCCTTTTATCATGTTGCCAAAATTGTTTGCTTTTGAAAAATAATGAAGATTTTTTTAAATAACAATCCTCCTTATACCTTAATATGTTGTATCATTTCTTCAAAGTGCTCAGCAAACATTACTAAGTCTTCCTAACAACATAGCTCTAAAATATATACTATGAGATTGGGAAACTGAACCCTGGAGATGAAATTACTCAGCTGTGGTCTTATATTTAAAGCTTCTAAGTGACACTGTTGTACAAATAAAGATTATATTAATAAAAAATGTAATTAAAGAGCTGATAATGGAATCAAACCTGGAACACAGGATTTCCTGCTTCTTCTTTTAACCTTGTGGGCTACAGCATTCTACAACCTACTGTAAAAATTGATCTAATAAGTTTGTTCTTACTTTGCTGTATGAGCCTCTTACCAATGAGTAATTGATTCCTGAACTATCAGTTTAATAAGTTACATATTATACCTTCCTTGCACGTTATCAAACGGGATCTGTGATCCATTCTAAACACCTTGAAGTATGCACTTGGAGTATGCTGAAAATCCAGTGTGATCTAAAGACATCCAAATACTGCTGGATGTTTCATGGCTCCAGTAAATGACTGTGATTGTCTCCACAGCTTTCTGACTAAGAAAACATCCTTATATCAGAAAAATTTGTTCCACAATTGACAAGTCAAACTGAAAGAATGAAGTCTGCTCGTTCACTCAGATAATATCTCTTATTAATATCAAAGTTCCTTTCATGATCAATCTGAAGCAAACTTCAGGGACAAGGTGAGTCCATTTTGCTGTAACTGCCAATGCCCATTTAGAAGGAAGCCTTCTAAACTGTTAGAAACTTGCAGAAAAAGCATATTTATAATACCCTCACTCTCACTTATCCAAATACCTGAGGTTCAGATTTGCCTGGTATAGCAGTAATAGGTGAAAATATACAGTCTGTAAGAATACATCGGAATACAACTAATACTATAGAATACAACAGAATGCATGGACTTCTGTATTCCATAGGGGATACTAATGTTTTCTGAAATGGTGCTCTTCAGTTGAGTCATCCTCCTAAAGATAATCTCTTCTTAAATTTCATTTTGAAGATCTCAGAAAGCTTTTCCAAAAAAAATTAATTATTTGCAAAAAAAAAAAAAGTCTGATAGGAATACTTTTGTATGTGACTGCTCTGCACTTTTGATGACTTAATTAAAAATTTGCACACTACTGAGCATATAGTTAATAAGAAGTCATATTTTTCTGCTAACTCGCAGAAATACTAAATCCAGCATTCTGGTTTTGGAACACTCCTTTGAGGACTTTGTGACCATAAACTAATAAATGGATTACATTCATTCCCATTTTTTTCCCCATCTGTGACAGATAATGAAGTGTTCCACACTAAGGTGAAATAGGATGGCCAAAATGCAGCTTCTTTCATGCCTTACAAGATAGATGCCAACCAAGACTTTCAAAATCTTGAATCAAATGCAGAGGCTGAACCGCAGAGGTTTAAATAAGGACACTGACATTTTTTAATATCTGGATAGGGACATCACTGTCACAGAGCAGGAATACTCACAGCCCAGCTGCAAATGGGTAAAAATTGCACTGAAAGCAATCAGCTTGGGAGTATGAGGCAAGAACTCCCACAGTTTCTTTCCTGCTCCCCAGGCCAGCAATAAAAATCCCACAGAACAGAAAAAGTTCCTTTTAGTTTGGGTTTTAGATGTTAAAAAATACGTATGTCACTTTCATACAGCACCTGATGAATGAAGTCTCAAATAACATGAGAATTCTTATATAACTCAGTAATCAGTGGACTCAATTGTTTATAATATGCCAACAGTAAATGCAGAAGGAATTTATAATCATATTTTCATGGGGAGTAAGCCAAAACCCCTTCTGCAGCTCAAACAAACTTCCTCACTTTTTCATTTTGGACAGGTTTAAAATGCAGAGAGATATGACAACATGTCAGATAAATTTCTCTTGTGGCATTTTCCCCATAAGGGTGACGCAAAGAAAAGTCAGAAGATTAGCTTGTTATGTCCAGTGTATTTTATATTTACTGTACAGGTGGATGATTACAATAGTCTGATGACAAATTCTTAATAGAAAAAAAAATTGCTTCACTAGCTATATTTTATATTCTCCCTGTCAATTCTCCACCTTTTTCCCCCTCCTCTCTAAATGCTCCTTTATTTCTCAGCATATCTCTCCAGTAGACTTTGGGTTTTTTTCTTTCTTTCTTTTCTGCCTATTTTAGACTCCCTCAACAATGGAAATTAAATGGGGTTGACTAAATTGGTTCAAACACAATAGAAATACAGTTCCAGAGTCTGGAACTTAAAGACAGATTTCCCCTGACTGATGTCTGCTAGTCCTACATGTTTTGAGACAGTATTTTAAAATTATTTCTCATATGTTTCTTCTTCAAATGAAGTGGTCCCGTTCTCAGCAGGGAAAGAGACAATACCTTCATCATTTCCTTGCTGTTGGTCATCAGTTCCTTTTGCTCACAGGCCTCTCTCTGTCCGTCCTCCATTCATTCCCATCTCTAGCCTGAAGCTTCTCTTAAAGGAGACTTCACTTATAGAGTCATGGATTGGCTTTTGGGGTGTTCAAGCACATTTCTAAATGTCCCAGCACCAGCAGGGTCGTGTTCTGGCATTGGCTTGTCTACACTGGGATTTGTAACACAATCACATTGCAAATTCTCTTCTCTCCTCTTACTAGGAGAGCCTAGGTCATTTTTAGACTGAAGCTGCACTGGGGCTGGGAAGGAGAGGAAAGCAGCTCTTCCTTGGATCCAAAGCAGGCCCTTTGCTGGGGGAGCAGGACAGGGGCAGAGGGGATGTCCCTCAAGCACACAAGTGCTGAGTGACACAGTGATGTAGGGGAACATGAGGGATGATGACACGAAAGGTTTTTTATGAAGGTACAGCAGCCTAGCTAAGGACAAGTAAAGAACTGAGTGGTAAACCAGATACTTGCACCCAAGTGGGCAGTTTTAGGGGTCCTGTGCTCGGTGTGGTCCCCGATACCTTCCTAAGCTACTTATGAGCACTCAACCCTTGCACTCCAACCCGGTTTTGCCTTTGCTCGTTGCAGGGGTTTTTTTGGCTAGTCCTTTCTCCTCTGGGGAGATCTTGACACTCTGGTCAGCCCATTAGTTCCCCAGTCAGCACTGAGACTAGAATAACAAAAGCTTCCCTCTTCTTCGATTAATTTCAGCTCAGAAGGAAGGGAAAAGGGTTGGCATCCCAGGGAGGGAGAGAGGAGGTGGAAAAAGCAATCAGATCAAGGCACAGCTATAATTTCAGTCTGTGAATGTGGGTTGTAATGGAGAAAATTAAGATGCTGTTTTTCCCAAGCCCTGCAGACAGGCCAGTCTAGGGACATATTGGAGAATATTCTTTTCACCTGGAAACATTTCAGAGATTCTTACTGTCACTGACTTCTCTTCCAAAGTCCAAATCCTGCTTTGGTTCAACACCTCTCTTTATGCCACAGCTTGAAAGGCCAAGATCTCAACTCATAGTGTTGCAAAACTGCCAGTTTTTCCCTTGTATTCAAGGCAAAGCAACTCTTTCTGCACTTGGGCAGAGGCACTTGTCTTCAGTGGTGAGGCTGAGATTTGTGCCTGAAACATTCTTGGTAATACAACTTCAAGATGCTTGGCATGGCTGATCTCCTGTGAAAGAATCTGATGCAAGAAAACAGATGAGAGCTGCAATGTGGTTGAAGGGAATTGCAGAGATTGGATTGAGGACAGGATTTGGCCTCTGCTGAACTGGACTGAACATTCATGAGGCCAAACATGATATGGAAACTGTTTCAGTAAAACGTACTCCACACAGTCAACATGCCAGGGAGCCTGAACAGCTTCATTTATCACTGTTCCACTGCTGGCGCTTGTCTTTACACAGGGTTATAACTTTTTCCATTAAATCCCATGTATGACTCTAAGTCCTTATTGATTTCTAAAGGTGCAGAATGAAGATATTTATAACCAAATCTATGTATAATTCCTTTTTTTAAAAGAGAACTACATGCTTAAAACCCTTTCAACCGGGAACATATCAGTTTGGATGTTGTTCTGAAGCCACTGAGAGTAAAATAGAAAATTAATTGCTACAGATAGGTGTGATGAAGAAGAATAGTAGAGGTTAAAAATGCTGTCTTTAGTACAGAAGAGTGTCTGTGGCAGTACCCTAGTTTTACAGATATGGAGGCAACTATGGAAAACTTCAGAAACTTCATATCACAGAATAAAATTTATCAAGGATGTAGATGTTTTTTCACCCTCTACCTGCATCTGATTCATTTATCCTTTGTGTGTTCCTTTGAAGAAGCCCAAATGGCACTGGAGAGAAGAGGTTTCCACTGTATTTTTCCCATAAATTTGTTGAAGGTTGCTAAAAAAGATTTCACACAAACACACTTATTTTCATATGGAAATCTTTAACTCATGAAGTGAAGATAACTCTTTGGTCTCATATCTAATATTTATTGTAGTTACACATTTAAAAAGTGATGATAATGATTTGCACCACTAAACAAAGAGCACATTAGTATTGCAAGCAGTCATTTGCCATCCAGCTAAGCTTTCTTTGGAATGTAGCTGTCAATTTTTTCCTTTTTCAGACCCTGGAGGAAGTATCCACATTTATTCAAAATAAAGGATCCAAAATCTTGGACTCCTTAGAGCAAAATAAGCCAGAACATGGAGTTGCAACTATAATTATGATCTCTCTACTGCCTGAGGACAATGTCTTTAGCTAACTAGATGCATTCCACTGCTACCAATGCAGTCTGTTCATGTTTAAAAATGTTTATTTTGCCCTATCTAGCATAGCTTTCAATGCTATTGGCAGATACAAGCAATGTGTGCATCCAATAAACATATGAAAAGAATCACTGAAAACATCCCTTTCTTATTGGCTCAACATCAGATTCAAAGAACCTGTTTCATAAACAGTTAGCTATTCTCTTATTTGATGTAAATGTGATAAATGTAATGCTTATCACACCCTAACAGTAGTTTTAAAACTGTTTTTGAATGGTGCATGTGTAACTAAAATGGAATTATTAGATCAATTTAACATATGAAAATACACAAATTGCAGAGATCAGGGAATTGTAGAGATCAGAGAAAAAACTGAAACTTTGTGCACTTCAGGTTATAAGCAGTTTGTCCTGGGAAGAAAGTATGGAAACACTGTAAAGCTACAACCCCATGAGAACACTTTCTTCCACCAGCTTTCCACTTTTTGTGCAGTGAGTTCTGATGAGAGTCTGCTTTTAGCTTCACTTGCACTTACAACTATTTTAGTGTTCTTCGCTACTAATAAATATTATTCAAGATGGAAAAAAGCTTTAAGACTGTGAGCTGAGAAACACAGCACAGTGTGACTGCCTGCTCATAGTCTCTACCATTTTAGTTTGAAATGCTTGGGGAGCTTTTTTCATGGAATGAAAAATCTCTTTCTGACATTATACATTGCACCTTCCTATCAAAATGTGATTAACAGAGCTCAAAAGTGACTGGCTTGATACCATAAAAATTAGCACTTGTTTGAAATGTGAGAACATTGTCTTGTCAAAGGCAATCAGAAATGATACTTAAATTGCAAGATTTTTTGCTGTCATTTACTTATTTCCCTTCAACAAAAGTTCATGCCACAGATCTGAGATAAGCCAGTGTGTAAAAGCAGGGTGAAACCTGGCCTACAACAAAGAAACGGAGAACTGTAAATTATTTAGACAGCTATGAAACAGTTTTGTAATTCTCTTATACTACAAGTTACTCAACTGTTCCAAAGGCTTGGAAGTTGTGCATGTGTGCATGCAGGAGTGTGCCCATGTGTGCGTGTGCATGTGTGGGTTGTATCTACATGAATTTTTCATGGCAGTGAAGTTTTTTAATTTACAGTCATATACCTCAGAAAAGCCACTGCATATGTCTATCCTTCAAGCTAAATTAAAAGTGTACACCAGTCCCTTCAGGAGTAGGAGGCTGAAGACAACAGGAGATGCCACTCGAATCATGCCAGAGCTCAATCAGAGGTAGGCTGAGCTTGACCAGAATCTGCTGTGGCACGCAGAGGTTATGAAACCAGTTGGTTAGATGAGGGGAGGAGGGTGAGCATGGGGTGTGCATGTGCATGTGCGTGTCTCACCTCACTGGCCATAAGAAAGCAGTCAGGGAAGCAGTCCTGCGAGGGGCCCAAACCGGAGCGGCACAGCTTTATGGGGAACACACTGCACTGCACACTCAAGCTTGGAAACTTTGAGTAAGAGAAGCGTCTGTTGTTTGTTTCTACTGCATTCAGAGAAACAAGATTCTGAGTACATGCTTTGTAAATAAACCAAAGACATTCCTGACTCCTATCATCAATTTCTCCTCTTAATGGAAAAAATCAGCAAGTTTCCACTCTGTGAATAGGGGCAATAATATAAGCACAAACACAGGGCCAAGTCAAGTCCTGTCCTCACTTGTACTGTTAAAGCCCCTCTCAGATCAGTGCAGGAAAAAGGGTCCCTCTATAGAAAAGTTAGAGAGATACTTTCTCTCGTGTTTGAATTTTCAAACTCAGAAAATTATATGTAGAGGGATCAACTGTGCTCATTCCTTTGGCTAGGAACACAGTTGTGCTTCCAACAAAGTAAGTAGAACCTGATTTCTCTGAAAAGTTTTAATTTATAGACCAGCATTTTTCTAGTCCTGAATGTATGGAGTTAGTTTGCTCAAATCCCTTCTTCTTCAACCTTCCTAAATGCAAAGCAGTTCTCGTATCACTGTACCAGGCTGCCTCATGAGGAGTTGTGAGATCTGATTTTTTTCAGATTCAAATGCTATGAAGTCTTTTGGGTAACAGGTACTGGACACTCAGTTTCTGATTGTCAAAAGTATTTTTCTGTAAGTGCAGATCTTTGGAAGAAGCAATTATACTTATTTGTATTAAATATATATAATAATATATTTTTATTACAAATAATATAACTGGAGGTAGAGACAAACTAGTTTTCCTGTATGGTAAGCTTGAAATCATGTATAGTTCATGAACAGTAAGATTCAAAAAAGCCCTCAGAATAAGTGTAAATGCTTGCCACACACATCCTATAGGATTGGAGTTCATTACCATTTGATAATGCAGTTCCCATATCAATGCCATATTGCAGTTAGACACTAACAGAAGCCTTGAAACTTTCTACCATCTGTTTGAAAGTCACCTATGAAAAATCACCCTTATTCCAATAAAACCATTGCATTTGAAGGCTTCTAACTTTTCCTCCTGGGACACTGAAATGAAGAAAGTGCACATGGGGCTGAGCACAGCCACTGACAAAAAGAGCGTAACCGTGTAACACATGGGCAGGGTTGTACCCGGTGTGTTCACATGAACAGCCTCGTCCACTCTGATCTTGCAGGAAGACAGGAGGAGAGCATAGAGGAACAATTTAGGGCTAAAGCAAATAATTTGTCCACAAAGGCTTTCACTCATGTAACCCTCTCTTGTGCAAGAGAAGTCCTGCTTTGAGAGTGGAGCTCCTGACTGCTGCAGTAGCACAGGTAAAATAGTTAAGCTACCTCGTAACTCCATTTTTTGCTGGGAGTCTCTTGCAGAAATAGGGCAGCAGCCAAGAAAGCACAGTAGCCCAGGTGGTATCCCAAGAGAATGGCCAGGGTGGAATTTGTTGGTTTCTGCCTCTCCAAAGCTGCAGAAGCTGGAAAGACAAAAAAGATGTCACCATGTGCTGGAGAGCAAAAGAAATAACAGCTCTAAGAAGGACAAAGTCTTACAAGACATTTGATCTGTAAGATCAGTCTAAATGAAGAGAGGACAATAAACCCAAATTTAAAGAATCATGTTTCTAAAAGAAGTTGACCTTAAAGTCCAGATAAACAAGACTAAAGGAGTGAGGGTCCTTCTGGTCTCATGACTTTTGCATTGCTGGATGTGTGGTAGCCCAGAGTTAAGAAATGGGAAAGGCTGGACTTTTTTTTGTTTGAAAGCAGACAATTTAAGTAGAAGGCAGGGCAATATGGCAGAAGATGCATGGTAGGTCTAGGAATTATTAGTATAATAATGAGTTCTACACATCTGTTTCTGGAAAAAGTTGTTCACCGAGGAAGTTTAGAGAAACCAGGGAATGACATTTAAGTCAAAATCTAAAAGGGCCTTTCAAAAATCAGTAGGGGAGCATAAGAAGTTGTTTCCAGGGGACTTTTTAAAAGAGTGATTACAGAGCTGGGAGAATCACAAGAAGACAGCAAAAGCAAGAAACAAGACAAAAGGATTGCAGGAAGGTGCTCTAATTGCTTAGGAGAAGAAGAGGGAAAGCATGAAGTTGGGAAAAAGAGTCCAAAAGGAGTAGGATTCAAGCAAAGGAAAAGGGGATGGGGATTTACAAGGTCTAAAAATACTTCCCAGATATAGACCCCACTTTCTCACAGAGAATTTGTGCAATTGATGAGGTACAAGTCCAGTGACACCTCTGCCTCAACACCTCCCAGCCAGACAAGGATTTCTCCCCTCAGGTAGACTGATAATCACTTCTCAGCAATGGAAATCCCACTACCTGCTGGGTGCCCCAGTCTGTCTTCCCCCCACCCCAGCTGCTCCTGGTCCCACTTGCTCCTGTGTGCTGGCTCTGGTGCTCAACCAGCCCTGCATTAAGCCAGAGTAGAACTAACCTAACAAAGCAAATAGTTTTCCACCAGCTTAGTGTACTATTAAGCAATACTTTAAATAGCAAAGAAAATACATGGGATGACATATGGAGACACTTTCCCACAGAAGCATTAAAGGGAGTTTAGCACAGTGCTTAGTTTCAAGATGTATGAGTATCTTTGATGTCTGTAGCCCCACCTTTACTACTGCTTGCAGTCTCAGAATACCAGATGGAGAGCAGGATGGATATACAGAGGCCAGTGTTTACTCTCAGCAACAAAATAAAAAGGATACAATGTTTGAAAGATAGGAGATGCACACAGAAGCACGTTATTTCTGCATACATTAAAAGCTACACAAATTGAAACGACAAGTTCTTGTTACACCATGAAACACCTTGTATGTTTAACTGAAATGCAGATACATCAACCAGATGTATTTGGTCACAGATAACTGTGCCAATAAAGAACGAGACAGTATCAATTCTGTATCACAAAAGACGGCAGCGCAAGGCAATGTCCCATTGCCATGTGGCTGCATGGCAGTCCCTGCAACATCGAGCTCCTGTGGGATTTATGTTAGGTTTAGGACAGTATGTTGATGTAAAAACAACAAACAAAAAGTAAACCCACCTTATAGAATCTTAGAAAATGCTTCATCCTAGCAACAAAAAATGGTATTTGGTCATAAACACCTAAATTTAGATTGGGGGTGTAGAGCTATTTATTCTAAATATGAAATTATTATTAGATTTTATGGGAGTATAATAGAATGTTCAAAGTATAAATTATTGATAGTATTAACATGTAATGTAGTTATTCCCCTAGGAAGCATGAAATTAATATAATGATGAAAGTGTATTAGTAGAAGCAGCTACACATTGCAATGGTACATTTACATGCAGAGAACAGCCCAGATATAAAGGAACTCGATCTGCAGAACAGTGTATGTGGAGGAAGGACTAAAAGCCCAGCGTTTCACTCTCTTGGCTCTGTTTCCGTGTTTGCTCACACAGCAATCGCTGACTTTGGCTGAATCCAACTCACTGTTCAGCCTCGCCTCAGTGCTTACTGTCAGCAAGCGCATTTTCAAGCCTTTGCAATGTTGCTTGTTTATCACAGGCACTGTAGGATACACACTTGAGCTCAAAAAGCAAAGGTACATGTGTATCTATCAGAAGGAACTATTTATTTGGATGATTAGGTGACGTTTGTCACTCAGCTTTCCGTCAAGCATTGGGGAAGGGCAGGCAGCCAGGGTACACATGCCAAGGGCAGCTCTATCGTACCTGTGCCCAGGTTGGGAGGGCATGGCCATAATGTAGTGCTGACCCAGTTTGCTCAGGTTCACAGCATTTTTTGTGGAGGAGGGAGACATTGAAGCTCTGGTCTCCCTGGGTTCCACAACCTGTGCACCTGAGGCGCGTGGGAGTCCTGCCTCCCTTGGTGCAGATGGTGTGAGGTGTACAGACAGTGGAGAGAAAGGTCCACAAAATCTGTGTGTTAGGAGAGACATTAGCCAGGGCACAGCTGAGCAAGCGCTCACAGCCCAGCTAGGGAGGAAAGCAGAGAGCAGAGCTCTCTTTCAGCGGAAAACCCTCTGAAAATGCTGGCCAGAGATTTTGGGCAAAGGTATTGCATGCTGCTGTTAGTTCCTCCCAGGCTTTGGGGAAGCAGACTCTGTTTATCCACTGTAAATAAGCAGGATTGCACCAGGGAATTATCATCAATCTCACATCCAAAGGGAACACCAAAAAAGGCCTTAGATACTGGCTCACATTTCAGACTACGACAGTACAGCTGATCCAGTTTCTAACATCCTGAAACACTTGCAGGAATGCCAGCACTAACTGGCAGAACCAGCCAGTGGCCCACTCTGCCTGTACAAGGAAGGGGTTGTCCTTTCTACACTAGTTTGGCTTGTCCGAAACGCCCCCACATGTGAGGTTAAACCCCCAGGGGAGTACTGGGGGTCCAAGGGTTCAAGGCAGGGAGTTTGGGATAGTCTGGTTGAACTCTCATCTCTTGTACAAAAATTGTATCATCTGCCTCACATAGCTTTAGTAGCACTTGCACAGCTATAGCCACACAGCGAGGTGATAGGTACAATAGATCTCTTTTGAAGAGCTTTACTTGGGAGAGAGAGAGAGGCTGGTCCCATCCCATGGGTACCTCAAGTCCTTAACCACTTCTCCGAGGGTCAGGTTTTGTCTTTCGATGAAGGTAAGCAGGATTTCACCAGCAATAACCTTGTCTTTCTGGAAAGCAAGGAAAGTTAATTAAGTTCACCTCTCCTGGCCTGGCCAAAGATATGTTACTTAAATGCAAAGGTACCTGAAGGCAGCTGAGGGCAGGAGGAGCAGAGATTGCATGTTAGATCCAAACCTCAGACGGAAGGTGCATGGACAAATTACACTCACTCATGCTTATCCACTCTCATTGGCATGCTGAACTCTTTGGAAAAATTATGTAGGATCTTTGTCATGAATGACAACGGCTGATTTCACATCTTATCCCAAAAGACTCCACTAAAGATCCTGAGGAATTTCTTAAGTAACCACATATGTTGAACTGTTACTTATCTTAATGAAAAAAAAGATAGTCACTAAACAGAAAGATATCCAGAGATGAGTTCACGCTATGGATTATACAATATATAGACCCCGCCACCCCCAAAAAAAGAGACAATTTTAATTTATACAAGCACAAAATTTCCATCTGAAAATGCTAAATGTAATTGTTTCCCATAATTTGAAGGAAGTCCTGGCTCCTCTGAAGTCATACTTAGAATGAATCAGGACTTAAACCTTTGCCTTTAAGAACATGCCGAATTATTTTTAAATTTTCTTTTAAAAAAATTGAAAGAAAAATCTGCTTGTATTTAAAAGTTTTGATGCCAAGTTTTTCCCAAAGTGAATTACTTCAGCCTTGATATAAATCTATCAAAATAGGTTTAAAAATGTAAAGATGAACACACCCTTAAAGAATAGCTCTGCTCTCCTCTTCAGTTCAGGTCCATGCAACTGCATGTTACATAGACAGTAATGTGAATAAAGGAGATATGATAAAATAACAAATGAAATAAAATCCAACCTTATTGATATAGTCTGCAATTTAGAAATACACAGCATACTGTAGTCCCAAGTATTTAATAGTAACAATATTGATTCCCTTAGCTTCAATTTTACTGAGATGTCCAATATCCAGGAAATAAAATCAATTTACTTAAATGACATCATGTAAAATTAGTGAATCACAGATACTTAATCTGAATGAAAAGATACCTTTTCCATTTCACTTAATGTCTTGCATAATACAAGAAAGTTGACAGACGAAAGGTCAGCCTGTCACTGTATCCTGCTTTTGGCAATTTTAGGAGCATTCGTTTAGGGACAAAGTATAAAGCCAGGACAAACATAGAAGTATCAGGTCAACATCTTCTAAAATTTAGTCGATGTAGAGATCATTGAAAGATTTTGTTCCTTCCACAAATTCAGTTGAGATTTTCTGAATATGTTCTGTATCTGGCAATATTGTCCCGTGGAGGTCAATGAACTAATGCTGCAGTTTGGTGTTACCATAGATCACAGTGAAACTTCTGCTTAAATAAAATATTTGCATCCTTTCCGTTATAATCTTGATTCACTTGTAGTAACATAAATGAAGAAAAATTTCTTCAATACTTTCACATTAAAGTAGAGAAACAGCTGGTGTCTTTTGACTCTGTCTGAAAATTAAACAAGCTCCTAAACTCAAAATAAGACCCAAACAATTTAGGCAGTTTCCCCAGATGCATTAGCACAGCTCACCGATCATTGCAGTGATAGTGCAACATGAAGATTATACAATTGTGCTGTATTAGTAACAGTGATACCAAAGGGGGGGGGGGGGGGGGGAGGGAGGAAAAAAGACTCTATGCAGCAGAATGTTGTAGAAACAATTTCTCTACTTTCTGATTATGATTAAATCTTGGTGTGCTTTGAAATCCCTAATGTGTAATGCAAACCAGGATTTGGGGTGTTAGGAATGCGTCCCCACCCTTCTTCCAAAACACTCTGTAAATTATCATCTGCAGACCCCAAATCCTTGAGTGGAGGGGGGGAAGGAAAGAGAGGGAGGCAGGGAGCGGGAGAGGGAGAGCAGGGGGAGAGAAAGAGGGAGAGGAGAGAGATTAGAAGCACTTTTCACCTCTTGGTCCCGTCAGTGTGCTCAACGCCGAGAAGTGTGCTTCAAATCCGGTGTTATCGTTAGGCCCGATTCAAAGGAAGTGAAATAGTCTACTGAGAAAACAGTGGAAAAAGTAAAGGTCCTGAAGAAGTAAGTGCTGCATGTTGAAACGTATGCATGTCACACCCCATTTGTCTTTCATATTTAAGAATAAAGCAGCCTGTCCTGCAGCAGTTATTATACACCATATTCTTTATTTTAAAAATGCAAGAAATTTGGCACAAAGAACAAAAAATCAACTGATGAAAAGCATTTATGTCATGGTTTAAATTAAGACCTTTGTAATGCAAGAATTACATCAGCAGTGGGCTTAGCTTAATGAAAATAAGACAGTGTTTTTAAAGACCATGAACGAACAAATCCTCTCTGCTTTCTGAAACAGAGAAAAGGCAGATATCGACAAATAGATAATTCAAGCTGAAATCAGAGCAAATCACACTTTGCTACCCTTAGGAGTTACTGAAGATTCTATTCCACTGACAATTCTGGGTCAACAAAATCAAGCAAGAAGTTATTTTATATTCACATGTGGAATTGAAATATTTTCAGGGGATATTAGGTATTATAAAGTTTCTTCAATATTGTGTTTGCCTGAACTTCTGGTTACGATTAATTGAAATTTTAGATTTTCTTCTCTTTTGATGTGTTTTTATTTTGGGGTCCACAGAACAAGAACTAAAAGATCAAATGTTCTACATTATCAGCTATTTAAAATGTTTATTAGTATATTATTTTGATATGGTAGTTAAGGATTTAATAAAAAATCATTTTGAATGAGAATAAATGAATTAATATGAGCCATTTGTGGCTACTAGCAATGATGTAGTAATGATTTGATTAATGTGAAAATATATGGGTGGAGGTAGAAAAAAGGAAGTAGAGTCTCTTCTCTTTGATGTGCATTGTTTGATATAAACTTTTGTCCTCTATTCTTTGTGCACATTTTCATCTCTATCGGTCTGCTGAATGGTTTATGAGAATATAAGCAGTAATTTTTTTGTTGAGAAAGGAACATTGTAAAGCAAGATAAAAGAGTGGTTTCTAGTAGAGATGAGTATAGAGTTCAAAATCTAGACAGAAAACTTTCTACTGTATTATGGTGAGTATATATTATTTTAATATTTTTGTACTGCTTTTATGTAACAGAAAACTGCAAAGTGATTGGATTGGGCCCATGTTTTGCTATTGGTGACAAATGCAACTGGTTTAGTAACAAAATGTCGTATCTATTTTGGAGGTGTGTGTTAATGTATATGTGTCCAAATAAATATGTGTTATCCACTCTATATAAAATAACATAGACAATTAGAGTTGATTTTAATTATCTCAGTCCTTCGGGGGAAAAAAACTGCAATATTTGCATTACTCTGTTACTTTCTGTATATTAACTAATTATGAAGTTATATTAAATATTTGGGAATACAAATACATGAGATGAGCATGAGAATGACACATGATACACGATACACGAGAATGGACACCAATATTTTTATTTTATAAGCATGTTTCGTTAATGCATTATTTCTAAATAGTGTGATCAAGGCACTGCCAGTATTCGAGATGATGATGAACATTAACACATTGCTAGTCAATCTGGTTTAAAGATTCCCTGAATTAGTTATGAAGAATAAATTATTTCTTAACTGGGTAAAACTAGCTATCCAAATCCTGAAAGATTTTTCTATGGGGATTTCCAGGAAGACAGTCTGTTCTGTGATAAAAAAAGTCTTGTCCTCTGTGCAACTTCAGTAATGAAAGGATGAGCAGCAGAGGTTTTCTAAAAAAAAAAAAAAAAAAAAAAAAAAAATTATGTCAGTGTTATAGAAACTAGTAACTGTCTTTCACTTTCGGAGAACTTCTGACATCTGTTTTATTTTGAACAAGTGCAGTAAACAATTAACTTTCATTTTTCACTTCCCTTGGGCTGTGGAAATGAAAGGGTGAAGGGAAGGAATGAGGAAAGACAGGGCCTGAATCTATACCCAGAACAGGTCAGGAACCACAGCTGTGTTGATGAGACCTCCTTGAAAGCAGCAACTGCAGGACTAGGGCTGATGCTAAAGGTGATCTGGCATGCAAGAAGGAAGGGAGATAAGGGAGTTGAATTTGCTGCTCCTTTTATTTGCACACACACACACACACAAACGTTTCTTATCAATCAAATACAACCCTTTCTCTCGCAATTGGTGTCTCTCAAGGAGGACTCAGAAGGCTGTTAGGAGTCTGCTCAGTCCTTGAAAAACAGTAGACAATACACAATGTTTACCAAGAAATCCCTCCCTCTCTCCAAGTATCGTAGTAGAAGCTAAACAAAGCAAAACAATTTCAAGCTGTCTAAATTGAAAAAAATGGCTTTTCTTCCAAGAATTCCTCACCCTTTCATTCCTGTTATGTCATGCCAGATATCTTGTGCCTCCATCATCTCTAATACCCACAATCACTGGGAAATAAAGGGGATCAGTACGTACCTTCATAGCAGCAAAAAGGAGAAAAAGGAGAAAAATTTGTCATATTTCCTTCATTCCGGAGAAACCCAGGAAACAGACTCTAACACCTAAACCACAGATCACCATGAACAAATGAACAAACTGATACCAACATTATCATCCTCTGACAGGGTGGCACTTAGGAGCTGATGGGGCAGAGGTGGAGTGGTAGGCAGAGAAGATTGGTCCCCATCCAGGATTTCTTGCCTTGTTGTGCCTAGCTGTGTCTGCTCACTGCCCTGTTGCTATGACACTACACTTCTTGAACATTCAATAAATGAGCAGAGCAGCCTTTCTTACTGGGATAACTGCTACTTCTGTTTTGCCAGAGGACTTGACAGATGCTGCTTATGAAAAGACATGTCTTTTCAGCCTGTCAGTGGTAGGTGGGTTTGAGCATAAAGGTTCTCTCCTGTCCTGCTGAAGTTTCTGAGCTTTCAAAACACTTCTTCAGACAGAAAGGGCACCAACATGAAAAACCTTGTGCCAAGGGACTCTTTCTTGTGGGCAAGGTTCTGACAGCTGACACTGTCAGGCAGGATCCTGAGTGTGATGTTTCATGCTGTTGTTTATGAAGCAGATATTCCTCCCGATGTGCTACATCAAAACATCAGGTCTTAAAATGTGGTCAACAAAACACGATTCCTGAAGAGCTGACTACTCACCTGGTGCTAAATTCCTTCCTTTTGCTTACTGCTAAATTGCATTAGACAGAGACAAAAACCCATTAAAGATTTACCTTACATTAATTTTCTTAATATTAATTTTCCATGTCAACAAGGGTTCTCATTACCGCAAATATGTTTTGCAACTGCGGGCTTCGTGGCCAGATCTGCACCACAACTGCTATCTATTAAGGTATGAGCCACATCCTGAAAATATTAGAGAACGTCTTCATTAAAAAATGACTATCTCCTATTTAAAGCAGATTTATATTAATGGGAATCCTCAGCCTGAAGTGTTTTGGGAAAACAAGCCCTCCCTAAGAAGCTTGATGTGTGGAGCTAAAGCTTGCAGGGCCTGATGTTTGCAAATGCGTGCGCTCATAAATAGTTTTATCAGAGACAGAAGCCGTGCAGGGTTTAGGGCTCGCTCTGTCAGATGACACACATAACGTGTTTGCAAAATGGCCGCGCAGGCAGCCCTGCGAGTCTCAAAGATTGCACTTTGGTACGAGGCAGGGGAAGAGTCTCACCAGCACATTGAATACGTTCACATTTTTTTTTTTCCTAGAATACAGTAAAAGGTGCTACAGCTTTAGACTTCAAAGTTTTGAAAATTATTTGCGGTTAATCCACCCCTGTTACAAGCTATAACAAGAACTCTGCCTATGCTGTAAAAAAACACTAATAAGATCGTCTTGACTCTAGAGCTGGGCAGCCACCCTCTTAGGGAATGAACGATCAGCACCTACCTTCCCCACCTGGATGGCTAAATTACAATAAATTATAATTAGCAAATTAAAGCTTAAACAGTCTTCCTGCTTGCTTGAAAGGGAAAAACTGGTTACAAATGCATTTTTCTATTGCTAAACTAAGCTTTGTTGCTTCATAGATGTGTGAAATTTTTTCCATAGAAAAAGAAAAGTCAAACTTTACCCTTCTCAGCATATAAAGCTGCACTTCATACACAGACATGTTCTTATACACAAGCAAATTTTTGCCCTTCCAGCTCCAGTGATTTCAATCTTTTCACTTGTAATTGTCCTGACACATTCCTGCTTCCATTTATTTTAATTGTCTCGGATTGTGACTCTTATTTGGAAACAGGAGCACTAGAAATAATTCGAAAGTACTTTCTGAAAGAAATAGCCTTTTACGGAGCATTTTGTAACACTACTGTTGTAACGTTATTACAAATTGGTGGTGTCAGACCACCATAACAGCAACCACCACTCCCCTGCTCTGCTCTTCTGAAATGTTTACTTTATCCTACAAAAAAACTATCTAATTAAGCCTCATGATCAGTCTCATTGCATAAATAAGTGTTAGTTGCCTTGGGTTGCTAACAAGAATACTGAGGCACAGATGGGTTAAATGAGTTGTTAAAAGCCACACAGTAGCTGCATTTTTATTATAAGGGCTAGCTTGAAGGGTAGCTTCACTGATTTAAAATATGAACAAAGGAAAGAGAATTCATATGAAAAACAAATGAAAAAAATTCACCCTCTGTGGACAAATTTCTGCTGAAAAGGATATGCACAGTGATCAAAGCAAAGTTTAAAGAATGAGCGTCTGGAAAAAAAAAAAAACTTTAAAAGATGTTTTAGTTATAATAATGCAGTTATCCAAATGTCAGTGAATTTGATCAAAGCTGATCTACAGAGCTCAGGTTTAGCATTAGGTGAGTCATTTTCTTTTATTAGTGATGCTTTTTCATTCAAATGGGTAAAAAGGTGAGAGTTTGGGTATGTTGAAGGTTTCATTGGCTTACAGTAGGGACAGACAAATGAGGCCCACCTAGTTTTACAATCTGGCCCACAGCTACTTTGTTTTTAATAAAATGCAGCATATTGAAAGAGCATGTCTCAACATGTCTTGACCCATCCAAACTGGATCAAGATGGAGAGTCCCATATTGAAACCAGCCCACTCCCAGGACAGAGCCTATTGTCCTCAGGGAGTGTGAAGAGTCTCTGCCTTGTCGGGGGCAGAAACCAGTCAGCCTTATCCTATCAGCCATGAACCCACCCCTCTCCTGGCTTCTTTGGAAGCAACATAATTTTCTGGCTTCAGTGCTGCAGAGTCCTGGTAGTTTTTTCAGCCATCTTGACCAGTCTCTCTACTACCACAGACTGTCTACATTCCCAGTGGGTACAGTGTGGAATCCAGAGTGATGTTAAGTCCTCAGAGGCAGTTTGCAAAGCCCATCCAATTTTGGTGCAAGGATTTTCTCCCCCCACAGCCCTCCAAGTACCTGTATGAGAACAGTCCCCGGGGCTCTCCAAGGAAAAGGAATAATGCACTGCCCAAACCCCTGGTTTCTGCTCTCATGGTCCCTCAACAGCACCTATCATTGCCTTGAGGAGCATTTCAGGGTGCCTCTTCTGCTGCCTGGCAGAGGAAACACATCAAAACTAGATTTTTTAATAGATTCACCTTCCTAACTATCTGTATTATGTCTGGGATATGGTAAAGTGCTTGGGGGCTTGCTGGGACAGCAAACTGTGTGACAGTAGAATGGGGGTTTCTTGAGCATCATTGGAATGTGGTTTTCTACAACAAGACCCTGATGCTCCACTGATCTCAATGCTATTAGAAAAACCAGTATTAATAGCAGTGCTACAATTAAGAGCTCAGGGAGATGCTACTTTTCACAGCTTGAGACTGAAACTGTTTAAATGCACTTTACAGAGCATTTTCTCATCTGCAATTTCCTGTTGCTGAAACCCGAAGAATTTCAGTCAAACCAGGTTGCAGCTGTGAGGCAGCTCAGCCCACTGAGCACAGAAGCTCCCATGTCATTCCCTCACCTGAATCAGGACTTTACAGCTGGGCTTTTAGGGAAATTAACCTGTTGTGCTCCAGAGTTTAGGGAGACAACCAACTAACTACAGGACAAGGTGGCATCAACCTACAGCTTGGCTGCTGTGTGGTGGCAAGTGTTCACCTGCACTCTCTTATCCGCAATACCTTGTAGCAAAAGCCAAGTATCTCGTCCCTTGTGGGAGAGGGGACAGTTTGCAGTTTGCATTTATGACAGGTTAAAGAATACATAAGAGCAGTTTCTGAGCAGTAGCTGAGGTGCTGAACTCTCATATTCCCTCTTTTCCTGGCAGTGACTTGCTCATCTGCCTGCACCCTCACTTCCCAGCTGGAAACGCTGTAGAAGCAGACAAACCAATGCTGCCTATGCAAGGATAGACTTGGGCAAAGGCAGCGAGGTCCCCACCTACAGTCCTTGCTCCTGCACTATAATCTCAGCTTATTTGGATTTACTGGGTGATTTTAGGGAACTGAGCCTGCTGTGCTCCCCAGGAAAAGACAGGACCCTGCGACTACAGTCTGATTTTTCGTTTAAAACTTGGTGTGTCTAGAGTTTATTTTCTGTTTTAACTGGGCAAATGAGACTCAGAAAAATGTGAGTTGCTCATGGCTGAATTACTGAAAATCTGTTAGGTAGTTTTTAACCTTTTTAATGGGAAATACAAATCATGACAAAGCTATGGTTGTAGCTTCACAAGAAGATGACGTGATGGTATGAGCTGCCTCATGCCTCTTAACGCAGCATTGATTTCAAGACTCACTTTTCATGAAATAAAATTAGAGGATAACAGGCACATGACAGAAGAAGTTGGGGAGGACCTGACCCAATCACACAGATTCTGTCACATATGTAACTGAAATTCCCTCTAATACTTCCTTGTTTTCCTAACGTTTCTCTATTGTCATCCATGCCCATGGTCGGGCCATTATTTCCACTGTGGAGTGGGAAAACAAGGCCACAACATGGAAATGAGAGGCACAGTCATGGGGTGCTTGTGTTGTTGAATGATTCATCCCAGCAGAACCAGCTCCTGGACTAAATCAGTAATGGGTTTACATTGTACCCCAGCCAGGTATCCTTTAAAGGACTCTGGAGGCTGCGGTGCCTCGCAGGCAGGTGCATCGCATTTGCATTGCCCTCGCAGGCAGCCTGAGCACGCCTGGGGCTGGAGCTGCCCATGAATCCCATCTGCCATACCAGCTGCGCCTTGGGGCCTTCTAGAAGGGCCCCTGAGGGTTTGCCTTCCCGCCACCCTTCTTTCCAGCCCAGTGTGCTGGCAGACAGGGCAGTGTGCAGCCGACACAGCACGGACAGCCATAGGGTTGCACTGAAAGTATTAATTAAGGCCATCCCCAGGGCTGGCTTGAAGGGCACTGAGGCAGGCAGCCCATGTCCATAGCTGGTTTCGAGTTACTCCCTCACAGGCAGGCACTTTGGTCCTTTTCCTGGTGACACACTGAGTGCTGAGCTTAGCTGGGGGGGGCCATGGGACCCTGGCAGCAGAAGGTGCCTCCGCAACCTGGGAGCATTCGCTGTGCTTGCTGACTGCAAGCCCCAAGATTAGAGATAATCCAGCTGTCTGCCTATGTTTATCAAACAAAAGAATTTACAAGGTTTAAATAAAGGGACCGTGATAGAGCAAGGAAAACACCTAATGCACATAACTTGTGTGGAAGATATTAAGTCCAAAGCCGTGCCCATTTCACTCAGAGACCCTGGTACGAGCTCTCCGTGTGTGCTCAGCATGGCACGTGGAGCCCAGGCTGCTTGGAACGCAGGCAAACTTGCATTAACACGATGGGAAGGAGCAGCTACATTCTAGCGCACCAGTGATCCATGTAAAATGGGTCACCGGGAGATTTAGAAACTGTACCTTTCAATTGCAGCCAAAGAGATACATCAAGGCGCATTGACGTGAAGCACGACTGACACACCTTGAGGCATCTTCAGTGCACTGAGTGGTAGTGACGCCAAAGGATGTCAGCTGGCAGTGGCAGAGACAATGCCTCGTAAATAATCCCAGAGGAAAAAAGAAATAAAGATTTTACTTCCTCTTACACTTGAAAAAAGAAAAGCGAGCAGTCAGTCAATCTGCTTCCCCTAGATGATCAAATGTGCCTCCGAAATGCCCCAGTGTGCAGGAGAGCCCTCACAAGCGCATGGCAAGGGAGCTGCAGGTCAAGGTGCAGCCTGGGGGATTGGGAGTCTCACAGCACCGCCTGCGGCAAGACACCACCGGCGCCACCTGTGCCGGCAGGTTTCCTTTCCCGATCAGCAGGGAAGGTGAAGTTTGCTTGTTTCAAAGTCAGAAGTCTGGGGGATTTCTGCAGAGAGGGAAAGTCGAAAGAGAGCTGGGATTGTAATCTTCTCAAAGCCACAGCCCTCAGCCCTGTGAGGCGATGGAGCCACTCTCTGGATCCTACAAGAATTTCAGGGAAGCAGAAGTCCTGCTGTTCCCCTCCTCCTACTGAGAGGAGGCTGGTGACAAATAGACTCTGAAGGCCTGGAGATTCATTCAGCCACTCCTGATCATCGCAGGAACTGCCCAGTACCCTCCTAAACCCCTTTTCACTGCGGTCCCAATGAAGGACAGCTTGTGAGAGTGCTATTCATCTCCCAAAATCCAAACCAGCCCTGTGATTGCTGCCAGGCCCGGCTGCTGGGACTGGTGGCAGCCCACAAACAGGAGAGATGGTGCCTTCAACCAGCATCACCAGATCTGAGAGGAGATGTCTGGCCATCCCCTGGAGCCACTGCATCTCCCACCACAGCACAGGGGTCCCTGTCAAAGCTGTGCCCCCCCTCATGCCCACCTGTACCCCTGCCTGCATATGGGCCTGGGATGCAGCCAGTTTACACTCCCCACTGGTACGGCCATGTCAGCAGGTCCCCACTGTGTAGAGCACTCATTTCAGGTTAAGTTTGGTGGTTTTGTATTTGTAAATTTTATTAAATTTTTTAAGTCAGACTCCAGCACCAAGTTTTGCTTGAGTGCTGACAGAGGAATAAACCTTCCCAGGAATGGTGACCAGGCACTGCTCCAGCTTGACTGAGTGAGGATGAATATGCAAGGCCACCATTTTTGGGTCCCACCTACTGCTTTTGGGTCCTACTCCTCTTACCGTGAGCAGTGTTTGAAAGTTGCACCTGGGAGAGGATGCTCAGGCTTGCAAAGAAGGCTCAGAGGAGGGGAAGCAATCTACACTTCTATTGCCTTAATTCTGCAGATTTAAGAAAGACATTTAGTGTCTTCAGTGTAGATATTTTTGTATTTCGCTTGATAAACTGGAAGCTTCTAGTGAAGTGTTTCACAAACACCTCAGACGGATTTTTGAAAATAGATATTGAACTGAGTGTTTTATATGGATATGATGGTTTTATTTTTAATGTGAATAAGTATTTTTCAATCTAAGTATGCCTCTTTATAATGACTTCAATAAAAATAACCTTTTAGCTACTAGATACCCTTTTTTTGTCATGATTGCACTGCTATAAGTCGTAAAAAGAGTTAATACAAGTTTCCATACATAGGAAGGAAGAGATATGCTGTGAGAACTTAAATATAAGCTGGAAACAATTTCATAATAAAAGCAACATATGCCTAATTCCTTGTGTAATGTAGTTTTGTAGACCAAGTCACTCTTCTACACATAAAGGACTATCTGTAATTACTAAATTAAGAGCATGGAATGATTAGAGGTTCTGAGCCACCAGTGCAGCTTAGCTGACTAACTGCAAACTCAGTCTTGAGCACACTGCATCTGAAATCACTCCTCTTGACTTTCATGAGGGCCACAAAATTTGGAGGCTGCAGCACTGCTGCCAGCAGCGCTTCCACCTTGAGCAGCCCAGGTTGCCACTGGCTGCATGTGACACCAATCCTGGTCCTTCTGGGATCATGCTACTGGCTTTGTGTCAGACCCAGCATGCTTAAAATTGTTGGAGTATATCTATGGCACCTGCACTGATGCCTCCTGAGTGTCATGTGGACATGGCATTGACTAATGGGATCAGCAAGGAAGGACCAGCAGTGTGTGAGAAGTACCAGGCAGGGGAGACAAGCTCTGGGTCAGGGAAGAGAGAGAAGCTCATATGGGCTGGTGGCTGAAAGACAGAATGAGGCAGCAAGTGGCAGTTGGGGTGATTCAAAAGAGGGAACCAAAAAATCTGAGTGAAGGGAATTTTTCAGGAAAAGAGGTTGAAACACAGGGTTAGACATGAGAAGGCAAAAATTAAACAGGGGGAAAACGTAGGGAAGGAGACAGAGGGGAGACTAGGCAGGAGGCAGGGTATAGTACAGGATAAGTGTAGGGGAAGAGAAGCAGCTCCTGAAGCAAATATCTAAAAGGAGAGCAGGGAGAAGAAAGGGGTGGAAGGTGAGGGAGGCCAGAGAGAAGTTTAATAAATAATGGTTTTTCACATGTTTTACTCAAAGGGACCCTGGGCACCAGCACTTAGCTCCAGGGAGACATAGCCATGCCACATTCCTGGGTTGCTGCTGGGGTATCTGTCATTTAGGTCTGGGCTTTATATGTTCCTGAGGTGGTACTGGTATAAAGCTGGGGTTTTCCAGCAAATCTGCACTGGCATCAAGAATAGTCTGTGCTGGTCTGGAATAGCATGGCATGCTGTTGCTATGTAATAGATGGCCCCACAGAAAAGCTTTATGCACACATAGCTGGGCTGAGCTGCTCTGCCATCAGATGTGGACAGCATCTGTTTCAGCAACTGATGTGCAAAGAGCTCAGTTTTCAGATGCAACCTTAAGAGCTATCATTTGCCCCTAGAAAATGGAGATTATTGTGACATTGTATCTTATTATGTACTCTTTTTTCTCCCTGGTATATAACACAGCTAATTCTTTTCCCTGCTACTGCACTACAGCTGCTGCCTCTAACACAGAAAAATGCCATGCAGGAAAAAAAAAGCAGTGCTGAAAAAGAAGGGGCAGTGGGAGGGATGAACATGGGGCAACAGGAAGCAGGTGATTTGGGAAGCTCTGGGAAATTGCAGAAGCACGGAGCTCTGCACTGTATTCTGCAACTGAGCTCCAGAGGGAAGGAGGATACTTGACACAGACACAAGCGGCAATCACACGAATATTGCTGTATTAAGTGTTTGCATTGTGAAAGTCAGGATGGCACTTTATGGCTGTAAAAATCCTGGCCCTGCCCAAAAGGTAGCTTTATAGTACTTGTTTCTGTTCCCAACAGGTCTAAAACCAACAAACCATATGTGTATTTTAACATGTTCTTTATAGCTGCCTCTGAAACTTTCCAGGGAGTGAGGATCTTTTAAAAAGTGAATGGAGCGTGTCAGTGCAATAGGCAAGTATATTGATAGTAAAGAGAAATACTAGATCACCCTCTGACATTTTAAAATGATAGCTACTGGTTTAAATATAAAAAAAAAAACAGTCCATGGACCAGCTCTTAGAGATACATGTCACTGACCCACTTCAGCAATTTGGGCTTTTTTTCTGGCTGCTGAACTTTAGAAATCCTCAGAAGATAAATTTACAATCTGCTCGGGGGGAAGATTGTTAAACAAGCAACCTCAAACAATTAAGTAAAACCTTAGCTATATACAATCATTTTAATTTTGTCCTTTGATATTGTTCATCTGATTAAGTTCTTTCCAAACAAACTTCACATCGAACTTGGCCTATGAGGAACAGACTAAGCCCATATGTATCCTGACAGGGGTGTTTACTCAAACGGAGTTATCCCAGCCATGCTGTGGGTACTTGGGGACGTAAAAGGGCCTGGGGGAAGGAACTCAGAGAACAATAAGGATAGAGAAACTTAGAGGAAATAACCTACTGGGAGAACAGGAATGCACTGGGAATAGAAGAAGCAGTCAGACAAGAAGAAATCAGATATTGGGAAAATGCCCATGAGGAGGGAGTAAGAGGTGCCCATGAAGAGAGTTTTGAAGAGGAGCAGTGTGGAGCAAGGAGCAGTTTGAAGAGAGAGGATAGGGGCTGCCCACAGGACAAGGGGGGGTGGGGGGGAGAAGACAGTTCCAGAGGTGCAGCACCCAAGCAAAGGAATGGGTGCAAGTCACAGGGGGTGAAGAGGAAGAGAGCACTCACATAAACTTTGACTAGGGAGGCTTCTCTTCAGCCAACAGACCAGTATTTCTTGCTGCAGAAACATTTTTTACTTCCTCATCTTCCTGGACTGGAGCAGATGGAGAGAGAGGCCTTGACTACTTAAGAAATTCTGTCTGAATTTGAGACTGTCGTGTCTTCTGCATCAGTGGAAATCCTGATTACCCGGTCTGGTGCAAAGCAGGACTGTTTTGGGGGTCTCTGCCCCTGGCCTGCGTTGGGCATTGTAGCCCTCTATGGATTCAGCACAGATAACAAGCAGGCGCAGGCAGTGATGCAGCCCTTTCTGCACCAATGGCCTGACTACAGCCCAAGTGCTGCTGGTTTTGACTTGCTACTCATTAACAGGGTTCAGGCAGTGTGGTTCCCTCCACGGGACCAGCGAGGGTTGGGTATGGTGACGGTGCCACCACCCAAGCTCTGTCAGCATCTGCTGCCATTGGACATGCTAGGATCTGTGACCCTCCCCATGGATGGACCATCCTAGAGTTATGGCATCCCACTAGGTGGGGCCTAGGAGTGAAGCCCACTCTACTGAGGTGGTGCAAGGGATTGCTCTTCCCTTAGACAGGGTTCCCTGAGCCTGGGGGAAAGATTTCTCCCTGCCATTCTTAGCCAGTCCTTAGTTTGGCAGAGGAGTAGGGTAGGATGGGTGCCCCCAGCCTGTGATAGAACAACTTTAAGGGCCCCATACTACTCAAAACACTGTGGGGAGTGTGCCAAAAGTGACAAGACCAGTGGAGTGGGATGCATATCCAAGTCACCATCGGGAAAAATGTCCTTTTCCAGAGGGCACCAGAGGCACTGGTGAGGGCTTGCAAGGATGACAGGGGAGGGGAGCCTGTGGTTCAGTGCCACCATCCTGCTAGCTGCATACTCGGTGCAGGCGCTGAGCGTACGGCCCATGGGGTAGACGTGCCGAGCTGCCCAGAGTCACCCCGACAGGGAGCGGCTGGGCACCCCCACGCAGAGGTGAAGATCTCCCTGGAGGAGGGAACAGTCCCTCTCCTCAGCGCCTCTCCGTCCGACCCCCTGGGCGTGATCTGTGCTCGGCAGCACAGATGGAGGAGGGGAACGTTTTTGGGGTCCCCGGTTTTAGCACCGCAGCTCTGTCAGGGACCCGCAGATGAGCCCCGGGCAGAGGGCGCCTCGCTGTTTGCTTCCAGAGCTGTCGGGAAAGAATCATCTTCTGCAGGATAAAGTCCCTGTCTACGTGGGTGTATTGCCCGTGTCCAAAGTCTACAGGCAGTAGGCTGCCTGCTGCAATCCCCGAGAGAGGGATGACTTTTAAAATATATGGGCTGATTGCAAATAAGTTACTAATAAGCCGCTTGGGCATAAGAACGGCTCTATGCATTATTTCCTAAAATCTGTTTATTTGCAAATATTCCTTTCTTTTTCGTCTTTTTTTTTTTTCTTTAAATCGTTGGGGGGGGGGGGAAGTACAGAAGTTAATATTTAGACATTCATACTATTAAGTAATAGAGCTATAAACTCTCAAATAAGGCACTTTCATTTTACTTAACAATAGATAACACAACAGCGACAGTGAAACAGACCAAACAAAAGCGATCACCAAAATTGTTGTGACAGTACAATTACCCAGCTAGAAAATTTATTCAATATGCTTTACCATTGCATTGACACAGCAGGGGAAAAAAAGCCCAGATATTCAGAGAATAATACAACAAGGCAGGAGGTATTTGGGGGAAAAAAAAGGGATTTATTTTGAAATACACTTTTAAGAGATACTTTGCCTTCTCGATTTGTTATCGATGTGCATCTGACACGATACAAAACAAACAAACGAAGAAAAAACCACATTCTGTACAGAGCTCTAAAATGAGCCGCGATTATCTACAAGATGAGCTTTACGCTTGGGTGTGGGTTGGAGAGGGGCCCGATCCTGCAGTCCGCACTCTCGAAACGAGTTTCGCAGACATGTGGTAGGAAAGCTTGGCCCCGAGTCTGCGTGCGTGTCTCCGTGTATGTGTATGCGCCCGTCTGTGAGTTCCTACAACACAGTCCTTTAGTAAAGTGGGCAAGTTGGAGCTGCCGGAGCGGGCGCGGGTCCCTGGCTGCTCTAGAAGTCCTGCCGCGGGGTGTGAGTTAGACTGTGCCGCCGTAGATCACAGTTTCGCCTGAACACTTTGCCGCACTGCTCACAGTTGTAGGGCTTGATGTCTGTATGGGTAAGAAGGTGAGTTTTCAGGTTACTTCTTTGATTAAAGGTTCTTCCACATGTGGGGCATTTGTGTGGAGATTCCTGTTCAGATTTGAAGCAAGCAAAGGATTAATCCTTCACAAACCACCTGGTTTAACGTATCACTGCACTTTTTTCTCATCGCAACGCACAACTTGAGATATCGGGGGTGGACATGAACGAGAGCAATCCCGGACGGGCGGGCGACCGCCCACCTCGCCCTGTCCTGCCCGAGAAGCCTTATTTTATGCTTCTCGAGTCGTGACATTTCGCGCCCCTGTCGTGCACGGAAAGCGGCAGCCTCGCCGCCCTCCTGCTCCGGTGCTCCCGCTGCCCGCCCGACCGCCACGGCGGTCCCCTCGCACCGCTCCGCTCCGTACCGCATCCCGCCGCCCCGCGCCCGCCGTCGCCGCCGGGGCAGGGTTCAGCCCTCAACGAAAAACGCCTCGAAGCAGCGGTGTGGACAAACCCGAACCCAGGGTTCACTCCCCGCCGCCAACTGCGTCCCCAGTGTCTTTAAGCCCTTCTCTCGCGGCTGCCGTTTTTCCGCGGGTCTCCCGTGGCCGCGAGGGTAACCATCGACCGCTGCCCTCCCCCGGGGCCGTCCAGTGCCGGAGCCTACTCTCTCCCCTCGCTCCCCTCCGCAACAGAGCACCGTTCCCCCGGGGGCCACCGCCCCTGCCCCGCGGCGGGCCGATCCGAGCCGGGCCGTGTCCGTGACGGCGGCACACGCGTGGAGAGGCCGGGGAGAGCCGGGCTCACCTGCATGTGTAGGGTTTTGTGGACCGCCAGGGTCCTGGACTGGCAGAAGCCCTTCCCGCACTCCTGGCACTTGAAGGGTTTCTCTTTGGAATGGATGTACCTGTAAGGCAACCCGCAGGGTGAGCAGCGCTGCCGGGGGCGCGGGGATAACCCGTTCCCAGGCCCCGCTCCCCCAAACCCAATTCCCCTCAAAATCCCTCACCCTGCTCCTCCCTCCTTCATAATTCTGTTCATGGTTAAACTTCTTTAACGGTTCAAAACATTTGTAATAATTCGTATCGAAGTGGTGCCAAACCGGGACAGCATCTATGCCGCCGGCCGGACACGAGACCGCTCTTCTCCGAAGGCGGAGAGGGTTCTCCGCCCTGTGGCCGCAGGCGCCGCTCGGCACCGGCATCGGGGTGCGCAGATGAGGGGGGAGGGCGAGCGGGGAAGGGCCCACCTGCGCCCCGTTCTGCTCCCCGCACCCCCCAGGGTCGCGCTTCAGAAGCACAAAAGCCCACAGGGTTTCCTCTCCGGGTGTCAACCCTCCCGCCTCTCCCTCAGGCAGGTGCCCGTCCCACGCAGAGAGCAGGTTTCGGCTGCCGTGGTCTCTCCGCAGCCGCGGAGTCGGAGCGGGAATTCTTCCTGCTGCTTAGGTGGCTCAGCCCAGAGCTCCCGGAGCGGCCCAGCCTCATCCTCCCCCCGAGCGGCTCACGCTACCCCGGCTCCCCTCGACCCGACCCCGGTCCTGGTGGTCCCTCACCGGTGGTCCCGCAGGTGGTCCTGCCTCCGGAAAGCCTTGTGGCAGATGTCGCAGGTGTAAGGTCGTTCGTCCGTGTGGGTCCGCTCGTGGATGAGGAGGTTGTATGACTTGGTGAAGTGCCTGCCGCAGAACTTGCAGATGAACTCCTTTTTCGTCTTGGAGGGCAGGCGGCCGCGGGAGGGCTTCCTGTCCGGAGACAGCTTGCTGATGCCCGACAGAGGTGAAGCCAGTCCGGGGCTCAGCTTGGCGAGCTCCCCCACCTTCGGGGGGTCCTCCTGTGTGGCGGCCACGGCCAGGTTGGCAAAGTCAAAGCGGGGCCTGTCCTTGTGCAATGCTGGGAGGACGTGGGCAATGGCCCCTTGTTTGGGGTGGAAGAGGTGCGTGGCGAAGGGGAGCGCGGGGAAAGGGAAGCGGGAGTCCACCAAGCCCTGCGCGGCCGCCATCTCCGTGATGGTGGAACGGGTGATTTCATGCACATTGGGGTAGCCCAGTGTCCAGTGGTTCATGTGCATGGTTTGCACGGCGCTGAGTCCGTACAGACCTTGCAACTGGTCCACAGCTGCGGGGAAGGTGTTCACAGCCTGGAGGAAGGAGTAGTTAGTGAGTTGCAGAGACGGGTGCAGCGGGATGGGGGCTGGCAGAGCCTTGCTTCCCATCTTCCCGGGGCAGGCGCGGGCCGGCGGAGCAGCTGGTGCCTCTGCTGGGCTTCCGAGACGGGGAGAAAATCCTAAGAAGAAAGAGGGAGAAAGGAGGGGAAAGAGACTTTTACTAAGAACAGCGTGGTCCTTCTTAGTCGAGGCGAACGCAGCAACCGAGCCAGGGAGGGCCAGGCACGGCTCCGGTGCGCTGCCCTGCCGCGGCCCTGCCGCCGCGCCGCAACCCAGGCTCCCGCCCTCCGCCGGGGCCGGCGGCCGATACTGACCCACGGCGCGATCGCTTCGACCGAAGAAGGTAAAGCGTAAAAAAAAAAAAGGAAAAAAAAAGAAAAAAAAAAAAAGAAAAAAAAATCTGTCCCAAACCATCCACCCCAAATTAAAACAGAAAGGAGAAAACCCAGTGCGGAGCCAACCGAAGGCGCTGCATATTCAAATTAAACGAATGGTGGAAAAATACACGCGGAACGGAGACTTGGCCGGGGCCGAAGCCCCTCTGCTTCCCGTCTCCCCGCCGCCGACCCCGCAGCGCCCACTGTTGGGACCCCCGAGCCCCCTCCCTCCTGCCCCCCGCGCCGACCCGGCCCCCGGCGTCGCTCCCACCCTCTGCCCGGCCTCCCGCGGGCGCAGAGGCCCCGACCCCGACCCCTCCTGGCTGGGGCCTCCCCGGGATGGAGCAGGGTGCTCACGGAGGGCCGAGGCAGGCCCGTGAGGGAGCGGGGGTGGGGGGGAAGGGGAAATAAACCCTGCGTTCATCCCAGCTCAATTGCTTATTTTTCTTCCTTCAACAACAACTCATTTATCAAGATAACCGAAGGAGAGAAAAGGAGCCCTGGCCCCGCACGCACACCTCCTACCCAGCCCCCCGCGCCGCAGCCATCCCATCAGCGGCGAGGAGGGCGGCCGGCCCGGAGGCCTCCCCGGTCCGCCAAGGGCCGCCTCGCACGGCGCTGCCCCGCACCCGGATCCCTCCGTCCCGCAGGGCCAAGAAGGACGAGGGTGGGACGGAGTGGTGAGGACGAGTACCCCGCACCCCCTCGGCCATTCCCAGGCCAGGACCTCTGCCGGAGCGGCGGGGCCGTGAGCTAATGAGCGGTGTGTGACTGTCAGAGGGTTTCACTCAGCCCACTCAACCGAAACCGCCTGGCCCGCTGCTCCCGTCGCACGGGGAGTGCACTCAGTGGCTCCGGGGAGATGCTCTCCTCCGGCAGAGCAGGGGGGCATCAGCCCCTGCCATTTCCTTTTTTTGCATTCGTTGAGGGTTCACTTCCAGCAGCCAAGAGGCTGCCGCCACCCAGGAAAGTGGCCAAAGCAAGCGCCGGGGTCTCTCCGGGCCTGTAAACAAGAGGTAGGGCCGAGGGTGCCCCAGCACCTCCTGGGATTTGTGTGGAAGGACTGGTAAGGCGCAGTTTCCAAAGTAAACAAGAGACCCTCCCCCTGCCAAAATCCTACACCGAACCCCCAGAACAACAACAAAAATGAAAGAAACTCCGAGCCTAGAGCCCCGCTCCCGGAGAAGCGTCCCTGTCCCCCGGGCCGCCACCGCCTCGCAGCCCTCACCAACGCTCCTGGCTCGGGCCACGCCGCTGACACTGGGCACCCTCTGGCTGGAAAGATACTTTTCGATTTTTTTTTCCTAAAATACTTTTCCTCTCCGCTTGTGGCACCGCACAGTTGGCCCACCGGGAAAAAAAATTGCGGCAAGGAGGTCGGGCTTGAGCTGCAGCGCTGCACACCCCTGTTTTCGTTTTCCTCGAGTCGTGGCTCCCCAGGGCTTCCTCTGCTGCTGCCCAGTTTTTCTCGTTTGTGATTGTATCGACACCGGGGACAGTGTTATCGATACGACCTATTATATATGGCGACCTTTTCGTTTTGTTGGAGAGGGATGGTTATATATAGAGACTTATTTTTAAAGATGTCGTAGTGTGAGTTCCTATTCGCTTTCTGCCAGGAACCGACACAGAAGCAATAAAATCGCTTTTCTCTGGCTGCTCCCATGGCTCCTGCCTCCATCCCTGCTGGCTGCGGCTGGGTTTCGGAACCACCGGCTGGGAACTATGACCGAGGGAGGGACACTGTTTCTGTAGGGCAGAGCTCCCTCTGTTACAGCTGCGTTTGGTGGCCGTGTGTGGGGGTGTCATTGCATGACGCTCGTTTTCGTGTCAAACAATCAAGTCTGAAAAAACTATTCTAAACGCGAAATCCGCATTTTAAGGGAGAAACTTTTAAAACTACAATGCTGTTTGAACTGTGGTTCATCTGTTACTATTTGTATTCGGAGGTAACTTTATTAAAGCCTATTAAAAAATACCAGAAAGTGCCTTCCTACGTGATTTTAAGGCCATTTATAACAAGGTGCGTTGGGGCGGGGACGGGGGAAAAGAAAGTCAACCAAAAACGGATGTTATTTAAACTTTGGCACTTCCTTTTCCCTTTCCATTCAGAGCGCTTAATTAAATTAAGCCCGGTGCCTCGGCAGGACACCCCTTTCTACCTGCTTGCCTCCGACCTGCTGGCCCGCCCGACGCTCCCCATCCTCCCGCGGCGGGGCCGGGCCGTGCCCCGAGGGCGCTGCCGTCATTCCCGGGGAGCGGGTGGGCCCTGGGTCGCCTTCGCTCCCCGCCGGCCCCACCAGAAGCCGCGGCCGCCGGTCCCGGAGCAGCCAGGTGTTTCCACGCACCGAGGATTTCTCCAGTGGCACCCGCGGATCAGCCCCGCTGCCCGCGCACGGACGGGCTTCTCCCCGCTAGGAATTTCTCTTGAAGGACACGGGCTGCGCGCCCCGTGAAGCTCCCGCCTGGCCCCACACCAACGCGCCCGCGGCATGCGGGGGGCACCCGCATCCCAAATTGCCGCGGAGCTGCGAACTGAAAGTAAGCCCGGCGGTCCCGCGCTCCTGGCCGAGGGGACGCTCCGCTCTCGGGGCGGCCGCCCCGCTCCCGCCGACGGCAGTGGGCAGGGCGGGCCGGGGGAGCCAGTCACCTACCGCAGCCTGCTGCTCCTCCCGGGGCAACGCTGAGGCGGCGGCCGCGGCACCTTCACGGAAACATTAGATCCACAGCGAGGGCGCTCAGCGGGGCCGGGGCCCGGCGGCGGACGGCATGTTGCGGAGGGCTGAGCGGCTGGGAGCTCTGGCCGCGGCGGTCCCGGGGCCCCGGCATAGACCGCCGCCACCCGCCCGCAGCCTCCCGCCTTCGACCCCGGCGAGGCTCGGCGCGAGTCTGAGCCGCCCCCTGCCCGGTACATCACATTTCAGCGGTGAGTGGCGTGGAGCGCTGTCCCCGCCCGCCCGCCGCCGCCGCCGGCCCACCCCGCGGCTCGCTCAGCCCTGCGCTCGGGGCCGCGCCGCTCCGCCCCGACGGGACGGGACCGCCCCCGGCTGCGGCCCCGGCCCGCCCCGCCGGCCCCACTGTTTACTTGTGTTTGGGTAGCAACTGGGCTTTAAAGGGGCAGGACACCCCCCGCTTTCCCCGCGTCACCTAAGGTGACTTTTCCCTCTGCGAAAATGCCGACGCCTCTCGCCCTGCTGCCGGTAGCGGAGATTTGCGCGCTCCCTGCGCCGCACTGCCCGCCTCGGCCGTCTGCCCGCCGTGCCCCAGTCGGGGTGACATAAGCGGCTTAAATATCTAAAATAACTCCCCCAAAGCCAGAGTGTGGATTTTTGTTGGTGCCTACGTCTCCAAGGGGGGGTTGCAGTTAAAGCTCACGTCCAAATGGCTTCGTGGCCGTCATGTCGAGTCGCCCTGGGGACCCACCCTTCAGCAACTCAGCGCTGCCCTTCCATTGCGATTGAGGCGCCTAAAGGCAGATTCCCAAAGAGAATCTCTGCGGAGGCAACCCCGTGCGCGGTGACTAAGCACACAATCCCTACCTGGAACACAGTTTCGAAAGCAGTTTCGATTTATTAACGGGGAATTTACTGCTAAATGGGGCCTTCCTGACCCTCTTCAAATTTCCTGATTAGAGCGCTCTATTCACGTTCGTCGACAGCCGCAATACATGGTGGTTGCACATGGTGAATTTCAGTCACATTTTCATCTGTAACGTTATCTTGTTCTGTGCATTACTTAAATCACATGAATGGGGAATTTAATTTACAATCTGGACTAGAAATTGGAACCAGGATTTGAAAAGTATGGAAAGATGTAGTGGAAAATGGACCTTAAAGGACAGCTATGAAAATTTTTCAGAGGTAGGGTCTGTGCTAGTTAGTTTGAGCCTGAGGAAGAGAACACAAGTGACCGCTCCAATGAGATTTTTAATCCTGTTAGTGTGCAGAAAAAAAAAATAATCAAAGAGGGAAATAGAAGCCAGCGGAGTAAGGTTTGGCCGTGTCCCTTCACAGCGAAGCGCAGCCGAGGCTGGCGCACGTTGCAGCCCGCGGCTGCCTCCGGCCGCCGGGGCTATTTTTCGTTTCTTTTCAAAAATCCTTGCTTCGAAAATGCCCCAGACGTCCCAAATAAATAGCACTTCTTCTCTCGGACAGTGAGGATAGGAGGTTCACAATTCAGAGAGAAGGAGAGATTCCCCCACGCTGGGTGCGACGTGAGTACGGGCGGCCGCGGGAGCCTGCGCTGGGCGAGGACTTGGCCGCGGCGGGGCTGGGGGGCTCCGGTAGGGCGCGAGGCAGGGACCTGCATCCTCTCTCTTTTGCTTTCGAGAGAGCAGCCGGTTGATTCAAGAACGAAGAGAAAGGGTAACTTTACAGTTGCAATTCCTTACCCCCGCTGCTGGCTTGTGGATATCAAGAACAATCTCCCCGGACAGAAGGATCAAAGGGAGATTGTTTCGGGAGAAATGTAATTTCTTGCCCTTTAGAGCAAGCAAAAAATAAGACACGCTTGCCGGGGAAAAATACAAATAAATAGTTTTTTATCTATCTATCTATCTATCTATCTATCTATCTATCTATCTATCTATCTATCTATCTATCTATCTATCAAGGAAAACCAACCCAAAACAAATTTTTAAAAAATCCCTAAACAACGGCTTCCCCAAATCCCAAAGCGACCAGGCAAGGAAAAAAGCCTCAAAGCGGAGTTAACTCGGGAGACGGACGGCGCGGTCTGGGGTTGCTGCCCGGGCTATTCCCTCCCCGGGCGCTCCTGATAGTTTCGGCTGCGCCGGGAGCGGGTAAAGCCGCGCTCTCTCACCATCGGCAGCGCGGCCGCCCCGCACGACTGCGCTGACCGGGGAGCTCCCGGTGACCCCGTCACAGCTCCGCTCGGCCCGGCCAGCAGGTGCGCGGCGAGAGCCGGTGGCGTGGCCCGCCCATGCTGCCGCGGCGCCTCGGCACCCGGCGGAGGCCAAAGTCGCTCGCACGCCGGGGAGCTCCCCGGCAGCGGACAGCCGTCGAGCGAGGGTGACACCAGAGGGGGCACGGGCCACCGGTCCCACGTCATTTTCCGCGTCCACATTGGCGGGACCCTCTCCCCCCACAGGTCTTACTCCCCCTCGGCGGTGCGGGGGAAGCGCCCGGAACCTCGCAGTGCCCGGCGGCGGCCCGCGGTGCTGCAGTGCCGCCTGCAGGTCGGCGCGGGGCCCTGCGTGCTCCGCCTCTTGCTGCGGCCCCGCGGCCGCCGGGCGCGTTGGGTGGATGTCACGGCGAACCCAGCGCGTTAGGTGGGTGTCTCGGTGGGCCCAGTGTAGAGCTCTGCCTGGGGAGCGGCGCGGAGCCCCAGTGAGGGGCGGAGGCAGCACCTCTATCCTCGGGCATCCGAGGGCTTAGCCCGCACTGCCTTCTTCCACCCGCGAGTCCTGCCAGGGCCGACAAAGCTGCGGTCACCTCAGCCTTACCCCCACTCTCTCCTCCCCCGACCCCCAAAAATATACATCCGGAGCGCTGGATTCCGTCCAAGGAGATAGGCAGTGCTTGTTCTCGTTGCGATGAACAGATTAAAGCAGTTCCTCTGCGGCCGTGAAACCTGGGGCAAACCTTGACCATCCCCCCCTTTGAGCACAGAAATGCGCCCGTGAGACGGCAGCGAGGCCCCGCGGCGGCGCTTGGTGGAGCCTCCCGCGGGACACCATGCGCTGCTGCAGTGCGCGATGCGCGCACGGAGAGGCTCAGACCGCCGCTGTCGGCACTGGGGGGCTGCAGTGGCTGGGGACTCATCCCTGCGAAAATGAATTTTCAGAGGGGGTCGGGGTTGTGCCCGCAGACGTCGCTGGAGGGAGAAGGGCAGCGGGTATCCGGGCCGGCTCACGACCGGGGCTACGCCAAACGGAAGGGGAGCACAATCCCTGGTTTGGGAGGCGCTCCGACGGTCCTCGACGGTCGCTGACTCGGGGGGCGCTGCCGGGGGGCGCAAGGCAGAGCTGGGCACCCGCGGACCGGGCCCAGCCCCAGGCTACCCCGGCCAACAGACAGGCCTGTGCTGCAAACGACTCGGGCTACAGACCGAGGGCTTAATTCTTTTATTTTAAGCAAAACAGTGACCGCCCGTCGAACTGACATCTGATTCCGTTGGTGTTTCTCGGTGACTAAATCATCATCGACTTAGCTCCGATTTATTGAGGACCACCTCAATATTTTGTTTTGTTTTTAATGAACCAGTCAGGAAATGCCAAGATTTGACAAACAGGTGTAGGCGGCCGGGGACGCGGCGCTTGGCAGGCTCCGGGGCTCACCGCCGATGAAACTCCCGCTCAGCGTCCCCTTTTTCTCTCCTCGGACTCAGATCCCCGTAGAACATCGCTGCGAATAATTTCCATGAAAGAAGAAAGCAATTAAGCACGCAACGGCCTCAGCGGGCTGGATGCCGCCCGCCTCTCCCACGGGCGCGCAAGCCCCGCCAACCCCACGCCTGTGGCCCCTGCCCGCGGTCTGAGCCGCGGGGCTGCCCCTGGGCGGTAGGGAACAGGCCCAGCCGCACCACCCGCGGCTCCGCGGCCCGCCCCGACGCCTCCAAGTGCATCACCACCACAGCCAGCCCGATGGGTGCTTCCTCCTTGCCTTCCCCTCGCTGGGGAGCACGGAAGCCCGGGGGCTTTTTCTCTCCGGCCGCGGCCGCGGCCGTGCCCCGCTCCCCGCTCCCGACGGCTGCCGGCCCCCAGTCGGACACCGCAGAAGTGTCAAAACGCCCTTGGCGAAGGTCGGCTTCTCCGTGTGCACGGCGGTGGGGGCCGCTCATCCCGCGGAACTTGCGCACTGTGCTGCAGCTGTTGCTGCGGGGCAGTAGCGCGGTGCGGATGGGGCGACAGAGGATGCAGAGGCGGCCGCCGGCGCCGCGGGGACCGCGGAGAAGACGCTGCTCGCTGCGGTGTTACCACTTTGCATAGACGGAGGGCCTCGAGCCCGCGACAAATCGACTTTTCCAGCCTAAAGTGTTCCTTCCCCTGCCATCAACAATGAGAGGTTTTTGTGGTGCCTGAAGTGAGCAGTTGTCAAGACGTAAAGAAATACAACATGCCCTACCTCACTGTAGTTTGGTTTAAGCAGCCTTTTGGCTAAAGTCTTTCCTGCCGTCAGCACTGAAACACTGAGCAGGGCTGTGCTGTGGAAGCACAGACACCGATCATACACGAGCCCCTTTCTTATAGCTCCGTACCTCACCATCCTCCCGCTACCCTCCGGCAAGTTGAGCCCAGGGACAGCAGAGGGTACCCAGTCTGGCAGGCTTTGCTTACTCTCTCGTGATGGCATTTTACCTCTCTCTTGGCAGACGTGCCAAAGGACAGCCTGTAAGGTGAAGGTCGGCAGAGCTTCAGGGCCGCCTGTCTGCTGCATGACCATGGGCTTGTACACTCTGCTCCTGCTTAAAGGGGGGTTTCAGGCTACGATGAAGTTCTGCAGCTGCCTCAGGCGGAAAGGATCAAGAAGCTTGCAATCTCAGAGCCAACTGCTAGGAGGGAAATCTAAAAGAAATACTGTGTATAAGAAATAAACTGGTTGAAGAAATGCAGTTGTACATTTGGTCGCATGCCTCGTAACTCACCTAGGACATGAGAACTCCAAGGCACCAGAGAATAGGCCCCATACATCTTGTCCTGTGGTGTATATTAAATAACTCAATTTCCTTTTAAGAATTTGCTATATCCCAGTGAATAACTTGATTTCACAAATAAAATTATTATTATAGAGTGTAAGTCAGCAAACAATAGAAAAGCTCAGAGAGTTTTTTCCAGTTGTAAACATGCAGAATCCATATGGTCATTAGATACATCTGTGGGTTAAGCACTGATTTGTTTATGCAAGCCTGATGCTTATGATACTCTTAAACTGGGACTATTCTGTCGAATGCATATATACTGTAATCCCCTTTTACCTACCCTCTACATATGTGTTTCCTGTTTTCAGCATGCATTCTCAATATGTAAACTGTGGTGAAGGATATGTTATAAACCAGGATACTGCGGAGCATTTCAGATATTTTCAGAGCATTACAAGCACGGTTCAACCATATGCAAACCATCACTTACAGTTGTGCACAATGTGTATATTAATCTCTGTGTGGTTTTGTCCATTGTTTGTGGCACCTAATTCAAAGAGAAGGACATCAATGGTTATTACAAAGGAGTACCAATTGTTCCTGGGCAGACTGACCCCCAGAATGTCCAAACGTTACTGACGAAATCCTGTCCTTAATACAATCGGGGTTTTTAAAGGCTAAGTTATTGAAGATTGCTGAAATACGAGGACATTGAGAGAAAGCTTAACAGGGTAAGGCACTCGAAAACTCTTAAAGACACTGCCAAGGCTGCATTCACCCTGTATCTCTACTGGATATGGCCTAAAAAAACCTTTAAGCACATGCTAAAGTTCATTGCTACCTGGGGCAGTATCTAAGCCATGCTTCAATGTCTTTATATGCCAAAGTCACCTGCTGAATATGTGTTTTGCTGCTGATTTAAACTATTTACTGAATTAGGGATATTATTTTCAGATTCTCTCATAAAAATAAACAAACTAATAAAAGTTTATAAAAGATCCAAGAACAGTTACTGTTCTAGGCAAGAATTTTCATCGTGCCTGCTTTTATATCCTTTTCCATGAGTTAAGTTGTTGGCTGTGTCATCCGTATGACTACCTTGTTTTTGCCTTGAGTGCTGGTGTTCTCTTCAGCTTCTGCTGCCACCTCATAGCACCACTGTGTGCATCATCCTGTTGGGTGAAAGGACAGTTGCTCCAAAACAAAGTTTGTGGATGTGATGCTGATGGATACACCTTAGAGATTTTGCAGTGCAGAACAGTTTAAATCTAGCTTGAGGCATGGGAAAAAGAGCCCTTTTTCTCCATGAACTCTCCACAGCCACTGTGGGGAAAGATCAGGGCAAGATCCCTCTGGAGTACAGTCAAAGCAACAGCTACAGATCAGTTCAAGAGTGGAACTGAGCTGGGCATGGACCAGAAAACTTTCTGGTAAAGAATATTCTTCTATCTCATTTCCCTTCCCTTCAAGGTGAGCCCTTAAGAAGACAATGTGTACACGCAGTGTGTCATGGCAAACAGCCTCTGGTCTCTGGGTATTGTGAGTCAGCAATGGACTGAGAGCATGTGAAACAGGATGAGTCAGAGTGAAGCCCCAGCAGTGGATTTCCACCTTTGCTCATGGACTTCTGTTTTCTGTTCCTGTGGTGGTATAGGTCCCTGCTCAGGGGACTCACATTCTGGTTGCCCTCCTTAGTTCCCTTTCACAGAACCCACAGGGGTAAGGTGCAGTGAAGGGTAGGATAAAGGATAGGATGAAGATAGTGAATGGCACTTTTCCCGGTTTAGTCCATAGTAGATGGCATGGTCCACCTCATAAACAATATCCATGATTATTGCAGGTCTGCCTTGTTTGTGTTAACTATTTCATTTATTTGACTTGCTCACCCATGGTAGGCTGGTGAAAATTATTAGTTTTTATGCTATTCTTTCAAATTCCACTTTGGGAACTGTTTCCTGGAAAACTACAAATCTCATTTATTTCAGCACCAGAACTCATTTTAGCACCAGAGAAGTGTTGAAAGCTGAGGACATGACACTGCAGCAGAAACAGAACTGACTCAAGGCCTCTTATTTTCAGCTTCAGTGAAAAGGGGAAAGAGATACTGTCAGCCAAATTACAAACTTTCCAGTGTAATATATATATTCCCCTTTTCAACTTCATTTGTCCTGATGATTACTTGGTGTTCAAATGCAACCAGGAGCTTTTGAATTTCACTGTTGTCATGAATCTGCCTATTTCTGAACTGCTGGCTGGAGCCTGCCTGTGAAAGTACAGCACTCTGCTGTTTCAGGAGGCTGCAGAGACCCTGGGACAAGGAATGTGATAAGAGCAAGGATCTATGGCATCTGCAAGACCAAGGGCTTTCAGGGAGCCTAAGGAGAGTGCCTATGGAGAGTTGTGAGAAAATCTCCATCCTTAACAGAAATTCTCAGGAGAGAGAAATGAAAGCCGAATATAGAAAATGAAAAACTATTTTCTGAATGCAGGAATGGTCCCACAAGAAGACTGATGAAGCCACCTGACAGGATTTTTGAACAAAATATATCTTGTGCTCGAATTCTTTGTGAAACCTGAAAATAGAGAGTCTCAGTGTCTTTGACCAGAGGGCTTTGACCAGTGTAGCATAGTAAGAATTTCTATTGGGAAGAAGCATCAAGCCAGTACAACAGTGTGTTTATTTCAGTGGGAGCTGGCATGAAAGTCAGTCAGTGTCCACACTAGCATTGCTGACACTCCTGAGATCTGAAAAGGAGACCACCAATAAAGGTCATTAGCTAAGGTTAAGCAGGGTTAACCCTGACCTTTCTCCAAGTCTCCAAACAGGCAGCTCTTGAGCAAATACAAACCACAATTATTAAAAAACTCTTAAACAACTACGATAACAAAATAGAGTGAAGTGGAGTCAAAACTGCAGATCTGTTTTATTCAAAGCATAATATTTATATATGACAGATACTGAAAGGCAGCAGAACTGGTTTTAAGGACCATCTCTCTACCTAGATAGGGAAGGCATACGTGAAAGCATTCTGTCCTTTGAACCACAGTGAGACATAAATTTAGGTGTTCCAGAAAGAGTATTTTAATTCCTAGATCTTGGTAATTCCTAAGTGCTTGGTAAAGAACCATATCAGAAATACTCGACTTTTTGTTAGAGTTACAGGTGGAGCCTGAAATGCTAAAAGGCTGTTCAAAGCATCACTTAAGTCTGATCTAGTTCAGCATTAGTCTCATGTTATCTTTCCCACCCTCAACTGTTTCAAGAAGATATATAAAAACAGGCCAGAGCTGATGTTTACTTTTACAGCTAATGGTTCCTCAAATCTACAAGAACTTCTAAGGAATAGATAAAAGCAGCTGCAAAAGTGATCTAGAAGTAAACATCCAGAAGAAAGCATAACTGCAATCAAAGTTCCAGCTGTTCTTGTCCTAATTCTTATCAGTATTCTTTTTAATCAGGCACATTTTGAAGTCAAAGGCTTATTTCCAACAGCTTTTGTTCATATATATATATATGTAAGCCCCTTGAAATATTACAGAAGTTCTGTTTCACATCAAAATACTGTACATTGTCACTGAAATTATTAATTTTCTTTTCCTCATCCCCCATGTTCTCTCTGGGCCCCTCTTTTGCATCTGGCATGTGTACTGATACTCAAGATGACAAATACTGATAACTACAGAGCTGCAATGCTGCATACTTCCATAAGGCAAAGCTTAGCCAAACTTAGTCACTGATTTATGTCTCATATTCTGTTCAACAGCATAGGGCTCTTTTTTTCTAGTTCCATACCTTTAATCCTTGCCACCTTCAACCTAGAGTGTGTCAAATTTCCATCTTATTGTTGCAGCTGTGGTTTCTTAAAATGAAAGTATGCTTCTTGAAGGCAGTGACACATTCTTCAGTTTATTCACAGATTTAAATTCTCAGTAGTTAAAAAATGCCTGAACTCATCAAAATGTGACGGTATGGGGGTTTTGCTGTATGAAATGGTTGATACAGAGGTTTTAAAAACCAAATGAGGGATGCTGGGATGATTATTTTTATTTGCTCTAAATCTGTAAGAAGTGTAGTAACTTAGGCAGAGATAGTAAGTCCAGGGTTCTCTTTAGCAAAGAGGTTATTTATGAAATACACAAGGTAGAAAAAGCTCTTCCACACATAAAAAGCCTTGCACAGGTGTACAGATGGAAGGAAACAAACCGTGCACTGTCTAGGTACAGTATTATTTAGGATGACTTCATAACCCATGGTAGGAGACAGCCAACAAAGCAGATTGATTTCAGAAAAATCTATATGATTAAAAAACAGAGCTGCAAAAGTTAAGTATTTTTATCATGCCCTCCAATGTTTTAGGAGAGAAAAACCTTCCCAACCCCTTTGACAGCTGTCTATGAAGCATTATTCTTCCTGTAGGTGAGCTGGTAAAAAGGACCATACCTTTGCTTCAAGTAATTTCAGTTCAAAGTCCAATGCAGTAACTCGAACCCACTTTTATCATCTTTAAAAGCTAAGAGGTTAGCATTTTCCACCAGAGCAGCTGAGACATGTCCAGTTCCAGGAAAAGGCCAAGGAAATAGCTGAAAGCAGTTACAAAAAATCTGCCAGAGGACATCTTTTAAAGTCCAAAGAGTTCCAGTTATGTATGATTTCATTTGATCCCAGAGGCTAAATAATGTACAGGAAAGATTTAATAATGTTATGCAGATTATATGTGGATATGTAAATGGAACCAGATACAATGCCAGTTTGAAAAATCTTCATGTGCATATAGCACTATTATTGCTACACAGTCAGAAAACACAGCTTGAGCAAAAGACTATGGCAATAAAATTAAAAATTGGAATTGCTAGAATATTTACTCAGGTGAGGCTATTCAATTAAAAAAGGATGACTTAATATTTTTTTTCTGCCAGGAAATTATCAGCGTAGAGAGCCCCATTCCTGTTTCTACCACATCACTTCCACTGCGATGTGAAAGCCTGATAGTGAAAATATGGTAACCAAGGATCACTGCTCACAACATTTCCAAATGCCAGTGCAAAGGAGACTTCAGCTATTAAATGCAGAACAAAAATGAATGTCCTTCAGCTATCTCTGCATGCAAGTTTGCATTATGGCATCTGGCTGAACAAGAATTGCTGAACTACAGGTATGATCCCTTTTGCCAAGCCACTTCCAGAAACAGTAATTTTCAGAGAGGGAGTAGAGGCAGCTGGAAGGATGATGTGAATGGCCACCACAGGATCTGCCAAATGATATCAGTCAAATCTTCTGGTAGCATAATGCTCCAACATGTAACACAACTTAAATATTGGCAAACAAGGGACTATTGAATAGGGTTCTTAACCAGGAGGGCTATGGCCTTCATTATTAAAAAAAAACAAACCACCAAACAACACCTGAAAGCAGAAGCAAACAGATCCTACCTGGCAACACCTAAAAACTTTTGTGTAGACTCTCACACAGGAGGCTAGTGTAATGTTTTCTAGATTTCTTGAAGCTGGTGGTCTTATTTCAGCCAGTACTGTTATCTCTCTTGGGATAGTGGCTATAGTTTTACCAGCTGTAAATTTATGCCCAACAGTTTTTCTTTCAGTGGAAGGATCTAAGACTTTTCCTTCCAAGCTTAGGTCTTTATTTTCAGGGAGTTCCAGTATGTTTCTTAGGTTTCTCATTTCCTCTTGTTATTTTTGCTCTCATCTGTTTTGCAAATGGCCACCATAATGTTAAGCTTATCTAATGGCCAGGCCTCTGGCTGGAAGAATGCCAGCAGCATTTGAAAATCAGTCATCTGAAAGCATTCAGAGGACGTGGCCATCACCGTCTCCCTGAACCTCAAACATAAAACTTCCCTGATAAGCACACACTCAAACGCCGTAAAAAGCAAAAGGTTAATCTTAAATTCACATATTGCCTTAACCAGCTTCCTTGGGTGACACTCAGACACTCTGTTGAATTCATCTCACTCTACAAATAATAATTTTTTTAATTATTTTTTTATTTTTTTTTTAGTGTTTAGAAAAGATACTGGTTGTACATACACACAGTAAAGAGTGAGTGTCCCCATTATGGCTTCACTGGGAATGCAGGTTTCACTCTACAGTTGTTTCTGCTTATTCTGTTAATTTGGATACTGTTTTCCTTCACTGGCAAGGGAAAACCTCACACTAGGTACATCTGCTTCTGGCTTTTGAAATCAGGCATGGCCATGGCAGTCCCTACCATCAGTGTGATTTTGGGACCTTGTCACAGTCCTACTGAGAAAAGGGCAAGGGCAGAACAATTTACTTTCCCTTGGTAAAGGGAAGTCTGTGAAAATGCAAGATTTGTTGCAGGTCTTTATGTGCAGACATGGACAGAGATCAAAAATCTCATCAGTTTTGCTATTGACCTCATTGATTTCTGTGTTATATTCAGAAAGAGGAGTACTGGCCCTCCGATTTAGAAATTTGAGAAAAAGCCTAAAAAACAGCCCAAGGTCTGCATAAGACACTCTGAGGACACAATATGTGTCCATAAAGATTGATGAAAGTGCTAAGAAGGCTAACCTTGCAAAAATAAAATCAGAATTTTGTCATAACATTTATTACTTAAAATATGAGAAACAACTCATGTACATCCTATAGAAGAATAAACTCTGTGGGAATGGGGTCTGTGTGGAAAAATCATCCCCCATTTGGACTTCTATTGTCTCAAGGAGAAGGAATTCTGAACTTGTAGAAGACAAAAAAAAACCAAAACAGGCTCAAAGGGGGAAAGTGCAGTATGAAGACACCTACACAACAAAAGACTACCATCTGGAATAACCTTATTTTGGAAAGAGGGCTGACAAAAGGAAAAGAAAGATCTGCTGTCTGCTGTAGTATCTGCCTGAAGTGCCTGTTCAGTCAGTGCTGACAGAGAGAGAGAGACGTCCTGAGAGCCTGATGGAAAAGTCTTTCAGAGCTTCCAGGGATCCGTGCTCTGAGATCTGCTACTGACCACAGCATGAAGGCTGCTGAGTGGCTGCTCAGCCACTGAGCACCAGTCAAACAGTTTCCACTCTGAAATACCAGAGGACACAGAGAGCAGAGACATAGGAATGCGTGATGAAACTAGAGGAGGTATCATAATAGGAAAGGTAAATATCTTCCTGTGAAAGAAAAAAAAAAATACACGTAATATTGTTTTATTAGAGTACATAGTATAGCTTAGCTTATTTATTTTGAGTAAAGAAGCACATATTTAGGAGGAAGCTACATTTAAGTGACTTTAGTAAAGGGGTTTAAAACAATAGTTAAACATGTTCAAACAGGCACAGCTCTAGGGGTATCAGCTGGTGACTACATAAACTGCAGGTCTGTCTTGGCACAGTCATGTGTTGATTAAACAGACCTTCTTGAGGCTGAGGAATCCAAATAACAGTAAGGAGGCTCCCTCCAGCTCTTAATTTGCAGGACAAAGTCCTCTACTAGCTTTCCTGTCCTAGGGCTGAGACAAACAAACAAAAATAGAATTTCTGGAATCCATTGCATTTCTGAAGGATATTATTTAAAAATTAGACCATGAGAGATTATTATCATGCATACTGCTTTAGAACAGCTTTCCTATAAGCAAAGCAAGATCAGGGGAAACCTCTCAAACAATCCCCCTTACTGTAAGACACCTGTTCTCCTTAAAGCACTTTTTTAGTGGAAGTCACCCCAGCTGAATTAAATTTGTTTCCCTTGGGCCTGCATTTTCTTTAGCCAACACAACAGCTGCACCATGTGGAGATGAGCCACAAGAAGTGTAACAACACATGTTTGTGATTGCTGTATCAGCTTTGGCAGATTTAAGTGCAGAGGTCTTTAGCTGCTTTCTACTAGAGAGCCAGCTTTGCAATATATACATCTTGCAAAGTAGTAGCAATAATATATATAGTTCTATGTGTTTCTTGTACATGCTGGTACAGTAAAACCAGAAAAGAACTTACTATTACTTATAGCTATAAATACTGTATTAAATACAATCATTTTCTTTTGCATGTAAAAGCAGGAACAGAACGGAAGAATGGGTTAACTACAGCAAACTCCCCTGAGACTTCTGTGCTAGCTGTTATCCAGTCCTGCAGAGACACTCAACCATTCAGAATATACAGTAACCCTGTTATTTCAAAGCTGCAGTAAATTTAATCTCTCCAAGAAATTGCTGAATTCCTGGAAAATAATGCATAATCTTGGTTTAGTGGGTGTTTTTTTTTCTCATATCAAGAACAGGTGTCAAAAACTGGTCTTGTGGAGCCTAATTCAGTATACTTCAGAACTTTTAAAGTCTTTGAGGCATTTAATTCAGAGCTTTTGAGTACCCCACACCCATCTTGGTCTTGAAAGACCATTTTGAAAGGTCAAGAAAAATGCCAACAACACAGCATAGAGTCAAGCCTTTATGTTTATGTGTTGATCCTGTTACCTTATGTAAAACTAATGCTCTACATGTTTGTGGGTATACTAACACGGTTATGTAGCTTTAATCTACCTATACATTTTCTCACTTAAAATTGCTATACCATTGCACATTGTATAATAAATGATGCATATTATACATAGACATTGTAATGCATGATACATTCATATGCAATGCATATGATACAACTTTGCACAAGTGTCCCTGTGACTCGGAACAGCAGATTTTCCCAGTCTAAAATCTTAGATGCTTAATATCTATCCCACAATAAGGGGACCACTTCTACACTGATAATCTTCTCTGACTGCATATTTTCTAATCTAATGAACTATTGACACATTATTAAGGGGTTATGTCAAATAAATGGTAATGTCTAATGTGATCTGCCTCTGTCTCTTTTCCTCTATCCTCCTGTGAGATGAATCAGGCCAAGAATGGAAACACCAGTCAAGCAAAAATCTGCCTTCATATTCACGCTCCTATAAGAAAACTAGACAGGACTGTCCTTTGAGAACTGACCCCAAAAGTAGTACATTTGAAAGAGGGACTGCTGATGTTAATAGATTTTGGATCAGGTCCTAGAGACATTCTGCCTAGTTTGAACTGCATAGAGCAGTGATTTACTTACAGTAAATCATTCCCTTACAATGAAGGAGAGACACAGCATATAGTAAAACATAGTTTGGCATTTTTATTCTGTTTCAGTTTTTCCTTGTTTAACCTAGTATTCAAATTAGCACACTGGTTTTAAAATTAGCTTTAAGGAATTCAAACTGCATATTGTTAATGTGGCAAGAGCAGCTTAATACCACCAGCGTAACAAATTAGATCATGGAACTACAGAAGAGCTCAAGGATGAAGTAATAAACGTTGTGCACTGGCCAGTTCAAGGTTACACAAAAACATTAAGCTCCCTCTTGTTTAGAAGACATTGAAATGTGATATATGAACACAAAAGAAGTAATGTCTTTAAATCTTTAAACGATTAGCAGTTTTACTCTGTAGGGATCTCTGGGAGGAGATGGAACTCCACCCTGAGGAAGATAAAAGACCTCAGTTTTCTTAACTGGAAGGAGTGATTCATGTTAGGTGGAAGTGGTATGCATATGATATTCCTCATGTGGTAAATTAACTGTTTCCATTAAGAAAGCTTCTAACATATGGAATTGCTCCATTTTCCTCAGCTCTGCAGAGAAAATTATGCCACCAAAAATTTTTTTTTTTTTTTGCTAATTTCAACCTGGGTAAAAATGGGCCATGTAGATGGACATTGATAATTTTTTTTAATATTAAAGAAATCCATTAATCTGTCACTAAGAAAATTATTTTTAGTGAAGGAATAGTGTAAAAAGTTTAGTTCTCAAATCTGATGGGCTTCACTAGCTCTCTAGACAGTAACTTGCTTTAAGTTTTGCTGTGGTTTTATTGGCTGACTTATGTACACTCAGTCACTTCAAAGTTTTGTTTTCAGCAGAAAGTTCCCTTGCTCAGTAAGGACAGCAGTTTAAGTGCTCATCCTGTGTAGCTGTGAGATGTCATAAAACTCTCTCCTATTGAACCAAATCAAACCTGCTTAAAGGAGACTCAAATGAGTGCATCGTACAAAGCCTGTTCTGGGAAACTTTATTATTTGCTGGTTTGCTGTTTCTTTAGCACACGGGCTGCTGTGGGGAAGGCTTCCCACTGCTTTTAAGAGCAAAATGGGAATGTAAGTGTAAATCTTAATGTTTTTCTTGTTTTGGATATATTTCTGCTTTCCATGGGACCTTGCCTTGTAATCAGACCCATTATTTCACTGTCAGTCATGAAATGGCTGTTATGTCCCTGAACTTTTTTTTTTTTTGGTGAAGTTTTAAGACTGGAATTGTATTTAGGTTTTGGGAGGTTTTTTTTTGGAAGTGTGACTATATATTTTATACAAATAGCTTATTTGGACTTGAGTTATGATCTCCTGGCATGTTTTGATTGGGAAAGCTGGAAAAAAGTAAGAAACTGAAATTTTTTTGGTTTCTGGCTTGTAAAGCACTTAGATGACTGATTCTTCCTCATAAAAACTGCTTGCTTTGTAGTGTTTATGAAGAAAGCTGGAGATGCGCTTCAGAAATAAATAGGAAGGGTTTTACTAAAAAAAAACCACCCAAACTCTGTAACTGAATAAACTGTAAGCATTTCATGGCATTGCTTTTGTAGAGCTCAGTATTCATGATGTGCTTTTTGGTTGTATTGGATCCTCTGTATTTGTCATTTGTTATTCTGTGGTTTGGCTTCCCACTATTTTATACTTTTGCGAGCACTTCTGTAAAAGGCCCACAAGGGCAAGGATATTTCCCTCCTTTGAATCTGAAAGAATGGGTCTTGTAAGCCTCTTGAAAACATTGTCCCTAAAAAGAAATAAAAAAAAAAATCCTAAAAATCCTAATCATCCCTAACATTTCTGTCATGTACTCTTCAAACTCTCAGCTCAGGAGCTAAAGGAAGATAGAAGGAAATGAAGCTGTCACAGAGGTGGAAGCCTTGGGCACAAGGCTGTGTGTATTCAGGCAGCTGAAGTTCATTTCATGTAGTACTTGCTTCATCAAGTAACGATGATTCAATCTTTCTTTAGTTATTGATACTTGTTTCCACCTCTAGCGCAGGCATCAGTGCTTGCTTGTTAAATGTTATTTTATTCTCCAGGGTGTGAGCACACTTTTCTGCTGACTGGAGCACAGATTGTTGCTCCAACAAAGAGGGGGAATATTTTTGTGCGGAAGGGAATCCAGAGTAACCCTCAGTATTACCACAACAACAGTAATTGTTTTACGAAGCAAAATGAGATTTTTTTAATGGCAATCTGTAGATCCCAGGAGCACAATCAATGCAGCTGTAGTACAGACTGGAATATCTTTTGTGGTCAACTGTAAATAGCAACTCTGTATCCATGGTTTATTTTTACCATAGTGTGCTATAATAGGAAAAATAGCAAATGGTAAGTCTATATATAGCCTGTTACCAAGACTGTGAGCTAAATGGTTAGTCAACAGAAAATCCTATCCCAATCAACAAATGTCTTTAGGTCTAGTAATAATATTTTGGATATCAAAATAATGCATACTAGGTAGGGAGAGAAATTGTAGCAGTGCAGCTAATATTTTACGGGTTTTACACTTCTTTTTAATGTCAACTAGGAATATTGTGAATCATGCTGATTTTAACAGAGTGAATACAGATGGCAGAATCTGTACCTATATTGCCTGACTATTTATTTTCTGCATCTTTCTTTTGTTGGACCAGCAAAAAGTCAATTTCCTTTTAGGTGACATTAATTAACCATTAAATTGTAAATACTTCAGGAAAAGAAACCCCTCGCCATTGTTCTTTATTCCTAAACTTGATTAAAAACTCACTATAAAAATATAAATTTTATTCCAAATTTGAGAATATGCTGTTCTTTTATATTTTATTTATAAACTATTTTATGACTGACAGGGTTAGGAAAGTATATAGCAAATTCTTAGATAAGCCTTCAAGGTTGCTTCACATTAGACATGATAGGTAGGAAAAAAATACAAGCAGAAGTACTTTTTTCTTATCTTCTGTATAAACAAGCCAGTATTTCATTCAAGGCCTTTTCCTTAACTTTCAGCATACCAGATGGCTATCAGGCAGTCACAGGGAGAGACATGCAAACATGTTGTTGTTGACTATTTGTCTACTGAATTTATGAATTGGATTCCAAGGAAAGCAGGCTCCTGCATTCAGCCCATCTTTGTGCTTGCCTGCCACTGCCTGCCTTTCTCCCCTTCATAAGCATTTGTGACTTATAAACTAGTATTAACCATGTTTGATGAAAAGCTGAGGTCTGTCATTATAGTAAGTTCCTATTTTTATGAAACTCATGGGTAGAGGAGGGAATGGCCTGTTTGTGGGGCTGTCCACCTCATGGCAAGGGGAAAGTAAGGGAAACTGTCCTTAGGTGGTAGGTCTGGGACCACACTGTGGACTGGCCTGCATCCTTCTGCGAGCCAAACCCCTCATGCTGGGAGCTAACAGGCAGGTGTGATGCAGGCACAGCATCCGTGTAACTCCGTGGGGAATGATACAGGGATGTTAAAGGAGAGAGCACTGAGCACCCTGTGAAAGAACTGTCAGGGTACCATGGTGAAAGGGTAGAAAGCATATGGGGAAAAGAGATGGGATGTGAAAAGCATCATAGATGTGATGAAGGACTAGGGGTATTTTGTTTGGGGAGCACAATGTGTTCATGACATTTACCTCTTGGAACACATGTACTGTTTATTAGTTCTGCTGTTTTCTAGTTGCGTCATGTACTCATTATGATGTACTTTGTTTAAATGAGCCTGATTGAATACCTTCTGAAATTAATGCTGCTTTTATTTGCTACCAAAGGAACAAGATAAGGTCTCTACTATAACAGACATAATCTATTTGCAAGATGTTTATGAATGACTTTGAAGTATATATTTGTAATTTAAATCCTAACATCAGTAATACCTGTTAGAAACTCAGACACGAGCTTCTCAAGTAATTTTTATACTTCTCAGGTTTATTATGAAATACGTGCAAGTGAGGCAGGATTGACATCTTGGAACCTTTTTGTTCATATATGTAGGGGCTTGGGGACTTTCTTAGTTATACAGCACCTAACATTTGTCCATGACATCATGATTCCTGATTTCATTTTCAGTATAAGTAATTATAATATAAATTATTTTATCTGTTTACAAAACTACTTTATAATATAAAATAATTATAGTACTCAAAACCTAAGTATGGTCTTCATCCATCCTTTAGTCTAACGAATTGTATTTGATGTCGATGCCAGTTCTGCAGAGAAGGGAGTCCTAATTAATGCTGATAAATTTATGAAGTGGATGAAATACTTTAGAAGAAAGAGAGTAATTCAATTAGTTTTCTTCTATATTTTTAGGATTGGGCTACATTAAGCCTTTTCTTACTCAGCTGACTTCCTAATAGTGTTAGTTCCACTGTTGGAAGAAATCATGGGAATACTCATGTAGATTGTCTGCAACTTCCTCATCTCCATCTTGTCTAGACACCAGCAATCTCATAGTATATTCATGCCTCCAGAACATCTAGACTTCCCTTGACTGGAAAGTCTGAATGAGGTAGAAGAACAGAGGGAGTCTGTTTTCCCTTTCAAAGTTCCTTCTTTGCCAGTGGCTAGGTACAGTATTGTAATGAATACCAAATCAGTGTCATATTTCACAGCATGGTCCCCAAATTCACGTCACAGGGGAAAGGTGAGATGGTGTTATTTATTCCAACGTCATTGATTAAAAACACCATTTGAAATTATAAGAGATGAATAAAGTGATCTTGCAAAACACTGTTGTATATATGTTATCTTACTGATATTTTATTTCAGCCTAAATGTACTTAGAAAGGATTCTGGCAGTTGCTTAAGACACAACTGAAATTTCTATGAGAAAGGCATGGAATTAGTCCATACTTTTTTGGCACTGTCTGCTTCACCAGGTTATAAAGCCAGCTTACCTAATTTTTTCTGTTTCAGACATCTTGGGGTTTTTTACGCACTTTTCTTCAACGGCATAGATGGAGGACACTCCTGCCACACTTTCACTCAGTTACCGAGTAGTCAGGGTATTTTTTGGAAATGAGGATTGTGGTATTCAATAATTTTGAATGAACAGAGAGAATATCTAAATCTGCTATTCTTTTTGATTTTCTCTAGACTTGCTTTTGTCAGCTGTTGTTTAAGGGGGAGGTAAGAGTGGCATATTAGATTGTTTAACCTAAATTTTCCAGAGAAAGAAGTATTTGTGTGAATGGGGAGAGGGAGCACTTCTTGGCTCCCCTTCTTTGTATTGCTGTTACAACTAGAATATAGTACCTGTATTTTTTTTCTAAGAATCCTTTACCCTGCTTTAATGTATAGTTTGTGGCAGATTCGGCTTGAGAGGGGGAAGCAAAACCTGCCCCCAATGAAATAACTTGGACAAAATATTGCCTTAAAGATTTGTGTTAAAGTATGTGGAGACAGCCTCTGTATTCCCTGAGTATTACAGCCAAAAAGGGACATCAGACCTGTTTCACTAAGTGAAATTGGTGAACTGTAAATAATAACTGGTCAGTAGGTATAGCCAAATACCCTGTAAAACCAAGCTGCACACTAGTCACACGGTATTTGCTATCAGCCTGACCTCACCTGTCCTAGAACTGGGAGATGGGAAGTTTTGTGGTTCCTCCCCACCACTTTCTAAGGCACTCATACCATAGTGCATCTGAGGCATCTGCTGGCTTCTTCTCCTTGGTGGTTTTTCTTTGGCACATCCTACAAACTGTTGTCTATGGTATGGGCACATCTGGCAGTCCTGATGGTGAACCACTCTGGCTTGTGGGATGATACTTGTGAGAGCTCTGCATTAATTTGTTGTGCAAAGAACGATGTTCTATTGCAGTTTTTCCATGACTCAGAAAAACAAAGAAACCTAAAAGGTCATATGGTGGTGTGTGATTTGTTTTATGGGTTCATTCAGTGTTGCCATTGTGCATTTGGCCCCACCACAGTGAGTCAACTGGGTTGGATTGACTCAGACAAAGTAGAAGACTTGCACAACAGTAGGATTTCAGTCATTCAAAATTCCCTTGCTAATGCACATCAAAGAGATGAAATTAGGTATGGAGTGCACATTTTTTTAGGGGTGTTGTAATACTTGTACATTTAAAATCAGTTTGAAGTGGAAATTGGGCATCTCAATATTTTTATGGAACTTGCCTAAGTGTTTTACTACCTCAAACTTTCATTAGTTAGGCAAATAAACCTACTGTCAGGAAAGGATATAGAAAATGGCTTGAACATTTAAGTTTTTCTTGTATTAACTTGGCTGGATCTACTTGGATACAACATATCCAAGTACACGAGCAGCAGAAGGTCAGAAGTTGTAATGCAGTGAAATTGCAGGTAACTGTCACAGGGTGCTCTGTGGCCTAAAATCTGCTTCTTGAATAACGCCGTGACAGCTCACCCGGCCTTGCAGGGGGACTCGTGTGCTTTGGCACCACACGCTCAAGCGCCAAGCGCCAGCACTTGACACCTCCGAGCTCTGCCGTGCCGCCCGAGCGGGGCAGCTGTCCCGTCCTGCCGTGACTTCAGGCTTCCCCCTAGCAAGCTCTGGAGCCAGCTGCCCACGAAGACACCCCCTTTCAGCAGAGGGGCTAGCGCGGCTTCTCGTCCCGCGCCCACAGGCGGGTGAGGGGCGCGGCCGCCGGGCAGAGCTGTCCCGAGGCCACGAGGGTGTCTGCGGGGGAAGAGCCGCCCTCAGGGGGCGGCGCTGCCCCGGGCTGCCCTTGCCCGGCGGCGCAGCTCCCGGTCCAGGAGATGCCATGCACAGGCGGGACAGCGCCGCGGAGCTCCCGCTCGGCTCGGTTCGGCCCGGCCCCTCCCCGAGGAGCCCCCCGCGGGCGGGGAGGGTACCACCCGAGGACTACAACTCCCGGCGTGCCCTGCGGGCCGCCGCGCGGGGCGTGCCGGGAACTCGGGCGCACCACCGCCTCCAGGTTCTCCCCTCCCGCCGCGGCACCGCGGGGCCAACTCCCAGCCGCCGCTCTGAGCGACGTCCCTCCTGCCCTATCAGCTCCGGTGCCGGCGCGGCGGTAGCCAATGGGCGGCGCGGGGGGCGGGTCCCCACCGCGGCCGGAGGTGGCGGTGGCGGCGGGGCGGGAGCGCGGTCGGCGGAGGGCGCGGGCCGGGAGAGAGGGCGGTGAGCCCGCTCCGAGCTGCGCGGGGGCCGGGGGGCTCGGCCGGCAGCCCCGGAGGGCGGCAGCGCCGGCGGCATGGAGCAGGCAGCGCCCAAGAGGTAACGACCCTCCCCTGTGGCCTCTCTCCCGCCAGGGAGTGGGGTGAGGCCTCGGTGCCCGGGGGTTGTGAGAGGCGGCAGGACAGGGACGGTGCTGAGCCCAGCCCGGCGGCCGCAGGGTTGTGTCGCGCTGGGGAGCGTCTGCGGTGCGGGAGCGTCCCGAAGTGCTCGCCCCGGTCAATGCCCAGGTAGAGGCGAACCCTCGGAGGATGGTTGAGTTACGAGGGGAACGTTCTTAATGTGAAATGAGGGAAACTTGGTCGCCGAGCAGAGCCCTCTGTGGGCTGGGGGTCTGTGCACTCGGTAGTGCAGGAGTCAGCCAGCACAAGTAGTTTCTCTTTCTATGCTGGAAAGTGCCCTGTGTCCTGCTGCTGGAGGGATTAATGCTTGTGGGGGTGGGCAGTGCATAGTTGCAAATGCAAATCAGGGAGTGGGAAGACGCAAAAATCAAGAGTATTCTCACAATAGATGTATTTTCTGAAATATGTGGGCTTTCAGGTCATATTAGCTACTATGCATGGTGGGTTTGTTTTCTTTTTTTGATGATTTGCCATACGACTTCTTAGTATGCAAAATAATTTTACTTTAATTGTATTGAAATTAAATGTAATCATATATTTCAATTTGAACAGTCCTTTCTTGAGTATAGTTGTAGACTACACAGGATGTAATTGTGTGGTATACAGAATATAGGTACACAGTTTACATATATACTTACTGTTTTAGAGCTCTAATTTTACTTTAGCTTCCTGATTAAGTAGTGAAAAATCTAGGGACTACACGATATAAATTTGTGGTAGTGGATAGTAAACCAGTTTTTACGTTCTGCTTTAAAACATTTGCATTCTACTTCTAGAGCCTTTAAGATTCTTTAAAAGCAGCCTCCTGCAGGATGACAGGACTGGACGAGAATGCAGTCTTGAACTTCCGATAGTTTCTCCTCTAATAATACATGAAGTGACTGTATCTACTACAAAAAATTTTGGCCAAGAATTGGTTTGTAGTTACTGTGTTAGAGTGGTGTTGGCAGGCAATGGGGTGAGGAGGGACAGGCCTACACTGTAAGTTCAGCCTGACAGTCCTGTATGTCTCAAATAAAGGAAGTAGGACAGGCACCAACAAGGGTTTGGGAAAAGAAACAGAAATGTCTGAGTGATAGTGAATGCTGCCAGCGCCAGTACAAAACTTGGGATCTGGTGATATCAAACGATTGAAAATCAAACTGCAAAGTTAGCATAACCTACAAGATGTTTTTGGGAAGATATGGGATTTGCTGTAACCTTATTGTCTAGCTGGAGGTTTTGTGTCTGGCCTAACTGAAAATGAGAAACTGTTTAAATCCTTAGATTCAGTCAGGAAGAATTAGAAAACTGCTGAGGGAAAATCCAAACTCTGACAAATTTTTATAATTCACATGTTTTTTGAAGCTTATTTTTGGAAGTTTGAATGTGATGAGAATTCAATGGGTTTGTTTCTTTAGTGGAAGAAAATATTTGAACTCAGTTTTTAATAAGAACTCAGGTTTGCATAAGATTTGAACAAAGCTTTTCATAAATGTGCAAATATATCTCCTTTATCTGTTGTTTTTTACAGTTTTCTGATTGTTGGCATTCCCAGCTATTCTTCTAGGCCACCCCCTTCTTCTGCAAGTCCAGAAGGGGTGCAGATTATTTTTTGTAGGCTGACTTTTTGATGCTGTTCTTGGTTGCAGGAGAGGCTTGAAGTGGACACACCATGTTTACTCAGCAAAACAGATGAGAGCAGTAGAATTCTTTCTTTTGGTGCCCCTTGTCCACAGGAGCAGTTACTGACAGGGATCTGTTGGCATCATACCTGTGGTGCCAGAGGTCCATTTAGAGGTAGTAAGAATCTCAGCACTTCAAAGCTGCATGGATAGCCTAGAATCTCAGTGTTTCCTTAGAGTTATAGGGCACTTTTATCCCCTCTTCCCTGTAAGGAACACACAGTCTGCTTGGGTGTTGTGTAAATTTTTGAAACAGCCCTCCAGGAAGTAGCAGTGATGATGCCCAAGTGACAGTCCCACGCAAGATGATGCCCATTGTGACTTTTCAGGGGGGATGCTGTCAAAACAACTAACTTTTCTTCTTTGACCAATGTACTGCAACAGTAACACAAGACTTCTAAGGAGGAGTCCTTTTCAGAATAATTTCTTTTTGCTCTAAAAATTAGTTTAGAGTAGGTGTTCTGATTTTATGCTGAAGAGAATTTGTGCAGTAATTAACACTGTTTTCTCACATTTCTAACTGTACTTTGGATCTGTTTTATACTTTTTTATCACACTAAAAAGGACATTCTCTCTTGAAATAGTTACAAAATTTTTCTTGTAACTTTCCTCTCTTACTGTTTTATTTTTCTGTATATGTTGGCATACTCACGTATGAGGAGGTAGGTTGCATACAAAGGAAAAGCAAAGTAGTTAGAGACAGAATTCTCTCAAATACATAGTTCTTAATCTTGCCTATTTCTTGCACACTGTTGCACAATAAAAGGCTGCTTAACAAACATGGGGAGTGTCAATTAAGGTTATCCAGCCCTTACTTTAAAATTGAGCAATTTAATTTTCACTGAAGTATAATTTTTCAGGTTTTGTGGGAAGAGGAAAAACTTGTTCTTAGAATATAAACTGTCTGTGAAAAAAAAGAAAGTTTTTAATGCTTGTGGCAATGGACACATTGACAGTTGTCAAGTTCCTCCTGAAAATGATAGGACAAAAATGTACGGTTGTTTGGGTTTTATTGATAGAAAACTGAATGTAAGCACACTGTGCAATGCCGTAGAATGTCTTAATCTTGCTTCTATTTGTGTGAATGGTGTAAAGCAATGTCTCAAGGCTTTCACATGGCACCTCTACTTCTGATGAATGCAGTGATTTCTCTTACTACCTTCTCTTTTATTATATCAGTATAATTGATCCCAGCCATTGTTTTTAAATGTTTCAGTGTGCTAGCTCTTCTGCAAAGTAAACCACATATATTCATGTTTCATGGAGCAGCTGTCCGGTTTTCCGTAATTCATGACGTAATTGATGGTGTTCTATTCTTTATTTCTGCTTTATTCTTCTTTTGAACCTTCTGGGTTTTTTTTTTTATGCCTACTGCTGTTGCATATCACCAATTTATTGTGTAAAATCTATGTATAATGACTGTAGGACACTAAACTCGTACTTAATTTTTTCCATGTTAGGGTGGGAAGTCTTAATCTTTTTGCTATATGGCAGGTCTGATCTTTATGCTGGGATTGGGTGCCTCTTACTATTTCTCGGTTTTTCTGCATTTAGTTTTGTGAAGTTTTGCTCATGTACTCAATGACACATAAGATTCTGGTCAGGCTAAGTATTAATGTTTACTCCTATCAACTGGATTTATAAAAGTAAAATTATTTGCGAGGATGTATTTTTCATGTTGAGGGACTAGTTGTTACACAGAAAGTCAAACCTCCTTGGAACAAGAAAATATTTTTGACAGCTCTTGTCCCAGAATTGCGGTTTAGTTAGTCCTTCTGATTTTGGGAACAGTTTTCCTTCTGGAAGACCTCTAAAATAGCTCATACTCACTACCTGATGATTGTCTAGAGAAAAAGAAACTAGAATGACTTTCTGCCTTCTCTACTACAGAACTTCTCTGCATCTCCTTTAGACTTCTTCATATATACATATGTGTGTGTATATATGTATATATATATATATACACACACACATATGTATATAAATATGACATTTGTGTCCTGTTGCCAGAAGAAAACAGTGCTTGAATATACTGATTTATTTATTCTGTTTTAAATGTTTGTGTTATGAAAGTAGGAGATGAATGAGGGAGAGAGGAATAAGACACTCTTTCTTTCTCTCCCATTGTTGTTGAGCCCTTTGTCTCTTCATTTGTGCCTCCTGACCTCTCCTCCCATACCCCCAGTAATGAAGCTGATTCTGAAGTCTTAGTTGTGTTTCTCTATCCTTAGTTTTAGTTGCTTGTTTTTAACCAACAGTATATTTCAAGTCTCTTATTTTTGTATTCTGCTTGGTGCTTTACAGCCAGTTACACTGGTTGCCACCTTCTTCCTTGCTTCTCATGAAGTTTTCATAAATGCTATAAACGTTCGGGGTATATCGTGTGCTGCTCTGTAGTTCAAGAGCTGAATATTCTATAAAAAACCATCTAGAAAGAAATCATTAAACAGTCTGAGTCATTAGGATATTTCTATGGCTCAAGGAATTGTGTTGTTAATACTATCACTTGAACACGGCACAGTGTTTATGAAGAAGTGTGAGGTGCTTTGAGCAGTGTATTTGGTGATGACATTCCTGAGGTTGACATACCTTTCTTTCTGTAAATAGGTTTTGTATTTAGCTATTAAGTACAATTTGGTCTCATAAAATGTTTGTCAGAGTTAGGTATTATGAAAATAATTTTAAAACTACTTCTTTGGTCACCTGGTTGCCTCTGAAGTACTCCAGATAATCTGCTGTTTGACAATGACATTGCTTTTTATCAGTTTATGGCTGTTTGTGATTGTTTTCTTAACTTTTCTCAAGCACTCCCAATGCCTTGGCATTAATGGTGCTGTTGGAGAGAGACATTTTGGTATGGATTTTTTTTTTCTTTTTAGTTCATTTTGGTGAGTAGGTGGAACTGTACTCTTTGTAGGCATCTCTGGTCAGGGTTACTGTATTTATGTTTTCCCTTTTCTTGCTGTTACTAAAAGGTTCAGTCCCTCTACTGTTCTGTTACGAACATCTTCTCTTACGCAGCCCTTCAGTCAAGAGAGAGACTCAGCTAAAGGTCATGCTTTATATTTTTTGGGGCTCTGCTTGTATCATAAACATACTGAGTGTGCTTTTTGTTGTGGGAATGCAGAGGAGAATTGCAGCAACTTATTCTTGAATGCTGCCTTTAAGGCTGCATATAGCCTGCTCAGAGGGGAACAAATTTTATACAAAGAAGCAAAGTTAATTATTTGTTACTTTAATACTTATCTGCAAAATATTTTTTCTTCTTTTATTTGTCTCCACTGACACTTGTTCAGTAATGAAATACATGCTTCCCTCCTGCAAGATTTAAATTCTTTCTGTTTTCTATTGTCAAACCAGCAGAGTGAGAGACCAAAAAACCTCAGAGTTGTGATCTTGTGTTTGATTTGTAGGCCACTTTTGCAGACTTTATTTAACTGTTCTCATTTGAATTTTCTGCTGTTTTGCTTCATTTTCATGTATTGTACCTTTCCTCTGCTGTGAAGATTTTTATTTTCCCTAAACACACACGCTTTCCAGCTTCCTGCCTGTTTGCTGTAGCAAAATACATGGTCTTTACTGTAGCTCATGCACCTTTCCTTACTGATTGTGGATGCTTTTTGTAAATGTGTCCACCTTTGTGCCTCGTCCTTGCCATTGCTTCCCTTGTTTAACACCAATCCGTGTGACCTGTGTGCTTTACAGTTATTTTAAAATTTTGTCTTTACTTACATGGTTGGCAATTAGAAGTCTCTTCTGACTCACAGATTCCCTCACTGGTCCTTTCACTTTAATTTTTAGTAATTCTGTATATCAAAGAGTTGCATCGCCTGATATGAAGGAGTTTCTCTTTCATCAGTATTCTTACCATATTAAGATCTGTCAATCTTTTCTGTCCACGCCCTCCTCCCTTCTATTTCGTGTTAATTTCCAGGAAAGTGTTGTGGGATAATATTTTCCCTAAGTTCTCAATGATCTGCTGTGTTTCAAAGTTGTTGTTTTTCTTTTCCTCTTCTTGCATATGGAATGCATTGTCTATAATTAACACTACAGCACCAGCTATTCTTCAACTCATCTTCTGCTTTAATAGTACCCTTGGGTATCACGTAGGGTTAATTTGTTATTTCAGTCTTGCACCAAAATTCCCTATAACTTTTAGGGTGAAAGATTTACATGTTGCAGCCAGCCTGCCTTGCTGCAGTGTAAATATCTGTGGTTACATTAGTTTGTGGTTTTGTTTTTCTGTGCTATGTTCAGCGTGTTGGCTCTATTGCAAGCTTGCAGCCAAGTTGTGTTCTGAGATCTGCCAGGAGTCTGGGGGGCTGGATAGATGGGCATGCTGGAGACTGGCAAAGGCTGGGACTGCTTAGGAAGGACAGTGAATAGTGGTAAGAGGGGGTTGAAGGTGCTGGAAGAAATCATTGGGTGTTGCTGAGGTATTTGAGACTGAGAGAGAACTAAGGGCAAAATATGGTGGTGTTGTGTAATTAGAGATTTTGTTGCACCTGTCTCTGTACATTCACAGAGATGCAAGAGGGGCTGCCCCAACAACTTTTACAGTGCTCAGCTGTTGGAATTTTGGTGTTCTGCTTCCACCTGTGAAGGGGAAGTCCTACCCCGTGCTTCCAAAATCATCTTGGCTCGGACTTCTGCTTTTAGCAATGTCATTCACTTGCTTATGAGTGGTACAGTTTAAAAAAGTAAATGCTTCATGTGGGTGAAGGATTTCTTTATGCTTCCTTAGATAACAACATGGCATTCTCTAGGCAGTAATGGGCATGTCGTTTGCTGACTGCTTTTTGATGGAAGGTGAACTCTACTGTGTCCTTTATCTGTTTCTACTTTAGCAAAGGAAAGGGTTTGGACAAAGCAGCATGGACCCATCCCATGCTGCTTTGAATAGAGCAAACATTAGTGGGAAAGTAATAATGACAAAAATTGTCATAACTTTATCCATCTTATATTATGGTTGATTAAAATTTTATTGCTACACATCAGTTAAGTATTTTCTTTTTGTTGAAATATATTTTTTTTTATAATTTGTTTTCTGTCTGCTCACTTGTGTGAAGATTTGCTTGAGTTTTGTCTTCCTCTTCCAAACAAACAAATGATTTTTGTCTTTCTTTTAGCAAACTGAAAAAGCTAAGTGAAGACAGTTTAACAAAGCAGCCTGAAGAAGTCTTTGATGTTCTGGAGAAACTTGGTGAAGGGTAAGTGCAGCTATTTATAAGAGGATAGGATCAGAGGGAAACAGTACATAAAGCATATGTTGGAATATTATGTTACAGAGGGAGTAACTGTAAATGTCCAGAGGAATAGTTGTAAAGACAAGTTTTAATAATAAGGCAAATGCATACATCAGTAGATTTCCACAGTCCTCAAATATTTTATGCATTTTTGATGTCTGCTGTTTGTTAACACTGCAAAGGTGCTTGCATCTGTACTGGAATTAGATACTCTGAATCTTGGCCAAGATGCATTCTTCAGAGGCACATCTTTCCTGAGGTCCCAGCATCCTGAAAAAACCATGAAACTTCTGCATGAACATATGGCTTCTGTGACTTTTTGTGCATACTGGAAATGAGAAGCAGTTTGTCTTGGTTTTAAATAATATTTCCTCTCTTATTTCTAGGTCTTACGGTAGTGTGTTTAAAGCAATACACAAAGAATCTGGACAAGTTGTAGCAATTAAACAGGTCCCTGTGGAGTCAGATCTTCAAGAAATAATTAAAGAAATCTCTATAATGCAACAATGTGACAGGTAGGTATGACATTTCTGTTCCCTTTAAGTGTCTATGTGAAAATGTATTTGTACTTGTGCATACAGCTGAAATATATGCAGCTGCAAACTTTTTTTCATGAAAAAGTAAATTGTACAACACAGGCTTTTAATTGAAGGAATCACTTTGCAGACTTCCTCCTGTCCTTACTTTGGATTGAAGAAAGTAAAAACAGTGTACAGAACAGAAACTGTGGAAAGAATAAATACTCACCTCTACTTGGAATTCTCTATACTTGCTTCCCTTTACTTGCACTGTCAAGCGTGAAGGTTACTGTTTCCTGTTTTTGTGAATTCTGAGTTAATCTGTTTCAGAAGATGAATAAAGATGTTTCTAACACAAATTAATGACTAGCAGTTAACTTCTCTTGGTTGCCTTTTTTTGTGCAGAAACATACATTTTGCATTTCCTGTAATCTATGGAGTTTTGGGCTGTAACTTCAAAATCAGATTTGCTAGAGTCAGTTTTATTTCATGTCTGATCAGTGGTATGAAAGTCTGTTTTTGTAACTTGAAGTGCAACCAGGAAAGTTTTGTGCTCTAGTTAGGCAAAACTTTTATTAAAACGTTGATTACTTTAGTCATTAACTTGTTGAATTGTATTATAGCAAGTGGTCTGTTACTTCTCAATTGTTTATACTTTTGTGGTGTGTCTGTGTGAAGTTCTGTCTTTAACTGAAAAATCTGCTCTTATTTCACAGTGATCAGTACTCATCTCAAATTAAAAGATAATCCTTTTAATACAGTGTGAATTAATTCAGATTTGCTGCTGAGTGTTATGCTGAGGTGTTACATGAAGCTTGACTGGACTGTTCCACAGCATCTTGATTGTACTGTTCCGCAGGGTCATGAAGGAGGAGAGAAATTTCAAATATTTATCCTTAAATATAGGGATAGAGACCTCAGAGTACATTGTATCTAGCACATGAGAATGCAGTTGTTCTTCAAACGTTTTTGGAACTTCTGCCTGCAAGTCTGATCTGAGCATTTGTGACTGTTGAAAGCAGTGGACCTTGTAATTCATTCTTTTCTGTCATTAACTGCTCTGAATGCTGGAAACTTGTTGAATGTGTAGACAGGGGAATGAGAAGAAGAGGAGGGATTTGTGGCTTTTTTTTTTCCCCTCACACATTCTACAAAGATTCTGGTAAGATTATTTCAGATGATAGCAAAAGAATTTGGGACCCTTGAGTTCCTCTTAATCCTTTTCATCCCGATGAGACCATTTTTTTGTCTAGCCAGCCAGTTGGAGTTTTGTAATGAGTACAGATGAAAAAAGAAGCAGCAATCTTGTTTGTCTACTTAATTGTGGAACTAGATTTGATGCCCAAAGTAGGTCCTCAACTCTTTCTGTACACTGAAGAAGAGTTAAAATATGTTTGTTCTTCTTGTTGCTGTGCTCTTAAATTAAGCAGGGGGGTATAAAAATAATTATTTCCATTTAGATGAAGGAAGATATAGGATAAGTTGGAGAATGGTACCTTATAAATTCTCATAAAGACTTCTATCACTGACCCCACGTCAGCCCCTAGTTGCTGCACAGGCTTGAGGCATGTGAGCTGCCTGGAAGCAGTGGTGAAGGTTGTAGTTTGTGTATGTCTGCAAGTACTAGACCAAGATTAAAATAAATACTTAAAACAAATGTCTGTAAAATATACTGACAGAGAAAAGAAGTGGTGACACTGGAGAATTTTCTAAAAGTTTCATCTTTTTTTTTTCTGTACTATGCTTCTTGTGACACTTTCATTCATGTCTTAGGTGGGCCTCCTCAGCCTTATTTTTGTGTCCTCTGTCCTGTCCCTCTTTTCTCTGCCCTTGTTCTTTGTTTCCTGGTTTTCTTTGAACAATATACTTCATTTAGTATCTAGTGGACATGTACTATCGTGTAAATTTTTTAAGAATTCAGAATTTCAGAACACAAACTCTTCCTTCACTGGACAAGATGCAGCCGTTCTCTGGTTGAAAAGAAAGTTTGGGCTGCAGCTCTGCCTCATGTTCTTGTATAGGTGTCACGTGTCTTTGTGCAAGTGTTGTACTGTGCAGTACTGATGGGAGGGATGACACGCTTTTTAGTACTTGATTTTCACATGGGATGATTCCACAGATATTACAGGAAGGTACTGAGTTGTTGCAGCATCTCATATAAAAGATGATTAAATCTTAACACTTTACTCTTTCGTTCTTCTCCATGCCCATTTCTAGCACTAGCTGGGCTTTATGTGCTGAAGCTCTTCTAAGGGGAAAAACATGTATTCCAAGACAAGCAGTTGATCTGGAAAAGTCTGGTCTATATAATTAACTGGGACAAGGCTTTAAGTAAATGTGAACAGTGTTTTGAGACTGCACACTTGATGTTTTGAAAAGATCACCTTGTCCTGATTGATAATACCCATTTTTTGCTAGGAATAGGAACGCAGTGTAAATCTGGCAAGAGACTGTCACAAAAATCAGTGGGTTTTCTTCAGAAGTAATAGTAACCTTCCTCACTTAATGAATTTTTAAGGAGCAGGATCAGTATGTCGTACTTGTAAATGGTAGGCATTTTGATTAGTTAGGAGGAGACTGACCCACCTTGCCTTCTGTAGAGGCAAGTTCCTTTAGTGCTAACAGTTGCTCTTAAATGAAGTAGTTTGCTGATAGTTTTGACCTATCTTTTATAAAGATAGCACCATGTTGCAGGAGGCAACCATAGGTCCTCTCTTTTTATTGTATCAGTTTTCTAACCAAAAGTATTGCTGCCAGACATGCTGATTCTAAAATATAATTCCTTGCTCCAAAACCAAATGGTCTTTGATTCACAATGTAGGTGTTCTGATGAGAAACCACTGTCTGAAATCTCAGTATCTTACTTACCAAGTTTGTGGGAGATGGATGGCAATTGACCTGTAATCTCCGTTGTTCAAGATCTTGGAAAAAAACCCTACCCCAAGCCTTCAATCTTTTATTTCCATAAATGTACCTTCTAATAACTCTTCTGAATCGTGAGCCTTCTTAGGTTTATCACATCTGTTTCTACCTTTCTTTTGTTGGTGACTCCAAGGAAACGTTATGTCAAGGGACAAATGATGAGTAGTGAAGCAATACGTTCTGTTTATGACAATGCTATCCCTTCACATGAGTTTGAAAATCCATTTGCGAATCCAGAAGTCTTGTTCAAACCAGCGAGTCTATTTCTGTGCTGGAAATAAGTTCATGCTTGCAAAACTGTGAAAACATGGATCAGCTTCCATGTTATTTTGCTCAGGAGAGAAGAAAGCAAGGCAGTCTTTTTAAGAAGGAAAACATTCGATAGCTTTGTTAGATATTGAATGGAAGACTTAAAAATTGAGAGGCCTTAGAGGAGGGAAAAACAAAGCTTTTTGTCAGAAGACTAATGTTTGGAAAAACTATTTGAAGATTGCTGGAAACTTGTTATATATATATATGTCGTAGTTCCTTTATAATTTTCTTAAGTAATCAGATTGTGCTCTGGCCAGGCGTTGGTTAAACTAATTACAGCTTTAAAATATATGTGATTGCACTTGCTCTTTAGCTTGTTAGCGTGTGGCAAACTAATTTGTAACAACAGTTGTGCTAATGAATTTTTTCTACTGCTTAATATATCTGTTTATGTAACTTTTTTTTGTCTAGTCCCTATGTTGTCAAGTACTATGGCAGCTATTTTAAGAACACAGATCTATGGATTGTTATGGAATATTGTGGAGCTGGTTCTGTTTCGGACATAATTAGACTGCGTAATAAAACGGTGAGTTTGTTTTTTTTAATTACTTGATTTTTTAAATTACTTACTTACCAAAATTAAATTGTGAATTAAGACTAGAAGCCACAATAGAAGTTGGAGTTATGAGACAAGATCTTGACTGATGCCAAGGGGCCAGTCTGTGCCTTGGTTCCTCAGGAAACAAGTTCATGCAGTTGCTGACTATCTGTGCATTCCTTTGCGGAGTGATCATCAGCAGAAGCAAAGCATTTTGAAGATCTTGTGAGTTTCTTGAAAATTACTGCTTTGTTCAAGGCAAAACTGTGGCTTCTTTCCCTTACTCCTTCCACCTCACAGTCTGTCAGCAGGCCACTTAGTGCATGCATAGTTTTGAAACAGGCATAAAATTGTCTTATTCTCACTCAGTAATGAGGGAGCATGAGAAGTAAGTGGCATTACTTAAGGAATGAGAAGGGGAAGAGATTTCCATTAAGGAATGTGAGAGGGAACCAAAATGAGAGTTATATTAAAGTATCTTAATGGATTTATAATAGCAGTAATGTAGACGAAGCCTGTAGGAAGCAGGCTCTGTTGTTTCTAACTATGAAACAACTTCTCTGAAAAGTGTTCTATTGTAAGTGTCAAACAATCTGTAGTTTCTTTGAGTCCTTTGTTTTCAGTAGTGGGCTGTAACGTGAGGTATTCCTTTTACCAGCAAGTACTCCGAGGTGACACTCTACTTGTTGAGCTTCACGTTTTGTGACTGCACCCTGAAATGTTCCTTGCACCATACTTGGGAGCAGAGTGGAGAAGTGGAGGAGAGAAAACCAATGTTTAAGCTTAGAAAATAAGACAAAACAGAAAATGGAATTAGGTTTGTTAGGAAGTGGAGGTGATGTCCAGCCCCTTTGGAAAAAGTAGCTTGTGTTGGTGCTGCTGTAATTTTCAAGTGATGATAAGGGACAAGCCAAAACTGATGGAAGATTTCTGGAGTTTTGCAGCCTTTAAAATTGGTATTCTTGTTCTTGCAGTTGTACAAAAAAAGAAACAAAAAGCTTCCAATAAACGAAACACATTTAAAACATGATTTAGGAAAAAACGAGGAAACTTTGTGTGTACATTGATAGAAAATGCTTGAATTTTTTTTAAGAAAAGGTGTGCCTATGTATGTCTGTATATTAAATAAGTCAGGCTATCTAGTTTCTCTTATATGTATTTTAGGATATTGTCATAGCAGATATATTAAAGATTTGAGGGGAATAGATATTTGAGTCTTGGAACAAATGCATACTGATGATCAGACAAACCACCTCTTCTGCTGTTTGTGGTTAAAGTCAATATGATAAAATAGCATGAATTCTTTTTTAAGAAACAGAATAATCAGTAAATACATAGATACATTTGATAAAGCTGACATATCTTTTGTAAAGGCAAGTCATGCAGTGTGTGGCTAGTAGAGTTCTATAAAGTTGGTGGGGACACAATTAGTGCTGGTTGGTGTAAAGTTGGTCTGGATCTACTGTAGGGTTTTTGGACTGACTGCCACACCAGAGGCTCTTCAAGAAAATACACCTGTAATGGAGTAAACGGAGGAGTTCTGTCACGGGTGGGTAATTGTTTTAAATTTAGAAAAGAGGGTGTAAGTGGTCATTTTGAGCCTACTGTGGTATCTTCTTTCAGAAAGAGGGTAGAAATACTGATGAGAGAGGTTATATTCCTAGTGGATAAAACTGGGAAAGACTTGAAAGGCTTTGTGGTACTGAGAAAATAAGCACGAGTAAATGTGAAAAAATACATTTGACTTGGTGAGAGGGGTGAATTCTTTATATTCAGGTTCATGAGCACTTCAGCTTAATGTTTAGAAATAGTTGAATAAGTAAAGTGGTTGTCAAAGATTACAATAGTACTAAGGCCTTAGCAGAACTATGGAAGTTAGAGGAAGCTGACAAGTAAAGAATACTTCTCTAGAAGGAGATTCCAAATGAATTTGGATACTTTTGTGCTGAGAAGAGGTACCTGGAGGGAGAAATATGGTGAAAGACTTTGAAAATCATGAGTAGCTCAAATAAAGTAAGATATGGGTATCTTACTCCTATTACAAACCAAGAGATCCCTTGCGATAGTAGATGCAAAGCAAAAATTCTTTCTTTGCACATGATGATGAGGTCCATCTGTATAGTTATAGAAGTTCACGTAGAGGCTAGGAGTTGGTTTTCAAAAGGCAGATAAATAAGACAAGGAAAAAAAGACTGTGACTGCATGCAAATATATAATGGCCAGGACAGGAAATCCATGTGCTTCGGATCTCTGGGAAGGTGAAGCAGGCAATTGTCACAGTTTGACATGTGCTTACATTCAGACAGGCTAGCAGGCTAGACAGAATTTTTGTTCTGGCTTAGGATATGGGGTGTTCTGGTGCCTATAACAAAAAAAAAAAGAAAAGCAAACTTCTCCATTTCTCACTTGCAGTGCCTACGTCTTGCAAGTTTTGGAAGATTTAGGCAGCGGCTTTGGACTTGTTTATATTCTGTTGCTCTTTGTGGAACAGCGGGCTCACCACCCAGATTGCTGTGTGATGGGAAGCTTGTGACTGTTATTGAAATGTCTTAGAGTACTTGAGCATTCTGTTGATGACCTTGCATTTTAGATATTTATGTATTTTTAAAATGGAAACAAGAAGTGGTTTCATAAGAAAAAAAGTGTCTTCACTTGCAAGCAAGGAGACAATTGATTCTTATTTTGTCAGAATGTTTGCTGAATATGGTCAGACACATGCAGTTATGTCTTCTGTAACTTTCTTAAGGTGTCAGATGATGACTGTGGCTGGGTCAAGGAAAGGTTTATTTCCTGCTTCTTCATATGTAAGGAAAAGAAACAAGGTCACTATCATTTGGACTTGATGATCTTGATCTTAAAGGTCTCTTCCAACCTAAATGATTTTATGATCATATCAAATTAAGTCATAGGAAAAGGTGGATATCTCCTCATATTTGGGGAGGAGACATTAATACAAACACCCGTATTTGCCCTTGTTGCTTGTCTCTAAGAATTTACTCACCTTCTTTTTCTGTAGCGGTGGTTCCCGTACTTTCTCAGAAGTTGTTTGTCTAGAAAGTGAATTCTAGGCTTTGCTCTAATGGACCAAAGCCAAGGGAAGCAGAATTCAAAGCTGAGGAAATTTTTAGTGACTGTTGGGAGCCTATTCACACAAAGAAGTTTTCAGCTTGACAGGAGAAGAGTCTTGTCCAAGAGGCCCAAGCCACTTTTCTGAAGTTAAATGGACCCCTGGAATTCTGCCTGTGTGCCAGGCAGATCAGCAGTACTTTAGCAAGTTTATGATGCCTGTTAGCTCATCTGAGGTGTGGTGTTCATCAGTCCAAGGCAACAAAGCTTAGATCTAGTTTTGTCTGCTTTTCTCAGAGACTGGTTTGGGAAGTACACCTATCTTGTTCAGTCTGGGCTACTGCCAGAACGGGCAGTTCTGCTGTTATCTATGACTGATGTTATCTATGACTGATGTGTTCCTGCCTTTTCCATGCCTCAGATGCAGTGCTTGTGTGTGGCTGCGGGGTGATCTTGGATACACTTGATGATGTGATTGGGGGAACTTTTTCCTCTCTAGTCTGTCTTCCCCACCCCCTCACATGAGCTAACTCAGTACTTAAAATGCCAGCACAGTGTCTTGATCTGATGTAAGAGAGACATTGGGAATGAGCAGTGGGGAAAGGGAAGGAAAAGAAGGTATGAGACTGACTTTTCCAGTGGCAGCTTGCAATAGAATGAGGTAATTACAATGTGAAGCAACACTTAAAGTCGTGCTGGCATATGGGGGAATATTTACATACCACCAACCATGCCCTCTCTAATGATATTAGGGTGTACTTGATCATCTACTGATGGTGATCAACTGAGTCATTCTAATCTTGACTCTTTTGGGGACCAAATTCAAAAGTTGACAGTAGCATACCATGTGGTGGCTATGCAGTAGGTTTGAGAAAATCATCTTATTTGGGTCAGTACTGTGACAAGTGACAAGTATAACAATGTCTGTTGTATAGGTAGTATGCTGTTGGGCCTAGGGCTTCTGCATTTATATCTAAAATCACTTCCTTTATATGCCAATTTATTTGACAGTTACAGATATATTACCCCATGTGTTCTTAATGTTTGTCTTCTGCCATATTTTCTTAGCTGATTACTTTTTTCATGTGTTTAAGTTCCAGTAAATCAAATGAATGGTGTATCTGAATCTGTAAGTGCTGTGTTTGAATGTCCTCCTGGTTTTGCTTTCTCTGTATGCTACCATGAGGATCCAAGGCAAATCTTTTGTTATCTCTCTGGGCTAAAGGCATTTTGCTCATGTGGATGCTGTTTTGCAGTTGTAAGCAGTCACGTTTCTCAGTAATTTCACAGTTAAAATAGTTTCAGTTTGTAGGCCTTTACTGCACTGAAGTACATGTGGTTAACAGCTGTAAATCAGTTATCTAAAGTCTAATAACTCCTACATTTTTTTTTTTTTTAAGTAGCATCTATTGCAGTATAACTTTCTCAGTTGACCCCACATGGATTAATTAGTAGCCAGACAGTCTATAAACAAAGACTGACGTTTCTTCTGTACTGGCTACCTTGCTTAATTGATCTTGGTGATCATGGGCAAGTCCATCCTGGATATGCTGCTGACCGTGTTCTGTCAGTCAGCCTTCCAGGATGTGAATTGAGTCAGTGGGCCAGTCACCTTTGTTACTGTTCAGAGGCTGATCTTTAGGCCAACACTCTTCAAGTACTTTTCTGTGCAGCCAGGCTGTGAAAAAGGAGGAAAGAAGTTGATCACAAATATTATGGCTTACTTATTCTGTGTCTAGCCTTAAAAAGCAAAGTAGTTTAGCTTCAGCAATGCAACACAGATACTCTTCACTGCTTGTCTAATAAAATCCTTACTATGACTCTGAATGGTTGACTGTTACATAAATACTGAATGGAACTCTCTTAATTTGGGGGAATTATTTTTCCTTAGTTCTTTAGGGTAACATTGTAAGTTCCTTAAAAAATGGGGTGTAGTGTTTGTATCTCAGAATGGTAGACCTTTCTTTTAGCCTTGCAGTAAAATTATATTCATCTGCTTGGAAACTAGCTCATAGGAGAAAATTTTCATCTCAGCGTAAAAAAGTATTTGTCTGTGTGCCAGAAATAAAGATGCATGTTATGCATTGGCTGATTTTTGTGAAAGAAGAGGAAGTTCAAGCTACACTGTTACTCATCTGTTTCCAAAATAACTGTGTATATGTTACATGCACATACAGTTGACCAAAAGAGTATTCAGAAGTTGGGAAGTTTCAGAATGAAGATTGACTGTGCAGCATCCTCTGGTACATGTGCAGTGGGAAACACTAATTGACTGCTCTTCCCCCTTTTTCTACAGGACTCTATTAGCAGACCATGCTCACTCAGTGAAGAATAATATAGTAATAAAATAATACATGTTCCCCAGTCTGGTGTTTATTTGCAAAATACTATAGCAGTTGCTCTGAAGACAGAATTATCTTTCCCCAAACTTTACTTAACCTTCATCTTTTCATTAAAATAAATACTGTTGTTAACTAGTGCTGTGAACATCTACAGGTCAGCTGTAAGGAGAATTGGCTTCCCTGATGATTTTGGTAGTTTCGTACCTATATTACCCAAGGTAGGTACATAAAATGTTGGAATTCATTTTGTGGGCAGTCTTAAAACTGTTGATACCCACAAAATAATAAAAAGCTCAGCATCATATAATTCACTGACTTTCTGTTTTTAAAGTGTGTTTCTTGGAAGAAAGCTTACAGAATAGTTCTTCAATTCTAATGGCTGTATTTGCTGGGTTTCACAATCGCAGAATCACAGAATAGTCTGAGTTGAAATGTTTACATTTGCTACTGATCTCTCAGTAGCAGCTGGGTCACTGCTAAAAGCTGAGAGAAGCTTTAATATGTTGAGGGGAAGATAGAATTTTCACTTTCTTTTCTGAATATGCAGCTAGACAGTCTGTACAGATCAACAGCTCTCCTTTCCCTCCCCACCCTTCCCCAAGTTTCAGAAGACAAATTCATGGAACTTCTTAGGAGAACGGCAGAAGTTGCATCTGTGATTCAAAGTCAGTTACTCCTTTTTCAATCTGAGCTGCTTAAGATTTTTTAAATAAAATATTTTTAGAATTACTTAATTTGAGCAGCAGCTTTTTTTTTCTCCTCTTGTAAATAAGTCTTGGTATTGCCAGTTTTAAGTTGCTGAAACAATAAAATGACCATGTAAACACAAACTATAAGGAAATTTATAATAAAGCCTTCCAGTAAGAGATAGTTGCATAAATGAATGTTTAAACAGGTCAGTCATCTGTTGGTATCCTATATACAGCTCGTGTGGCAAAACACACAAAGTTTTATTCCTGTTATAATAAAGGGTTGAAGTTAAACTTTATTGCCTTCCCCCACTGCTCTTTCCCCTCAAAGAACCTCATCATTGTTTGCCTTGGAAAGCCAGAACTATCAGCTGATTTTTTAATGTATTTCCCATTTGAGTCAACCTCTCTGCATATAAAGGTATAATCTAGGCAATAAAATGTGTTTCAATTCAAGGAATTAAGCCAAGTTTCATTACAGTCTTTCATATATGTTTTATTTTACAGTAAAAAAAATCTGTGTTTAAAGTTGGGATGGATTTATTGCTGTGTATTATTGTGGTGAGGAAGTGGAGGAAATGTAGAAAAACTGCACGTAAAAGAAAGGTTACTCTTTTGAAATTGGATGTTTAGTTTAGAGGTGCTGAGGAAATAGGTGAACAGTGTGCCAGGGCTTTGGAACAAGTGATAATTTTACTTTGGAAGTCATCTATTTGAATCTGCTGTTCCAAGGAAGGGTAACTTTCAAGTCCAGTTAGTGTGCAGCATCTTGTTCAGCTCAGTTTTAACAGTCTGAAAAGGGGGAGATAGAACAGTCTTTCTCTCCAGCCCTGTGAACTTCTTTCTTCCTGTATCCTCTATGAGGATATTTTTGCTTTATCTGCCCTTTAAATTGTTTGAAATTGCAATGAAATATCTGCTCTTCTTCAAACAAGACAAACCATGCTCTGTCAGCTTGGTACATCACATGTTCTAGCCCCCAGTGCTGCACCCCCCAGGCAGTTTTTCTTCTACGTCTTCAGGATTCCTCAGATTTAGCTAAAAACAAGTATTATTGGAGACTGCCAACAGCCTTTGTAAAGCCAAACTAAATGCCATCCACAGCTCTCTTCATCCTCATAGGAAAGTGACCAGGTTAATTTGGCACAATTTCCTTCTGGTCAACTTGTGCTGGCAGTTTCCAACCTTTTTTACCCTTTGTGGGTCTAAAAATCAACTTCTGTGAAGATTTGCCCTGTAATATTCTGGGGACTAAGAATGAGCTGACCAACCTGTAATTCCTCAGGTCATTCTTCCTGCCCTTTTTGAAGATGAGGGTATCATAAGGGACAGCCTGATTGCTGTAACTTAGTAAGGCTGATAAGAAGTAGCCTTGAGTTGGCATTAGCCGACTTCTTGACACCTTTGGATGTGTCTCATTTGCTCCCATGGACTTGTGTTTGTCCAATTTAATAGAATAATTCCTAACTTGCTGCACTTTGCTAGTAAGTAGAGACAACTGAGAGGCAGAGAAACCCTACTAAAAACTGATGCAAAGATGTTTAGGAGATTTCTGCATATTTTGTCAAAAGATTGACCACTCCATTTAGGAGCAGGACTTTTTTTTTTTTTTCTTTTTTTTCCCTCCATATAGACCAATACAAGCTCTTTGTGTTATTTGTTTTACAGCCCAGTTGCAAGTTCACCCTAGCTTGGGCCTTCTTAATTCTGCTCCTTAGTGTCCAGGCAGTGCTTCTTTATTTGTCTTTAGTAATCTGTTCCTGCTTTTCATATGCTTTCCTTTCTGCACTTCAGCTCAGTCAGGAGTTCTTAGTTCATTCAAGATGGCCTCCTACTGTGTTTATGTTGTTATCTTGCATGTCAGGAAGGACTTCTTTCATACTTGGAGGAGGTTGCCCTTTATACTGAACTAGCTCTGCAAGGTCCCATTGCTCTTTAGGGCAGGTTGCCCTGACATCCCACTTAATAGTTCCTTTAATAAGATGAGGTTTGCTATCTGGAGATCTGGTTCTGCTATTTTCTTTTATCACTTCCCTCCATAACTTAACCTCCACCATCTCATAGTTGCTTGCCAAGGCAACTTTGCTCTGCAGGTTTTTTTTTTTTTTTTGTTATAGTTGTTTGTGGGGTTTTTTTTGTTTGTTTCTTTTTTTGGTAGTAGCCTGTCATGTTGCTCTCCCAGCAGGTGTTGAGGTGGTTGACACAATGGCCTGTGATCAGAGGTGTCTCCCACTGCTGAGGATGACTACACCTACTTCATCTCTTTGGGTGATTTGCAGCAAATGTCATGGTGGCATCCACCATCTGGATGGCACCCACATCACCATTTGGCCTACTCTTCTGATTTTAACATACAAACTCTCAACATGTTTAAAGTCCATAGAAGAGCTGCATGTTTGTAGTGCTCAAACCTGCCCATCCTTCCCACTTGTTGCTTGTGAGGAGCTTGTCACAGTATGCTAGTTGTGTGAGCCCTCCCTCTGTGTCTCTAATTCCAGTGACATCGCAGCTGTGCACAGGCTGGCAGTTCTTCCTGTTTGCATCACACACTGTATACTTTTGTACACAGGGTTTCAGTTGTACCTTCTGCCTTACTTCCTCTTAAAAGGAGTGAGAAAACCTTGGAATCCCATGTGATATATGCTTCCTCATTCTCTGTTCCTCCACTTGCCTGAAGGCTTTGCTTTCTGTTCCCTGGTGAACCTTGTTTTAAAGCTCTTCCCACTAGGTTAGCAAAGATACTCTTGACCTCCTTTGTCAGGTAGATCCTGTTTCTTCCTGGTAGTCCTCATTCCCCTGAGGATCCTGTGTTAATAAAAACACTATTGCTTTTTGGCTATTAGCAGGTCTGCTGGAAGGTGGTGATCTGCAGATGCTTCTGCTTGAGGCTTACCCTGGTCTAGTAGGATCAAGACTACCATGCTGATCCTTGTTTGCTTACACAGGTTGTCCAAGCTTTCTCTTGGTGATGCTGTCAGGACCAGGGGGGATGATATGAGCAGGTGTGTAGTTTGTGAGCCAAGTGATCAGTTTGCGAATGTGTTTTATATAATGATAAAGTTGATTTTAAACAGTGACAACAGGTTAAGTTCTTCATGTTGGAAAGGTTGTATTGTTTTAGTGAACCTGTGGTAAGGACTTCGGTGAAGTTCTAGACCTTATTCACAGTGCTTTGTCTGAAAAGGGCTTTGAACAATCAAACTGTCTAAATTGGTGCTGATCACAACTGTGTGTAGGCATGACAAATGCATGTTGTTGTGCTAGTGAATCGTAGTTGAAATCTGTTTCTCATGTTAGCTGCGCTTAGTACAGTGCTGAAGAGGCTCTCTACTTCGCTGCAATACTTCTGACGTTCTGCTCAACATCCGGTTCACTACTTCATAGATGTCTTAGAGCAAGCTGGAACTTGGTAGTGAAGAATAAGGGCTGAAGAGTCTTTCATATTCTGATCAGTTCTTGATTCCCTTATGTCTATGTATGTCAGCTAATGTTAAGCATTGACCATGAGAGGTGCTTAATATTTCCTGAAATAGTTTTCCATATGACCCAGTAGATATGTTTTAGATAATTTTACATTGCTGCTAGGCTCTAGTAATTTTCAAATTTCAGATAGAAGACTGATGTATTAGCACTGTCTTTAATTATCTATAGCACAAAAATGCTAATTTAATGAGAAGATGGGATCTGTTGCATATTATATTCAAGAAAAATTACTGGGATTACATAATCAAAAATAAAATCTGAAAAAATACCAACACTGATCATCACCTGTGCAGTGAATATTTGTTGTTATGTCTATTACAGCATATTTTCTGTACGATTTTACATGCAGCTTGACTTGGGTTCAGTAAGAAGAATAACTCTTGCTATGTCCCCTCATATGATCCTATGCCTAAAGTATTATACTCGAGTAAAACTGGTAATTTTCCTATGATAGTGAGTTCTTGTTCCACCCATTACAGTAATATTGAGGTGTCTCCATGCTATAATATAGGAGTAAGTAGAGATTATCTGAAAGTCTTAAACCAAACCTTGTTACCATAAGTAATTTAGATGATATGGTTTGGTATCTCACTCAAAGACAGGCTGTGATTTGGTTTGAAGAGCACTGTCTTCACATAGAGCATGCAAATCTCATTATAAAACAGAGCTGAAATGTAGTTGCTCTGAAAGGGAAGCGATTTCAGGAGAATATACTCTTACTGAAGTTTGTAGCAGGCAGTGGGAACTAGAATCTAACATTGACTTCAGGCTAGAGCTGCAACCCTAACAGCTCTTTCTCCTTGAAGCTTTCTGCCCTAATTCCTAAGTTATATGTCAAATATTACAAGTGGGAATAGTATCACTGTAACTATCGTCTCTTCTCCCCTGCTTATTTGCTCACCTTCCTGCATCTCAGGTTTTTAGTTAGTCCAGCTTCTTCTTCAGTGAAGGAGAGCTGTGTGATTATGATAAGATGGGTTATGTTCAAGCTTCACAGCTTCCGGTGGAAGAATTCCTCCTTTATGTGCCATGAGAGTGGACCTACCCAGTGTGCTCAACCTACTCAGACTGTTTAGATGCAGTAAGCTGATACTTCCTGGAAGCATCAGGCTTAATGTGCATGTATTAGTGTAAAAAGAGCAGCTGGGAATGGACTTAGGCAGTGAAAGCAATTCATCTGACCCAGACCCCTTTAGAGGGGCCCTCAGGAAGGAGAATGACTGTGAGCAGAGAACTTGTAGATTAGTTGTCCCAACAGCTGCATGGATTAGGTGGCATGTGATAGATTGTATAAACGCACCTTAAGTCTCCCTTGTGCATGGCATCCATAGCCAGTTAGACATAAATAATGAACTGGTCTCTTAGTAGATGTGGAACACCTGAATTTGCTGCCATCTGTTTTGGTCCAAATTTTGATTTTAAAATGCCTAATGTTTTTATGTGGGCTGTAGAGTTGTTCACCTTTATCATTCACATTCCTTTTAATACATAACTTGCATGTGGTTTTGATGAAGAAGGATTAGATGTTGCTCCACGGCTGACTCATATTTAAGAGGGTAGCACCAACCCATCAAAGGGACAGAGCATATGGAATTAGAACAGCCCGCAATTATAACAAGCAGATAAATGTTCCACAAGATTTTAAGTGAGGAATTTAACACAAATAGAAATCAGAAACAAAACAGAAAGATTATGACTGTGAAATTATATTAAGGTGCAAGGTATAGAGCATGCTGTGCTGATGGAAGAATGATGCTGTGTGTTTACAAGCTCAGAATAAAATAAACCAACTCTTTTACAGGAAACATATTGCCCACACAGTTTGATCAGGAATAGTATGCTATAAGCACAATACATCCAGATGAGGATAGCAACACTGGAACATATTTCTACTATTAAAGTAATAAATAGTTGTGTATCTTCTGTTTGTTCTCTCTGGTGTTTATCAATGGCATTACTTGTATGTCAATGCCAAACAACTGCTAGAACTAGCGAGTACTGGGTGTTGAGGAGATGGCAAGTTGTGTGGTGTGACAAAGCATGTTATGGGCTTATTCTGTACTTGGTTGGTTGTAAGTTGAAAGTCACTTGAAGGCACACAGACACTTTACTACGTATGTAGCGAGTTTTAACTGTTCTTACGAAGAGAGGCTCTGATTTAGGGTAAAGAAGGGAGGAGGCATAATTAGGAAGTATTTTGATGTGGATTTTAAGAGTTTATTTGTGGTTTTGTAAGATTTTTTGAATAAATGATTAGTTGGAGGAGCTTTGCATCTGTTTTTATGTACTTTGATTCCTAGTTGCTTCCAACAGTTGGTAGGCTCAAAAAATGTCTGCCTCCTTTTATTCTCCCAAATTCCATCAGATTTGCATTAGTTTATGTATCAACCAGTCTCTATATGATGTAAAGAAAAATTATATGTTATGTTTTGTTGTATTTAAAAAAAAAGGGAAAAATATTTTTATCTATTTCCCAAAAGACCATTTTTTCCCTGTCTCGTGAATGTGAAGACATAAGCCATCGATGCATTTAGGTAATCTGTCTTCAGGGGTATGTCTTCCTAATACACGTTTAGAGTGATGGAATGCATTGTAAAATCCAAGTGGTGTTAACTTCTATGCTCATCACAGGGAAAAAGTAGAATAGAATAGAGCACAATATTTTAGTTAGAAGGGTCCTAAAATGATCATCTTGCCCCACTTCCTGACCAGTTCAGGGCTGACCAAACACATGTTGTTAAGGGCATGGTCCAAATGCTTCTTACACTCTGAGAAGCTTGGGGTATCCACCTCCTCCAGGAAGCCTATTCCATTGTTTGACCATCCTCTCAGAAAAGAAATGCTTCCTAATGTCCAGTCTAAGCCTCCCCTGGTGCAGTTTTGAACCATTCCCACATATCCTGTCCCTGCATACCAGGGAGAAGAGCTTAGCACCTCCCTCTCCAATGTCCCCTCCTCAGGAGGCTCTAGAGAGTAGTGAGGTCATCCCTCTGGTTCTCCAAACCAGACAAGCCCTAAATCCTCAGTCCCTTCTCACAGGACATTGCCTCCAGGTCTTTCACCAGCTTTGTTACCCTCCCCTGGACACATCCTTGTTTAATTTAAGGTGAGGCCGCAGCACCGCTGTTACCGTGTGACAGTCACCTCTGTTGACTGGTTGGTATTGCCCAGTTTGATCACTCCAGGAGGTGTTTGCCCTCTGGGCTGCCTGGGCACACTCCTGACTCCCATTGTCTGCTGCTGACCAGCATCTCCAGATCCCTTCCTGCAGGCTGCTCTCCAGTAAATCCTCTACCAGTTTATATTTGTGCCAAGCATTACTCCATCTCAAGTGCAGAATACAGCATTCAGTCTTGTTAAATTTTATGTCATTAATCGTTGCCCAATGCTCCAATCTATCTGGATCTCTCTGTAAGGCTTTTGTCCAAACAGCATCTTCCAGTTTGGTATCCTCAGCGAATTTGCTAATGGTTCATTCATTCAACTTCTGCATCCACATCATTGATAAAAATACTAAACAGAGCTGGCTCTAGAGTTGAGCCCTGAGATACTTCACTGGTGACAGGTTGCCAGCCCCACTCACTACAACCCTTTGAGCACTGCCCCTCAGCCTCCAGCTCGCTGTGTACCTGCTCATCTTGGAGAAGGATGCTGTGAGGGACAGTATCAAAAGCCTGTGTATCTTGATGTTTAAATACTACTTTCTTTTGAAACACTTAGTTACGCTAAGGTGTTCCTTTGCTGATGGTCCCCAGATGATGCATCAGGTTGCCGTACTCTAGAACTGTCTTCTGGTTTGCTGGATTCTCACTCTGTAGATCTTTGTCAGCCTCTTGGTTCCAGTGTTCTGTTAACCTCTCCTTCTGAGAGCTAGATTTTGCCATGTCGCTGCAGGAGCACTTTCCCATCTAGAGATGATCCAGAGATCTCTGTGTGGTTTAACCACTAATTTTTCAAGAATTAAAGCTAGTGATTTACCTCCTTTGGAACACATCACATTGCAGAAAAATCTTGGCAGCGTCCTCTAGGCACAATTTCTCGTAATACTTGTTTCTAGATGAAAATGGGCAGTAAGTTGTATGCCTGTCTTGCTACACATTTGTCACTGCTCGGGATCATTTTTTGTTGCATGTTCAGGATTAACTGCATGGAAATATTTCAAGATTCAGGACATTTTATTGTTTCCTAACTTGGGTGTATTTGGCAAAGCTCTGGCAGGAAGTGTTACACTCAGTGTCTTAAACCATTCTTGATACGGTGTTTGTTAATAGCAAGAGTATAAATTGCCTGTAGTATGAGTCTGCAGATGATCACAGTTTTAGTGATTCATTATGGAATTATTAGCTCATGTAATGAGAATTGTCTCCTTCTGCAAATATCCTTTTGACCATGCTTCAGTTTATCTTACGGTTGATTTAAAGTCCCTTCTTGCTTGACTCAAGAACAGGTATATGGTTTTACACCCATGGCACAATGCCAGGAAAACCATCTTATTTGAGCTATGTATAACAGTTCTACTGATGTGCAGTCCTTTGAAACAGCATAGCAGTCAGCATAAAGTAGCACAAATAAAGGCTTTGAGCAGTGTGCTGCTGAATAGAAACACTGAAAGATCTCAGAGATAAATGGCAGGCAAGGAATGCACAATGTGCAGCAGGGGCGGTAACTGCTTGGCTTGGAGCTAATGCCACCATCAATTGCATCCTCTGCTTACGTAGGGCAAGGTTTATAAAAGTCACTGGGACTCTTTGGGTATAACAACATGTGTACTTATTTGGAAAGCAGTGCCAGTTTGAGCAGCTCCTACTCTGCTTCATCCTTGTCATAGAATCATGGAACCAACTGGGTTGGAAAAGACCTCCAAGATCATCAGGTCCAGCCCTTGATCCAACATCACCGTGGTTACTAGGCCGTGGCACTAAGTGCCATGAATTAAATCTGGGAACCGATTTGTTGGAAAAATAATTTGGCAGATGGGTTTATTTTTTAACTGGGGTCTGCTACAGTTGTTCAGTGGAAGGACTGACACACAGTGGGAATTACTGCTGATGGTTGCAGTGAAAGGAGGAACTGGAACTTGGCACTGCTGTTTAAATAAATGTATGTGTAACTGTGCCCTTGGGCTCCACACCCAGTTTTATGACACTGGATAGAACCTGGAGTAGGGAAGCGGTTCTGTTTGTTAAATAATTAAAACTTGTGAGCAGCTCAAGTGCAGATAATTTTGCTGACTAATATTTTTTTTTTTTTCTGTTGAGTCATTCTGTTGGTTTGGAGTGATCATGAGTGAGTTTTTTGTTTCTTATGGGCTTTTGGTGGTGGTTGTTTTTTGGAGGGACGTGTGAATGTGTACCAATGCTTTTAAAACTGAAACTGGAAGGAATTGCTATTGCTTAATTTAATTTCTGTATAGGATTGGAAAAGTAGAGAAAGAGGGGGAAAATGCAACCCAGCATTGCAGCCAAATTAGAGTATTCATCTTCAGTTTTGCAATTTCTTGCATTTCTAAGAATGTGTCAAGTTCATTTTCTTGGTTCTTATATTAAAGCATCAATGTACTGTAATTAAATGGCATTTCAGTTATATGAATAAGTTCTTTGTATTTCCTTGGGAAATTGCATCACATGGAATTAATTAAGTTTGTGTGTTTTGCTTTTAATCTAGAATAAATGTTGATGAAAATCTGAGAAGTGTTCTCAGGGGGTCTGCTACCTTAAAAAGAGGCTCTTACTGTTTCTTTGATAACACTTGTTCAGGAGCTTATGTGTCCCTATTATGTTGATCTAAAGCGATGAGGATAAACAACTGCTAACTGATGACTTACTCAGTAGTGGTGTGTTGTTTATAAAGCCAAAAAATGAAAGTATATCTCAAATTTATTTCACTGTGTTGTTTTCTTTGGTAATGAAATGTCTGTCACCTTGTTCCCACTGGACTTGCAGCTTATTCTATCATTTGTGGTGGCATATGATTCTGCAACATATTAAAGTTAAGAGAAGCATTTTGGACTGTCAAGTCTACACATCTTTTTTTATAGTAGGCGTTTAATGATTGATTTTTAATGATTATGTTTTGTGTTTTATAAGTGAAGTTTTTCTGGTCTGCTTAAAAAAAAAAAGAAAGCTAAGCATTGTATTATTTATCATAATCATTATGAAGTGACAATGTTTTAAATAGTTCAAATATATAGACCTTATGTATATACCTGAAAATAGTTTTATGTTTTCGTGCAGCTAACAGAAGATGAAATTGCAACTATTCTGAAATCTACTCTTAAAGGACTTGAATACTTGCACTTTATGAGAAAAATACATAGAGATATAAAAGCTGGAAACATCCTTCTAAACACCGAGGGACATGCAAAATTAGCTGATTTTGGTGTGGCTGGCCAGTTAACAGTAAGTACCTGTACAAAGATATTTTAAAAATGCTCTAGTGCTCCTAACCATGTTCTTTTACCTTTGTCTTCTGCCTTGAATTTTGTGTCTGAGAAGTGACTAGTGGTAGTGGCAGAACTAAGATTCCTTATCATGGAGAACATTTAGTGTATTGCAGGACTATACTTGTTTTTGTAACCTGGTGTACGACAAGTGCCTGCTGATCTCACTTTAAATTTTAGGTTGAGGTTTATGATTATTACCACCTATTTGGTCTCTGTAGGATGATGGGCTGGATCTGTTTGGTTTTAATTGGAAGTCACTACCATTTGACCTTTGGGTGGCTAATTTAACTTTTAAATATAGAATTGATATCAAAATAATCTGAAAATAAGCATCTCTGTTTTAATTGCATAAATAATATAATTACAGGATACAATGGCAAAACGTAATACTGTTATAGGAACTCCGTTTTGGATGGCTCCTGAAGTAATACAAGAGATTGGCTATAACTGTGTGGCAGACATCTGGTCCCTTGGTATCACTTCAATAGAAATGGCTGAAGGAAAGCCTCCATATGCTGATATTCACCCAATGAGGGTAAGTGTGTGTGCTGGTGTTTTTTGTTTGTTGTATTTTAAAAAAACCCTGCAGACTCACGAAATGCTTAAAAAGGCCTACTAGTGGAAGCATAAAACTGTATGTTTACGAATGGACATTTTAAGACTGGCAATTTTTACTTTCTGTGTTGGTTCCTATTAACTTGCTTGTGTTTTAACGCTTTTCTGTAAGGTTTCACAATGCCTTTATCTCCACTTGAGAGGGAGTTAAAGCAGTAAGCATTTCATTGGCTTGAAGGCAAAATATAGGGCCTTGTGCGTACTGTACCTGCACTTGGAGAGTTCCATTACCAAGAGTCCATCCTCCTTTGAAAGGCAGTTTTGAAATAAAGGTGACCTAAAGAAAGATTCAGAACTGTCCTGTGTGAGCGGTGCTAATATTAGTAACATCTGACAGCTTTTATTTATTGATGACTCTTAAGTCTCTTACTGAATTAGTTTATTAATTTATTAGTTTATTTTTTAAAATAAAATGTAAATAGCATTAAATCACTTCACTTGGGGAACAATGTTTATCTAGGAATAACTTGCCACTGTTAGTCATGCTTTTATTATTTTTATAATGAGCTATAGAATAGCTATGATGATTGCACTGAGCATCAATAAACACTCCATTCATAAATTTTTTATATCTAAAGCCCATTTTGTATTAATAAGGCACTTTATATGACCTCAAGTGTATCTTTTTTCAAAAAATTCTTTGTAATTGGCTGCAAATATGGCATGCATACTAGATTATTTTATTCAGTTTCCTTTTGCTGGTGCCTCATATATCAGGATCTTAATATAAGGAAACCACCATTATTGAAAGAAGAGGTCCTGTTCATATGTGATTATGGTAGGGTGTTGCTTATATGAGTTGAAGTGTATTTAGTGCTGTGGGGTTCTTGGTTTTTGGTCGGTTGTGCTCTTTGGAGCAGGGATGATTCCTGAAATTTCATGGCAATGTGCATCTCTGTTAGAACTAGTGAGTGTTTTGCAATTTAGAAACATAATTTTGTAAGCAAATTTTAGTAGGTTTCCTGCACCATACTTTTTTCTGTGTAATTAACTGTTTTTAAATTACAATTCAAACTGAAAATACTCAGATGAAATCTGTGAATAAAATAAGTATCTCTGAAGCTTGTTTTTGGTGGGAACTTAAGATGAAATAACATCTAAATAACATTTTGAAGAATGATTGAAAAATTAAATTTGTTATCAGGTGGCTGTGATTTCTGGTTATATTTCTAATGAAAATGTCTTAATGACATCTCAGTAACATCACTGTATAGTTGCACTAGTTGTTGAAAGGTGAGGACTGCATAATCAGTGAGGATTTTTATGTGCATGACAATAGCTGCTTATAAATCAAAGGTCACTGAGTTTGAATGCTTGTGGATCTGTTCAATTCTTGCAATCAAGTGAGTGCTATCAAAGGCCAAAGTAATTTAACACGACAATTCTGGATTACATAGAACATGCGTTCTTGTTAATAAATTGCGTTATGGTTTTTAAGGGCTTGTATGCAGTTAGTGCTCTTTTGTATATTTGATACCTACAATTTTTCTTAATTTTTATTAGTGAGTTGTTACAGTGGTTAACAAGAAATACACAGATTTAAGTTGCAATAGGTTTCCTGGTGTCATATGATACAACTTCACAGGACTTCTGGGCATATGTAGATGCTTTCCTACTTTGTTTTAGTTATGACACAGAATTGATACAGGCAAGCATGAAAGCTTGGGCAAATTTTCATTGCTTTTTCTAGATGTTGCTTGAGTTCTGTGGTATTTATGTAAGGCACAATTTTGTTGCCTGGGAATGCACAATGAAATTACCGTGTGCACTATTTTGCTATAGGCTGGTTGGCACTACCACAAAGGTAATGCATTGCCAGTAGGCCATTTCCTTGTCAACTGCGTTTACAGCTTAATAGAAATATTACATGACTTCTTTAAACAAGTGTTTTGGCAGAGAGGAAATAGCAGATTCCACGCAAACAAGCGTAGTTTCCTCTGCTTAACCACACTCTTAACTACTCCAAAGAACTGTACTCATTTCAGCTGGGAAAGAAGAAGTGGGGGGTGCAAAATGGAAGTTTGGGGGTGGGGGGAAGAAAAAGCAGGTTTTTTTCTGTTTAGGTGTCCCTGTAGTAGTATATTTGACTGCCTAAGTATCATCAATGCTATTGCACTTGTTTGTGCTGCAAATCTGAGTTCAGCAGGACCTGTAGTTGTCACACTTGGTTTGAGACTCAAAGGTCAAGACCACTTGCCAGCTCAGTAGTTCTAATGCTTTATTCACCAAAGAATTATGAAATGCCTCACAGATTCTATGAGTCTTTTTCTGCTTTTGCTAATGATGAAAAGTGAAACTTCTCTGTTTTCTACGTTTGGGTTTTTTTTTTCAAAGAAGGAGTGTTTTCAAGTAGTTTTAAAGGAGGGAAAAATACAGACATCCTTAAGGTTACCCTAAAACATGGTGATACAGCCGCTAAAAATAGCAAGGAATTTGCTGATAAGTCAAAAACTCACTCAAACTTAGCTAATTTAACCCATCTAACAGGGCTAAAAGCATGTTGATTGCAGTAGACTGTGCAGCAACCAGGGTTAATGTGTCTGACAGTGTTTGCATCTGCCTTTGATTGCTCTGCTGGGATGAGCACTTAGGAATTTATAGTGGAGCTAATTAAAGGGGACTTCAGTGTGGTTCTAGAGCGAGACTCAATCTCTACTCTGAAGCTGCAGTGATGTTTTAACAGCTCCCATGTTCCCCATTGACTGCAGCATGTATACTGCCCTGTAGTGATAAAGTATTTGTCTTAACAGTGTCAAAATTTGATTCAAACCATTAACTGTTTAATTCAGTCACTCCTCATTATGTGCTATCTGTTCTTTTTAATTTCTAAATTACTTTTTTTTATTTTAGTCTGTAGTGAAATCATAGAGACTGGCACTGTTTTGCTGTAGTAGTTGTGATGTTGCTTTTTTGCTGAAAATTGGTAACATTCTTTTGAAATATTCTCAGTCTTTGCTAATCAAGCCACAATCTCAAATTGTCATGTAAGATTGTTCCTGGTGGAAGATTATTTAAGCTGCAGAGTTTCTATTTGATCCATCTTCTGCTGATGTTTGGCTTTTTTAACAAGTAGCTTAATAACGCTTTGCTATAAAGCTAATCTTAAGAATGGCTGTTTTTTGAGGTCCTTTCTCTGGACCACCATTACCAAAATTTTTCCTTATGTTCATGCAATGACATGATCAGTTATTCCTGCAAGGCTGAGGATCAAGTGTGGGCCGCTGGTGTTAGAGACAGCCTGTCCTTAGCCAGGAGTTCCTGAGCTTTCTGTTAAGCAAGCACTCACTTGGAGTTGGACAAAGGAATTAATGTTCTGAAAAGTTAACCTGGTAGAAAACTGCTAGAACTGAGCTGGAGAAATTGTAGGAGTCTCTAGGTGGACAGGAAAAATGGCTTGAGGGGAGTTACTGCTTTTGAGACCTATAGACCTACTATAGTACTGCAAAGTGCGTTTTATAAAATTTGCTCTTTGCAAGGTCAACAGTTAATGACAGCTTGGTGTGCTTCAAATAAATGCTGGTAGCTCACTTAAAAAGGAGAAGAAAAAAAAAGCCAAACCCCCCCCCCACCTCTTTTCTTTCATGCTTATCAAGCATCTGCAATAATTCATGTTGCTGTGGTATGGAAGAAGCTGGTGGTAGATGTGTTTTTCAACACCTCACAGTATTGGTTTTTGTTACTTTATGGTGAACTTTGTTGGAAATGGACATATGGGCATCACATGTTCTTAAGTGAATTGGAGAAAGCCAATTTGAACTGCTTCCATTTGCCTGAAGTCCAGTCATGATACTTATTTTTCCATGGCACTTACCCAGATTATCCATGCCTCCTGCTTAGCCCGTGTCATTTCCACCCTGGACTAATCTGTTTGTAATAACCTTTTACTCCTGATGTGTCTTGTAGCAATCTACCATTTCCCATTTTTTTATTCTCAACATATTGCATTAAAACTGGAGATTGAAGTGAGAATTATTGCTCTGTAAAGCTGTAAGAAAAAAGGAGGTGTCAGTTGGAGCATATCAGTCAGATTGGGACCAGTTTTTCAGCCACTGAGAAAATGGTTTCCTGTATGCCTTTTGTGCCAGAAGTTGAGGAGAGGAAAAAAAGAAAAAGCATTTCTGGTGATGTCAGTTGTCTTTCTATATAGTCACTCCTGCATTTCTTCTCTTCAACAGGTGGTGTTATCAGTTTATTATTTTCTCTGGGAGTTCACCTATCTTATCTCAGCATTACTGCTTTTAAATTTAAGTAGGTTTGTAAAAGTATATGGTTTTCTTATTTTAGTGCCTTTGCTTATCTTTAGAAAAGACTTTGAATTAAAAGTCCTTTACCTTTTAAGAACTTTCTATGAGATAGTTTGTTAATTTATAACTTGAGATCTTACCTGCTGTATCAAGATAGAGTGAGCTAATATTTAAAGACTTTAAAATATGGATATTTAATTGTACACTACTGCTCATTATTTTACTGCTCTTCTAAATCTTGTGGGAGAATGACAGTGAGCTACGATGATACCAGGGGCATGTAATGTGTATTTGCAGTGGGGGCTTAACGCACTGATGTGATATGGTTGAGACAGCTTTGAGAAGCATGTGTTTTGGCTGCAGGTTTTTCAAAGAGCTGTTGGAAAACCTTTGGACCCCTCTAGGCCTTTAAATGGAATTTTTCCATTTGCTTGAAACAGACCTAAATGCAGGTGATGGCTGCAAAGGGGTGGTATTCCTACCTTTTCCATGCATTTTCAACACCCTTTTCTGCTGAAACGAGCATTTAGGTGGCCACATGATGAGCTGGATCAGAAAATGAATCCATGTGAAAACTAACCAAGTAACAAGAAGTAGCTTTCACTAATGTTGTTAATGTGGTACTTGAACTAGATGGGGACCAAAATGTTTGGCTGGAACTGGTAGGAGAATTGGGTCATCTGTTTTTGGCCATCATCCAAATTGACTGAAGGTATTTGCAAAACCAGAGTCTCAGCTGGCCATTAATAAATTTATTATGATTAAAACTTAATTACTTAGGGAAACTCCTGTATACATAAGCTATAGCTGTAGGTGCAGTGCTGCCATGCTGGTTTTGCTGCTCTGGACTGTTTTAACATTTGAATGCAGAGTCTGAGGGAAAGGAAAGGGAATCCTTTTCTTTTTTCTGATAGACTGGTGTCTGCAGACTGCGGAGCTTCTCTGAAGATGGCCCTTAAAAATGCTTGTTTTAAGGGACAGACGGACATTTTTGTAGCTGTTCTTCCTGTCCTTTTGGACTTTTTCTGATTGGGCATATCAATAAAATTAGACAGGATACAGCAGAACTGTGGCCCTCAGTTTGCATGCAGCTGAAGGCAGGTGTTGCTTCATAATATATTTGCCTCTGTGGTACTGTTTATAGCCAAAATTTTAAATAGGTGTTATAACTTTATTCAAGGAAAAAAAAAAATGAGCACAATTAATTCCAGACAGTATTTGTCTCACAGAAAATAAAGTATTCTCTATATAGATTGAGGAAAAAAAAGTAAAAAAAAAAAGAAAAAGCCAGTATCAACTCTAAGGAAGTATGACTTAGTTATTTAAGAGTTCTTAAAAAAGGAAAACATAAAATTTTCATTTAAATATGCTACTACTTCAAATCGGTAAGTAACCTGTCCACCTACTTTGATCAGAATGTGAATAATCATATGACATTTTTTTGTATGAATGAAACACCAAACCAGATGAGACAATACTATCAGCAGTACGTAAAAAAAAAAAAAAAAAAGGTACCAAATGCTTTTTTATTCAAGATTTATTTCACTTGTCAAAAGAAACATATTTATTTATCTATTTTAAACAAATGATCAATGTTTATAGCGTTTAAACAGACCTCCTCTTTGCATCAACTGGTTCTGGTGTGGTAAGTTATTGCTGAGGTGCAGACCAGTTCCCAAAACCCTGTTCATGATTTGACTCCTTTCAACAAGGCTTCTGGAATGGACAGATGATAAATGTTGGGCAAATTAAAATAAGTAATTGTGTACATTTAAACTTGCATGTCTGTGCATCTTCCATTTTTTTGTGAACAATTACTTGATGTGATACCTAAATGAAATATTTTCATAGAATTTGTTAGAACCTTAATATCTAGACAATAGATCTACTGATCACCAGGGGAATTGCTCTTTCTGTGAGTTAAGATGACAGTTAGTGCTTGCTGTAATTGTGATGAGAATTGGACTTGGTTGCTTCTTTTTTTTGTCAGTGTTCCTTAACTGGTATGTAAAAGCATGTTTTTTGGGGGTTGTTGTATGTTAGGTTGAGGAAATACATTTCTAAATTTTCTGGAATACAGTTAAGGCAACTATTAACTCTTGCAGTAATGTCATTTTTAGTAGGTGATGAGACAATTTTTAGGTACTTGGTAATTGTGTTAGTTTAACATTATTTTTTGTTGCGGTTGAGTTATTTTTAGCAGTGGATTGAAAAGTAAATAAAGGACAAACAGTGGTCCTGCAGAAAAATCATGATTTGTCAAAGTTGCACTTGTGGCTCCTGGATAAGGAACTCATAGAAGGGCAGAGATCCTGCTCTGTAAATTATTCTTTTTCATTTCAAGAGATATGTGGTTCTCCAAACTGAAAGTTATGATTTACAATTTTGGTTAAAATGTACTTGGTGTTCACTTACGTATATTTTCTGATTTCAAATGCTTTCTTCCTTTAGCTCCTATTGTTTGTGAAAATGCTGAGTATAGATACAGACATAGTACTTCTGAATGTAACTTCTTTTTTAGTATTTAATTCCTGCAGGATTAATGGAGACAGTGAATTTCAAAAGGATTTATTTATTTGTTTGTGATCAGCCCGTCTATGGATTTATTGTAGAGGAGACAAGAACCCAGGCAAGTGCCCCCAGGATATAATTTAGTTTCTTGTGACACAGAAATATAAATTTTTCCAATTTTTCAGCATGCCTAGCATAGAATTTTAAAGAAAATTCCTATATACCAATCATGACTTAGCCAAGAAAGACAAATAGTGTAAAAGAAATAGTATGTGAGTTGTGAATTGTCCTCGGATGCTGCAGAGAAGTTTAGAGGTATCTAGGTGCAAAAAATATGAAGTGTAGCCTGTGATATTTTACTTATTTTCTTAAATTGCAATTGATAGTTCATTGCTTGACTTTATCAGATTAAGTTACGTGTACTGAGCCTCCGAGAGAACGATGTTCAACCTTGGCAGTTTCCAGTTTCCAAGACCTGACAGCTTGTTATGCCAAGGGATAGAATACTTAACATCAGCCCATTTCATGTGAAAGGAGGGTGCTTGTATTACTGTCTTGAAAGCAAGATAGGAAAAATACCATTTGTTCTCTGGTGAAACTTACTGATGATAAAGATTGTCTCCCTAATACCCCAGGGAACTTTTTGAAGAGGTTTTGCCACATGGCTTCCTGTGGAAATGATTGAGGGATCTCCCTGGTTTACAGGACTCCTGAATGATACAACATTAGCATTGATACATGCCCTGTGAAAACATTAGAGTACTTGAGATGTGTTTGATGATTAAATAGGGTGATGACCTATTCTTGTCCATATTAATGTTTTTGAAAAAGTCTACAGTCTAACTTGTATAATTGTTGCCTTCCTGTAGGTACTCTTCTTTTTTCTTCCATCTCCCTATCTTTTTTTTTCCCTTCAGTAAAGAAGTATTGTGAAAGTTCACACAGTAGAACTGTTGCAATATAAATAAAGTGCAGTTACAAGTATTTGTAGGTACAAAATCTGACATAAATGTTTCACAGTGGTTTAGTGAATACATCTTTACTCCTTCACATCACTAGAATTTTTTTCACATCACTAGAAGTTTTGGAAATAGAATAAATGTTTATTACTGCCAAAAGTATAAAGTCTTCACATTTTTTAATGATATCAAGTTTGCTGGTTGCATATGTGTGCAAAAAGGAAATGTTAATCTGTCATGTGTAATAAAGTAGCAAAAGCTGAGAATATTTGAAATTTGTACTGGAACTGGAATTTAATTTGAATTAAATGGAAAACATTTATTTCATGCTCCTAAATGAGGATTTAATTAAAATTAAATTAGTTCATCTTTTTAGACTTACCCCTGAATAGGAAATTTGAAACGCGCTTCAGTTGATGGTTGGTTTTCTCTGACTTTGATTAATCACTTTCAAAGTAAGTGGAGGATCAGTACAGTAATTTCATAATTACACACAAGTGAGTTAACTTGAAACTTTAACTAAAATAACTGTAAAAGAAGTTTGATCTTGGTTAGTTTCATGTAATGCTGTGCATCTTCTCTGAATGATTCAGATTTGTAGAAGTGCTAATTTAAAGAAAGGACCATACTTTTGATACTACCCATTTATTTACGAGACACTTCAGTAGGGAAATGTTTGGCCAGGAAATACTGTTTTTCAAAGAACAGTAAGCAGAGGTTGGTTGTATGAAACCATGAAATTAATGGAAACATTCTTGATGACTGGAGGGTTAGGAGCGTTGCATCAAGCCTTACATCTGTAAGCATTGTTAAAGATTCCTTGATAGAGCTGTTAATGCAGGTAAAGCCTGGAATGTATTGGCCAGCCCTGGTGTGGCACAGGTTAACAGCATCCTCTTCGGCCTGGCTGCTTCCTCCCTGGACAAATGTTACAAACAAACAAGCAAATAAACCCCCACCAAAAAGCGTATTCAGAAGTTTTAAATTACTGTAGATTTGCTCATTTCCTCAGGCTGCAAAGCAAAATGATTTTGCACCTTGAAGATCTCAAGAAAATTTTATTTGAAATAGGTGATTCGTAGGAAATCACTGAGATGCGTTAAAACTAGAATCACAATTTTAACACAAGACTTTTTTTAATCAACTTGACAGTCACTGTTATTTGAAAAAAAAGTACCTTTCCATCATTTGTACATGTCATTGTATGCTGAATTTATTCAGTTTCTTTTTAGCTTGCACTATGGACTTGGAAAACAATTTAGCAAGATGTTTATGCACAAATTTAGGAGAATTTATTTTGCTTTATTTTTGCAGGATATTGTAAAATATACCACAGATTTCAAAACTTTTAAATGAAGAGCTATAAATATTTCCTAGAGATGCTTCTATTTCTTTTTATTTTTTTTATCTTTCAAGTTCCAGGATTAGCACAGAATATTCAAGACTAATTTTTATTCAAGGGTCTGGCAGCTAGCTTCATTGAAGAGAAGGGAATTTGTGTATTGCTTTTAACTGAAATAGGTCTATTTGGATTCTTTTGTGTGATTAATGTCTTGTTTAGCCATAAAAGGACACGGTAAATAATTTTAAGACATTCTTGGAAGCTTGAATTAATGTTTATTTATTGAAATGAATTGTATGCTCATTTTTTCTTAAACATCTTTTCTGTCAGTATGGCTAGTTGACTTGGAGGAAGTGCTTTAGAAACTTGACTGCTATATTGCCAAATTCTTATCATACTACCATTTTTGAAAGCAAAATGTATTTACTTGGGTTTTAGTTAAAGGGATATTTGATTTTTTTAATCGCGTGGGAGAAAACCGCAATCAGATTAGGAGGAAAATATTAAGCTTCTGTTGCAACTTACCATAAGATTTTTATATGCTTCAAGTCTCTACTGGTGGTTTACTTTGTAAAAAAATCTAAAAAACTGCTTAGATTGAAAGGAAGGTAAAATTTGGAATGGAGAAAGACTATATGTACTCTGTTTCTGTCATGGTATTACATTGCCTTAAAATGTACACGAGGTAATTTTTAAAAAGGATGATGCATATTTAATGGAGAAATTTATTTATTTAAAAGGAAGGGTTGCCAATCAGTCTAAATTTGTTTCAGTTAAAACTTGATGGTCTAAAGACAACTTATAATCCCTTTCTTGTTATAAAGTATTGTCAAATTTGTAGTAGTATCAGTTAAGTTTATGGAAACTTTGTTTTAAGGTGGTTTAAAATAGAACTAAATCTTTAATTTGTATTTGATGGCACCTGTTTTCATTTTGTTTCCCTGGCAACACCAGTGGTATCAAAAATTGCCCATAGACCACCCTGGTGTTAGAGAAGAATGAAACCAGCCTGGCCTTTTTGTTTCAGCCTTTTATTTTACCGACTAAATACTTAGGCACACAGCTTTAGCACACAGTCAGTACTTTGTGAACTAACTCAAATGATTTGGATATGCAATTTAGGATTTTTTTTTTTTTTAATTAGAATTTTCTGTATTAGTGCCAGTTTGTGTGGTTCTGCCATTTTGAAAATGCATTGAGATATAGAAAGTATTTTCTATACCCTATGGCTGAAAAGGCTGTGTTTGAAAGCTGTATTGACTACCTGCAGAAAAGTTCATAGTTCTTCTGTAACATGGTCTGGTTTTAAAGCTTTATGGATCCAAGTTTTTATTCCGAATATAAGTTCTCATTATTTGGGAACATGGGAAAGAAATAAAGCCAACATGAGTGTTACCTCCAGATTCTGCTTTCTTCTGTACCTCTTTATCATGTCTGAAATTTCACACTGATTATGAAAATTACCTGTACAGCATTCCAGACTCCACAAATCTTAAGGCATTATCAGTTTGTGTTTCAGAAAGCAAACACGGACATAATTCTTGCAAATACCGTTTATCATTACTTGTTTGGCTGAAAAATTCTGTTTTACTGACAAAAGCCTCCTCTGCAATGTATGTTCCTGAATTCCATGGTATATTATTGATGTATTAAAAAAAATAAAAAGTTGATGTTCTGCTGGAGCAAATCAGATTTATAGTGAGAATTACAGAAACACTGTAGAGTCTGGGAAGTTTCAGGTGTCTTACATTTTCCATTCTCTGCCAGAAATTTATAATAATTTTACAAGATAATGAAGTAATCTGTTCTCAGAAAAGAGAAAGCCTCTGATGGAATTCAAGGGAATTTTGGCCCCTGCAGTACTTCCCAGTGTCCTGGTGCTATGACCGAAGGCTTGGCAATAGAGGTGGCAGCCCAGTATTCTTGCTGCTGCTGCTGCTGCTGTTCCTGTTTTCATGCTATGAAAATGTAAAACAGATAGCATCAGCAAGCATAGGATTTATGGGCATACTGATATGTGTGTGTTGAAAATGTCATCTGTTTCAAGCAAGATGTTCCTTGTGAAATATAATAATCATGAACCTAAAGAGGAGGACAGAGAGAATGTCTACATTGGGCAGGTACATAGAGACAAGTGAGCTTTGCCTGTACTGTCCTCCTTTGGCTTTTTTCCAAGAGTTTCTCCAGAGCAACTGTGTGTGCACTCTAAATGTCTTGCTTTTTTTTGTTGTTTCTTGCTTTTTTTTGTTGTTTCTCTGAATAATAATATTACTAATTTGTACAGACTGTGTTTTTTGCAATTCAGAAGTGATTAGGATTTGATTTTTGGGAATGAACGTGAGCGTGTGCAGGTTTGTAACTTGTAAAACATGCTCTTGTCAAACAGATTAATTAAATTATTTTGAGAAATTGGGACAAAGTTTTAGAAGTTGATCTTTCTAACAGTCGTGTGAATTGCCACTTATAAATTGTGACTCTGGAGCAACTGGTTGCCTTGTCACTTGACTGGTGTGAAAAGATGTGGAGTGTGAAGTAGCTGAAGGTTCTTTCTAGACTGTAGCCCTGGAAGAACAGTAGGACACTAAAAACCAAAGGGCACGTCTTTCTGGATGAGTGTTGGAAAGTTGGTGGGTGCTCAGGTGGCTGTGCTGTCAGAGGACGTGACTTGGCTCCGGTTCAGGAGCAGTGCCCGGTGTTCATGTGCATCTGCATCCAAAGTAACATACATGGCCTCTGAGCTCGTTTACAGGTTTACCTCTCTCTGGGGAAAAGATACCTTCTGTTTCAGGCTGTAATTCATAACCTTTCGTACTGGATTCATTCAAAGTGCCTGGACTGAGTGTGGGCACAGAAGTGCATTTCTCTAAGTGGCTAAAGCCCATGCTGCAGTATTTCTGCTGCTGGCTTGTTGACTTTATGCAAGTTGAGGTTTGATTAAAATTTGGTTCAGCGTAAAGTTAGCTGATGCAAAGCTTAGCCTATTAAGTTTCTCTTTTAAATTAATTTACTGGAGGAGGCAATATATTCTTTTGCAGTGGTTCTAGTCAGTCATTATGATTCCTGAAACTGTTTTAGTGTTGTCTGAAAAGGGCTCTGATAAAAATCAACTGGATTAGCATGCTCATAATCTAAGAGTTTGTTCTTGAGGCCTTAGTACTTTATCCTTTTCTTATAGATGAAGTCAGTGGGTATAATGTTCATTTTCGTAAGCCATTACGGGTCATACATGTCCTCCAGGTATTGTTTCATGCTCTGAGTGCATTCTTTTCCCACAGCTGTTTGATAGTCTAGTTAGCTGTTCCCTTGAGTACTTACCTATACTCAGAAAATAAAAGCATTGCTAGCTCAGCTTTCTTTCACACCTCAAGGGAACTTATTTTCTATAAAATTTAGCTTTACTGTTACAGAAAAACGTCTGCCATGAACATCTTAGTTACGTTTATGACGCAGTTGACTGACACATGGTGACTAGAAGGAAACTGGCAACCCTGGCATTGACACAGGAACTTTTTTTTTTTTTTTGCATTTTGTAACATTACTTAGATCAAAATGTTCTCGTGATGAATATTGCCAAAATAAGTAATTTCCAGAATTTCAGCAATTGATAAAAGTGGATTACTGGGGGCCAAGACACCAAATCTGGAGCTAAAAACAACCACTGAAATTCTCTCCCTTTCTACTTAAATTGGAGAGTTGTTACCTAGGCTCTACTGCGGTAGTATACAAGAAAGATGATGTGACTTCTGCATTATTCCCTTCTCTAGCTTTGTTGTGTTTTCGTGATATGAATTAAAAACTCTATAACTTCATGATCGCTGGGCCTAAGACAGTCTTTAATAAACAAAATTTTATTTAGATTTTGTGTTTCACTGTTTATTTGTAAACACCCAGAGAATTTTAGTATTTTGTTTGTAAGAATTCTACTAGGATTTGACATGGAAATGGTAGCTTTTGTTTGCTGTTGAGACTTCAGAATTTATTAACAAATAAAGATTATCATCTGTAAGAGAAATTTGTTCTACAGAGTAAAACATTATGTTTCTAATGCCTTTGCATTTCAGATGGTGATGGTTTAAATTATGACACCAGTCCTGTGCCTTAGGGCTTGCAATTCTGTAACTTTTTTCAGATGCATCAACTAAGCATTGCCTAATTTGTTATGAAATTGAAAGAAAAGTTGTTCAATAATTCTGACTAAGTTGTGCTGCTAACATCTGTTTCATATAAAATACTGGTAATATGATAAGAATTGAAAGAATTGTGTGATTACTGGTTTCAAATAACCATTCCAGTGATGGTCAACCAAAGATGGCTTTTCTTTCCTTGAGAGTCATTTATATGTCTGGGGTGTTAAGTCCAAATGGCAGAGGAAGCTGATGCTCGATGGCATGCAAAGGCAAGGTGTGTTGGTTTTGAATGCTCTTCTTTACAGAACCTCTGGCAAATTTATGGTTCAAGTTATGTTTGCACTTGCTGAATTTATCATTAAGTGTATTTATAATTTAACTAGGAAATTGGTTCACTAAAAAAAAACCCGAAGGTGACTGCTTGTTACGGACAGTTAAAATGTATGCTTGGGTTTTTTATTTTTAATAAGTATTTTTAGTACATAAACAATGGTTCTCAAAAAAAAAATAGTGTCATTTGGCAGGTGCAGGATTTGTTCTGAAATTGGAGAGTATTTGACGGCTCTGTTTTGAGCCAGAGTAATGGTTGGCTGGTCCCCCACCATAAGTTAAGGTCAAATTTTGATACATAGTCTGTGTTGTTAAGATCAGGCAAGATGTGCTCAGAAGTTTTGTCTTTTTTCCCTGATTTCCACATGAATTTTTGTCTCCTCCTTTCTTATCCCTGGTGCTTTGGCTAGGCAAAGGGGAGCTCTCCAGCAGGCAAGGATGAAAAAGTAAGTAAAGCCAGCACTGTATCTCTAAAGGCATTCGGAATGCCTAAAGAGGCATTATATCTCTGAAGGATTTTATCCTGGATTTATTCTGTCTAAAAATTTTGCTGCTGTTTTTGAGGTGTTTAATGTGTGCTTGAATTTCAACTCAGGCAATTGACTTGTGTGTCTTTTCTCTTTACATGGTTTTCTTCTAAACCATTGCCCGTGTCAGTCTGACATAGTAAAAGGCTTTACAGCTCAGCAGTCTGTAACAGGCAAGTTGACACTTCCTGTCTTTAGTTTTCTGTGTAAAGGAAGGGTAGAAGAATCCCTCATCTCCCTTTCCTTTTCTATGTCAGCTGATTTAGGATTGTGTATGGAGTTTGCTGCTGCTTAAAATAAGTGAGTAATTTCTTCAAGTCAGTGCTCTTTATAGTAGTTGGATAGTTTATTTAATCATCTTTATGCCATTTCTAGTAATTTTTTTTTTGTTCCCTTTAACTTATTGAAGGCTTATTCCCTTCTTTATTGAGCATATCCATTTATGGACAAAGAAGATGATAATTAACTGCACATGGGACTTGGTGGCCTTGGTTACGTAGTGCCTAGGGCTGTGCTGGAGGAAAGACCCTTTGGAGTGTGCTGTGATGTTTTTGAATTACTGCTTGATAGCACCACCCCACATAGCTTCTTGTAAAGAGCCAAGAGAAACTGCCAGAGCAATAATCAAGATACCACCCTCTGCACTTTCTGGTCATCTGTCTGTTCTAGGGAATTCTTTGCTTTACCACTTACACTCAGTGCTCTCAGGCTTAGTGCCATGTCTTCAAGAAGCATGCCCAGCCTTTCTCTACCTGAAGTTAAACCCAGTAGATTTCAGCAGCTTTCCGACTCTTGCTGTCTTCCAATTCAGTGGCTCTCATTAATCATTTGAATTAGGTTTTGGTGCACTGTGCAGTCTGGTGTTAAGCTACATGTGTAGGGTTGCAGAAGGAAAACATAAGCTCTGAATACAGTGATAGAGGAAAGACAGTTCCAGAAAAACATGGCACTCTTAATGCAGTCTTATGGTGGCCCAGTTCTTTATTAGCATATTGCTTTGGCCTGGATGAGTGGGCTGTATTCTGGAATTTTCATCCACACTCCTCTAGCTCATAACTAACCTTGACAATCTGAGACTCAGGTTGCCTGATGCAGCTTCAGTATCTGCCTGTTATAGCACAACAATGACATCTGCCTCTCATGGTTCACATCAGAAACTTTAGACATTAGAGCACCTCTGTGGCCTGAGGACATTGTATATACATATGACCAAGAGGAGTGATCTCATAAGAGGGATTGTTTTCTCTCAGTCTTTGTGGAGATGGTTATAGGGATTAGCTTATTGTTTTCTTACGTTGGCAATCTAACCAGCTGATACTTTTTTCAAAATTGTATGCATCAGCTAACATAGATGTCATTTGTGCTTTATTTTTCTATTTGCTTATGAATATCTCTTGCCTCTGTTGTCTCTGCTGGAAGGGAGCTCTTCACATGCTATTATCTCAGGTTGGATAGAGGAATTTCTGTGAAGCTGCTTGAGTGGAATGAATACATACAATTAGAGCAAGAGAGAGGTGAGATCTTAACTGTTTTCAAAGCGTGCCTTTCTCAGATCTGCAAAGCCTTCAACTTGGTAGTTCCATATGTGTGCTGTAAAGTATTGTGCCATTCAAAGGCTGTTTAAGCAAGGTGAGTCTTGAAGATGCTTTCTGAGATGCTTTTCATGTGAACTATGCAGTTTACTCAGTGAATAGTTACCATATTGCTGGAGGAGCCAGCAGTATAAATGCTAACATATCATTTGAAGGAGAGGAAAGGCCATTTACATGTAACTCTATATGACTGCCGTGTCTTGAAGAACTTTTACATTCAAAAATCCTTTCCCCCTTCTGCCCTGTGCTATTTTTTGTATAAACTGGGGACAAGCTGCTAGGAATTAAGGGTATGATATGGCCCATTTATATGATATCAGCATTTCTAGTTGCTGCTTCAGCTATTGCTATATTGTTTGCATACTTGAGTGATTGCAACAGCCACATTGCTGAACTGTAATTTTTTTCAGTAATATAGGCTGTAAATTTTTGTCCCCAAAACTTTTTGTGAAGGAATGTTATTTCTATGTGTACCTACAGTAAGAGAACTCTACTTTCACTTGCCTTTTTTTCTCTGCAGTGTCAGTTCGTGTCAGTAGGGAAGCTGTGATATTTGCCTTTGAATGGAACAAAAGACAATAGGTAATCCAGACCCTAATAAAAATTTAGAAATTATGATTAATAAGTAAGTGTTTGGACAGGGCAGTACAACACAGACCCAAACCCAATACCTATGAAATTTTGTAAAATATGCCAGGTTAAATAATTTGAGAGTCTTGGTAGATGTTTGTTATTTTTTTAATCTTCTCTCTTCAAGTTTGTTTAAAATTTGGTTTAAGCAAAGGAATGTAGATGCAAGGCCAATTCACACCATTGTGGATCTTTTCTCTCAGTATCTTTGTATCTTTCTGGCATCCAAATGTTACATCCTATGCTATGCACTTTTTTTCTTAATTATGAAGACTTTTACTTTTCTGTATGTTTGATCTTGTGGAGTGATATCACGTGCATGCAACTAAGCAGTTTATCTGCATGATTTCTGTGTATTGCCTGTAGAGTGTGCAGTATTTGGAAGATGATGGCCAAGACTGAAGGACATCTAATTAGTGTTGGATGCCATTAGCATAATGCATTTTAATTAGCCTGTGTTGCATTATACTCTTTCATGTATTGGGTGAAATTTGTTAAAAGCTGAGCAGATCATGTTGGGAGGAATTAGAGATGGGTACAAAACCTTGAGATGATACGAGTAATAACTAACTTATATCGTTCAGTGTGCTATAAAATAAACAACTAATGAGGCTAGTATTTTATAATATGTATTACATTTTACTTTACCAGTTGATAATACTGTTTGAGAGGTGGATAACTTCTGACATGATTAGAAAGAATATAATTGACAGATTTGCAGTCAGTTGCACTAAGTCTAAATGGATGTTTTGCTTAATAGCATAGGTCTTAATTACCATTTTATAGTTAGTGTTTTTTTTCAGAAGAGAATCAGTCCTTGATCACAACTAAGCCGTTAACAAAGACATACTGTTTTCTTGTTTCTTGGAGATAAGTTTAAGGTTTTTTCTGCTCCTCTGGAACTAGTTTCTCTGCATTATCAGTACAGGTTATTGTATGGCTAATTACATGGAAGTTTGGGTTCAGTTAAGAATACAAATGTTTTTACAGAAATAGAAGAGACTCAGACCATTATTATTTTTAGTTCTCACTAGATCTACAGAGCAATGGTTTTCTTTTTTACTGTGGTGTGTTCAAATGAGCAGGCTTGAAAAAGGTTAGTTAGCCACTGGGGATTTAAAAATAAAGTAGAAACTAAATCGTTTATACTTCTTAGAATATTAAAAATGTGGTTTTTTAAATTGGGTGGAGAAAGAGGAAACAACAAAAACTTCTGGTGAATCTGTTCATATCTATCACTTCGGAGGGAAAGAGATGGCTTTTAAATTAGTGCATTTCAATATGAGAAATCTAGAAGGCATACAGGAAAAAAAGTTAGTTTTTAGCTTCAGTTCTGTGTTTGATGTTAGTCAAAATGTAATTCAAGCAATTGTGTTCTGTAGCCACTGTATGACCTACCCAGCAGCAATCAGCCCCCCTCTTTTTTTGTGGGGGGTGGGCGGGGGGAGGGAAGCCAATTGGCCCATGTTTAGCTTACTAAATGTCATCTGGATTCAGTAAAAAGCAAGTGACCTGCATTGAATTAGTGTAATTGTAATACAAACAGAACATCTCATAGTTTTGGTCTTATACAGGAAAAGAGAAAGTTGGAGAGATTTTTCAGTCTGATAAATAAAACTGAAGATACAGAGAGTCAACTTTGGCTCACAGTTAATTTTACCTTTTTACTGTCTCCTTTTAAAAAAATTTTTGGCATTTGAATTTTCTGCGTACATTTTCTCTTTGGAATATTTTCAGTTTTGGAAGAATCTTCCTTAGAATATATGTTGTGTCAGTTATTGAATCATGAGCAATCATTACCAGTTTCAGTTTCCTCAGATGCAATGCCATTTCAGAGAGAATTTGGTATATTGTTTTACCTCTGTCATTTGATAGGATTGCTTTTGAATTCCATTGTGTAGTTCATATTTTTCACTTTCTGTTCCAGAGGGCAATGATTACACCTACCAAACTAACAAAGTGCCATAAAGAACTGAAGTATCAGTTCCAGCACCATATTTGAATTTTAACTCTTAACTGTGGTCTTTTAGCTGTAAAATTTCGTTTGGTTTAAAAAGGACATTAGTTTTTTAAAATGTAAGATTAGTGTAATTGTGTAAGTAATACTGTGCCTTGGTTATACTTCTCTTTCCATTTGGTTATTCAAATGTCCAGATTTTACTTTGTGGTGCCTCCCACTGCATGAGTCTGCATCATGCCCTATGGAGTAGAAAAAATAGTTTTGCTCTAGCAACTACATTTCCTTACAGGGAAGGATGTGGCCAATTATTACAGTATTCTAACTATGGAATTTAAGGGACTACAGTGTAAGTAGTATTTATTTGAAGCTATTAGGGAGAACACTGGAAATACTAGCTAAACAAGAACAGTAACACTGTTCTCTGTACATACCTGGCAGCTGGAAAAGCAACATCACTGAATCTTGTATTCTCATAAATATCCTTGAGTGTCAGTGGAACAGAGACAGGAGAAGAAGTTTTCATTCTTTTCTGGAAGGTAGGTTGAGTTTTAAGATGTAAGAAGTCAGTTACTCTTTCATAGACTACAAGATCTTCTGTAATTAATTAGTTGTTTCCATTATTTCAGTAGGATGTTGGCATTTAGCATCTGGAATTTTGCAATCTGTCAGTTTAATTTTAGTTCTTCATTTGAACACTGTGAGTGGGTCAGTTTTCTTTGTGCTGGTGGTTGGCTTTTGCTGCCACCTGTTCAGCTGCTGCCATTGTAAGAGGTGAAGTGGGAAGCAGCAACCATTGTTGTAAGCATTGTTCCTTTGCGTTTCATGTTTCTTACTCATTCTGTTTCTGTAGCTAGGTGACCAAATAATGATAATTTTTTTCTTTTTTTTAAGCTTTATTTTTTTAGTTAATTTTTAATTCCAAATTCCACTTTGGATATCCCAGTGACTTGTCAGCTACTAGATTTTTAAATGCACAGTGTGCAGATTATTTTTCTAGCAAGATTCTACTACAATTGAGACATGTCTAGATGAAATTCCCACTTTCTTTTGTGCAAACTGTAACCTCTCAAAGTATTGACTCTTCAAATGTAAGACCTTACATAATCCACATAAAATCAGAGACAGGAGAGTTGTTGCAAGGGAGAGAGAGCAACTTGGGAAGAGGATACACCTGGAGTTTCATTTTAATTTCATTTCATCTTTGTGTAATGCACTCATCCATTAAATTTTTGGGTCAAACATGGGGAAAATACTGTGTCTTATCAAGCTGCATGATTTGTTTGAGCACAAGGCAAATGGGTAGGTGGTGATGGTGAAAAAGACCTTTGAAACACATGCCTGGATTTTGATCATAAAATTCTGGAACGGTGTTTGTGTGTATTTTTTGGTATAATAAAATGACAAGTTCTGGAACTTCTCAGGTAGTTTATGGGTAGCTTTCCTACTATGTGACCTGAATATTCATTGTTAAAATTTAAACTCACTAGCTTTTCTCTATAGACTTTGTCCCTCTTTGAAGTGGCAGTTAACATGTTGGAGACTGTTACCATGTTTCTCATTGTAGTTATCTCCTCTTTAGACTAAGCAATCCTAATTCATTCAATCTTTTCCTGCAGAGTGTGTTTTTTAAATATCTAAGCATTATAGTTGCTGTGTTTTAAACCAGCTTCAGTTAGTTCACATCCCTGAAAGTGAACACAGTACTGCTGCTGGAGGGCTTACATACCCTGAATGAAGAACTACCACATATTTCTTGAATGCCTTCTGTCATTACTACTGTGATTATGTCACAGATTTCACGTTTAATATCCAGTATGTTTACTGCAGCTTTTTCTCACAAATATAAGTTACTCACTCCTTGAGGCTTCTATTAGTAAATATAACTGCAAATGCAGTTTTTCCACTTCATGTCTCATTAAATGTTAGTATGTTTCTGGATGTACTCACTGCCTCATTTTCTCAGAAAATACTGCGGAAAGAAGAGAAAATGTTCTGTTATTAAAGTAACCTCTATTATTGGAGTTTTCTTGGAGGGACAGTAAGTTTCGTATTCTGGGTAGAAACTTAGAACCTTGTAGGCATTATGTCTATGAACTTTCAAGGTAGTACTGAATCAGGAGTAAACAAAAGATGGTGAAAGAAGAAGAGTATTCTCTGGATTTGGTCATACAATGTGCAGTTTCTGAACCATTTCCTAGTTTTGTAACTGATAAGAAAGTAGTTGTTAAAGTTCAGTGCTGAAAAAAAGAAAAAGTTGTTCAGGTTCAAGATGGTGTTCTTGATCTCTTGGATTCTGTGAAAGGAGTGATAACACAGTGATTAAGTGATAGCAGGATGCTTCTGTCCGAGACAGGTATCAGCATTCATGAAGATGTCTTTTGATTCCTGGACAGCTGTGTGATTGGGAAATATCCCTTAGTCAGTGAATTGTGTAGCTCTTGAGCCAGGATCTATTGTAATGTGTAATTTGGTTCTGAGAAACTGCTAAATGTTGACGCTCTCTGAGGGTTAGGATAGAGTTGGCCTGAAGTGGCCCCAGCTCTCTGTTGTGGTGATTTCCTCACAAAGAAGAGGTGTTGCTCATCACTATCAAAAGGAATTTTTCTCCTATACAACAAAGTTTTAAAATACTTTTTTTCCCAAATCTATGTCAAGAAGTTTAAACCACTGCAACTTCTTTCAATCTAAAGACAGTTTAATATCTATTTTTTTTTCTACCTGAACTCCTTTCCTCACAAACATTTCTTTCCCTCAAAAAAAATTTAAAAGCTCACATACACACAATGTGCACGTTCTTCTTTCTTCTCCTGATTAAATGTATCATGCTCATCCACTGCTGAAATTGAGAGTACTTTTCAGAATAATAGTAATGAATTAATTTGCAGCTCATTTAGGTTTTCCTTTTGGTGAGTGAAATTATTGGAAATACTGTCCTAGATGGTGTCTGAATGCTGTGGTTCCTTTCAGCTGTTTGAAACTTTTTTGTGTTTTTGTAAGACTTACTGACTTTCATTGTCTTGTTTTCTGGTAGCATTTGGATTTTTTTAGTAATCAAGATTTAAAAATTTTTTTCTATGTCCCAGGACACAAGAATATGTAGACTTGTTATTATTGTGGATGTGAAGTTTCAATAAAATGTTAAGTACTTTTACTGTTTAGTACCTATATGGGATTACTTGCAAGTTAGATATTTTTCTCTAAAAATTCCTGTACTTGTCAGTTAAAAAAAACCCAAAACAACAACAACAAAAAAAACCCAAACAAACAACAAAAACCCAAACAAACAACAAACAAACAAACAAACAACAACAAAAAAACAAACCCAAAACTTTTAGCTGCCTGGGTAGTTTAAGTACAAAATCTCAAGTAGCCTGAAATTATTTTTGTTTACAGTGAATGCCTCTCCTTGAAAAATGGTATAATTTCACTTACCTAAAACACTCTCTTCTTCCACTCCAAAAAAACCCTCAAGAAAATAACAAAAAACCCCAGGGAAGCCAAAGAACAGTTAAACTTTCATGAGATCGTAGCAATGAAAAATAAAACATGGAAATAACTGCAGACTTTAAAAAGGCAATAGTTGCCTTCAAAGGCTTGTGATCCAAGTTGAAGAAAGGGAGAATTTTGAGGATCAGGGTTCTGTCTTTTGTTGAAACATTGCTGCCATCAATGACTTCACAACCTTGCAGATGAAATGGAACTTGAATGTTGCATCTCTAAAGTAAAAGGAAATGAGAGGACAATGTTCAGTTGAATGGCAGAGTTCAGGAATATTTTGTGTTGAAGAGCTGGGTTCTGGAAAGGAAAATAGGCCTACTGGATAGAAACATGTGAACTCTATTCCATTTTAAAGTAGATGTTGGAAAATTGGGACAAGATAATAGTAGAAAACTCCAGGCAAAAGTAATGAAGAGTTCTCCAAATCACAGAGAATTTTTTTTAATATTTTGGAAGAAAATCTGGAGAAACATTGATAGGTCTACTGGACTCTGAGAGGAAGAAGAAAGAAGCAAACACAAGAAGTTCACTGCAGATAACAAAGTTGTTTCTTTGCATACAACTCCATCAAGTCATTTTTGAGTAGCTTCCAGATATCTTTGGATAAGTGATGGCTTATGAGAGGTCAAGAAACTTTAGAAAATGAAGCAAAGCAATGGATAAATTGGTAAGAGCAGCATGCTGAGGAAAGATTGGTGGTAATAAATGTTTTTATTACTTATCTGACAAAAGGGTTTGATAATAAACAGGCATATATGCAGATGACATGATCCTTTTAGCTGAGTTAGCAGGGGGAACTTACTCTTTGTCTTGATAATGGGATAGCAGCCAGTGCAATAAATTCTGCCTTTTAAATATACCAGTGCAGGATATGGTAGCAGTTTAAAGTTATTAAATGTGGTGGGATTGAAAAATCAGTTATGTAAGTAAGCTGGTTTAAAAGCAGTTATAAAAAATCCAAACTGAATGGCCTTAGAATGTCAGCTTCTTCAAGCTGTTGTCACAGAACAAATTACCTTTAATATTCTTTTGAAATGTAACACAATTTTTTAGAATCAAAGAGTATGCCAGATTGGAAGGGATCCATAGGAATCATTGAGTACAACCTTTAGTCGAAAGACTAATTCAGAGGTGAATCTCAAGGCACCATTCTGTTGCATGATGGTACTAACAAGACAAGGATTGATTCTTTTCAATAGATATACAGTTGCACTTAGTATTGCAAAATGTTTGAGACTGGTATCTTTACATTCTTGACCTGTTGTAACACTGTCAAAATATTATGAGCTTCCCAGTAATAATAAATATACAGGTCAATGTAAATGGCTTATCTTTCAGTAACTCATCTTTGCTGTTAAGCATGTGATTATTCTTTCCATTATGTATCTTTTCTTTGTGTTTATTACTTTATTACTTTACATCTTAAGTGAATCATACTTTGCTTTGATCAGCAAAGGTCATTATTCCAGAAGGAAGCTTATGACAGTGAATGGCTGTTAAGCCACTGGTAACAGTTATGGTTTGTTTTATTTTCTTTCCCCTATGATGATTTATTTTATTTTTTAAATGCTCTTAGTGTTAATATGTGTCCCTCCCTCTCCTCCTGCACTGACCTTGGTGTCTGTGTTGTTATCCCATGTTCTCACTCTGCTATTCCTGGGCTGGAATTTTCTTCTGCACAACACTCCTCTGTCCTTAAATATGTTGTCATAGAGGCATTACATGCTTGCTATTTGGCTTGGCCTTGGCCTGCAGCAGGAAGTCTTTTCTGGAGCTGGCTATCATTGGCTTCATAGGAGCAGGGGAAGCTTCTGGCAGCTTTTAACAGAAGTCACCCTTGTAGCCCCCCATGCTATCAAAACCCAGCCACAGATACCCACGGCACTCCTTCAGTAGCATTCATGATACTAGGCAAATAATAACAGTCAAAGTTATACTTCTGATTTTCTACTTTTTATTACAAGTAATTAATTTCAACTAAGCAATAGAGGTAAGTTATTCAGGAGCTAAAACCCAAAAGACATAGTACCTCCACCAAATTACTGTTGATCACTTAATGTGTTTGTGGGCTATGCAGACTACAAATGTATTACCCTGACTGACAGGAAGAATGAGCTGCAAGGATTTTCTGATTAGGAATTTCCAAGTGTGGTGCATGAGCGTCTCATTTTTCTTTTGGCGTTTCCTAATTCATCATCATCACCATAATTACATTTTCACGCCAATAAAACTGTCAGTAAAAGAACCTTCGTGGAAAAAATCCCCTGTTTTTAGCCTGGGCTTAATTTAAAATACTAAGCCCTTTAAGAATAATAAAAGAACATTGTGCTGACTTGTGCAGTTGTGCTCTCATTTAAGACTGGTCCTCAGCCTCGTATTCAGCTTAACTGTAAATGCTGGTGATTGGGCAGGTAAGTGCTACCAGGCAGCAGGTATGGTAGAAACTGTGATGGATTATCTAATGCCCAATTCAGAAGTGGCCCTAAAAGCTACCTTGGATGATCTTTCCTCCCCTTTTGTCATGCGTAAATTATGATCTGCCTTGCATTCTGGTTTCACTGCAGAGTGTAGGATTTGCCTTGGACCAGTGTGTGAAGGATGATTCAAAGTAGATTGGGCTCAACGTTTAGAGGTGGAAGGGCCAGTTCAGCACATATTTGGAATGGGCTATTTTATTATAGGCAGGTGAAGACAAACACAGATTAAGTTACAATTATCCCTCAGGCCTGAGTTCTGACGTCTTGCAGCTTAGAGATTTTTTATTTTTATTTTTTTTTTAAATATGATTGAATGGCTAAAACTGAAGACTGAGTCGTAGAATCTAATGCCTTGGACATATATTTGATGTGTTACTCATGTAAGACTTGTGTTAGAAGTGGAAGGAAGTGTGGAAGGTGATGTTGAAGGTGGGAGAGAGAAAAGAATTAGCCCCAGTTCTTTCATAGTATGTCAGAGCCTGCCCCCTCTGTTTAACAATTTCGTCCTAATATATCCTGCAGTTGTTACTGCCAGTTCAGCCCATGTAATTGGTGGATGGTAGCTTGTATTTGATGTGTCTTTTAAACAACACTTGCCTAACACTGGCTCTATGAGCACTGTCATCAGCCCTACTGTGAGTGCTAAACTAATACCAATAGCTGTGGGAAACCTTTGAGAAAATAACTCAAGGAGTGGAAGCAAAAAAATACTACAAGTAATAGTTTGAGAAAACACAGGGACTGGAAAAATCTAGGGTGAGATGAAAAAAGCATGAAAAAACCCAAACCTCTTAGGTTTCCCACTTCCATTGGCAACCATGGAACAGAGTGACTGAAATAATTTTGTTCTAAAAGAGTATCGAGTTGTTTTAGGATAGAAAAGATCTGTTTGACAAGAAATGGAAACAAAAAAGAGGAAAAAGTTCCTGTCAGATACATGTTTTGTTTTTATTCCTGGAGATTTGGGACTAGCTTTATAATTCTCCAGTGATTGCTTTGCAAGCTTCTTGGAAGGAAACAAAGTAGTTGAAAGCTGAATCATAGACTGTTTTGAAAGAGAGAGGGAGCTTAACTTTTATGCAGAGAAATATGGAAGCCAAAATGATTTAGTTAGAGAGGGGAGATGGAACTGAAAACCAGCATTTCAGGCTGGTTAAGGAAAGCAGTGCTGAGAGCTGGAGGGAGAGGTGCACACTAGCAAGAACATGACATGACTACCAAGTTGGACTAAACATTTGGAATAAGTAGTTTCTGTGTGTTTTCTTGTATTACAAAATGCATTTAATTTTTTTTTCCAGCTAACACAACTCATGTGGCATGGCAAGATTTTAAAAAAGTCTACAGTTTAAGCATTTCATAAATATACATGTTTCTGAAGTAGGTATTTCCAGCGAACATACCAAGTATAAATGTGGATTTAGGACCCTAACTAAAACTTGAGTATCTTCCTTTGTGAATTTTACTGTCTGCCATAGATTCATGAATCCTCTTTTTTCTCATTGTCCTTTGTGAATTACAAAGTCACTTTGCTGTGGTTCTTAACTGCTTTGTAGTTCATGAAAATAATTTGTAAAGGCAGACATTTTTCCTAGAACTGTGGAGCTGAGTAGGACTCTGTAACTAAACTTTGCCTACCTGTGGGAGATAGGTCAGTGTTTATTATCAAATAGGAGGTACACATTTTGACACCAGATAAACAGAAGTTCCTAGTCTTCTAGTGTTTTCCTAGCTGTGTTTTCAATAGCTACTGCAGAGTGAGCTGTTAAGAGTAGCTGAAGATAAGATCAAAAGTCATCAGTTCAAAGTTCAGAAGAAATCGTTAATTTCAAGGACAGAAACAGCTGAATTTGTTAGCCACAGCTTTATGCCAGAAGCACTTTACTTGTACTGACAATCTTGCATCATAAGTGAAGTAGATAAGGCCAATTACCGAGTGCCACATTTCCTGTCGAGTCCATATAGTAGTTTGGCACAGCTGCCCACTGAAAATATAAACTTATTGTAGCATACGTCTTAATTAAACAAAATGGCCAGGGCTTTTCTTGTGATGTTTGTGTTGAATAGATAATGAAATGAGTTTTGTAAACGCTTAAGTGTTTGAATTAAAGCAACTATTCAGTACTGAACTAATTTTTCACTAAAATTATAGAAAACAGTTTTGCATCATTTTGTGTGGATTCTACTTAGCTCTGGAATATGAGAAGAATTTTTGAATGAGAGTTTGAATGAGTTCAGCCAGTTTTCAAGAGCAGTCAGACTTCTTAAGAAGTTACAGACAAAACCTCGTAAGTTCCCTCTGCCTTTTTCCTGTGTTTCAAACACAGGCTGAAGCTTCTGGTGCCTCTACTATGTTAAAAGTGTGCATAATCTCCATTTCAGGGTTTTCCCCTTTTCTGAATATGTATTTCTGCATATGCTTGTAGAAAAACAAATGAAGAACTTTTAGTCCCTGTGACTTTGGAAAATGTGGTTGAATGGAACCTGGGTTTAGAAGTAAATAATAGCCTATTGTTTGTGTCAATAGACTTAGCTCTGAACACTGTGTATGTAAGTCTTAAGTGATGATATTGAATGCATTTGAGGTATTACAGACAGAAATTTAAAATTCTTCCTTGTTTTGCAGTAGTCTGTCAGAATTGTATGGCTTTTTTTCATCTACAAGTGCAAATTTATAATTAGAGGAAAACATGGAAAGAATCATATAGAAAATGGAACAGTATGTATATAATCTTAGGTAGGATAAACATTTTTTTGTATAGCATGAATGTTTTTTACTAGTTGAAAAATCTGTGTGCATATGGTTCTTGACAGAAGAAATTTCTGTTACGTAGGTCAAATGTTTCCTTTTCAGTTTCATGTAAATTCTTAGTGCTAGCAGACAATTTACTTCATTATTTATGTCATTTTTTAAGTGTTGTCTTAGGTATTGTAGCATATGTTTCTAAATATTACTTGGAAAAGCAAGTTTTAAAGCTTCCTCTGATGAATTATGAATGCAAAAGGAAGTAGTAATCTTCCCAAATTTCCTAATAATTCTCATATAAAACCAGATGCAGTTACGAGAGGAGAAGGTGAGCTTGGCTTTTCACAGCAGCTTCATATGTGTTTGTTTAAACAAGCAGTGCTGTCATTTCTGCTAAGAATTTCTGAAAGAATATAATAATCTCTTGAGATTGATGAATTGCAATAGATTAAATAATGAGTCTTGTGCTCGATGGGGTACCGTTTAAATAGAGAAAATCTAATGGGAAGTAGCTACATTAGTAGCAGATGGATTTACTTCCTGAATCTTGATCTGAGTGGAAATCCTCGCTTACTGAAAATTTGTCTTACAGATTCTTAGCCTGATAAGAAAGTTGGATAAAGCAGTTGTTTTTTTTCTTGGCTTCAGTGCTGTGATGATGTGTTTAGTTTAAACTTGCTATTGTTTGATTTTTATCTAGGCTATTTTTATGATTCCTACAAATCCCCCTCCAACCTTCCGGAAGCCAGAACTCTGGTCCGATGAATTCACTGATTTTGTGAAGAAATGCTTAGTGAAAAATCCTGAACAAAGAGCTACAGCAACCCAGCTGCTACAGGTCAGTATTTAAGTTACTGAGGAAAGGCAGGTTTTATAGCTTTTTTTTCCCCTTCAAACCAGAACTGTTCTGAAAATTTCTAAGGGCAATTTTTATTTTAACTATTATCATACCTTATTTCTTTTCCACTTTGTGGTCTTTTCTTTGTCAGCTCCTGGATCTCTACCCCCATTTTGTTTCTCCTTTGCTGCTTCTAAAAATTCATTGCTCTTTGTATAGTTTAGGGCTGGTCCTTGCTGTTAAAATTGGACCCTTGCTTTGTGGTTAGAGGCCCTCGATAGATCTCAGAATTTAGACAAGTGTTAAGTGAAAGAATTGAGCCCAAGTTACCCTCCGTGTGGACCACCCATGGAGTACATTCAATCTTTCCCTCTGGTCATGTCAAATTAAGCAGACAGGTTGCTCTGTGTCTTAGAAGGGTCCAATGTAAATGGACAGTATAATGAGTTTGGTTTTGGGCTGAGTTATACCAGGTGGGCACTTTTAAATGTGAGACACAGTTGGCAGTGTGGACCTTTGGAGCCAAGGCATGGTATGCCAGGCTTTTTCTTGCTGTAAGGCTCTCATGCTAGATTTATTCTGTGTTGACCTAGCAATAGCAGCTTTTAAAATTTAAATTCCAGTGAACTCCACTACAACGATGAACATAAAAATTTTGCTAAGTATTTTCTGGTAATAGATCCATCAAATTCAAAAATGATGTTATAACTGTTTAATTCTTTGCACTGCAAAACAGCAAGAGGTAGACTACAGGTGAGTAAAAATGATAGGTTTCCATGTGATGTTTGAATCAGTACTTGAGACCTTCAAGATCTGAAGTTCGTATAGTTAGCTTAATACTAGCATCTGGATAGAAGAGATTTGCATTAATGTGTACAAGGAAGGAGGAAAGCAATAAAAACCTTCAGTGTGCAGTTTCTTTCCACATAGCCCCTGACTAGAAAGCCAAATGTTACAATCATCATAAGTACATGCTGCCTTTTTCCCCAGCTAGAATTGGGAGCATGTGTGATGGAGCTGGAGGTGCTGTATGTGTGAGTGGGAATGAAAGTACTGCTTGTGGGGAAAAGATTACAGAAGAAAAAGACAGTAATTGAATTAATAAATCAAGGGAGAAGTTAGATAATAGGTATAGGATACAAAGCTTCATCAATTCTGTTCTTCATGGAACAGTTTTTTTGACATTTAATGACATATTTCTGAAGTGCTTAGTTATATTTTGCCTTTGCATTTTTCTAACAGTGGGTGTTTATTACACAGCAAAATGAATGTAAATGGTATCATGCACATGTTGTTTTAAAGGAAGAAGTGATGCTTTAAATGGCTTTGAATTAAAAATTAATCTTCCTACTAAAAGTAAGGTTTCAACATCATAGATCAAGAAACATTTTATGACATAGAAAGTGTAGGTTTCTTTAAATGAGCAGCCATAGTTGTGCTGCTGAGAGTCACTTATCTATGCTCTTTGTTAAGATTAATTAAATTCTGTAACAGAATATCTGAAAAACTTTCTTTTTCTGTGTCAGATCATCACCATTCTATCTATTTACTATTTACTGCACATTTCCTTTGAAAAGTTATATCCTTAATTATAAAACATTTGTTAAATTATTGTATTTCCCAAGGCTTGCAGTATTTGAAAATAGTTAAAGTAAAAATTTAGTCATGAAATAGCTAAAATATTTTGGATGTTGTGTTGGTATAGATTTTAATTATTGTATGAAGTACGTTACTGTTTATCACTGAAGTCTGTAGTGTTGAGTAGTGGTCACAACTATTGTAATCATATTACAAATTTTAATGATTTTTTTTTTCCCCTAGCATACATTTATTAAGAATGCTAAGCCAGTTTCAATTTTAAGGGACCTGATAACCGAAGCTATGGAGATAAAGGCAAAGCGACATGAGGAACAGCAGAGAGAACTAGAAGAGGAGGAAGAAAATTCGGTGTGTACCTGTTTTCCTGTAACTATTTGTACTTCACAGATAAGTTGCTGTTTTTCCTCTACTTCCTCTAGTTGTGTTCAAATACTTTTCTTTACCAGTTTTCCGTGTGGTTTTAAGCCTACAAATTCTGAATATTCCACTCAATTATGAGTAATGCTTCTGCTGTGAGTAATGCCATATGAGCCAGCTTTCAGCACTATTTCATGAGATGTCCTAGTAAAAAGTTTTTTTTTAGGAAGTGAGAAAAGAAACCATGTCTAACTTCAACTGTTCAAGCTAACATTAAAAAAACCCCAAAAACTCTTAAGGTTCCACTTTCACAGGTGGACTTCTAGGCATGTGGTTTGCTTTTCAGTTCAGGGCACATGTGGTTTTTTTCTTTGTTTGTATGTTCCTTTGATTTTTGGGAGGTTGTTTTTGTTTGTTTTGGGCTTTTTGTTTGTTTTTTGTAAAGTCTAATGCACAGACTAGTTAGTCACAACACAGTAAGTAGCAATTGCAATGTAGTTTGAACCAAGTTGCGCCTGTAATGTGAAAATGGTGAGGGAACTTCATTCTTCAGATGATGTCATCAGCATATGTTTGAGGAGAGAAGCAGGTCATGTGATAAGTAGGTTGCGTTTAGAATTGTTTGGCAATTCTAAAGTCCATGTTCCTGGCATTATTACTCCTCCTACATGGTTTATTTCAGGGCAGCCTTGTGCAATTCAGCAGTATGTGCTTCAAAGAGAAGTATGTTACCACACATGCAATGAGAACCAAGGTATTCAGGAAATAGCACAGGAGAAGATGGAGACTGGAATGTTAGTAGAGAACTTACAGCTTTGAGCAAACAGAAAAGAGCAGTGCAGTAATGCAGTTTGCCCTGTAGCAAGTTGTAGAATCCTTGTTACAGAGTGGTATGTGATGATCTATAAGTAGGAACACTTTTCAAGCAGATTATGTGGAGTGTTTTGTATCTCCAGCAGTCAGTGTGGTCTTTTGTTTGCTGTGTGTTTCTCTCTTCTAGGAGTATGTTCTAAGAGTATTGATAGCTTGGGTTTATAAAGGTGGTTTCCTCTGGATTGTACTTGCTTAGCCAGTAATAAAACAAGCAGGGATGGTTGGGATTATTTTTTTTTATGTTATGAAACTTTCCTCTGTGTGACTTGACATACAGAGTTGATGTTTGTGACTTGAAATTTTGAATGGTTGATCTCTAAAGAGACTGCTTTTTTACTGACATAAAAACTAATGTCTTTTCTAGCTTGTTTTCATCCCTACTAATGCCTTCTGAACTGTAGACCTCAAATGCTTGGGCATTCTTGATGTCTTTTGCATTAACCCTAAATTAGGCATGACATCTAATTACTTAGTCTGAGGTTCGGATGCAGAATCAGATTGCCAGGCTCCCTCTCCCACTACTGGGTATAGGGAAGGGTATAACACAAGTTTGGTTTACCTCAGCTGAAGAAGCATTTAGTAACTCCTCATGCTGTAACACTGCACTTCGCATTCCACCACCCCCTCACACTCTCTCTCTCCGTGCTTCCACCCATTCAGTGTTTAGTATAAGGGAACCTGAAATCCAGGACCGAGGCAGGAATCTCCTATTTGTGTTGCCATTGCAGAAGTTGGGAATTTTGCCATGTACTTTTGTGGTGCAGTCACAGAATATGAGTAAAAAAAGACAGCAAGACTCTGCTTGTCACTAAGTGTAGAAGGTAACTGTGTCAAATCTGAAAATAACAGAAGTATCTTTGGTTAGCGGGGCTGAGGGAGCAGAATCACAGCATGGTTGAGTTTGGCAGGTACCTCTGGAGGTCATCCCTTGTCCAGCCCCCCTTAAGCAGGGCCACAGGGAGCTGGCTACCCTGGACAGTGTCTAGATGGCTTTTGAATATCTACATGGAGGGAAAGTCCCCAACCTCCCTATGCAGCTTGTGCCAATGCTTGGTCACCCTCACATTAAAAAACTGTTTCCTGCTGTTCATAGGGAACCTCCTGCGTTTCATTGTGTACCCGTTGCCTCTGCTCCCGTCACTGGGCACCACTGAACAGAGCCCGTCTCCGGCCTCTTTGCACCTTCCCTTCAGATATTTGCACACACTGATGAGGTCCCCCATGAGCTTTGTGTTCTCCAGGCTGAACAGTCCCATCTCTCTCAGCCTCTCCTCATGGGAGAGGTGCCCCAGTCCCTTGATCATCTTTGTGGCCCTTTGTTGAACTCTCTTGTAGATGTCCATGTCTCTGTGGTGCTGAGGAGCCCAGAAGTGGACCCAGCACTCCAGGTGTGGCCTCAGCAGTGCAGAGGAGAAGGAAAGGATCACTCACCTCTGGCAACTCTGTCTAATGCAGGCCCTAATTAGTTTAATTGGCCACCTTTGCTAAGAGTTTGATTTGCTCTTAAAAATAAGAGCAGTTGTAGTTTATGGAAATAGTTTTAATACGAAAGGTGAAGGTACAAGTGAATGAAATAAAGAATACTGATTGTGAGGTTAGGTGGAAGGATTTCCTAGTTGACTAATACAGTTTGTCAAAACTCCATGTTTGGGAGTGACCTGTGAATAGCTTTTGTGTGCCACAGTGCAGAACAAATCTTGTTTTGGACTGGTTTTAGTAATTGTTTGCTTGTAATACAGACTTCCTCTGTTTTGCAACTGAGTTCCAGTGCAGTACACTGTTGTAAGAAATCGCAGATTCAGTTGAGAGATGACACCAGAATCTTGTCCAGCTGCTGTCATTGAAGATTCTGATCAGCTGAGTGTGCAAAAGCAGCCAAACTAGGAAACAGCAGTGTAAACTTGTACCAGTACCTGGGGGGGGGCCCTCCAAGAAAGCTTGAGAAGGACTTTTTCCAAGGACATGTCGTTAAAGAACAAGGAGTGTAATGGCTTTGAACTGAAAGAAGGTAGATTCAAATTAGACATTAGGAAGAAATTCTTTATAGAGAGGGTAGTGAGACACTGGAACAGGTTGCCCAGAGAAGCTGTGAATGCCCCTGAACATTCCTGAAGTGTAGTAGGCCAAGTTGGATGGGGCTTTGAGCAGTCTGGTCTAGTGGAAGATGTCCCTGGCCATGACAGGTGACTTGGAACTACATGATCTTTAAGGTCCCTTCCAATCCAAACCATTCTATGATTCCTTGAAACTGTTACCATTTCCTTCCTAATCAGAGTTTTCTGTAACATGTTTCTTGAATGCACGTTGATCATGTACTGCATAGTAGAAAACTGCTGAGCAACACTTAGGTGTGAGTGAAGCCTGAATTAACCGGAATCTGATCTCAGTTTGTAATTTTAGAAAAACAAAAAATCAATTCCCCCAGGGCCTTCACCTCAATTTGAAATAATACATGATTTGAAAATAAGCACAAAGATTGTGTCTTTCATTTAATTTGGAACTTGCTTGTGGAACTGACAGAAAAAGAGCAAACCAATTCTTTCTGTACTTCTGAGTGTTCATTCTTTCCTTTCTGGAAAGGGAAGGCAGATAATTTGAGTGCTGGTTTGGTGTACTTGATACGCAGTTTGGTAGTGGATCAAATCAGCAGTCCAAGCATTCAAGTATAACAATAAATAACCATTGCACATTCCTCCTTTTTATGAATCAGTTTCACACAACCCTGAAGAAATACAGGGCTGCTTGTGTGTAGTGTGCATGACTACACAATCATGCAGTTCAAACGATAATGTAGGTTTTGATAAGCCTGTAGTGATGGCAGCCGTCCTAGAAAGAGGTAATGACAGTCCCTAAGTTGCCTTGTGCAGTAGTAGTGACAGTAGATAATGCCTATATTTCTTCATATTTTAATATCTGTAAATGTTTTCAGATTGTATATGGAATTGGAGTCACTGTACAGTTGGAAAGTATTAGCCACCCAGCACATAAATTTTGTAAAATAACACCTCAAAAATGTTTTTTTTTGTTCCCACTAATATCACTGTGAAGTCTTCACCATAGAATTGCAAAAGCAGATTCAGACTCGGTGGAATGCATATTTAACACCTAAAAGCAAGAGCAAATATTGATGTTAGTGTTAAGTAGAGTCTATTGATGTTAAAGGTCTCTCATGGGCAGTGAATTGAGTTAATATACCATTGAAAAAGAATGGTTTCAGCTAACCTGTTAGGGGCTTGAATTTATTGATCTAACCCCCACCCCCCAGAATTTCTTATGGTAAAGTGTGACCACTTCTGCTCTTTGCTCCCTGGTACATGATTTGGGACCCATCAAGAAGAAAGGTGTAAAATGTTATAACTATGAAGTTTATTTTAGGAAACCAGGTTCAACCTTAACAGTTACATTTGAATAAATTTTTTTAGCTTTAAGTCCTTCTTAAAGCCATATATTTTATAGTAATGGGCACTCAAGGTTAAAGTGACTGGCATAACTCCAGGAGGAGGGGGTGGTTTTGGAGAATTAATAAGATACAAAAATTTTACAATTACGTACTTAATTTTCAGTTTGATTCAGGTTGTTTCTTTCAAGTAAGAAGGAGTCACATCCCTAAAACTGGTTCTTATTTTTCTTTTTTACCACTGTCTGTGAACATTTTATAGCACTTGAAGTTGTCAATTGTAATATAAATATTTTTTACTGTTCAAAACTTCGTAGTATATGGCTGTAAATAAATGGACAGGTTGAATACAGTCTTCATGTCTGTATCCATCCAGAGACATACAATATCATTACAAATAGTGTACTCAGAATTGATTTTATGCTTGTTATGAGAGCTGCTCGTGTGATGAGAATGCATTCTGACAAACTGACATGTTTTGATAACTGCTGAGGTAGTTGTACAGATTTTTTTAATTAAGCAAGAATTGCAAGTGCTGTGTTCTGCAGAAGGTTAATCCCAATATCAAAGTTTAAATGTTAGTTTAGGCATTACTAAACATGACCAATCTCTTCTCTCCTGCATTTTTTGAAGTGTGATGTGAGTTGGATGCTGAGGCTGGGCAGCTGTATTATGGGAATGTAAAGTAACTCGTTGCCTGGCAGCTCACAGAAAACATGTCTAAATATTTGTTTCTGTGGATCTTTAAGGGATGGGCTAACAAGCAGCTCTCTGTATGTTTTCTTTTACATTTTAATGTGCCTATTATGTGAGAAATTCTTAATTCTTTTAGAATAGTAAAACAAGGACTTCCTACTTTAGTACTCCTTTGTTTTTTCTTGGACACTGAGAGGTTGACAACTATCAACACTAAAGCCAGCTGTTAATATCAGTTGTTCCTATATGTAGGATTATTTATTCATTCATACAAAACTTTATTTGGTTAATCCTATATTAATTATGAAAAATTGGCATCTGTATTTTGAGACCTTAAGAAATAATGATGTAATTACCCCTTTATATTTTTACAATATTTATGGAGCTGTTTCAAAGGAACTAGTGAACCATTTGAGTTATTCCATCTTTTAAATCTTAAACACCCTGCCATATTTTTCTGAAGGTTTTTATATTTACTTTCATGCTTCCTTCATGTGTTTGTATGTGCACATGATATAGTTGTGTATCTGTATATACGTATAACTTTGCACAGCAGTGTCAAAACTCTGTTTTTGTAGCATTTTTCCTTTAAGCCAAAGAACACTTAAGTGTTAATTAAATTTGATTGCAGTTCTTTAGGTGTCCTGAAGTTAGAAATATGTAAAGATGGCTTTGTTGAGTGAAATAAAGCATATTATTAAAATCCATAGCAGTGTAGAGGCAGAAACCTGTTATAGAAAGAGTAGACATAGGGAGGTAAGAATGAAGGGCAAGTCGCTGATGCTCAGTGTATCAGTTAGATGGAGGTATACAAAAAGCTTAAGTGCTGTTTTGTGTCAAATGTCTATTGAATTTGATGGAATTTGACTGTGTGCTGAAAGTTAAGTTTTTACCTGTTTTACTGATGGGTCTAAGCTTTGTGTGCTCAGTATTAACCATATACTCAGGTTGTAGTTTGGCTTTGTATGTGTCAGGAGCTTTACAAAATCCTTGTGCTTGACCAAATTATATTATGTGTTTATGTAGCTACTACAGTGCTTAAAAAAAAGATAGCTGTGACTGCAGCTACGTTTTTCAAAGGTGATGATGAGGTGTTAATAGTAAATGAAATTATTTTACAGGATACTAAATTTTGCCAGTGTGTAAATCTTCCTTTAATGTCTTGCAGCCGAGTTAGCCGTCTTTGCTGCCCTCTAGTGTTCTTTTTAATGCCAGACTTAGGGTGAGAGATTTTAAAGGCAAATTACTGCCATATTTTCTTCTCTTGTTTAGTTTTTTCTTTATCTGCCCGGATCCCTTTTTTCCTATCAGTGTTAAAAATGCAACAGAAAAATCCATTAATCTTTATCACCTCGGCTTATTCACTTCTATCATGATGTAGGCTTGGGTATGATGTGCAAGACCAATTTCTCTGAGAAAACTTCCTGTGTGATGATGAGATCTTTTATTTTATGAACATATTGTTAAGTCTTGAGTGTGGTTTCTGCTGAAGTCTTTCTGAATTTTATATTCTGATAATCAAATCTCCATTATTGCATTTTTATGCTTCAGAGGTTGGTTTTGTTAATTATAACTTTTTTTTTGTAAATAAGAAGATCCAGAGAGTTAGTCTTACAGAGCTGCAGGATACTGGGAGTGTTTTACTTGTGCTTTACATTATGATGTTGTTCACAATTTCTGTAGTTTCTTGTAATTTCTGTAGCATTTCAAGAGATTTTAGAGTCCTTGCTCATGCACACCTTCTGTTGCTGTATAGTGGTGTAACAGAAACCCTCCCAAATATAAGCTTGGTGCTTATTACTTGTACACAGGAGAACAGCAGGCAGTTTAATGCCAGAGCTAGCTGTTTTTATTGTTTGATTCTTGGATCTGTTTTCATAAACAATGTGAGAACAAGACATTTCATCTTTAATGCCTTATGTTTTTTTCCTCGTTAAAATCGATATTATGTTTGTTTTTATTTAATCAGGGAGTTTACCTTCTTTTAACAACAGATCAGAAGTTCTACTTCAATATTTATTAACTGTAAAGCATGAGTCAGAATTTGTATGAAGGAATCACTTTCATCTCTCATATAAATATGCACTTCCATAACTTGGATCCACTGGATATTTTTATAAAGTTATTTTTTCAGATCCAGTATAATCTATTGCCATATTAGCTAAATGTAATATTTGTGAGAAATACTGGAAGGATATTTATGGGAAAACTCTGTACTAACCCACAAAATTAATTATTCTGGGACATGCCCAGGACACAGAAAAGTTTTATATTGTTCTATCTCTGTACATCATTCCTGAATTAGGGAAAACACCATTCATCAAAGTTGTTGTGTTCTTCCCTCCTTGGAACAACTATTCTGTTAGTACTGAGGAGGGCTTTTGTGGTCCTTAGTCTTCTAGGTACTGAAAGATAACTGTTCTCTATGCTGAGAGACAAGAGTAAGGTAAAGGCTTTTGACACTCTTAGACTGGAAAATAAATGCTATTCTTTGGAACAAGTCCAGATACTTGGTTTGACTGAAAAAATAAAAGATCAATTTTTTTTTAAATGAAGCAGAAGTTATGAAAATGGTCACTTAGGACTTCATTTCATACTTGTTCATATTGTTAACCATCGCTTTCTCCCCCTCCTAACTTCTGAAATAAAACTTTTGAGCTTCAGGAAAATGTTTCCTTAATTTCTGATTTCAGTTTAGGTAAGTTAAGGATCATATGCAGTGCAAATGTATATTAATATTAGTCAAGCAAGTCTGCAAATCAAGTGTAACTCTGCCTTAAACTCAGAGATTTGCCTGCCTGTATGTTAGAGATGCCACGTTTTAAGTGTTTAATACAAGAAACAGCAGCATGTGGTGTGTCGGTTTTGCGTTGTTTTGCAGTACTGAAAGAAGCACTTGGGAACAGTAGCTGAACTGTTCTGGCACTTTTAAAATGCAATGCAAACCCACTTTGTTTTCTGAGTACTCTTTTTAGAAGGGGAAAAATATAATTCATAGAAAACACGGGTTAACCAGAACATTTGGTGCAGGGAAGTAGAGAAACTTAAGGTTGCCACCAGGAGGAGCAGTACCAAAATATTCTCAGGTTTTTAACTGGTACAGTTGGTAAGTGCTGTAGCTGTAAGCTAACTGTATCTTTGGGGATATCATAATTTTTTTAAAGATAGAGTACTAAATAGAATGCAACTAAAAAACCCCCAGAAAGAAAGCAAATGAAGAACTTCAAGATTTTAACAAATTATAGTCTGGAAAATTATGAGTCTTTTGACATTTGGAATTTTAATCACAGATGTAGGTCTGTATCCTGGTTTCATCATGGTATGCTGTTAGCCAGATTTTCTAAACCAAAATTAAATCTATTTTTATGTCTCTTAGTTGAGATGTAATAGAATTAATTTCAGGAGCTGGTGTATTAGTATTACGACTCTCTACAATTCACTGTCTCTGCTTAGATCAGCCCTTAATAAAACAGGTACTCTGACAATGGAGCTACTTGTGTTTATGTGCCTGTATGAGAGGCAAGTTGTCTGCTGTGTCAGGGAATAAGGAGAAAGGAAAGGAAGGAGTTCAGTGAGAAATAGAAAGTGCCAGACCTTGCAGACATTTGAGTCTTGGGTTTATTTTTTCCATCTCCCCCAGCCCATGCCCTTATAAGTCTCTTCATAGTTAAAAATTTAAAATCTATAAAGCAACACAAAGATGTAGGAAAAAGGGCAACTTTTCCAACCTAAACAATTCTATGATTCTGTGTAGCATCAAGCATATTATTTGTAATGGGCAAATTAAAAAACCCCACAGTGTTATCCAGTAGTCTTTCAAGCTATGTAGTGAAAATATTTTGCTAAGCAGGGGTAAAGTTTGTTTGAAAGGGAACTCGAAGTTTTGACACAGTAGAGGAAATGCATGCCTGTAGGATTATAAAACTGGTGAAAGTAGCATTTGTATTTAAAATTTAACAATTTGACATAGATTAATTTTGACATAGAGTAACAGTGATGTGTGTTATTTCTTACATGTAATCAACAAAGGAGAATGTCTAAATTTTTTTTTCCTTGAGTAATAGATCTTACTCATATAGAAACAGTCACAGTCCATCACATTACTCCTGAAATGCTGTGATGTGTGCATAAGCTAAATCTGAGTTTGGAAAGCAGTGGGATTTCCTTTAGTGTTTTCAAAACGTGAATTTTATGTTTTGTTAACTGTATTGTCATTAGTTCCCTTTCACATTCCTGGCCTATTACTGTTACCAAGTCAAGATGCTACCGTGTATCTTCATGGTATTATCTTCCCCACCCACTTAGTGGGTAAGTATGTGCTGGATGGGTATTTTTATACACAGTAATAACAATTTATTTACTCACTCTTGTAACAGAGGTTTTAAAAGGGAACTGAATACTTGAAGTCGATTTTTCTCTTTCTGAGGGGGACTTTGGAAACTGCTGGAGGATTGTTTAATCTCTAAACTGAACAAGATCTTGTCATCTGGCCACTGTATGTAGTGTCAGATGCTGGGCATGATCCTTGGTTAAGGGTGGTCAGCACAAATCCTTTTGTTGGTCCCTTGTAAAACAAGAGACCAAATCACTTTCTATAAATTTTGGTACTGATTTTTGGAACCCAGAGAGGTAAAATGGGCCATGAAAATCACAGAGATACTTAGAACTGGATGCTGATAAAAAGTGGGCCATGTAATACTCACCCTGCCATGCATCTGTAAGAAAGTTTTTAGTTTTCCTTTATGTATTTTTGTTTGTTTGTTTGTTTGTTTTTGTAATTTCCTTTAAAGCTTTAAACCTGGAAGTCTGCCAGTACAACTAGGCCACGTAAAGATATAAAACTAACCAATAAGGATCTAAGTGATTGCACGTTAACTTCTGTGTTTTAAATGATCTTCTGCGTTTTTGCAAATGTTTCTCCATAGGATGAAGATGAGTTGGACTCTCACACCATGGTAAAGACCAACTCAGAGAGCGCTGGTACCATGAGAGCCACAAGTACGATGAGTGAAGGCGCCCAGACAATGATTGAGCACAACAGCACTATGTTGGAATCGGACCTGGGGACCATGGTAATAAATAGCGATGACGACGAAGAGGAAGATGGGACCATGAAACGTATGTTGTCAATTTGCTTTCTTCTAATAATGTAATAGGTTTTTTTGTGCTGCACAACAATATTGTTTCATCAGTGGCTTTTTAGTGTCAAGTTCTGTGGTTAAAATGGGGAGAGGTGTATTTGTGCACTCTGAGCACTCTCTAGTTTGTGGAGAAAAAGGTGATTATAGTAGGAAATTCAAAGCAGAAGGCTGGTTTCGCTGCTTTGCTCCTTTCTCTGGAGGACTATCAAATTGGCCTTGTGTGAATTGTCCCTTTTACTGCTTGTGTCTTGCTTTTTGTCTCTGGTCCCCCATTTGAACCAGTTCCTTGGAGCTGAACTGATGTGATTGAGAGGCTGCTGTTTCAATGTCAGTAGTCCTGGGAACACATCGTGACTCTCCATGGGGTTATCAATCAGGAATATATCTTGCTGCAAAATTGCTTTGTAAGTCATGATCAATTAGCAGATTTGTATTTTATAAGCGACTTATTCAGACATTTGTTGAAATGTAATTCAGTAATGCTTGATTTAAGTCAATGATCGAAAGTTGAAACCTAGGTACAAAGTTCTAATTGACTTGATGGCCTGAGGGAGAATGTAACAGAGAAAAAAAAAATTGTGAATGTTTTTATGTCTAAAATTATAACTTACACTGAAATATTCATAAATACAAATTTTTAAATTCTTAACTTACGTACTTATGTACTGATGTGGTCATTATTTGGCTGAGGACTACTGCAGATTGAGGCCCACTGAATTTATTAGAATTATTTGCTTGAGTGGGCAGCATCAATAGATTAATCTAGCTCAGGCTGTAGCTGCCTGGATTCATGAGGCACAGAAAGGCCTAATGTTTAACTCCAGGCTATTGTTTGGGGGTGGGGAGTTGTGTTTGTGTGTGTAATATAGAAAGCTAATGTCTTTAGTGAAAATCAGTGCCAAATAAAGAACTTTGTAGAATGTTTCATTGCTGCATTTGTGTTTGCGTAGAGACACTTGATGTGATTTGTGCAAGATTAGTTGGAAGTGCAAAGCAGGATTTTATTTTGTTTCAGTGTACAGCAAGTTTGAAAGAAAAAGGGGGTTTGTTGATTTTTTTTGTTTAGCTTTTATGTGGTTTTGTTTTGTGTTTTCTTTTATTTTTCCTTTAGTGTTCTTGGCAATAAGATAGCACAAATGCCTCTTGATTAGTGGCTAGTTTAAGGGTGATGATTCACCTCATGAAAAGACTCAATATGTGCTGTAGTTTGTTTTCATGCTGAAACAGAATGTATGCCTGTTAGAAACAGAATATATGCCTGTTAGACCATGTGCCTAATGAAGGGGTCAGTACAAGTGATCTCAAACCCATCAGTTTCAACAAGCTAGGGGAAAGATGAGTGATTAAAAAAAAAAAAAAAGGGAGATACAGTACCAACAAATTTGGAGTAAAGGAATTATTAGGGTGGAAGTATCATGAATTAAGGTTTAGTACAGTTTCTGTGCTGCTTGATAAATCACTTCAGGCTTCATAAGTAAGTTCTCTATAAATAGTGTACCAAATTGCACGGCACTATTCATGTAGTATTTTTATATGCTGAGAGAAAATACCTGTCACTGTACCAAACAGATCAAAAAAGTGTCATTAGGTTTGCACTGCAGTCTCTGTCTGTGTCCTATTTGTCTGCTATGTTGCTGGAGACATTACTTTTAAACTGCACTGTTATTTTCAATTTTTAATTGATTCCACTAACAATCTGTAGCTAGAAAGGGAATTACCTTTTTACACCTTGATATTTGGCCAGTATATTTCTTAATCCCATTCTTCTTTCTCGTCAAACAAGAATAAATAATCTTTGGGACAGTGGGTTTTCTTCCCCTCCCTTCTCTCCCATAAATGAGTATCTAGAGCCCCATTATTCCAACAAAGCAAAGCCACCAACTGGAGGTATCCTGATGGGAAGTGATGGTTTCATCATTCAGCTGCCAGCCAGCAGGTTTGGTTTCAGCACTTACTTGCTAGAAGTTCTTGTATTTTGCATTAAGCACCCCTTATTTGCATTTTTTTTACATTAAAAACTAGAAATAATTCAAGAACAGGACCTCCACATCTCCTAGCTAAAAGTAAATACAAATCATGTCCACTGTAGCTGGTCCTTTGGTTCTGTGATTGTTGTGCTGAAAAAGGAGCAATAACAAGGGTACTAAATAAATGTTAATAGGAAGGGACATAAAAATCTTTGCTGTCCCTGAGAGGCAGACACAGATTTTGTACTTCTTTGTACTTGGCAAAGACTTTATGGATTGTTTGCTTTTTCCAGTGCACCTTTATAAGCAAAGTAGGCACTTTGTAGATATTTGTGTGATTTGATTATAATAAATCAGAACAAGTAGCTTAAAAGTGCTCTTTGATACTTCTGAATAATAGAACATTGCAAGCAAGAAGCTTGGAGGAATAAACTTAGTAAACTAGGGAAGAGGGATTTCATTTCCTTCCTAGAGACACAAAATATTTGTGACAAACTTTTTATTTAATTGCTGTTGTGTTTAGTTTCATGTTTTGTTTCCTTCTGCCTTTTGTTTCCCCGCTCAAGGACAAAATAAGAAACAATAATATGTTTTTATTTATAAGTACCCATGCTTAGAGGCCTCTGGGAGCCATGACAGAAAATAAATGAAACCATATTTTTTTTTCACAAATGGGGAATTGTGCCCAGATAAAATTGGGATTTGGAACAAAATGAGGCCTATCATCCTATCCCAACATATATTATACAGTCTACCAGTAAAAAACATTTATGCCATCTTGCTCAGTATGCCCTGTGCATACTCTGAACAGAGACTTTGGTGTGTACCTGGAAGGAGGGAAGAAAATGCAGAACACAGAGAGACGGAAGGATAGAACAACTTTAGGAGGTTTATTGTGGAGTAGAAGAAAGAGTGAGAATGATGGAAGTATTTTGTTCTTTTGTTCAGTTGCCTGGGTTGTACTTACTTTTGTGTGGAAGCTTTTTCATATGTCAGTGCAGAGACCAGTGTTGAGACCAGCTTTCCCACATTCCCTTTGTGGTTTTTTGGCAAGGCTTAGTGTTAGGGCTTTCTGGTGCACCAAGAGTGCTTCCGATTGTTCTCTTTTCTCCTTTTCAGTAACGTTTCCCCTGCTTCTCTTTTCTTCCCTGTTAAAGTTATATTTGCCATCTGCTTTGGGCTGGAAAGCAAGTTTCTTAGTGCCATTTGGATTTATTCTGGGTTTCTAAATGTTGCTTCAGATTCGGTGAAGCTTCTAAATAGTACATAGCTGGTAATGAATATATTAAAAGAAGAGGACAGTGAACTAAATGAGGTGTCATTTGACAGCTAGAGTGTAGAAAAGTGCTCGGGTTTTTGTTTCGTTACTTTTTTCCCTGTGAGATGTGAGTGTTTTAGGTTTAGTCAGCATAATTCTCCAACACATTTTCCTTCATGTCAAACACAAGAGTATAATCTTTGGGACAGCAGGTTTCTGTCCTCTCTCTCATCCTCCATAGGTGACTACCTTGAGCCCCATAACTCCAGCAAAGCAAAGCCAGCAAACTGGAGGTAGTCTGAGGAGAAGTGATGGTTTCATCGTTCAGCTGTCAGGCAACTGGTTTGGTTCCAGCACTTAATTTGGGGAACTTTCTTGCCTTATTGTATAATGGTATTTTTGATTACCATGGGATATGCACCATACCGTAGAACCTACATGTTGATAGAAAAATTCATGAGTTGGTTTATTCATTTTTTTTTTTAGTGATTTCAGCATCAGTAAGGGATTATGTGATGCTGCAAGTCAGTCTGCTCGGTGAGGTGAGTGGGATGCTTAGGTAGCTCTGGAGTAGTGCTTCAAAACTCTTAGAAAGACCTAAGTCCTACAGCTCTTTTTACAACTCAAAAGCAAAAGCTTTTTTGACAACCTAGAACCTAAGTCCAGTAGGAATTCTGCAGGGAAATTTAATTATGGGCTGGTTTTAGTGGGGCTGTAGCCTGGACGTTGATGTTGCACTGATGTAGTTTTGTTCAAGCATTTTTACTATGCCCACAGTCAAATGGTTTACTTGATGCCGTATGGAGGGATCCTAATGCTTTACTCCTCCATATGTGTATGTAAAGAGATGATAGATGTTTACAAGCCTATTTCACTCCTCAAGCCTTCTCCTGTGATGGTAATAAAGTTGTTCATGTGTACTGCTTCTAGTAGTATATTTTAAAAAGGGGATTTTTTTTTTAAATGATATTAGCAACTCTGCTTTCAGAGCTGTTGCAAAATGCTAGTTGAACATGGATTTTCTTTGTTTTGCTGAAAGCAGAAATAAAGTATATCTCATCTGGAATGCACTAATGAGTTTATAAGAGTAATGTCATTGAACATTTTTTTTTTCTTTTCTCCGGAAGCTGGAAAAATAAAAGTCATTAAACCAGTTTTACAAGTCTTATTCTAAAGAAGCAAAGCAATGTTTTGTGCTGGAAACTTTTCCCCATGAAAAATTGTTTAAACTTGAGTTTGCAGTCCTTCAAAAAGTCTCCAAAGGCTTCAGCTGGTTGAATGTGGATTTTCTGTTTTAATGCCAGTTGCAGTTATTTCTGATAAATAGGTATATTATAAAACAAACCAAAGGCTGATTGAAACCTGAAATTAAATGAAGACTTAGGTATATGAATCACTGTGATATGAAAGCTGTGAACTCAGTAGCCGCTTTGCTACACAGCTCTCTGTAGTCAAACATTTCTTAGATCCATCCTTTGATAGATTCTCAACTGCTCTGGCCTAAGGAATTGAGGATCCAGTTTCTGCTGATGAATCCTTGTGGTTCTGAGTAAGCTGACCTCTCATTCTCTGAGGTTATTGTCTAATAGGCATGTGTTGGCAGCAGAACTTGCCCACTCATAAAATACAGTCACAATTTTCTGCTTAAAATTTGGCTGACGAGGTGGCTGTGGCAGCCTTTAGATGGTAATTCACTGTTAAGTGCATTTGACTGGAGATTGAGGTCAAAATTCTAGGCTCCTGTCTACCATTTCCCAGGAGAATTACTGCTACTCTGTTGTATGCCAACTTGCATGGTGAGAGAGGAATGGTAGGAATGTACAGAATATAAAGCCTGAGCAGTAAATGAGTAGCCATGGTAGCCTTTGTAGTAGGGGGGAGAGTAGGTAGGTAGGTAGTAGGTCCAAAGAAGGCTAAAAGCTGATTGCTGTGCAGCTTCTGACTCTAATAGCGACAAAGTAATATATTTTGAGAGAATAAAAATAGTGACAATGTTCACAGAAGCACTTCACATGGGAGAGCCTGATCCCTAACTTCTCTGAAGAGGCAGCAGTTGGAAATGTTCCTTAGCTGAGTGGTGGATGGAGATCCCCAGGATGGGGAAAGTTGTGGAAGCTCGTGGCTTTTGGCAAAGGGAAGAAATCTTTCCTCTGTAGCTATGCAGCTGCAGAAGAGGTCCAGTGCCCTGGTAGTAACAGAATGAGAGAAAGATTTAGAGATTTCCTGTAGGAAGTTATAAAGCCCCCACTCCAAAATGCCAAACAAACAAAATATCACCACCTGTGCCCTCCCAGGAAATTGTAGTGGGAGACTCCCATCTGTAGAAGATGGACACCCTCATCTGCTGACCTTACTTGATAACTAGCAGCAGAACTTTTCAACTGGTTTAAAATCAATGTAATACTAATATAAAACTTTCCTGATGGAAATACATCACTAAAAATATTTTTTCTTTATAGGGGACATCAGTTGAATTTTATCAAAACATTCATTAGCATGGTGTGCATTTTCCTCCTTATTTTGAAATATGTGTTCAGAATTATTTATTTTAATTGTCATATGTTTTTGAAACAGTGTAATAGAGTTGGTGTTGTGATATGTTGTTGCCTCATTCATTTTATTGAGCGTACTTTTTGGAAGAAACTTGCTTATATAACTATCTGGGGACATCGCTATTGACTGTGTTCCTATCAGGGGTATTGCTGAGCAGCATCCATGGTGTTCTCTGTGTTCCAGCAGTTTCTGACCACTGTTTTCTTATGGTTTTCTCCCTAAAGCCATCTTCAAGTCCTGCAGTAGGTGAGTGTAGGGATGATAAGAGACAGATATTCTGAAACACTGAAACTGGGACAAACATTTTTAAACATGATCATCTACAACTTTGTCATGAGGTGAGGAGGAGGGGCAGGCACTGACCTCTTCTCTGTAGTGCTCAGTGACAGAACTGAAGGGAATGACCTGAAGTTGTGTCAGGGGAGGTTTAGGTTCAATATTAGGAAAAAGTTCTTCCCCCAGAGTGTGGTTGGGCACTGGAACAGGCTCCCCAGGGAAGTGGTCACAGCACCAAGGCTGACAGAGTACAAGAAGTGTCTGGACAACACTCTCAGGCACATGGTCTGACTCTTGGGGATGGTCCTGTGCAGGGCCAGGAGTTGGACTTGATGATCCTTGTGGGTCCCTTCCAGCTCAGCGTATTCTGTAATTCTATGATTGCTTGTTGAAAGTAAAGAATAATTAGATGAGCTGAAAAATCCAAATCCTCCTAGAATGGAACAGGCTATTTGCACAATAGATTTTTAGTGCAAGTGTGAAGTGATACTGAGTGTGCTGCAGATTTTTTGTGGCAAATATATAGCTTGTATAAAAAAAAACTTATGGATAGATGAGTGAATTAAGTGTTCTTAAAGGAATCTTTATGTATTGCACTTCTAATTTTAGTGGTTCTTGAAAGACAGTTGAGAATGACATTACTCTGTTGTTCATGAAAGTTAGAAAAAGTACTTTCAGATGAAAATGATCTTCTAACGACGTTACATTTTGCAAAGAGAAGTGCAACCTACTTCAGTTTGCTCTGCCATAAAGAGACTGAGTTTCTATAAAGTAAATATAAAATAGATAGGAGCCTTTACACTTTAAAGTAGTGTCAACCTATCCCATTTCCCATGAAATGCTAACTAAACTTGTTAATGTTAGGTTAACTAGAGATCTAAAAAGTGTCCCTTTTTTTAATTTGATTATTTATAAAAGTAGAATAAAACATTGCAAATAAATCTTTAACTAAATACTTTATTTTTTTTTTACATTGGAGAAAAAAACCCACACAAACCTTGAAATACCTCTGGTCCTGTTGTTCTGCACTCGTATTTCTGGTTTTGTGTGAGAGTTTTTATATTTGCAGTGAAGGTAAGCAACTCTTGTTCTTTTAAATGGGTTAACTAACTGTATGTTAAATTGAAATCAGAAGCAAGTTCTAAATTCTTATTTACCAAAATAAATAAAACAAGTCCTCAAAGTGTAAAATAAATCCACTTTTCTTATTTTGGAGTAATTTTGGTCCTGTTGACCCACTTTCCATAATATGCATTTGATAGGAAGGAATTTGCAGGGGTTGGTTTGTTTTACGTATGCAGGCAGTCTTCTATTACTTGTCTAAGGGAGATATTAAAAAATAGTTTTAAATCATAAGAGCAGTGCTTGGAAAATCTTTAGTGCTTTTTGTTAGGAGAGGAGGGAGACTGTTTTACCTGTAACGTGCCAACATTTTGGTACTTGGAGTTTTGAACTGAGACACTGGTAATATTTTTGTTTATAAGTGTGTCTCAGGGATGGAATGTAAGTACAGCCATCTCAGCAGGAGAAAAAAAAATTGATTGTGAAAGGCTATCTTTTTGGTAAAAATAGTTTCAGGGGGTTTGGACAGTAATGAAAAGTTTGTAGTAAGAAAATGTGTTGTATTTCTGTTTTTAATTCCACCTCCTTCATACTACTACTTTCTCTTGGATCTGTTTTCTAAATGTGTGCTTTTCTAACATTTAGATTTTTCCATTTTTCTTACCCTCTACTGAGCTCTCAGGAGACCTCACCCATAATACTGTGTTCAACCCTGGGGCCCTCCAAAAAAGACAGGTATGGACTTGCTGGAGCGAGTCCAGGGGAGGACCATGAGAATGATTAGAGTGATGGAGCACCTCTGATATGAAAACTGGCTGAGAGAGTTGGGGTGGTTCAGCCTGGAGAAGAGAATGCTCTGGAGAGATCTTACGGCACCTTGCAGTACCTAAAAGGAGCCTACAAGAGAGCTGGAGAGGAACATTTGACAATGATCTCTAGTGAGAGTGATGGCTTTAAACTGAAAGAGGGCAGGTTTAGATTAGATGTTGGTAAGAAATTTTTTGTTGTGGGGGTGGTGCGATGCTGGAACAGGTTGCCCAGAGAAGCTGTGGATGCCCCAGCCCTGGAAGTGTTTAGGACCGGTTTGGGTTGGACTTTAAGCACCTGTTCTAGCAGATGTCCCTGCCCATGACAAGGAGGTTGGAATTAGATGGTTTCTAAAGGCCCCCTTCAACCCAAACCATTCTATGACTCTATGATTTTTGCCCTTTAGTACTTATTTCTGTAGTTTCTTGGCATTCCCGCTGCTTACTTCTCATCCCTTCCTCAGTCCCAGACTCAAGAGGTCAAGAAATTTGGTGGGGGCAAACTTGGGAGATTCTGAAGAAGCATCGTCTTCTATCTGGTCTGTTAAATTCAACTTGAAATTTAGTTCACTGAATTGTTATGGGCATGGTTGTTATTAATTAAAAGATAGCGAGTAGTGATAACTATGAACTGGGATTAGAAACAATATTTGAAAAGAACATGGCAAAAACTGAGAAAAAAATGAGCTAAAAATGTGCGGAGGAGAAGGTGTGTATGGAAACATGGCAGACTGAATGAAGGAACTGTTGTGTGGTTGAAGAAAAGCAGCTGGAATCAAATGCAGTGAGGCCTAGAGTGAGGCAGTAGAAGAACACATTAAAACAACAAGCCAGAAGAAATCCTACTAGAACAAAAAAAATGGGAAAAACCAAAAGAAAAGAAGCAGTAAAGATGAAATCTTTGCCTCTATTAAGAATAGTGTGGCCAGCAGGACCAGGACAATGATTGTCCCCCTGTTTCTGACACTGGTGAGGCCACACCTCGAGTCCTCTGTCCAGTTCTGAGACCGTCACTACAGGAAGGACATTGAGGTGCTGGAGCGAGTCCGGAGATGGGCAGCAGAGCTGGGGAAGGTTCTGGAGTACAAGTTCTATGTGAGGAGCAGCTGAGGGAGCTGGGAGTGTTTTGCCTGGAGAAAGGATGCTCGGGGTTACCTTATAACTCTCTACAACTACTGGAAAGGAAGTTTTAGCCAAGTGGAGGTTGGTCTCTTCTGCCATATCTCAACTGAAGGGAAGAGAGGAAACGGCCTCAAATTGCACCAGAGCACATTCAGATTAGATATTAGGATTTTTTTTTTTTTTTTACTGAAAGAGTGATTAGGCATAAGAATAAGCCTCCTAGGGAGGTAGTGGAGTCACCATATCTGGGAGTGTTTAAGAGGTGTCTGCATGTGGCACTTGGGGATATGGTTTTGTGGTTATTATGATGGGGCTTGGTCAGCAGTTGGACTAGATGATCTTGAAGGTCTATTGCAACCTTGATGATTCTGTGAAAAGGTGGCAGTACAAAAATAAACATTATTGAGAAGAAAGTCATGCAGCAGAATTGGAATGAAAAAATTGTTAAACAAAGAGACTGGGAAGAGGTGATGAAATAAGAGGTGGAAGGGGGGAAAAACACACTTAATGAATGAATAAAAACAAGTGTAAAGCCAGGTAAGAGGATTAGCAAGTTATAGTGATCACGTTAAACAAAAGCTCAAAAGATATTTCTAGTGGTTCACCTCTTCACTTGTTAAAACAAGTAGATCAAATAAAAAATCATTTTATTATGCTTATAATTTAAAATTATAATTTTGTCTGTTTTTTGGTGTTAAATTTCTCCCCCTGCCATAGTTATTTATGTCTTTCGTCCTGTTTAATATTTTATTTGTGAAAGTATATTTCATATTTCTCCATGTATAATGTGTTATGCTGTAAGCAAGTCAATATAAGCTGTAAGCATTGGCACATTTTTCATGTGTCAATGCTATGCAGAATATGGTCTGTGAGGGGACAATTGTGTTTATTTATTGGGCTATTTAGTAATTAATTTGCTTTGAAATCTAACAAATGAAAACAAATTTCAGTCATTTAGGATGGAAGATAATTTTTTTTTTTTTTTTTACTTTTAATTTCATGAAAAGAATAATAGAACAAGAGTTCATGCTGATCTTAGTCTGCTCTGCTAAGCCTTTGTAGTTATGTGGATGGTGATGAAAATCCCCCAGGGTTTCCACACCATGGAGACAGGGTGCTTTGCAACCATCTGTAGAGTATGACCCCATAATTTGCCAAGAACCTTCATTGGCAATGAATTTAATTAAGCAGCATCTAGACATTATTTGTGGGGTTGTTTTTTGAAGTTCTTTTTCTAAATAATTTTTAAATCACACCTTTGGTGAAACTCTGTTCCTTTCCTTAAATTGCCTGTGGACTAGGCCTTGAAGGTAGGGGCATTCTGCACCCAAAGGGATGCTTAGCACCTTGTGTTATTCAGTCTCTATAACAACAAATAGATATTGCATGAAGTAACTTCTAATATTATTTGTGTGTGCAACTCTGAAATGTCTTGAACATTTCTCCACGTTGTGTCTTGCTACAAAAATATCATTCTTCGGCTATGAGCTTTTATGCCAAAGATCCTCAGGGGACAAACAGAGGCTTGCATCACATACAGATGACTGTATTAGTTGCTACAAAATCCAAGAAAATTAATAAGTGAAGCCTATTTTATAATGCATTAAATCTTTAAATGATTTTTACTTTTTCTTTCAACTAAGGAAATGCTACTTCACCGCAAGTTCAAAGACCTTCTTTCATGGACTACTTTGATAAACAAGATTCCAAGAATAAAAGCCCTGAAAACTGTAATCAGAACATGCATGAACCTTACCACATATCCAAAAACGTTTTCCCTGATAACTGGAAGGTCCCTCAAGATGGAGACTTTGATTTCGTAAGTACATTTTTATTGTTTAATTTCTTGCATGCTCTTTATTTTATTTATGTCAGAAATATTTAATCCCTTTATGTAACTGTGTTAATACAAGTAACAATATAAGAAAACTTTCCAGAATACTGCCCAACTATCTAATCTTAATGCCTCTTTGTGATTGTTGAAATAAGTACATTTAATTAACACAGGATGTCTTTAATAGGGAATGGCATGTGACATTATACTACTTTGTAACTACTCTTTTTTGTTAAAGTGTTTTTGGTTCCTTAAAATTTATGTGCTATAAGAACTTTTAAAATTGACTCAGTTGTTTGAAAAAAAAACCAAAATTGCCACAGACATGGAATATTGCTGTCATGTTTGCTGCATAACTCAGTAAAATGATAAGCATTTTAGACTGGGTTGGAACCATTTAATCAATCTCCTTGGAGATGTTTAAGATCACCTACTGTTTTGCACAAGTCATCTTCTTGGTACTATTCCAATAGCACACATCTCTCTACACAGAATTATTCTAACGCCAGTCTGTCTATTTTAGGGTGGGGTTTTTCCCCCCTCCAAAATATGTGTAGCTTATTTCTCTTTATCTGTGTTGCACATTATAACAGGGGCGAAAGAAAATGTTTCAGAGTTATAAGTTGTACTTGAAATGAAATAGTTACTGATTAGAGACTTATAGGTAATTACACCTGATTTTCACCTTTGTTAATTTTTTAACATGTTTCAGTGAGAGAATTTAGGTTATCCATTGCGGATGAAAAGTTCTTAATTACAGTGCAGTAGCTAAATATGATCACATGACACCTTTTCAAAAGCACACTTGGGATTTGGAGAGAAATGTGTTTAATTTTAGGTGACAGCTGTAGGTGTGGAATTTTTTTCCCAGTTTTCACTTACTTCATTTCTACTTAAAGCTGACTCTTAAGTTTAAACTACTGGAGTAAAGCCAGTTAAATAGCACAGTACAAGCTGTTGCTGCTGGTGTTTTTCATTTAGTTGAATTTTGTTTTGGGTGGAGTTTTTTTTAGGCTTTTCCTGATAATTGACTTACAAAAGAGTTGCACTATTCACTGGAAAATAACTGGCCATAATTTCAGTGGGGTTATTACAGTGCCAAAAAAAATTGCATTTAGAACAACTTAAAATTCATCCTATCTTTTCCAGTACTTTGTGAAGAAATGCAGGCAAAAATAATTCTTTTTGTAAATGCTAAGATGCAGATTCTGTAAGTGCTTGTTCATGAATATTTCACACGTGGATAATCACGTGGAACTTGTTGACATTGCTTCTACATATGAAGTTGCCTTCCTGAAAAACGAATTTGTCCTAGAACCAAACCTGAGGAGTTCTTACCTTCAGACACTTAACTGCTCTCTCTAGGCAAACCTTGCTACCGATAGCCTTAGACTGGCCACTCGTAGACTTCAGAATCCTAGAATGGTTTGGGTTGAAAGGATCCTTTAGAGGTTGTCTAGTCCAGCTTCCCTGCTGTGGGCAGGGACATCTTGCACTAGTTGCTCAAAGCTGTAACCTTGAAAACTTCCAATGAAGGGGCAGCCACAACTTGTCTAGGCAACCTATTCCAGTGTCTCATGGAAGTTATGTGATGTGCAGTTAATCCTTGGCCTCCTGAAAAGGCAGTGTTGTAAGGCTTTTTGCTACAAAATTATTCAGATTGAAAACCAAATAGGATTTTAAAAAAATTGAATTGCTATTTGCATGGACAATGTACATGTGTGTATATGTGGGATGATATTTTGTTTTAAATATGATGAAAGCCAAATACTTCCATAGATAATGCAGCCTAAGAAAGAGTCTAGGAAGACTCTTCAGTAGTAGATGTACTGCTTCAGAGCAGTCCACTCAAAAATACATTTCTCTGAATCTGTCTGGTACCAGGTGATATCACACGGGATGTGGGTTTTCACAGCCTGCTGATTTGAACCATAGGCAATTATTATTTATTTATGTATGTATATTCTAGAAGCACTTCTATTTATATTTTAGACAGCAAGTGACAGTATTGGCAAGTGGCCTGCAAGAGACTTTCTGAAAGGATAAATGAGTGGGCAGCATGCATAATATATTGTCGGCTCTTTGTGAGATCAACATGAATGTTTTCGGTTGCTGACATAAAGTCTTTAAATGATTTATGAAAGGAATAAATAATGGAGACTTTTTGTATTAAGTAATTCCATTCTGTTTCATTTGGAATTAGCCTTAATGGGATCTAAAAAGGGATCCTAGCAGTAAATGATGACAGTCATAATTTTATTTAAAGAAGGAATTGATATGCTAGAACTGAAATATAAATTATCAAAATGCAACTTAATGCTAGTATATTCCAATAGTACCCCAGCTTTCTGTGGAGAAGAGATGGGTTGCTGTGTAAATCAGAGTTTGCCAAACTCCTTTGTTGAATGATACTGTTATTCTTTCATACCCTTGTAAGCCAAACACATCATAACAGTGCTGGCAGCCAGTGAGCACTTCACTTGTGAGCCAGGGTGAATGACAGTGCCATGCTAAGAAGAGATATTCAAGTGTATTGATTGAAAGACGTGAAAGTGTATGTATCTGTTAAAGCATGAACTAGAGAAGCAGAAATGCCATTGAGGTGGGAGAGAGAAGGGAAAGGGAAGAAAATCCTAGCTTTATAAATCCCTGCAACTAATCAGTTTGCTTTTTTCTGTGTTATGAGGTGAAGCCTGCAGAATTGGAAGCTAATTCTTGTGTCCAAGTAGCATATTTGCTTTAGGTCACAGTGATATTTTATCCTACTCTTAGTCTATCTTACTGTTTGATAAAACAGTTACTGTTTGATAAAATATAGTTACTTTATTTGTTTAAATGTACAAATACATGTAATGCAGATATAGCAGTCTTACACGCTTGCTGATGTTTTTAGATAATGTAAATAAGTGATACAGGTAACTTTTCTCATAATGTGGATAAATGAATATATAAAATAATGTAAATTAATTTAGCACAAGATCTAGTTTGAAAGTTGTTGTGTGAGCATAGTTTTCTGCTCTGATGTAAATGTTTTAAAAACTCCTTGCCAATGAAAATAGAACTAGAAGACTTTCTCAAGAAAATAAGATGCTTTAGTCAGCAATCTGAGCCTTAAACAAAAGGTAACTTTAGCAGCATTTTTTGTTTTGTTTTGTTTTTAAGTACATATTTATGCTTTGTTTTTTCACTATTGAAGTACATCTGTTTTGCAGTTCAAAAGCTGATCTTATTTCTTTTTCACTGATGTCATATGGGAATCTGAGATCCATCTCGGACTATTGGTCCTGTGGGTCTTCAGTTCTGTGATCAGCCTGTGCTGTTTTTTGATGGCATGTTCCATGAATCAATAAGAAAAAACTGCTGCCGCAGAGCTTCAAGTTTTATATTGTACTGCATCAGGTATATTGCAAATGACTTTTAACTAGACTTAATTTTGATACTGTATACTCACCTTGAATATTACATTATTCTAAATTTACCCTGTTCTGCATGCTTCAGGAGCTAAGGTGCTGGTTTTTATGCATAAGAAGTGTTTGGAGTTTTTATACTACATTTCTTCTTTCTTTCTAAAAAGAAACCACCACCAAACAAACATAAGCATTCAACCCCAAACACTTCGGAATGTTTTCTTTTCTGTGACTGTATGTAGAGTTGCTGGGTTTAATCTTTGTTTTCAGTTATTTTGGTGTCTGGTTCTGACATCTCATGATAAATTTTCAAAACCAAAAGTATGGATCTTTGATATTTAGTGAATCTTAGGGAAATGTGTTTCTGGGGAAGTACTTGTACATATTTTGGTTTTTTTTTTTTTCTTTTTTTTTTTTTTCCACATCAGCCTTTCAAATGGAACGTTGAAGCTCTGATTTGATATATACCTCTTTCAAAAAATCCAAATTAGTGTTTATTCAAACTTCAGCTTTTATAATTGTTACAGTGTATTTCGCACTCAAGGATCACTGTGAATTTTTGTTTTCAATGAATTCTATCAGTCTATAGGCAATACTCTTACAGCTTTTAATTATTGCAGCAGATGGAAAAATTAAGGCAGTGTTTTCAATCCTAATTCTGTCAGTTTTACTTGGGGTTAACTGGTGTTTCATTCACGGCAAACCTCGATGCCAGTAAGTGTAATGAACAAGATACTACTCAGTGTGAGTAAAAGTGGCACAATGTCACTGAATAAGTAAAAATGCAGTAGAGCTCTGTAGTGTATGGGTATGAGATTCCTAGAAGTGTTAAAGATGGATGGTATAATCAGCTTTTCATGATGAGGCTTAACTCTTTAGTGGGCCGACTTTTAGTCGTAGCTAAGAAGTCGGCAGTTTGGTTCAGAGTGGTGAATTAGAACAAATGATGTGTTTATTTTGCCCATCTGACTGACCAGTCCTTTAAAGAAGAGTTGTTTTTTATAGATATTACATATTCATTTGACTGTGTTACTGTTGTGATAGCTTTGTTCTTTCTACGGGGAATGTTTCACATTAGATAAGTACGTGCTGTGGAGAGAGCAAGGTGGTGTTCAAACAGCTTGCTCAAATTTTTTACAGTCTTTCACAGTTAAAGATTTTGTGATACATTGTGATACATTTATCACAAATTTATGGGCATTTTAAAAATTAATTTTCACCAAAAAAGGTGCACTTTTAATAAGCAAGAAGTGCTCAACATTTTTATTATATGGGGATACCCGGATAAATCTTAGCTTCTGGATTGGTGTGTATGTGCTGTCAAACACCCTGCTGCTTACATTTTTGCTGTATCATGACATTTTAGATCTCATTAAGATGTAAAATTGCTCTGGAAGTCCTTCTGCCCCTTAGTAGTGTATGTCAATGCGGGACATGATGTTAACAAAGGATTTACATGAGCTGCAGTGATGTGATAGCTAATTGATGATAACCTGTGAATTAACATGAGTTGGAATGAGTTGCTAAAGTTCATTTGCACTGATTGTATACATTATTTAATTTTAAATGAGTCATGTACTTTTTGTTATGAAATGATAAAATGTAAAAAGGCAAATCTATTTATTATAGCAGTGCTAGGGTAATGATTTCTGTCTCTAGCAGAATTATTTCCAAACAGGAATGGTATCCAGATTGTTAAATATTAAACAGTGAACATGTAGATCATGTTTTGCAATAACTGCAGTATCATGTTTAAGTAGATGCATTTTGGGTGACTTAAAGATTCTGGAATAGCAACAAAAAATTACAAAGCCATCTGTTACCCTAGGCAGAATATTTCCCTGGCTTTCAAAAGGAACAAATGCATAAGAATATAATAATTGTGAAATAATAGTATTGCAGATATTCAGCACTTCAGTTAACATTTATAAATGCATAATGTGACAATTCGGTAAAAAAGTAAATACCATAAAATGACTGAAGACCATCTAGAATTTAATGAAAACTGCAGTAATAAAACTAGGCTGAGTTAGCTTCACTGGAAATATGTCTGGGTTCAAAACCTTGGCTGGGTTTATTCCAATTTTATTTAAGCAGTGAGTGAGTTTGCTTGGACCAGTCTTCTTTTAATTAATGGGAATGAACGTATTTCATTTATTTTCAATCGTTTCTGCTTCTCTTCTAAGTAATTTAAAAAGTTTAAATGAAGTATTAACATAGTTTCATTTTTCTTTGTTTTTAATTAGTTGCTTGAATATCATGAAGCATTTCCAGATGCTGCCAGGAAAACGTGTTCTTAACTAAGCAAACACAAAACTTAGGTTTTGGGGTTTGCCTAGGCCGTATGGATATGAGATAAGCACATGTATTATTGGTGTTGACAGTTTCCATGCAGAATTTTATTCATTTCAGTTCCAACACAGCGAAAAGGAGAGAGACTGCAAATGAATATATTGAGTATAATATGCTCTATCTAGGTCATTTTTTGAGGACAGTGTGAACCTCGGCAGTGGAGATTTTCTGTACCTTTCATAATAGGTGGTTACAGAACTTCTTGTGTGTTGAGTGATTTTTAAAAAAAGAAAAGAAAGGTGTGTTGGTAATTCAGTGGGAGAGATATTCGTATTAGGAGTCCACAGTGGATGGTTTGCAGGTTGTGGCCTTGGTTTGTTATTCTTATCATGCAGCTGTTCAGGCAGGCAGTAGGAAAGGTTGTTGCAGCCTGATACATAAAGTAAAAGTGTAATATTGGTTGCTGGGCTTTTCCCCCCAACTCCTCACCCCGCAAAGAGAAAAGACCTATTACACTTTTTTTTTTTTAAGCTGTGTAAGTCAAATACTGACTGATTTAAATAAATCTTGTTTATACATTCTGATCACAAAAGGCAGATTCATTTTTGTGCTGAAGAGTGGGGGAATACAATACCTGAGCAGTGTTTCTTCAACTGGTATTGAACATAGGATCCTTTCTCTCTGAATATGTGCTTTTTTTGTTACTGTATGAGTAAATAAATAATTTTTTAGGCTGTAAAGAGAATCAATCCTTTCTGTTTATCCTGAATTGTAGAACAATTATAAAGCTGTTTTTCTCATCACTGAGTCATTCATGCCAAAGTGCCACTGCTGTACTTGGGCAGTTTTGGAAGGTGAATCGTGCTGTCTGGCAAAGGTGACATGAATTTTTGTATCTTAAAAGAGCACAGAAAACACCTTTCTAGACCAAAAAGATTTTCACATTTTTACATGTTAAAAACAGAATTAAAGGTTTTTACTTATTGACATACTCTGAAGACAAAGCAAGAAATCGGGCTTGAATTGCAACAGTTTATCTGAAGTTAGATAGTAAGAGGAATGGATAACAACATAAACAGCAGATTGCCTCAGAGGGTCACAGAAGTTGCCAGTGTTGTAAGTGTTGAAGACTTGGTTAGATAAACACATAAGGAAGTGTTTTGATGGATTTAATCCCACTTGGAGCAGAGGATTGTTGTAGGTGACCTTCTCCTGTAAATGTTTCCGATGGCCTTATTTTCTATGGCCTTTTAAGCTACTGCTGATGCCTGGTGTTTGTAATCATAAGAGATGCTGAGAACAATTAGGTCTTAAAAATCATTGAGCTCTCAGAAATAGTGACTTACTTAATTTGTTTATTATGAGCATCAGTATTTTGGAGGAGCTAGACCCTGGGTAACCTTGACAGTTTTCGCAATTAGCAGTCAACTATTATTTCCAAACATGAGTCTGCCTCTGGAAAATTCCAGCCAAGATGTAGTCATTAGAACTTCACCATGTTTTCTCTCCCAAAAGTTTAAAATATCTCTGCCATCTTATTTTATCACATCAAATAGTTTCAATACACAGTGTATTTTTAAATTATAAAATAGTTTCTAGTGAGAAAACACTTTGAAACTTATTTTACAGTGAACTTTCTAAGTGTAGAGTTAAGAATCAAACTTCACACCAAAGAATTTAAATGCTTGCATCATCTAATGTCCTTTTTTTTCCCTCATTAGCTCGAATGGAGAAGACTGAAGCATAGCTCTAGTATATATATTCACTTAATCAACAAATCTGTAATTTGTGCATAGTTTAAGGAGAACAAAGGAAATAAATGAGTGAAGCTGATGAGCTGGCATAGTCCTGCTGGTTTAAAGCAGCATCTTGTTACCTTAGTAACCAGTTGTCTGTATTAATATACCTCCTTAGGATCATTGTGTAATAGCTCAGTAATGTGTATAGCCTAGAAAGAGCTTTGAAACACTTGGAAAAAAGCAGTTGTGGCTGGACAAGTTTTAGATGTTCCTTTTTTGTCCCTCAAACCAATTCAGTTTCAGGTCTCTTTTCTGTTTTCTCTTACCAAAAGGAAAAAAAAAAAAAAAAAAGAAAAAAGAGGGAGGATATTTAATCCGAAGAGTTTCCATGTTCCATGAATCACTGTTAATGTCAAGACAGTGTACCACACCTTTGTGTGTAATGTCTGACCCCCACACGGAGTGCTCACACCAAGGGGTGCGTGTTCCACTTCAGGGTTTCAGCAAAATTCTTTGAAATCATCTCTCTGAAAATATCATGCAAATCTACCACCAGGAAAATCTGCTCTCCTACTCTTTGCTGTGATGATTAATGCTAATGAAAAGGAGTAAAAATAAAACTTGCCTGAGGAGAGTGGGCGACTGGAATTTTTCAAGATTGGTTTTAGTTAATTTTTGTATCTTCTTAGTTTCAAGCAGGATTTCCTCATCTTGTGGTTTGGTAAAGAACATGGGATTTTTTTTCAGTTAGGATTCTTTTACACCCTTTTTTTAATTGGACTTTTATCACTCTCCTTTTTTTTATTGGACTCAAGTGTCAGATAGGATTCTAGCAATTTAAAAGAAAAAATAATTTGGATGAGTTTAGCGTCTGTGTGGCTCTAAATAATCGCAAAGCTTGTATTAGATTTCTGTACCTCATGTTTTGATTGTCAGCCAGTGAGTACCATGTGTTGACTATATATTAAGCGTAGATGTTAACAATATTTCATAAACAAAATACTGGAAATTAAATGGCTGACAATTCTATTGAGTTTTATGAAGAATGGAAAAAAATCTGTCTGGCTTTTCTTTCCAAATATCTTATAGTATGGGAAGAAAGAGGCTTCTGCATTCAGGCATGGACTTCAAACAGAGGGCTCTTAATACTTGAAGTTCTTTGTTATTTTGAATTCATATCATCAGATATCTGGTTAGACTGGACTTAGTAAACATATACCAAAACCAGGGATTGCCCAGAAAATTATGATTTACATGTAAATTTTATTTTCTTATAACTAGCATAATTTCGGACATAGAGGGGAACTCCTATGAAACTTGAAAGCAGAATCTGTGTTTCTATAAGAGCACACTTAATACTCCCATTTTCTTGTATTATAGTACTGTGTGAAATGTATGCATGGAAATTATCCAAATGTCATTCTTTTACGTTAGAACTGTGACTATGAATGCCTTATAAGCCACATTTACTTTTGTTTATTGGGAGTTATAGCATTGCTATGCACTAGTCATTTGATTTTTGGTGAAAAAGGTAAGATGTGTGCAGTGTAAATCTGCAATCTGACTGTTTGTAGACTTGTGTTTTTTTCATTTGTTTTTGTTGTTATATATGCCTCATAGACAGCACCAGTACCTAAAAAGGTAAAACAATCCATGTGAAATCACCCAGGATGTGGAGGGCAGACACACACAAACCCCCCCCAAAAATCAATTTGTCAAGCTTTTATACCTCTTTTATATTTTTATATGAGTAACAATTTAAAATTAAAGCTACTTTTAAAAATAAAGACCAGTACATAAAGCTGAAGCTTTTGACAAACACTTTATAGAAGACTTAATCTCATACTTGTTAAGGTCAGTGGCAAAATTGATATCAGTGTTAAGTTTTGCTGCTCAGACCATTAAAGACACACTTTCAATTGTGTCTAAATGTAAAACTGGATTTAGATTTAGGGTTAGAAATTTCTCAAACTTAGGCTGTTTCTGTCATCATTCCTTAGTTTAGAGCAAGTGCATCTAATTACCAAAAAGCAAACACGTGAAGAATTAACACTTCTCTAGCATCTGCTTAATGATTATGGTATTGCTGATATTTACGTTTGATATTAGAGGTTGTACAGATATAAGAATACTCATCAGAAAATACAGTTTCTTAATGTAAATAAGACGTTTCAGGACAAAATTGCTCATTAGCAAAGCTCTAAAGGTACAGTAAAATGGTTATAGCTATTTCATGAAGCTGAGAACCCTGACTGCATTTACATGACAATTTTTAGTGTGGCATAGTGAGAAGTTAAACAAGTTAACTTAAATAATTTTGAAGAATTTAACTTACTTTACTTTGCATTGCACAGACAAGGGTCATGGGCAAGGTTAGGTCTGCAGCTGAGAAGCAGGAACTTAGCAAACGGTGCTACTTTGGGTGCATGATGCTGTGTGAGAATGCTGTAGTGTTTGTAGATGTGAATTAGGTGGAACTTCCTAAAAACATTTGAATTTTTTTCCCTCATGGTGTCACTACAGCCCAGCATATGTCGTTTTTTTATATTTGAATATTATTCTTTCAAGTAAGAATAGAGGAAAAAGTGTACAACAAAGACACAGATCAAACTTTCACATTACACAAAAAAGTTATATAGATACAAAGTTCTCTTAGTAAAAGTAAGCTGTCCCAAAATGACTCTCTGCTTTATTTTGTTGTATTCTCTTTGAAGATCTTGCTTTTTGGCATAGGGAATTCATTGAAGAAATGTGTGAATGGAAGAGGAGGCTTTTTTACTGGGAACTCCTTTGGCATTGTTCTGACTGGAACCTGGAGACGGAGCTTTTTTTTTTTTTTTAAGGTTGTGCTTCAAATGCAAACACTTGGGTTACTTTAAGATTGCCATTAATTATAGTTACATGTTGTAAATGCCATCCACACACAAGAAGAATGTGTACTCTACAGAGGATAACCACCTCAAGTGGAGAACTATTATCCTCATAATGTTCATAGAGAGAGAAATGTGGTATTTCCATGGTGCTTGTGATGTGTGTGTGTAGGATGGAATGGGTTTTTTGTTTTGCTTTTGCAAAGTTGTAAATTTCATTGCTATTTTTGTCTTTCCAAAGAGTTGCCATTAACTATTAGAATACAACTGTGAGGCAAGATAAAGATACAATTGTGAGTAAGCTAGCATTCAGGAAGGTTCAGGTAAAGTAACAAAGACATTAAATTCAAAAGTAAAACCAGTGCTTGTCCTTTGGGATTTTGTTTGTGACCTACGATTGGGCAAGATGTGAGCACCTGTGTGCAGTCCACCTTTATCACTACTGTTGGAGGAACAGAGAAGGAATTGGCAGAAGTTGCTTGGTGTGTACATGCTCAGCTGTTCCAAGTGTCATCTCGAGCTGGTTAACTTCCTTCTCATGGGCTTTAAAGACCTGGTTTACAATGGTTGTTTTTCCTTGTGTAAAGTTTTTGAATGATACTGTAACACAGAGTCTTTTGGAGTAATGAAGTTATGGCCAAATAATGCACTTTTGACTTATGCTCAGCAGTTATCAGGATTTAACTCCAGATTTTTGTAATGCCTTTTTATTTAAAAAACAAAACGAAACATCTTAAGCCCCAGAGAGTTTTCAGAGTAAGCAATACTTGCAGAGAAAAAGAGATGGGAAAGAGCTGATGCCTCTGAAGGGAATTTCTGAAGGATTTGGGGTAAAAGAGTGGTAGGTGGAGGGAGGCCAAACTCCATGTTACTTAAGCATCCCTGTGGCCTATGAAACTCAAGAGCCTTGTTTTCTTCTCTCTGCTGGCTGATGACTATGGCAACAGCCCAGTGGTCATCTCAGAGGTGGGCTTATTCAAAACTACAGGGGAAAACAGTGACATTGGAAACAGTGATTAGTTTGAAACTACCTGACCTGTTTTTCCATGTTTTAAAGAGCTGTTGCTATGGCAACAGCAGCTCACTGAGGACCAAGCACTGCTAAGTTTCAAAGGTTCAGCAGTCATGTGTGTGTGGAGAGCTGGATCACTTCCAGCATCAAACTGTGTTCCCTGCACCCACAATTTTTATAGATACCTGCGCTACCCTAGAATTAACACAGATGCTTTAGAAAACATATTATCCAAATCCTACTGGATCTGTTTACTACTTTGGCTTGATTTCAACTAATTTCTTCCTTTGTTCATCTTCTCAGCTTATTGCAGCTTCCCAAAATAAAACACCTCCAAAGAATGATAGTACCCATATCCTGTGGTCCTCATACTGTCCTGTCACTGAACACAATGATAATTTTCTTCCACAATTCCATATCCCATGTTATGGAAGTCAGCAAACATAAGCTGTTAGACCGTGGGTTAGAGAGAAATTAATTCCAGAGCTGAGATGCATTAACTGAAAAATAACCTGACAGTTTTAATCAGTGAATTGCTATCTGAAATGCTTCTACAGCTGGCAGTTGCCATTATGACATATGGAGGAGAGAGGATTTTGCAGATGGACAATTCAAGAAACTATTATACAGCTTTAAATTAAAAATCAGTGCACTGAACTTCACCTGGCATCTGGAGTGTACTGTGCTTCTTGTGAGAACTGTCACTGAGCAGGTGGACAGCAGTGTATAGTATGATAATGGAAATGTTTGGTTAGTAGAAGTGTAATACAGTTTTCAATTTAGTGCACTTTACATGTTAGTAGAGTTAGTTAGAGTTAGAAGAGTGGTTGCAGTGTTGTCCATGTTTGAAAGGAAAGTACATTTTTGTCAAGCACAGATTTCAAGAAAAGACCTTATTTTAACTGCTCCTCAGATTCACAGGAGTAATTGGGACCAGAGAAGAGCACCTTAGTTTCAGTGGTACTGGAGCCTCTACCTTACAGTGGGGGCTGTGATAGAGCAGAATACTCTAGCTAGCTGCTTTTTTCTTGTCCCCCAAATCTGTTGGCATTATTTTGGTCTTGTTCTTTTCGAGCCATGAATTGTAAACCTTCCTCAATCTCTAACAAGCAGATTATTAAACCAAATATGAAGGAGAATGTTCACCTGTGATCTTTAATTTGTTGGTTGTGGGGAAAAAGTAATAATTGTGAAGGGTTCTCAGCTAATCTCATTAAATGCCAAAAAAGAGTTTAAAAAACTATGTTCAGGTGTGGAAATCAAATGGTCAGAAGTTAAGGAGTGTGATGCATTTATGATTGCTTGACCCATTATGGGCTCATTATTTATCTGAGTTTTAACCTATAGTCATGTAATTAAAGAATCTGCTACAATGTTATAATTTGGAAAAAAAAAGTAAAATTAAGGCTGCTTAAGGAATTGTAAAGCGTTCTTCCCTAATGTCTTTCAAATACTTGACTTAACATGCTTTCAAAGAGTTTTATATATAGAATCAGAATGTGATTTCATATCAGTTTAAAAAGGGGGAAGAAAAGGCACACTTATTCCATGCACACATAAGAGCCCTTCATTGCACAACATCAGTGAGGCAAAGGAATGAGCAGCTGGGTGGGAATTTGGCTGTTAGCAAGGCTTAGCCCACCATACCTGGTAAGACTCATTTCAGCAGTCTTCTGTAGCTAGAAGTTCATCTCTGTCTTCGACACAAGGGTAAGTTTTCATGGCCTGTATCAGCACTTCTCTTTTCCTGATGCAGCACTTATGTCATGCAGCCACAGCTCTGTAACTAAGAAGCACCGTTGCAGATGCTCGCTTTATTGGAAAGAGCGCCAGGTCTGGTTCTCCCTCAGTGATCTAAAGCACGAATACCATCTGTCCTACCGTTAAGATCACTTCAGTGAGTTTCTACATAACTGCTTACACTTGCCAGATACAGAGAATCAGTCTAGCTGCTTTCTCATTTCTTCTTTTGGAACTGTCCTCAAATTGCCCCATATCACATGTACAGAAGTACTGCTTCCAAATTCCCACTCAGTAAAGTCGTCAGCTTTCTCTGGAGCTTCTCAGAAGAAGCCTTTTCTGCAGTGCAGGGGCTTCAGGATGGCCTGAATGCATTTCTTGGCTGTTGGGTGGAGTGACTTGCTGTCCTCAGAATTGTAATCAAGTCAGACCTGGCTCAGAGTAGTCCTAGTATTTTGCAGCAGCTTGGCAGGTAGGTACACTCATGAATGTTTCAGTCTTACACCTGATGAAGTTCACTGGGCAGGCACACACTTTGTTCAGATACACCCCAGATGGAGTTGCAGCTGAAGCAATTGATCCCACCTGGCCCATCCTACCATGTTCTCCACCCTGGCCATTGAGTATTAGGAACAGTCTAAGCCCCTGTATGCCAAGAACACTGAGAACATACCAGGGCAATAATTTGTGTGAAAAAACAAGGAGGCATGAGATCTTCATGCTCTGCAAAAAAGAGGATCACTTGTGGAATTGATATGTGTAGTACTGGACTCGTATTGACTGTTTTCTGAGAATCCTCATAATACTGGGTAATGGAGACTGGAGAACTGTAAATAGACTTCAGAAAGGTACTCAAGCCAGTTTTGTGGGACCTGAACAGTCAAAAACAATGGGCCTGTTTTTCCTGATAAGAAAAAATTTTTTTTTTATTAAGTGAATAAAAATTTTTAGTCTTGGCCCAGTTTATCCACAGGGTTCCATTTGGATACGTCTTTAACCCACTAGTCACAATTATTAAACTCATCTTTTGCTGTAAAATCCTCAGAAAGTTTTGATAGTCAAAAGACCTAAGTTTCTGTAGCTTCATGAAGGCAGTTTTTATTCTAGAGTCTCTTCTGCATCTCCATAACAATTAATTTGGGGTTTTCAGGCTCACAGTTACAGGACTTGGACTGCCTGACACTTTAGTGTTAGTCTAGATTGTTGAAAGTCTCCTGATCCTACCCTGATCCTCATAGAACACCTTTATCAAAAATTGTTAGGAAGTTCACTATATGAACTCACAGAGCCAAGTGAACCAGTTTCTGGGGGTGGTGGCCAGCTCTGTACTCATCCTCTGTGTTTTGAGCAGGAAGTCTCCTTCCCCTTGATTGGAATAATTTTTTAAGAATATAAAAGTAGCAGTTGTGCTTTAGGCATTCTTTAGGAGTACATCTTGCTGCTGGAACTGTTTTCGTTGTATTCTTCAGCAAAATTTTCCAAGAGCTTAATAGTTTTTTGGCTGATCTAATGAACCAGCCTTTTTTTGAGACTTCAGTGTTACATTAAAGTCTCTCGATACGTCCCCCTGCAGATCATCTCTATAAGCTTATGTCTACACATTCACTTGTTCACTTTTTTAATTCTTTTACTAAAAATAATATTTTCTAGTGATTACCACGTACCTGGGAAAATATATTTTGAGTCATACAGGCTTTCTTTATGTTGGATAAAACTATGTAAGTTTGCATTTTATATGGTTCCTGTAGTGTGAATCAAGCCAGGAAATCACCCTGCTTGTGTTCTTACCAAAATCACACTCGGCCGGGGCTGAGACATCAGATTTTTCCTTTTTCTAAACAGATGGTAAAAATGCTTGGATGTGTAATGATTTCCCCACAAGGAAATAGCATAATAGTGTGCTAGGGCAGAATCTACTGCAAGAGGGCTAGAGGTGTGATTCATGTGCAACCGCATGAGCACAAGTGTGCTTTGAGATGTGAGAAATGTGTCCATCCCTGAGATTTGCAGATTTGTCCCAGTGC